>OY856409.1:1862144392-1863599392 GCA_963693085.1 Alisma plantago-aquatica | reverse complement strand
AACCAAGGACAAAGGTCAATTGATCTTCCATGAGCCAGATGGCACGTGCGGATATTTCTTCTGGTGGTTTCGCTGGAAAAAATTGATGGTATAGGGTTTTTGGAGGCAAATGAAATGCTCCCAAAAAATTTGCATGAAATTATAATTTTAGGGTGATATATAGCATCAGTTATTTTGAGAAAATCATGACAACAAAAAGAAAGTGCAACCCGCATTTCTCAGGTGGAAAACCCACATCGATTTCTTACCTAGAACTGATGGGAAAAATAACACCGTCAGTTGCATGAAAAAATATACCCGATGTTATATCCCCATTATGTAGTAGTGTATCTCCCTTAAATATCCCTCTCTTGATGGGTGGGACTTGTTTGGGCTCTCTCAGTTACCACAACTAGAGAGAACAACAATTTTTATAGCAATTGATTCTCTATTTTCTATATTGTGTTTTGGGAATCCCTCAGTACCCCTCTATTTATAGGCATGGTTTAAGCTAAGACTCCCAGTCGGTACGAGATTGTGTGGGAGTGGAAGGGACTGGAAGATGTTGAATATTTACAACATGTGACATCCAAAATGACCGTCTAGTGACCCAGAAGATCATCTAGTCACATGATAAGGTCATCTTGCACTGCCAGACAGCCATCTGGTAGTTTCCCAATTGCACATGAATTTGGAAATTTTAATTCCAATTAATATTACATATTAATTCTTGGACCACACATAATGTGCAATCAAAACAAGTTCAGGAAATATCCAGAAAATTCGTTCGACCCAACTGAGCCATCTCACCCATGCAAGATGCCCATCTCACTCACCTAAATAGTTGTCTAGTGAGTTTGATTTGAGCTGATCGGTTCAATAGCTTGAACCAGTCAATTCACTACTAAATTAGTGCTTAACTTAGCCAATTCAAACTCGGATTAACCTGAGAACGCAAATGGCCATCTCAACACTTGACACTCCCGTTTGGCTTGCCCAAATGGCCGTCTCAATACTTGAGATGGTTGTTTGACAATCAACCAATCTATCGATCTGTTGCATGAATTGAATACCTAAATGCTTTAGTAATCAATTCAATCACCATTTAATATAAATCTATTCTAGATGAGTTCCTATATGTATTACCCTATAGGTCCCATATCACATTGGCAATGAATGTCCATAACTAGCTTATGACATTACAAGAAAGGAGAGGTGCCTAGTCACACATCAATGCTACCTAAGTGAATGTAAAGTTGGAAAACAACTTCAACCTATAATCTGTGTAAGGTGTTGTAGTGATTGTATAATTTCTTTGTTGCTGATATCTAGAATGAACTCGAGGCATGGGCTCATGATCCTCTCAAAGTTCAACCCATGTTCCTTGAACCCAGAGCAAATTGTTTGAGATAATGTGACCTCAATATCATATATTGATTCACATGTTCATGCACTTGCATTTTTCAGTCTCACTTTTTAAGTGGCCAAGAAATCATACTCTAGTAGGAGGGACAAATCCCATATCTATCACTCACAGTCTATCCCCATGTGTCAAAGTCACCCGATCATCACCTTTATAACAACTCATGTTTCAGGACTATGTTTGATGATGTTAAATTAGGTCTAAAAATCACATTTACCACATTCACTATGAGAGTTGACTATGACCACCAATGATGGTTTCCATGTGTCACTCTCAAGGTGGATCTGTCTGATACACTATTCCTAACATGTATCTGTGTGCCTTGTTTGATATTGCCATATCATGACTAATGTGAATCTATCATCAACCAACCCACACTCTAGTCTTTAATATTACTGGTGTCTATCTACCTTGTATAGTATCAATCGACTAGGGACATAACAAGAATGTACATACTCTTAACATTTGTATGATCTCATCCTTCCAAGTGAAGTACTTGAAGACATATGTCATTGAGTATTGTCATTCTTAAGATATTCATCATATTTCCTCAATATCTCATAACTGAGTAAAACATAATGAATAAAAAGTTTGCCTTTGTGAGTATTAATCAAATACTTTATGGTATATGCCATGTCAATCATCACATGATTGGCTTTTTGGGCATACCTTACCAACAGAATCCCACTTACACTTCAGGCCAATCACCCACAAATCTCATTCTTAGTGATCCAAACATGTCCAACATGCTTCTATGGCACAAGTGATTTATCCAGTGGGTTAGAAACTCTATGCTATTAGTCAGTATATTGCATGTTTTTATATCTCTTTGCTCTGAGATGAAACCTTCATAATATGGTATTTGATATTCCTTGCCTAACTCTTATCTTTTTTGATGTCACAGTACTTCTTTTGAGTCATCAATGGTTGGAAAATTTATAAGTTGAACATATGAACTTCTAGATCCATATAGTATGACTTTGTGTTCTCAGTACAAGTATACTCAGCTTCTATTGTAGAATAGAATTAGTGGGTATTATTTCGGAACCCTTCCAACTAACAACATTTCTCCTTTTAAAACAAACATATTTTATTTCCATCACTTTGTCATTATGGAATCTTGTATTGATGTAACCTTGTACATCCAACTCTTTCTTTATTGCTATCCTTATTGACTATAAATATATCATTAAGTAGTTTACAAGTACTAATGGATGTCTTTAATGACATTCCAATAACCCTTATTGGAATTTACCATCATATTGTCATGTCCAATACATACAAGATTATATGGAATAAGTACATTTATAGCATTCATAATAGATCCATTGCTACAACATATGGCATCTAATCATGTCATTTTCCATTCTTCATAAGAATCAGAACATAACGTTCATGAGAGACTAATCGGAATTCTCTCTCACTATATCCTATTCGTGTTGAACTCCTTCTACACATTGCTATTGTATGTGATCAACCTTCCATTGTGAAACATTCAAGAACTGTCTCATATGTCGTTATCCTTATCTCATAAGATGTTTCACTTAATCCTTTCATTTTTTAAGGGATTTTAATGACAGATCTCAATATTCACAATATTGAGATGTCATTCCTCATCATATGTGGAATATTCATTTATGCCCCCATAAAATCTTTTGTAGTCACATATTTCATATTTTATCTTGATTCAAGTCAAACTCTTTAGCTATCTTGTCAAAATCAAAAGATCCCATCTCTGGATGTTGGTTTCAATCCCAGATTGAACTTTGTAGTTTACAAACTTATCTGTATTGTTGAAGTTATAAAACCTTTAGGTTGTGTCATGTATACATCCTCTGATGCATTCCCATAAAGGAATCCAGTTTTATCTTCATATGCCAAAAGTTTTAGTCTATTTTAATTACAATAACATGCATGACAACTGTAAAGGAATTTCTATCATGTTCAACAACTTGAATTGATTTGAAAACATTTCAACTAATTTGTCCTTTTATACTATCCACCTAGGTCTTTACTACAAGACCCTTTTACATCTATCAAGTATTACCCCTTAAGGTAGTTCTTTCAAGGTCCTACCTTGTTATCTTACTTGGACCCCATAATGGGCTTGAGCCTTTACTCAGATTATGGTATCGAATAGCTTCTAGTCGATTTGTTGGCTCATTCTGATATGAACATCCTATTTGAATTATTGGATCCACAATCCTCCAATCTCACATATGTTCAACTAGAACCATTTTATTTTGTTTTACTTGATGAACTTGAGATTCTAAAACAACTTGCGATTCTCTTAGTTCTAATTGTACCTTTTTGTTGATCTCAAACATTTTGTGTTATACATTTAGCTCCAACTGATTCTTAAGGAACTTAGTTATCTTATCAACAAAAGACCTTTTGTTATTAGATTAGGGTTAATAGTAATGTTCAACAATTATGGTTTACGGATAAACCTTCTTCAATAAACTATTTTCATAATGTAGGTTTCAATCCTTTAGAAATATTAGGACATTCCCAAATCATATCATATATGATGTCTTATAAACCAATTAGATGGTACATAGTTTAGTGATAGCTTTATATGTATGAATATATAAGAATATTAGACTAATTGATAACTTTATCATGACTCGTCATGGTAAAATTCCTTCTTTCTAACACATCACTATGTTCAGATGGATTTGACTCGTGATACATTATCAGATTCCTTTCCTTGAAGGTACTCAAGGCAAAGAATTTTAGCATTTGATATCAGCAAAGTTTCTTAATAATTTCATCAAAGTCATACTTCACTTATAATCTTCTTGAACACTTCAAGAGATTTATGTTTACATTTGATGAGTACATATCATCATATTACCAGTAATAGAAATGCATTATGAGGTATGAGTAATTATTATAGCATTCACTCCATTGGATATTTCACACATCATATGTATGAAGTACAGTGAAAACTTATCCTCCCACTACATCTGGTCAAGGATGATATGCCCCTTTATGCCCAAATAAGAATGGCATATTTCCTTAGGTTCAATGACCATGGGAATCTTGATTAACTTTAATATGTATTCCATACATGCATTTCTTATATGTACATCTAAGGTGACTATTTGTTAATGATAATTCTCGAGATACCAATTACAATCCTTTGGTATTAATGTCATATATTTTATCCCAAGATTATATCAAAATAAATCATTGGATATTTGGGTATTGCCATGCAAGATCATATCTTTTAAAATAAAAACATTAAAATCTTACTTTATATAGTAATCATGCTTGTCGTACAAGATGTTTTAAAGCAAATGTTTCCATGGCATAATGAAATAGCAGTTCTACTAACTATATTACATGACCATTGGGCTAAGATAAATTTATATCTAGACTATGGCTTCAGCAACTCTTGCTTCGCCTTGTCCATCATATCCTTTCATGAAGGCCTTTACTTCTTGTCACATCCTGCACATTAGTATGTCATATATGTGTTTGGTATCACCTACCAAAATGAAGAAGTAATCAAATTTATCTTATTACATTTAGATCTGAAGTGGAGGCCTCAGTACCTTCCTTCTTATTCTTTAGTTTCTCTATCCAGAGTGGGAAATTTCTTCTCCAATGTTCAGGTTGGTGACAATGGTGACATTCGCCTCTTATTTTCTTTACACCTCCCTTTGCCTTGAGATCTAAAGTCTTGGGCTTCTGGCTAGCTTTAGAACTCTTCTCTATTTTTCCTTTGTGTTTGCCTTTATACTTCCCCTTTGCCTTGATGATCATCATCAAAAAATTGGGATTTCCTTTCTTCATTGTCCCTCAATTGTTTTCAACATGCCAAATAACTCTGTCAATGACTTGTCAAAGTTGTTCATGATGTAGTTCATGACAAACTGACTATATGACTCTAGAAGAGACTATAGAATCACATCAGTGGCCAACTCTTGACCCAAAGGGAATCCCAGTCTACCAAGTTTCTCCACATACCCAATAAGCTTGAGCACATGAGGACCTACGGGATATCCTTTTGCCATGTTACATTTGAACAATACCTTGGAGACATCATATATCTCTTGTCTTGCCTAATTTTAGAACATGTTCTTAAGATGTGTGACCATCTAAATTACATCCATATTCTCATGTTGCCTTTGCGACACATAGTTCATGAATCATAGAATCAAACACTTTAAATCCATGACATCTTTAGTATGCTTCTTGTAAGCATCCTTGTCAGCGTTTGGCACATTTTGAGGTGATTCATTTGGTTCTGGCATCTCCAGGATATAGAACTTGCGCTCTTGTGTGAGAATGATTCTCAACATCGAGAACTATTCATGGAAGTTGTTCCCAATAAGTTTTTCCTTCTCAAAGACCGATCATAGATAAAAGTGATATTGTTCATAGCCATTTGATTCTACAAAAGAATTAGTAATTTTTTCAAAAACTCATTTTTATTTGATTTGATTAAATTTGGGTGATAAACATTAGGTCTTTAATTCATTATCATTTTAATTATTTTGATCAAATTGATAACCCTCAAGTATCAATTCGAAAAATTGTAGCAAACAATTTTCTAATGAGAAATATCTAAGATAATTCAATTATGGCCCGACCAACACTTCAAAACACAATTAATTATCAAGGTAGGCAACTTTTGTCCATTCCATCACATACAAATCTTTATAGATGATATGCACAACTTCATTCCATGATCATCTGCAAGCTTTTGGGCCTAGACGCTCTGAGAATTACCATTTAAGTCTGACCCAATAGCCAATAAGATAATAATGCACCCCACGGAGGCGGAACCTACATTATTACTGTCATACTTCCATAAGGTAGACAACACACCATGTAGAGGCATGACTTATGCTTAGTCAAACAAGTTTTTCATATGTATTGCTATTGGATAACATCTTAGACTTAATATGCGTGTTTGAGGGGTTTTATAAATAAATATATATATATATAAATATATATATACCCATTGTATCTAATCACCACATATATAGTATGTATCATATACATTCTATATCCCACAACATAAACATGTATTATAAATCTATAACGTCTTAGAATACGAGGTCTCAGATAAGATGATCTTAAAAGAAATGATTAGATTACCCATATCACCAAGGTGCGCCTCCTTTTCTGGGAGCGCATCACTAAAAAATTCCATAGGTAAGTGTGATCATGTTGGAGTAGTACTAGGATGGGTGACCAGTCAGAAGTTGACCCTAGCTTGTGCGTGAGTGAGGAAAAAGTACGCAGTTAAGGCTAGTGGTGGTATGTGGGGCCATTTGTCATTTGTGAAACTCTACTAGAGCCTTGGGCAGTGGGCCCGGGCATTATAAAAACAAACGATGATGGTTATGGACATGTCTACTTGTAATTCCTTAGAGCCATAAGGAAATACTACCTCATAGGTTAATCATCACATTGCATGCATGAACCTACTGGTGATAATCTGGATCCATCGTTTTATCCTTCATGGTCCTCTAGACGGTCGGCTTGTCTCACAAACTGGTCATCTCACCCGGTGATGATCATCTTCCTCTTTGTTGCATGAAAAGAAACTATCATATTACTACTTCATTACATTGAATAAGAGAAACCTCTTTGAGGGGATCAAAGGCAAGAAAGCATTAACTTTACATTGGAAAGAGGGAGGTAGAGGCTCGGTATGCAGATAGAGATAATAAGAAAACAAATCATCCAACCACACATAGATATTGGGTATTGGCCATAACCACGCTACACATCCATCATCGAACCCTTCCAACTAACAACATTTCTCCTTTTAAAACAAACATATTTTATTTCCATCACTTTGTCATTATGGAATCTTGTATTGATGTAACCTTGTACATTCAACTCTTTCTTTATTGCTATCCTTATTGACTAGAAATCTATCATTAAGTAGTTTACAAGTACTAATGGATGTCTTTAATGACATTCCAATAACCCTTATTGGAATTTACCATCATCTTGTCGTGTCCAATACATACAAGATTATATGGAATAAGTACATTTATAGCATTCATAATAGATCAATTGCTACAACCTATGGCATCTAATCATGTCATTTTCCATTCTTCATAAGAATCAGAACATAACGTTCATGAGAGACTAATCTGAATTCTCTCCCACTATATCCTATTCGTGTTGAACTCATTCTACACATTGCTATTGTATGTGTTCAAACTTCCATTGTGAAACATTCAAGAACTGTCTCATAGGTCGTTATCCTTATCTCATAAGATGTTTCACTTAATCCTTTCATTTTTGAAGGGATTTTAATGACAGATCTCAATATTCACAATATTGAGATGTCATTCCTCATCATATGTGGAATATTCATTTATGCTCCCACAAAATCTTTTGTAGTCACATATTTCATATTTTATCTTGATTCAAGTCAAACTCTTTAACTATCTTGTCAAAATCAAAAGATCCCATCTCTGGACGTTGGTTTCAATCCCAGATTGAACTTTGTAGTTTACAAACTTATCTGTATTGTTGAAGTTATAAAACCTTTAGGTTGTGTCATGTATACATCCTCTGATGCATTCCCATTAAGGAATCCGGTTTTATCTTCATATGCCAAAAGTTTTAGTCTATTTTAACTACAATAACATGCATGAAATCTTTAAAGGAATTTCTATCATGTTCAACAACTTGAACTGATTTGAAAACATTTCAACTAATTTGTCCTTTTATACTATCCACCTAGGTCTTTACTACAAGACCCTTTTACATCTCTCAAGTATTACCCCTTAAGGTAGTTCTTTCAAGGTCCTACCTAGTTATCTTACTTGGACCCCATAATGGGCTTGAGCCTTTACTCGGATTATGGTATCAAATAGCTTCTAGTCGATTAGTTGGCTCATCCTGATATGAACATCCTATTTGAATTATTGGATACACAATCCTCCAATCTCACATATGTTCAACTAGAACCATTTTATTTTTTGTTACTTGACGAACTTGAGATTCTAAAACAAATTGTGATTCTCTTAGTTCTAATTGTACCTTTTTGTTGATCTCAAACATTTGTGTTATACTTTTAGCTTCAACTAATTCTTAAGGAACTCAATTATCTTATCAACAAAAGACCTTTTGTTATTAGATTAGGGTTAATAGCAATGTTCAACAATTATGGTTTATGGATAAACCTTCTTCAATAAACTATTTTCGTAATGTAGATTTCAATCCTTTAGAAATATTAGGTTATTCCCAAATCATATCATATATGATATCTTATAAACCAATTAGATGGTACACAGTTTAGTGATAGCTTTATATGTATGAATATATTATAATATTAGATTAATTGATAACTTTACCATGACTCGTCATGGTAAAATTCCTTCTTTCTGACACATCACTATGTTCAGATGGATTTGACTCGTGATACATTATCATATTCCTTTCCTTGAAGGTACTCAAGGAAAAGAATTTCAGCATTTGATCTCATCAAAGTTTCTTAATAATTTCATCAAAGTCATACTTCACTTATAATCTTCTTGAACACTTTAAGAGATTTATGTTTCTATTTGCTGAGTACATATCATCATATTACCAGTAATATAAATGCATTATGAGGTATGAGTAATTATTATAGCATTTGCTCCATTGGATATTTCACAAATAATATGTATGAAGTCCAGTGAAAACTTATCCTCCCACAACATCTAGTCAAGGATGATATGCCCCTTTATGCCCAAATAAGAATGGCATATTTCCTTAGGTTCAATGACCATGCGAATCTTGATTAACATCAATATGTATTCCATACATGCATTTCTTATATGTACATCCAAGGTGACTATTTGTTAATGATAATTCTTGAGATACCAATTACAATCCTTTGGTATTAATGTCATAGATTTTATCCCAAGATTATATCAAAATAAATCATTGGATATTTGGGTATTTCCATGTAAGATCATATCTTTTAAAATAAAAACATTAAAATCTTACTTTATCTAGTAATCATCCTTGTCGTACAAGATGTTTTAAAGCAAATGTTTCCATGGCATACTGAAATAGCAATTGTACTAACTATATTACATGACCATTGGGCTAAGATAAATTTATATCTAGACTATGGCTTCAACAACTCTTGCTTCGCCTTGTCCATCATATCCTTTCATGAAGGCCTTTACTTCTTGTCACATCCTACACATTAGTATGTCATATATGTGTTTGGTATCACCTACCAAAATGAATAAGTAATCAAATTTATCTTATGACATTTATATCTGAAGTGGAGGCCTCAGTACCTTCCTTCTTATTCTTTAGTTCCTCTAGCCATATTGGGAAATTTCTTCTCCAATGCTCAGGTTGGTGACAATGGTGACAATCGCCTCTTATTTTCTTTACACCTCCCTTTGCCTTGAGATCTAAAGTCTTGGGCTTCTGGCTAGCTTTAGAACTCTTCTCTATTTTTCATTTGTGTTTGCCTTTATACTTCCCCTTTGACTTGATGATCATCATCAAAAAATTGGGATTTCCTTTCTTCATTGTCCCTCAATTGTTTTCAACATGCCAAATAACTCTGTCAATGACTTGTCAAAGTTGTTCATGTTGTAGTTCATGACAAACTGACTATATGACTCTAGAAGATACTATAGAATCACATCAGTGGCCAACTCTTGACCCAAAGGGAATCCCAATCTACCAAGTTTCTCCACATACCCAATAATCTTGAGCACATCAGGACCTACGAGATATCCTTTTGCCATGTTACATTTGAACAATACCTTGGAGACATCATATATCTCTTGTCTTGCCTAATTTTAGAACATGTTCTTGAGATGTGTGACCATCTAAATTACATCCATATTCTCATGTTGCCTTTGCGACACATAGTTCATGAATCATAGAATCAGACACTTTAAATCCACGACATCTTTAGTATGCTTCTTGTAAGCATCCTTGTCAGCGTTTGGCGCATTTTGAGGTGGTTCATTTGGTTCTGGCATCTCGAGGATATAGAACTTGCGCTCCTATGTGAGAATGATTCTCAACATCCAGAACTATTCATGGAAGTTGTTCCCAATAAGTTTTTCCTTCTCAAAGACCGATCATAGATAAAAGTGATTGTTGTTCATAGGCATTTGATACAATAAAAGAATTAGTAATTTTTTCAAAAACTCATTTTTATCTGATTTGATTAAATTTGGGTGATAAACATTAGGTATTTAATTCATTATCATTCTCATTATTTTGATCAAATTGATAACCCTCAAGTATCAATTCGGAAAATTGTAGCAAACAATTTTCTAATGAGAAAGATCTAAGATAATTCAATTATGGCCCGACCAACACTGCAAAACACAATTAATTACCAAGGTAGGCAACCTTTTTCCATTCCATCACATACAACTCTTTATAGATGATATGCACAACTTCTTTCCATGATCATCTGCAAGCTTCTGGGCCTAGACGCTCTGAGAATTACCATTTAAGTCTGACCCAATAGCCAATAAGATAATAATGCACCCCACGAAGGCGGAACCTACATTATTACTGTCATACTTCCACAAGGTAGACAACACACCACGTAGAGGCGTGAGTTACGCTTAGTCAAACAAGTTTTTCATATGTATTGCTATAGGAAAGCATCTTAGACTTAATATGCTTGTTTGAGGGGTTTTATAAATAAATAAATAAATATATATAAATATATATATATATAAATATATATATACCCATTGTATCTAATCACCACATATATAGTATGTATCATATACATTCTATATCCCACAACATAAACATTTATTATAAAACTATAACGTCTTAGGATACGAGGCCTCAGATAAAATGGTCTTAAAAGAAATGATTAGATTACCCATATCACCAAGGTGCGCCTCCTTTTCTGGGAGCGCATCACTAAAAAATTCCATAGGTAAGTGTGATCATGTTGGAGTAGTACTAGGATGGGTGACCAGTCAGAAGTTGACCCTAGCTTGTGCGTGAGTGAGGAAAAAGTACGCAGTTAAGGCTAGTGGTGGTATGTGGGGCCATTTGTCATTTGTGAAACTCTACTAGAGCCTTGGGCAGTGGGCCCGGGCATTATAAAAACAAACGATGATGGTTATGGACATGTCTACTTGTAATTCCTTAGAGCCATAAGGAAATACTACCTCATAGGTTAATCATCACATTGCATGCATGAACCTACTGGTGATAATCTGGATCCATCGTTTTATCCTTCATGGTCCTCTAGACGGTCGGCTTGTCTCACAAACTGGTCATCTCACCCGGTGATGATCATCTTCCTCTTTGTTGCATGAAAAGAAACTATCATATTACTACTTCATTACATTGAATAAGAGAAACCTCTTTGAGGGGATCAAAGGCAAGAAAGCATTAACTTTACATTGGAAAGAGGGAGGTAGAGGCTCGGTATGCAGATAGAGATAATAAGAAAACAAATCATCCAACCACACATAGATATTGAGTATTGGCCATAACCACACTACACATCCATCATCGAAACCGATTTTTAGGGTGACACATATAAATTACATATATATACATATTAGTATGGGATTATGTCGTCTTTGATCAGATACACATATGAGACCATTGAAATATTCATATTGTATGCAATAAATAAATGATTAAACCAAAATCCAATCATATCAATTATCCTAAAATATAGTAAATTGATGTGGCTCTGATACCACTATTGGGAAATATGGGCACATAACATAGTAGCGGAAACAAAAATTTATCTATCTGTATTCTCATACCAGCAAAATTGCATAAACTACTATGAAATAGGAAGGATGGTTTATCAAGTTATACCTGGTCTTGGAGCAAGTCTACCAAAAACAACTCGCTTCTATGCAACTGTCTACTAGTTATTCTTGGATGGTGGCTTTGTTGCTCCTGGTCTTTACCACAAACAACGAACAAAATAGTTTCTACAGTGACTCATCTGGTCTCACCATGCAGTGCAGGATGACTTTGCTCTCCTAGAAGAAACCAAAGGACTCATTGCCTCTAGAGTAGCCCACATGTACCAACTAGAACTCTTGTCATACAACTAGAACAGACAGCAAGGACTTGTCCCTCCTATTAGCGTACTGGCCACCAACTTGCTCTCCTATAACAATGATCCTCAGTTGTTCTCTCCCGTTGCTATCCCTACCTTGATGGGAAGGACTTTCTTGGGTTCTCTCGGTTACCACCACCAGAGGGGACCCTAATTTTTAGAGCAACTGATTCTCCGTTGTCTGTGTTATATTCTGGGAAACCTAGTACCCCTCTATGTATAGGTGGGGTTTGGGCCAAGGTTCCCATTCGGTACAGGATTGTGTGGGAGTGGAAGTAACTAGAGATCTTGAATTTTTGCAACCTGCGACAGCGAAACGGCCGTCTAGTCACACGACATGGTCATCTCGAACTGACACACTACAGTCTCAGAGTTTCCCAATTGCACACAAATTTGACAATTTTGATTCCAATTAATATGACATATTAATTCTTGCACCACACATAATGTTCAATAAAAACAAGTTCTGGAAACATCTAGAGCCATTTTTCAGCCTAACTAAGCCATCTCATCCATGCGAGATGGATTTCTCACTCACCTAGACGGCTATTGACACGACTAAACTATATGTGTAAAACGCAAGCGTATGCGACAAAGTAATACAAGCAAATGAGGCCCAAATATTGAACATGGGGAAATGTAATTCAAGAAACTACTACTAACTGCTTACGATTAGCTAGGCCAAAGAAAACTTTATTTGGGAGTTATTAAAAGAATTGCAAGAAAAGAAACTAATTTACTTGTTTGTGATCATAATAAGAAAACATTCCCTAGGATTATGGTTTCACCACGATTGGCACTGTAATTTTTTTACCATAAGATTAATATATGTTCCTTCTAGTTGTAGACAAATAGACCTATAGCTATAATTACCCACTTTCACAGAGTAATCCACTACCTATCCAAATACTAATCCCACTCTTGTATCGATTGTGTTATTAGATAGGTGCTTTAATAAATTACTCTAGGTTATTCCCTTCATGCTCATAGGCTTTCTCTCAAAATACGGTATAAGATGTGTATTACTATAGATTTCCAATCCTTAATCCCCCTCTCGAAGTTCTTAAGGATCTAATTAATCACCTATGGTGCACAAAATAGATAATTTAATACAATATCTTAGCAACATGCCCAAAAATAAGGAAAAATAATATACTAATGCAAAAGATCCATATACAATGTACAACCGGACTACTCCTGGGTCTTAGAGAACACAGGGATGAGCTCCTCATGGTTTCCATAGATCAAAAATATGCTAGGAAAAAGGAAAAACATGGGGAACATAGAAAAACTGATGAGCCCCCTGGAGAAATGTGATTATGAAGCTCCACGCCGACGAACAGATCCGCAAGATGTGAATTCTACCCATCGAACGTGCTCGAAACCTCTCGTATATAACCTCATTCTCCTCTCATGTACTTGGCCATCATGCAATGGAATAGATTGTGATAGATCTGTCTGGCCGCACCTCCCCTAAGTCATAAGAGTGACTTAGGGAAACATAAATCCTCTATGTCAGATTAAGCTTAATTTTGGATATGCCTAATTCCACCCGGTCAGTATTACCGACATGATGTCGGTACTACTGAATCCCTTGACTAATTGTGGTCGTTGTGCTTCTACTGGTACTACCAAGCTGAGAGTCGATAGTACCAAGTTTTCATGACTAAGTTCTTTTCATGTATGAGAAAGTGTCGGTACCAGCGACAATGAAGTCGGTATTAACGAGTTGTGTAAATTCTTGTAAAATCACCTGAAATTCACAAAATCCAAACTTAAGATCTTGAAATATAATAAATCATTTGAAAATATTAAAATTATCTTTATTTTATGAAAATACTTATCATAGTCTAATGAGAGTGAACCATGCACAAATTAATATGAAAATGAACAAATGGTTCACAATAATCGATATAAAATAGCCTATCAAAATGACAAATAAACAATGCATCAAACTCCCCTAAGCTTAAATGTTGCTCATCCTCAACCAACACACCCTCGCATATGTTTGAGACAAGTCAACAAAAGGACATAAACTATGAATTTCATTTCTCAACTATCCCCACTTATGGTCTCAAACCGGCCTTCATTAATCACTGAATGATTAATTGCTTTATAGCTACCAAATTTTTTCATAAAAGTTGTCTACCCTTAGATCAATGAACACTATCAAGAGATTAGTTAATATCATAATCCATCAGGAATTCGCTTGGTGCATTATGTGATTTCCTATTCTACATTTCTCTTTCCTACTACCAACTACTTGTAAGCAGTTCTCCTTATAATAATGGATGAGTAGAACAATCATTTAAGTGGCCTACAGAATAGAGCAATGGTTGGTATGAAATGGGTGGCAAATAAAGAATCATGCGTATAGACAAATTATATATGCAAAAATAAAAGATTATGAACCTATATGGTGAAGAGAATGAAAAATTCTTGAATCCTAATGCCTCATATTATTGGGTGATATGATGCATGTACAAAAATCTCATCAAATAAATGAGAATGAAGTAATAAAGTAAAAGAATGCATCATGTGGTTGTTTTCATCTCTTCATAAGAGTTAAGGGTATCCTTTCTCCCTCTTAACTTTAAAAAACTAAAATACTTTTTCTTTCTTTTTTCTTTGATTTTTTTCATTAGCCCATTATGTTAGCATGATGGAACGTTATGCTTGGGCTTTACTACACATCATTCATTTGTTTCTTATTTTTTTTCAGAGGGTATGGATGTGTATCCCTACAATCAAATTAGAAGGAAATTGATACCCACATGATATAAAATTGAATGATATGAAATGCATGTTATCTACATGTAATTGTTTATGCAACTAAAATGATATATACATAAATTGTTTATGCATAATAACTATTTTTTTAGCTAATGCAATCAAAGAGGAACTAGCTATCATGTACTTATCATGCCATGCAATGCAAATAAGAGGAAATAATATGGACTAACTTGATCATCTTAAGGTGGTGGGTAAAAATAAATAGAAGATGAATGGAATCACATAATTAAAAGACAATGCCTTTCATGAATTTATGATATGTCCCTCTCTAATGACCTGTGTATAGGGTAACCTTAGGGTTTCTTTCTTAAATTTCCATTTAAGATCCCATTAAGTGTTTGATCAACTTTGGCTCAAACCCCATCTTCATCCATATTTCACAAATAATTAATATGTCATTCATATTAAATGTACTTAATCTGACTTGCCTATAAACTTCCTCTAGGTGAGATTACTCAAGTAGTCACAACTAAGCTCACAAAAATATTTTCAATTTCCATTGCAAACTTGAAAGAATACATTATAATTGATAAAAACAAACAAAATTTAAACTTCATGCTACACTAGATAGAATGTGGATCCTACAAATTACAAAAAACAAAAGCTAAAAATAAGTAAAAGGGAAGATAAAGCCATTCCAACACCCCCTAAGCTTGAACTTGAATATGACCTCATAGTCAAAATTCAAACATAGAAGTGGAACGGGGGTAACGGTTGCTCTGAAGGATGGTGGCGGTGGATTCTTGGTGTCTCTTTGAATCAAGTTGTGCTAGCATATATCCCTCTTTTTGATGCCACTAATTTGTGTCTTTTTGGCATCAAGATATGACATTCTCTCTCCTTTTTTGAGCTTTGAAAATTGGTGCCCACCCACATGTGTGTTGGTGGTATTGACAACTTTTTTCTAGTAGCTCTTATCACTTTTCTAAAAAAGTTGGCAATACTGACTTTGGACTCAGTAGTACCAAATTTGGTTCGCGAGTTTGTGATTTTTCCTGAGAAAACTCAGTAGTAACAACTTTTTTATCGGTAGAACTAACTTTCTATAGAATTTTAACTGATAAGGAGTCGGTAATACTGACTTTGACCTTGTCGTCACACCAAACAAGAGTATCAAGGTATTGTTTTACATAAACTAAAATCTAACATGAACAATATGAAATGTAACTAACAAAAATGCCTAAAAATAGTAAATGACAAAAATAAAATTGGGTTGCCTCCGAATTCCCTTGTTTAATGTCCTAGGCTCGACATGAATGATCTTTCTCAACCCGGGTTTTCATGCGATTGTGGTGAAGATTCATCCGATAGTGTGAACTCCACTCTATCATCATCTATGTCGAGTGTCAAATAGCCCCTTCCAATGGCAGTGATCACATTGGTTGTATCTTGGAACAACCTCCCTAACAATATCTCAAATTCTTTCATTTCCTTCATATCCATCACCACAACGTCAACCAGATAGATGAATTTATCGACTTTAACAAACACGTCCTTGCACATCCTGTATGGCCTCACAAAAGAACCATTTTCCAAGTCGATTGCGATGTCTGTTCTTGTTGGTTTCTTCAATCCTAACTTTCGGAAGGGGGTAAGAGCCATAAGATCAAGGCTCACTCCTGAATCACATAATGCCTTCTTGAAATGTTTGCCACCTATAGAACATGGGATGTAGAAACATCCTGGATCCTTCTTTTTCCTTTGCAAGTTCCCCTTGATCAGTGCACTTGTCACCTCATCGACATGTACAATATTTGTATATTTAATCCTCTACTTTTTGTTGATGATATCTTTCAAAATTATCTAATAAGCTAAAATTTGCTCTATCACCTCCACCAATGGCAAATTGATGTGAAGCTCTCAAACGATGTTTAGGAAATTTTTGAACTATGTTTCCTTTTTCCTCGGCTTCAAAGTATCTGGGGATGGCACATAGGACTCCTCTACTCGCTTATGTGGGGGAACATATGGCACTTTATGAACTAACTCCCCTCAGCTTGCTTCAACACCATCGGCTGGAGTAGAAATTGGCTTATATACTATGGGTGGAATGATCAGTGGCTACTCTTTCTAGGGTGTAGGTGTTTTTTTATTAAATGTGATATTCCCACTGCGGAGTAGAACCTTCAACTACTCTTGTTGTGTGGGCACCTTTTCTGGAATAGGGTCTGTTGAGGTGCATGCACAAGCACAATGCACTAGAAATCTGCACTCCCCTTGTCGTCCATATAAACTATTGGGATATGAAACTTTAGGCACATATGCATGCAAAGACTGAGAAAAAAAGGAACTAAACCATCCAACCACACACAAATATTGGGTATTAGCCATAACCATGCTACACATCTACCATCAAAATTGATTTTAGGATGACACATAAATTGTGTGTGTGTGTGCGTGGGTGTGTATATTAGTTTGAGATATATGTGCTCTTTGATCAAATACACATATGAAAAAGATTAAATATGCACATCATATGCAATAAATAAATAATTAAACCAAAATCCAATCATATCTATTATCCTAAAATAAAATAAATTGATGTGGCTCTAATACCACTATTGGGAAATATGGGCACAGAGCATAACAACAGAAACTAAAATTTATCAATTTGTATTCCCATACCAGTATGATTGCATCAACTACTATAAAATAGGAAGGATCGTTTAGTGAGTTATATTTGATCCTAGAGCAAGTCTAGAGACAACAACTCACTTCTGTGCAACTGTCTACTAGTTGTTCTTAGACAGTTCTTGTGTTTCTCCTGGTCTTCACCACAAACAATGAATAGAACAACTTCTACAGAAACTCATGTGGTCTCAACATGGAGTGTAAGCTAACTTATCTCTCCTAATAGCATCCAAAGGGTCCTTCCTCTAGAGTAACCCACATGGACCAGCAAGAACTCCTGTCATTCAACTATAATAGACAGGAAGGAGTTGTCCCTCCCATTGGTGTACTAGTCACCAACTTGCTCTCCTACAACAATGATTCTCAGTTGTTCTCTCCCGTAGTTATCCCTCCCTTGATGGGTAGGACTTTCTTGGGCTCTCTCGGTTACCACAACTAGAGAGGAAAATAATTGTTAGAGAAACCTATTCTCCGTTATTTTTTTTTGTATTCTGGGAAGCTCCCAATACCCCTCTATTTATAGGCAGGGTTTGGGCCAAGGTTCTCAGTCGGTATGGGATTGTGCGGGAGTGGAAGGTATTGAAAATTTTTGAATTTTCACAACCTACGACAGTCGAAATGATCATCTGGTCACACGAGATAGTCGCCTCACACAATCGAACGGTAGTCAGGGAGTTTCCCAATCGCACAAATTTGACAATTTTGATTCCAATTAATGTTGCATATTAATTCTTAAACCACACTTAATGTGCAACTGAAACAAGTTCTGGAAACATCTAGAACCTTCATTCGGCGCAACTGATCCATCTCACCCATGTGAGATACCCATCTCACTCATCTAGATGGCCGTTGACATGACTAAACTGTACGTGTAAAACGCAAGCGTATGCGACGAAGTAATACAGGCCAATGACGCCCGGATATTGAACACAGGGAAATGTAATTTAAGAAACTACTACTAACTACTTTCGATGAACTAGGCCAAAGAAAACTTTGATTTTGAGAGTTATTAAACTAATTGTAAGAAAAGAACTAATTTATAGGTTTGTGATCACAATGAAAAGAAATTCCCTAGGACTGTGGTTTCACTACGATTGACATTGCAATTTTTTTACCCTAAGATTAATATATGTTCCTACTAATTCTAGAAAAGGAGACATGTAGCTAGAATTACCTGCTTTTACTGAGTAATCCACTACCTATCCTAATACCAATCCCACTCTCGTATCGATTGTGTTATTCCCTTCATGCTCATAGGCTTTTTCTCGAAACACAATATAAAATGTGTGTTACTATGGATTTTCAATCTGTAACCCCCCTCTCGAAGTTATTAAGGATCTAATTAATCACCTATGGTGTGCAACATAGATAATTTAATATGATTTCATAGCAAGATGTTCAAAACAAAGAAGAAAACAATAGACTAATCCAAAAGATCCATATATAGTGTACAACTGGGTCTTGGGTCTTAGAGAAGGGATTAGCCCCTCATGGTTTCCATGGATGAAAACATACTAGGAAGAAGGAGAATCAATGGGAACACAGAAAAACTAATTAACCCCCTGGAGAAACTTGATTAGGATGCTCCACGCCGACAAACGGATCCAGAAGCCACAAATTATGCCCAACGAATGTGCCTGAAACCTCATGTACATGCAGTTCTCCTCACCTCAGTCTCCTCTCTCGTGCCCTGGCCATCGTACAATGGAATAGATTGTGATAGCTTTGTCTGTCCGCACTTCCCCTAAGTCATAAGAGTGACTTAGGGTGTAAATAAATCCCCATCCGTCAGATTAAACTAAATTTCAGATCTACTTGATTCTGCCCAGTCAATACTACCGATAGGATGTCGGTACTAACGACCCCCTCGATTAGTTATAGTCATTGTGCTTATGTTGGTACTACCTAGCTGAGAGTCGATAGTACCGAGTTTGCTCAACTAATTTCTTTTCATCTCTAAGCAAGTGTCGGTACCACCAACAGTGAAGTCAGTAGTACCAAACTGTGTAGATTCTTATAAAATCACCTAAAATTTACAAAATCCAAACATAAGCTTTTAAAATGTATTAAATCATTCTAAAACATTAAAATTATATTTATTTGAAGAAAATGTGTATCATAGACTAATGAGAGTGAATCATGCACACATTAATATGAAAATGAACAAATAATGCACAATAATAATATAAAATAACATGTGAAAATGGAAAATAAATAGTGCATCAGCTATCTGGTGATTTTAAGTCGAGTCGGTCGGTTCAACAGCTTGAACTGGTCGATTCACTCCTCAATTTGGGCAGAACTTAGCTAATTTTGAACTGTGATTAACCTGACAACCCAAACGGCCATATCAACACTTGAGAGGCCCGTCTGGCTTACCCAGACGGCTGTCTCAATACTTTAGATGGTCGTTTGGTAATCCAGTCAGCCAATCTATTGATCTATTACATGAATTGAATACATAAACATTTTAATAATCAATACAATCACCATTCAAGATAAAATCCTCTTCTAGATTAGTTCCAATGTGTGTGACCCTATAGGTCCCATATCACATTGGCACTGACTGTTCATAACTAGCTTATGACATCACAAGCAAGGAGAAGTGCCTAGTCGTACATCAATGTGACCCAAGTGAATTGAAAGTTAGAGAACAAATTCGACCTACAATATGTGTAAGGTGTTATAGTGATTGTATAATTCCTTTTTTGCTAATATATAGAATGAACTTGAGGCGTGGACTCATCATCCTCTCAATGTTCAATCCATGTTTCTTGAACCAAGAGCAGACTGTCTGAGATAATGTGACCTCAATATCATATATTGATTCACATTTGCATGCGCATGAGTTTCTTAGTCTCGCTTATCAAATGGTCAAGATATCATACTCTAGTAGGAGGGACAAGTCCCATATCTATCACTCATAGTCTATCACCATGTGTCAAAGACACCCAATCATTACCTCTATAACAACCCATGTTTAGGATTGCATTTGATGATGTCAAAGTGTACCCAATGACATGTGATGAGTGTAGTGATTTTAGGTCTTAGAATCATAATCACCACATTCACTATGAGAGATGACTCTGACTACAAATGATGGTTTCCATGTGTCACTCTCAAGGTGGGTCTATCTGATACACTATTCATAACATGTATTTATGTGCTTGGGGTTACATTATCATAAAATGACTAATGAGACTCTATCATAAACCAAACCACACTCTAGTCTTTAGTGTTATTGGTGTCTATCTACCTTCCAAAGTAACAACCGACTAGGTGCATAACAAGAATGTACATACTCTTAACATCCATATGATCTCATCCTTCCAAGTCACGTACTTGAAGACATACATCATTGAGTATTGCCATTCTTTAGACATTCATAATATTTCCTCATTATCTCATAACTGAGTGAAACAGAATGATTTAGAAGCTTGTCTTTATGAGTATTAATCAAATCCTTTATGGTATATGCCATGTCAATTATCACATGATTGGCTCTCTGGGCATACCTTACCAACACTAGAAACTTATCTCTTAGGGCTTCTAAAGTACTAATGGATGTCTTTTAATGACATTATGAGGACCCTCATTGGAAACTAATATCATCTCTTTATGTCCAATACATACAAGACTATGGGATGAATACATTTATATAGAATTCATGGTACATCCATTGCTCTTGCACATGGCATCTTGCGCACGACTTTCCATTCTTTACAAGAATTAGAACATAGGATATATGAGAGACTAATCCCATGTAAAGTGGTCAGAGTCTCTCTCATTGAATCCTTCATGTTGAACTCTTTCACCATATTTCTATTATATGTGCTCATTCTTAGGTTATGAAACTTTCAAGAGTTAACTTCATAGATCTCAATCCCTATCTCATAGGATTTTTCACTTTATCCTTCATTGCTGAAGGTGTTTTCCATGCCAGGTCTCAATACTCACAGTATTGAAATGTTATTCCTCATCAATTAGTGGAATATTCATATATGTTCTCCCTCTAAATCTTTTGTAATCACAAATTTCATCTTTTATCTTGATTCAAGTCAAACTCTTTGACTATCAAGTCAAAAGATCCCATCTCTAATATGCTTATTTCAATTTCAAGATTGAACATTGTAGCTTATAGACTTTATTTGCATTCAAGAAGTTATAAAACCTATAGTTTGTGTCACGTACACATCCTTTCATTATTCCTTTTAAGTAATGAGGTTTTAAACTTTATATGCCAAATCTCATAGTCCATACAAGGTTCAACAACAATCATGACAATTTATGAAGGAATTTCTACAAGTTCAACCATTTGAACTGATTTGAAAATTTTTGCAACCAATCTGTCCTTTTAGTTATCCATGTTGGTCTTCCAATGAAAACCCAACTTCACCCTTTTGGTTTTACCCCTTTAAGTGGTACTACCTAGGTCATACCTTATTAGTGTACACAGACTCCATAATGGCCTCAACCCACTTCTCATATTTTTTTTTATAACTACTAGTGATTTGTTGGCTCATCATCTTATGACCAACCCATCTAAGTTGTTGGATTCGCAATCTTTATATGTCAAATGTGTTTTACTAGAACGATCTTGTTCTGTGTTACATAACGAACTTGAGATTCCAAAAATATTTGTGATTCTCACTTGTTCTTATTGTACCTCCTTCTTGACCTCGAACCTTTCAAGTTCTACTTTCACTCCCACTAATTCTTTTCGAGTTCAGTTATCCTATCAACAAATATTTAGTTTTTGGATTGGGATTAAAGGTAGTATTCAACAATTATGGTTTTGTTGATAAACTTTTCAAGAAACTACTTTCTTTATATAAGTTCTAATCCTTCAGACATATCAGGACATTCCCCATATCACATCTCATATGATGTCTTTTAAATCATTTTAGATAGTACTTAGTTTAGTGTAAAGTATATATCCATGATGAGATTAGAAGATTAGATTAAATGATAATCACATCATGACCCATCAGGATGTAATCCCTTCTTTCTGATACATCATCATAATTCAAGTTGATTTGACTTGTGATACACTATCAAGATCCTTCCAAAAGGTCCTCAAACTTTTGATATATAATATTTCAACATTTGATCATATCAAAGTTTCTTAGTACTTTTATCAAATTTATATTTCATTTATAATATTCTTAAACACTTCAAGAGTTTCATGTTTGCATTTCACCAAATACAAACCCTATATCAACTAACATCATTAATAAATATAAGGAAGTATCAACAACTACCTTTAGCATTTATTCTATAAGATCTTCATACATCAACATCTATAAGGCCTAATAGAATGCTTGCTCTCTCCACTACACCTAGTGAGAGGTGGTTTGTCATGTTTCTCATAAATATTATTTGCATGTCTCTTATTGGTTCAATAACCAAAAGAGTCTAGATAAACATCAATATGGATCTAGAAATGTATTCTTCATAGATATGCTCTAAATGACAATGATATACATAATTATTGGATAGAGTCATCAAATACAATCCTTTATTTATTTATGTTATTAAAAATCATCTTTAGATCCTTTCATATGAAGATCACTAGATGTTTGGGTCATTTCCATATAAGATCACATCTTTGAAACAAAATCATTAATAACTTTTTATTGATTTATCCTCCTTCTCATACAAGATGCATAAAGTAAAATGTTTCTATTTATTGGCATAATGAAATAGCAGTTCAACTAACTCTATTACATGCCCAATAGGCTAATATAAGTTCTACATATAGACTAAAGATACAACAGCTCTTGCTCTGCATAGTCCATCCATGCCCTTTCATAAAGGCTTACTTCTTATCAGATCCTACATATCAACGTATGTTAGATCTACATCCGGTATCACATACCAAGATGAAGAAGTAATTAAATTTATCTTATAACATATATACCTGAGTAGAGGTCTCTTCCCCATCATTCTTTTTCTTTAATTTCTTTAATTCCTCTAGATGAGAGGCCAATTCCTTTTCCAATGTCCAGGTCGGTGACATTGGTGACAATTGCCTCCCTTCTATACTCCTTCCTTTGCCTTGAGATCTAAAGATTTAGGCTTCTGTCCAACTTTAGAACTCTGATTAGCTTTGCCTTTGCCTTTTGATTTTCCCTTTGTCTTGTTGATCATCATCACAGACTTGGGCTTTTCTTTCTTCATTTGTGCCTCAACTATTCCCAACATGCCTTATAACTCTCTGAATGACTTGTCAAAGTCATCTCTGTTGTAGTTCGTGACAAACTGACTGTATGATTTAGGAAGAGACTACATAATCACATCAATGGCCAACTCTTGACTGAAGGGGAATCCCAGTCTAACTTGGCTCTCCACGTACCCAATGATCTTGAGCACATGAGGACCTACTAGATCTCCTTCTGCCATGTTACATTTGAATAATGCCTACCAATCATATCATAGAACACTTCTGTAAGATTTTCAATATCGGCTACAATCCCATCATCTTAACATCCATATATCGGGCTCAACTTTGCAACAAAACTATACCTTCTCCAAACAGCATTATCCGATACTTTACCCTCGATGAACTCAAAGAAGTGGTCTTGTCATTTGGAAAAAATAAATCAGCAGGACTAGATGGCCTCAATAATGAATTCTACCTCTATTTATGGGAACACATCAAAGGTTATTTCATCCACCTTATCTTCTCCAT
Source organism: Alisma plantago-aquatica (assembly GCA_963693085.1). Classification (NCBI taxonomy): domain Eukaryota; kingdom Viridiplantae; phylum Streptophyta; class Magnoliopsida; order Alismatales; family Alismataceae; genus Alisma; species Alisma plantago-aquatica. The sequence goes on along the minus strand of OY856409.1, from coordinate 1,863,574,819 downwards.
CCAAAACAACAAAAACACACACAAACATATCAGAGTCATCAACCACACCAATATAGCCTTGATAAAAAAAGTGGACCAACTAGATTCAATTACACAATTTAAACCCATCAGTCTCATCAACACTTCCTACAAAATTTGGCAAAAATTCTTATTAATCATATAAAACCACAAGTAGAGGACATCATAGCTCACAAGCAAAATGCTATCTTGAAACATAGAAATATTCAAGACACTTTTATCATGGTCAAAAAAACTCTTCATCTCTTTTATAAGAATAAAAGGTTGGTGCTCTCCATCAAACATGATTTTGAGAAAGCCTTTGATTTTGTAAATGGAAATGCCTTATACATACGATGAGAGGATATGGCTTCCCAGAGAAGTGGATCAACTTGATACACGCTTGTATTTCCACCGATACTTTCTCCACCATCATGAATGGTACGCCTTTCAGACACTTCCATAATAAGAACAACCCCAGACAAGGAGATCCATTATCACCTTACCTCTTCATCTTGGTTACATCAATTCTCATTAACATGATCGAAAAAGATACCTCACACGGTCTCACTGAATCACTGAATGAATGTTTCAAAAACATCATTCAATATGTGAATGACACCATGATTCTAGTTAAACCTGAAGAGAGCACAATCCTCAAGACTATTTGAATCATTAGTATCTTCTCTTACATCTCTAGCTTAAGAATATACCTCATAACACAACTGGAGGCATTATACACATTTATGGAACCCTTCTGAAATGCAAGATGAAAAACTTTCTAGTGATGTACCTTGGCTTACCTATCTCCCCCAATGCATACATCATAGATAAAATCCAACACAAACTCTCTTCCTAGACCAATAACTTCCTTAACTTGGTTTGTCATCTTGCTCTCCTCAACAACACCATAACACCCATTACTACCCACTATCTTAGAAGCATTTCTTTATCATTCAAACAAAACAACAGATTAATCTCTCAGGAAAACGAATTTATGGAACCATTTCTCAAATAAAACAAGCAAACCCAGGATACACTTGGTCAACTAGGACACCATCTATGCCCCATTAGAATTCGGGGGTTGGGGTATCATCAACATCAATATGCATGCAATCTGCCTTATTTAAAAAATTATACTTGCTCTCATCACCAACACCACAGAATTTCTAAAACCTTTCATTCTCCATAAATAATACAAAACTTTAAATCCATGGAACAAAATAAAAAAATTATATCGTCGCCACTCTGGAAACACAACAACAAAAATTTGGACACCACTATCAATATGATGAACATCCCACCACATGCCTTCACTAGCATCAATTTTTGGATGGACGTGTGATATCATAACAACTCTGTCCAAAAGTCCATTATAAACTTCAGCATACCTCCACATTTGAAATATACTAATACAGCTAACTCTCTCCACCTTCTCACTAGAAACAGACTTAATGCCTTCAAACCCCACCATACACAGCTTTTCAATCTAAACACAATACAAGATATCATACAAAATCTAGAATACAATACAACTATCAATATATCTTAGAAATGGTGAACCCTTTTTGCTCCAAATAAAGCCTACTACTTACTTTCATACAAAGGGCACATCTCCAATTTTCCACCTTTTTGGAAAATAAAATGGAAAAAAAGTTCAAAATCTTCTTTTGGCTTATCACACATAAGAAAATCCTTACTGGCCATAACCTTAATAGAAGAGGATTCTTGGGTCCTACCAGGTGTCATCTCTGTCTCAATGATGAAGAAACTACTGAACATCTCTTCAATCTTTTTCCTATCACGGTTCAGTTTATCCATATTTTTTTCATCCTGGATCTATCACAAACTTCACAAAATTACCCGCTTGGATCTTCAGGTTCAAACCCTTTCACAGTAATCATTCATCACCAAACCTGATCATTGTCATTTTATGTAATATTTGGATTGAGATAAATAATAGAAAATACAACAATGTCATTCATACTTTTTTTCAGATTCAGAATATGATTGAACATTCCTTATCTATCATTTCATTATGTAGGACAGACCTCAACATCGATGCAGGTGAGGGGCGATGAAGATGCTAAGGTGACACTCTTTGGTGATCACAATGTTGAAGGTCATTACACCCTAGAGGAAATCATGGTTGACAACACAAGGTTCTAGCTATCCTCGAAAGGGAGCTGCTACATCTTGTCTGTTTGTTATCAGATCTTGAGGCCCATTGTCTAAGGGGTGCCTCCCCCATAACTTCCTTTTCATCAGTGGTTTTCTCTTTTATTTGTATAGTTTTTTTTTGTCTAACCTTCTATGGCACGTTAGGCAATCCACTTCTGGTGTTGAGTCTGTAATGCTACATCTTGTATGCATTTGTTTATAGACATCTTTGTTTGTAAAGATTATCTATATATATTATCTTTATCAAAAAATAGTATCATATTTGAATTATTTCATCCTAAAATGATATTAGGTAATTATATTAGCATGAAAAAACCCCATTTTCCTATTTTGTTATACAAGGACCTATATGTGAACTTTTGATTAAATAATAAATATCTCTCTCTGATTTAATCCTTTTAATCCCAAATTTTAAAAGAAAGTCTTAATTACTTTATTTATAGATGTGGGTGAGATTGGAGACCAAAATACACAACTTAAAGACACTTTTCTTTGTCTCCAAGTCTCCCTTTTATTCCATTTATTTAAGGCATCAAAATAATTCTTTTCTCATTCTAACTTTTCCATATCCCTTTTTTTATTACTTTTCTTACTAAAACAATGTGGAAATGAAACCAAACCAATAGTCTCCTTCAACACCACTTTTCTAGAAAACTCCACATAATTCCATATGTGCATTGTTATATACACATTACCTTTTTTATTTCACTTAATATTGGATTTCTCTCTTCCCTTTCCCCATGTCCATTATTGGATTATTGAAAACAAAAAAGACCTTGAACTATTGCAAAGGAACATTTGCAAATTAAATCCATACTTTTAAAGACAAGGCTTATCAAGTTTTTCTAATATATCCTTAACAACATCATATTTGCATTTCAAACATGTAAACACATGTGAAAAACCATGTTGTAACACCTTGGGTCGAAGCAAAGGTCATGAAAGGTAGAGTGCTCAAAGGTCAGATCTACCATGAAATTGCTCAAAAGTGGATCCATGTAACACGGGTTCGTCTTGGATGAAAAAAACACGTCACTAAATATGGGGTATACAATCCATCAATAACTTAGATACAACCACAACCTCTCTGTATCACATATAATAATACCATCAGTTACAATTGAGTTCAATAAGATTTAAATATGTTAGTGTAACTAATCCCAATCTCCCTTGTATTTTCACTATTATATGCCATTAAGCATCTTATCATAATTATTAGATTGCTACAAGGTTATCTGACTTACTGTTTTCATCAACAACCATGAAAATAAATTTATGGACTCAGGGTGTTGCATGATTAGGATGGCACTTGATTAATGAGATTACTTACTCTTTTTCAGACTGTATAAATCATAATACATATAGATAACAACAAAATATCTAAATATTAATCAAACATTTACAGGTTTAAAAGGTATAAAACATATTACTATCCAATTCCAAGTACCCAAACCAGAGTGCACTATAACACATCTTAGTTATATCAAGGACATGTATTAATATCAAGGCACCACAAGACCCTATTAGTCATTCAAGACCATGCAAAGGTCCAATCTTGTCAAGGATTTCATATCAAGCCATTGCAAGTCTAAGTTCACTCAAGGAACATCATACTCATCTCGAATGTTGTTCATATCCTCACAAGAAAAAACAAAATAGCACTCAAAATGATATAAACAATGTGCTAGTATCAAGAGCAAGGTATAAGAAAATGCCAACTTCAACCATCGATAAGCCATTTCAACATATCATTTATGTTTCCATAAATATTCTAATGACATAAAATCTAGTAAAATCCTTAACAACATTTTAGAGCATTTTCTCATTACAGGTATCATGTAGTTTGTATGTCACATTTATCGGGTCTAAAAATACCATAAAGGAACCATATTTAAGAAAAAAGTTCATCATACTTTGAATCTAAGCACATGCATGCCTAACGAAGCATATATCGATTATTAAGGAATACATAAGAGATATTCAGATGAAGTTTCAAATTTGTATTTCCTTCTTATTTGGTCATCCTAAAGATCCCATATTTTATCATGTTAAAGGGATTAAAACCAAGAATAGGTTTTTTTGTATTATGTAGTTAATAAATGCATCGTATTTTATATCACTTGTCTTAAAATAGTGGAAAAGAGTTCATTCTCCAATGAATATGAAAAACATCAAGAATTACTCCCCAAGCTTTAAATAAAACTCCAAATAAACAAGAAAGATGCAATCTCTACCAGGATACAAGCTTTCCTTCTTCAAAACTAGTCATCAACCTTCTTGCAAGAAGGAAATAGGGTTTAAGAACAAAGGTTAAGACCCTAGGTGGGAAAACAATAAGCCACAATGCTCAAGGAAGAATACGATGGAAATCACCATGAAAATAGGAAGAATGAAGCCGGCGTACATGGATCTAGGTCCACAAGATGTAAGGAGGGACTTCAGTCTTCAAGGTATAAGAAGGAAGAGAAAATAACAAGTTTCATCGATGGTTTACGGAGGCATAAGTTTCATCATTTGTCATCAATTGATGACAACTCACAATTGTCTCGGCCCTACATAAATAATATGTACCGCTTTATCAGTTCAGTCTATTATTGGGTAGGTTCACACGTGTCTATGAGTCAAGTTATCTTTCTTCCCAAATATCTAACTCTTTTTCATGCAAATAATTGATAAGAGTATATCACCTACCTGGAACTTGAGAGTTTCATCTTTTATCTATGTAACTTTGTGTATGTGTTATACAAATTTAAGTTGTTTATGTATAATGTCTATCTTCTCAGTAATTTTATGTACTATGTGTAGTATTAACAACTACTTCGGGCTTATTTTATACCAATGGACAGGGATCTAATCTCCTACTTGGAAGTTCTTCATTTCATGATATCGATGAATCGAATTTATTATTTTTGTCACGTACAAGTTCAAGCAAGATTAAGTGTAGGAAAATGTAACTCAAATTATCTAATCATGTTCACTAGTGTGTGTATCATAATTTATGATTGCCTATCAATTTGTTGGTGATATATTGCACTAAAATTCAAATTAAGCTTATTTAATGTGGCTTTGTGAGTTTTATCCCATAATCAAGATGTGAAATGAGATCCACAATTAGATACAATAGATAATAGTACATTTTGTGGTCTTCATGACCTCATAAACATACATCTGAGACATATTGCAAGAATGAGTCATCTTCACAAGTAAGAAATGTATTGTCATACTCAATCTATCCATAATGACCCTAAAATAGTCATGTTATCTAGAAGAGTAAGGAAGAGCAAACAAATCCATGGTTATATTATACCAATCCTGTTCAGGAATAGTAAATGGTTGCAACATTTTGGTTGGATTTTAGTGCTCATTCTTCACCTGTTGAACTACTTTGCATATATACAAATCTAGGAACATCCCTTATCCATTCTCTAACATGAATCTAAATCTATTCAAATATTAAACATCTTACTACTTCTCGTATGTATGGCATAAATCCATGTGTGAACCTTCTCTAATATATAATGTGTTAACTCGTCTTGATTGGGCTTGCACAATCACACTTTAACACAACAAACCATTCTTAGATTGTGTCCATCTTATTGATGTATTCGATGTCCTATTGTTATTTGTTTGACTTGGATTTATTCCAGGCTCCTTCTTGTGTTAAGACCATTTGGTACTTTCATACGGAAAAGTTTTAGTAGAATGTCTCGTGTGACACATTCTAGGTGATTCGACTCAGTTGTCAATGGAGATAATGATCTCTTATTGAGAACATTGACTACTAAGTTATCTTTCCCTAGGTTCCAGTATGGCATACACTCGTAGTTTATTATCATCTTCGGCCACCTTCTTTGTCTTAGATTTAGTTCTACTTAGTCGGTAGAACATGGTTGATTCAACACATAGATAATGCCATTAATTCTTAAGCTACAACCAATTGTAGATTATGTGTGGGGTAATTTTATTTGTATTTCTTCAATTTTATTAACACAAAATTATGAATATACTACCTTGAAATGCTTGATGTGGTAGATTACAACACAAGAAACTCACTTTGGAAAAATTCCCCAAATTTTTAACTAAACTATGTACAATAAGAACCACCCGCAAGTGAACGAGTCTTATTGTAGTATAGCTAAGGATCAAACAGCAAAGGACAACTTTTTAAAGATAAAATGGATTTTAAGCCTAATTAATAAAAATTAATAACAACGATGACTATTTGAAGCTTGTTTGATTATTTTATATAATTTATTCAATAAAAATAAATTAAACTAAGAGAAAAGTTATTTTATACTATGATAACATTACCAAGATGATGGGGTTCACCTCCACTATCTACATAATTGTTCTAAGAATTGCATCATTCATTCATATGAATACAAGATTGGGATGAAGATATGGCATATCCTTTCAAAGTAAGAGATCCACATGGACTGATCTCACTAGTGGCTTGAGGTCTCGTTACCAATGGATATTTAATATGTTGCCTCAGAGAACACCCTTATGTGATCTCATCCGGAGTTCAACCATATTGTTTGGTGTTCAAATCCTAGATTTCCATGTCTCTACATCTAGGATTTTAACAATCATATAAGATAGATGATCATGATATAAATTAAGCATTTAATAATCAATTTTATCAATCCATATGCTCACATAAATAACAATTAATAATGTAAAAAAGAATATGAGCAATGGGTCTAACTCTCGAATGATAACCTTAGTCTCTTCTTAATATCTACGGCAGAGCACCTCTCCACGTCAAGACATTGAATTTTGTCTCTAGATATCCTTATCGACATATAGTATTGTGATGGGACAAAATAGGTTGTGAAACCTTTCTCTTGAAAGTCTTCCAAGTGATTTTGCATCTTCCAATAAAATATCAAATCCATGTAAATTAATCCAACTATTATCAACCATTTACTATAGATTTACATTGCAAGTATTTCAGATGACTGTAAGAACATTCCTATAGTCCAAAGTGGTTAATAAAATATATCATTTATGTGTATCACCAAATTATCTTTCTAATCAAACTTGAATCACTAAATTTTGGCATCATATGTGAAATCTATAGTCATTTTAGCATCAGGTGTATTTTTTGTAAATTTACTATGAATATTGATGAACTTTCCAATCGGTAATCCATACTTGCCAGCTAATAGATAATTCAATAATAGTTATATATTTTTGTAGATAATAAAATTATGCATCCAATCATCTTTAGGTCATCCAATTCTAAATGTTTATTCAAAAGTTATGGCCATTTAAGTAAAAGTCTTTACATCAATGATCCTCATTCAACTTCTCAAAGTTGAGGAGTAAGGATATGCAATATTTGAACATTTTCTTGGACTTGTCATGGAGGTATAATTCTTCTTTCTTTTTCTTGTATCAATCTACAAATAAAACAAAATAAAAAATATGAAATATCAAACAAATTACATAAACTACTCAAAACATAAAATAAGTAAAATATGGGGTAGAATGTAAAAAATATGTAAAATTGAATCTAAATGCAACTTAAAACATGATGGATTGACATTTATATCAACCCTGAGCTTGAATGTTGCTCTTCCTTGAGTCACACAAAATCCAAAACACTCTCCAAATAAATACTTTCAACCAATGTGCATGCCTCATATTCACATCATGCTTGAATCCCTACCACCAAGCATGACCAATCAACCGGATTTCCTAAAATCCCATATCACAACTTCTCATATTCTCTTTCATTATTTTGCTTCACATACTTGCTTGTATATCAAAAACCTATAGCGTTGACAAAATACAATATTCTTGATGTTTTTTGTAATCCCACATATTCCTATGAGATTCTTACACAAGAATAATGTTTGGTTGTGAAAGGCTATTCTTGTGATATTTTGCTTCCCCCGGGTGAAAATTAGAGTAATTGGGAGTGTGAAAGAAGAATGACAAATATATCCTCTACTTGACCCGAGATCATTTTTTATTACTTTAAATATATTATAACAAAAAAGTGTGCACATTGGCATCTTTTCTTTATTTTTGATAATATGCCCTATTAGATAGAGAGGGGTATGGAAGAAGCTATTATAGAGGAAAAATATGGTTGCCACCCCAAGCTTAGAGTTTGGAAAACTTTATTACTTTTTCTGTTAGGAAAATTGTGGGGTAAGATGGTTATAGAATAAATGTAGAAGAGGGTTGAACTTGTGCATCTCATATATTAGAAGTCAGAGCATATTGAAAATCTTAGACAACAATTGACATGCAGGATTACGACATTTCCATATTATGCTAATAAATAAAGAGGCATGTTTCATTTGATTCTTGTCAATCTCATACAACTTGCCACCATTTTCAAGGAACATGATGCTGATATTATCATCTACAAAGGGTGATTTCTAAATACTGAAACATTTTCAAATGTATACGTAACATTATGGACTTACTTTGAATAAAGGGATTTTATGACAAATTCTATATGCAATACAACATGAATGTAAACTAAGATGACTAGATAATGGCTTCATCTAACATTACAAGAACTAAGAACTAAAATGAAAACAATTTTAAGATACATGCAATGCAAGTAAATAAGATGCAATAAATGCATGTAAAGATAAAAATTGCGGAAATAAACAAAAATAAAAGAGTAGGTGTGAGTGGAAATGAGTACACATCACCTAATATCTACTCTAATCTTAGAAAATTGTTCATACCCAAGAAAACACTAAACCCAAGATGGAGGGAGAGGAATCCTCGATGTCTATCAAAGAGGTCCTAGCAACTCGACGAATGTCCACCTAAAAAGAATGTGAACAATGCCTAGCACCTTGAATATAGGAGATCCATGGTGCAAAATGTGATCATGTGACCATGATAGCTCGATGAACTTTGAGGATGCTTGAATTGATGTTTCTTTTCACCCCACAATATATAAAACAAGATCTACAAATACTCCTCCGTCAATAGAGGTTGTGTAGTAGTTGTATGTGGATCAATATGAAAAGGCACAATATAGGAGTGGTGCTTATATGGTGCTTCCTAGATCATCTCACTTGTAAGAATAGGAGATGGACTACCTTCATGTATGGATAAGGTAGTGCACACTAAATCTATATTTGGTTCTATCAACTATGCTAAATTATGTGGAGAATCTAACTCCTTCATGTAGAATACACCCCACCCCTACATAGGTGTTTCAAGATATGGAATTGGAGAGAAGACATAAAAACAAAATGGTGGTGGATTGCATACCTCCTATTGAGGCTGTACCTCTTATGAAACAACCAGATATGCAATGGAATTCGGTTATTTATCTTTCAGAATAGATTCAGTCAAGGTTGGTTGATCATGGTAAGCGTGTGGATGTGAGCCAAAAAAAGAGAAAGTTAATGGACTATCTAAAACTGCATCCATGTCATGGGGACTCTCTTGATGATGTTTTTTTTATATTTGACATTTTTAAGGACCCTAATGCAGAGAAGGGTGTACGACAAGTGTACATGCCCAACTCAGGCTCCACATCTTAAGACATAAATGTCATTATCTATAAATCACAAATTGTTAAGTCTATGGGAGACACAAGTGTCATCCTCATCATAAATCATAAATGTGGGTTGCTCTATCTTTCTTTGAAAGAAATTTGATTAACCCTCACATGACATGATTGGTTATGAGAGTTGTGTTTCACTTGGACCAATTGTGTCATCATACTTTTGCTCAAAGTTTCTCAGTCATCTATCATTGCTTGTTGGGCATCCAACAGCCTATGGAGGGCATCAATCCTCTCATCTCTATCTGATGGATATTGATCGGTATAGTAAGGCTCTTCACCATAACTCTCATTATATTGTTGATTGTGGTATCTCCCATTTGAATAATCATCTAAATAGCATGGCTCATCATAGTACTTCCAAAATATTCTTGATTACATTCAGCTTCATATTTGTTGTTAAGGAGTCTAACATTAGCTCGATGTTGATCCTTTGAATGGTTGTTTTGGTAGCTAGAGTCAATTCAGGACACCCTTTCACTTGACTTTGATCCTAGAACTTTACTCAAATATGATCCTAAACATCTATACTTTATCTTGTAAATCCTTTTCTTAGCAGTCACATACATCATGATCAAAAGAGCCACATCTTCTACTTTATACAATTTGCAGTGATAACCACTCCATTAAATTGAATGTCTAAAAAATAGAAATTTAGCTATTAAGCACAAGAAAAAAAATTCCAATGAATGAAGATAAATTCATGTTATTTATAAAAATACAAAAATTTAAGATATAAAAAATCTAAGCTAAAAGAAATTATGGAACCAATTTAAAATTTATAAGAGAAAACTAGAAATTATGAAACCAAACTATGAAGTTAACAATACTACAAATTAAAAAAACATAATGAGAAATTATAAAACATAACAAAAATTACACAAAGAAACTAAAATTATAAAAACAAACTAGAAAGAAAAGAAAAATTCTAACATTATCTCAATAGGATAAACATTCAAAAAAAAATCTCATTTTATGCAAAAATTGTGTCAAAATCTGATGTAATAGACTATAGCACAAGAAATTTACTTAAGAAAAAGTCATCAGATTTTTACTTAAGCTACATACTGTTGGATCTAGGGCTCTAGAGGGGGGTGAATAGAGCTTCAAAATTCTCACAAGATAGATTAGACCTTCAAATTATATCGATCAAAACCAATAGCTTAAGTGCAATTTGAAGTCCTAACTAACAAGCATAGCAAGGATGAGAGGAATTGAAAGCATGCACTTGACAAGCTCTTTTAGAGTGGTTCCACTCTCCAAATAAGGAGAGAGTCATTCCACTACCTAGAGAGGTCAACCTCTAGGACTTTGCAAGTGATTTTATCTATATATTCACCAATAAGTGTCACAACACAAGACCACCAAAGGACCTACCCATCCAAACACAAAGAGGGTCCCATCTTACCAAGGACTTACCCACTTTGAAAGAGTCTTCCGCCTTCTTCTAAGGACTTACCCACTCTTATACAAGTCTTCAACCTTCAAGGGGTTTTCCTACTCTTCTTGGATCTCAGCCTTTTCCTTCTCCTTCGCCTGGAGAATATCTTCACCTCCTCTTCAACTTTTAAAAAGAATAGCAACAACTCCACCTTCACTCAGAGTAGCTTGCTTCACCTTTGCTTCATGGAGGAAAGAGGTAGGGAAGATGGAATGGAATGAGAGCTCTACAAGGACAAGGAAGTAGCTCTCTTACAACTGGCCTATCTCACTCATAATCACAAAATGAAGTGTAAACTAGAGAGAGAAAGGGGTTGAAGGAGTTGGAGCACACTCAACTATAGAAAGGACTTAGAATAGCATAAATGAGCAAACTTGGAATGAACTCCAAGGTGTCCTGTTTATAGTTGGGGTTGTTCCCTTGAGTATGGTAATACTTAGGATCGAATATAGTCGTTTTCCAAGTTGCAACGGATCTATTCTCACCCAAAACAACTCACCAATGGTTATAATCACTTTTTCTACATTTTCCATACAGTACATTCAGTTGAGTTTTAATAAATGTAACTTGACCAATCCACTAAATGACAAAGCCAATTTTCAAATTATTGGTCGAGTTTGTTCTAGGAATCTTGATCGGTGAGATAAAATTAGTTTTACTTATTGAGTCCTTCATTGGAGTTCTGTGAGTGTGCAACTCGACCAATGGGTCATCTTCAGAAAATCCATCATAGGATCAGTTGAGTTTCCAGCTTGACCGATATACATCCTGTGATGAATTTTCTAAATTGACATTCGAGTGATTAAACCTTGGAATTAAGTGTCCTTGATTTTTTCTTATCTTAGTTACAAGTCATATCATAAATACAAGTGATTACAAAAATTATCTAAGGTCATTTCGAGTGATTTCCCAAAATGCACACTTGCATTGCATTTGACTTGAACTTGAACAAGCTAGTGCTTGTATAATTTGATCCTTTTCATGTACCTAAAGCCTAAAATCAATCTTTAACAAACATATTAGATACATAGGAATGGAATGGTTAAGTCATTATCAAAATATAGGGAATGTATAACTCTCAAGTCAACATTATCCCCCTTTTTGAAAATGACAAACCATTCATCAATCATATTGAAAAGGATATTGAAGGTATACATTTGCCATGTGAATTGCAAGGGGATTCAAGATTTGAACAATGTGAATTTCTCCCCCTCAAACTATACTTACTCTAACCTGCATAGTTATTCTATCTACACAAAGCAACATGACATATATATACCATATGGTCCTTTAGCAAGTCACATGATAAAGCATATAATGAGAAAGAAAAGGATCACATAGGCAATCAAAAACAATATGGTTGAGCTTCAAAACATTGAACTTCTCTCCCCCTTTTGACATTATCAAAAAGGAAGGTGGGTAGAAGAGCACATAAATAGGTCTTCTCCAAGCACAACCAAACATACATGCATATCATGCAATCTCAAAACATACACTAAACAGAGATGAGAGAAACAAAAAAAACTAAGCCATAATGAAAAATGGTAAAGCATGGCACCAACTCATGAGTTATAGTAAATCAAAGAGTAACTATATAATAGATGAAGATTACAACCCAGAAAGCAAGTTCTCAGAAAAAAACTACAAGACAAAGAGATGAAAGCTAGATGATAAAATAGTACATCTCAGACAATGTGCCCATATGTGTTTAATACAAAATAACCAAGAAAGATAGATATGATCAACATCTAGACTAAAAACTAGAAAAACTAAACATCTAGGTCATCTATGTCAACATCATCCACATCATAACTAGCATCAGAGGCATCAGGCTCATAGTTGTCATCTCTGTTTGGAGGTGTAGAAGCATCACCTTCATCACTGGAGTCACCAGCAAAGCCATCAAACCATCGTCAGAAGCATCACCATCATCCTCATCAGCTTCCTCATCAGCAATCTCCTCATCAGTCTAGTTTGGCATCTCTTCATCAGTAGAGGGACCAAAACCACAAATGGGCCAATGTGCATTCTGCTAATCCCAAGACATACCAAGAGCATGGAGCTCATTAGCCATTGGGAAGAAAGGATTAGAACTATCGAGGCTAGCAAGCAGAGTGGCCAATGGGCCAACTGTCAAAGGAAGCACACCAGGGGTAGATCCACCAACAACAGGGGGTGTAGCAGCGGAAGATGTAGGTGGAGGGACAGGGTAAAAGTCATCATATGCATAGGATGCATACTCACCTCCTAGGTAGGGCTGGTAGGATGGATACGGGTGTGCCCAGGACATGTTCATGTTGGAAAAGACGGAACATAGGTCCTGATGCAGGTGCTCCTGAACCTGAAGGTTGTATGCATGTTGATGCATCATGTATCCCATAAGGGTTTTATTAGACACATGGAATGATTAATGGGAAGGCAGGGTAGGTTGAGGTGGTGGAGGTGCTCGGGTAGAGGTAGAGGCATTGGGGGTGGTGGAGGATAGGATGGGCACAGACTTCTGAAGAGTGGTCTCACTGATACAAACTCCTTTCTGGGTAGGTTTGTAGTGAAGGTCATAGAAAAGATATTTTCTAGTGGCAAACTAGAATAGACCATAGATCAGGGCTGCGTAGGGTGGGTGAGTGCCACGAGTGTTCTTTCCTGAGTCAAATAAGGTCATATGATGGAGAACATATCTCGACCACTTGACTCTGATGTTCTTCAAGAGACAATACATGATTACCATATTGTTTTCTACAATCTTAGTTTGATTCTTCTTTGGGTGAATATTGCAATTAACAACTAGGGAAAGGATGCATCTCTTGAGGTCTAAGGCATAGGATGGAAGGGTTCACTAATTCCTATACGGGAATTGAGGCTTCTTCAAGAACTTATAAATATCAAGGAGAGTAAGATCATACTACTTGTAGAAGGCCTCAGGCTCAACTAGGTCAAAGTACTTTGGATAGTACTTACACCAGGTGTCAGTCACTTCGGTACCCAAATAGAAGATAATTACGGTATCCTCAGAGACTTGGAATTTCTTCTCGGCTATCATATATGTGAGGACTACTTGAGTATTAGGCGGGGGTACGAGGTTGTCGTAGTTCCAACACAAATTTGCATAGAATTTGTTAACCACTTTGGTGCTTGTGATGGAATAGTTATAGCACGCAAATTCAACACCCGAGGCAGAGAGATGGTGATCATAAAGAAACTCTACTACTTAATCTATGACCTCTTTTCTTCGTGGTCTAGGCTCAAATAGGGCACGAAAAGGGAAAGGGATCCTAGGAAAGAGCTCCTTATACCTATCTATAGCCTCATTTGAGACGAAGAAGGTGTCATCAAATGGAATCAAGCATGAGTTGGACAAAGATGAAGGTACATTAGCAGGACGACTCTTATCATCCTTTTGGATGCCATAGAGACAAAAAGGAGAGGAAGGAGAGAGAAAAAGCTAAAGAATCACCATGAAAACTCATCCACAAATCTAGGTTAGCGAGAGGGAAGGTCAAGTGAGGTTGAGCTAGGTGAAACTAAGGCTAGGGAGAGGAAGTTTGGGGCTAGGGTTGAGAGCTTAGGGGAGTAGGAGGTTGGATCGATCAACTTTTCTCTAGTTGAGAGGGAGAATAGTCGGCCGAACCCATCTTAATTTTGCTCTAGCCCGGCCATCGGTCAAGTTCTGTGACTGGGAAACTCGACCGATAGGCTCTTTCAAAAAACTCTCGGCCTTTGATCGATCGAGTTGGAAACTCGACCGATGGTCAACCTAACCTAAAATTAGAAAATCCTAATTTCTAGCCATTAGAGTGCTAATTAAATTTATTTTTCAAGTCCATTATGTATTTTGAACATACTTAGGCACATATCACTCATCATTGGGTACTATTTTGCGATAAAATAAGCGTTTGTGAAAAATACCCAATAATAAGAGAAAAACAAGACAAAATGATATGAAAAACTAAAATTTTAGCATATTATCAAGCTATGGTGATCAAAACATAGGAAAAACATATAGGATAGATGACTACTAGCTAGAAGTCATATCAGATTCATTCAAAGAAGTTATGAGAAATTTAGATCTAATAAAGTTAAATTGCTCTCTAGCTAGAGGTTTAGGAAAATGTCTGCCAACTGATTTTCTGTGTCCACATGTATGATATAGATATCCTTCTTGGTAATGTAATCACAGAGAAAATGTTTGTGAACATCTATATGTTTAGCTCTACTATGCAAGATAGGATTATATGGCAAGTTAATTGCACTAGTATTATCACAATTGATAGGAGAAGCATCCAAATGAATGTTAAGTCTTGGAGCATTTGCTTCATCCATAGGACCTGGGCACAACAACTCCCAGTTGTAATGTATTCATCCTTAGTGGTTGATAATTCCACTATGCTCTATTTCTTAGAGAACCAAGATGCCAAGCATGGTCCTAGGAGAAAGCAAGTGCCACTTGTGCACTTTCTATCAATCAAGCACCCTCAATAATCCGCATCACTATAAGAAGTAAGAGTAAAGTCCCTAGACTTGGGATACCATAGTCCAAAATTTTGGGTTTTGGTTGAGTACCTTAAAATCCTCTTGACAGCTATAAGATGTGATTTCTTAGGATTTGATTGAAAGCGAGCACACGAGCCAACACCAAACATTATATCAGGTCTAGAGGCAATTAAGTAAAGTAAACTTCCGATCATACCTCTATAGAGCTTCTCATATACCTTCTCACCTTCTTCATATTTGTCAAGTTTGGCGGTGTTTGACATGGGTGTGTCCATCAGATTGGTGTTCTCCATCTCAAAACACTTAAGTAACTCACTTGTGTACTTGCCTTGGTTGATGAAGTTCCCATATTTTGTTTACTTGATTTGAAAGTCGAGGAAGAACGTGAGCTCACCCATTATACTCATATCTAATTCACTCTGCATAAGATCACTAAATTCTTTACACATATCAAGGTTAGTTCTGCCAAAAAATGATATCATCAACATATATTTGAATGATAAGAAAGTTGTTAGAAGTGTGCTTTAGAAATAAGGTAGAATCCACTTTGACCATGATATACCCTTGATCTAACAAAAGGTTCTTTAGTTTCTCATGCCATTCTCTAGGTGCTTGTTTAAGTACATATATAGAGAGTTTTTTGCAAACAAATAAACATGGTTAGGTAAACTATTATGTTCAAAGCTCAGGGGTTGTGCAACATACACTTCCTCCTCAATTGTACCATTCAAAAGCATACTTTTAGCATCCATTGATAAAGGAGAAAGTTTTTATAACTAGAAAAGGAAAGTAACATACGAATGGACTCAAGTATAGCTATAGGTACATATGTTTAATCAAAATCTATACCTTCCTATTGATTGCAACCTTGAGCCACTAATCTTGCTTTGTTCCTTACCACTTTTTCGCTTTCATCAAGCTTGTTGCAGTAGACCTGTTTGGTCCCAATGATCTTTCTATCACTTGCTCTTATAACTAGGGTCCATACTTTGTTCTTTTTAAATTGCTCCAACTCTTCTTGCATAGCTAGGATTCACTCATCATCCCCAAGAGATTCCTTGACGTTATTTGGCTCGAGTTGTGAGATGAAGGCATTGTTGGCTTGTTCTTTGTTGAATGCATCATGCGTCTTCACTCTTTCAAATGGATCACCTAAAAATTAGCTCTTTTGGATGATTCTTTGAAAATCAGGGGGTTGGATCCTTCTTCTCTTCATCTTTTCCTTCTTCTTGAGTGACCACCTCTTTTCCCTTTTGGGTGATGTTGAGCTCTTTTATAATGGGAATTACTTCACCTACAACATCATCATTTGGAATAAAATCTTTGGGAATAGAGGGGTTAGTCTCAATAAACTTAACATTTATGGATTCTTCTACTTTAGCAAGATCAAAATTAAATACTCTATAAGCCTTGCTAGTAGTGCTATAGCCAAGAAAGAAAGCCTTATAAGATTTCAGATCAAACTTGTCGAGTGAATCTTTCTTATTCAAAGAAAAACAAGGACATCCAAAAACTTGGAAATAGTCGATAGAAGTCTTCCTACCATGTCATATCTCATAGGGGGTTTTCTTCAAAGAAGGATGTGTAAAAACCCAGTTTTGCACAAAACATGAGGTACTGACAGCTTCAGCCCAAAAATTCTTTGGAATATCATACTCTAGAAGCATGGTCCTAGCCATCTCTTGTAGTGACCTATTCTTCCTCTCTACAACCCCATTTTTTTGAGGTGTTTGAGGTGAAGAGAATTTATGTGCATAACCCGATTCTTGACAAAAGCGTTCAAAAAGATCATTTTCAAATTCTCCCCCATGATCAAGACGGATGGAAACTATGTGACAATAAGCTTCATTCTCAACTCATTTACAAAAGCTTGAGAAAACATCAAGTGTATCACTTTTTTAAATAAGAAATAAGGTCCAAAAATAATTATAGAAATCATCGACAATAATAAGGCAATACTTGAAACCACAAAGTGATTGAATTCTCATTGGTCTGAATATATCAATGTGAAGAAGGTCAAGAGCTCTCATGGTACTAAGGAGTCATTTGGATTTGAAAGAGGACTTGGTTTGCTTTCCTTGGGTATAAGGTTGACATTCCTCATCCTTTTCAAAATCCAATTTGGGAAGACCCTTGACCAAGTCATTTTTTCTCAACTTCTTCAACTAATGCATTTTTACATGACCAAGCTGATGATGCCAAAGAAAAATATAATTTGAGATGACTACTAGGCATCTACCAACAATAGGCTTAATAGAGTCAAGAACAATAACATAAAGATGACCACTTCTAGTTCCCTTATATATAACTTGGTAGGTGAGGGAATCTAGAATCAAGCATTCAAAGGAAGTAAATAACACAAGGTAATCATTGTCATATAATAGACTAACACTAATTAAATTGTGATGTAGGTCATCCACAAAAAGAACATTCTTGACACACAAGGATTCACCTACATCACCCTCACCTTTGACTTTACCTTTCTCATTGTCCCCAAAGGTGACCAAACCTCCTTTATTTTTGGTGAAGTTGTTGAAATATCTTATATCACCTGTCATATTATTAGTGCAGCCACTATTAACAATCCATCTCCCTTTTTCCTTCAGGAAAGGAGAATGTCAGTTCCCAACTCAAACTTTGGGATCTGGAGTTAGCTTGGGGACCCATTTCATCTTTGGGTTGGTCCCCTTAGGCTTGTAAGGACAATAAGTAGAGTAATGATCATCACATTTGCAATGTAAACAAACCATAGGATTCTTAGTGTCAGAAGACTCTCCTACAAAGATATAGGTCTCCTTTCTCCATTTCATACCTTTGGCTTTGCTCTTTCCCTTTGATGCTTCCTCTACAAATTCCAATCCACTAGTACCACTTTGTTTGGTAGAATGGTCAAGGATTTCATTTAGGGAGTTTTTCCCTTTAAGGAATTTCTATAGAGATGCTCTTAATCTATGATTATCATCATTAAGAGAAATGACAGTAGAAGACAAACTAACAATATCATCTCTAGAATGAACAAGGTCGGCCTCATGACAGAGGGCTTTAGTCAAATAAGAATCTTTCTCAAGAAAAATAGAAGCAACATCATTACTACGCAAGATAGGTCTAGAAGACAAATCATGAACTTGATCAAGCAAGCAAGAATTTTCAGATTTAAGCACTAGAATTTCCTTAAGATAGACATCTCTCACATCCCTACAAGCATCAACAAGAAGCTTAAATTCAGCATTTTCAGTTTTAAGAGTTTCAAGCTCCTTTGGGCATTTTTGGTTGTCTTCCTTAAGAGTTTCAATGTTCTTGAGGTAGACACCATTCTAACCTTCGACCCCATTGTATTGGAGCTCAAGATTAAAATATTGTCCTTGCAAGTTATCAATACTCTCAAGATGAGTTATCTCATTAAGATCAAGAATTTCAAGTTTAGCATACAAATCATAATATTTTTTCCTAACCATTTTCTTTTAGATTTACATTTAGCTAAAGATGAATGAGTACAAACAAGCATGTCAATAATAGCTTCCTTAGATAACTCATGTAAGCTTACTCACTTACCTCGCCAATTTCTTCACTAGTAGAGGCCATGAGTGCAAGGTGGCACTCCCCATCTTCTTCGGAGCATGATCTACTTGAGGATGAAGCTTCCCAAGATACATGAGATGCATTCTTGTGTCTCTTCTCCTTCCTATTGTACTTTCTCTCCCTCTTGTACTCATCTTCCTTCTTTGAGCTTCCCTTGGGCGTGACTTTCTTAACTTGGTACATTTACTCTTGTAATGTCCCTTTTGTCCACACTTGTAGCATCTAGGAGTAGAAGAGGAGGAGGCTTGCTTTTCGTTAAAGTGTTTACCCTTGTTGTAGTTGGCTTCATGCTCACTTGGGCCATCATATTCACTATAGGAGGAAGGAGAAGCCCGACAAGCAAGTTGTTATTGAAGAATGACCGCCTCCACTTGTTCTTGAAAGCACTATCTTTTATCATTGTGGCTTCCTTCTCTTCTTGCTTGGCTTCTTTTTATTTCTTGTCAAGCCTTGGCTCATGAGCTTGGAGGTTACCAATGAGCTCTTCGGTTAGGATGTCACCAAGGAACCTCACTTCTTCAATGGAGGTGACCTTTGACTCCCATCTCTTTGGTAGAGTCCTCAAGATCTTACTGTTGATCACACCTCTATCCAAAGTGTTGTCCAATGCAACCAGCCCATTGATGATGACATTGAGTGTTGATTACATCTCTACAATCCCTTCTTTCTTGCCCATATTGAAGTTCTATAGAAGGTTGTTCAACATGTAGATCTTAGCCTCCTTGACTTGATATGTTCCTTCATAATTGATACACAATTTGTCCTAAATCTCATAGGTGGTGTCCCAAGATGAGATCTGGTTGAACTCTGTTGGGGTAAGGGTTTCATAGCGATATGGCTTTGGCATTGAGTTAGGCTTCTTTGAGTGCAGGTTCACTCCATGTTGCAACAACTCTGGTTGGTTCCTTGTATGGTGTGACCATCACCTTCCACACGTCAAAATTCATGCCTTAAATGTAGAATTGCATATGCCTCTTCCAATAGAGGAAGTTGGTGCCATTAAAGACTGGAGGACACATGGAAAATCCTCCTTCTAGGTTGAGAGAACCAAGTAGGTTGTCACCCATCTTCTCATCTTCTGGGAGATTGTTGGATAAGATCCTTAGCTCTAATATCACTTGTTGGATCTAGGGCTCTCGAGTGGGGTGAATAGAGCTTCAAAAAATCTCACAAGATAGATTATACCTACAAATTATATCAATCAAAACCAATAGCTAAGTGCAATTTGAAGTCCTAACTAACAAGCATATCAACGATGAGAGGAATTGAAAGCAAGTACTTGACAAGGTCATTTACAGTGATTCCACTCTCCAAAATAGGAGAGAGTCAGTCCACTACCTAGAGAGGTTAACGTCTACGACTTTGCAAGTGATTTTCTCTATATATTCACCAATAAGATTAATAATACAAGACAACCAAAGGACTTACCCATCCAAACATAAATAGTCTTCCACCTTACCAAGGACTTACCCACTTTGTAAGAGTATTCCGCCATCTTCTAAGGACTTACCCACTCTTGTACAAGTCTTCAACCTCCAAAGGATTTTCCTACTCTTCTTAGATCTACAGCCTTTTCCTTCTCCTTCACATGGAGTAGATCTTCACCTCTTCTTCAACTTTGAAGAAGAACAACAACAACTCCACCTTCACTCGAAGTAGCTTGCTTCACCTTTGCTTCATGGAGGAAAGGGGGTAGGGAAGATGGAATGGAATGAGAGCTTTAAAAGCACAAGGAAGTAGCTTTCTTACTACTGGCCTATCTCACTCATAATCACTACTAGAGAGAGAAAGGGGCTCAAGGTGTTGCAACACACTCAACTATAGTAAGTACTTAGAATAGCATGAATGAGAAAACTTGGAATGAACTCCAAGGGGTCCTATTTATAGCTAGGGGTGTTCCCTTGAGTGTGGGATCACTTAGGGTCAAAATATAGCCATTTTCCAAGTTGCAACGGAACTATTCTCACCCAAAACAACTCACCAACAATTATAATCACTTATTCTATATTTTCTATACAGAACATTCGGTCGAGTTTCAATAAAGGTAACTCGACCGATCCACTAAATGACAAAGCCAATTTTCAAACTATCAGTCGAGTTTGTTCTTGGAAACTCGACCAATGAGCTAAAATTAGTTTTTTTCAGTGAGTCAGTCGATCGAGTTCTGTGAGTGCACAACTCGACCAATGGGTCATCTTTAGAAAATCCATCACAGGATCTGTTGAGTTTCCAACTCGACTGATAAACAGTCTGTAACAAATTTTCTAAATTCACATTTGAGTGATTAAACCTTAGAATTAAGTGTCCCTAGTTTTTTCTTATCTTACCTACAAGTCATATCATCGATACAAGTGATTATGAAAATTATCTAAGGTCATTTCGAGTGATTTCCCAAAATGCACACTTGCATTGCATTTGACTTGAACTTGAACAAGCTAGGGCTTGTATAATTTGATCCTTTTCATGAACCTAAAGCCTAAAATCAATCTTTAACAAACATATTAGATGCATAGGAAAGGAATGGTTAAGTCATTTTCAAAATATGGGCAATGTATAACTCTCAAATCAACACATACAATAATCACCAGCCACAACAGGCCGGTCTTATCAAGGTATAGCTAAAGATCAAACCAAAAGAAAAACTTTGAAAGATAGAATAAATTTCTATCCTAATTAACAAAGAATAATTAACAAGGATGATTGCTTGATTATATAAATTAACAAATAATAATATTTAAATTCAACTAAGAAAAAAAATATTTTTTAGATTGTGAATAAAATAACCAGTTTGTGGGGTTCACTGCCACTATCTACGTAACTGTTCTAGACATTGAATCATTCATTCATATAAATACTGATTTGGGCCAAGAGGTTTTATATCCTATCAGAGTACAAAATCCAAATGGACTTATCTTACTATAGTCTCAAGGTCTCTTTACCTATAGATCCTTAATCTATCACTCTATAGGATGTCCTTCTATGGTCTCATCTAGGGTTTAATGATAATGTTTGGTGTTTTAATCCTAGATTTAAATGTCTTACGTTTAGGATTTTATCAATCATA
Source organism: Alisma plantago-aquatica (assembly GCA_963693085.1). NCBI lineage: Eukaryota > Viridiplantae > Streptophyta > Magnoliopsida > Alismatales > Alismataceae > Alisma > Alisma plantago-aquatica. Next base: position 1,863,552,517 of record OY856409.1, on the reverse strand, counting down.
TAGATAGATGATCATGATATAAAGTAAGTGTTAAAAAATCAATTATCAATTAAAAAAATTACATAAATAATAAGTAACAATATAGAAATTGAATAGAGGCAGCGGGGAATACTCCCAAAAAATAACTTCAGTCTCTAATTCAGATCTACAGTGGAGTGCATCTCCACGTCAGTTTGTTTTCTTTTATATCCACCTCTCATTAAAGGTGTCTATGGTTGTGTATGGTAAAGAATATGGCGTAAACCTTTTGCATTATAAGTCTCTCAAATTCTTTCAAATTGCTCGTAAAACATCAAATCTATTCAAATTAGTCCAACGATTGTCAATCATTTACTGTAGATTTATGTCACAATTTTATGAGGTGACTGTAGGACAGATCCTCCCACCATATTGGTTTCTAAATATACTTATTGTTTATATAATTGAGTTATCTTTCTAAGACAACTTGAATCACTTAATTCTGACATCTGATGTGGAATCTACATCTATTTTAGTGTCAAACATATTTTATGTAGAGTTACTGTAATAGCTTCTGAAACTTCTCCATCAGTCTATGAGACTTTGTGGCCAGATAATCATCCTATAATATTATATATTCTTTGAATTGTGCATTCAATGGATTTCATATCATCCAACATTTGTATGCAAAAGTTATGGACATTTTAGTGAACATCTATACTTTAGTACCCACATTCAATTGTCAGAGGAGTTGAGGAGTGAGGATATGCAATCTTTTATCATTTTTATGGACTTTGTATGAAAGAATATTCACTTCTCTCTTCTTCTTCCTTTATCAACCTACAAAGAAAATAACAAAAATATATTAAATACCAAAGTAATTGTGTAAACTACTCAAAATATAAATTAAGTAAAATATGTGATAGAATGCAAAAAAATATGAAAAACTAAATCTAAATTGCAACTAGAAACATGATGGATAGACACTCACCAATGTAGAACCTTGATATTACCTTGACAAATCACATAAAATTATAGTTTTTTCTGATAATCAAAAGAACTAAAAATGATTTGTGAATTCTTTTCTTTGAGTTATGTTTTACTATATTTGTAGTGCTTTGCTTCAAAACTAGTGTGTTGGAAGTCAATTCCATGACGTCACAACCTCTGAAGTCAATATTCCATCCCTATTTTAACATTTTGTTTTCCAGTTGGAAGCAATTTGTATGAAATCATTGTAAAAGTCGCATCAACTTGTAAGTCTTACCTTTTTTGTGTTTCCTTACTTTAAAGTACTTATTCAACATATAATCAAAATGAGCGACACTTTGGTGCAGTCTATATTTAAAGATGTGACCAATATTTCTTGCAAAGTGATGGTGTTAATTTGACTGACCATTGTGTGGTATCATTCGATTGGAGTTTGATACACACCTTTTCAGTTGTTAAACATAGATGGCCTAATGTTTTACTCAATATATATAGAGACATACACATATATTCAAGTAGATATTATTTAGCAACCTCCTATCACTTCCTATGCACTCAAGAATTCCACACTATAACCCAGTGATGCGAGTTATTTTTGGGAACAAGTTAGGGTTTCTCATGTTACTTTGGAGCTCTTAGTAGTTCTTTGTTCGCAAATAGAAGTGATCCTCTATTTAATTTACCTTCACCCTCTCATTATTTTTGTTTATCCTTGGCTAAACCTATGGGGTTTTATCAACCTATGATTATTCTTTTCCTTAATATTTCTTCCCTTCTTGGGTAGAAAATCTCAAGGAAGCATCTAGAGTAATATTTGAAAGAATCGTGTGATCTTGGGACGCTCACTATGGAAGAAATTTATATTGGGTGTTGTATATCCTTAACAAAGTTGATTTGTACAATTCACAAGAATATATGTCTACACATCTATAGAAGTTTTCAATGGGTATAGATAGGATTCAATTGATTGTATGGGAAAACAAATTAGCTTGATTAATCAAAATCGGATGGAAAATGGTTCAACTAGTAGTATTGGGTTATAAATGGATGAAATTGGGTTGAAATTAGGTTCACTTACGCACGTTGGAAACTAATTGCATGGAATAGGACACAATTTGACTCAGTTGATGGAATTGTGTTACATTTGGGTTAAATTGCTCTAACAAGGTTCAGTGGGGAGGATCTTTTATTGTTCTTAGAGATATGTGATTAGGTTTAAATTTTGGATACTCAATGTGATCAAAACATAATTTTATTGTTGAGTGAACAAGTAGGTGTAAAACAATGAGTATAAAATGATGTACATTCAATGCATATGTCGATTACTAGTTGGAGTTATTTAACACCATTGGTCTTTACCAAGCATGTAATCATAACACATGACCAAACATAGTGTCATGTGGATATGAGTTAAAGATGAAAGCTTATGTTGCATTTGGACACTACATAACTAAATATTGGTACTTTTGGAAATGTTTAATTCATCATATTGTATTTATTTAGATTTATGAGGGAAATCCTTCTAGGAAGGACGGATAATAGAACGACTCAATAGGATAAATTCTCAAGACATGACACATGCAAATAAAATGCTCACGTGTGACACCTAATTTTACCATTATTCTATCATTCGAGAGCGCATTGATCGGGAATTTAATTTGAGACCCTTTGTGAAGGGGACTCATGTGTACCACCTGAACCACTCAATGCCTAAAACTTCCCTCAAATTTGTCTCAATAAAATCATAGTAAACAAGCATGGAAATAATTGGAAAATAACTACAATCATCTTAAACTAGGCATATCCTGGAAACATTAAGTTCTAACATTCCACCTTGTAGAAACTTACAATAGAATTTGAGTCAAATGGAAATTTCTCATCCAAACAAGGGCTTACTCTCCCACATACAAAATAAGATCTTACTTTCTATCCAATCTTTGAATGGATCAACAATCAACATGAATTTTCTCATAATAGAGTGGGCCCTATAAAATGTCTAAGTAAGAATGAATTCTTACAAAGAGTGCTTACACTCATCATGGTAGGAGGAGTATGCCTAAATAGATAGGAAATTTCCTAAACATCATTGATATATTCCTTTTCCAAGTTGAATTGTATGTTTATGTTATTCTTTTTCCAAGTTGAATCGTATGGTTATGTTAAAATACATTCTAATATAATTGGCACATTATCTACAATTTTCTTATAAGATACCACCGAAAGAAATTAAATGTAACTTTAAATCTACAAGGACGGAAATATGAGGGTTGCAAATAGATACAATATATCTTTGAACCCATGCCCTTCCAAACCGGCCACATGTACTTATGTTTATGTATGTAAACGTATATATAGTATTATGATATGCATCTTAATGTTAAGATGTAGCAAGTACTTATGTTAAGGTATGTTTTAAGGCCTGGTTCCCTCTTGACCATTATGTTGATGTGGAGGGGATTATTTTTGTAATTCCAATGTTTGGCCTACTTTTGAGGGCAGGGTGAACATGATTGAACCCACCTTTATATTTTTTTTAAAATCTGATCATTAATTTTAAGAAGTAAGTGTGCTTGTGGTTTTATTTGTTAAAGAAAAGGTTGATATAAAAGTCCAAACAATAGTTCATGTGGTCGTGACAACTTGTTGTATACATGGGTATTTCAACAGTGCGGATATGCTTCATGAAAAAATGGGTAATGGTAGCCATTCCTATTTCACTTAGATACCTATTTGATAGGGTGGAGTTGGATGACAAAGTTTGTATCTATATTTTTATATTTAGATGACAAAGTGTAACAAATCAAATTTTGGGCATTTTGTATTTTGACCCTCTTTCCCATCTTTTCCTTTCATTACTATCCTTCTTGGCCTTTCTGTTTAATTTGTGGATATTATGGTGGTTTCGTGAAGATTTGTTCACCTTTTATGCCAACATGCATGCTTATACACAAATACCTTAGTAAATATTTCAATAAGGGTCTAATATGCAAATTAACTACTCATGTGATATATAAATAAAATAAAATCGTTCTAGATCATTCCTTAGCCTTATGGAGCAAGGAAGAGAAAAAGGAATGAATAACATTGCTTTAAACATGTTAATGTGATTAATTAATATGAGAAATTTTGAAAATTTTGGATGATGGACTTAAATTCATAAAAGAAAATTTAATTGGTTAAAGATAAGTTCAGATTCATTTTCCTTGGGTTTGGTTTGGCTTGGAGGCCAAGTTTCATAATTTTGGGACAATAATAATTATATCTCTTTTATTTTTAAAAGAAAAGATGAGTTTCCCTCAAAAAATTAAATGACTCCAAAAGTGGAAACTAACCTTAGATTTGAGATCTAGACATGAAAATATGCCTTTGGGCAAGTTTTCAACTAATTTGAATGATATTTTGATAATGTGAAAAAGTAGGAGAGTGAAAGTGTGTAGAACCTTCATTTTGAGAATTAATTACATAAATGGCATAAACATGATAAATTAATGGCAAAATTATATCTAATACATTAATTGGAACAAGTGGGTAAAATGTGATCATATTTGGATAATCATAGTCATAAATGAAGGGGGAAAGAGAAAGTGAGTTTTGAATTAATTAACCCATTAAAAGTTTGTAAAAGGAAAATCTAATTGCATATTCAAATTTCTCATGTCGAAAATAAGATACCTGTCAAATTTGACTTAAATTTGTGTTTCCTTTGCACCCTCAAATGAGGAGAGAGAAAAGAGAAATAATTTAATGCTCCACTTTATCTGGATTCCGATTTGGATAAGGATTTTAATTTAATATGTTACGCAAGCCTTCGATTGTTGGATCTTGATCTGACGATTTGTGGGTCATCATCTACCTTGGGCCTAATAGGAAATCAGCTGCCGGATTTGGTCAATTTTATTTTTCAAATTTCTTCCTCGTTTCTCCACTAAATCACACAATTTCTTCGCCTTTTGCTTCCTTACTAGTTTCCGCACATGTTAATCCCTACTTTATGGGGGTTTCGTGGATTATTTTAATAAAACCCAAATCTTAGTATCCTTGCAAGGTCGACCTCTATTCTCTTTGCTTAAACCCTAAACCTTACATATATATAACCCTACTTGAGGCTTGTTGGGATCCATTGCAACTCATTTATCTTCTCAATTTCGCTCGGGCTTGCATGCTTCATCGTCGGTGGTTGAATTTTACTCCAAGGTTTGCAGAGCACACCCTTCCCTCTACACTCCATATCTGTGTGAATCAAAGGTACCTCTGAGTTCGTCTCTTCCCCCTCTTTCTTTTAAGTATTTGAACGTCCAGTTTTGTCGTGTGTCGCGGATTTGCCCAAATCAGGACCTTCCCCCTTGCCGGACATGGCGCGGCTCGGGTGGGGAAGAAAGTCTGTGGTGGATTTACATTTTACCCCCCACATTTCTCCTCTTCTCTCTCTGTTCTGTGCGAAGGGTAGTTTCTCCCTTTTGATTTGTGTTGACCGCGGCTTGACATGACTTTGACCGCAGCTTGACATGACTTTGACCGTGTGACTTGGCCGCCCCTTATTGGGCCAAGTCAGCAGGCGGGCCTGACCCTCTCTCTCTCACATGTTTTAATGACATGTCAATATGTGGTTGGTCAATATTAGAAAAATCATATCGTTTATCCAAAATTAAAAATAAAATATGTTCTGAACTCGAAAAAATGTACTCTTTCTAATAAAAATAATTTCGTGGTTTGATTTAGAGTTTTATCGAAGGTGATTTTCTAGAAAATGAATTAATTAGTTAAAAATCACCAAAAATGTATTTAAAAGTCCATATTTTCAAAATACATAATATTATATGTTATTTTGATCAGAAAATCTAACTAAGACGGTAGTGATGGTTTTAGGATCTAAACCAATGGTTTGTAAAAAAGTTGGTATCTTTGAGGTTTTGAACCTTTAATGAATGAATATGATTCTAATACATGAATATGAAATTAAAAATAGGACATGTGGACCCTAATCTCGTTTAAAGGTTCAAAAAAGTGGTTTTATAGGACTCTAAGGAAGAGGTATGTGCATCTAACACCTTAGTTGGGATATTTATGCCTTAACCTAATATTCCCTAATGAGGATTAATTGAATCTAATTATTATCTTGAAACCCTAATTTCTTATGCCTCAAATTAGATCATAGTTTGCTTATTGTTTGGGTTTCAAACCCCACTGCCATGTTTATTGATTTACATGATTATTCTTGCCATGACTCATTTTTCTAGCATGTAGATTTATGCACTATTTAATGTTAAGTAGTGGTACTTATGTACAACCACCCATAGAGGGCGTGCATTTATTCACCCTGGGGAATGTTTTTATTCTCCCCATATTATTGTAGGTGACTGGGAATGTCTTATTCTCCCCTCACCTAAGGTTAGAGGTCTGGTAGGTGCCTCAACCCTACTTAGTTAGGTAGACATAATTATCTTACATGCAAATCTTTTTTAATATAATTGTTAATGGCAAGTTTCTTTTGATATAGCCTCATACTCTTGTTAGATTCATCTTATGATGAACCCTAGCCTATTTTTATTTGATTTACTTATCTTGTTACCCTAGACTAATTTTTTGACACATACTTTTATTCTCATTCCCTTTTTGGGTGCCTTCCCAACCACCCAGGTGTTGAGCAAGGTGATGGATAAGACAAGAAGATCTTAGCTTTTGGCCTGAACTCGGTTATTGGAGATGTTGCTTGGAGACAATATTGTAGTAGTTAGACTTTTCTCTATATGGATCCTAATATTTGTACCTTGATGCAAACCATAATGGGAGAATGATGTATTCTTGTATAATCTTTTAAGAGAACTGAACATAGTCAGTTATTCTTTTTTCCTCTACTTTCCAATGGTCTTTTGTATACCAATGTTTAATAAATTTGGAAAATTTATGCCCATTCCATCATACCTTTGAGTGTGTTTTGAATGGATGTAAATTCTTCAATTTTTTAGTAAAGGGGTGGTTTCACTCTTTTACAACATGGTATTAGAGCCCATGGTAGTCGAAATCTGACTATTTCAATTTTCTCTCCCTAGTTAGAATCCTTGCCTTGCATAGTTCCCCTTTAAGTTACATGCTTACCCTAGAATTGATCTATGATGATGAAAGGTTGACTTAGGACCTTATAGTTCCACATTAGAATCTTGATGAATAAAATCCTAAAATACATATAACTAAAATATGAATAATTAACCATGGTAACTTGATGTTGTGTAGGTTTTCCTTTAGGCTACTATTAGGACATGAAGTAGAAGCAAAGGTGTCTAGAAAGGATCCGGTTATGGGGTCTTGCAACATTTTTCTCTACGCCACTTGCTTGGTTTACGAGGACTCCCAGATCCATATGATATCAGCTTGGCCTGAGCTGATAGGGATTGTCTAAAATAGTATGCTTATATGCAATAGTAACCTTAGCCATCTTTGTTGGTTATCTTTGGGAACCCTAATATTTTGACCTAAATTTTTCAGGTGTTATGACTTGTTTTTTAGGATGGATACCCTATATAGTTACCTTATGTCCCTTAGGACCACATGCTTGGATAGTTTATCCCTAGAACCTAAACTTTGAAGTTTGGGGTTAAGTGAGCGATCAAAGGGCACAGTGGAAGTGTAGTAAACTCATCCTTTAACCCTAGTGTAGTTTGGCTTGATTGGTCAAACTCCTTAGAGGTGGAGTATAGTTAGTTGATGATGTTTGGCTAGTTAGATTTCGAGGATGAAATCCTCTTTAAGGGGTTGGATCCCTATGACATCTCGATATCTATCTATCTTTAGTAACCCTAACCCCATCCTGAGGTTGTTGTTCTTGGATCCTTGCCCTTAACCAAACAAGTTATAGTTATGGGAATAATTTATATGTTCAAACCCTAATGAATATCCAATGCACATAATAAGGGTCACTCACATATTACTACTAATTATGGATACACATGATGCTAATAATGTCATGAACCGATAAACCTTAATGATATGATGAGAAAGAAAAGTGTAACCTAATCTTGACACTAATGCATGCTATAATGAAATATAATTTTTGATCCTAAACCCTAACTTGTAATCATATAACCTTAATATATGCATCCTTAATCATATTCATGTTAAATTAGTGGCATTAGATGTCATAATCAGATAACATACCTTGATGCACATAAATGATATATATTCACCTAATCATAGATTACTCAAGTCATAAATACAAAATGCATATCACCTTGTTACCTAGTACACACCTAATTAATCACCTAATTGTGACTTGGTATGAGAATCAATTCATTAATATGTAATATGTCTAACCTAGATCACTAAAATACAGACAATGACTTCAATATAGATAAGAAGTAAGTGGATTCACATAAATGTACATAATCAATAATATGAAGTGAATAAATATGAGAAAGTGAATAATGATGACATTAATGTGAATAAGAAAGGTAATAAGCAATGAGATAATGTTTAATATAAATATCAGTAATCAATGTGACATAATTTGGATTAATTGTAGACTTAATAACAAATTTGATAAAATGTCCTATTTCAGGAAAAATAATTTTTTATAATTAATATAATGATAAAATGAGGATAATGAAGTGTAAATCCAAATTATTAATGATCAAATATTTTGAGATAATTAAGTAACATCTAATTGTGCATAATAATGAAATATAATTCTTTTTGGCAACCAAGTGAATATGACATGACATAATTAAAAGAATAATAATGATAATGTGATATCCTAATAAATATAATGCTATTGAGCCAAAATTTTTAAGAATGTTATATTTCATAAAAATAATCTTAATAATGGAACCTAGGTGATCTTCGAGAACTGGACCTATGTCAAGATGTTTGTTAAGTATATGTTGATGAGTTGTTTGGTGGAAGTTATGGTTGGAGAAACAACCTGGAGTTTTGTGATGAGATGTTGCACCTTCACCTCCTTCCTTGCTTGTGATTTCGGGGATGAAATCTTCTTTAAGGGGTGGAGTATCGTAACATACCGAATCTCAGATATTTTATCTTTTGACCCTCTTTCCCATCTTTTTCTTGCATTACTATCCTTCTTGGCCTTTCTATTTAATTTGTGGATATTGTGGTGATTTCGTGAACATTTGTTCACCTTTTAAGCCAACATGTGGGTTAATGCACAAATACCTCAATAAATATTTTAATACGGGTCTATGTAAATTTACCACTCATGTGGCATATTAATAAAATATATTTGTTCTAGATCATTCATTAGCCTTATGGAGCAAGGAAGAGAAAAATGAATGAATAATGTTGCTTTAAACATGTTAATGTGATTAATTAATATGGGGAAATTTTAGAAATATTAAATAATGGAATAAAATGTATAAAAGGAAGATTAGTTGGTTAAAGATAAGTTGAGATTTATTTTTCTTGAGTTTGGTTTGACTTGGAAGCTAAGTTTCATAATTTTTGGACAATAAAAATTATATTTCTTTTATTTTAAAAAGAAAAGATGAGTTTCCCTCAAAATATTAAATAAAATATTAAATGACTCTAAAAGTGGAAACTAACTTTAGATTTGAGATCTAGACATAAAAACATGCATTTGGCTTTGGATAATATTTGGATAATGTGAAAAAGTAGGAGGGAGAAAGTGTGTAGAACCTTCATTTTGAGAATTAATTAAATAAATGACACAAACATGATTAATTAATAGAAAAATCGTATCTAAGACATTAATTGGGACAAGTCGGTAAAATTTGATCATGTTTGGATAATCATAGAGTCATAAATGAAGGAGGAAAGAGAAAATGAGTTTTGAATTATTTAACCCATTAAAATTCTTAAAAGGCAAACCTAATTGCATATTCAGATTCCTCATGTTGAAAATAGGCTAAGTGTCAAATTTGACTTAATTTTGGGTTTTATTTGCACCCTCAACTGAGGAGAGAGAAAAAGAGAAATAATTTAATGTTCCACTTTATTTGGGTTCTGATTTGGATAAGGATTTTAATTGAATATGTCACGCGAACCTTTAACTGTTGGATCTTGATCTGACTATTCGCGGGTCGTCATCTACCTCGGGCCTAATAGGAAACCAGCCGCCGGATTTGTCCGATTTGATTTTTTGAATTTCTTCCTCGTTTCTCCAAGAAATCACATGATTTCTTCACCTTTGGCTTCCTTTCTAGTTTCTCACAGGTTCATCCCTACTTTGCGGGGGTTTTGTGCATTATTTTAAGAAAACCCAAATCATGGTCTCCTTGCAAGGTCGGCCTCTACTCTCTTTGCTTAAACCCTAAACCTTACATATATATAACCCTACCCGAGGCTTGTTGGGTCCCATTGCAACTCATTTATCTTCTCAATTTTGATCGGGCTTGCGTGCTTCATCATCGGTGGTCAAATTTTACTCTAGGGTTTGCAGCAGACACCCCTTCCTTTACACACCATCTCTGTGTGAATCAAAGGTACCTATGAGTTCGTCTCTTCCCCCTTTTTCTTTTGAGTATTTGAACGTCGAGTTTCATATTGTGTTGCGTATTTGCCCAAATCGGGACCTTCCCCCTCGTCAGCCATGGCGCGGCTCGGGTGGGGAAGAAAAACCCCAGTAGATTTATGTTTTTACCCCCGACTTCCTTCTCTTCTCTCTCTATTATGCGCGAAGGGTAGTTTCACCCTTTTGATTCATGTTGACCGCAGCTTGACCCGACTTTGACCGCGTGACTTGGCCGCCCCTTATTGGGCCAAGTCAGCAGGCGGGCCCAACTCCTCTCTCTCTCCTGTTTTAATGATGTGTCAATCCGTGGTTGGTCAGTACTTGAAAAATCATATTTTTTTATTCGTTTGTCCAAAATAAAAAATAAAATATGTTATGAACTCAAAAAAAAGGTACTCTTTCTAATAAAAATAATTGTGTAGTTTGATTTCGAGTTTTATCGTAGGTTATTTTCTAAAAAGTGAATTAATTAGTTAAAAATCACCAAAATTGCATTTAAAAGTCCATATCTTCAAAATACATAATATTAAATATTATTTTGATCAGAAAACCCTAAGACAATAGTGATAGTTTCAGGACCTAAATTAATTAATAGTTTGTAGAAAAAATTGTTATCTTTGAGGTTTTGAACCTTTAATGAATGAATATGATTCTAATATATGAATATAAAATTGAAAATAGGACATGTGGACCCTGATCTCATTTAAAATGTTCAGAAAAGTATTTTTATAGGACTCTAAGAAAAAGGTATGTTCATCTAACACCTTAGTTGGGATATTTATGCATTAACCTAATGTTCCCTAATGAGGCTTATTTGAATCTAACTCTTTTCTTAAAACCCTAATTTCTTGTGCCTCAAATTAGATCATAATTTCCTTACTATTTAGGTTTTAAACCCCACTGTCATGCCTATTGATTCACATGATTATTCTTGCCATGACGACTTTTTCTAACATGTAGATTTATGTTCTATTTAATGTTAAACAGCGGTACTTATATACAACCACACACAGAAGTCATGTATTTATTCGCCCTAGGGAATGTTTTTATTCTCCCCATATTATTGTAAGTTAGAGGTCTGATAAGTGCCTCAACTCTACTAAACTCTACTAAGTTAGGTAGGCATAATTATCTTAAATGTAAATCCTTTTTAATATAATTGTTAATGATAAATTTCTTTTGATATAGAATCATACTCTTGTTATCTTCATCTTATGATAACCCTAGCCTTTTTTTATTTAATTTAATTATCTTGTTATCCTATACTAGTTTTATGACACATACTTTTATTCATTTGGGTGTCTTCCAACTACCCAGTTGATCTTAGATTTTAACTTGGACTTGATTGATGGAGATGTCACTTGGAGACAAGATTGTAGTAGTTAGACTTCTTCCCTCTGTCTAGATCCTAATTGGTGTACCTTGATGTAAACCCTAATGGAAGAATGAAGTGAATATAATCAGTTATTCTTTATTTTGGTTTCAATGTATATTTTTGCATTTGCGAACTCACAGGACTGCACCCTGCTACATCCAACCAAAAAGGGTGAAGTTTATACATACGATTCATATGAATAAAGTTTATGCATATGATTCATATGAATGCATCCACGTTGCATCCTATAATAATTTACACCCTCATATCCTCAATTTCGGCAAAGTTCATATACCAAAGCTAGAAAGGAAAAGTGTATTCGTTTGATCTTGTCTCAGAACCATATACAAAAAACTGTGAAGCACCCATAGTGACTTGTTTTGGTTGAAGGTGGCGCATTATAGAAATGGGAATTACATAGCAAGCTATTGAACAGAGGATGAAAAGAGACTTTTGAGGTCAATTTGCCTTTCCATACTTCTTTTAAGGTTCTTTTCCACAAGCTATGTTTTGTCATAGAAATCTCGCTAGGGTGTAGCGGAAGTTGAAACTAGTACAATTGAGAATCAGCGTTTTGTTTTGTTCCCAGCCCAACCAAATTGTTGTTTCCGTCAAGTCCCTACCACACCCTTCACTTTTTTTCATCCGACTGAAGTTTATCATTTTTCACAGGATTAGTGGACTATCCTTGAATGAAAGGCTGATTAAGATCAAGATTTTCAATCCCAGGTTACATCGGCGTTTCTGCTGAAAGTTAGTGTTTTCCAAGGATATGAAAGTTAGTGTTTTCAGAGCATGATCAGATTTTGATTAACAAAAAGTTACAAATACAGACTTGGTTCGTTAGCACATCAGCAATATAGGTGAACCAGCAAAATTCAAAAGCAATAACCAAATGTGGTTGTTATTGAAATTCTAAATAAAAGAATAACCAAAAACAAAACCATGATCTTTGTATCCAGGTAGTTAAATCATTAAAGCAGCTGCAGCTATACATGAGAAACAGCCAGAGGCACTGGTTGTAAATGTGTTTGTCCTGTGCCAAGAGGTGAATTGTGAAACTCGGGTCCAGGACAAAAGACCAGAACGGGGAAGTTCTTCCCCCAACTGTTAATCAATGTTCAAGATGCCAACATGCCCTCAAAAAAAAAAAATGTTCAAGATGCCAACATGAATTATAAGCCACTCATCTCATACACGGGCTTGTGCTTGAGGTTCTAGAACCAGTCGGTGACACTCTGGAATTCTTCAAAAGGAGAGATGTGCGCCGACCCGTCGTCGGCGAGGACTCTGTTGAGGTCCAGGTAGTGAACCGCGGCGGCTCCGGCCAGGACGCTCAGCGTCACCGCTTGTGCGTGGAGCCTGCAGGGACAGCAGAAATACGGGCTTAGAAACAGTGAACCCATAGTACCTTGGTTAACAAATTAAGAATGTGGGCATGATTAATAGGCGGTTCTGTAATCTATTGCTACCTGGCATGAATGATCTTCAGACTTGGCTTGAGAGGCGGCGCCCTCCTGCTGGACATTGCGAGCGACACCCCGACGGCCGAAGCCCAGAGGCCGGCAACGGAGGTCAGCTTGTGCTCGGAGACCCAGCTCTGAAGAGAAGCCATAGTTAATCTCAAAATGAAGAACGGAGTCTACAAACCTAACGCTCTAGAGAAAGCAGCTAGAGCCTAGAGTAGAGATAAATGGAGAAGGATCTTGTTTGTCATTGTTTTTCTAGAAGATAGAAGATGTTGTTGTACAATGCAGACGAAATGTAAACATACCAGACTGTTGAGGCGTGAATGAATTCACTATCCTTAAAAGTAGTAGTAACGATACAACAACACAAGAGGAGCGAAGGGTGCACCCGCAAATCCCTCCTCAGGCAAGAGATCTTTGATCGTCCTTCCAGCGATCGCCGGAGAAGCGGCAGCGGCAAAACAGCAAACGGAACGAACGTCTAGTGTTTCTGTTGTGTGTATCGTAAAACAATAAAAGCGTTTGGTTTATAGGAGCCCAGAGATGGATCAACGGATGTGAGCGGTTGCAAACGCAGTGCGGTTTAGAACTGCCAAACGAACAGATGCATCGCAGTGGCCCGGTTAAAAAATAGTTCAATGAACCGAAGAGCAAAACCAAGCCGGTGCCGCGCCCGCACAAGGGGCTCCGGGAGGCCGGATTTGCACCCCCCTCCGCGCGGGATGCGACGTGCGCCGACACGCCCGATTAAAGCGTTTCCGGACCGGGCCGGCCCAAACCCCATCGGCAAGGCCCACCATGCGCGTGCGTAGGGACCATTCCCTTTTATTCCTCAATTGTACCATGGACAAGGGTCCATATATAAGGAGGAGGGAAGTATCTACCACAAGCAATATGGGACTAAACCTTTGCCTTTTGGTTTGAAATACAACAAAGAAGTATAACAATCCCCCACTATTTCAAAACAAACAATATAAAAACCGAGTTGACCACTGGAAGAACTTAAACAAATGACATACATATGCTTTAGTAGAACTGAGTTCTTTGAACTAAAGCATAGAGTAGATGTACGTAATCTGTAGAAGATTGGTGGAACTATGTTCTTGAACCAATTCCTACTTTATCTGATTAGTGGTGCATTACTCACATGACATTCATAAAATCAATTACCTTTCTTACGGATTGGTGCCTTTAGGCCATGCGCCTACTGGGAAAATTCATGAATGCTCCAGAGATATGCCCAAATCTCAAGAGGAGCGGCCCCACTCCACACTCATATAGTTGGACTTTCATCAAGCATATATTGCAGTATATACACCACCATTAATGACTATGAAATCCATTAAGAATTATATTCAATTGAATCACTGTAAATTGTTGTTTACATCATAAGAATGAGATACATTTATTACAACACGTTGAGTCCTCTAGTGACTTAGTTTTTCCCATTGAACCTTCTTCCTGGGATCACCGTTCATGAAGGTTGGGTGTCCATCACTTCGACTTATGGTATGGGCATAGTCCCATTCTCCTCGATGCATCGCTCACTAGTCGTTGACTTAATGGCTTTGTTAGAGGATCGGCCAAGTTTAATTCTGACTTAACATAATCCAGTGAGATTATGCTATCACATACAAGCTGCCTCACAATATTGTGACGTAGGCGAATATGCCTACTCTTCCCATTGTAAACTTTGTTTTAAGCTCTGGCTATGGCAGCTTGATTATCACAGTGTATAAACATTGGTGGAGAAGGTTTCTCCCAAATGGGAAGATCCATTAGAACATGTCTCAACCATTCAGCTTCAGTTCCAGCCTTTTCTAAGGCAATAAACTCAGATTCCAAAGTGGAACGAGCTATACATGTTTGCTTGGAAGATTTCCAAGACACAACACCTCCACCCATAGTGAAGATGTAGCCACTTGTAGATTTCAATTCATCTGAATCCGAAATCCAATTGGCATCACAAAATCCTTCTAGCACAGTTGGAGATCCACAAAAAATCAATCCATGATTAAGTGTGCCTTTAAGGTATCTTAAAACCCTACGTAGAGCATCCCAATGATCCTTATTAGGATTTTGAGTATATCTACTTAATCTCCCCACTGCATATGCTAGATCTGGACGAGTACAATTCATTAAGTACATTAGGCTTCCAATAACTTGTGCATACTTGACTTGTTGAACACTATTACCATTATTTTTCTTGAGATTGCAATTAGAATTAAAAGGTGTACTGACCGGCTTACAATCAAACATTGAAACCTTATTGAGAATTTTCTCAACATAGTGTTCTTGGGATAGCATGATGCAATTATCATATTTAAGAAGTTTAATTCCTAGAATTACATCTGCTTCTCCCATATCTTTCATGTCAAAGTTAGAAGCCAAGAAGCCTTTTGTACTATTTATAATATCAATATTAGTGCCAAAAATAAGCATATCATCTACATAGAGACATATTATAACACAACCTTGGTTATCGACTTTAGAATATATACATTTATCTCCTTCATTTATATGGAATCCATATGATACATCGACCTTATCAAATTTCTCATGCTACTGTTTAGGTGCTTGTTTCAAACCATAGAGAGATTTGATTAGTCTGCATACCATATGTTCTTTTCCCAAAACTACATACCCTTCAGGTTGATCCATATAAATTTCCTCATCTAAATCTCCATTCAAGAAAGCATTTTTAACATCCATTTGGTGTATGATTAATTTCTTAATAGATGCCAAAGCAATTAAAATTCTAATTGAAGAGATTCTAGTAACAGGAGCAAAGGTATCAAAATAATCAATATCCTTTTGTTATTTATATCCCTTGGCAACCAAACGAGCTTTGTATTTATCTACAGTCCCATCTGTTTTTAATTTTCTTTTAAATATCCATTTACATCCTATGGGTTTAATACCTGGTGGAAGATCCACTAATTCCCATGTATTATTAGATAATATAGATTCAATCTCACTATTAATTGCTTCCTTCCATAAAGAGGAATCAGTTGAATTAATAGCTTCATTGTAAGATTGAGGATCATTATCCACTATAAAGGAATAGAAATCATCACTAAGATTCTTTTCCTTCCTCATCCTAGTGGATCTCCTAGGTTCTATATCATCCGGTTCTAAAACATCATTAGAATTGGATGTACTTGGGATATTCTCGAAAATTTCATTTGAAGGATTAGCTAAGTTTTGTAAGGGAGTTTTCATAGGAAAAATATGCTCAAAAAATTCAGCATTTTTAGATTCAACAATTGTATTAGGTTCTACAACATTTTTGCCACTTCTAATAACCATGAATCTATATGCAGCACTATTCTGAGCATAACCTATAAAAACACCATCTAGGGTTCTAGATCCCAATTTTCGTTTCTTAGGCTCAGTTAATAAGACTTCAGCTAGACACCCCCACACTTTGAGGTATTTCAAGTTAGGAGGATATCCTTTCCATAATTCATATAGTGACTTATTTGTCTTCCTACTAGGGATGCGATTCTGAAGAAAACAAGATGACAAAATTGCTTCCCCCCACAAGTTGTTGGGTGCTCCTGAATTGATTAAAATAGAATTCATCATCTCCTTTAGAGTTCTATTTTTATGTTCAGCAATACCATTTGATTGTGGCAAATATGGAGGTGTGTATTCATGTATAATACCAAAGTTCACACAAAATTCATTAAAGGGAGAACAATCATATTCACCACCCCTATCTGAGCGAAGACGTTTTATTTTCTTATTGAGTTGATTTTCTACCTCTGTTTTATAATTAACAAACATTCCAAAGGCTTCATCCTTTGAATGTAGTAAATATAACATTGTGTATCGTGAGAAATCATCTACAAAAATAATGTAGAAACATTTCCCACCTCTAGATAGGTTTCCTTTTAAATCTCCAAGATCAGTGTGAATTAAATCGAGCAATTCAGAATTTCTATGTGAAATTTGAGGACACGGTTTCTTGGTAGATTTAGTTTCAGCACATATTTGACATTTATTATTTAAATTAACAACACCATCAATATCCTTTAGTAAACCTAAAGATTTCATGCATTGTAAATATTTAAAATTAACATGTCCTAATCTACTGTGCCATACATCAAAAGAATCAACGATATAAGCAGAAGGACTTATTTCATTATCAGCAGAGTTTGGTACATTCAACATAAAAAGGCCATTTGAACAGTAACCCATGCCTATGTAGTCTCCAGATTTGGAGAGAATGACCTTGTTTGATTCAAAGGACACTTTCACCCCAAACTTCACAAGTTGAGAGACTGAAATTAAATTCACACGAATATCTGGGACAAACAGCACATCTTTGATCAGCAGAATTTTTCCAGAAGTCATCTTGATCATGACATTGCCCTTTCCAGTCACAGGAGAAGCAGTGGAGTTGCCCATGACAACCCGGTGTTCCTCCTGTCCCACTTCAGTGAAAGTCACAAAGGCATCTCTGTTGCCACTGATGTGGCGACTAGCCCCCGAATCAATGATCCAATCATTCTGGTGGAATGATCCCATGTTGTCAATGTTGACAAATGCCACAAACACGTTCTCAGTAACAAGGTTGGTTGAAGGTTCCTTCAAATCCTGGATTGCTTCTTTCCTCCTATGCCTGCATTTAGGAGAAGTATGACCAGGTTTGCCACATACATAACAAAAAACATTATTTTTATCTATGTCTTTGCGGCCTTTGTTTTTATGATTGTTTCTTTTATCCTTCTTCTTCTTCCAACGATTTTTAGCATGATCAGAAGATTTATTATTTTGTTTAACATCAGAGTTAACAAAATTCACGGAAGAAATCAGTTCCTTATTCATATCAGATTTTTCTCTTATACGATTTTTATCTTCCACTCGAATGTGTATTATCACATCATCCAGAGACATAGTCTTTCGTTTATGTTTTAAATTATTCTTATAATTCTTCCAAGAAATGGGAAGTTTTTCAATTAAACTACCAACTATAAACGATTCAGGAAGATCTATCTTTTCATTTTTCAAATCATCGAGTAAAATTTGAAAGTCATGAATTTGAGTGATTATATCCTTGTCATCAGACATACAAAATTCCAGAAAATTTGCAACTGTAAACTTCTACGTAGAAGCCTCTTCTAAGACATATTTCTTGTTTATGCTTTCCCATATTTCAGAAACAATTTTAACGGGGAAGTATGCATCAAACAGTTGGTTAGAAATAGTACTTAGAATAACATGACGACATATACGATTTGCTTTTTCCCATTCAACATAATCAGATTCAGGTTTCGTTTGGGATAAAGCAAAAGCAACATTCGATACTTCTAATGCAGTAAAAACTTTTTCTTGCCATCGTATGTAATGAACACCATCAAACGTTTCAATTTTAGAAACATCCAGAAGAGGATTTTGCGAGACTGTCGAAACAGTAACCAGTTGGTTGTTAGGCGCAGACGGTGTTACCGGCAAAGAAGGAGTTTCGAATCCTTCCATTTAATTAACCATCGTAGAAACAGATAATACTCTTAAGATTGTTGTTCTATGGTGATAATAAACTGACGAAATGTAAACAAGAATGTATACCAGACTGTTGAGGCGTGCAGGAATGCACTGTCCTTAAGAGTATTTCCGCCTTACTCAATGACGAACATCGGTGCAGTAGTAATCCACGACGGCTACCCTCCCAGGATACAATAAAATAAGAGGAGTGAAGCGTGCACCCGCAAATCCTTCCTCATGCGAGAGAACTTTGATCGTCCTTCCAGCGATCACCGGAGAAGCGGCAACGGCAAAACAGCAAACGGAACGAACGTCTAGTGTTTCTGTTGTGTGTATCGTAAAACAAAAGAAAGTGTTTGGTTTATAGGAGCCCAGAGATGGATCAACGGATGCGAGCTGTTGCAAACGCAGTGCGGTTTAGAACTGCCAAACGAACAGATGCATCGCAGTGGCCCGGTTAAAAAATGGTTCAATGAACCGAAGAGTAAAACCAAGCCGGGGCCGCGCCCGCACAAGGGGCTCCGGGAAGCCGGATTTGCACCCCCCTGCGCGCGGGATGCGACGTGCGCCGACGCGCCCGATTAAAGCGTTTCCGAACCGGGTCGGCCCAAACCCCATCGGCAAGGCCCACCATGCGCGTGCGTAGGGACCATTCCCTTTTATTCCTCAATTGTACCATGGACAAGGGTCCATATATAAGGAGGAGGGAAGTATCTACCACAAGCAATATGGGACTAAACCTTTGCCTTTTGGTTTGAAATACAACAAAGAAGTATAACAATCCCCCACTATTTCAAAACAAACAATATAAAAACTGAGTTGACCACTGGAAGAACTTAAACAAATGACATACATAAGCTTTAGTAGAACTGAGTTCTTTGAACTAAAGCATAGAGTAGATGTACGTAATCTGTAGAAGATTGGTGGAACTATGTTCTTGAACCAATTCCTCCTTTATCTGATTAGTGGTACATTACTCACATGACATTCATAAAATCAATTACCTTTCTTACGGATTGGCGCCTTTAGGCCATGCGCCTACTGGGAAAATTCATGAATGCTCTAGAGATCTGCCCAAATCTCAAGAGGAGCGGCCCCACTCCACACTCATATAGTTGGACTTTCATCAAGCATATATTGCACTATATACACCACCATTAATGACTATGAAATCCATTAAGAATTATATTCAATTGAATCACTGTAAATTGTTGTTTACATCATAAGAATGAGATACATTTATTACAACACGTTGAGTCCTCTAGTGACTTAGTTTTTCCCATTGAACCTTCTTCCCGGGATCACCGTTCATGAAGGTTGGGTGTCCATCACTTTGACTTATGGTATGGGCATAGTCCCATTCTCCTCGATGTATCGCTCACTAGTCGTTAACTTAATGGCTTTGTCAGAGGATCGGCCAAGTTTAATTCTGACTTAACATAATCCAGTGAGATTATGCTATCACATACAAGCTGCCTCACAATATTGTGACGTAGGCGAATATGCCTACTCTTCCCATTGTAAACTTTGTTTTTAGCTCTGGCTATGGCAGCTTGATTATCACAGTGTATAAACACTGGTGGAGAAGGTTTCTCCCAAATGGGAAGATCCATTAGAACATGTCTCAACCATTCGGCTTCAGTTCCAGCCTTTTCTAAGGCAATAAACTCAGATTCCATAGTGGAACGAGCTATACATGTTTGGTTGGAAGATTTCCAAGACACAACACCTCCACCCATAGTGAAGATGTAGCCACTTGTAGATTTCAATTCATCTGAATCCGAAATCCAATTGGCATCACAAAATCCTTCTAGCACAGTTGGAGATCCACAAAAAATCAATCCATGATTAATTGTGCCTTTAAGGTATCTTAAAACACTATGTAGAGCATCCCAATGATCCTTATTAGGATTTTGAGTATATCTACGTAATCTCTCCACTGCATATGCTAGATCTGGACGAGTACAATTCATTAAGTACATCAGGCTTCCAATAACTTGTGCATACTTGACTTGTTGAACACTATTACCGTTATTTTTCTTGAGATTGCAATTAGAATTAAAAGGTGTACTGACCGGCTTACAATCAAACATTGAAAACTTATTGAGAATTTTCTCAACATAGTGTTCTTGGGATAGCATGATGCAATTATCATATTTAAGAAGTTTAATTCCTAGAATTACATCTGCTTCTCCCATATCTTTCATGTCAAAGTTAGAAGCCAAGAAGCCTTTTGTACTATTTATAATATCAATATTAGTGCCAAAAATAAGCATATCATCAACATAGAGACATATTATAACACAACCTTGGTTATCGACTTTAGAATATATACATTTATCTCCTTCATTTATATGGAATCCATATGATACAACGACCTTATCAAATTTCTCATGTCACTGTTTAGGTGCTTGTTTCATACCATAGAGAGATGTGATTAGTCTGCATACCATATGTTCTTTTCCCAAAACTACATACCCTTCAGGTTGATCCATATCAATTTCCTCATCTAAATCTCCATTCAAGAAAGCAATTTTAACATCCATTTGGTGTATGATTAATTTATTAATAGATGCCAAAGCAATTAAAATTCTAATTGAAGAGATTCTAGTAACAGGAGCAAAGGTATCAAAATAATCAATATCCTTTTGTTGTTTATATCCCTTGGCAACCAAACGAGCTTTGTATTTATCTACAGTCCCATCTATTTTTAATTTTCTTTTAAATATCCATTTACATCCTATGGGTTTAATACCTGGTGGAAGATCCACTAATTCCCATGTATTATTAGATAATATAGATTCAATCTCACTATTAATTGCTTCCTTCCATAAAGAGGAATCAGTTGAATTAATAGCTTCATTGTAAGATTGAGGATCATTATCCACTATAAAGGAATAGAAATCATCACCAAGATTCTTTTCCTTCCTCATCCTAGTGGATGTCCTAGGTTCTATATCATCCGGTTCTAAAACATCATTAGAATTGGATGTACTTGGGATATTCTCAAAAATTTCATTTAAAGGATTAGCTAAGTTTTGTAAGGGAGTTTTCATAGGAAAAATATGCTCAAAAAATTCAGCATTTTTAGATTCAACAATTGTATTAGGTTCTACAACATTTTTGCCACTTCTAATAACCATGAATCTATATGCAGCACTATTCTGAGCATAACCTATAAAAACACCATCTAGGGTTCTAGATCCCAATTTTCGTTTCTTAGGCTCAGTTAATAAGACTTCAGCTAGACACCCCCACACTTTGAGGTATTTCAAGTTAGGAGGATATCTTTCCATAATTCATATGGTGTCTTATTTGTCTTCCTACTAGGGATGCGATTTTGAAGAAAACAAGATGACAAAATCACTTCCCCCCACAAGTTGTTGGGTGCTCCTGAATTGATTAAAATAGAATTCATCATCTCCTTTAGAGTTCTATTTTTACGTTCAGCAATACCATTTGATTGAGGCGAATATGGAGGTGTGTATTCATGTATAATACCATGTTTCACACCAAATTCATTAAAGGGAGAACAATCATATTCACCACCCCTATCTGAGCGAAGACGTTTTATTTTCTTATTGAGTTGATTTTCTACTTCTGTTTTATAATTAACAAACATTCCAAAGGCTTCATCCTTTGAATGTAGTAAATATAATTTTTTATATCGTGAGAAATCATCTACAAAAATAATGTAGAAACGTTTCCCACCTCTAGATAGGTTTCCTTTTAAATCTCCAAGATCAGTGTGAATTAAATCGAGAAATTCAGAATTTCTATGTGAAATTTGAGGACACGGTTTCTTGGTAGATTTAGTTTCAGCACATATTTGACATTTATTATTTAAATTAACAACACCATTAATATCCTTTAGTAAACCTAAAGATTTCATGCATTGTAAATATTTAAAATTAACATGTCCTAATCTACTATGCCATACATCAAAAGAATCAACGATATAAGCAGAAGGACTTATTTCATTATCAGCAGAGTTTGGTACATTCAACATAAAAAGGCCATTTGAACAGTAACCCATGCCTATGTAGTCTCCAGATTTGGAGAGAATGACCTTGTTTGATTCAAAGGACACTTTCACCCCAAACTTCACAAGTTGAGAGACTGAAATTAAATTCACACGAATATCTGGGACAAACAGCACATCTTTGATCAGCAGAATTTTTCCTGAAGTCATCTTGATCATGACATTGCCCTTTCCAGTCACAGGAGAAGCAGTGGAGTTGCACATGACAACCCGGTGTTCCTCCTGTCCCACTTCAGTGAAAGTCACGAAGGCATCTCTGTTGCCACTGATGTGGCGACTAGCCCCCGAGTCAATGATCCAATCATTCTGGTGGAATGATCCCATGTTGTCAATGTTGACAAATGCCACAAACACGTTCTCAGTAACAAGGTTGGTTGAAGGTTCCTTCAAATCTTGGATTGCTTCTTTCCTCCTATGCCTGCATTTAGGAGAAGTATGACCAGGTTTGCCACATACATAACAAAAAACATTATTTTTATCTATGTCTTTGCGGCCTTTGTTTTTATGATTGTTTCTTTTATCCTTCTTCTTCTTCCAACGATTTTTAGCATGATCAGAAGATTTATTATTTTGTTTAACATCAGAGTTAACAAAATTCACGGAAGAAATCAGTTCCTTATTCATATCAGATTTTTCTCTTATACGATTTTTATCTTCCACTCGAATGTGTATTATCACATCATCCAGAGACATAGTCTTTCGTTTATGTTTTAAATTATTCTTATAATTCTTCCAAGAAATGGGAAGTTTTTCAAAAAAACTACCAACTATAAACGATTCAGGAAGATCTATCTTTTCATTTTTCAAATCATCGAGTAAAATTTGAAAGTCATGAATTTGAGTGATTATATCCTTGTCATCAGACATACGAAATTCCAGAAAATTTGCAACTGTAAACTTCTGCGTAGAAGCCTCTTCTAAGACATATTTCTTGTTTATGCTTTCCCATATTTCAGAAACAATTTTAACAGGGAAGTATGCATCAAACAGTTGGTTAGAAATAGTACTTAGAATAACATGACGACATATACGATTTGCTTTTTCCCATTCAACATAATCAGATTCAGGTTTCGTTTGGGATAAAGCAAAAGTAACATTCGATACTTCTAATGCAGTAAAAACTTTTTCTTGCCATCGTATGTAATGAACACCATCAAACATTTCAATTTTAGAAACATCAGGAAGAGGATTTTGCGAGACTGTCGAAACAGTAACCAATTGGTTGTTAGGCGCAGACGGCGTTACCGGCAAAGAAGGAGTTTCGAATCCTTCCATTTAATTAACCATCGTAGAAACACATAATACTCTTAAGATTGTTTTTCTACGGTGATAATAAACTGACGGAATGTAAACAAGAATGTATACCAGACTGTTGAGGCATGCAGGAATGCACTGTCCTTAAGAGTATTTCCGCCTTACTCAATGACGAACATCAGTGCAGTAGTAATCCACGACGGCTACCCTCCCAGGATACAACAACACAAGAGGAGTGAAGCGTGCACCCGCAAATCCTTCCTCATGCGAGAGATCTTTGATCGTCCTTCCAGCGATCACCGGAGAAGCGGCAACGGCAAAACAGCAAACGGAACGAACGTCTAGTGTTTCTGTTGTGTGTATCGTAAAACAAAAGAAAGTGTTTGGTTTATAGGAGCCCATAGATGGATCAACGGATGCGAGCTGTTGCAAACGCAGTGCGGTTTAGAACTGCCAAACGAACAGATGCATCGTAGTGGCCCGGTTAAAAAATGGTTCAATGAACCGAAGAGTAAAACCAAGCCGGGGCCGCGCCCGCACAAGGGGCTCCGGGAAGCCGGATTTGCACCCCCCTGCGCGCGGGATGCGACGTGCGCCGACGCGCCCGATTAAAGCGTTTCCAAACCGGGTCGGCCCAAACCCCATCGGCAAGGCCCACCATACGCGTGCGTAGGGACCATTCCCTTTTATTCCTCAATTGTACCATGGACAAGGGTCCATATATAAGGAGGAGGGAAGTATCTACCACAAGCAATATGGGACTAAACCTTTGCCTTTTGGTTTGAAATACAACAAAGAAGTATAACAATCCCCCACTATTTCAAAACAAACAATATAAAAACTGAGTTGACCACTGGAAGAACTTAAACAAATGACATACATAAGCTTTAGTAGAACTGAGTTCTTTGAACTAAAGCATAGAGTAGATGTACGTAATCTGTAGAAGATTGGTGGAACTATGTTCTTGAACCAATTCCTCCTTTATCTGATTAGTGGTACATTACTCACATGACATTCATAAAATCAATTACCTTTCTTACGGATTGGCGCCTTTAGGCCATGCGCCTACTGGGAAAATTCATGAATGCTCTAGAGATCTTCCCAAATCTCAAGAGGAGCGGCCCCACTCCACACTCATATAGTTGGACTTTCATCAAGCATATATTGCACTATATACACCACCATTAATGACTATGAAATCCATTAAGAATTATATTCAATTGAATCACTGTAAATTGTTGTTTACATCATAAGAATGAGATACATTTATTACAACACGTTGAGTCCTCTAGTGACTTAGTTTTTCCCATTGAACCTTCTTCCCGGGATCACCGTTCATGAAGGTTGGGTGTCCATTACTTTGACTTATGGTATGGGCATAGTCCCATTCTCCTCGATGTATCGCTCACTAGTCGTTAACTTAATGGCTTTGTCAGAGGATCGGCCAAGTTTAATTCTGACTTAACATAATCCAGTGAGATTATGCTATCACATACAAGCTGCCTCACAATATTGTGACGTAGGCGAATATGCCTACTCTTCCCATTGTAAACTTTGTTTTTAGCTCTGGCTATGGCAGCTTGATTATCACAATGTATAAACACTGGTGGAGAAGGTTTCTCCCAAATGGGAAGATCCATTAGAACATGTCTCAACCATTCAGCTTCAGTTCCAGCCTTTTCTAAGGCAATAAACTCAGATTCCATAGTGGAATGAGCTATACATGTTTGCTTGGAAGATTTCCAAGACACAGCACCTCCACCCATAGTGAAGATGTAGCCACTTGTAGATTTCAATTCATCTGAATCCGAAATCCAATTGGCATCACAAAATCCTTCTAGCACAGTTGGAGATCCACAAAAAATCAATCCATGATTAATTGTGCCTTTAAGGTATCTTAAAACACTATGTAGAGCATCCCAATGATCCTTATTAGGATTTTGAGTATATCTACTTAATATCTCCAATGCATATGCTAGATCTGGACGAGTACAATTCATTAAGTACATCAGGCTTCCAATAACTTGTGCATACTTGACTTGTTGAACACTATTACCGTTATTTTTCTTGAGATTGCAATTAGAATTAAAAGGTGTACTGACCGGCTTACAATCAAACATTGAAAACTTATTGAGAATTTTCTCAACATAGTGTTCTTGGGATAGCATGATGCAATTATCATATTTAAGAAGGTTAATTCCTAGAATTACATCTGCTTCTCCCATATCTTTCATGTCAAAGTTAGAAGCCAAGAAGCCTTTTGTACTATTTATAATATCAATATTAGTGCCAAAAATAAGCATATCATCAACATTGAGACATATTATAACACAACCTTGGTTATCGACTTTAGAATATATTCATTTATCTCCTTCATTTATATGGAATCCATATGATACAACGACCTTATCAAATTTCTCATGCCACTGTTTAGGTGCTTGTTTCAAACCATAGAGAGATGTGATTAGTCTGCATACCATATGTTCTTTTCCCAAAACTACATACCCTTCAGGTTGATCCATATAAATTTCCTCATCTAAATCTCCATTCAAGAAAGCAGTTTTAACATCCATTTGGTGTATGATTAATTTATTAATAGATGCCAAAGCAATTAAAATTCTAATTGAAGAGATTCTAGTAACAGGAGAAAAGGTATCAAAATAATCAATATCCTTTTGTTGTTTATATCCCTTGGCAACCAAACGAGCTTTGTATTTATCTACAGTCCCATCTGTTTTTAATTTTCTTTTAAATATCCATTTACATCCTATGGGTTTAATACCTGGTGGAAGATCCACTAATTCCCATGTATTATTAGATAATATAGATTCAATCTCACTATTAATTGCTTCCTTCCATAAAGAGGAATCAGTTGAATTAATAGCTTCATTGTAAGATTGAGGATCATTATCCACTATAAAGGAATAGAAATCATCACCAAGATTCTTTTCCTTCCTCATCCTAGTGGATCTCCTAGGTTCTATATCATCCGGTTCTAAAACATCATTAGAATTGGATGTACTTGGGATATTCTCGAAAATTTCATTTGAAGGATTAGCTAAGTTTTGTAAGGGAGTTTTCATAGGAAAAATATGCTCAAAAAATTCAGCATTTTTAGATTCAACAATTGTATTAGGTTCTACAACATTTTTGCCACTTCTAATAACCATGAATCTATATGCAGCACTATTCTGAGCATAACCTATAAAAACACCATCTAGGGTTCTAGATCCCAATTTTCGTTTCTTAGGCTCAGTTAATAAGACTTCAGCTAGACACCCCCACACTTTGAGGTATTTCAAGTTAGGAGGATATCCTTTCCATAATTCATATGGTGTCTTATTTGTCTTCCTACTAGGGATGCGATTTTGAAGAAAACAAGATGACAAAATCGCTTCCCCCCACAAGTTGTTGGGTGCTCCTGAATTGATTAAAATAGAATTCATCATCTCCTTTAGAGTTCTATTTTTACGTTCAGCAATACCATTTGATTGAGGCGAATATGGAGGTGTGTATTCATGTATAATACCATGTTTCACACAAAATTCATTAAAGGGAGAACAATCATATTCACCACCCCTATCTGAGCGAAGACGTTTTATTTTCTTATTGAGTTGATTTTCTACTTCTGTTTTATAATTAACAAACATTCCAAAGGCTTCATCCTTTGAATGTAGTAAATATAATTTTTTATATCGTGAGAAATCATCTACAAAAATAATGTAGAAACGTTTCCCACCTCTAGATAGGTTTCCTTTTAAATCTCCAAGATCAATGTGAATTAAATCGAGCAATTCAGAATTTCTATGTGAAATTTGAGGACACGGTTTCATTGTAGATTTAGTTTCAGCACATATTTGACATTTATTATTTAAATTAACAACACCATCAATATCCTTTAGTAAACCTAAAGATTTCATGCGTTGTAAATATTTAAAATTAACATGTCCTAATCTACTGTGTCATATATCAAAAGAATCAACGATATAAGCAGAAGGACTTATTTCATTATCAGCAGAGTTTGGTACATTCAACATAAAAAGGCTATTTGAACAGTAACACATGCCTATGTAGTCTCCAGATTTGGAGAGAATGACCTTGTTTGATTCAAAGGACACTTTCACCCCAAACTTCACAAGTTGAGAGACTGAAATTAAATTCACACGAATATCTGGGACAAACAACACATCTTTGATCAGCAGAATTTTTCCAGAAGTCATCTTGATCATGACATTGCCCTTTACAGTCACAGGAGAAGCAGTGGATTTGCCCATGACAACTCGGTGTTCCTCCTGTCCCACTTCAGTGAAAGTCACTAAGGCATCTCTGTTGCCACTGATGTGGCGACTAGCCCCCGAGTCAATGATCCAATCATTCTGGTGGAATGATCCCATGTTGTCAATGCTGACAAATGCCACAAACACGTTCTCAGTAACAAGGTTGGTTGAAGGTTCCTTCGAATCCTGGATTGCTTCTTTCTTCCTATGCCTGCATTTAGGAGAAGCATGACCAGGTTTGCCACATACATAACAAAAACATTATTTTTATCTATGTCTTTGCGGCCTTTGTTTTTATGATTGTTTCTTTTATCCTTCTTCTTCTTCCAATGATTTTTAGCATGATCAGAAGATTTATTATTTTGTTTAACATCAGAGTTAACAAAATTCGCGGAAGAAATCAGTTCATTATTCATATCAGATTTTTCTCTTATACGATTTTTATCTTCCACTCGAATGTGTATTATCACATCATCCAGAGACATAGTCTTTCGTTTATGTTTTAAATTATTCTTATAATTCTTCCAAGAAATGGGAAGTTTTTCAATTAAACTACCAACTATAAATGATTCAGGAAGATCTATCTTTTCATTTTTCAAATCATCGAGTAAAATTTGAAAGTCATGAATTTGAGTGATTATATCCTTGTCATCAGACATACAAAATTCCAGAAAATTTGCAACTGTAAACTTCTGCGTAGAAGCCTCTTCTAAGACATATTTCTTGTTTATGCTTTCCCATATTTCAGAAGCAATTTTAACAGGGAAGTATGCATCAAACAATTAGTTAGAAATAGTACTTAGAATAACATGACGACATATATGATTTGCTTTTTCCCATTCAACATAATCAGATTCAGGTTTCGTTTGGGATAAAGCAAAAGCAACATTCGATACTTCTAATACAGTAAAAACCTTTTCTTGCCATCGTCTGTAATGAACACCGTCAAACGTTTCAATTTTAGAAACATAAGGAAGAGGATTTTATGAGACTGTCGAAACAGTAACCAGTTGGTTGTTAGGCGCAGACGGCGTTACCGGCAAAGAAGGAGTTTCGAATCCTTCCATTTAATTAACCATCGTAGAAATAGATAATACTCTTAAGATTGTTATTCTACGGTGATAATAAACAGACGAAATGTAAACAAGAATGTATACCAGACTGTTGAGGCGTGCAGGTATGTACTGTCCTTAAGAGTATTTCCGCCTTACTCAATGACGAACGTCGGTGCAGTAGTAATCCACGGCGGCTACCCTCCCAGGATACAACAACACAAGAGGAGTGAAGTGTGCACCCGCAAATCCCTCCTCAGGCGAGAGATCTTTGATTGTCCTTCCAGCGATCACCGGAGAAGCGGCAGCAGCAAAACAGCAAATGGAACGAACGTCTAGTGTTTCTGTTGTGTGTATCGTAAAACAAAAGAAAGCGTTTGGTTTATAGGAGCCCAGAGATGGATCAACGGATGCGAGCGGTTGCAAACGCAGTGCGGTTTAGAACTGCCAAACGAACAGATGCATCGCAGCGGCCCAGTTAAAAAATGGTTCAATGAACCGAAGAGCAAAACCAAGTCGGGGCCGCGCCCGCACAAGGGGCTCCGGGAGGCCGGATTTGCACCCCCCCTACGCGCGGGATGCGACGTGCGCCGACGCGCTCGATTAAAGTGTTTCCGGACCGGGCTGGCCCAAACCCCATCGGCAAGGCCCACCATGCGCGTGCGTAGGGACCATTCCCTTTTATTCCTCAATTGTACCATGGACAAGGGTCCATATATAAGGAGGAGGGAAGTGTCTACCACAAGCAATATGGGACTAAACCTTTGCATTTTGATTTGAAATACAATAAAGAAGTATAACAATCCCCCACTATTTCAAAACAAACAATATAAAAACCGAGTTGACCACTGGAAGAACTTAAACAAATGACATGTATAAGCTTTAGTAGAACTGAGTTCTTTGAACTAAAGCATAGAGTATATGTACGTAATTTGTAAAAGATTGGTGGAACTATGTTCTTGAACCAATTCCTCCTTTATCTGATTAGTGGTACATTACTCACATGACATTCATAAAATCAATTACCTTTCTTACGGATTGGCGCCTTTAGGCCATGCGCCTACTGGGAAAATTCATGAATGCTCTAGAGATCTGCCCAAATCTCAACAGGAGCGGCCCCACTCCACACTCATATAGTTGGACTTTCATCAAGCATATATTGCAGTATATACACCACCATTAATGACTATGAAATCCATTAAGAATTATATTCAATTGAATCACTTTAAATTGTTGTTTACATCATAAGAATGAGATACATTTATTACAACACGTTGAGTCCTCTAGTGACTTAGTTTTTCCCATTG
This sequence comes from Alisma plantago-aquatica, assembly GCA_963693085.1. NCBI lineage: Eukaryota > Viridiplantae > Streptophyta > Magnoliopsida > Alismatales > Alismataceae > Alisma > Alisma plantago-aquatica. The sequence goes on along the minus strand of OY856409.1, from coordinate 1,863,521,822 downwards.
AACCTTCTTCCCGGGATCACCGTTCATGAAGGTTGGGTGTCCATCACTTTGACTTATGGTATGGGCATAGTCCCATTCTCCTCGATGTATCGCTCCCTAGTCGTTGACTTAATGGCTTTGTCAGAGGATCAGCCAAGTTTAATTCTGACTTAACATAATCCAGTGAGATTATGCTATCACATACAAGCTGCCTCACAATATTGTGACGTAGGTGAATATGCCTACTCTTTCCATTGTAAACTTTGTTTTTAGCTCTGGCTATGGCAGCTTGATTATCACAGTGTATAAACACTGGTGGAGAAGGTTTCTCCCAAATGGGAAGATCCATTAGAAAATGTCTCAACCATTCGGCTTCAGTTCCTGCCTTTTCTAAGGCAATAAATTCAGATTCCATAGTGGAACGAGCTATACATGTTTTCTTGGAAGATTTCCAAGACACAGCACCTCCACCCATAGTGAAGATGTAGCCACTTGTAGATTTCAATTAATCTGAATCTGAAATCCAATTGGCATCACAAAATCCTTCTAGCAAAGTTGGAGATCCACAAAAAATCAATCCATAATTAATTGTGCCTTTAAGGTATCTTAAAACCCTATGTAGAGCATCCCAATGATCCTTATTAGGATTTTGAGTATATCTACTTAATCTTCCCACTGCATATGCTAGATCTGGATGAGTACAATTCATTAAGTACATCAGGCTTCCAATAACTTGTGCATACTTGACTTGTTGAACACTATTACCGTTATTTTTCTTGAGATTGCAATTAGAATTAAAAGGTGTACTGACCGGCTTACAATCAAACATTGAAAACTTATTGAGAATTTTCTCAACATAGTGTTCTTGGGATAGCATGATGCAATTATCATATTTAAGAAGTTTAATTCCTAGAATTACATCTGCTTCTCCCATATCTTTCATGTCAAAGTTAGAAGCCAAGAAGCCTTTTGTACTATTTATAATATCATTATTAGTGCCAAAAATAAGCATATCATCTACATAGAGACATATTATAACACAACCTTGGTTATCGACTTTAGAATATATACATTTATCTCCTTCATTTATATGGAATCCATATGATACAACGACCTTATCAAATTTCTCATGCCACTGTTTAGGTGCTTGTTTCAAACCATAGAGAGATTTGATTAGTCTGCATACCATATGTTCTTTTCCCAAAACTACATACCCTTTAGGTTGATCCATATAAATTTCCTCATCTAAATCTCCATTCAAGAAAGCAGTTTTAATATCCATTTGGTGTATGATTAATTTCTTAATAGATGCCAAAGCAATTAAAATTCTAATTGAAGAGATTGTAGTAACAGGAGCAAAGGTATCAAAATAATCAATATCCTTTTGTTGTTTATATCCCTTGGCAACCAAACGAGCTTTGTATTTATCTACAGTCCCATCTATTTTTAATTTTCTTTTAAATATCCATTTACATCCTATGGGCTTAATACCTGGTGGAAGATCCACTAATTCCCATGTATGATTAGATAATATATATTCAATCTCACTATTAATTGCTTCCTTCCATAAAGAGGAATCAGTTGAATTAATAGCTTCATTGTAAGATTGAGGATAATTATCCACTATAAAGTAATAGAAATCATCACCAAGATTCTTTTCCTTCCTCATCCTAGTGGATCTCCTAGGTTCTATATGATCTGGTTCTAAAACATCATTAGAATTGGATGTACTTGGGATATTCTCGAAAATTTCATTTGAAGGATTAGCTAAGTTTTGTAAGGGAGTTTTCATAGAAAAAATATGCTCAAAAATTTCAGCATTTTTAGATTCAACAATTGTATTAGGTTCTACAACATTGTTGCCACTTCTAATAACCATGAATCTATATGCAGAACTATTCTGAGCATAACCTATAAAAACACCATCTAGGGTTCTAGATCCCAATTTTCGTTTCTTAGGCTCAGTTAATAAGACTTTAGGTAGACACCCCCACACTTTGAGGTATTTCAAGTTAGGAGGATGTCCTTTCCATAATTCATATGGTGTCTTATTTGTCTTCCTACTAGGGATGCGATTTTGAAGAAAACAAGATGACAAAATCGCTTCCCCCCACAAGTTGTTGGGTGCTCCTGAATTGATTAAAATAGAATTCATCATCTCCTTTAGAGTTCTATTTTTACGTTCAGCAATACCATTTGATTGAGGCGAATATGGAGGTGTGTATTCATGTATAATACCATGGTTCACACAAAATTCATTAAAGGGAGAACAATCATATTCACCACCCCTATCTGAGTGAAGACGTTTTATTTTCTTATTGAGTTGATTTTCTACTTCTATTTTATAATTAACAAACATTCCAAAGGCTTCATCCTTTGAATGTAGTAAATATAATTTTGTATATCGTGAGAAATCATCTACAAAAATAATGTAGAAACATTTCCCACCTCTAGATAGGTTTCCTTTTAAATCTCCAAGATTAGTGTGAATTAAATCGAGCAATTCAGAATTTCTATGTGAAATTTGAGGACACTGTTTCTTGGTAGATTTAGTTTCAGCACATATTTGACATTTATTATTTAAATTAACAACATCATCAATATCCTTTAGTAAACCTAAAGATTTCATGTGTTGTAAATATTTAAAATTAGCATGTCCTAATCTACTGTGCCATACATCAAAAGAATCAACGATATAAGCATAAGGACTTATTTCATTATTAGCAGAGTTTGGTACATTCAACATAAAAAGGCCATTTGAACAGTAACCCATGCCTATGTAGTCTCCAGATTTGGAGAGAATGACCTTGTTTGATTCAAAGGACACTTTCACCCCAAACTTCACAAGTTGAGAGACTGAAATTAAATTCACACGAATATCTGGGACAAACAACACATCTTTGATCAGCATAATTTTTCCATAAGTCATCTTGATCATGACATTGCCCTTTCCAGTCACAGGAGAAGCAGTGGAGTTGCCCATGACAACCCGGTGTTCCTCCTGTCCCACTTCAGTGAAAGTCACAAAGGCATCTCTGTTGCCACTGATGTGGCGACTAGCCCCCGAGTCAATGATCCAATCATTCTGGTGGAATGATCCCATGTTGTCAATGCTGACAAATGCCACAAACACGTTCTCAGTAACAAGGTTGGTTGAAGGTTCCTTCGAATCCTGGATTGCTTCTTTCTTCCTATGCCTGCATTTAGGAGAAGCATGACCAGGTTTGCCACATACATAACAAAAACATTATTTTTATCTATGTCTTTGCGGCCTTTGTTTTTATGATTGTTTCTTTTATCCTTCTTCTTCTTCCAATGATTTTTAGCATGATCAGAAGATTTATTATTTTGTTTAACATCAGAGTTAACAAAATTCGCGGAAGAAATCAGTTCCTTATTCATATCATATTTTTCTCTTATACAATTTTTATCTTCCACTCGAATGTGTATTATCACATCATCCAGAGATATAGTCTTTCGTTTATGATTTAAATTATTCTTATAATTCTTCCAAGAAATGGGAAGTTTTTCAATTAAACTACCAACTATAAACGATTCAGGAAGATCTATCTTTTCATTTTTCAAATCATCGAGTAAAATTTGAAAGTCATGAATTTGAGTGATTATATCCTTGTCATCAGACATACGAAATTCCAGAAAATTTGCAACTGTAAACTTCTGCGTAGAAGCCTCTTCTAAGACATATTTCTTGTTTATGCTTTCCCATATTTCAGAAGCAATTTTAACAGGGAAGGAGTTTCGAATCCTTCCATTTAATTAACCATCGTAGAAATAGATAATACTCTTAAGATTGTTGTTCTACGGTGATAATAAACAGACGAAATGTAAACAAGAATGTATACCAGACTGTTGAGGCATGCAGGAATGCACTGTCCTTAAGAGTATTTCCGCCTTACTCAACGAAGAACGTCGGTGCAGTAGTAATCCACGGCGGCTACCCTCCCAAGATACAACAACACAAGAGGAGCGAAGCATGCACCCGCAAATCCCTCCTCAGACGAGATATCTTTGATTGTTCTTCCAGCGATCACCGGAGAAGCGGCAGTGGCAAAACAGCAAACGGAACGAACGTCTAGTGTTTCTATTGTGTGTATCGTAAAACAAAAGAAAGTGTTTGGTTTATAGGAGCCCAGAGATGGATCAACGAATGCGAGCGGTTGCAAACGCGGTGCGGTTTAGAACTGCCAAACGAACAGATGCATCGCAACGGCCCAGTTAAAAAATGGTTCAATGAACCGGAGAGCAAAACCAAGCCGGGGCCGCACCCGCACAAGGGGCTCCGGGAGGCCGTTTGCACCCCCGTTGCGTGCGGGATGCGACGTGCGCCGACGCACCCGATTAAAGCGTTTCCGGACCGGGCCGGCCCAAACCCCATCGGTAAGGCCCACCATGCGCGTTCGTAGGGACCATTCCCTTTTTTTCCTCAATTGTACCATGGACAAGGGTCCATATATAAGGAGGAGGGAAGTATCTACCACAAGCAATATGGGACTAAACCTTTGCCTTTTGGTTTGAAATACAATAAAGAAAGTATAACAATCCCCCACTATTTCAAAACAAACAATATAAAAACCGAGTTGACCACTGGAAGAACTTAAACAAATGACATGTATAAGCTTTAGTAGAACTGAGTTCTTTGAACTAAAGCATAGAGTACATGTGCGTAATTTGTAGAAGATTGGTGGAACTATGTTCTTGAACCAATTCCTCCTTTATCTGATTAGTGGTACATTACTCACATGACATTCATAAAATCAATTACCTTTCTTACGGATTGGCGCCTTTAGGCCATGCGCCTACTGGGAAAATTCATGAATGCTCTAGAGATCTTCCCAAATCTCAACAGGAGCGGCCCCACTCCACACTCATATAGTTGGACTTTCATCAAGCATATATTGCAGTATATACACCACCATTAATGACTATGAAATCCATTAAGAATTATATTCAATTGAATCACTGTAAATTGTTGTTTACATCATAAGAATGAGATACATTTATTACAACACGTTGAGTCCTCTAGTGACTTAGTTTTTCCCATTGAACCTTCTTCCCGGGATCACCGTTCATGAAGGTTGGGTGTCCATCACTTCGACTTATGGTATGGGCATAGTCCCATTCTCCTCGATGTATCGCTCACTAGTCATTGACTTAATGGCTTTGTCAGAGGATCGGCCAAGTTTAATTCTGACTTAACATAATCCAGTGAGATTATGCTATCACATACAAGATGCCTCACAATATTGTGACGTAGGTGAATATGCCTACTCTTCCCATTGTAAACTTTGTTTTTAGCTCTGGCTATGGCAGCTTAATTATCACAGTGTATAAACACTGGTGGAGAAGGTTTCTCCCAAATGGGAAGATCCATTAGAACATGTCTCAACCATTCGACTTCAGTTCCAGCCTTTTCTAAGGCAATAAACTCAGATTCCATAGTGGAACGAGCTATACATGTTTGCTTGGAAGATTTCCAAGACACAGCACCTCCACCCATAGTGAAGATGTAGCCACTTGTAGATTTCAATTCATCTGAATCCGAAATCCAATTGGCATCACAAAATCCTTCTAGCACAGTTGGAGATCCACAAAAAATCAATCCATGATTAATTGTGCCTTTAAGGTATCTTAAAACCCCATGTAGAGCATCCCAATGATCCTTATTAGGATTTTGAGTATATCTACTTAATCTCCCCACTGCATATGCTAGATCTGGATGAGTACAATTCATTAAGTACATCAGGCTTCCAATAACTTGTGCATACTTGACTTGTTGAACACTATTACCGTTATTTTTCTTGAGATTGCAATTAGAATTAAAAGGTGTACTGACCGGCTTACAATCAAACATTGAAAACTTATTGAGAATTTTCTCAACATAGTGTTCTTGGGATAGCATGATGCAATTATCATATTTAAGAAGTTTAATTCCTAGAATTACATCTGCTTCTCCCATATCTTTCATGTCAAAGTTAGAAGCCAAGAAGCCTTTTGTACTATTTATAATATCATTATTAGTGCCAAAAATAAGCATATCATCTACATAGAGACATATTATAACACAACCTTGGTTATCGACTTTAGAATATATACATTTATCTCCTTCATTTATATGGAATCCATATGATACAACGACCTTATCAAATTTCTCATGCCACTGTTTAGGTGCTTGTTTCAAACCATAGAGAGATTTGATTAGTCTGCATACCATATGTTCTTTTCCCAAAACTACATACCCTTCAGGTTGATCCATATAAATTTCCTCATCTAAATCTCCATTCAAGAAAGCAGTTTTAACATCCATTTGGGGTATGATTAATTTCTTAATAGATTCCAAAGCAATTAAAATTCTAATTGAAGAGATTCTAGTAACAGGAGCAAAGGTATCAAAATAATCAATATCCTTTTGTTGTTTATATCCCTTGGCAACCAAACGAGCTTTGTATTTATCTACAGTCCCATCTGTTTTTAATTTTCTTTTAAATATCCATTTACATCCTATGGGTTTAATACCTGGTGGAAGATCCACTAATTCCCATGTATGATTAGATAATATAGATTCAATCTCACTATTAATTGCTTCCTTCCATAAAGAGGAATCAGTTGAATTAATAGCTTCATTGTAAGATTGAGGATCATTATCCACTATAAAGGAGAAATCATCACCAAGATTCTTTTCCTTCCTCATCCTAGTGGATCTCCTAGGTTCTATATCATCCGGTTCTAAAACATCATTAGAATTGGATGTACTTGGGATATTCTCGAAAATTTCATTTGAAGGATTAGCTAAGTTTTGTAAGGGAGTTTTCATAGGAAAAATATGCTCAAAAAATTCAGCATTTTTAGATTCAACAATTGTATTAGGTTCTACAACATTTTTGCCACTTCTAATAACCATGAATCTATATGCAGCACTATTCTGAGCATAACCTACAAAAACACCATCTAGGGTTCTAGATCCCAATTTTCGTTTCTTAGGCTCAGTTAATAAGACTTCAGCTAGACACCCCCACACTTTGAGGTATTTCAAGTTAGGAGGATATCCTTTCCATAATTCATATGGTGTCTTATTTGTCTTCCTACTAGGGATGCGATTTTGAAGAAAACAAGATGACAAAATCGCTTCCCCCCACAAGTTATTGGGTGCTCCTGAATTGATTGAAATAGAATTCATCATCTCCTTTAGAGTTCTATTTTTACGTTCAGCAATACCATTTGACTGAGGCGAATATGGAGGTGTGTATTCATGTATAATACCATGTTTCACACAAAATTCATTAAAGGGAGAACAATCATATTCACCACCCCTATCTGAGCGAAGACGTTTTATTTTCTTATTGAGTTGATTTTCTACTTCTGTTTTATAATTAACAAACATTCCAAAGGCTTCATCCTTTGAATGTAGTAAATATAATTTTGTATATCGTGAGAAATCATCTACAAAAATAATGTAGAAACGTTTCCCACCTCTAGATAGGTTTCCTTTTAAATCTCCAAGATCAGTGTGAATTATATCGAGCAATTCAGAATTTCTATGTGAAATTTGAGGACACGGTTTCTTGGTAGATTTAGTTTCAGCACATATTTGACATTTATTATTTAAATTAACAACACCATCAATATCCTTTAGTAAACCTAAAGATTTCATGCGTTGTAAATATTTAAAATTAACATGTCCTAATCTACTGTGCCATACATCAAAAGAATCAATGATATAAGCAGAAGGACTTATTTCATTATCAGCAGAGTTTGGTACATTCAACATAAAAAGGCCATTTGAACAGTAATCCATGCCTATGTAGTCTCCAGATTTGGAGAGAATGACCTTGTTTGATTCAAAGGACACTTTCACCCCAAACTTCAGAAGTTGAGAGACTGAAATTGAATTCACATGAATATCTGGGACAAACAGCACATCTTTGATCAGCAGAATTTTTCCAGAAGTCATCTTGATCATGACATTGCCCTTTCCAGTCACAGGAGAAGCAGTGGAGTTGCCCATGACAACCTGGTGTTCCTCCTGTCCCACTTCAGTGAAAGTCACGAAGGCATCTCTGTTTCCACTGATGTGGCGACTAGCCCCCGAGTCAATGATCCAATCATTCTGGTGGAATGATCCCATGCTGTCAATGCTGACAAATGCCACAAACACATTCTCAGTAACAAGGTTGGTTGATGGTTCCTTCGAATCCTGGATTGCTTCTTTCTTCCTATGCCTTCATTTAGGAGAAGTATGACCAGGTTTGCCACATACATAACAAAAAACATTATTTTTATCTATGTCTTTGCGGCCTTTGTTTTTATGATTGTTTCTTTTATCCTTCTTCTTCCAACGATTTTTAGCATGATCAGAAGATTTATTATTTTTCTTAACATAAGAGTTAACAAAATTCGCGGAAGAAATCAGTTCCTTATTCATATCAGATTTTTCTCTTATACGATTTTTATCTTCCACTCGAATGTGTATTATCACATCATCTAGAGACTTAGTCTTTCGTTTATGTTTTAAATTATTCTTATAATTCTTCCGAGAAATGGGAAGTTTTTCAATTAAACTACCAGCTATAAACGATTCAGGAAGATCTATATTTTCATTTTTCAAATCATCGAGTAAAATTTGAAAGTCATGAATTTGAGTGATTATATCCTTGTCATCAGACATACGAAATTCCAGAAAATTTGTAACTGTAAACTTCTGTGTAGAAGCCTCTTCTAAGACGTATTTCTTATTTATGCTTTCCCATATTTCAGTAGTAATTTTAACAGGGAAGTATGCATCAAAGAGTTGGTTAGAAATAGTACTTAGAATAACATGACGACATATACGATTTGCTTTTTCCCATTCAACATAATCAGATTCAGGTTTCGTTTGGGATAAAGTAAAAGCAACATTCGATACTTCTAATGCAGTAAAAACCTTTTCTTGCCATCGTCTGTAATGAACACCGTCAAACGTTTCAATTTTAGAAACATCTGGAAGAGGATTTAACGAGACTGTCGAAACAGTAACCAGTTGGTTGTTAGGCGCAGATGGCATTACCGGTGAAGAAGGAGTTTCGAATCCTTCCATTTAATTAACCATCGTAGAAACAGATAATACTCTTAAGATTGTTGTTCTACGGTGATAATAAACAGACGAAATGTAAACAAGAATGTATACCAGACTGTTGAGGCGTGCTGGAATGCACTGTCCTTAAGAGTATTTCCGCCTTACTCAACGACGAATGTCGGTGCAGTAGTAATCCACGGCGGCTACCCTCCCATGATACAACAACACAAGAGGAGCAAAGCGTGCACCCACAAATCCCTCCTCAGGCGAGAGATCTTTGATCGTCCTTCCAGCGATCACCAGAGAAGCGGCAGTGGCAAAACAGCAAACGGAACGAACGTCTAGTGTTTCTGTTGTGTGTATCGTAAAACAAAAGAAAGTGTTTGGTTTATAGGAGCCCAGATATGGATCAACGGATGCGAGCGGTTGCAAACGCAGTGCGGTTTAGAACTGCCAAACGAACAAATGCATCACAACGGCCCGGTTAAAAAATGATTCAATGAACCGAAGAGCAAAACCAAGCAGGGGCCGCGCCCGCACAAGGGGCTCCGAGAGGCCGGATTTGTACCCCCCCTGCGCGCGGGATGCGACGTGCGCCGACGCGCCCGATTAAAGCGTTTCCGGACCGGGCCGGCCCAAACCCCATCGACAAGGTCCACCATGCGCGTGCGTAGGGACCATTCCATTTTATTCCTTAATTGTACCATGGACAAGGGTCCATATATAAGGAGGGAAGTATCTACCACAAGAAATATGGGACTAAACCTTTGCCTTTTGGTTTGAAATATAACAAAGAAGTATAACAATCCCCCACTATTTCAAAAAAAAACAATATAAAAACCGAGTTGACCATTGGAAGAACTTAAACAAATGACATCATAAGCTTTAGTAGAACTGAGTTCTTTGAACTAAAGCATAGAGTAGATGTACGTAATTTGTCGAAGATTGGTGGAACTATGTTCTTGAACCAATTCCTCCTTTATCTGATTAGTGGTACATTACTCACATGACATTCATAACATCAATTACCTTTCTTACGGATTAGCGCCTTTAGGCCATGCGCCTACTGGGAAAATTCATGAATGCTCTAGAGATCTGCCCAAATCTCAACAGGAGCGGCCCCACTCCACACTCATGTAGTTGGACTTTCATCAAGCATATATTGCAGTATATACACCACCATTAATGACTATGAAATCCATTAAGAATTAAAGTCAATTGAATCACTGTAAATTGTTGTTTACATCATAAGAATGAGATACATTTATTACAACACGTTGAGTCCTCTAGTGACTTAGTTTTTCCCATTGAACCTTCTTCCCGGGATCACCGTTCATGAAGGTTGGGTGTCCATCACTTCGACTTATGGTATGGGCATAGTCCCATTCTCCTCGATGTATCGCTCACTAGTCGTTGACTTAATGGCTTTGTCAGAGGATCGGCCAAGTTTAATTCTGACTTAACATAATCCAGTGAGATTATGCTATCACATACAAGATGCCTCACAATATTGTGACGTAGGTGAATATGCCTACTCTTCCCATTGTAAACTTTGTTTTTAGCTCTGGCTATGGAAGCTTGATTATCAAAGTGTATAAACACTGGTGGAGAAGGTTTCTCCCAAATGGGAAGATCCATTAGAACACGTCTCAACCATTCGGCTTCAGTTCCAGCCTTTTCTAAGGCAATAAACTCAGATTCCATAGTGGAACGAGCTATACATGTTTGCTTGGAAGATTTCCAAGACACAGCACCTCCACCCATAGTGAAGATGTAGCCATTTGTAGATTTCAATTCATCTGAATCCGAAATCCAATTGGCATCACAAAATCGTTCTAGCACAGTTGGAGATCCGCAAAAAATCAATCCATGATTAATTGTGCCTTTAAGGTATCTTAAAACCCTATGTAGAGCATCCCAATGATCCTTATTAGGATTTTGAGTATATCTACTTAATCTCCCCACTGCATATGCTAGATCTGGATGAGTACAATTCATTAAGTACATCAGGCTTCCAATAACTTGTGCATACTTGACTTGTTGAACACTATTACCGTTATTTTTCTTGAGATTGCAATTAGAATTAAAAGGTGTACTGACCGGCTTACAATCAAACATTGAAAACTTATTGAGAATTTTCTCAACATAGTGTTCTTGGGATAGCATGATGCAATTATCATATTTAAGAAGTTTAATTCCTAGAATTACATCTGCTTCTCCCATATCTTTCATGTCAAAGTTAGAAGCCAAGAAGCCTTTTGTACTATTTATAATATCATTATTAGTGCCAAAAATAAGCATATCATCTACATAGAGACATATTATAACACAACCTTGGTTATCGACTTTAGAATATATACATTTATCTCCTTCATTTATATGGAATCCATATGATACAACGACCTTATCAAATTTCTCATGCCACTGTTTAGGTGCTTGTTTCAAACCATAGAGAGATTTGATTAGTCTGCATACCATATGTTCTTTTCCCAAAACTACATACCCTTCAGGTTGATCCATATAAATTTCCTCATCTAAATCTCCATTCAAGAAAGCAGTTTTAACATCCATTTGGGGTATGATTAATTTCTTAATAGATTCCAAAGCAATTAAAATTCTAATTGAAGAGATTCTAGTAACAGGAGCAAAGGTATCAAAATAATCAATATCCTTTTGTTGTTTATATCCCTTGGCAACCAAACGAGCTTTGTATTTATCTACAGTCCCATCTGTTTTTAATTTTCTTTTAAATATCCATTTACATCCTATGGGTTTAATACCTGGTGGAAGATCCACTAATTCCCATGTATGATTAGATAATATATATTCAATCTCACTATTAATTGCTTCCTTCCATAAAGAGGAATCAGTTGAATTAATAGCTTCATTGTAAGATTGAGGATCATTATCCACTATAAAGGAGAAATCATCACCAAGATTCTTTTCCTTCCTCATCCTAGTGGATCTCCTAGGTTCTATATCATCTGGTTCTAAAACATCTTTAGAATTGGATGTACTTGGGATATTCTCGAAAATTTCATTTGAAGGATTAGCTAAGTTTTGTAAGGGAGTTTTCATAGGAAAAATATGCTCAAAAAATTCAGCATTTTTAGATTCAACAATTGTATTAGGTTCTACAACATTTTTGCCACTTCTAATAACCATGAATCTATATGCAGCACTATTCTGAGCATAACCTACAAAAACACCATCTAGGGTTCTAGATCCCAATTTTCGTTTCTTAGGCTCAGTTAATAAGACTTCAGCTAGACACCCCCACACTTTGAGGTATTTCAAGTTAGGAGGATATCCTTTCCATAATTCATATGGTGTCTTATTTGTCTTCCTACTAGGGATGCGATTTTGAAGAAAACAAGATGACAAAATCGCTTCCCCCCACAAGTTGTTGGGTGCTCCTGAATTGATTGAAATAGAATTCATCATCTCCTTTAGAATTCTATTTTTACGTTCAGCAATACCATTTGACTGAGGCGAATATGGAGGTGTGTATTCATGTATAATACCATGTTTCACACAAAATTCATTAAAGGGAAAACAATCATATTCACCACCCCTATCTGAGCGAAGACGTTTTATTTTCTTATTGAGTTGATTTTCTACTTCTGTTTTATAATTAACAAACATTCCAAAGGCTTCATCCTTTGAATGTAGTAAATATAAATTTGTATATCGTGAGAAATCATCTACAAAAATAATGTAGAAACGTTTCCCACCTCTAGATAGGTTTCCTTTTAAATCTCCAAGATCAGTGTGAATTATATCGAGCAATTCAAAATTTCTATGTGAAATTTGAGGACACGGTTTCTTGGTAGATTTAGTTTCAGCACATATTTGACATTTATTATTTAAATTAACAACACCATCAATATCCTTTAGTAAACCTAAAGATTTCATGCGTTGTAAATATTTAAAATTAACATGTCCTAATCTACTGTGCCATACATCAAAAGAATCAATGATATAAGCAGAAGGACTTATTTCATTATCAGCAGAGTTTGGTACATTCAACATAAAAAGGCCATTTGAACAGTAATCCATGCCTATGTAGTCTCCAGATTTGGAGAGAATGACCTTGTTTGATTCAAAGGACACTTTCACCCCAAACTTCACAAGTTGAGAGACTGAAATTGAATTCACATGAATATCTGGGACAAACAGCACATCTTTGATCAGCAGAATTTTTCCAGAAGTCATCTTGATCATGACATTGCCCTTTCCAGTCACAGGAGAAGCAGTGGAGTTGCCCATGACAACCCGGTGTTCCTCCTGTCCCACTTCAGTGAAAGTCACTAAGGCATCTATGTTGCCACTGATGTGGCGACTAGCCCCCGAGTCAATGATCCAATCATTCTGGTGGAATGATCCCATGCTGTCAATGCTGACAAATGCCACAAACACGTTCTCAGTAACAAGGTTGGTTGAAGGTTCCTTCGAATCCTGGATTGCTTCTTTCTTCCTATGCCTGCATTTAGGAGAAGTATGACCAGGTTTGCCACATACATAACAAAAAACATTATTTTTATCTATGTCTTTGCGGCCTTTGTTTTTATGATTGTTTCTTTTATCCTTCTTTTTCTTCCAACGATTTTTAGCATGATCAGAAGATTTATTATTTTGTTTAACATCAGAGTTAACAAAATTCGCGGAAGAAATCAGTTCCTTATTCATATCAGATTTTTCTCTTATACGATTTTTATCTTCCACTCGAATGTGTATTATCACATTATCCAGAGACATAGTCTTTCGTTTATGGTTTAAATTATTCTTATAATTCTTCCTAGAAATGAGAAGTTTTTCAATTAAACTACCAACTATAAACGATTCAGGAAGATCTATCTTTTCATTTTTCAAATCATCGAGTAAAATTTGAAAGTCATGAATTTGAGTGATTATATCAAGACATACGAAATTCCAGAAAATTTGCAACTGTAAACTTCTGCGTAGAAGCCTCTTCTAAGACATATTTCTTGTTTATGCTTTCCCATATTTCAGAAGCAATTTTAACAGGGAAGTATGCATCAAACAGTTGGTTAGAAATAGTACTTAGAATAACATGACGACATATACGATTTGTTTTTTCCCATTCAACATAATCAGATTCAGGTTTCGTTTGGGATAAAGCAAAAGCAACATTCGATACTTCTAATTTTAAACATCAGGATGCACGTGTGTAGGGACCATTTCTTTTTTTCCTCAATTGTACCATGGGACAAGAGGCTCCGGGAGGCCGGATTTGCAACCCCCCCTGCGCGTCAAACCTTATCGGCAAGGTCCACCATGCGCGTGCGTAGGGACCATTCCCTTTTATTCCTCAATTGTACCATAGACAAGGGTCCATATATAAAGAGGAGGGAAGTATCTACCATGGGACTAAACTTTTGCCTTTTGGTTTGAAATACAACAAAGATAATAGAAGATTGAGGAACATGGGGAGAATGCACGTTTATATAGGCAGCAGGAGGTCGGTTGTAACCAGTATTTAGCCACTGGTTTGGGTTGGTATCCTTTCGGCTTTCCCAGGATACCGTGGATTCCGTTGCGGATTGGAGGGGGACCAGTGGGCGTTTTTCTGAAGAAAATTACTGGCAGCAGCGGCCAGCTTCTTTCCGGTCTGGCTTGTGAATTTGTTATAACACTTGGCGGACTGTTGCAACACTTGTTAGTTGTCCAGTCAGTCACCTCTCTCCAGTCGCAGACCAGTGGCCACCGGCGTCGGTTTTTGGGAGCAACCATCACTTTCTATTCTATCGTTGGTCTTCCACAATTGAATATTGGCAGGTGTTGCTGTACTGTATAGCAAGGTCGTTTTCTTTCCTGGTATTAGTATTCTATATGGACTATCAAGACCGGAATCATGGAGTCCTATCCAGATCGGGAGTGGGGTGGAACTTTGGATTCTTGGCAATTTTGAACCACAAATATATAATACAGTCACTGTCGCCAGTATGTGACCCCACACATAAAAAGATATGAATATTTTTCCTAGTAACTCATCCTGCTTGAATGTTGCAATTGCTGCTAGAGGTTGATTTGGTTGAATTTAATTGGGCTGTAAGGTTGTGAGTTTGTAATATATATATATACACATCACTGCAATTTATTATTCGACTGCGCCCTAGTAGATAGGCCTTGATCGTTGTTATTAAACACGACATTTGCTGCCATTATACATTCACGTTATTTTTACCAGTGCAACGTCAACGTGTTTGACATTGTCAAAGCTACAATAATATAAGTATTACATTAAAATATTGTTAACTACAAACTATTATAATATTATAATTGTTACTTATATGAAAATGTATAGTGCTTAAAAATAGTAACTTTTAAAAATTTTGAAGTGTCGTATAATCTGAATTTGGAGCTAGCATTAATAATCTAAAATATATACTATGTATTATCAAACTTTGGGAGTAGTTCGATTATGATAACTCAACATTTCTTGTAAAATTACGTGTGAAAAGACAAGTTTGTCCATGAAACCATCATGTATTAATAACTTGATATTTCAGTTATCGCACACACTAATCATTATGTTTGTAACTCAAATGATTTCCCAACAACAAAATATATCAAACAACATATTATATATTAACAAGCCTATCATTAATCTCTAAACAAAGTGCAGAGGTTTACACCTATTGTCAAGTTGCAAACGAGAGATAGTACCATGCACTAGTATCTGTTTGTAATACATACGAGGTCAAAGGGGGATATTGATGCAAAGCAACGGAGAATACATTGTTCAATACCATGTATTGTAGTTTGGCAGCTCCGGCCACCAAAAATGGTGCACTTTGTTAGAGATAGACTGTCGGTTATTCACAAATGAGGGAAACAAAATAACCATTAGTTATGTCCCATCTTTGTTGTATGTTTTCACTTATTAGATTCTTTCGCCCAAATCTGTCTAAAGGAAAGCCATTTTTTTTCTTTATGATTTTATATTGAGCCAAACTAATTTGAAAAGTAGAACCTACAACATATATTTGCCTGATTGATTGTTATTGATGAGCTACCCCTTTGTTGTATTTTGTTCTGATTGGACCTTTTAGTTAGGGTCTAAACAAGTTGATTTATCTGTCTAAAAAATCTTACTATCGAGCTAATTCAACAGTCGTATAAAATTTAGTAAAATGATAAGAAAGATAAATCTTGGGGTCGCCTCTAGGTTGTATTTGTAAACTAAGGAGAAACAGAGATATGCATTTAGATCAGTAAGAAAATGTGATAAAAACCAAACTCAACTCTACCAGAGGGTAAATAAATAAAAGTAAAAAAGTTTGGCTAGTTTGACCAAAGATTGAATTAGGCAATCTTATTATGAGTGAGAAACGTGTTATCACCCCACTATTGCTCAATAATTAGTCCTGAGATTTTTTTTTATTCTTGAGATAAAGCGTTGGTTTCAAGTTTAATTAAGGGAAATCACGGGATAAAAGAAAATAAAATGTTATTTTTAGTTTTTGAATCTTTGGGGGTCAAAGATGGTCATGATTTTTCAATCATTGTCCTAAAGTTTATATATTTTTTACAATGGGTCTGAAGTCCCTTAGGGTTTCCCTCGATTGAGACCCATCTTGAGCGGTTGGAACCAAAGTGTGAGAAAAGAGAGAAAAGACGATAAAAGGAGATTCAATATGAGCAAGATTCAACCTAGTTGAGTAATTAAAGCATGTAGGATATGAATTCACATGAGAGTAGATCTAGATCATTCCATAAATATGGATATTTAGGTTACACAATTATGGCTAGTAGTTTCAATGGGCATTGAATGTTTTTAGCTCTTATGAGCATATTCAAACTAGAATATTGAACGGTTACCAGTGTGGAGCCTAACAATGCTTGATTGTTCTAGAGGAAGGATCATCTAATCAGTCAAGAAACTAAAATTAAAAGGGGAGATACCTGGCTCTTGGGCTTTAGGAGAGTCAAAACAGATGTAATAATATGACAACTATACGGGGTATTTATAGGGGAAAAAATAGGGTACAAGGTTTGAGTAGAAGATTCTAGGACTGAAGATAGATCCTTTCCATTCACAAGATGGACATGTGGCTCTGCTTCATGACACTTGGTCGATAACTAGGATTTTTCGGGTGTCCCCAGTCAGTAAATGAATTTCTTTATCTAAGTTTTTGGATTTTACAAGAATCCTCTGGAGATATTTTAGAAAAAACACTTTGGACATGACATTGAGTCATATGTGGAATCAAACTCGATAAAAAAGGAATACGAGAGTATAAAACTCAAGGATTAAGTCTTTCTTATTATAAAAAAACACATAGTTTCTTTGTAAAAATGATGGTAATTGAATATCTATAGGATGAAAATGATTATATTATTCATGATGGCCCCTCTTGAAAATTTATGGAAAAGGCTTATAAAGATGAAAAATCTTCAACCAGATAAAACTAAATTTTTTATATTAAAAAAAATCTAACTGTGGCAAATGGGAAAAATAGATGGATTAAAGATGCGAGAAAATATGGAATAAATGTAGTGAACTATGTTATTAGCCAGAGAGATGATATAATCTTGATTTGGATGAGTGACCAAATGGGGTTTCAACAATTTTCTCCTCTTAAGACATAGTTCGAGACAAGAGTGAGAACTGCAGGCGTAAGCCAAGTCTGACCCCATTTTTGGTCATGAAGGCTAAAAAGCTGAGAATCATCTAAGAAGTTCTGGTGAACTTCATGGAGGATAAAAGATGTAAATGTTCTTTTTATTTTATTAGAGATGGGTAACTATGATAACTGTTCATAGAGAGTGTAAGGATGGGTATAAATTATCATCCATCAATGAGGTTAGCCTATAGACAAGGTGCTTGCTTGCATCTATCAAATCATCTCCCCTAGAGTAATGATGGGCCATTCAAAGAGTTTGACGTTTAGTTAGGACTTTGAAAGTGGCTCATACAATCACTCCAGTTCCTCTTTATTCTATTTCTAGTTTTCTCAATGATTCAAGTCATAGTAAGAAAAGTGTAGAAGATATAGCAGTGTTGAAAAGGATTGAGGTTCCTTAGAGTATATTCTATTAAATAAGTTGTATGTAATCATGAAAGAGTATGTAAAGTGCCTTATTTTGAGAGATATTAAAGAATTTTCATCTCTCTTTGTGACGTAATATATGATTGAGTTAGGTAAATTGTGAGACCTAGCAAACTGGACCAAATCTAGGGCTAGGATCACAATCCTAAAAATGTAAAATACATGGATAGTTTCCTATGAAATATTGAGCTTTAAGAAATACAAAAAGCCTACTAAATATAGTACTTGAAATCTAAGGGCAGGGTGCCAATTAGATGTGAAAATTACACACCGGTCAAAAGTAGTACTTATGATGAAAGGGTGAAGTACAAGATGCATTCACAAGACATGCCTTCACCCAAATGTAGGATGACTTTGACTTTGAACATAAGCCTTATATGATAAGGAATATGACCTACTTTGTGCAAGGTTTAGATGTTTAGAGAAACACATTGCCTCTTTTTTCAAAAAGGATGTATAGCTTAAGGTCATAATCTAGGACCCAACTGTAGGTATCTACCAAACGTAGCATTTCTAAAATGTGAAACATCTATTGGAGATAAGGCTTTGAGAAAAAGTTATGCGGTTCTACTTAAGGTCGTGATCAAGGGCCCACTAGTACAGTTTAAGGTCATGATCCATGACCCCATGGAGGAAAAAATACCTAATTGTAATAGAGGTTTTCAGTTTGGATTACTCAAAGTCAAATATGATCAAGAGCCTAAAACTTGAGCTCGAGGTGAGAACAAAAAATGTATGAATTCAGAGAGTGTGGACCATATTCTAGGACTGAAAATCTAGGAGAAGATCAAACCTCAATGGCACTAAAATGTTTGTACTCTTTATAATAGAAATTTTTAGCATTTGATAGAAAGATTTAATATCTTCTTATTTTTATGATTTTTGGTATTTTATTTGCATTTCTTTGAGCTTTAGGTGATTTTTCATGATTTTCATAAGATATCCAAAATTTGGCTAAAAATACATGTCCTTTTGGAAAAATTTTGATTTAAGAGGAGGAAGTGAGAGGAGATCAAGTATTATCCTCATCTTCCCAATTTTGAGCAATGATGACGACTATAAGATTGTGCTTGAGCTAGTGATAGTGGATGGAGAAGAGAGGAAATTCATTATAATCAGGTATTTTTCCACCTAGTTTTTCTATAGAATCATATGTTTTTCTGTAGGTCCATTGCGACACTTTAAGCGGTGATTCCATTCCCATTGGGGCATCAAATTGGAAATTTTCATGTCATTTTTGGTAGTTTTCAGCTCCATTCTACTCCTAGGAGGTATATCTTTAGCCTTTTAGTCTTAGTTTTGTAATTTTGATATTTGACAATGAAAATAGATATTGGGTTTCCTGTCATTCTTTGTGGTCAATGGGTTGTAGATAACTAATATCATAATGCAATTCACCAACTTTTGTTTTTTTTGTATTTTTGTCAGTATTGGACACTCAATTGGCCTAGATTCAACTTGTAGTGTAAGCTAGCATCGTTGTAGTTTTGAATGTGGGTTTGAAGATGGCATCCCTTGGATGACGCCATTGTAAAGACATGAATATTCCTTACGAGGACCCTTTTATGGAAGAGAATGATGTTGATGATGGTGCGGAATCTCAGTGATACCTGATGCAAGATTTATTTACACATATAAATTCATGGGGATGAAATTCCAAGGTTTAACCTAAACCAAGTGTATGATAATCCTGCATGCCAGTGTATGAATATTATCATTTCATAGTATTAGGATTTACCCCAAGGGACAACATATTTGAGAAGTATTTGATCAACATAACTGGGCAAGAACTATTACTATGTTGCACCTTTGAAGATAGCTTTTCTAGTCTCTTAAAGTGAAAGCTTCAATAGGGAGAATATGAAGGGTCCCGGACTTCGATTGGCGCATGAAGAAGGTCAACTTTTGGGTGATCAACTACAAGATGGTCGATCGGTAGGCATTCAACCAATTCTACCTTATAGGGAGGTTGATTGGTTGACCTCCATCATTATATAGTGGGAATATGTCAACTATAGATGGTATATTAGTTGATGTTGATTAGTAGATGATAATCATCAAACCTCTATTAGGTAGTCAGTTGATAAGGTTGATCGATGGAACTCAATCAAGAAATCAATCAAGGTGATCAATAAAGGTGGTTGGTCATTGATTTGATCCTAAATGTTGATTGATTTGTCTTATTGACATGCCCAAAGTCTATTTTAGGATGGGCACATCTTTGTACCTCACAAGAGGAATCCCCTTCTTGACATCCACCCATTGAAGGGAAGCAGGACCCCTTATGTCATCTTGGTATGGAGAGATAAAACTCACAACCTACAAAAGATGTCGAGAAAAGTATCCCAAATAAATAACATAAAATCTATATATACCTGAATGTAGTCATTTCTAGGAAAAAAATCAAAACGCAAAACTAGACTGTAAATGCCACTTATGAATTCGTTAAATAACTCTAAACATAAAAATTGTTCTTCCCGAGTAATATAAAATCTGAAATGAGTGTCAAATGCATATTGTCAACGCATGTGATTGTCTCATCTTCAAATCATGCTCATTCCCCTACCACTCATATGGACAATCTACCCAACTTCTTGAGATCATAGAACACAACCATCCATACATTATTTTCTAAACTTAGTTCCCAAAAATGCTTCCTCAACACTGTACCCACTCTCAAGCACATCTAGGAGTCATGAGAGTTCATAGAATCCCATTGAAGAAAAAGTATGCATATGATCCAATATCGAGGTGTGCAAAAACGATGACAAATTGACACATTTCATATGTCCATGTGTGGAAAGGAGAGAAGGGTGTAGATGGAAGATGTAAATAACTCCTCTTTCCAATGTGAGATTGCATTTTTATTTTTATTTTTATTTTTGAATGATCAACAGGATTTGCATGTTTTGAACATTGACATCTTTTCTTTATTTTTTGGTGGTGTTCTCCTATTACATAAAGAGGAGTATGAAAGAAGTGGATAATGTAGGGAGGAGAGTGTGCCACACCAAACTTAGGGTTTGTCTTTGTTTGTGTATTGTTATTTACTTTTTGGTGGATCTAAGGTAAGAAGATGAAAAAAGAAGTGTAGAAGAGGGGTCAGATCAAAATGCAACTTGATTTATAATATATTACATTGTGTGGTTCTCCTTGTCCCACTAAGCTCAAATAGTGGCATGATAGGAGAAAAATGATGATTCCTTGAATATTGTTCACTTCACTCATCAGTTAGTCAATGTGTTTGATCCCTCTCAGTTCCTAAAAAATGTGCCATCTTTTTGTAAGAAACATGATGTTGGGGTTCCTAGGTTTCATATGGTGGTCTATAGCCTTTAGTTTTTTTGAAAAGTAGGTCACTTGGAGGCATTACTTCAAGTAATGAGAGTTAGATAATGAAAAACACATGGATGCATTAAAGAAATTTATCTAACCCAACTAGATAATGGCTTGATTACTCTAAAAGAAGATTTTTTTTGAAAAAAACATTTAAATGCAATGTATAAATGTAATGATGAGATCAAAAGTTAAACACAAATAAGTGTGGCAGAAATTTTGAATATGTACCACCCCTCCACCATGAACTTAGATATTTTCTCTTCCTTGAGAAACACTAAATCCAAGAGAAGGGATAGAACCATGTGGGTTGCACCATGAGTTGTGGTTGCTATCTGTTCAGCAAAAGTCATCCACCTCCAATAAAAATTGTTTGAATTAGTGATATTATCATGAGAAGCACTATCTAATTGATGAAATGATGGTGCAAAGCAACTACAGTGAAATTCACACCCAGGTTTCCTCCTAAAAAATGCTTTATCTTGACGTTGAAGGCTCAATGTCTAAAGCTCAATCATTATATGTAAGGGGAAGGAGCATGAGTAGGTGGTTGGTTTATGTAGAATCCCTTGTGAAGTATCATTCGAGACACTAGACATTGACATTGAATTCACCAGTATTATAACTCCAAATTGTAAGAGCTCCATGAAGGCATAGATCTTGTTGATGATGAATGGACATGACCATCATTAACTAAGCTTTCATGGGAAAGAGTCAAAATCTAAAGTTATGCAGTGGTACCTAATATCCGACCTGCAGATCTTTCTTTTTCAAGTGGCTATCATGACACATCTTAGTGCGTTCCTTGTAAATGTGTACATTCTCATACGTTGTCAAACATAGCTATCTAGTTGAGGAAGCAGTCGATTTCTTTTTACAGAACAAAGATAAAAGTTTAGTCGTTTGATGTTCCATAGAGCCTTGTGTTTTCACTCCAGGTTGTAAGGGAAAGAGCTTTCTGTAAATCAATAAAAAAGGTGTAGTGTCCAATGGAGTCTTGTAAGTAGTTATGTAGGACCAAAGTGCATCGTTCTGCTTATGAGGCCAATCTTTCCATGTTTGAAAACGTTTCCTTTGTAAAATGGCTTCAATTTGATGATTATAAACCTCCACTCAACTACTCATTCGAAGGTAATATGGAGTAGCTACATTGTTAGAGACACATAATTGTGGATGAGTGCTTCAAATATGTTGTAGGGGAAGTGGGATCTTCCATCAGAAGTGGTTGTGTGAGTGACTCTAAAGTGTGAAAATATGATGTCCTTGAAAATCTTGATGTATGGCTTGGAGTCACTGGAAACGATGGCGATGAATTTGACCCACTTGGAATCATAATAAATAATGACTAGAATATAAAATAAGTTGTAAGAGGAAGGGAATGGACCCATATAATCCACACCCCAGACATATAAGATCTCAATTTCCTACCAAATTTTAAGTGGCATCTCATTCCACTTAGAAACATTGTCGAATCTTTGACATTGGTCACATGACTTGACATATCTATAAGCATCCTTGAAGATAGAGGACAACAAGAACTTCATATTGAAGGACTTTGATGGCAGTCTTTTTGGAGTTCATGTAGCCCACAGTAGGGCCAGAATGACATTGATAAAAAATGAGAGGAGCTTCCTCTTCCAAGATGCATCAATAGGTAAAGGTCGTCTAAACACAACAAAAATTGAAAAGTCTCATCACAATAGTAATTGTGAATGTCTAACATGAAGTTATTCTTTTCATTCCATGTTTATATTGGATGAAGCATTCCCACAGTAAGGTAGTTCACAAAAGTAGCATATCATGGATGAATATGGTTAGCTTGAGTAAGTGGGAGTCAGGAAAAGAGTCATTAATAGGGACTAAGACACTATCTTGGATATGAATTTGGCTAAAATGATAATCAAGAACATGTTTAGTTTCCTTCTTATCCTTTATTTCTAGGTTGAACTCTTGCAACAATAGGATCCACCTAATTAGCATGGCTCTTCATCCTTTTATGACATTAAGTACTTGATAGCAGCATGACTAGTGTAGGAAATCACTTGAAAGCCTATTAGATGAGGATAACAAACTTTTTGATGGCATTGACAATAGAGAGAATCTCCTTTCAATTGGTTGCATAGTTCATTTATGCATCATCCAATGTCTTGTTGCAATAGTAAATTACATGATGCTTCTTGTCGATGCACTTCCCTAAAATTGCACGTACAACATAGTTACACATAATATCAAAAGGAAGAGACCAATTTGGGGCACAAAGGATGAGGGTATAGACGAGGTCTTCCTTTAGGATGGTGAATATCTTCATACAATCAGAGTCAACGATGAAGTCAACATCATATTAGAGAAGATTTGTAAGAGGTTTAATGATCTTAGAAAGTCACAAACAAACCTCATATAGAAGATGATCTTTCTTAGAATTCCCAAACTTATTTGATAGTAGATGGAGGGCACACTTTGCAAATCACTTCTATCATTTCCTTATTACCCTTGATCCCTCTATGGCTAACACGATGTCCTAGAATATTTCCTTCCTTCATCATGAAGTGGAACTTTTCCCAAGCACCAAATCTGTTTCTTCACACTGTTGGAGGATTAGGGAAAGATGGTGTAGGCATTCATCAAAATAATATCCATAGATAGGGAAATTAGACATGAAGACCTCCATTATCATCTTGGTAAGGTCAGAAAAGATGGAAGACATGAAACATTAGGAAGTTATAGGTGCATCACATAACCTGAAGGCCATCCAGTAAAATGCATAAGTACCAAGAGGGAACATGAAGGTATCTTTTCTTGATCATTGGGGTAGATGGGGATCTGGTAGAATCCAGAGTACCCATCCAAGTAACAAAACAAGTACTGGTTAGTCCCTTTAGAACTTGATTAAGAAAGTGGAGTGGGAAGTGGTCCTTCCAGTTATCATTGTCGATATTACATAGTCAATGAACATGCACCGCTCAGTTATGGTGAGGGTTGGGATAAGACCATGATTCTCATTTAAAACAACTATGGTGCCTCCCTGCTTCCGCACTACTTGCATAGGACTCACCCATGGTGAATCAGAGATAGGTTAGATGACCCTAGAAAGTAGTATCTTTATCACTTCCTTATGCACAACCTCCTTTATAATTGGGTTCATTTTATGTTGAGGATCAATGGAGGGTTTATATTTTTCAAGCATATTTTTTTTTTGCATATAGATGGATTGTCTAACTCTGGGTAGGTTAGTGATTTTGTATCTGTATGTCGTCTGCCTATTTCTCAATTCTACCAAGAACATGCCCTCTTGATCAACTACGAGATATAAAGTGATGATGATTGTACATGCCTTTTGCTTGTCTATGAAAACATATTTTATCTCCTCAGGTGGAGGCTCCATTTCAAGTGTAGTGGGTCCCTTGTCTTCTTCTTCAAATACATATACATATTTGAGCTCTTCAAACTCAGCTTTATGGTCTTCCTCATCATTGTCTATGTGACAAATAATTTTCTTGACTTGTTTGTATTCATTTCATGAGATTTATAGGTTCAATGAGTGTTGTCTCAATAGAGTCTTCAAAGGTAGGCATCTCCTATTATAGTTGCTCCATCTTTTCAATATAGTCAATGAGGAGGCATTGTTCTTGGAAAGAGGTACCTTAATACTCCCAAAGACTTTGAAATTGAGTATGTCTTTCCCAAGCCTTAAGATTAAAATTCCTAATGCAACATCAATTAAGGCTCTAGAAGTTTTAGGGAATGGGCGCCCAAAGATGAGGGGATATCAAATGTCCACCTTGATTTCAATGATAACAAAGTCACATGGGACATAAGATTTGGGATCCACATGAAAAAGAATGTCTTTAGAAATCCCCATAGTGGTGGTCACAGAAGAGTCTAAATCATTATGATGGTGGGGATGATGTTTTTGGTGAACTTGGATCCTTTTCATAAGATGTAAGGCATAATAGAAATACTTGCATTGAATTCAGGTAGACAGTTTTGGTATTTAGAGTCCCCAATGAATTTGGACATGTTGAAGGATCCTATACTTTTTGTGGCATCTTGCTTTGGATAATGCTAGACATTGTTTTTTCCAGATTTACAGTGTCATAATCCTCTATTCTATACTTGCGTGTGAGGAGAGATTTGAAGAATTGGTCATGGAGAGGATTTCTACAAGATCATCAAGGAAGGGAATGCCAACATGTATCTTCTTAATCTCTTCCTTCAAATTCATGAATCATGAGTCTATCTGCATATGAGCTAGTCGACTCTAGTAAGGTGGTTGTTTCTTGTAAATAGGAATCATGAGGTAGCTGCACTTAATGTAGATTTTGGGGTCTCTTAGGATTGGATGGGTTGCCCATCTCTAGAGTGGATGTGTAATTTGTCTTTAATCTTTTGACACTAGCTCAACTAGTACAATCACTGAAGTGACTTGTGCATCATCATCATCTTAAACAAACAACTTGTTGGTGATTGGGAATGTTGGTTCTAGTAGCATACATTCAAAACGTGTGTTCATAGCCTTCAATTGTTCTTCCTGATGCATACAAGTTTTTAGGTTGATCAGAAAATGAACCATTGGAGGGTGAATGGTGGAAGAAAACTATGCAAGATGTATTTTATGAATGGTTTGTTAGAATGTTATTAATGATGTCTAAGAAACCCTAATCATTTAAGATATGCATGTTCTATTGGTTTACATACCTACGAGAAGTTCATATTGATTGTTGTAGGGTTTATGTCCTAGATTATAATTGTTTTGGTACTATTCAAAGTTGACGTTGTTTTGGCGGTACTTTTGGTTCTATTGGAATCCACGAGGACCCCAAACTTAGTTTTGATTTGGTCCTTTCTTGAGCTAATGTGTATTCATTGCTCTATCTAGGTTCCCATACTGGAAGCTTGGATGGTTTCTCAGTCATTTGGGGTCACAATACCCATGAGTGTGAATGGTGTTCATAGCAATGAATTCTTCAATGACTAGGATGTTGTTGAAGTAAAGTTGGTTCATGTTTATTGTGGCTTGGTGGAGATAATTGCACTTAGACTTGTGTGCCCCTTTATACTATAGATCAAGAAGACCCCTAGGCTGCCTTATCTTGAAAAGAAGGTGAACCTCTGTACCAATACCTCTGGAAAGATAACTCAAGGTTTTCGTGTTTAAGGGGGAGTGCCTTTAGTAAACGTCTTTAAGATTATACTTTTCTTCCTCCATGTAAACATTTATAACTCCTCTCTTGTGTGATGAAACCCAAATTATTTTGCTTCTCGACTCTTCTACTTAAAACTTTTCATGCTTTGTCAACGAACTACCACATGAAGTCCTCATTGGAGGTGGTATCAAGAAATTATTTGATGTAATTATCCACTCCCATATATAAGTTTTTGATAAGTTGCATAGAGGGAATGTTGAGGGAATTTGCACAATTGTGTCATTCTCAGACATCGAAAAGAGTTTCTACTGGAAGTTTTTCAAATTGGGTGAATTGCCCTCAGATTTAATATGTGAGTGAGGGAGGAAAGAACTTCTCTAGGAACTTGTTTAGGATCTCCTCCAAATGGTGATGTATTTCCATCTTCTAGAGATTTGTACCACACCTTAGCCTTGTCATTAAGAGAATATTAGAACAACTTCTCTTGTGGTCTTGTGGTGCATCTTGATTTTTGATATGGTTGAATATTTGTTTATGGATCCTCTGACCGCACTTGATAATTTTTGGATGTTCTCATCCATTATTTATGATTGACTATATTTTATCTTTCCTTCCTTGACTAGTCATAACTAGAAGTATTGACACTTATGTTATAGCCATTGAATTTTTGGTCCTCCTACCAATGCACTAAGATTTTAGTCCTACAATATCATATATTTTGGGCACTAAGATTTTGCTCCTCCTTCTAGGAACTGATTTGTTCGTTCTCCTTCCATGTACTAAGATTTTAGTCCTCCTGTAAACATTATATTTATTTGACACTAAGGTTTTAGTCTTCCTGTTCCTTGGTATGGAATATATGGGTTCCTGCAATGCTTTTAGTTTATTCTAGTCTGCTTTATATTCACCATGGAATGTTTATAATTGTGATATTGTTGATGTAATGTTGATTAATGCATGAAACTCTCTTATTTATCATATCCTTTCTATGAATTAACTCTCAGTGATCCTTATTATTTTAATCACCCACTTGGATATTTTCATATCTCTCCTTTGACATGGGAGGTATTGAGCACTTAATTATGGTCCTTTCTTCATAACATTGGCAAATCTCTATTTACATGCATATACCAACTTTTATGTTGGAAACTTCCACTTTGTCTATTTTTTTGGGGTATGATTCCATCCTCTTAGGTGAAGGACATGGAAGACTTGACTTGGTAAACCATGACTTTGTTTAGTGGAGATGACTTCTGGGAGATAGACTTGAAGTAGTTTAGACTTCCCCCTACTTAGAGGTATAAGTTGTTACCTTCATGTATATCCCAAAGTGGGATATCATTATGCAATATTGTAAATTGAAAATAGTCATCTTTTCATCCTTCAATATACTTTGGTCTCTATGATATCCATAATGAACGAGTAAATAATAGATAACCAACCATTGTGAAAAAAATGTGTTTTTATGGATGATGACTCTTATTTGATTTGGTAAGGATTGGATCCTCTCTCAGATCCCACTCCTTACATCACAATAGATCTAAATTCCTTTACTTTCATACATGTAGACTTGTATTTAAGTTGGTCTACTAACTGGTACACATCGACCCAAACCAATTAGACCCATAAACCGACTATATATAAATAATTATTTAAATATTATGTTATTCATACTTTACTAGTTTAATTAATATAATAGTTGAGATTGTATAATACTCTAATCAAAATAAAGTTGAGGAGATTGTTTTGTACTCTAATCAAAATAAAGTTGAGACTAGTCATCTAATTAAATGCTAACTATTTCAATTATAATCGTTACAAAAATAATATTAACTTAAAACCAAAATAGAAACATGATATGTTACATAACTCAAACACTATGATGTTTTTTAGAGAAACATAAATTAAGTATTACTAAGACATATGACATCTACAAGAAAAGGATGCAACAAACAAGACCATTGACAAAATACCACAACAACTCATCTTTGAACAAGAATAGATCCCTTCTATATAGATGATTCTTCTACGAGGCAGATATAGGAAATTTTTTATGAAGGATGACTTCAACCTAAATTTGTACTTTGAGTATCAAGTCTTATCCAGTGTCGTGTTCCAGCAAGGTAACAACTCTTAAAAAGACACCATACAACCAAGGATCAACCAGTGATAAAATGGAGACCTAACTAAAGCTAGAAATCTTATAGATCTAATGAAGGAGAGGACTACCAACCAAATAGAGTGATGCATGATGATTGGAAAAGGTAGAACACTCCCACTGATGAAATACAAAAACCAAACTAACTAATAGAAGGAAACCAAGTAGGAGAAGCATGAAACACAACCCGTTGCTAAGAAGCAGACTTGAAAGAGAAGCTACCAGCCTCTGATCTCACTAACCATGCAATTAGGAACCACAATCATAATCATGGCAAAGGATACCCCTTCAAATGGCAGAAAGATGATCAACATGCCAAGGCCTTGGCATCCAAAATTCTAGTAGAAGATGGAGGGGAGGAGGAAGGAAACAAGGGAGATGAGCTCCACCGAGTGCCACAACTGCTACAAAAAAGAGATGATTTGGCTACAATCATTTTAGCTATATTTTTATATTTTGTACCTAAATGATACTTTTCCCTACAAATGAATATAATGTAAAGAAAACAATTGTAGTTGATTCCAATAACTATAATTTAGATAAATATTCTAAGTGGCTACAAAATAGATAATATTCTCTACTCCTCCACCTTCTATCTCTCAAAAGTAACCAAAATGTCGATTCTCAGTTTCAATTTTTCATCGTGTTAATTCCATCACTTCCAAAACTAGCACGACCAGTACTCCTAGTCTGCTCCCAATCATCGATGGTTTCATTGTCTGTCATTATCAGTCTTCTGTCGGATCATGCATGTTCTTCCTCCCCCCCCCGCCTTTTTATTATGATAGTGCAACCCTGATTGTGCCCCCCCATGTCAGTAAATATGTCTAGATATGGTATTTTGTTTGAATGCATTGAGACATTGCTATTTACATGCAAAATTTAGGAAAATTCATTTTTAATTTTGATATAATTAATATTGGAAGAAGGAATAGTTAGTTTATTATAGAATACATGATCAATATTGTTGGCTCGTGCATGATCGAACAGTGCATTGGAACTTTTGTTTTTCTCTCATTTCTTGAATTTTATATTCAATATGGGTATTTTCTTGATTTCCATCTTGCTTAGTTGGATCTCATATGTCTTGCCACCTATTAACAGAATATGAGATAAAAGTTTTTGTAATTTTTCTAAACATGAATAATTGTAGTGTATCAAAATTGTTAGATAATGTGAAGCAATATCCTGGGAATTTTATATGATACATAATGTCCCTTCTGTATATGATAAGGTCACAAGCTTAAGGAAGATTCCACATATTTATGTCTTGGAAAAGCACTCTATGTAACCAAAAGAAAGTTCATCATTTGGTAAGGTCAAAACTATTTTAGTTAAGATAGCAAAAGGGGTGAATCACGTCAGTGGTCAGTTATGTCCCTACAAGTGATCATATTTGTCATTTTTGTAAAAAATTTAGGCTTGTTAATGATGATAACACCAACTCATTCCAATTTTCTATTGGATCAAGGGCTCTAGAGGGGGTGAATAGAGTTTCACAAAAGTGCAAAAGCTTAAGCATACAACCAATTTGAAGTCCAAACTAACAAGCATAGCAAGGATGAGATACAAAGAGAGCATACACTTGGACAAAGTGATCCAGAGTGGTTTGACACTTCAAACTAGAAGTGAGTCAGTCCACTACCTAGAGGTAGTTAGTCTCTAGGGCTTTGCAATCTTGGTTCTCTTATATTCATTCATAAGATTACAAGACAAAACCACATTCATCCAAGGACTTAATACCTCAAGTAAGGATCTTCAACCTACCAAAGGAACTTACCCACTTGAGCAAGGAGTCTTCATCCTTCAACAAGGACTTACCCACTCCATCTTCAAGTCTTTGGCCTTCCAGGAATTACCTATCCTTCTTGAACGTCTGCCTTGCCTATCTCCTTCACTCGGAGATCTTGATCACCATGCTTTCTTCAACCTTAAAGAACAACATCTCCTTCTCCTTCACTTGGATAAGATCTTCAAGCCTTTTCTTCAAAGAGGAAAGTGGGTAGGAAGATGGAGGTGGAGAGCTTTACATGGATATAAGGGATATCTCTCTTACAATGGATCCTAACTCACTCATATTGATGGATTTGAATTGAAAGTAGAGAGAGAAATGGGCTCAAAGGGGTGCAACACTCTCAACTTGGCTAGGACCAAGCTATGCAATGAATGAGCAACCTTGGAATGAACTCCAAGTGGTCCTATTTATAGTTGAGGTGCCCCTTTGAGTTGGAGAACACTTAGGGCCGAATTATAGCAAATTTTGCACAAGGCAACAAATCTATTTTCGTCCAAACAAGTCACAAATGGTTAGAATCACTTTTTCTATATTTTCTATACATTACATTTGGTCAAGATTCAATAAAGGTAACTCGATCAATCGGCTAAAAGACAAACCCAATTTTCAAACCATCGGTTGAGTTTGTCCTAGGGAAACTCGACCGACCAATGAAAATAGCATTTGCTCAGTAACCCGATTGGTCGAGTATTGTGAATGCACAACTCGACCAATGAACTCTCTAGAATATTGATCCAGTGGATTGGTCGAGATTGTAACTCGACCGATCAACATCCTGTGATCAATTTTCTAAAGTGCTTAAAAAGTGATTAAAACTTGGTACTAAAAGTCCCACATAATTTTCTCATCTTAATTACAAGTCATATCATCAATACAAGTGATTACAAAATTCTTATAAGGTCATTTACATGGATTTCCTAATTAGCACACTTGCATTTCTTTTGACTTGAACTTTGACAAGCTAGGGCTTGTGTAATTTGATCCTTTTCATGTACCTAACACCAGAAATCAATCTTAAATACACATATTAGATACATATGAATGGAATGGTTAAGTCATTATCAAAATATGGACAATGTATAACCTCTAGGTCAACATTCTGTCCCTTTTTGACAATGACAAACCATTCCTCAAACATATTGAAAAGGATATAGAAATTATACCTTTGCCTTGTGAATTAGGGGGATTCAGGATTTGAATAATGTTAATTGCTCCCCCTCAATCTATGCTTACTTTAACCTGCATAGTTAGTCTATCTACATAAAGCAATTATAGCATACATGTACTGTATGGTCCTTTACAAGTCACATGATAAAGCATATAATGAATAAGAAAAGGATCTCATAAGCAATAAGCAGCAGTATGAAAAAGAATAGCAATATGATTGAGTTTCTAGACATTTAAGTTCTCTCCCCCTTTTGACATTATTAAAAAGTGAGGGGGTAGAAGAGCATATAATTAGGTTTTCTCCAAACACAATCAAGTAGGTATTCAAACATGCAATCTCATATCATATATCAACTAGAGATAAAAGAAACACACAAGCTAAGTCATAAGAAAAATATGGTGAAATATGACACCAACTCATAGGATATAACTAATCAAAGAGCAAGAGTGCACATAACATAGATTACAACTCAGAAGCATGTTCTCATAAAAGCATCTACAAGCAACAAGCGATGAAAGCTAAAGATAAAAAAAATAGTACAGCTCAGAACATGTGCCCAGATGTTTCTAATACAAAATAGCCTAGAAATATATATATATGATCAACAAACTAGACTAAAAACTAAGAACCAACTAGACATCTAGACTATCTATGTCCACAACACCATCATCATCAGTTCCAGGCTTGTAGTCCTCGTCTCTATCTGAAGGTGTAGCAGCAGTGCCTTCATCACCGGAATCAGCACCAGATCCATCACCATCATCAGAAGCATCCTCACCATCATTGTCATCGTCATCAGCAACAGTAGTCTCAACAACAGCTTGGTCAGGCATGTCCTCGTCCATAGAAGGACCAAAACTACGACCGAGCCAATGAGCATTCTGCTCATCTCAAGTCATACCAAGAGCATATAGCTCATTGGCCTGAGGGAAGGAAGGAGTAGAATTGCCAAGACTGGCAAGCAGAGTGGCCAAAGGGGCAACATACAACGGAAAGTAGACGGGAGCAGGACCACCAGCAGTAGAGGGTGTGGGAGCAACAACGGAAGGCTCGGGAGTAGGGTAAAAATGATGGTATGCATAGGAAGCATAATCACTACCGGGGAAAGGCTGGTAGGAGGGGTATGGGTGTGCACAAGATAAGTTCATGCTTGACATGATTGAGCATAAATCCTGGTGCAGGTGCTCCTGAACTTGGAGGTTGTATGCATGTTGGTGCATCATGTAGCCCATGAGGGTTTCATTTGACACATGAAACGAGGCATGGCTAGGTTGGGGTGGCTGAAGAGGTGGAGATCGGGTAGAGGTTGAGGTAGGGGCATCAGAGGCTGAGGTTGAGGGTGAAGTACCAGGTGTGGTGGAGGAAAAGATAGGTATGGATGTCTGAATTGTGGTTTCACTGATACACACTCCCTTCCTGGCAAAATTGTAGTGGAAGTCAGAGAAGAGTGATTTCTCAGTGGTGAATTGAAACAGACCACATATCAGGGCTGGATAAGGTGGATGGGTGCCACAGGTGTTCTTGCCTTTTTCAAAATAGGTCATATGGTGGAGAATGTATCTTGACCATTTAACTCCGACATTCTCTAGAATGCAATACATTAGGACTGTAGTGTTCTCTACTTATCCATTTGATTTTTTTTGGATGGATGTTACAATTGACCACTAGGGCTAATATACACTTTCTGAGATCAAGGGAGGAGGAGGGTAGGGTGCTCTTCTTCTTGTAAGGAACATCGAGTTTCTTCAGGTAGCAATGGATATCAGGAAGAGTGATCCTATTCTGCTTGTAGAAACCCTCCAAAAGGTCAAAATACTACCCATAATCCTTACGCCAGGTGTCATTCTCAAATTCTCCTGAAAAGAAAACATTCAGGATATCTTCAGAGATTTGGAATTTCTTCCTGGCGATCTTGGATGTAAGGATCACTTGAGTATTCAGTGGGGGTACAAGGGAGTCGTAATTCCAACGCAAGTTTGCATAGAATTCATGAACTTCTTTTGTGCTTATCATAGAATTATGAAAGTAGTCACGTTCGAAAGCCAGGAAAGATAGGTGATGAATGGATAGCAACTTTTCCACTTGGTCGATGATAGCTTAACACCCAGGGCTAGTCTCAAACAAGGCTCTAAACGAAAAAGGACTCCTAGGAAGAAGGTCCTTATACCTATTTACAGCCTCTATTAAGACAAAAAAGGTATCATCAAATAGAACCAAGTGAGAATACAAAGAAGATGATGGTGCATTACTAGGGGTGGGTCTCTTTCTTCTATGAGAAGCCATGGAGGTGAAAAGAAGGAGAAGAAGAGAGAAAAGGCACAAAACAAACCACCAAAACCATTCACACACCACGTTTGAGCAAGGGGGAAGGTCTAGGGTAG
Organism: Alisma plantago-aquatica; assembly: GCA_963693085.1. Classification (NCBI taxonomy): domain Eukaryota; kingdom Viridiplantae; phylum Streptophyta; class Magnoliopsida; order Alismatales; family Alismataceae; genus Alisma; species Alisma plantago-aquatica. Next base: position 1,863,487,714 of record OY856409.1, on the reverse strand, counting down.
CCTATCTAGGTCGTAAAAGGGCTAGGATAGGGAAGGTAAGGTCTGGGGTTGAGAGCTTAGGACTAGAAGAAGGGGAATCAGTCGGCTATTCTCTAGTTGAGAGGGAGAATAGTCGGCTGAACCCAACTTAAGTTGGCTTCAGCCCGCTGATTGGTCGAGTTCTGAGAGTGAGAAGCTTGACTGATTGGTCCATTTCAGAACAGCTCTCGGCCATGAATCGGTCGAGTTTGTCCTGGGAGAAACTCGACCGATGGTCAACCTGACCTATAACCATAAAACTTAATTTCTATCCATTTGAATGCTAATTAAATTTATTTTTCAAGTCCATTATGTGTATTGAACATACTTAGGCACATATCACTCATCATTGGGTACTATTTAGCGATAAAATCCCAAAATTCAAGAAATGCCCAAAAATAAGAAAAACTAAGTATAACAACAAGCAAATTTTTACCAATTTTAGGCAAGCAAGGTGATTTAAGCATGAGCAAGACATATAGAATAAAAGCAACTAGCTAGATAACATGTCAATATCATCTAAACCAATTATGAGAAGTTTAGATCTAATGAAGATAAATTGATCTCTAGCTAGAGGTTTGGTGAAAATGTTCGCCAACTAATTTGTGTCCACATGTGTGATATAAATATCCTTTTTGGCAATGTGATCATGAAGAAAGTGATGACGAACCTCTATATGTTTAGCTCTAATATGCAATATAGGATTATAAGATATATTGATTGCACTAGTATTATCACAATAGATAGGATAAGCATCAAAATGTATGGTAAAGTCTTAGAGCACTTGCTTCATCCATAGGACCTGGGCACAACAACTTCCGGCTGCAATGTACTCAGCCTCGGTAGTTGATAATCCCACAATTCTCTATTTCTTGGAAACCCAAGACACCAAGCATGGTCCTAGGAGGAAGCAAGTGTCACTTGTGCATTTTCTATCAATCAAACAACCTACGTGATCAGCATCACTATATGCTACAAGAGTAAAGTCCCTTGACTTAGGGTATCATAGTCCAAAGTTTTGAGTTTTGGCTAAGTACCTCAAAATCCTCTTAACAACAATAAGATATGATTTCCTAGGACTTGATTGAAAATGAGCACACAAGTCAACACTAAACATCATGTCAGGTCTAGAGGTAGTTAAGTAAAGTAAACTTCCAATCATACCTCTATAGAGCTTCTCATCTACCTTCTCACCTTCTTCATCTCTATCAAGTTTGGTGGTGTTGGACATGGGTGTGTCCATCGGCTTCATGTTCTCCATTCCAAAGTGTTTGAGTAGCTCATTATTGTACTTGCATTGATTGATGAAGTTTCCATCTTTGGTTTGCTTGATTTGGAAGATGAGGAAGAAAGTAAGCTCACCCATCATGCTCATCTCAAACTCACTTTGCATAAGAGAACTAAACTCCTTGCAAAGATCAAGATTAGTTCCGCCAAATATGATATCATCAACATAAATTGGAATGATAAGAAAATTGCTAGAAGTGTGTTTTATAAATAAAGTAGAATCAACTTTGCCCATGATATAGCCATTGTCTAACAAAAAGTTCTTTAATTTCTCACCAAGCTCGAGGTGCTTGTTTGAGTCCGTAGAGAGATTTTTGTATCAAATAAACATGGTTAGGTAGCTTGTCATTTTCAAAGCCCAGAGGTTGAGCAACAAATACTTCCTCCTCGATTGTACCATTCAAAAACACACTTTTAACATCCATTTGATATAGCAATAAATTCTTATAACTAGCAAAAGCAAGTAGCATTTTAATAGATTCAAGTCTAGCAACAGGAACATAAGTTTTATCAAAATCAATACCTTCCTACTGATTGTAGCCTTGATCCATTAACCTTGCTTTGTTCCTTACCACCTTGCCATTTTCTTCAAGCTTGTTGCGGTAGACCCATTTAGTGCCAATGATTTTCCTATCGCTTGGTCTTAGCACTAGAGTCCACACTCAATTCTTCTCGAACTGCTCTAGTTCCTCCTGCATGGCTAGAATCCATTCGTCATCTCTAAGAGCTTCCTTGATGTTCTTTGGCTCCAACTGTGAGATGAAGGCACTATCTGCTTGTTCTTTGTTGTAGTCATCTCATGTCTTCACCCTCTCAAATGGATTACCAAATATTAGCTCTTTGGGATGATTCTTTACGAAGCGAGGAGTGGGATCCTTCTTCTCTTCATCTTTTGATTCAACCACCTACTTACCATTGTTGTCGATGTTGAGGTCTTTTAAGATTGGAATTAAGTCATCTGCAACATCATTATCAACAACATTCTTTCCAATAGTAGGGTTAGATTCAATAAATTTGACATTAATGGACTCTTCAATTTTAGATGGTTCAATATTGAAAACTCTATAAGCCCTACTTGTAGTGCTATAGCCTAGGAAGAAAGCCTTGTACGATTTCAGATCAAACTTGTCGGGAGAATCCTTTGTGTTCAAAACAAAACAAGGACATCTGAAAACATGAAAGAAGTCGGTAGATGTCTTTCTACCACGTCATAACTCATAGGGGGTTTCTTCAAAGATGGATGCGTAAAAACTTGATTCTATACAAAGCATGAGGTGCTAATAGCGTCAGCCCAAAACTTCTTTGGAGTGTCATACTCTAGAAGTATGGTCCTAGCCATCTCCTATAGTGACCTATTCTTTCTCTCTACTACCCCATTTTGTTGAAGTGTACAAGGAGAAGAGAAATTGTGCGAGTAACCAGATTTTTTTGCAAAAATGCTCAAAAAGATCATTTTTAAACTCTCCCCTATGGTCACTATAGATAGAAACAATTCGGCAAGAAGCTTCATTTTCAACTCATTTATAAAAGCTCGAGAAAACATCTAGAGTATCACTTTTAGAGACGAGAAAGAATGTCCAACTATAGCGAAAGAAATCATCGACAATCACAAGACAATACTTGGAGCCATGAAGCGTTTGGGTTCTCATAGGTCCGAATAGATCAATATGAAGAAGCTCAAGAGCTCTTTTGGTACTAAGACTCCTTTGGATTTGAAGGAGGACTTGTTTTGCTTTCCTTGTGTGCAAGGTTAGCATTCCTCATCCTTTTCAAAATCCAATTTAGGAAGTCCCCTAACCAATTCCTTTTTCCTTAATTTCTTCATTTGATGCATATTCACATGACCCAACCGGTGATGCCAAAGACATACCATTTTTATCCACAACTAAGCATTTATCAAGTACGGACCTTAGATCATCAAACACAACAACATATAGATTACCATTTCTAGTTCCCTTATATATAACATTGTAAGTGAAGGAATCTTGAAGCAAACATTCTAAAGAAGTAAATAGAACAAGATAACCATTATCACAAAGTTGGCTTACACTAATCAAATTTTGATGTATACCATCAACAAGCAAAACATTTTTAATACAAAGTTCCTTGCCTACATCACCCTCACCTATTACCTTACCCTTTTTTTGTCCCTGAAGGTCATCGATCCTCCTTTCTTCTTTATGAATTTGTTGAAATGGCTGATTTCACCTGTCATATGATTTGAGAAGCCACTATCAACAATCCACCTTCTTTTGGCCTCACTTACCTCACCTACATCATCACTTGTAGAGGCCATGAGAGAAAGGTGACATTCTCCATCTTTGGATCTAGAAGAACTTGAGGAAGACTCCTCCCAAGCTGCATGAGCTGCATCCTTGCTTCTTCTTTCTTTCTTCTCCTTTCTCTTGTATTTCCCTTCCTTCTTATACTCCTTGTCCTTCTTGTGGCTTCTCTTTTGATGGATCTTTTTGTCTTTGGGGTAGTCACTCTTGTAATGGCCTTTTTGGCCACATTCATATAACCTAGGAGTATATGAAGAAGACTTCCCTTTGAAGTGTTTGCCCTTGAAGTAGTTAGCTTCATGCTCATTTGGGCCTTCATATTCACTTGAGGAAGGAGTAGGGGACTTAAGTGCAAGTTATTGCTTCCGAACCATATCTTCAATTTGAGCTTTGAAGGCAGTGTCCTTGATCTTCTTGGACTCCTTCTCTTCTCTCTTTTCTTCTTCTTCTTCTTGCTTGTCAAGCCTTGGCTCGTGAGCTTGGAGGCTACCTACCAGCTCCTCAGTTGACAATTCACTAAGCTTGTACACTTCTTTAATGGAGGTCACTTTGGGATCCCATCTCTTTCGAAGAGATCTCGATATCTTTGAGTTGATTGTTCCTTTGTCCATCACACGACCAAGAGTTGCCAATCCATTGATGATGACATTAAGCCTTGTGTACATGTCTGCCACTCTTTCATTTTTGCCCATCTTGAAGTTCTCAAGGAGACCACCAAGCATGTAGATCTCAACCTCCTTCACTTGCTCTATTCCCTCATAGGTGACACATAGCTTGTTCCAAATCTCATGTGTGGTGTCCCATGAGGAGATCTGGTTGAACTCAGATGGGGTGAGGGTTTCATAGATGATGCTCATGGCTTTGGCATTGAGCTGAGCTTGCTTCATTTGGGCTTCTGTCCATGTGGATATTTCCCCCCTTGGATCTTCATACTTTAGGTGAACCACCTTCCACATCTCATAGATTACTCCTTAGCGGTAGAACTGCATTCTTCTCTTCCAATAGAGGAAGTTGGTGTCATCAAAGATCGGAGGTCGCATGGAGAAGCTACCCTCCAAGTTGAGAGATCCAAGTGCTAAATTGTCCATCTTCTCCTACTTGTGGAAATATCTTGGGAGAAGACCTACTATGATACCACTTGTTGGATCAAGGGATCTAGAGGGGGTGGTGAATAGAACTTCACAAATATCATGAATAGATTAAACCTTCAAATTATATTAAGTGCAAAAGCCTAAGCATACAACCAATTTGAAGTCCTAACTAACAAGCATAGCAAGGATGAGAGACAAAGAGAGCATACACTTGGACAAAGTGGTTTAGAGTGGTTCCATACTTCAAACTAGACGTGAGTCAGTCCACTACCTAGAGGTGGTTAGTCTCTAAGACTTTGCAATTTTGGTGCTCTTATATTCATTCATAAGATTACAAGACAAAACCACATTCATCCTAGGACTTAATACCTCAAGCAAGGATCTTCAACCTACCAAAGGAACTTACCCACTTGAGCAAGGAGTCTTCAGCCTTTAAAAAGGACTTACCCACTCCATCTTCAAGTCTTTGGCCTTCCAAGAATTACCTATCCTTCTTGAACATCTGCCTTGCCTATCTCCTTCACTCGGAGATCTTGATCACCATGCTTTCTTCAACCTTGAAGAACAACAACTCCTTCTCCTTCACTTGGAGAAGATCTTCAAGCCTTTTCTTCAAAGAGGAAAGATGGTAGGAAGATGGAGGTGGAGAGCTTTACATGGATATAAGGGATAACTCTCTTACAATAGATCCAAACTCACTCATATTCACGGATTTGAATTGAAAGTAGAGAGAGAACGGGGCTCAAAGGGGTGCAACACTCTTAAGTAGGCTAGGACCAAGCGATGCAATGAATGAGCAACCTTAGAATGAACTCCAAGTGGTCCTATTTATAGCTGGGGGTGCCCATTTGAGTTGGGGAACACTTAGGGCCGAATTATAGCCTTTTTGCATAAGGCAGTAGATCTATTTTTGTTTTTCATACAGTACATTCGGTCGAGATTCAATAAAGGTAACTCGACTGATCAGCTAAAAGACAAACCCAATTTTCAAACCATCGATCGAGTTTGTCCTGGGGAAACTTGATGGACCAATGAAAATAGCATTTGGTCAGTAACCTGATCGGTCGAGTTCTGTGAATGCACAACTCGACCGATGCACTCTCCAGAGAATTGATCTAGTGGATCGGTCGAGATTGTAACTCGACCGATCTACAGCATGTGATCAATTTTCTAAAGTGCTTAAAAAGTGATTAAAACTTGGTACTAAGTGTCCCACATAATTTTCTCATCTTAGTTACAAGTCATATCATCAATACAAGTGATTACAAAATTCTTCTAAGGTCATTTACATAGATTTCGTAATTAGCACACTTGCATTGCTTTTGACTTGAACTTTGACAAGATAGGGCTTGTGTAATTTGATCCTTTTCATGTACCTAACACATAAAATCAATCTTAAATAAACATATTAGATACATATCAATGAAATGGTTAAGTCATTATCAAAATATGGATAATGTATAACCTCTAGGTCAACATTTTCTCTATAGGACTTCATTTGGATTTGTGTATGCACCTGATTGGGCCCTATCTCTTGGAGGAAGTATTACTCTTACTATACGTCTTATTCATTGGTTGCATTCTATCCCAGTTTCTCCATAAATTTTGCACCTCTTTAGAGAAGAGAAATTAGAGGTTTTTCTAGAGGAATATTCATCATGGAATCATGAAACTGGGTTTCTTATACAAACTAACCATTGGTAACTTCTCATACCTCACAACTAGTCATCTACTTAACCTAGTATTTATCCTAAAAGGACCTACATGCAGTTGCAAGTCATAGCCTAGACTATTTCTTCTAAAATTTGGCAAATATTTTATGGTAATATTCATTATTGGTAATTGCTCATTTGGGGAGAGAAGAATCATTCTTTCCAAGGTGTTGAGGTCGTGGTAGCTGTGTGGCTTCATATATTTATTTCTACATGTAGTTGTTTATGTTCAAAGCATTATTCCATACAATAGGTTCCCTATTGTGGATGAATATACAAACTCATTGAATCTTCTTTCATGTATGCACTCTATGGTTCAAACAATTACTTAGTTTCTGGTGCAAATTCAGTTGGTTTAGTAATTTATTGGAGGTCATGATGAGTTGATGAAAGTTGGAAGATGTCCTTTGTTTTGTAATCTCTTTAGTGATCTAAAGCTTCTATTACTGGGTTCCTTGTTATCAGTAGGTCAATTTTTGATGAGAAAATGATGTTTAACAAATATTATGTTGATGAGGAAATACGAGCAATGTACTTACAAAGTTGTCTCCTTCCTTTTTGTCACTTTGGGTAGTGTTGAATCATTTGCCATATTGACTATACAATTTTTTGGTTTACTTGATGAGAGTATTATTATATATATAACATTTTTATACGTATTTAAGAGTGATGTTTTAAAGGTGTTTGAACTCTCATTTACCGCATAGTATGCATCAACTATATCTTTTTGCATTTTTTATATAAGTTTATTGTGCTTGCAGGTCAAGTTTCATCCATTGATTCTTGAGATTCTTACATGGATAGCTAGTAGGCTGAACTCATATAGGGATACATACATACTTCAAACTAGCAGTTCTACCATGGTTCTATTAGACAAGCAACATGGTATGATACCCACAATATGGAATCAACAATTTCCCTAATTGATGTTGCACATGTCATTCATTGGTTACATTCTCTAGTTACTCCTACAAAGAAGAATAGATGCAAACAAAGAGTGCCATAAAAGAATAACAAAAAATTGATGAATGAGACACATTCATTGTGTGATAGTAGAGGGGGATATTAGATTCATTCCTTCAAGAATATAATGAGTTGAAGATGATACAATAGATATTTATCAAGTGATATATGTTTATACTAAGATAGTGGAAGATGATCGCTTTAGTTATTGTAATGGGTTCATGAACATTTGATGATTCTATATGTCCTGCCAAGGATGAGTGCCTTCTGGTACTTGGAGTACCTCTATTAGAATTTGGGACCCAAGCGACAGTTAGACTGAAACCTATTATTGGGTCTCTCTACAATATTTTTCATTGAAGAACCAACCCTTTCTGTGGCAATGTCCTAGCCTCCCCAATAGGAGAATAGCATGAACCTTTCGTTTCAAGTTTATTAGTACTTGCTGACATAAGCAGTGGGGCAAGAAAAATAATGGGGAAATCACTTAGTGTTAGAACTAATTCAATTCTCCAGTTGAGATAGTAACGTAGAGAAGGAAGGCACATCATAAATTCAGAAATCTAAACTCATGGATCTATGTTCTACTTATTAAATATTAAGGCACATAATGTATGTAGGTTGAAAATTTTCTCTTACAATGCTTTTGTATGTTGCACATTTTTGACGTGTTCACATTGTGACAACTCTCTTACTTTTTAATGCACGAAAATAGTATTTAGAGCTTTATACATACATTATACACAAAATATGTTCTAATATGTAGTATCCATTATCTTTTCTCTTCATACCTCTTTCCAATTATGATGAACTTATATTAATGGAAATGCATGCATAATTTCTTTTTACTCATTTAATTTACTGTCATTTCAGATATGATGATTTTTCAATGCTTAATCATGAGAACAAGATACATATGCTTTCTATAATGTAGTTCACTTTATCTCTGATACAATGCAACTATAGTTACAAAGAATTCATATTGTTTACTTGTGTATGTAAAGACTGATTGGATGCACTGAAGGTTAAGAGTAAGGGCTATGGAATCATCTACACTGGAAGTAGACTAGTTTGGAATGGAATATGAACATTGGATCTAATGTCAGGGAATCCCCCTAGGGTAGACTCCCCCACCCCTATTGAGAATTGGATCATTTTATTTCTATATATCTAATTACAAGGAGGAGATATATGCATTAGGCATTTTATTTGGGTCCTAAAAATGTGTTCTTGGATGTACCAAATATCAATCCATTGACCATGAGGTTGTAGCTACCATTGAGCTTGATAGTTTTTTTTACCTAAATCTTTTTCAATTAGTTATCTCAAGCAACATCTCATCTACAAGTGGTGAGCATGAGATTAAGGAATGCCCACTATGTACAAAATTGATGTTCCTCCTATTCATCAGGTATGGGCTTTTTTCCATCCTTCATTGTATCTTCTTATGTTTTGTTTCAGAAGGAAGTATGCCCATTTTAGCTCACCTTAATTTACTACAAATGTTTAATGTTGATTTATACCAAATAAGACAAGGTGGGGTGAGGAAGCCTGATCCCGTCACTGTTTTATGTCAATGGTTAAACATCATCAACATACAAGGCTCAAATTAATTTTTAGAATATACAATATATGGTTTCTTACATGCTCAAAATATCTTTCTAGAATCATAATGGTTTGTTATGTAATCATAGATTAGTCAATAACTTTAGCCCCTCTTACCTTTTCTATTTTGGAAGTAGAAACTCCCATAGAAAGTTGTCATTTAGATTGTAGTCGGGTTCATCAATAAGTTGGAGAGTGTTTTTTTCTTATTTTAGCTGAGTCAATTAGAACACCACTACGGTCCCAGATCCATTTCTGGATTGTCACTTTTTTAATCAAGTCAAATTTTTTGGACACACTTTATACATGAGGCACCCCTCTACCGACGTATTCCATGATTTATCATCGATCTCCTTTAGTTTGGATAGTGAGGCCCAAGTATTAAAAAGTAGAATGGGTAATTAGCTTAATTACACTATCATCCAAATGAACCACCTACATATTGTGAATGAATGGATGGTGGGATTTCTAGCCACAACTTAGGAAAGGCATTAAGAAGATTGAGCTAACTGGATGGTCTCTCAATCTTTCATATTGTGTTATCTACATCCATTTGTTGATTGTTCTAGGTGTAGAAGGATCAATTGGCTAGGGTTGCAAATAAATTTTTCACTTGAACAATATCATTAAATTCATTTATTGACCTAGATAATGGTAATGTTTTACCAGCCCTATCAGTGGCATCTCTTACTGCATTAAATTCCTCGAGAATCAACCAAGGGTGAGTGTTTTTTGTTGTTTATCAGACTAATATCCTACCACAATTTAGACGTCATGTTTTCTTCATTTGTTGTGCAGACAGCAGTAATATCCATGTCAAGCTCATGTCCCGTTAGGTTCAAGTGGATGGCTTTGCCTTGATTGTGATATTATTTAAAGGGAAAGAGTAGGATCCTCTCATTTGATCATGAGTTAGAAAATTAAATCTTTTGCTTTAGTTAGTTTGTTAGTGCTTTGCAGCTTGGTTTTTCTGGATTCTTGTTCTCCACTTTCTTGGTGATATGTTTGTGTGCTTCGGTGCTTGGAAACCACCTTCTGTCTGCACAATGGAATTTTGTTTGACATTTTGTTTCATAGTTGAGAAGCTATTCTCTCAGTTCTCTATTGTAGTCATACTATCAGGTGACATCCCTTCAACAGTTGGGGTGGGTGAGGATGGATTGTCCATATGGGTTTGCAAAGGTTGGGATCATTTCCCAAGGTGTGTGGGCATCTATTAGGCACCCATTCATATTCAATTGGTACAGTATATTCAAACCTTTTGTTTATGTGCAACTTCACAATTCAGTGAACTTACATGTCACTTAGACTAGGTCCTCCTCTCCTAGCTTACATGGTGATTTAATTTGGTCGTTTGATCTATTTTTCTCCTAACACTTTCTCCCTAGTTCATCCATGATGACCGGTCTTGTTTGTTCCCTGATACAGAGTTTCTACTCAGACCTAATCAATAGGTTTATTAAATTTTTTTGCTGGATTGATCTAATATTTTTAGTCTCTTATGGTACCTTTATTGGCTCGTGAATATTTAAAGGTATTTGGTTGAGTATTCCTTTTTTTTATCTACAAGACTTCTTTCATGAAGTTCTAGATAATTACAATACTCTATCTCATACTCAACCTGATTCTCTGTATAGGTGATTCTAAAATGATACCATTACTCCTTACTATTTTGAAGTTGGTCAAGGTTGTTGGCAGTGAGGATTTGATGATTCCAAGACATTGATCATCCTTCTTAGGAAGACATGACTATTATATACATCTTACTATAATTGTTCTGGTAACCTTGATTAGTGTTCCTGCTGGGGGATTGCGCCTCCCTTGGAAGATTACCTTGGTTTTTTGTGTTTCCATTCTGGGTTCTTTTAGATTTTGGGTATTTTCTAAGACATGTAATGCTATATGTGCTTTTTCATGCTATTTGACTCCCCTACTCGGTAAAGAATCTATGTGTGATACATGATGATCTTTTAGAAGAGGCTTTTGGTTCTGGAAAAAGTCACGGCTGTAGTGACCTTTCAAGATGTAAAATTTATTTTAAGATTAGATAAATATGTGGTTTTTTAATAGCATAAGTGTGAAAACTTCCACAAGCACGTCTGAATCTAACATAAAAAGGCATGATTCAACAATGGATAAATTTTATTAGTGTATAATCTAACTTACTTTTCATCATGTTTTCACCTTGCAGATGATAATACATTACAGCAGTAGGTTGGAGACCTTATTGGCTCCACAAGGTATGATACTATATGTATCTCTATTTTTTAAGACCGACATTGGCAACTGAATTCTTTCATGTTTACATACATGTCTGTGGATAATAACTATTTTCCCTCAAAATTACAAGATAGAGATGAGATCTACCCTTTTTTTTAATTGTCAATTGCAAGAAGGGGAGTAACTTTTATTAAGTGCACGTCATTGACTTCTCAAAAGCTTCCCTAACAGTGCTTATGAATCTCAAGAGCCTAGTCTGGGATAAGCCAACACTAAAAGTCCTTGGAACATATCTCAAAATCTTGCCCAAGATAATAAGAAATTATGAGCAGATTGGTGACATTGCCAATGGGTATCCCATGTATGTCATTCATATTGGTATGTATTCCCAGAGAGACAATCATATGATGATTATAAAGGAATAACTTGTAAATGATTTGATTAATAATAAAGGTAAGGTTCCAATTTATTCTATTTTATTTAGTTATGATATAATGAAGTAACATAAAAAATGTAATACTCGATGATGTATGTCTTCAAGTACGTGAAATTGAACAATCAGATCATACACATGTTAAGAGTATACACATTCTTGTTATGTCTCTAGTCAGATGTTATTGTGGAAGGCTGATAGACAACAATAACACATAAGACTAAAGTATGTTTTTTTTATGATAGGATATCATCAGTCGTGATATGTGATATCAAACAAAGCACATAGATACTTGTTGGAGAACAATATATTGGACAGACCCAGCGTTAACTTGATGTTGGTATATATGCCCATAGAGCCATCCCAAGGAATTGCATGGAGTCGGATATTAATTAATCAATTAATGCGATTATTTGGTTAATTAATGAATTCCAGAATATTCTAATTAATCCACGAGCCTAAATTAATGTAGTGTTTCTGTTTACCGATGGGTTTAGGAAACCCTACTTCCCTTTGTCTCCTATTTAAAGGAGGATTGACGGTCGATATCTATATAAGATATTGAGAGAGGCTTTTTAGTTCACGTTCACATACAAAAACCCTAGCTGTCACCGTCCTTAGGAGAGAAAGGAGAGCAACACGCCGCTAGCACGCTGCCACACAGACATGACTCCTTCCCGCCGGCTTAGGAAGTGCGACGTAGAGTTCCAGTCCATACACGTGGACAAAGTAGAGACGCATACGTTGAGATGCCTACGTTCGGAGGACAGTGATGACCATTTGTGCGCGTTACGAGCAGCACACATCATCGCACGAAAGGAGCGCCGCCAGATCTTCCTACGATAGTGAACGGGAGAGAAGTTCTGTCCGTATAGACAAGTGTCGTTGCACACCTTTGTGCAGCGGGACATCGTCGGACTTTCTCCGTGATAAGGTATATCCCGCAAGCACTCCTTCCGAATACGTTGTTGTCAACGAGATCCTGTTTTGGGTTGAGTGGAATTTTTTTTGTTGCTTCCGCCACGCATATTTTCTCCACAAAACCCAAGAGTGGTATTAGAGCAGCGTCGATCTACGACGTATTTGGATTCGTTTCGATATGATCGAATCACTGTATACTATTTTTATATTGCATACGATGTGAATTAAAACTGCTAATGTACAAATCTAAACCTAATTCCACATACGCCGCAGGCTTCTATTTTTTGACGTTTTGGACGGGGTCGACTATGGAAAATATTGATTTTCCTAAGTGCACGGAATTAAAATTCTGTAGACCTTTCAGGGGCTCTGCCCCTATGTACCCCGCACAGGGGCGTTGCCCCTGTGTACCCTGCATTGTCTGTGTGGGAGTCAAAATTTAATTTAATAGGGAATGTCCCACATTACAAGTACTACAAATTTAATATGTATATATGTATATGTAGATATACCTATGATAACATACACATCTCCTTTAAAATCTATTTTATGTGGTGAATGCATGCACGGTTATGGCCTCGTATCCCCTTTTGTGAATGTTTTGGATGAATGTGGATGTCAATATTTTGGATGTGTTTGTTTGTGAATTCTATGAATGTATAATGGTTACATATGGATCTTTTGTATAAATTATTCGGCTTGCATGCCGAGCCTCATCCCTTATTTCAAAGTGTAATTAATTCTTTCCTTTTATATTTGTACTCATATGATGTAATAGAGATAGGATTAGTTTTAGTTATTGTAAACTTGATGTAAGGAGGCCACTTGAAGATCCAACTCCAAGGAGTGTCCATGGAGAAGCACCATGAAGATCTAATTCCAAGAAGCAACCTGAAGATCCAACTCCAAGGAGCGTCCATGGAGAAGCAACAAGAAGATCCAATTCCAAGAAGCAACTTGAAGTTCCAACCTCACGAAGCATCCATGAAGTTGTTCATTGTAATGTTGATCATTATAGGCTTACAGGTTGATTCACAGGTGTTGCATGAGATGCATAAGACCATAGGTGGACCGTAAACCTTTGTTGCTCCAAAGGATTACAATAGTATGGCCATAACCGATGTATATGAGTTTGTGATTGCATGTCTTTCGTTTGTGGTTGTGGGTATAGTAGTATATGATACATACTATAAGTATGTGGTGTTTGGATATGTATATGTATTAATAAAACCACTCAATTAATAATATTAAGTTTTAGTTGCCTTCCATAAAGAAACACACATGAAAAGCTTGATCGACTTTGTGTGGGCATGCCTCCGTGTGGTACATTGTCTATCTCGTGAAAGTGTGATGGTGGGTGTGTGGGTCTGCCTCCACAGGGTGCACACTCATCGTGTTAGCTTATGGGTTGGACTTAACTAAGGAACCTTGATAGGATCAAGTACCTAGAGGCACATAGATGTGTCATGGCAAGGAGTTGTGCATGATCATCTATCCAAGAGTTGCATATGATGCAATTGGAAAATGTTGCCTACCTTAGTATTTGGTCTTTGATGCCGGTGTTGGTTGGGCATTGATCCAATTATTTTGGGTCTTGGATCACTAGAAGTTTGTGCGTTGCAATCTTCCGAGTTGATAGTGAGGGCTATCAATTTGAATAAAAATAGTGGGAGCGTAATTAATTAAAGGCATAATTAATCTCGTTTATCAAATCTTTACAAGTCAAAATGTTTTGGACTAAATGCAAAATTTTCTTTTGTAGCAATCAAATGGCAAACAACACTCACACTTTCTCATTGCGATCGGTCCTTGAGAAGGACAAACTTACTGGAACTAACTTTCAAAATTGGTTTAGGACGTTGAGAATTATTCTCACACATGAGTGTAAGCTCTATGTCCTTGAAACACCAGAGCCAGCAGAACCCGCCGTAAATGTGTCCAAGGATGAAAAGGATGCTTACAAGAAGCACCTTGATGATGTGGCAGATGTCAAGTGTCTGATGTTGTGCTCAATGAACTATGAGTTGCAAGAGCAGCATGAGAACATGAATGTCATGGAGATGGTAACACATCTCAAGAACATGTATCAACATCAAGCAAGACAGGAGAGATATGATGTCTCAAAGGCTTTGTTTAGGAGCAAGATGAAAGAGGGAGACTCAGTTGCCACCCATATACTCACTTTAATTGGGTACGTGGAAAGCCTATCCAAGCTGGGATTTCCCCTAGGTCAAGAGTTGGCCACTGATGTGATTCTACAATCATTTTCTGTATCATATAATCATTTTGTCATGAACTACACCATGAACAATTTTGACAAGCCGTTGTCAGAATTGTTGGGCATGTTGAGGACAGCTGAAGCACATATGAAGAAAGACAAGCCCAAGTCTGTGATGGTGATCAACAAGGCAAACGGAAAGTCAAAAGGCAAAGGAAAGGCTAAGAAAGGTTCTAAAGCCAGGCAGAACCCAAAGTCATCTGTGCTCAAAGCTAAAGGTGGGATCTCCAAAGGAGGCAGTTGTCACCATTTTCACCAGTCTGGACATTGAAAAAGAAACTATCCTCTCTACCTAGAGGAACTGAGGAAGAAGAAGTAGGGGATAGTGATCTCGACTTCAGGTATATACGTTATTGAGATAAACTTAAAAACTTCTTCATCATGGGTACTGGATACCGTATGTGGATCTCACATATGTTCTAATATGCATGATCTGATAAGAAGTAAGCCTTTACCAAAGGGCCAAGTCGAGCTGCAGGTTGCTAATGGAGCAAGAGTTGCTGCCACCGCAGTTGGAGTTATTAGTTTATCTTTGCCTATGGGCCTTGTAATAGAATTAGAGAACTACTATTATGTAACTGCCATTAATAGAAATATTATTTCTATATCTTGTATGGACAAGAGTGGATTTGAATTTCACATTACGAATGGAATTATTTCTATTTCTAAAGATGACATCTTTTATGGCAATGCCCCTATGTCTTATGGTATCTACTTGTTAGAACTTGAGACTAGCATATACAACGTAAATACTAAAAGGTTCAAACTTGACAACTCAAACAAAACATTCTTATGGCATTGTCGTCTTGGGCACATAAACGAGAAGTGCATATCTAGACTCCATAAGGGTGGTTATCTACACTCTTTTGATTTTGAATCATTAGAGACATGTGAGGCATGTTTATTAGGGAAGATGACCAAGACTCATTTCACTGGACACAGTGAGAGAGCTCATCTGCTAGGGCTCATACATACTTATGTATGTGGACCTTTTAGATCAAATGCTAGAGGAGGCTATCAATACTTCATTACCTTCATTGATGACCTTAGTAGGTGTGGCTATGTATATCTTATGAAACACAAGTCAGAAGCTCTTGAAATGTTCAAGACTTTCATGAATTAAGTAGAGAAGCAACTTGATAAGAGTATTAAAGCACTTTGTTCAGATCGAGGTGGTATAAGCCAAGAGTTTGAAGACCTTCTGAGAGACTGTGGTATTGTATCACAATGGACTCCACCTTGTACACCACAACATAATGGTGTGTCAGAAAGAAGGAATCGTACATTATTAGACATGGTACGATCAATGATGAGTTCAGATGAACTTCCAATATCGTTCTGGGGATATGCTCTTGAAACTGCAGCGTTTACACTTAACTGTGTACCTTCCAAATCGGTTCAAAAGACACCATATGCGATATAAATTGGGAATCATCCCAATTTGTCTATGTTAAAGATTTGGGGATGTGAAGCTTATGTTAGGAAACAATTTCCTAAAAAGCTTGGACCCAAATCAGAAAAATGCTATTTTGTTGGATACCCCAAGGAAACTCAGGGATACTACTTCTACACACCAACTGACAACAAAGTATTTGTTGCTAGGACAGCTATATTTCTTGAAAAAGAATTTATTTCCAAAGGAATTAGTGGGAGGAATGTAGATCTCAAAGAAGTTCAAGACCAACAAGAAAGCAGAGAACCTGAGGAGGTAGATAAGGAACCTGAAGACTCACAAATTATTGTGGAATTTCAAGTTCCAAATATAACACAGGAACCTCGTAGGTCTAGTAGGACATGACTTGAGCCTAAGAGATTAGGATTTCTCGTGAATCAAGACAGTGACGAATTGGGCATAGCAGATGAGCCAACTTCCTATCAAGAACCTACTAAGGGACCAGAATCTGAGAAATGGCTCGAAGCCATGAGATCTGAGATGGAATCCATATACATCAACAAGGTGTGGACCTTGGTGGATCAACCAGAAGGGGTAAAACCCATAGGGTGCAAGTGGGTCTTCAAGAAGAAGACTGACATGGATGGAAATGTTCAAACCTATAAAGGTAGATTGGTTGCGAAAGGATTCCTTCAAATTCAAGGTGTTGATTATGGCGAGACCTTCTCACCAGTTGCCATGGTTAAATCCATCAGGATCATGCTTTCCATTGCAGCTTATCATGACTATGAGATTTGGAATATCGATGTTAAAACAACATTCCTTGATGGGAATTTACTCGAGGATGTGTACATGACACAACCTAAGGGTTTTATCGATCCAAAGGAAGCTAATAAAGTCTGTAAGATACAAAGGTCAATCTATGGATTGAAGCAAGCATCTCAGAGCTGGAATCTACATTTTGATGAAGTAGTCAAAAAGTTTGGCTTTAGTCAAAATGAAGATGAACCTTATGTTTACAAAAGGGTTAGTGGGAGCACAATTGTATTTCTCATATTATATGTGGATGACATACTATTGATGGGAAATGACATCCCTACTCTTCAGATAGTAAAAGGTTGGCTAGGGAAGACTTTCTCTACGAATGATTTAGGCGAAGCATCCTATATACTAGGGATCAAGATCTATAGAGATAGATCTAGAAGGCTTCTAGGCCTAATCCAGAGCACATACATTGACACGGTGCTAAAGATGTTTAGCATGGAGGGTTCTAAGATAGGTAACTTGCCCATGTCCCATGGGGTTACAATCTCTAAATCCCAGTGTCCTAGTTCATGTGATGAATGGGAACACATGAGTAAGATTCCATATGCATCAGTAATTGGATCCATCATTTATGCAATGATGAACACAACGTTCCAAACATATTCTACAACAGTTCCATCTCATACGAGAGATCGTACAATGAGGAGATGTGAAGATTTGTAGAGTACCTACAGAGAGCAATGTGGTTGACCCGCTCACAAAAACACTTTTATAGCAAAAACATGACGGACATGATCGATCACTTGGATTGAGATTCATGAGTGATTGGGTATAAGTTCAAGTGGGAATCTATTGGTATGTATGCCCATAGAGACTATCATTCGATGATTGTAATGGGATACTATGTAAACGATTTGTAATACTACATTGATCATATCAATAAAGGCAAGTTTCCAATCTATATGTTTGTGTTTTATATTGTGAGATGACCATAAAACTTATAGATGTCTATAGAATAATATACTCAATGACATATGTCTTTGGGTTGATGACCTGAATAGTGAGATCGTATGTATGCTAAGAGTATGTATTCTTGTTTTATCCCTAATTGGTTGTTATTGTGGATATATCTGTAGACATCAATAACGCATATGATTAGAATGTATGTTGGTTGATGGAAGAATCTCATTATCCATGATATGGAGATATCAAACCAAATACATAGATACTTGTTAGAGAACAGTGTATCAGATAGACCCACCTTGAGAGTGACACATAGATACCATGATTGGTAGTTAGAGTCACATCTCATAATGATGGTGGTGATTGTGGTTCTTAGACCTGAAGTCACTACACTTGTCACATGTCGTTCAGTGTACTTTGACATCATCTACCGTGGTCCTGAATAAGGATCGCCATAAAGATGGTGCTTGGGTGCACTGTGACACATGGGGATGACTGTGAGTGATGTAAATGGAATTTGTCCTTCCTACGGGAGTTTGATATTTTGGCCACTTGATAAGAGAGACTGAGAAATGCATGGCCATGCTGATGTGAGTCAATATGTGATATTGAGCTTACATATATCTCAGATAGTCTGCTCTAGTTCAAGGAACATGGATTGAACGTTGAAAAGGATAACAATTCCATGACTCGAGTTCAATCTAGATATTAGCGATAAAGGAACTATACAATCACTGTAACACCAGTCATGAATGATAGGTCAAGTTGTTCTCCAACTTCTCCAATTACTTGGGTGGCAATGAAGTCTTGCTAGATACCAATCATTGCTTGTGAAATCATAATATGATTATGGATATCACTGCCAACGTAATTTGGAACCTACCGGGTCACACACATAGGATGTGTTGGAATATGAGTATAATTGTGGATTTGATTGGAATTGCTCTGAATCACATTGATTACTAAAATGTTTATGTAATGGATTAGAATAATATTAGAGTGACTAGCTCTAAGTGCAAGTGGCAGTCTGTTGGTATATATGCCCATAGAGCCATCCCAAGTGATTGCATGGAGTCAGATATTAATTAATCAATTAATGTGATTATTTGGTTAATTAATGAATTCCAGACTATTCTAATTAATCCATGAGTGTTTTAATTAATGCAGTGTTTCTGTTTATCGATGGGTTTAGAAAACCCTACTCCCCTTTGTCTCCTATTTAAAGGAGGATTGACGGCTGATATCTATATAAGATATTGAGAGAGGCTTTTTAGTTCACGTTCACATATGAAAACCTTAGCTGTCACCATCCTTAGGAGAGAAAGGAGAGCAACACGCTGCTAGCACGCCACCGTACAGACATGATTCCTTACCGCCGGCTTAGGAAGCGCAACGTGGAGTTCCATTCCATCTACGTGGATGAAGTAGAGACGCAAACGCTGAGACGCCTACGTTCGGAGGACAGTGATGACCATCCGTGCGAGTTATGAGCAGCGCACATCATCATATGAAAGGAGCGCTGCCAGATCTTCCTGTGACAGTGAATGGGAGAGAAGTTCTTTCCGTGTAGACAAGCGTCGTTGCACACCTGTGTTTAGCGGGACATCGCCGGACTTGCTCTACGATAAGGTATATCCCGCAAACACTCCTTCTGAATACATTGTTGTCGATGAGATCCTATTTCGGGTTGAGTGGAATTTTTTTTGTTGCTTCCGGCGTGCATATTTTCTCCACAAAACCCAACACTTGATACATGGGAACCATAATTGGTAATCAAAATCATGTCTTATAGTGTTGGTGGTGATTATGGTTCTTAGACATGAAGTCACTGCACTTGTCACATGTCATTTGGTATACTTTGACATCATCCACCGTGATCCTGAATAAGGATTGCCATAAAGGTGATGATTGGGTGCACTATGACACATGGGAATGACTATGAGTGATGTAGATGGAATTTTTCCCTCCTATAGAAATATGATATCATGGCCACTTGATAAGCGAGACTGACAAATGCATGGTCATTTACATGTGAGTCAAAATGTGATATTGAGCTTACATATATCTCAGACAATCTACCCATGTTCAAGGAACATGGATTGAATGTTGAAGAGGATGACTATTCCATGCCTCGAGTTCAATATGGATATCAGTGACAAAGGAAATATATAAAAATTGTAACACCAATCACATATTGTAGGTTGAAGTTGTTCTCCAACTTTTCATTTACTTTGGTAGAAATGATGTTAAACTAGGCATTGCTCTTTTCTTGTGATGTCATAAATCTTCTTGAGGTTGTGTACATGACATGACATGAAGGTTTTATAAAATCCAAAGGATGCAAATAAAGTCTATAAGATACAAAGATCAATCTATGGATTGAAGCAAGCATCTCAGAGTTGGAATCTTCATTTGATGAGATAGTCAAAGTGGAATCTTCATTTTGATGAGACGGTCAAAGAGTTTGGCTTTACTCAAAATGAAGAAGAACCTTGTGTGTATAAGAAGGTTAGTGGGAGCATGATTACATTCCTCATATTATATGTAGATAACATACAATCAATGGGTTGTGTTACACAAGTTTATCATAAGATTGCATCAAATGTAGGAGCTATGATGTTAACAAAGATAACATAGTAGGATTACCATTAACATTATGAGAGTATGCCTTCATTAATACAACATACAAGGAAGATAGGTGTAGTTAACCACCATCCTTTGATTATTGTAAGTTAGGTTCAACAAGGTAGATTGGATTGATGTTACAAATCAACATTCAAAGATAGACCATCAATTTGTAGACATACTTAGGCAAAAGCATAAACACCTACAACTAACATCCCCATCGAATCATTGATGCTCATAGCCAAAACACAAGCCCTTGGATCTTGTGTATCAAACACAACCATCGAATTATAAGCATCAAACACAAAACATCAAGTCATGGACCTTACATGAAACCATCAGATTCAAGATAGAAAAAATCATTGAATCATGCACATAGAAGATCCATCGGATCTTGGACCTAGAGAGGCGATCAGATCTTGAGCTAGATAGTCCATTAGATGCCAAGCATGAGGAATCATTGGATGTCAAGGCTAGACAAGCCATCAAATCCTTGAACTAGTGAGACCATCAAATCATACACCCAGTGAATCCATTGAATCATGGACCTAGGTAGGCCATCAGATGTCAACACCAACTGGACCATCGTTTGTGAATCTAGGTGACACATTAGTTGTCAAACTAGAGAAACCATCAAATTTTAAGACTGGGTGGCAAATAGATTTTATGCATCAAGGAAACCATCGTTTGTTAAGGTTAAGGAAACCATTGATTGATGTAATTGATGAGAGCATCATGACCATTGGTTCTCAAGCACAAGAAAGCCTTTCAAAATAGAAACTAAGTAAAGCCATCAGTTGTCACAAGAAGCCAAACCATCAAGTCATAAAATAAGAGGGAAATCAATTCACACACTTAGGAAAATCCATCATTTCTCACCACAAGAAACCATCATTTCATGGACATGCAAGGTCTAGAACTCCCACTTCCAAGAAAGAAACATGCACAAGATTAAGGGGTACATCAAGAGAGATTATCTACTCAAGAACTACCAAATATACTCAAACCCTAGCCAAAGAATCATCTTTCTACTTTCTTGTATTTTGTAGAGAAAGATGTACGCATAACTAGTTAAGAGTAAGAAAAGAATCATGGAGAACGTTATATAACTCACCTCAAGGTAGGTGATGAAGATCCAAACAACAAGGTACCTCAAAGATAGAAAGGAAAACCCTAACTTGAGCACTCCACACGTCCAATCTAGCTCCTTTCTCCAAGATCAAGGAAACCCTAGTCAAAGAAGAAGAAATAAGGCGTCTTCAACCACATGCATAAGATCCACTAGGAACACTATGGAGCCGACCAAGAAGGAATATAGAAGAACGAGGTCAACAAGGAAATGAAGGAAGAAATGGTGATATTACTTCCTTAGGTCAAGAAACAAGGTTAGAAGATCCAAACAACCCAAGAGAGGGTAGATCCAAACCCTAGATGCACATGCAAGCAAGATCAACCAAGCTTAATCCCTAGAGCTCCTTCTCCTCCACCAGGCAAGAGGAAAAAACCTCCAAGAAACAAGAGGAAGAAGAGGGTGTGTAAAGGGTTTGTTTGGATGGAAGGAGAGAGGTATATAAAGCTTGGGTCAAGAGAGAAATGTGGGTTAAGGTGTCAAGACATGCATGCCATGTTTCAAAAGCCAAAACCTCACATCCATGAAAAACTAGGTCAATCATCAAATCTTGAAGCTAGGGGACCATTGTATGTCAACCCCAGGAGAACCATCAACCTCCAACACTAGTTGGCCCATCAGATCATGCTCTCACTTGGTAACAAAAGAAAACCCTAGAACCTCCACCAGTTATTGCACCTCACTTGGGGAATCATCGAACTTGTAGTTCCTCAAAGCAAACCATATAAACTAAAATTCCACAAGGAAACATCAGATCCTACCACTCGTAAGGTGGACCATCAGATCCCAAACATACAAAGGAAGACCATCAAATTAGGGCACTTAGGTGAGAATCCTTCGATCTCAACCCTTAGATAGATAACACTCACATCCAATCTTGTAACTAAGCACCCAAAGGTGCAACTATATGAAACATGATATGAAAAATTATTAGGCACAACAGACACATGACAAATTATAGATAAAACCCGAAATATGGAGAGATTTCATAAAAGTCCTTATAGGCACAAATATTGCAAAACTTACTCAAACATTGTCCATACTAAACCGAACTTGAATCTTAGCTTTGTCACATGATATAAAATCATGGATTAGGGTTTTCTTAAGGTTTTAATCATCCAATTAAGATAAGAAATCATGTTGAAGCCTTAAGCTAAGTCAGGAGTCTTACAACAATCCTCTTAGCTAGAGTAGGACTGTGCCATTGCTGCTACATATACTAGCAGAGACCATTGCTTCTATGGAAATGGCTCAACCTCAATCACAACTCACAATTCAAAAGGGGAGTTGAGCCAATGAAGAGCGAAATAGGGGTTCAGTTAGTTTTAGTCTTTACCGGGTGAGTTTATTGATGAATATTAGGCATTGGATGGATCATGGTGATATGACAATAAAAGAAATATAGAGTGGAATATATATATATATATATATATATATATATATATATATATATATATATAGTCAGGCTAGAATACACTCGAGTATATTCGAAGTAGAATAAACTCAAGTAGTTTATCATGATGCAATTTTTTTTCAAAAATCTAATCCATTGATCTTCTTAAACATCTTGTGAATAGATCATACACAAAATTTGAGCACATTCAGACATTTATAGGTCATGTTATAAAGACCGCAAAAAATATGCATTTCAAATTAGTTTCATGCGTCAATTTTGTTTCCCTTGGATGAGTGACTTACACTCATCCAAATTGGCTCAAAATGTGTATGTAGCCTAGTTATAGTATGATGGTGAAGAGAAATGGTTTACATTTGGCAAAAAATAGTCTTGATATGAAAACAAACTTGAGTGTATTTGTGTTATTTGTACACTCGAGTGTATTCTAGCCTGACTCTCTCTCTATATATATGTATATGTATATATATATATATATATATATATACTCCACTCTCTATTATCTTATATATACATCTTATTAGGAATCAATATGCAAGTAGGGTCTCAAGTTTTTAGGTATGAGTTTCAAGTGGCCGGAGCCCGACTTATATTAGAAAATAGGTCTAAAATGCAAACCTAGTCCACCCAGTTTTATAGCTAGGGTCGGATCTGGGTCAGGTTTGATGCGACAAGTAGTGAGTTGGGTCAGTCCGACCCAACCCAATGCTCAACTAATGTTGGCACACCAAATAAATAGAGACTCTTTACCCAATGCAAGTGTGTTATATCATTCTGAACAAATCTATCATTGAAAGACTAGTGAAGGATCTACGTCGTTGGTGGCTAAACCAAAGAGGAGTCTATTCTACAAAGGCAAACTACTATATGGTGCACTTGGAAATGTCCAAATTACTTCTAATCACACTTTAGAAAATTAAAATGTTTGAAGTTTGACCTAAAACTCAAATTCCCTTGAAATTTCTTATTTTCTTTGAAGAATGTGTTCTGGTAGTTAGTATACAGTGGGGAGGCTATTGGATCAACATTACAACTTGTATGTATTGTACTTTAATTTCTCATAGGATAAGGAGACCATCCTATATATGCTTTTACAATGCATTAGTGATAAGAAGGATTGCAAGGTTGACATCGCCCCATGTAAGATAGAGAGAATGCATTCACTATCACCCAACATAACTTTATAATTTCTTGATGACAACTTGACTGGAGAAGACATGGAACAAGTCGTAGCAACCCTATGGGAGAATCTAGTCCCACAAGAACAATCTAGTGTTCAAGGCCCTCACAAGGAGCAGATTTACACCATTCAATCATACAAGCACACAATTTCTGATAGGAGGAGGTTTAACTCATTGCAAGACACATTACCAAGAAATGTGCAAAACACAATGGAGCACAAATGGATACCACCAATTGTATACACCATAAAATTTCATTGTGATATGGATGTGAGCAGTGAAGGCAACATTGGAATTGGACCAATCTTGTGAGATATTAAAGCTAAAATCCTAAAAGTTGTTGCAAGTGTCATACATGTCGGTTAGAACTAGAGCTTGCGGAGATAGAGGTGATGATGATAAGCATCATGAAGGTGAAAGAATGAAATTTTGATAAGGTGTAGTTTGAGTTTGATTCTTTGGTTCGTATTAGTCCATTTTGAATCTGGATGATACAGGACACCATGTGGGTTTGGTTGTGAATGGTATTTTCTTTTACAATAGGTCTTTAGTTTGGTTTCTTTTACTCATGTTAATGGAACTATAATAGAGAGGCAAATCTGATGGCCAAACAATCCCTTATAGGTTCTATAGGTAGTAACCATGAGAAAGGGTCCTTTATTGGGATCATTTTGATTCTTGTTGTTTTATATATAAACAACGAATGATAGAACATTACCCATCCAAGAAAAGAATGGTTCAAACTGAGGTCAATACATTAATGGTTCTTTTTTTATGAATGAACATACCATCCCAAACCAATAATGATAGAACTATTGTAGTGACAATGGAGTCACATGTAGGGGTATGGGAAGATAGTTTCCTACTCATGATACTACAATCCATAGTCCATGAGTTAGCCTATGAGAGAAATGTCTTACTTGGCCTGTGGGGATACATACCTTACTCTAACTATGTATTGAACTTGTGTCACTTCTACCATTGGACCCAAGTACTTTCCAGACCTTCTTTGTTCATTTTATATATGTAATTAAAGTATGCATGTACTTGCTAATGTCCATGTGCACCTTCATCCATGCCCTTTTCTTACAATTTTGTTAACATATAACCATTTATCAACCACAAATCTATATGTAGAAGCAAAAACTCACATATGTGAATAGAGCATGGGCACACATTATGCATATGCTATATTGAAGCATTCAAACAAACATAGTAATTGAATTAAAGGATGAAGTTTGATAGAATAAAAGCTACAAGTTTGGGGATCACAATACCAACATGAACTAGAAAGATAAATGAAAGAAAACTCTAAATCTAGAAGGACCATTTAAGATAATTTCCCACCATTGAAAGATATCTTCTTAATCTGCAACTCCTCAAGCTACTCCTCATATGGTTGTTCACTATCTATGGATGTTACATCCCCAACCATGCATAAAGGAAGGAAATCTAGGAATTAGATTAAGTGGCAAGAAATATACTAAAACATGAATAAAGTGCACAAAAGATGGAAAGACATATGGAAAATACTCAAAGATCTTTTAGTTACTTATTTTATCTTTGTAGCCACCATTATACAATAAGTCCTCTGTGACAACGAAGTGTCCTCTATGGTGCAATGCGCCCTTTGTTGGCACAATGTGCCCTCTGTTGACACTGAAGTATATTGTATGGTGCAACACATCTTCTATTGGCATGACATGTCCTCGATCACACCCACAGATTATTTTGAGACTCTTTAGTGAGGACTTATCCTATAATGTATATAATTATTGGTTTGATGTCATTTTCTTTATATGTTCTTAATTTCATATTTCTGAATCTTAATCTATTATATCTGAATCAATATCTCTACTTGTCAACTTTGAACTGACTCTAAATTTGAGTTCGTGAGTACCATCTATAATTACTCTAACATTGGAAAGAATGTTCTAACATATTATGAATCAGAGTATCACAACCGATATCTTGTATTATGTAAAAAAATATAAAGCATGAAAAACTTCATGAAAGAAGATATTCTGAATCTTAACAACTTACACAAACAACATGTCTATATGTGAAATATGTATTATATTTCTAGCACATGGCCCACTTACTTGTAAGAAAACAAAACCGTAACAATGTTGCTCCCAAAAACTAGATTTAACTCTCCCCTGAAAACCCCAAAGGTTTTATTAGAATACATATGCTTCTTCTAGGTCAAAATCTTTAGGGCATATGATCCTCTCTCTCTCTTTGGTTACCATTTCATGCACTTAGGTATGCGTATTATTAAAGTGTAGAAACTTAGGTCATCAACATATCTTCTTAGTTAAAGGGCTAAATTATGGTTATTATATCACTTTATTAGTTATGATGACATTAGTTTTGGATACATACTACGAATTGAAGTCTGAGTTCATACGTATTGTTAACTTATTACACAACTCCCTACAATTTGGGTTACACATAATATGACGTCATGCTATTTTATTATCATTATTGTTATTCCTTAGGTTATTAAGATTGCAATTTTAATTAGTAGTTTAGATCATTAGGTTCTAAACCATAATGTATGATTTATTAATATTAGTTCCATAGTCCAACTATATAAGGAAAGGTACATGTACTAACATGGTATTACATCATCATCATCATCATCATCATCATCATAATCATCATCATCATCATCATCACTTTCATTAAGTACTTAATTTACAAAGAAGGATTAAAGATTCAACTTTAGGTTGGATCATAATTCTTCAACCCAATGAATGTAATTAATCAATATTAATTTCATGAATCATAATATGAAAATATTTGTACATACATGAACAATTAGTTACTGATTCAACATCATGGTAAATCAAGGGTTCTATTAGGTTTATTCAATTTTATAAGTTTCAAAATTTCATATTTTTTTGATGCAGTGATTATTTGCTATGATTAATTCAAGATTAAACATGTAGTGACCTCACTTTCAGTGTCCCCTAGTCAAGTAAAGAGTGACAAATTGAGAGACATTACCCATATTCCCTAGGGATCCAAATTTAACAAATACAAATAATAGTAAATAATTTCCATTAATTCAAATATTGTTTACAAGATGATCCTCTAAGGAGTTACATGATCTACCAACTATGGAAATGATACACATGAGAAGAAAATATCTAACTAATCCTCCTTTAATTAGCTTTAAAGTATTCAGTTGTTTCCACTAGGTTCACAATGTCTTTCTACCGTCACATGTGGCATTTACCAAAAATGGCATGAAAAGAAACACACACACACACACACGTGCATATATATATATATATATATATATATATATATATATATATATATATATATATATATATATATATACATATATATACATACATACATAAATACATACATACATAGATACTATACCGTGTACATGGGGTGCAACCAAAATATGTGCATGTAGGTATAACAACATAAACAACCAGAACAACAATTATTATTACATAATTGAACATGCATTTTTCTTTTCTAACTACTCGACTCTTATCCTTTCACTCTATGTGGTGTGCCCTCTTTGTAGGGGACCCTTTTTTATAGGATCCTTCTCTTTAGGGTTTAGTCCATGTAGTGGACTTTCATAACCTTTCCTTACCCGAGCTTGGTTTTATACATATGTCTTCCTTTCTGGGCTTGGTCTGTGGTGATCTTTCTTTTCGAGCTTGATCAGTAATCATTCCCATAATTAATTCTTTCACCCATTCTCTTGAGCTCACCAAAGATATTCATTTAGGGTTCAAGCAGTTACATTCATATAAGATGATACTCATAGTGGCATTATAGATTGTAGGAAGTAAATAAACAATCAAGTTGTTTAATTGCAATCCTTTCAGAAAACATTAGAAAACCACAAAAGTCATTTAAGGCAAGTATTCATAGGCATAACCACATACCTTTTTTTCAATACAAAAACAAAAAACATGCACTTCGAGCATATATCCAAACATTATCTATATATATGTATACTCTAAAGTGTCACCAATAAAATTCAAAATACCAATCATGATTTAGTCTAGGGTTTAGGTTTTCTTAGCATCCTAATTCCCATGTTCATCGATCTAATGACTCAAGAACCCTAATTCATATTATGTGTAATCATGATTATAAAATCTACAATGTTATTGCATCATGAACACATATCAGATTATGTGCATTAAGGTCATAGCAAGCTACATCATTGATGTTCAAAATCCTAATTACACGTTGATGATTATTGGTCTAAATCTCTAATTATTCATCATCCTTATCATCATCATCTTAGATCTCATTATAATCAACTGTAACAGTTTATATGGTGAAATAAATGTTTTTAATATACTCAACATGATAATTATCTGATCTAAGATTTCCATTATTAATCATTACGTAATCATACATTAACCCTACTTTTGGAATTAGTATCAGATCTAGGTCAAAATATTGTTTTATTTGTTTTCTATCCATTCTCCCAATCAATTTGATATATATATATATATATATATATATATATATATATATATATATATATATATATATATATATACATATATATATACTATTATACTCTATTAAGAGCCACTATTCGTCTCCGTCTTTCACAAAGCATCTCCGTCCCATAGATTTTCATGATTGATTGGACTCTATATTATAGGCTATCAGTAATGCCGTTATTCTCTTTTTCATCTTGGCAAACTTATCTGATAATGCATAGTAGTGATAGAGGCATCTGACCAAAATGCGATGATCAAGTTTGACAATGTTCTCTCTACTTCATGTACATTGCTAGCCGTATCTCAAGCACATAGAACAAAGCACCCCACCGACGTCCACTCGAGGATACCATGTGTTGCTCTAATAATCGGTCACACATGGAGGCGGCCACCATGTTTTACTGGATCACACCATACTGTGCCCGAGGCCATGGATGGTCTTCTATTTGACCTTTAGTGTTCTTTAATTGCAAGGAGTTTGTATATGAAACCATGTGTGGCATTATGTATTGGGGGAACTAGGGTTGATTACCTCCCAGTCGTATACAACAATATGACTACACATACCTATCCATTCATGGTGAGTACACACCAAGGAAATTGTGTTTTCTCAATGTACTTTAGCTTTGCTAAGTCCGGTTCCAACATCAACGACCATATTTTGGGGACGTTGTGGTATTACATGCATCACCGATCTGATCTGATCAACTTATAATTGTTCCAGCAACTTGTAATTGTTCCCTTTGTTCCAGTCAAGCCGTGGTGAAGAAACATATATAATCGAGATGCATTGTTTATTCTTTCATGAGCATTGCACACCATGATTTATAAATTACTTTTGTCTAATTCAACCACGACAGTAACATATGACTCAATTGTGGTTTATTCTTTCAGTCCCCATCCACCTGCACAACTATGGATAAAGTATAAGCTCCATGTAATTCATCTAGAGAAGGATAACCATTTGTCTCTTTGTTACCATTGCAATAGCTGCACCTTCGAAGAAGCCATACATGCCAATAATATTTGTTCCCTTTGTATATAACATCAAACCAGGAAACTACACATTTATGACCCAATGATTATATATACCATAATTGAATGTGTCGGAGGTAGTGCAATACATACGGGGGATGTCCAAGTAACCCACTACAAGAGGTGTGCCTTTGAGGAAGCCATACGTACATGTTTGATGTAGATAAGGCTTAAAGCAAGAAAATTATAGTGAAGGTTTATTTTCGAAGAAGCCATACCTATGATCGTTGGTGAAGGCATAAAAGAGAACTTAGACAAACAAGAAGAATTGGGGAATGCCTACAACAAACATCGTGTGAGTGTGTGTGGGACAACTTCAATTCTCAGAAATACACAAGGAATTGTCACAGAAGTCTGACCCAATTCTTGCTCCCCGTGTTCTGGCTGACTACGGGCGTCTCTAAGGGCATCTAAGGGCATGAATTAAATTAATGGTCCTGAAGACCCTGCTAGACTCACAAGCCAATTGTGCAAGTAGAAAAGATGATGTTGCAGAAATCGAGAGCCAAACAAAGCAATTTGAAGAAGTGAATCTACAGTAAAATGATTTGGAAGAAGCAAGCTACATACGAGGATTCTTATATGCTCATATTTTTCTTTGTCGAAGTTGACATGTTTGTTTATTACCTTTTTGCTAAAAATATTTTATTTTTTCCCTACTATCTACCTTTGGTATATCAACGAACTCAAACTCAAAATGGTGGTATCTAAAAAATGTAGCTTGTAACTACCTACCTTCTATACAGGGAAGTGTAACTACTTTTTTTGTGCTTCCGTAAATTTAATTATCGAATATATAAAATGTCTCATATTTGATATGTTTTTTATAAATTGATGATTGACCATAAGCTATTTAATTTTCAAAAGGCTCACATGAGCATGTGAAACAATCTAAATACATTGAATATAAGATTAGGTAAACTATGAATCAGATTGACAAAGAGATGGTGGTTCTTCTCATCCACAATTACCTAAACAAGAGATGATAATACAACCTAATTGTGAATGTACGCACCAACATGAAGTATGAGGCAGAAGATTCAGTTTGATAGCATGTATGCAGACTGACTCATCGTCACTTGGTTGCATGAGCATAGATGACAAAAAAAATCCCATGTCAAAGCAACATATACACTTTTATAGTTGATGAGTTATACCATTCAATTCTATAGAAACTGTTTAAATTTTTATCCCTGGTGAACCTTAATATATTAGGCCATCCAAGCAATCACATATAGGGTAGCTTATGCCTTTTCTTATCCTTACTATTTTGGTTAAAAAAATATTTGTTTTATAAATTACAATCGTAAGTAACATGTACTTAAAGTTTACCTTATCAATGAAATTGCGTATAAGTTTGATATAAAATAAAGGGGAAGTCCATTTTCATTTAACAAACCAAAAACAACATATGTATGGAGGAATACATCTATTAATCTGTAAAAGAGATTCCTCATTTGAACTAACTCATGAGAAAAATTATTTTTAATAAATATCATTCATCAAATATATTAGTCAAGGTCTAGATGTTTAGGATTATATTTTGTAGTGTTGTTAATATATTGAATCACGTTCATATTAAGAGTTAGAAATTGACATAAAATTGACAATCACATTGATAATATAAACTTGATGTATCATAAATATAGAAATTTCATATTGACATGTACTTATATCTAATGAGTTCCGGAATGTGATCAGGTTGATCGATGTTGACAAATCACTCAAACCACTCATCCTACAAAGAAAAAAATCATAAATGTAGCTCTCTCAGTCACTGATCGTAGTACAAATTAGAATAAAATGCTAACAATGTCCAACCTGATGTTTTTAAAGGTGATGGTTGTGCTACATGTGAAATAAGAGACATGTCAAATCACCCTACATGTGTTGCAAGAAGTGCAATTATCTCCATTACAGGCATGATGACCATCAACATGTATTTCTAACAACTAAATTCAACATGTTTTGATGCCATCAGATGTCATCTAACTAACTACCTCAATCTACCTTTGCAATCTTTCATATCCCTCTAAATCCAGATCAAGCTCCAACTTGTGCTCTTTGGTATGTGGGAGACCCTCTATGTTGTGACGGACTCACAAAGTGTGTCCAACCATTAATATGCTACATGATAATGGAGAAAGTGCATCTAGCCCAACTTCAAATATTATGCGAAAGATAGACTTACTAACTTCATGCTCTTCCATATGTATAAAGTTAGCTTCATCGACCCTACTTAGTGGCGTTTTAAATACACAATTTGTATATTGACATTTAATATCGAACTTTGCATTATCTTAATCAACAATGGATTCTCATTACACTTTGTGATACTATTAGAAATTTAAAACTTAATCATACAAATAGAATAATTATTTGTTTGTAAGTCGTGTATGTGGATTTTCAATAGCATTAATGTAGATTTGCTTATTAAAGATAATGAATATGGATTAATAATTCAATTTGAACATATCATTTTCACAATGTCAATGGATAGAACCTGTGACACATGTGAAAAAAAATGCTTATTATATTTATACAAGAAAATATCAGTAATATTTGATCTCAAATTTTGAAATATTATTTGACAAAACAAACCAAATATTCATATTTCAAATTCATCTTGATCCTTACACATGAGATAATTCTTCGTTTACTACTTTGTCTTTGTTGTTATATCGAGTATATATCCATTTCTAAGAAAGGTTGTTATAATATTACATGAAAATATACCAAATTTGGGTTTTCCAATCTCTAATATTTAGTTTTATTGACATGATCTAATTGTGGATTTTACATATTATAGAAGTTCAAATGAAAAATTCATGAGGATTTTTTTCAAATAATTAAAAAAAGTGATAGGTTGACTGAGCTGGCAAAAAATAACTTACTTTACTCAATTTAATAACACTTCTAATAAGAGAATGTTGAAGACTTGATGAACAAATTATAGGGACTTTATGCATATATTTGTTAGCATGGATATAGTATCTATGTCGTCCAAAATTGAAGATGATAAACTTGTATAATATCATGTTTGTGATTTATTGGCCTCCCTCTCCCTTGAAAAAGCAGGGGTGTGCTTAAAATTTCTACTATCATACACAAAGATCTTACGGTGGTGATTATAGTTTCCTGATATGAACTTATAATAAAAATGTTTGGTTCACATATACTCAACCTTTCCACAAATTTATTAAACACAATCAACTAGGAACTTAGCTAAAAAAATTATCATAGTTTACATATGTCTACTTATAAAAGAGGCATACATATACACTATAAGAAAATATTACAAAAAAATTATCATAATATATTTATATGACACCACCTCCTTACGTGAAAAAAATGATGAATGTCACTTCATGATTCCAAGAGAAGAGGGTTTGCAATGCAGAAAGTATATATATCATGTTTTCCTTTTATTATAGCATAAACAATTTTAAAAACTAATTCTCAACAATATTCATTAGTAATTCTTCTAGACTTAAATATGACTACACGTCATTCACAAACATATTTTTAGTGTTATTGAATGTTTTTGTTTTGATATTATGTTATTTAAGACACATTTCTATGGAAAAATTCCACTGCTAAATTTTATTTTTAGAATTATTTTATATGGTGAGCTTAGTTTAATATTTTCAAAAAAAGAAAGTAATATGAATCATAATTGTTAGAGAAGTCATGTGCAATTCACGTGCATAAACTAGTATATATATATATATATATATATATATATATATATATAGTTCCACTATATTTGGGCAATCCTAGCAATTTCTACAAATTAAACAAAATAAGAATCTATACCTCAAACATGGGGTGATGTGGCAGCCTCTTCCATGGAGACTTGGAAGGAAAGGGATGATGGACTAAGTAATCCAGAACAACATGGACTTCTATGTCATTGTGGAAAGCACCATGCTATGAGATTTAATGAGACAATCATGGATGAGGAAGAACATTTCCATGATGAGGGGAGAAAGAGATCTGCTACAAGCACTGTTGTGGAATGATGCACATCAAGTAAGGAGGGTATTGTGGTAGTCCATCTTCTCTTTGTACCACTTCTTACATAGCACAAGGATTGGAGATCTACAGATCCAATTTTCATAGAAGTTTCTTTATGCTTCTGCAAGGAATCATGCTAGGAAATTATTAACTACATTGTTATCTCCTTTCCTTTTAATAACAATCTCATATCTTTTACTCTATAGACCCAAAATTGACGTAAAGAAACCACCTCTAAGACCATATTTTTGGAAAAACTCTATTCATACAATAACTTTCCATTGGAAAAAAGGAAAAATCATTTACTATTCCTTTATTTATTCCCCTATATATCTGAAACTTAGTTTCTAAGGCAAAACAAGACGATTACCAAATAAATCACCTAGGCCACATGATATCTTATTGTCCTCTATATTTTCGTCCATAATTCTATATTATTATTATCTATCACATAATAATTATCTTGGGCATTTATCATGAGCACAAAATACCCACTTCCCTATTTTGTATCCCAATTACTCGTTTGTAAACATATATTATGGAAACTCAAATAATTCATACCCTTTCTCATCTTTACTCCAATTGGTTTCAAAACTAGTATTTTCTTTATTACACTAAATCACTTTTTGAGCCAAGTTTGGTAACAAAGGGATTTTTCTAGATATCCTTTACTCTTTCTTCAAATAAGGGACACAACATTTATTTATAACAAGCAAATCCCTCTTCCTTCTCTTTTTTCATAAGATACTAGAAGCATCCTTTCCTTGTGAAACTTGGAGTAAAACTAAATAATATATTTCTAAACTTACCTCTATTTTTTAGGATTTATTGAGATAACTTTCACATGAGAAACTTGCCCTTTATGTATTTCTTTAAAACAATTAACATTATCACATGGAAAGTCATTTTTCTCTCAAATTCTAGAGTTATCTTAATTTCCTCGTCATGTTTACGTATTCCAAAAACCAATCTAAATTATCCTTATTTGATGCCTCAAACTTGTGTTGCAAGACATGGTTAGCTAACTGCTTCCATTATCCTCTTGATAAATTATCTTATAATATTTTGGAAACTTGTCTATTATTTCACAATTCCATTTCAAACAAACCATTAAGTAATTACCCTTTATTTATGCACGAATTCCTTTCATTTCTTAAACTTGTACCACAAGGACTATTTGCAAAGCAAATAATCTCACGGGCCTCATTTGGGCCATGGATGGCACCCATGCCAAAAAGTAGATAGCTTTGTTATTCTATCAATTATAATTAAGGAATTTATTTATCAAATCAAGTCTCATATTCATAGTATTCAAATTTACAAAATTTAAGGATATACATTCACCCATCTTTAAAAGGAATTTTGTCCCCAATATTCACACCTAGTAAGGTTAAGGTGAATGATAAATCATGTTAGTTTCAAACATTAGGGCTAGCATCCCTACTTAGATATTGATATGCAAGTTCCTCACATTACTAAGGTTGGTACCCGAATTCAATTCTAGGGTATTATGTATCCTCATTCATTACATGATATTATCAATTAGTGATTACATTTTCACTTGTGATTTCAATTTCACTTGGTGACTAGGTTTTCCAACCTATGATTCATTTATTTTGACATAAGGGTGAGGTAACACCTCAAAACCTAGATTATGTCATCAAACTAAAATTTCATTCTTATGTATTTTTAAGTGTAGCATGTGTCTGTCCAATCTCTCACACTCATAATAAGATGAAATGAACATTTGGTTGCAATCCATATACAAATTTCATCCCATTCCAAGAGTAGAGATGTGCATTCACATTTATCTCTTAATCCAAAATTTTGTTGAGATACTCTCAACCATGACTCCATACCATGAATATTTTTCTAAACTTCACAACTTTTCTTAATATTTCATGCCTTCATACAATCATATAGAATGTGATTTTCTCATAATTATTAGGTCTATGGAAAAAACCCTTTAAGGTTTTTATTCCAAACATCATTACATTACTTTTTGTATTCTTTACCTCTACATATGATGTCTCATTAGTCTTACTCATTCCCTTAAGATCTCTAGGGGTATAGGTACCTTCAGAGTGATCACTTCTTGACCCCCTAGGGCCTTATGCATTTATGGAGTGCCTCTCACACTGTCCCCTTAGGTCACATAAACACATAAAGGCAACCAGTCCCTTGACCCCATGGGCCCTGGGGTACACATGGATTGTGACCTCCTGATCTCATGGTGTTATGAGCTTAGTGTATGATCTCCCCTAACCTCATAAGTCTTATGCACCTTTAATCTTCCTACTTGATCTTAGGATTGACTTAGGGATCTAGCCTTCCCAAGGGTTATATTGAGATTTCATAACTTTACTTTATTTCATTACACATTTTACTTGAGGTTTCTCTGATAATATCCAAGAACATTATATCCTTGATAATTCTTTCACCCAAATTTTCTTCATCTCTTAGGACACACACAATTTACTTTATGTCCCTTCATTGGGCTCATGGTGACCTTCTTGTGTGCGTTTGGTCCCACACTATCAGTCACTCCCATAGTGACTTTTCATCATGTGCCTTAGAGATGGCATAGCTGGTTCCAAAGAATTATACTCAATGTATGTGCTTTCGTGCTTCATGTACTTAATATTTGTAACCTTAAGTGACATTTAAGGTTACCTCAATTCTTAAATTGACTTGTGAATTCACCCTTCTATGTAAGGTACTATCCCATGACAAGATAAAACTAACATTTGACAGTATACAACAAAAAAAAAACTTGAACCAAGATTTATATTACCACAAAGGGACATGTTTTTAGGCATATTTTGCATTATATCATCCATGCATTTACTACATGAGATTTACACAATTATACCATGTGATTTACCGCCTAAGAACTGGATCACTATATCAAGTACTTTACTACCTAGAGTTGAAGTGTTTAGATACAATAGAACTGATATATTATGTTTCATTTGTTTAATACTATAGGAATAATCATTTCATTTAATGTCATATTCCAAGTAATTTGTACAATCCATACTATACATCAAAGTATACTTTGAAGAATTTTTTTTAATCACCACATATTCCTCATGTCAACGACAACCACATTCAATATTTATCATGAGCATTATCTCATTTCACTTTCTCATATTAGGCTACAATCTTAATTAAGGGTTCATCATGAGGTTATCTAGTTACTTCAAATTAACATATTTCATGCATATGGCTAACCAATTGTAGATACAAAACTCAATAAACAATTCTAAGTCTTCCATTATATCATATCCATACCTCACCTCTCTAGTTTAGATTAGTTTCATATGTATATACGATATCATGGTGGTGCTAAGAAAACTTGTATGAGTGTCTCATGAAGCATATGTCATAGTCCAAATGGGTTTCCCTAACCCATTACCTGTGGAAGGTACCATGCTCAAACTCTATAAGTATTATATGCACTAGATCTGTTTTTCCTCTTTGGTCTAGGGTCCTCAAGTCTACATCCTTAGTATCAATCATCAACTCTGCATGATCTAGCCACTCTGACACATACCAAACCAAAACATGATATGACATTCTCTTCTTAGATTTCTACTCATGAAATATTCTTATCCAACTCTTTCTTTCTTATAAACGTTCACTAGAGTCCTAGCAAGGAACCACCAACCCGAGCACGAGGCTTTACAACATACTATCATTCCTTACCTCTTCAAGATTTGGGGACTCTCTCCCTCCCTCACTTAGATGGTAGGTACTCATACCATATGCACATATATGTAGGCAACCTCTTTCTCTGTCTCTAGGGTTTGGTCCTTCCAAGGACATTTAGGGTACAACAAGCCTCTAGGAATCATGCATATTGCAACTCAACTCAATCACTTAGGGGTAGTCTATTTTAGAACACATCACAACAATTGTATCTCATAATTAATCATATCTTGGAGTTTAGGTTTCTTGACCTTCTCCCTCTAGGTCCAGTATCTCTGGAGTTAACCCTATTTATTGTCCTAACACTAATGGCCCCCCACCTATTATAGAAGAAGTTGTGGCTCTTATAGATTCACATCTTATCTTATCTTAGCTTATTTTATCTTAGAGAAACAGTCACACTTGTATTATCAAATATTATGTCAAAACCTCAAAACTAAAGTCAAATTCTCAAATCCTATATGGGGTCATTATAACCCATATATCTTTTCATGTAAAAATTAGATCATATAATCTAAACTTACACCACATATTCTGAAAAGACTTTAGGCACCTGGTCTAAAACCAATTCCTCTTCAAACTTGATGTCACCCACTTTAATTTAGATGCATGACTACCACTACTTGTACATGTGTTGAGAAAAATTTCCTATTAGGGTGCCTATCAGAAGGAGGTTAGCCATTCTAGATACATCCTAAACTCACAGTTTAGGGTTTTAGCTTCCTCATAGATCTTTTCCCCACTCTTGGCTTGACTCCCCCTAGGTCGGGACACCAACCCTAAAAGTTGCACTAAGGGTTTTCATATTTTTCTTGATACATAGCCAATAATTGCTTATGTTTCACATGTATATTCAAACCCTTCACATGTATCATGCATGCTTTACTCCCCGTACTTGAATGCATATGAGAATGAGGGTATTCATCCTCATTATATTTTTTCTTTCCTCTATCCATTGCTTAGGGTTTATCTAGGTAGGGTTATTATTTTACCCACACTACTTCCACTACTGAGGACTAGGATTTAGGGTTAGGGTTAGGAACCACACCCTACACCTTAGGGTTTTCTAATATCTCTTGACCCAGTTAGGGAATTTTAGAAACCCACCCTAGATCCATCTAAGGTTTACCCTTGCAAGGAAAAACACATAAAACTATTTTTCCTTTACTTTATTATTACTTTCACATTACATATACATTAATTGGAGGAGGATGCCTTAATCCTACTTCTTTAAAAACCTTAACTTGAGATGAGGAGGGAAATATTTGTTTTTGGGGTTTATTAAGAAAGAGGTGAGAAGTGGATTGAATTTGAGATGAGGAGACTTAGAGGAAACATTATTTTAAGAAAAACTTAGGCTCTGGCTAGGTCAGTATCACATTGGCAAAGGGGGTCCTTGTATATCAAGTGGATGTAATTTGAGATGAGGAGACTTAGAGGAAACATTATTTTAATAAAACCTTAGGTTCTAGCTAGGTCGGTATCACATTGGCTAAGGGGGTTCTCGTATATGAACTTAATGGTGCAGAGGAAAATATTACAACCTCCAAACCCATGATCCATACTAGAAACCATTACCATCAGCTCATGCCTTAATAAGGTTCCTTATATTTCTATAGATCACTTTAAATAATAAGTTATTATCTATTATTTAAAAAATCTAGGGCTCTGATACCAAATGTAATGACCTCATTTTTAGTGTCCCCCAGTTAAGGAAAGACTATCAAGTTGAGAGACATTACCTATATTTCCTAGGGATCCAGAATTAGCAAATAATAAATAATTTCCATTAATTCAAATATTGTTTATAAGACGCTCCTCTATGGAGTTGCATGATCTACCAACTATGGAACCGATACACACGAGAAGAAAATATCTAACTAATCCTCCTTTAATTAACTTTCATGTCTTTAGTTGTTTCCATCCAGTTCATCATGTCTTGATACCTTCACATGTGGCATCTACCTAAAACGACATGAAGCAAAACATATTTTAGTATATTACTATAATGTGTACGTGGGGTGCAACCAAAATATTTACATGTAGGTGTAACAATATAAACCACCACAACAACAATTATCATTACATAATCGAACATACAATTTTCTTTTCTAACTACTTGACCCTTTCCTTTCACTCTATGTGGCATGCCCTCTCTTTGGGGGGGGGGACTTTTTATGAGGATGCCTCTCCTTAGGGTTTGGTCCCTATAGTGGACTATCATAACCTTCCCTCACTCAAGCTTGGTTTTATACATAGTCCTTCCCTTCCAGGCTTGACATGTGGTGATCTTCCTTTTCAGGCTTGATAACCAGTCATTCCCATAATGACTTCTTTCACCCATGATCTTTAACTCACCAGAGTTATTTATTTAGGGTTCAAGAAGTTACATTCATATAATATGATACTCATAGTGACATTATAGATTGCAGGAAATAAATAATCAATCAAGCAGTTTAATTGCAATGCATTCAAAAAACATCGCAAAAATGTAGAAGTCGTTTAAGGAGAGTATTCATAGGCGTAACCACATACTTGTGTTTCCATGAAGAAACCATGCAACATGTACTTCATGCATATATCCAAACATTATCTGCATATATGTGTACTCTAAAGTGTCACCAATCATATTCATAATACTAATGATGATTTAGTCTAGGATTTAGGCTTCCTTAGTATCCTAATTCCCATGTTCACCGTTCTAATGACTCAATAATCCTAATTCATATTATGTGTAATAATGATTATCAAAA
Source organism: Alisma plantago-aquatica (assembly GCA_963693085.1). NCBI lineage: Eukaryota > Viridiplantae > Streptophyta > Magnoliopsida > Alismatales > Alismataceae > Alisma > Alisma plantago-aquatica. Next base: position 1,863,447,419 of record OY856409.1, on the reverse strand, counting down.
CTACCATTTTATTTCATCATAAACACTTCAACAAGATTATTTGCATAAAGATTATGACAAGTTACATCATTGGTTTTCATAATCCTAATTACACACGTTGATGATTATTGGCCTATAACCCTAATTATTCATCATCCTTATCATCATAATCATCTTAGATCTCATTATAATCAACTATATAGGTTTATATGGTAAAAGTAATGTTTTAATATGCTCACAATGTTAATTATCTAATCTAAAATTTCCATGTATTAATCATTACTTAATCATACGTTATCCCTACTTTTAGATTTAGGATCACATCTAGGTCATTAACTAATTTTTTTGTATTCTACTCATTTTCTTGATCAAAATGATATATCACTCCACTATAATTGGGTAATCCTAGCAATTTCTACAGATTAAACAAAATAAGAATCTACACCTCAAACATGGGGTGATGTGGTGACCTCATCCATGAAGACTCAAAATGAAAGGGATGATGGATGAAGTACTTCAGAATATCATGGACTTTTATTTCATTGTGGCAAGCACCATGATAATAGATACAATGATACCATCATGGATGAGGAAGAGTATTGCCATGATGAGGGGAGAAAGAGATCTGCTACATGCACTGATGTGGAAGGATGCACATCAAGGAAGGAGGGGATTGGAGTAGTCCACCTTCTCTTTGTACCACTTCTTATATAGTACAAGGGTTAGAGATCAATGGATCTAGTTTCCAAAAAAGTTTCCTTATGCAATTAGAAAGACATCATGCAAGGAAAATGTTAACTATATTCCTATCTCCTTTCCTTTTAATAACAATCTCATATCTTTTACTCTATAGACCCAAAATTCATGTAAAAGAAACCAACTCTACGACCACCTTTTTGGAAAAACACTATTCATACTATAGCTTTCCATTGGGAAAAGGAAGAATCCTTCATTATTCCCTTATTTATTCCCCTTTCTTTTCTTCTAAACTTGGTTTCTAAGGCAAAACAAGATGATTGCCAAGTAAATAACCTAGGCCACACGATATCTTATCATCCTCTATGTTTTCACCCATAATTATATATTAGTATTATCTATCACATTAACATTATCTTCGGCATTTATCATGATCACGATATACCCACTTCCCTATTTTGTATCCCAAGGACCCCCTTTTGTAAACATTGATTATAAAAACTCAAATAATTCATACCCCTTTCTCTTATTTATTCTAGTTGGTCCCAAAATTTAATACTTTGTTTCTTATCCTAGAATCGTGTATTGAGCCAAGTTTGGTAACAAATAGATGTTTCTAGATATCCTTTTCTCTTTCTTCAAATAAGGGACACAACATTTAGTTTTAACAAGTAAGTCCATCTTCCTTATCAATTTTCCATAGACTACTAGGAGCGTTATTTCTATATGAAATTTGAAGAAAAATTCAATAATATATTTCTAAACTTATCTATAGTATTTAGGATTTATTGGGATAACTTTCATGGATGAAACTTGCCCTTCATGTATTTTCTTAAAAAAATTACCGTCATCACTTGGAAAGCTGTTTTTATCTCAAATTTTAGAATTATCTTAGTTTCCTCGTCATCTTTATGTGTTCCAAAAATCATACCAAATTATCCTTATTTGATGCATCAAACTTGTGTTACAATACATAGTTAGCTAATTGCTTCCATTAGTTATCTAATTTACAAATTATCTTAGAATATTTTGGAAACTTGTATGTTATTCCACAATTCCTTTTTCTAACAAACCATAGAGTCATTATCCTTAATGTATGTATGAATTCCTTTTATTTCTTAAACTTGTGCCACAAGGACCTATTTGCAAAGTAAATAGTCTCATGGGCCTTATTCGGGCCACATGTTGCACCCATGCCATGAATCGGATGACTTTGTTATTCTATCAATTATAATTAAGGATTTATTTTATTAAATACAATATCATATTATTAAAGTTTAAAAATTTAGGATATTACAAAAGATCTACATACCAAGAGGAAAAATGATAAAGATTTAAAGAAAACTCTAGGAGAAGATTGGATTCATGGCTTTGTTTTAGAAAAATAAGGTGGGATATTGGCCATGGGTTGACACATAGCTCCAACATGCACCTAGAGGTATCTACATAAAATGATACCCCAGATTCTTCTTTCCATGGTCGAGTAACAATTGTTGCTACCTCTACCCATGATCTTGTGGGAGAGGAAAACTCAGGCCATGATAAGACGGGCATTAGCTTTGACTTGCAATGACAAATAAACCAACCCATTATATGGATTCATAGAATCGTGTGAACAGTGAGCTTGACTTGTAGGAAAAAAACAAAGAAGTAGGGGAAAAGTGGAAGAAACCAAGTGAGGAGGAAAAGTGGTGCTCACACCCTCAAATCTCAACAAAAACAATCACTAAATCCAACTAGAGGTGAGGAGGGAGTCCCTTGACCAAAAATGAATGGGAACCATGGTTATCAATGATTTGGTTGATTAATAGAAGAAAGGAAAATTGGTACTCAATCATTACCTCAAACAAGAGCTAGGAAAATGATCGATGATCTAGACTTGACTCCTCAATGGTAGCCATGTTACTATAGGAAATTTGTGACAAACATGCACCTTCGCCGATGCAACTGTGAGCATGTCTCAGCGTGGCTTGTTGTGGTACGACTTCAGTGAAACGGTAAGAACCCTGAAATGTGTTTTTAGCTAATCCTATTTGTTTTGCTTGATTAAGTTCTTATTACCTTTCTATAATCTTTTGAGATGTTCTTAGAGCTTGTGGAGAGCATAAGTCTCTAGTTTGAGCTTGTTTGGATGACGTTTGTGCTTTGTGAGCTTATTTTTGGTCAAATTGCAATGTACCCATTTGTGAGGGTTATCTTGCAATTTGCCACATATTGAGTGTACCTTCTCTCTCTTGGCTTCATGAGAGAGAATGTGATACTTTGGGTGTTGTGGTTTAGCCTTGGATGAGTGATGGCATCACTAGAGGTGATTAGGGTTTCTAGGGTTTGCTTGGTTTTGACCCATGTGTGTTTTGTTGGTTTGTCTCAACCTATGTTTGTGATTGGGAAGTGTCTCAATTGAAACCTTCCTTGGGTGTGTCTTGTCTCGACCATGGTGGTTTTGGGTCGAGACAGTTTGTCCTTTTGTGAGTGTCTCGAACTAGTGTGTTTGGGGACCTTTTGTCTCAATCATGGTGATGGTTTTCTTTTGTTTCGACCTCCTTTGGAGTGTCTCAACCAAAACCATGTGTTTGGGACCCAAGAGGTCGAGATCCAACATAGGTTGCATCACCATCTCGTGCATTCAAGGTTTAAGTGGTTGCATGTGTGTTTATTTGGTGGACAAGTGTCCTTTTGGCGTGTTTAGGTGTTGACAGATCATCTCTCACCCTACCTTCCTCCTCGTTTGGTATATAACCCTATCCTCCTTCATGAAAGTGATTTTTTTCAGCCATCCTTCTTCTCCCTTCCTTTTTGCTCATCCTTGGATCTTGGTGGCAAAGGAGGTGTTGTTCTTGGTGCTTTAAAGGTGGTTCAACCTTGCATGTGGTGCCTTGAAGCTCGACCTCCCTCCTTATGGTTGTTTCTTTACTTGGTATGAAGTTTTACCATCTTGATCACATTTAGTTTGCAACCCCTATCTTCTCCTACCCATTTTCTTAGAAGTATACTAGGGTTCTACCCTTGTGGTCACCTTGAGAGAAACTCCTCCATACAAAGGCCTTAGTGTTTGGTTTTTCCATGGTGGTAACTAGTGGGAGGATGTTTTATTCTCTTTTCTCCTTTCTTCCTTGGTTCGGCCTAGGGTCCTTATTACTCTTTTCTTGATCTATATTTTGACCAAGGTGTTCATCTTTTTGGAGGTGGCCTTGTGGTCAAAGTGGTGATCTTGTTTGGAGCTTCATTCCTTCTCTTTGGAGCCCGATTCTCTTCAAATCAGGGGGTTATATAGAACTCTACCTTATTCTATTACTAGAAACTTACTTTTATGCTTGCATGTTCTTGTTTCCATATCTAAAGATGATTTTAAGATAATAGATGACGATCTAATGAAATTAGGGATTATGACTTTGTAGTTTTCTCACAAAGATAACACTTTTTCACAAAACCTAAATTCTATGTGCATGTTTTCTAAGTGATTTTGAGAGGATGATCTTGCATGCATCTTGAGCTTTGGTTTTGTCACCATGTTTTAAGTTCAGCCACCATGTTTTCCTTGGAACTTTGGATGTTTTATCCCAGGTGTTGTGGTTTGGCTTTCTCTCTACTAAGTGGTTTTTCTTGATGATTTTCATAGAATTTGTTCTAGGGTTTGATGATCTTGAATCCCTGAGTTTTGATCTTAGCGACATTTTGGTTTCTTATTGTTTGACCGTTGTTACGGTCGAGACATATGTTCCCTTGATGTTTTGAGTCAAGATATGTGTTCTCTTGGTGTGTTGGGTCGAGACATACACCCTTGTTTTGGCCTTGAGGTCACGACGCCTTGTTTTGTTGTGGTTGAGACACCTTGTTTATGTGTTACATGTTGTTGTTTGCCTGGTCTCGGTCGAGACATGTCACCTGGCATCCTTGGGTCACATCCTAGTGGGTGTCATGGTCGAGATGGTACCCTTGGTCATGGTCGCGATGTTTCCTTTGGCTAGGGATGAGACATTGCTTTTCTGGTGGTCATGACACCATGTTTTGCTACTGACGAGATACTACTTGAGTTTGGTCGTGACGCCTGTATCATGTTGGATGTTGCCTTGGTTTGATGTGGTCGCAAGACCATGCCTTGTCATAGTAGTGACACTAGGAGGGATGGTGTTCGCGACCCTTTGTTGGCTTGAGGTCACACCACTTGGATGGTGTGTGGCCATGACATATGTATGACAGAATAAAATGATATACATACACATGTAAAGGATGGTGATTTTTAGTGTTGTGATGTAACGACCTAGTCATGTTTAAATAATGATGTTCCTTGACCCTAATAGGTTCCAATAAAGTGGGAGGTTGTGTACCTAGGGTTTGGTGATTGAATACAACTATAAAACTCTAATCTTCCGTGTATGGAGCCCAAACCCTATGTTGATCCATGTGATGTGTTTGCTTCTCCCTCTTGAAGTGGTTATCATATTGTGTCATTTCTCTCTCCTATTTATAAGCCCCTAACCTTGCAGGTGAAATGAACTTGAATATCATAGTTTGTGTATGATGTTATGGTAATCATATGACACAGGGTAATGTCTATGACATGTTGATAGCTTGATGCCTATGGTGAAGTGGTATCCTCTAGAGATGTGACTGAGGGATTGATATCCCATAGTGATGAGATATTGGTGATGGCCTTGTGAATGGCACTGTTATAAGTATCATGTGGTGATGATGTGACTAGTTCACACCCTATACGTTTTATATCTTCTGGAGTTGCACCTTTCCCTTATCTTTGTATAGTATGTTTTAGATTTGTACGTTGTAACTTGATTGATACTTAAAGAAACCCAATTGTCTTAATTAATCAAGTGAAACCCTAATCATGTAGATGCCCTATGCCATAGATTCATTCCAGTGTCAGTCTTAATGTTGGATGGTTAAATGAGTCACTCCTTGGGAAACTCGGAGCACATATTTTTTAATATGAGGGGGCGTAAGTTGAGTATCTCCTTGCATCCAGAATTATAGTTTGTGTGAGATGACCATGCCTGAGATGATCTCCTTGTGATATGGATGGCCATGTGTGAGACAATACTTCTTTTTAGAATGACCATGTGTGAGCCTATTCTTCTAGTGTCGTTACCTGTACCAATGTGGGCTAGGTGTTTATATGTAGATGACCATCCATGAGACAATCCTTCAGCTTGACTATATGTTGTTGTTGCAGTTGATTGATATGTCTCTGCACTGTTTTCTCTTGTGATGACCAAGAGGTGTGGAGAGGTCGTAGATTTTGGCTCTTCTGTTGAACTTGTATGGCATTGATTTTCACTTAGTAGTGGTCGGTTGGATTTGGGTTGCACAACTCAATTCCTCAGCACAATAATAAAATATGTAACACAATCGTGTAGCATAATTGAATAGGGATAAATGCATATAACATTAGATGATCCCTTGCCTTGATTTTGCACAATTTAGTAGATAGAAGATATACATGTTCATCATATCCTTTTTAGAATATTAATTGTTCTATTGCTCAGTGATAACTGCTTAATTGCCTAATTTTCTCATATTGTTAAGTACTTGATCTACCTTCTTAGTTGCTTAATCTACTTTATTTGTGGATACATATCATTTAGTTGAATTTTCTCATCCTATTATATACTTTTATATAATTTCTTAGTTATATGTGCTTTAATATATGTTGGCGGAAAGTTATATCTCTTGCTGGGACGTCTGGTCTCACCTCGTGGGTTTCCACATCTTTTAGGTGGTCATGCATGATGAGGTAGAGATCGTGAAGCTGAGGAAGAGTAGCAGTAAGAGCAGTAGCTGATAAGGTTGGATGTGCTGCCAGTCTTTTGGTGATAGAGTCCTAGATTTGTCCCTATACACTCAGGTCCTTGGGGTGTCTTAATGTGTTTTGAAGAGATGTTATTGATACAAGGTTTTTGTCTTGTGATCCATGTATGTACAAATATGATAGATGTACATGTAAATATATGTGGAAATAGATATCTCATGTGACATGTTGATGACAGGAATGATGATGCACATTGATGTAAGAAACATGATATATGTGTTATATGATACATGTGTCCTGTTGAGGACTTATGTGCAATAAGTTTTGGTTTTTGTGCTTTGAGCAACCAGTTTTAATTTCCTATGTTTTCTAGTAATCTGCATGTTTAGTTTTAATTCCGTGCTTTGGCTTGAGTGATCTCATTTGTGGTGCGTCGGAGCGTCACAGAAACACAGTCCAAGTGTGTGACGACCGCTATCAAACTGACAGCCAAATCACACAGTAATTATGAAGAATAACCATTAGCAACAGATTAAAGAAAATCACCAAAAATTAAAACCATTTTGCAAAGAGATCCATTTCCAGGAAACTCTTAAGGAAAGAGCCAAATCAATATATACATCATGGTTCACATTGTACCATCTCATCTCGAGGATATCATATACCAGTTGCTTTGCCCAAACATATACATAAGAAACATAAAACCTTGAGGCATACAAGACAAAATCTCATATCGTTTATAAAACCATTACATACTAACTCCCAAGGACCTAAGAGTATAGAGATGACACATAGGACTTCTATCTACAAGACATGACAAACATCACACTCAACTTGAGCTGTTAATGTTGTCTCTGATGCTATTGTCCTCTCTCAGCAGTATAGTCTCTACCTCCTCGTCCACATCCACCTAAATATGTTGGGACCAACAGAGTAAGACAAAAGTCCCAACGAGAGATATAACTCTCTGCCAACAATATTGTTATCACAGGTAAACTGTATAAAACTAAGCACATGATCTTTTATATTAATAATCAAGTTTAATCACTATTTATAAGCAGAACATAGCAATATCATCTTTTCAAGTAATGAAACTATCTATGATAGAGCAATAAATCATCTATTAACTTTATAAGGAATACGAAAAACACATATAACATATATCCATTTAAAATGTATAAAAGGTGTACCACATCATCCAATGTTTTCGCATTCAATCCTTAAGCAAATACGCTATACGAATGATTACATATTTACAATCACACTTATGCCCTGAGGAGATGGGGTATACCATTCATGCTCCAACCGACCACGGTTACGTAAGCATCGGTACCATAGAATGTCAAAGGAAGAGCCACATTCCAAGACCTCTACTGTCTTGGTCAGTACAAGACCACTGGTAGTGACATCACATGTCAAACTATTTTTTTTAGGAAAGGTAATGTTATATAATTAAAAAACACATCAAGCCAGTGAAAACCTGCTTATGTGGAGTACCAACAGAGAGTTTAAGAAGAAAAAAAGCAGTTGAAAGTAGAAAAAAAAACTGAAAAAAAGCATAAGGAGACATAGTTCAGCTAGCTGGGGGGAGGCACCCCTTAAGACAAACCTCCTATCAAAAATATAATGTTTTTGCATCCTAGAGATTTTCCTGATTTGACCAGCCCTTGATTTAGAGAAGAAATCATAGAAGTTTCTGCACTAAGCTGACCCCAGCCTCATCGTCCACCATAGCTTTAAGATCACAGAGAAAAGCTGCTTCAGATTCACCTTCTTCTGATTCATCCATTCTTCCTTCTGCTATTTTTCCTGAAGTTTAGTAAGGATGTGAAGATCGGCATCTATTTGTGTTATAATAATTCTTGCCAATTTTTTGATGTTGTTGAAAGTTCTATTGTTCCTTTCTTTCCAAAGATTCCAGCAGATTGTGATGAAAAGATCGTTGCTTTTGAAAGTTCTATAATGTCTTGAAGGTGTTATTTGGATGGGGAAAATGGCTTCCTGGAGATCAGGAAGGCAATTTCGCATGAAGTGTGAAAAGATTGCTTGAGAGAATGTGCATTTAAAGAAGATGTGGCTGACTGAATCACTATTTTTTTTCACATAGGGCACATCTAAAAGGTCCAATGAAACCCTTTTTTGTGATGTTTTCACCTGTAAGAAGTTTATTATGTAAAAGAAGCCATAAGAAAGTTTTGTATTTTTGTGGCCATTTTTGTTTCCAAATCTTAGTTGAAGATGGGGAGATACCTCTGAATGAGAGAAAGTTGTAAGCTAGTTTGACCGAATACTCTTTCCCCCACTTCCAAGAGATGTTATTTGAGGTGTTTTTTTCCAAAGAACTAGAGAGGTTTCTGAATTCATTTTGACTTACCTGGGAAAGGATACATCTTTTGAATGAGTTTGATCTGTTACTAGTGATGAGCGAAAGGGCTTTATCAATTTTTAGGTTGAGGAATTTTTTTGGAATAGACCAAGATGTTTTGAGATTTAAAACAGAGCTGTTTTCATACCATGGATCAGACCAGAAGGAGATGTTTTTGTGAGAATGGGGAGGAGTAATTAAGATTTGTGAAATCGTTTTTATATTTTTATTGATAAATTTCCAGAATGGGGAAGCTGATTTCTGCTGGATTTGGTGCCAAGGAGGTGAGTTATGGTAGTATTTGTTAGTGATGAGATTTTTCCAGATTTTCTTTTTATTTTGGGTAAGACAGTCAATGATTTTGGCAATGAGGCAGAGAAAGTGTGTTTCAATGTTTATAATTTCCCAACCTCCTTGATCAAGTGGAGCTGAAATCGTTTTCCAATTAACTAGATGATAGTGTTTCCCAAGTTTATCTAGTTTTTGGACATTGTTCCAAAGGAAATTTCTATGGATTTTGTCTAGAATGGATTTAGTTTTTGAGGGTAAGGGTATGCAGCTTAAGAAGTGGGTTGTTATAGGTGTGATGACACTATTTAGCAGGGTGAGCCTCCCTGAGAGATTTAGGAAGTTGTTTTCCCAGCTGGTGAGTTTAATGTTTATTTTTGAAATTATGGGTTTCCAAATAGCATTGGAAATGTTATATGGGGTGATAGGGAGACCCAGGTACTTGATCGGGAAATCTTCTATTCTGCAATTTAGGAAGTCTTTTATGTTCTCCAAAGACGATTGTTGAATGTTTACCCCAAAAATGGAGGATTTTTGAATGTTTACTTTCAGCCCAGAGATATAAGAGAAAAAACCTATGATCCTAATAATATTCTAGACAGAGGATATATCTGGTGAGGAGAAAATGATGGTGTCATCAGTGAATTGAATAATGTTTTCCTTGCAGACATCAGGAGCCAAAATGAGTCTGTTTTTCTTTCCCATATGAATCATCACTACGAAAAATATGGTCTTTAACTACAAAAAAAATTTGTAGCAAAAACCCCAAAATTTGTAGCTAAAAGCTTTGGCTACATTTATCCTTACATTTATAATATATAGCTAATACCCGTGTAGCTAATTGTTTAGGCTACATTTTTTAAAGTTGTAGTTAGTTATTCCTCTCGCTACAAATTCATATGTAACCCTAATTGTAGGTAAAAATGTCCTTACACATAAACATGTAGTTTCAATTGTAGCCAAATGTATGACTACAATTCAATTTGTACCTATGATATGTAGGGAGAGATAGCATTGGTTACAATTTGTATTTGTAGTTCATGTATAGCAAAAATTAGCAGTTGCTACACATGTAATTATAGCTAATGTGTAGTGAAAGACACCATGTACTATACATACATATGTAGTGAGAGACATTATGTATCCAGTCACTCGCTTGCCAATATAGAGTGGTTTTCAATAAGAAAACAGATGAATGTTATTCAAGATCGAGTTGTGCTTACAATGTCACCAATGATACTTTTATTTATATTTGAACAATGAGTACACGTGGGGAGGACATTAACCTGGCCCCTGTTTTACAATATGCATGGAAATAAGACACATGTATACAATATCTCCTTCTGACTACATCTATCCACTGCAGACTACAAAGCACAATATAAAGAGGGCTCATCTCCCTTAGTTCCTCCACCTAATTCACAGTGAGTTTAACAGCCCTATGAATCTCATCTTTAGTGGTGAATCTTCCAATACCAAACATGATAGGGGTATGTGCCATGTCCTCATCAACTCCCAGAGCTCGAGTTGCAGCCTTTCCTGTTGGCAACTCATGTAGAGGTTCATGTATGGTTAGTTTTGGTTGGCGAATCTCCTGGATCAGAACATATTGGCATTTCTTCTCATAATCTATACGTTCTGTACTTTAGTATTTGTGGATCAAGTGCCATCAAGTTGATGGTAGCATCCACTTTGTGCGAACCACCATGGATACCTACAAAGAAACATACAAGTTTTGAGATATAGCTCCCAAAAGAAACAAGAAAACATAGTTTCTCCTACTCATAACTTACCTATTCCATAAGCTTTCTTCTCCCATTGCATTTAAGAATAAGCTCCTACCTATACATGATGACCTCTATATTACATTTTGTCATTCTCATTGATCTGCAGAATGCTACATCCTCCAGGTCCAAACAAACCACTAACAGCCAGCAGCAAGAAGGAATATCCCCAAGAAGGAAAAGGATCACAACTGCAGAACAGAAGAACAAAACCAACCCACAAACATATAGCATAGGAAGAGTTCATCCACTTAACCAACAAATCATCACCAGAGTGAAGAAGACATAAACCATAAGACGGATTAAAGTAGTTGTCACAACCATGTAGCTGGGATACATCACATCCTCTTCATATCCATAACAATACATATTTGTATAGTTGAAAAAACGATCTTCTATGTAACATAGAAGCAATGCATGGCCAATCAGCACAATTTCTATCAGTATGTGTAATTGTTGTGGCAGAAGCACTAAGCCAGGAACGGACATTGCCAGGATTACACCTGCAACTATCAGCTTACAAAAGGATTTTAGTGGCATACCATCCGTCCAAAAATTAAGGTCCCAGTAATTATGCATTACAAACCATGCAACCATTAAGCTAGCTAAAGCAACAAAAGTGAAGTACGAGGATAAGCTCTTTTTTGTGAAAAATCAAGCCAGGTAGAAGCCAGAGATCAAAGGAAGAGGAAGCAACTGCAAATGTGAATGGAGCCAAAAATCAGTAGTGAAACCATAAAATAAGTCATGATTCTAGTTATCAAACAGAATGAGACTACTGGAAAATTCTTGTCAAATAAACACACTAAGGCCTGTAAAACTAATTCTAGTAACGTCTGCATGTGTATTCCCTTATCACATAGTTTATTGTGCTGTTATAGCAAAGAAAAGAAAGTGGAACGTTGCATACTGATTTAACACACTTGATTTCACTGCATTGCCTATATCATGTATGGTGTACTGCAATATAGTTATTATCATCTACTTTCTGGAATATAATGTGTACTTTTTTCAGGCCTATTACAAACTTTGATGAAATAACTATGCATTTTGTAGAATGCATATATACCCATTCGTTTAACTCCAAGGTAAAATATCAAGTCCTATATTTTGAATTGAATTGTCATTTTGACGAATGTATGCTCAATCCTCTTAAAGGGAGGAATGTGTATGATCATCCCTTTGAATGGAATCTTATGTGGTATGTAATTCTTAAATAGAAACTCAGTGGAGGAAATGGCTCTACTTCTGTAGCTCCTCAGGCCAAGGGCAGCTCCTATCAGAATGGAGTTGGAAGCAACCCAACTTCAGTTATGAGTCAGGTAGCATCTCTTTGACTATGTACTATATGACAAAACAACTCCATCTTCTGAGCTGTTCATATGTTACAATACATCCTACAGTAGGGTCTGCTGTTGGTAAATTGCAAGATATAAATGACACAGTGCTGGAAATCTTTAAGGAGCCTGCCAGTCTGCAATGAAACATTTATAGAAAGCACACCTTTTAGTAACCATTAGCTTGTGTAGACATGAGATCACTCTGAAAGAAGTTTAATGAGTTTGTTGATGTTGGTCGGGTTGTGGAAGAATATTAAATAAGTGACAGGAGGATCTCAATAAGAGTTGTTACTATTAGTCTATGGGTGATCTCAAATATGACTTCTACAGAAGCACATAGACTTCATTGTAGTTTGCTTTGAAATAGAAAACAACTTCTTATCTAGCTTTCTTCAGTAACAACCAAAAAATAGCTGTTTGTTCTAGCAAGCTGGAACCAGAACTAGAATTGTCTATCTACATCTACATGGTACCAAAATACAACGTAAAAATAACGGTATCAAAATATTAACCTTTTTACTGATTGTATTGGGCTGACAGTAATATTCGTTCTCATTCAGTCATTTGGTATCTGTGAATAATTACTTTGGCCAGGAGAATAGGGATGCAAGTTTAATCGCAAAACTAGCTGAGTTCCTATTTCTCTATGTTAAGGAAAGAATGCACGTATGTGCTTTACTGACGATAGAACCCTCCCCTAGTGTAAGTTGCAATATTACACAATAATTGTCCCTAGTCCTCCTAATATTGCACTGCAGGCCACTAAAGGTAAGTGATAGGAGATATGAGAATGAAGAAATTGAAACACTTCCTGGTAAGAGACAGTCTTGACGCTATAGAGATGAGCATCGGGTGTGCCATATCCTAGATGATCCGCTATAACTTCATATAAGAAATTGTTGCGACTAGAATGGCTTGTTAATAGGATCATAGTTGTTAAGTTGGCTAGGTGCTAGGTGTTTTAGGGGGTGCCTAGACGGGTGCCCATGCGTTTTACCATTCATTCAACTAAGATGGATGTTTAGATATTTACAGTCATAATATTATATGCGTGAATATGTAACAGTGACATTGTTACACAATGTTTAGACTATTTCACACCTAATATGACCAAGCCTAGACTTGATCTGCCCTAAAGTTTAGACTGTTTAGACTATTTCACACCTAATATGACCATGTGTTTCACCATACACGTAGGAACAGCAGGTGGCAGAGAATCTTGAATGTGATTCCCACATTTTGCAGCAGATCAGCGTAACCTATCTCTAGGTGATGTTTGCACAAGGCTCACCATGAAGCTGGAGTAATACCTCTTTGTTGAACGATGCCTTCAGTTTCTATACATTCAATGAAAACCTTTCAGCAATGCTCAACAATCTTCTTTGGACATGAGAACCTCCATAGCTAGAAAAATTGAGAAGAATTCATTGAAGCAAGAGAAATCCTGAGCAGCACTTAGTCAGAGTTTCTCCATTCCATTAAAATAGCACCCATCATGTTTATTTGCAGCTATTGAAACACATTGCAGATATATTTTGTAAGGGCAGATTACCTTGAAGTGAGGAGCAATGCGTTCCCCTTGAAGTGAAGTCCTGCAACTTGAGAAAGAGGAGATTTTAGCCCCTCACACCCACTTATTTCGGATTTGTGGCAAGGGGTTCAAGAGGGATGCAAACTTGTGCATGCACATGCGTGGCCATGGAGATGAGTACAATATTGTCACTGTACTCACTAAACCTAGCAAGGACTCGAGCTCTGAACATGTGCTGATAAAGAGGTACTCCTGACCATTTGTGGGGTGCAAGAAGAACAATTAAAGATAAAAAGAAGTTTCTTCCCCTAAAGACAATCCTGTGTGTAAAGAACCATTACAAAAGGAGTCACTGTGAAAAGAGCTATACCTGTAGCCGATGCAATAGCAAGAAAATCTCTGTGATTGCTGATATGAAGCCCATGAGAAGCATTGCAGAAGAGACAAATGGATATGTTCCGGTGGAACTACTTTCTCTCAGAAGGACAAGCTATTTGAGCATGTCACCCTCTTCCAGGGCTACTCTCCTGCTCTTTTTCCTGATGAAAACAAAGGATCATGCATGTCCACTGGTCAAGCAATAAACGATGAACAAAATTGTGGTAATGACACTTCTGGATTCAACTTTGGAGCGGATCTGTACTTGATGAAGCAAAATATGAATTGGCTTTAAGAAAAACAGTAGACCATAATCACTAAAATGCAACACATAAAAGCAATATGAGATATCACCCAAAAAACAAGACTACATGGAGAGTGCTTATCAAGCACACACCCAAATCTCACATAGCAAGAGTGGAACTTTGATCACTACAATGACTGCTCCATATAATGATTTATACATGTAAAAAAATAACCACTACTCTTTCTAGCCACTAATAGTAGCATCAGTTGGATGTGTTATAAACAATCCAACCAGGGCTGAAAATATAAGAACTCCATCCTGCATATTTATTGAAACAATCCAACCAGCTTAAGCATGACAAACTCTGCAAACCTCCTCCCCATTGTACCCAAAAAAAAGTGTCAAAGTGTCATTGAAATGTACGTCAATCAGATCACTTTGAAAATGCAGTTCAGGTGTAGCCATCAACTGTGATGAACATCAATTCACTCATCTATTGTTCTTTCTACAAAAGGGTTTTAGGCAGGAAATTATTAATAAAGCTTTAACATGTGACCCGAAAGATAACTCATGTTACAGCAATTTCAGTAAAAACTTAAAAGATCAAAGTGGCACTTTTTTCAACTTTTTGAAAATAACACAAGTTTTCTTATATAGAATAGAACAAGAACATCTTGTAGTCAAATAGTCAGCTGATTTAAGGAAATAACTGCATTAGCATAGCAGTAATATGCAAGAACATCTTGTAGTCAAATAGTCAGCTGATTTAAGGAAGTAACTGCATTTGCATAGCAGTAATATGCTAATATGGCATTTCAACCTATAGATCAAAAGTTCAGAAATGAAAGAATGTTGCTATTAGAGGAACTCCAGTTTCTTTTCTTTCTTAAAGAGAAGGCAGGGCATGCTTTGGTTAAAGCTTCGTCCCCACCAACTCTGGTAGTTGAAATTGGGAGGTCTGACCTAAATCATTGACAGCATCCATATCCATTAAGAGAAATCGATCATGATGATTTCCTCAAAAGTAACCCTCAGTTCACCCCTCTAAGAATCCATCAGGAAGGGGCAGAAGGTTGGGTAGTCAACATTAATTAAATAGGATGGAGCCCTGGTCTACCCTCATCAGAAGGTGGATATATACAGCACTGTGGGAAAAACGGTACATACGTGGTTGTAAAAAAGACTTTACTTGCCAACATTGGAAACACATTTTTGTCCCAAGGGTATCTTGAGGTTAGTGTGAGGTAAGGTTTTGTATTTATAGAAACAATTGAAGAGAACCTTAAAAACAGTGCAAGGTCAGATCCACCTAACAAATCTGGCAACATAAAACACATGACTCATTTAACCAAGCAGCAACCACTGTGCCTTGTGATACAAACCTTCCTATGTTGAAGCGCTCAACGTGGAATGGGGCACCCAGCGAGGCTAGAAGTGCTCCTACGTTGTGTCGGAGAGTGCTTATGTCTGAGACCTTGTTGTGCTTTCCCCAGCCGGTTAAAATGTTGTAAGAAAAAGATGTAGGGTATGGTCAAACCACCAGTTAAGTGGAGACCTAAAACAATTCATGATAAACAAATAGCAGCAGGCAACAATTGGAGTGAGTGCCAACTGTGCTAAAGATAGGATAAATACCTCAAAATAGCAGGCAGTTCACACCCTTCATAAACAACAGAGCGCATGTTGAGTAACCAAGCATGAACCATAGCTTGGGCTGCACCTGAAGACATCAAATGCAGATCCAAACAAGAGTTTGTCCATGTGGTGTCCCATACATTTATAGAAGCATCACAACACAATTGGTTTAACATGAAATGTTCATCATGAACTCTTCTTTTGGTTTCAAATCTGCATAAACTTGAGAGACAGTGAAAACTTCCCAAAGTAACTTCAAACTTCCTAGGTGATGAAAAAATGAGTGTCAAGTAACTTCAAACTTCCTAGATGATGAAAAAATGAGTTTCATATATGCTTTTTGTTGTGTTCTACCTTTAGAGGATCTACAGTCTTACTCTGTTAAGGAATTTTTTAACCTCTGTTCTGCTGAATGTTTTGTTGTAGTCCACTAACTCCATTGATGTAGCTAGGTGTTTTTTTTCTATCTTTTCCATTGAGTGTTTCTTTCAATCAAAGTCAAAGATGAATTATAATTTTCAAGAAATGTGATCAAAATGCATAAACCATTGCAAAGCTCATTCAATTAAAGGCATAATAGCTCATTCTAATACAACCACCAGGTTAACACGAAAGCTTAACCACAAAATAGTAGAAAGATGATTAAGAAATACACCATACAAGTGAAAAAACAAGTCCAATCATTATACTAAACCAATGACATCATTTAGATCTAGTTTTCAGTCATGTTGGGTCTAACTTGAGAACAACAGTCATTAAAAATGATTTAGAATGGATGACCCACTTTTTCTAATGGTATCATCCCAAGGATGATGTTTGGAAAAATATTTTGTTTTTGCTTCTTATGTACAACTAAATAGACCATAACCATTAATCCAGTGCACTGCACAATTAAATAGATCATTATCATTTATACGATGCAATGCGCACTCTCATAAAATGTATGGCTTCTAGTGCTCAACAACATGTGCGCCTCTATGTAACAGCTACCCACAGGTTAATCAATAGGCTCTCCTCACCACACATGCTTTCCACTGGACACAATATATTCTGAATCCCCCCAAGTAATAATGACATGGACTACACCGCCCACAGATATACTAAAATTAAAAGTACTAAAGAGGGATATGTCAGCAGCTATAAATTTTGTGTTGAGGATAAATGGGTCTTTCGAAACAGGGAGGAGTTATGAAATCTGCTTGTTCCAATGTCCTAGAAGTGGAGATGCATGAACCTAATAGTATATTTCTTGGAATAATATGCTCAAACTAAAAGTACGCATGTTCCAAGTTCCACATGTTCCTATAAGATTTTGTAACCTCCATGTCATCTTCAAACTCAGTCTCTGCAAGCAGACTCAGGGTGAAACCTACAAGCCCCAGAAATCATAGTATAGAAATTTCAAACTGAAATATCAAAGGAAGAGAGCAAGAAGGCACCCAGCTCAAGATATGAAAAGATTCAAAAAATCAAAACGACACTCAAGTCATACAATCCACATCTCTAGTCCATAACAAAATCTATACATGGCTCAAAGTCAAGCTCCCAAAAGTCAATCTACACAAACTATAGAACCTATTATAACAACAATCCTCCAAAAATTTAATGGAAGTAGGCTAGACAGAATTTTGAAGAAGAACAGATCATCATTGCAGCAGAAGTCAAAAGAGTAAGGCCAAGTGCTTCACACTTGTTTGAGATTAGTCATGTTCTACAGAAATATCAATGCATCTTGAGGCTTCATGCCCTGGTCAACGCTATTTATTAATAACACATTTATGTCACAAATATATGTTGATAAATACTCTACTGTTTTTGTGGATGTATTTTCAAACAATAGCTATGCATATCTAACCACATACAACTTATATTTCCTCTTAAATATGAAAAAAAATAAGAGTTAATATAGATATGTTGTATATGTTTGCATCCCTAGTACTTTAACATGGATTCTAAGACAAAGCACGTACTCCATTCTCAACCACAACGTTGTTCTCTGAATTCTGTAGCTTATTAGTAGATTCAATGTCATTGAGCTAAAGGCCTTCATCTAATTCATCAAGTTCACCACCACATAAGATGGTCTTATGACTTCATGTTTAGAGTATGAGATGGATTTTTAAAGAGTAGAAACAACTTGTAAATGTGTTTCTCTAACTACCATAAACATGGCATGTTTGACACCATGCAAACGAGTCGGTATAGGACCTTTGTCCATTTGCTTCTTCCCATCTCGTTGGGATGTCGACTGTATTATGTAAACATCACTTGAATTATTAACTATCACAGTCCAATTTTTTCTTAATGAGATGCTAATTGTATTTTTCTCTCCTATTGAATACCATTGAAGGATGGGAAACCATAATGAGCCCTTAAGCATGTAGTTTATTTAATCAAGATTTTGCATGTAGATGTGAGAGCAAAGGATAAATAGGTTGCAAATGAAGTAGTCACCATAAATAGTCTTCAATACCATAAATAGAACCACGCATCCACACATCTCAAGTGCCAATACCATAAATAGTCTTCAATACCGTAAATAGAAGGAAGTAGTATTCAGTGATGATGGTCCACTCCACCTGGGTTTGTCTTGGATGGTATTACTTTCTTATCAAAATAAGAGCTCAAGTCTCAAATGCCATGAGTACTGTGAGAAATTTCTTACCACAAGAGCCACACTCAACCTGTTGATACGGAGAGATAAATTAGATGACTAAATGCACATATATATTAACATGCAGTTGAAAAGTTGATTGAAAAAAGGTGAAGTAACCTAGACTATAGTACATGTATGAAAATATATCTGTTCTATTTTTGTTTTCCTCAAACTCTTGACTTCAATCTTACCGAATTTCTGCCATTAGTTCTGAAAATTTTAGCATCATCAAATGAGTCCAGAATTCTGTAATGTAGGCGAGTGATAAAAATTATTTGTTAATGATGTTCATGCTCCAAAATTCTGTAACGTAATCAACATTTCATTTGGTGTTTGAATGTGTTGCTTTCTGATAAACTACAACCAGTGACTTTCTTTTTCTAATGAAAAGAATGCACTGTTATTTAATGATGTTTGTCACTAACGAGTCTACTTTCTACCATTTGTAGTAGGTCAGTAAATGAAGTAGAAACATCTAACCTGGTCCATTTATTTCACATTATAGTGTGATGATATTAACCTTGCTTCCAAAGCTAAAGAGTATTTATTAATTACCATAGTTCAGACAAAGTGACAAATGAATCTTCAGCAGATCAAGCACATGCAAGCTTCACAAATGATGAGTCTGTTGTGAATTCAGAATCATGACAAACTGTTAGCAAATAGTATTACTAAAGGTCATCTATGCATCTAGAGAATGGAAAATTATGGTGTGATTGTACAAGCAACTATGTGAGTTGTTTATATACATATACACAAAATGAAAACAATCGGCATCCACACAACATATAGGGAGTAACCATGTACTAAATGCTATTTGCAAATACTAAACGGAACATGCACCTATGCTTGATCCATAGATGAAGCCTTTGATTGCACTAATAGAGATAGACTACAACTCTGTACAACTAAAAACCCCTTTTTAACAATGGGAAAGTTTTGAAAATTAAAGTTGAGAGGTTTGTTGAACACAAAATTTTACTTAAAGCAATGCTTGCTCACAACCCTGCTCGATGCCACAGGCTTAGTATCAGAACCCATACATGATCAGTTCACTGCTCCATGCAAGACCATTGTTAAATGTCTTGAAAGGAGGACAATAGTTTAGAGGTTGGGTTGATGCACATGTAGGTGAGAAGGCCCATGCAGAATCATTGGTAATTCCTTGGAAGGACAACAATTGGATGTGGGAAAGAGGAAGTCAGAAAGACACAACAAAAAATCATTAGGGGTGTCAAGGATAAGGAAAGATTATATATTTTTCATATGGGCGTCCCTAAACTTGCTAGAATAGTCAAAACTGTTACTAAAACAATACAATGAAGCCTGCTAAGGTCCTACAAAAAGACTTCATATAATCATTAAAAGGCAGGACCCAAAAGCTGGGATTGTAGTAGAATGTACCATCGCAAACTGTAACCAACATCAAGCTGAGAGAAAAACAACAAGCATCAGGCTCCTTCTCAGAATAGAGCATAACTTGAGATTTCTTCTGAAGAACAACATCAGCTCAGAGCAGAAAGAATCTAAGAGAAAAAAGATTTTAGTTCATCAACATCATATAATAAGGTGAAAAAAACTAGTAAGAAAAGCTCCAAGGTTGTAGGTATGTTTCTTCTCATTTGGTATCAATATGCATTAGAGCTTAATGGACATACACAACCAGCAAGAGGTTCACTCGCATGAAACTTCAAAATATCAGAAACAAACTGTCACAAGTACATAGTAATGCAGAAAATATATAAATATTTTACCTGACTAAAAAAAAGAGATGAAAGCATCCATAGTAGCCTAAGCTCTTGAAAACAACTTGAGTGATGCTTTGAACATGAAAGGTAGGACATAATATATCATTTGAATGAGTAATAGTAACCCAAAACTTTACCAAGGTTGCACCTTTAGTTCTTTTATTATGTCTTGTACACTCATGGATAGTGGCAGGATATGTGTACATGTTGCACATACTGGAGAGCTCTTCTCGAATAGTAGAGTCCTAAATGCTAGTTACTAGAGATAAACCAGGAAATTGACTAAACTTCTCAAGACTCAAATTATTTGTTTCTCCTGCATCAAAGTTATAACTAGAGGAAGATTATAGAAAAGTATTATCAATAAATGACTTTGAAGTACCATCAACTTTAGTCAAACTATTTAGGTAATCGTTTTAGCAAGAGTATGAGAAACCAAACCAATACAGTAGAACAAGACAATCCATTAAGTAGGTGACCCTATAATAACTGATTGTATACAAGTTTTTGTAGCGAAGTATTGGTATGTTATGGCTTCTCTTTACCAATTAAGCCCAATCAATTGCAAGTCCACCAAGTAGTCTAGGTATTGGATAGATATGTGTGCACCCTTCCTGTATATATATATGCATTTTAGATATAGTCATTAAGGGAGTAATCTACAATGAAATATAATTAATGTGGATAGATGCAATGCGAAACCAATTGATAAAAGTTTCTGGTTAAGCTTAGCTTTGAAGGTTCCAATGATCACAATTAGGAAGATGATGCAGGGAGGAATGTTAAGAATAGTTTGTAATGAAAGTATTTTCATAAAAGGCAGTTATTCAATTCAATCTACTTCAAACAGTAAATCGTGAGATTAGACAGCTGAAATGTGACCTATATCTCATTGCAAATAAGAATCTCACTACAGATCTGGGAATATGAAAGCTTGATCTTTATGAATTAATACTTCTTGCATCCTGAATCTGTCATTAATCTATCATGAAGCTGAAATAATGAATTTCAATTTGTTTGCCCAGAGTGCAGACACCAAACAGAGAACCAAACAAAGTACACAACTCTTATGTGCAAAAAAATGTATACAACTACCATAAAAGTGGCATATATACATATTCATGTTTGACCCTAGTCAAGTATAGACATTATGTAAAATATGCCTACTGGAGTGACTGCTTAGTTTAGGTTACTATCGTTTGAGTGGAATTTATTTTCAGGGTTTTGAAATTAAACTTTCTGAAATTTAATTTCATTTGTAATTAAATGTTGCATATGGGTACTTTGATTGAGGTATAACGTGGTTGTGAACAAGGATCTTAAAATGAAATTCAAACTGCTTATTAAAATATATAAGGAGAAAGTTTTTAGCTATTCTTAGACACTATTCAGATTATTGTTAAATAACTGCAAAACAAACAATTTATTAGTTTAACATTTGTTCTCCTTTGTTTTCTCGTCGAAGTTGGTATAAACATAAGAAAAGTCAAACCAAACATTACTGCATAGATCTGGTTTAGATTGGTTTAAATATTATATTAACAAGCAAGATAATAAAGTACAGTGGGTGATATTTTGATGAATCAAATCAATAACATATGCTAGTCTTTATGTATTACCAAACATCTGGATATCATCATGAATAATGTCTATGTTCCCATTGTTCAAGATTCAATCCCAACATTGATGCCAAAATTCAATTTGTGGTGGTATTTTTAATAATCAGCATGCTCCCTGGGAAGTCTAAAATTGCATTATATATATGTTCAAAAGATTGGGGAAATTAGCACCAGCAAAAATAACCTTCACATATTAAGCAAGCATACTCTAAGGTAGGACAACAAAAATCTTCCAACATCATTTCTTGGAGCGTTGGCAAGTCAAATACCTTGGTGTCATACTGTTATTCAGAATGATCTACAGAAGATGAAACCAAATATTGTTGTGATTGGTTGCCAAATTCGAAACCAGATACAGAGAGGTCTCATATTAAATTATAAGAAAATTTTGCAACTGCCCATAAGTAGGCTGGTATTTATTCATTGTCTTACATATTTCATAATGTTCCTTTGTACGAAACTGAAGTGTTTTTTTAAAAAGCATGATTCTAAATCCACCCTTTAATTAATCTTGAACAACCATGACTCTGAATCGACCTTTATATGTGTTTAATGAACCACAAATATGAATATACCCAAGAAGTAATCTAAAAATAATAAGCACGGTCATATATAACAATTTCAGCCCCTCATAAAATCTTCTTATAGATGTTATATACAAATCTAAGATGATGATCTGTAATTGCACAAATGATGTAATATCTAATGGGTGTTACCTGTTGAAAAAGATTAGACCTGTATAGAATCAAAGATTAGTCAAAGAGGATGAATGTGACGATGATCATTGATGGATCAGGGATGATGGCTGCTAGAGGTAGAAGTAAAATTGCAGTGAGAATCTGGCATGGACGCATCTGCTTTAGGCCTCCAGTTCATGTCCTGTAGTGCCCTTAGGTTTCTGGGCGGAGTCCCCAAGAATAGAATGGACGAAGGCACCCTTAGGCTGATGGGTGGATCTGCAGAGAAGAAGAGTGATCGATGGCACCTCAGGCTCTGGATGGACGCACAGCGAAGAGAAGAATGACACATGGGCAGAAGAGGTTTTCATAGTTCATGGGCAGCTGGGGGATGCGTACTGGGAGAGTTTGGAAGAAGAGCCCAGACCATGAATGTTGAGAGGATTGAGAGGGATAAATTTGGGTGAAGTCTCTCAATCAACGAAAATGAGGAATGAGTGCGCGGGAGATGAGTCGTGCGGGGGAAGTGAATTTCACTTGAAACGGAAAGAGTGGCATGTTTAGAATTGTATTCATGTAATTAACTACAATAATTTTGCTTACATTATATTTTTTGTAAACAAAAATGATTTCAGCTACGTATAAGATATATGTAAGTAAAATAAATGTAGCGAAATCACCATTTTTTAGTAGTGCATGCGAGAGAGTATGGTGGTTAATATGATGAAAAGGTAAGGAGATAGAGGGTCCCCTTGTCTAAGTCCATTTGAATTATGGAAATAACCAAAAGGAACACCATTGATGATTGTGGAGAAGTGATTTGTAGATATACATGCATGGATCCAAGAGATCCATTTGTCAGGGAAATCAAAACCCTTGAGAGTCTGCAGCAGGCATTTTCAGTTAACAAAGTCGAATGCTTTTTCAAAGTCCAGTTTGATGGCGAGGGGGGTTTTTTTGTGTGACAGAGATGGATTGTTTCATTTACCATTAAAAAGGCATCTTGAATGCTTATGTTTTTTAGAAAGGCGGATTGGTTAAGAGGAATGATGTCATCCATGAGAGGTTTGATCCTATTTGCCAAAGTTTTTGCAATGATTTTGTAAGAGGTGTTTATGAGACTGATAGGTCTGAAATGTGAGATTAATTCTGGTTTACTATTTTTTTTTATCAGAGAGATGAAGGTTTTATTGATGTATTTAATGATGTTATGAGGGTTTGGACTTGCATGGAAGGCAGAAAGAAAAGCAAGAAAGTCATGTTTATAATGGTTCCAGTTTGCCAAGTAGAATTTCGCATTTAGACCATCAGGACCAGGAGATTTATTTTTGCCGAGATCAGAGATGGCAGATTGTAATTCCTCGAGTGTGAAAGGTTTAATGAGTTCGTGGGGGTTCTTTATTTTATTTTGAAAAATAGTATTCCATTGAAGGTTATTAAGGCCGGATGGTTTGTGATTATTATTGAAGATTTTTTTGAAATGGTTTTTTATGTGTGTTATGATGGATTGTTTATGAGATGTGAGTTTTCCATTTATCATAAGGTGAGTTATAGCATTATTTCTAAATTTTTGGTTGCATATTTTATGGAAGTATTTTGTATTTTTGTCACCTTCTTTAGCCCATGTGATCTTAGCCCTTTGTCTCCATTTAGTATCAATTCTGTTATTTATGTGTTCAAGGTCAGCTTTTATTGAAAGGACCAAAGAAGGATCAGCTGATGGGTCTTTTTCAACAAGGAGAAGTTGGTCTTTGATGTTTTTTTGAGTTTTAGTTAAGGTCGAGGGATTTTGAATCATCCATTTTTTTATATGATTTTTTATGTGTTTAGTATTTTTTAAGATGTGAAGACCCATGTTTGTTGTTTGTGGGTTAGCAAGCGTCCAGGTTTCAAGACAAGATCTGGAAAAATTGTCCAAGGAAAGCCAGTTGTTTTCAAATCTAAAGGGACGAGATCCCCATGAGCAAGAGACAGTTTCTAGAATTAAGGGAAAGTGGTCAGAAATAGTTCGGTGGAAGATATATACAGAAGAGAGAGGATTCTTGTCTTCCCAAAGGTTTGAACAAATAAAATGGTCAAGTCGGGCAAAAGACTGGTTTCTTGACCACGTGAATAAGGCATTTGTGGGAACAAGGTCGATAAGTGAATGGTTTGTAAGCATCTGGCTAAATTTTTTGTCGGCGACAGTCATGGGAGAGGGAGAAGGATTGGAGTTGTGTCTATCAGAAATTTGGGTGACAAGGTTAAAATCTCCACCAAGGACCCAGGGTGTCAGATGATAATTTGTGAAGAGACAGTTTAACTCCTCAAGGAAGGGGGGTTTGTCATAACCTGGTTCCCCATATATACCATAGAATGACCAAAGGTAGTCATCAGCAAGATTTTTAAAGTCCATCGTTATCGAAAAGTTTAGAATAGAGGATTTTAGCAATAAGAGAGCCTGGTTATTATAACCCACAATGATACCACCTTTAAAGCCCTTGGGGGGAAGCTGAATCCAGTTTGTGATTCTATTTCCACCAATAGTTTTGAGGGCGAAAGGGGTGAGAAAAGTTTTTGTTTCTTGGATGGAGATTAGATCTATATTGTTTTTATATATGTGAGATCGTATTTTTTTTTCTTTGTAAATTAGCTGCACCACAAATATTCCAAGTTGAGATTTTCATGATGAAGGAAAAGACAAAGAAATAATAGAATGACACAGATAATAATCATGTTAACAACTTCTCTTTGACCAACCCATGTAGGATTCTATGTTATTAAGAACATACTGTGCATCATCATTCTTTTCAAAGCAAAAGCCTATCTTGTTTGCAAAGGATGTGAAACTTTTTGTGTTAGACCAAGAAGCTATATCATCCATAGTGTCAAACTTTTTATTTGCTTTTTTTTATAAGATAGAGTTGTAGAAAGAGTTGACGCAGAGGAAACATAACTGAAAGAGCAAGGTGGGGTGTTACCTTTCTTTGTCCTGTTTATGATGTTGGATCCTTTGATGTCGAATTGATCTGGCTACAAGATCTTTTGAAGGTAGCTTGTGTTTGTCTTTTGCAGTGGGCTCTCCTGTCCCGAACTCTACAGCGAGTTTTCATTTTTTTGTAGAGATGAGTCTTGAAAAATAGTAGTTTGATTGTTTTTATTTGGTGAATGCCAACTTTCCTTAGTAGAAGAAGGAGATGGGCAAGTGTTATTGCTCGGTTTGATATTGGTAGTGGGGAGGGGGGCTCTGGAGATCTGGTTCTTTTCTTATTTTGAAGGTGATAGGTGTTTTCAGAAAGGTTTGTGGGTTTCCTAATCCAGACTTGGTTTCTGACAGGAGGAACTCTGGTATGTGAGATAGGGTTTTTACCTTTGTTTGTGCTGAACCAGGAAGGAGGGTGTGAGGTAAGATCGGAAAAAGCAGTGCTATTTATAGTGGGGTGTTCAGCAGCAAGCTTTAGGTAATAGATAGATTCTCCAATCCTAATGTTAATGGAAGGTGGAAGGGAGATGGTAGCTTTGACAGAGAAGAGGCAATAAGCTTTGATGTATTGGGTGGGATGGAGCGTTTCTGGGCTAATGTATTGAAGTGTAGCCCCAATAGAATGATCAATACCTCTCAAAATCTCAAGCTCCCACAGGTGTGGAGGAAGATTTGAAATGGCTACCCAATCTGAGCCACCTGCAGGGGCCGAGAAAGAGCCTGAATCAGCTGACCATTTGGATAGACGCGCCATGATAAAGCTGGAGCCACAAGGTATAGTGAGCACTTGGTTGAAGATATGATTTATCTTCGTCCCTTCAGGAACAGTATAAATGAGTTGGGTGGGTGAGAAGATTTTGGGTTTGAGGATGGTTTGGCCAGGGAGAAGAAGAGCTAAAGCTCTATTAATGTCGAGAACGTTGATAGGATTATTGTCCAAGTTATTTTCTATTGAAACAAGTATGCTTCTGAGGGAGAAAACTTTGAGTAAGCGCATGGAGTTTGCAAGGAGATCCATGGCTATAGCATATTCAAGGTGATCAGGTATCTTCATGATTGGAACGGAGGGAGGATGGTTAACACTATGGGTTTTGGCAGATGGGGTCTTTGAAGGGGGGATTTTTTGTTGAGTGTAGTGTTTGGAAGGGTTTCTAGGCAAGAGATAGGGTTTTGATATATGAGGTATCCTTGAGTTTGAATTTGAGAGATATGAGTTTGTTGTTTTTGCATGTTCGGGCGGGATATTTGCTAGACATGCAAAAGGATTCTTTGAATCGTAATGATGATGAGAGGGCGCAGCGTTTGGCCTGTAGACAGAAAAAAAGTCATTTTGGGACCGCTGAACTACTTTGGAAAGAGGAGATTTGCGTCGAACGAGAGTGCATGTGAGAGAGGTGGAGATTTGGCTGGTGTGTATTCTTGTTAGGGTGAGGACGCGCCAAACAGAACCTTTTTATGTGTCCTAGGCAACCGCAGCCAAAGCAAGTGCGTCGTGAGAAGCATCTAGAAGTAGAGTGACTGTTGCTGTGGCAGAGGGAGCAAAAAAGGGCTCGAAAAGGTTTTTTTGGGGGGAACCGTTTTCCAGATATGGGCGGTGGGGTTTTTTTCTAGAGTGTCGTTTATGAGAAGGGAAGATTTTGCTTGTCCCAGGATAGGAAAGGAGAGATTTAAGTGGTAATCGTCCTTAGGGATGATGTCCCCTATCGGGGGGAATTTGGAAGGAGGGTTTTGTATAAGGACGAGATTTTTGGTTTGTAATCTTTATCTTTAAAGGATGGAGTAGGAAAAAGCTTATACCTTTCAGCGATGGAGTTGTGTTGTTGAATCGAGGGAGATGTGACATGGTCTTGTTCATCTTCTGACCCTGAGGAGATGGAGATGGGCCATGATTTTGCACCCGTAGGGGGTTGATGTTTTGCTCTGACGAAGAGTTGGTCCGCAGAGTTTGAGGATGATGAACTGTCTTGATCATGTCTTTTGTAGAGGTAGGCAAGAGCTGGTGGAGATTCATGGATGAAATCACAAACCCATGTATGGAAGGTGCGATCTTTGTAAGGTTTAAGGAACATCGACCACTCCGGTTGTAGATTTAGTACCATGTGCATCTCGTTCCAACCTTCCGAGATGAGGAGGAAGGGGGCTTTTTTACCCCATGTTGTTTCTGAGGGGGTTGACCATGAAATCGTGACCTGGAAAGAGCGGTGTCCGATGTTAATCATACTGATGCCTGGAGAAACGTCGTATTTGTGGTAGATCCATGCTCTTGGCAGCGGGATAGTTGTTGAGAAATTAGGGTCGGAGAGATGGATCTCGAGGAAGGGGAAGCGCGAGTTCATGTTGTTTGAGGAAGATGGAGTTTTTGTGATGTTGCTGGACTTCAGGGTTTTACGTTTCTGTAAGGCACGGCGAAAAGTTGAGATTTTGCCTGAATGGTGCATGCACAGAGCTTTTATGCATGAGGCGAGGGTGAGGGTGCCTCCAGTTCTCATATTGAAATCCGATCGTTAGGTGGGGCTTTTATTGCGGCTAATTGAGACAGAGTAAAGCTGATGTGAACCTGGTATCCAGCAAAATCTAGGGTAGGGAATATAACCGAAAGAGAGAATGAAGAGGGGCAATCAATGAGATGTTGGTTGCATGTTTCTAAGACCGATTGGGAGACATGAGGTGTGGTGTAACAGTTGTAGATATACTCGAAAATTTTATCACACTGTTTTTGAAGGGTTCAGAAGATGTAAGTAGTTCCACCGCAATGAAAAGAGAGACCGTCAGAGAAGATGAAGCTTTCTCGGCGAAACCAGAGAGCTTTAACCAAATTTGGCTGAGGCGATGAAGCTTCTTAAATCAGATGTTGCATGCTCATATTGTAACAAAGTGATGAAGCTGATTGATGAGATGGTACCATTATCCTGCAAAGAGGAGAAGAAACAGGGGAAATTTACCTGAGGAATGAAGATTCTTGTGGCCCTGGAAAGGGAGGAGCTGATTTTGGAAGAGGCAGAAACCCGAACGAGCCGATGAAGGGTATCTCCGTCCCTAAGGAGGAGAAGCCAGCGACAGGAGGAGATCGTCGGGGAGGGAGAAACCAACCTGGGAGACGGCGAACCGGTTGGAGAAATTCTACATAGAAGTTGGAGTTTTCTCCCTCTAACTTACCGTTTAGGCTCGTTGAGAAAACCCTTGAAGCTGGAAAAGTATCACATGTCAAACTATAATTAGCTTGCTAGTGTATAGTGGCATCTTCACTATAGAGTTACTATTGCAACATGCACTCTCTTCTGGGAGATCACACAACAACCCTGATATATTCTCTTCGGGGAGATCACACAGAAACCCTGATATAATGAGTCATGGCACATAGCCATACTCTGAGGGAGATCACACAGCAACCCTCATTTGGACGTAAGGATATTTTCTCCCATCACCCCCACATATTAAAAAATATGCTCTCCGAGTTAAACTCATTTCACCATTCTGCAAATTCTAACACTAAATGGGTCTATGGCCAGGGTAACTACATGATAAGGTTCTACTTGATTAATTAGGTGCATTACAATATCTTTTAGCATCAACCAAGTTAGAAGCATGAATTATAACATATGCTACAAAGAAAGGTGTAATACATTTATCAAGTACTTTCATAATATTTAGAACACATTGAATGCATAACACTCGATATCTCAATGCCTTATCACATTACTGGGGATTCTCATCCCTTAACTTTATTATCATCATGATTGCTAGATTGGGGTATTCAAACCCTTAGTTCATCACTGAATATTGTCACCTCTTATTAGGAAACTATTGCCTCTAGGTCCTCAGACCCATGTATACATTGTAGTTATTGCACAAGTATTTCACATGGCTCACAAGGACCATTTAACCTGTATCATATGAAACATCATAGCTCATACCTGGCTATGCTCATCATCTCATAATACCTGCATGGCTAGTATTTCATAATAAAAACAATATCAAGTATGTATCATCACCATGCAATACAAGAGAAATACAACCTTCCCATTATTAGGGTTAGGGTTTTCCTTTTTAGCCGATTAGGGTTTCAAGTTCATATTATCAAGAATCAAAACCCTAAGTCATAGCTCCACACATTTTAGGAGCATACATTGATATCATAAGTATTCAATCATATTTGTTTATTCTCATCATTTATCACTAAATGATTATCACAAAAAGTATGAGTTTCTCTCTTATCCTCACTAGGATATCGATTACATCATACTTTATTAAATTGGCTCAACCCTTTTCTCCAGGTACATTGGCCTAAACTTATCAAAATGCATTAAACTCTTTACATCTTAATGTATCATTTGACATAACACACTTCATGTGTTACTCAATCAAGTATATCGTATTTGAGGTTCTTACCTCCATATTGGTTTTGAGGTGCTTCCATTATATCAGGCTAGAGGTGTATGCTTACTACCATATCGTCCAAGAGGTGTGTTCTTACCACCATATCGTCCAAGAGGTGTGTGTTTACCACCATTTCGTCCAAGAGGTGTGTGCTTATCACCATATTGTCCAAGAGGTGTGTGCTTATCACCATATTGTCCAAGAGGTGTGTGCTTACCACCATATCGTCTAAGAGGTGTGTGTTTACCACCATATCATCCAAGAGGTGTGTGCTTACCACCATATCATCCAAGAGGTGTGTGCTTATCACCATATCGTCCAAGAGGGGTGTGTGTCACTTATATCGGGTTACTCAAGTGTAGGGTTTTGCATATCGGGTTAGATCTTTATGCTCATACCTTCTCAAACCTTCAAAGTATCAACCTACCATGTGTTGAGTGATAGCCTAGACAACTAGTTAGTCCTTTTTTTTCAACCAACCCAAATGTACAAAATGATAGGGGTGTGGGGTTCCAAGGTATAACAAATTTCATATCATCATATTGGGTTTCATTACCATATCGGGTTAGAGGTGCTTCAACCCAATATCGGTTTGTGACATGATGATGTCATCATCATCATCAAGCTCTAGACTTTCATCCCTTACTGTTCTAATTCATGGACAATAGTGTAACATCCCTAACCTGGGTTATGAACTAACCCTAGGTGTTTTTCTTAATTATGTAATTAGATACTGATGATTATCTTTTGGTATGTAATTAAAGCACCTGAGGAACATATGTTTCCATTTCTGTCCTTTTTAAATACTGTTGTAATATTGTTTTGTAATACAGGGACCTATGTGCAAATTACCCAATTAGAGGGGTTAACTTGAAAATTGCACATTTTAAGATGTTCCTTTGGTGTTGAGACATCATAATATTAAAAATGATGAAGTAAGATGGATTCTCCAAGCTTGGGCACCAAGATGCAGGTTGTGGAGCAATCCTTGTGCTTAAAACCCTAGTTTTGGTGTAAAGTGCAATTTACCCAAAATGTGGGGTGAAACTTGTAAAGTATACCTTCTAGAATATCTTTTATGACTCTTGACATCATTTAGAGTAAAAATGATGAAGAGGGCACTTCATTTGAATAAACATATAAAAAGGAACACCCTTGTAATTGAATAATCAAGTTATAAGAATAATAACCCTTTTATATGTGTACATTAGTAGTAAGTTGACCTTCTTTGCCTTTAGTCCTTGGTTTTAGAAGGAGTGTTACCTTAGAAATAAGTAGGAAGGACGTGCCTAAAAGGGAGAGGGACCTAGATGAGAATAAGAGAAATAGTTATCATTATCATGGAAATACCCCCTAAGGTATATAGTCATCTATCCTTTACAACTAAACGATCGTTTCTTCACTTATATCACTTATCACCTTGCTCAAACTGACTAACACAGAGCCTTGGAGCAGAGGAGAATGGCTAAGGAGAAGCTAGGTAAGCTTGGGTCATTCTCTTGCTCGATTTCATGGAGGAAGTTGGATTACAAGGTTGGTTTTATGGTTTTCTCACTTAACTCTCTCTTTCTAGCCGATCTTTCCCAATCCTTTTCTTGGAGAAACACCCTGGGCCGACCTGTGGAGCTCAAGATGCCATTAAAGGCTTGGAAGCTTGGAGCTCTAGGAATGACCTTAAGGCGGGTTTTATAACTCTAAACCTCTTGCTTTGTTTATGCATATCTTTGTTCTTACAATTTGTAGCTAGTTCTTCTTCTTCCCCACTCTTCCTTGCATTTTTGCAAGAAAAAACCACGAGGTAACCGACCTGATCTAAGGTTGAAGATGATGGGTGTGATTCCCTAGGCTACTTTACCAAACGACCTTGGACCATTTGGTCTAAATGGTTTGCAAGACCGTTTGAAATCAAACGATCTCAAGACCGTTTGATTTCATGCGGTTTGCAAGACCGTTTAGATTCAAACGGTCTCCAAGACTGTTTGGTAAGTTTGACCAAGTGAAGACCATTTATAGGTATGCTTAATACATCATGAATTAATCATCTACAAAGATTCATCATCTATTTGCAAACAAATTACAAGTTGAAGGCACTTCAATCCTTCAAACCCTAATCGGGTTCAATTGCTGATTTCATGGACCAATCTTGTTGAAGTTTGGGTTGAGTGGCCCAAACGGTTTCAAAACCATTTGGGAATCACACAAAGGGTCTCAAGACTGTTTGGTGACCACCCAAGACCGTTTGGAGGTCTAGGGTTAAGGTAATTTGACCAATTGAAGGTCCAATCACAATGGGTTGTTGAAATAATCCAAAATGCTGAATTGTAACTTAATTAGGGTTCAACACGTATCTATTTGACTTAGATTTTGATGAGACTTTGGAAAAACGGTCTCAAGACCGTTTGTAGGATGTCCAAATGATCCCAAGACCGTTAGGGCCAAGTTGGGGCGCAATTGAGTGGCAATTGATGGGTTCAACTTTAATTAGACTCATGTTGGTCAATGTTGATAGTTAACCGATTACAAACCCTAATTGAATTGGTTTTAACACTAATTGGCTATCAATTGTGGGTCAATTAAGTGTCCAATTGGTTAATTTTAACCCTAATTGGATCAATTGATAAGTGATTAACATATATGAGGTCAATTGAGGGGTTCAACCTTGAAAACCCTATTTGATTGCAAGTGTTGATGCACTTTTTAGGTCCATGCGGTTTTGAGCCATTTGGACCAAACGATCTCAAGACCGTTTGAGTCCAAATGGTATCAAGACCATTTGGGCTCAAATGGTTTCAAAACCGTTTGAAGGTCATGCGGTTTGGAGCTTATGCGGTTTGAACCCATGTGGTTTGGTCAGGTGTTTTGCTCAAACGGTTTCAAAGTCAACCATGTCCAAACGGTCAACATGATGAAACGGTTTCAAGACTGTTTAAGGGCAAACGGTCTTGAGTGTCATGCGGTCTTGAAGTCAACACTAACCAAATGGTCAACCCTTCCAAATGGTTTCAAAACCATTTGGAGGTTGAAGTGTGTAATCATTTTGGGACTTTTAGGGTTATGATTTCTTAATGCCTTGAAGGCTTAGATGGTTCAATGGTTGTTTAACCTAAACCCTAATATTACCTAATGATAATAAAGGGTTAAGTAACTAGTAGTTTGACCCATGTTATGATTAATGATGAACATTATTAAGGCACTCATGAAGGGTTCAAGTAAACAAACAACCCTTGATCAAGTAAACCCTAATTCTAGGGTAATAACATGTAATGTGAATAGTAAACCCTAATTGAGGGTGATGTGTTGAAATATACAATAAACCCTAATTCCAGGTTATGCTTTTAAGCATGAATCTTCATGATTAAAGTATGAGATGAGGAATGATTATTCCTAATCATAATGAAAGGGATTGGATAACCCTAATTGATGTAAATAAGGGAACCTAGCTTTAATAAAAGCATAAAGGTACAACCCTTGAATTGAAAGATTAATTCTGCTTTATAAATTGACTGATCTAGAAATGAATTGTTTATTGTTGTCAATTGAATTAACCATGCAGCTTCTTATAAGAGAATGATCATAGCCAGGTAAGGGTTATGATATCATATTCATTGAATGCATGTTATTAGCTTTATGAATAGTGACATACTATGTTGCCTAATTTAAGTGGCATCATATGAGATTGATAGGCTGTAAGAGCCATGAGTAACATCAAGGTCATGCTGATTAGATGACTTGTGATGAAATGATTAAGAATTGATATCCATATGATAACTGATGTGAGTTAAGCTTGATACATTTAGTATTCTACTTTCATAATTGTTGTTCTAATGATTAATGTTTGAGAACATGCTTGATGTTAAAAGAATGCTGAAATGTACCTAACTAATCAAGTATAACCATACCATGTAGAGCCCTAATCATAGATCCATCATTGTCAGAAGCTAAATGATGGTGAAATAGGTTTTCCTAAGGGAACTCCTAGATCACATACTTTTGAGTATGTGGGGGAATATGGATGTGAATATCCTTACATCCTAGTGTAGGAGTTGATGTAGATGTATCTTAATCTATCAACCCTTCAATATATGTTTATGTCGGGGTGATGTATCACTATTCTCCCGAGTGAATATTTAAATATTGCATCGATGAGAAATAAATAAGAGATATTTCGATGGCGAAGAGAGTACAGAATGCCACTGTGACTCTAATAGCGAAGTGCCAGAATACCTTGGTAAGCTATAATAGCAGAGATACTAGATGTCCTGCATGTTCATCCTCACACTGACTGAGGAAGATGAGGTCAGTAGAATTCGACTCTTTTGATGATCTAGGTATGATACCGATGCGACTTAGTAGTGATCGGTTAGAGTATGAGTGGTATACCTCATCTCCGCAGGGCATAATAATGTTTGTAAAATATAATCAGCCGTGTAGCATATCTGCTAGGGTTGAACTATGAGAAACAATGATTCATATTACATTGTTTATATTGATATCATGTTCAAGAATCTAGTATGCATATTCCTTAATGAAGTTGCTTTACTTATTATCAAACTTGTTGTTGAATGATTTAAGTTACTTTGCCTATGTTATTCTTTACTTGCTATAACAAAGCTTCTGGCAGAGAGTTATAACTCTCACTGGGACAATTATTCAGATTGTCTCACTCCGTAGGTTTCAACTATTAGGTGGGCGTTGAGGACGAAGAAACCAATCTGAGGGTGAGTAGTATCAGCAACAGCAACACCAGGGGCAGCAGTGAATCTCAGGTGGAGATACTGACTGCTGAGTCCTGTAGTTAGTTTGTCTTATGTCGTCTCTGTACTCTCAGGTCCTAGGAGTCAATAGGTCTGAGATTTTAGTTTTTAGTCTCGAGATTTTGTATCTGGATGTATATAATCACTCGAGAGGTAATTTTACAATGATGTAAACTGTTCATCTTGTTTCTTATAAAGGAGTTTTATGGTTTCAAGATCTTTCTCTGAAAGGTTTTAATTTCCAATATTCCGCTACTATTTAATCGTTCCCGCTTAGTTTATCTCATCTTTTATAAGTTGGATCCCACAATTAGTGGTATCAGAGCTCTAGGTTCGCCGAGTCTACAGAGACATAGGACTTAGGATGTCGAGTCTATTCTTAGTGTTTTCCAGTATATCTAATAGTGTCTTCTGCTCCTCAGGAGAGGAAGATAAGTAAGGATGTATGGACCACACAAGGAGTATGTGGAAGAAAGTAGTGTTGCTGCACCCCGAGAAGGTGCAAGGAACCCAGAAATAGAACAGCCTGTACTTGAGCCACCTATGGAGCCACCTCAGTTTAACCTGACCGATATGGAGAACCCAGCTGTTTAGACTATGTTCGGGCAGTTTATGACTGCCATGACACATATCACAGATAGGATGCTTATGCCTGCACCTAGGGCACCTGCCCAGTCTGAAGGACAAGGTATCGGTAAGACGTTCGAGCGACTTCGTCATGTCGGAGCAACCGAATACTTTGGAATAGCTGATCCTGTAGATGTCGATCTGTGGTTAACCGAGTTGGAGAAAGCCTTTAGAATCATGAACATCCCAGAAGTTGAGAAGGTTAGACATGATGTCTATCTTCTCAAGGGGAGTGTTGGTCACTGGTGGACCATGGAAGAGCAGAAGAGGCCTGGTGTGGAGGTTGCCTGGGAAGTCTTCCGACGGGAATTTATCAATAGATATTTCCCTAAGACGTTCCTGGATGAGAAGATCTCTCAGTTCGAGAGGTTAAGGCAAGGTCTGATGAACATTAGCGAATACGAAGCTAAGTTCATGGAGCTATTGCGGTTCTGTCCGCATATGACTGCTACATATGAAGAGAGGATTAGGCAGTTCGAGAAAGGATTGAATGCTGAGTTGACTACTCCTGTGTCTGCTCTAGAGAACCGAGAAAGTTTGCTACCTTCATTGAGTCAGTCTGAAGGATAGAGAGTTCCGTAGCTGAGAAAAGGCAAACCCATAAGAGATATCCTCAGTTCTAGGGATCTTCATCTAGAGACTTCAAGAAGCCTAGGTTTTCTGCACTGACACCACCACCACCTAGACCTAGTGCTCTGACACAGTGGACACCAAGTAGAGGTAGAGGACGAAGCCTACCACTACAAGGAGCTCGCAGTTCAGCATCAATGTCAGTTATAGGACCACCAAGACCACAACAACTGGAAAGAAGTTGCTACTTATGTGGGAAGGTGGGGCACTTGATGAAAGACTGCAGAGCTAGACCAGCAAGTGTAACACAGCCACAGAGACAGAGTCAGCAAGGATCCCAGAGGAGGCAGTTTCAAGGAACAGCTAGAGGATGTGGACAAGCATCCCAAGCTGGATCGTCAACACCGAATCAACCTCAGGCGACAGCAAGGTTCTATGCTATGAACCCACCTGATGCAGTGATCAACCCTCGGGTTGTAGCAGGTCATATGGAGTTATTATATTCTGATATGTCCACATCTTGTGTTGTATCTGTTTTGATTGACTCAGGTGCTACACACTCCTTTATCACTCGAAGAGTGATTCGTAACTGCAATATGACAGTCAGTCATAGGGAAGATAGCTTGTTGCTTAAAACTCCATTGAGAGGGTCTGTTGTGTTGAAGGAGGTATGCTCTCCTTGTATCCTCTTCTTTTCTGAACATCGCATTAAAGTGGATCTAATACCACTTGAGATGCAAAGATTTGACATAATCCTTGGGATGGATACCTTAGAAAGGTATAGGGTTGTCTTGGATTGTGAATCCAAGCAAGCTGTGTTTGCTGATGAAAGCGACACATGGATCTTTCAAGGAGAGAGAAAGATTCTACCCACCTATCTTGTGTCAGCTATGGTTGCTGAGAAGCTGATGAGGCAAGGATGTTATGCATTCTTAGCCCATGTGGTAGATACTACCATGGAGAGTCCTAACCCTGCTGAAGTTCCTGTAGTCAGGGAATTTGAAGATGTATTTCCTGAAGAACTTCCAGGTGTGCCACCGCCTCGGGAAATTGATTTTGAAATCAATTTGATCCCAGATACACAACCTATAGCACAGACACTGTATAGGATGGCGCCTGCCGAAATGGCAGAACTCAAGAAACAACTTTAAGAGTTGGTTGAGAAGGGTTTCATCCGACCGAGTACTTCGCCTTGGGGTGCTCTGATCCTCTTTGTTAAAAAGAAAGACGGATCAATGTGGTTGTGCATTGACTACAGACAATTAAATAAAGTAACAATAAAGAATAAGTACCCTCTGCCGAGGATTAACGATCTCTTTGACCAGTTGTGTGGTGCAACCGTCTTCTCAAAGATATATTTGAGGTCAGGATATCATCAACTCCGTATTAAGGATAGTGACATATCCAAGTCTACTTTTAGGACAAGGTATGGTCACTATGAGTTCATAGTTATGTCGTTTGGACTAACTAATGCACCAGCTGCATTTATGGAACTCATGAATAGAATCTTCCAACCTTTCCTCGATCAGTGTGTTGTTGTCTTTATAGATGACATTCTGATCTATAGTAGAGATGCTCAGCAGCATGAACAACATCTTCGACAGGCTCTAACTTTGCTAAGAGAACACAAGCTATACACTAAGTTTAGAAAGTGTGAGTTTTGGTTGCCGGAAGTATCTTTCCTTGGACATGTGGTATCTGCCTCGAGTATTCATGTTGACCCTAAAAAGGTAGAATCTGTTCTACAATGGGAACAGCTGAAGACACTAATGGAGATTCATAGTTTCTTAGGGTTGGCTGGCTATTACCGAAGGTTCATTAAGAACTTCAATTCCATAGCCTTACCCTTGACTAAGTTGACCCGGAAGGATGTTCCTTTTGTCTGGAGTGATAAGTGTCAGCAATCTTTTCAGTTGCTGAAAGAGAGGTTGACAAGTGCACCTGTACTTGTGTTACCTGAACAAGGCAAAGGATATGTGGTTTTCTGTGATGCCTCCAAGAATGGACTCGGATGTGTGTTGATGCAGGATAAGCAAGTGATTTCTTTTGCTTCCAGACAGCTTAAGAAACATGAGAAGAATTATCCGACACACGATCTGGAGTTATCTGCCGTGGTTCATGCCTTGAAGATTTGGAGACATTATCTCTACAGAGAGACATTCCAGATTTTCACTGATCATAAAAATCTTAAGTACATCTTCTCTCAGCATGAGCTTAACATGAGACAACGTCACTGGATGGAGTTAATCAAGGACTACGATTGTACAACTGATTACCATCTAGGGAAGGCCAATGTAGTTGCAGATGCCTTGAGTAGGAAATCAGAAACACCATCCTCTGATAGGGCACAACTAAACTCCTTAGTATGCTCTAGGAGAGATATGCTTATCTCCTTAAGGCAAGACAATGTACAGTTGAAGGTGTCATTGTTAGTTGGGTTGTTAGCTGAGATGCATACAAAACCTACTCTAAGAGAGCAGATTAAGGAGGCACAACAAGTTGATGTTGTAGTTCAACATATCAGATCGGAGTATGGTGATGAGAAATGAGATGGTTTCCATGACTCAGATGATCAAGTAGCATGTTATCATGGGAGGATGATAGTACTGGATGTGGATAACTTGAGGAAGTTAGTCCTGGAAGAAGCTCATTCTTAGATGTATGCTATGCATCCAGGGAGCACCAAGATGTATCGAAACTTGAAAGATATGTATTGGTGGCCTGGGATGAAGAAGGATGTTGTAGAGTTTGTTATGCGGTGTCCTGTGTGTCAGCAAGTTAAAGCTGAACACCAGAAGCCTGCAGGAACAATGCAACCTTTACCCATACCACAGTGGAAGTGGGACCATTTAACCATGGACTTTGTTGTTGGCCTACCAAGAACAAACAAAGGGCATGATTCCATTTGGGTAATAGTTGATAGGTTGATCAATACAGCTCATTTCTTGCCTGTCAAAACAACCTATTCTGCTGAGAAGCTAGCACAGCTGTATGTTGAAGAGATAGTGCGACTACACGGAGTTCCAGTCACTATAGTTTCTGAAAGAGGTCCCCAGTTTACGAGTCATTTTTGGGAGCGACTACACAAATCTCTAGGCACTCAGCTAAGGTTTAGTACAACCTTTCATCCACAGACTAATGGACAGTCGGAAAGGACTATACAGACCTTAGAGGACTTGTTGAGAGCATGTGTTCTCCAGTTTACAGGGACTTGGGATCTGCACCTAAGCTTAATAGAGTTTGCCTATAACAATAGCTACCAACATAGCATTGACATGGCTCCTTATGAAGTGTTATATGGTAGACGATGTAGATCACCCTTATGTTGGTATGAGATTGGTGAACATCAGCTGTTAGGTCCTGATCTTGTGCAGCAAACCACAGAGAAAATTAAAGTAATACAACAACAGATTAAGACCGCATAGGATAGGCAGAAGTCTTATACTGATAGATATCGTAGACCCTTAGAGTTCCAGGTTGGAGACAAAGTGTACCTCAAGGTCTCTCCTTGGAAAGGAGTCCTTCGTTTTGGAAGGAAAGGGAAGTTAGCTCCTAGATTTATGGGGCCTTATTCAATCATTGAACGGGTTGGAAAGGTAGCCTATAGACTAGAGTTGCCACCAGAATTACAGAAACTACACCCCGTGTTTCACATTTCTATGCTGAGGAAATGTCACCCTGATACAGAGTCAGTTCTACAACCTATGGAGGTAGAATTGAATGAAGATATATCTTATGAGGAAGGACCAGTGTCAATCCTTGATAATAGAGTTAAAAAGTTGAAAAAGAAAGATATAAGTCTTGTGAAAGTCCTCTGGAATCATCGTGGTGTTAAAGAAGCCACTTGGGAACTAGAGGAAGAGATGAGAAGGAAATACCCTGCTCTTTTCTCTTAATATGTTTTGTTGATTTCGGGGACGAAATCCTTGTTAGGGGTGGATAATTTGTAACATCCCTAACCTAGGTTATGAACTAACCCTAGGTGTTTTGCTTAATAATGTAATTATATACTGATGATTATCTTTTGGTATGAAGCACCTGAGGAACATATGTTTCCATTTCTATCCTTTTTAAACAATGTTGTAATATTGTTTTGTAATACAAGGACCTATGTGCAAATTACCCAATTAGAGGGGTTAACTTGAAAGTTGCACATGTTAAGATGTTCCTTTGGTGTTGAGACATCATAATATTAAAAATGATGAAGTAAGATGGATTCTCCAAGCTTGGGCACCAAGATGCAGCTTGTGGAGCAATCCTTGTGCTTAAAACCCTAGTTTTGGTGTAAAGTGCAATTTACCCAAAATGTGGGGTGCAACTTGTAAAATATACCTTCTAGAATATCTTTTATGACTCTTTACATCATTTAGAGTAAAAATGATGAAGAGGGCGCTTCATTTGAATAAACATATAAAAAGGAACACCTTTGTAATTGAATAATCAAGTTATAAGTATAATAACCCTTTTATATGCGTACATTAGTAGTAAGTTGACCTTCTTTGCCTTTAGTCCTTGGTTTTAGAAGGAGTGTTACCTTAGAAATAAGTAGGAAGGACGTGCCTAAAAGGTAGAGGGACCTAGATGAGAATAAGAGAAATAGTTATCATTATCATGGAAATACCCCCTAAGGTATATAGTCATCTATCCTTTACAACTAAATGATCATTTCTTCACTTCTATCACTTATCACCTTGCTCAAACCGACTAAGGCAGAGCCTTGGAGTAGAGGAGAATGTCTAAGGAGAATCTAGGTAAGCTTGGGTCATCCTCTTGCTTGATTTCATGGAGGAAGTTGGATTACAAGGTCGGTTTTATGGTTTTCTCACTTAACTCTCTCTTTCTAGCCGATCTTTCCCAACCCTTTTCTTGGAGAAACACCCTTGGCCGACCTATGGAGCTCAAGATGCCATTAAAGGTTTGGAATCTTGGATCTATAGGAATGACCTTAAGGCGGGTTTTATAACTCTAAACCTCTTGCTTTGTTTATGCATATCTTTGTTCTTACAATTTGTAGCTAGTTCTTCTTCTTCCCCACTCTTCCTTGCATTTTTGCAAGCAAAAACCACAAAGTAACCGACCTGATCTAAGGTTGAAGATGATGGGCGTGATTCCCTAGGCTACTTTACCAAATGACCTTGGACCATTTGGTCTAAATGGTTTGCAAGACCGTTTGAAATCAAACGATCTCAAGACCGTTTGATTTCATGCGGTTTGCAAGACCGTTTAGATTCAAACGGTCTCCAAGCCCATTTGGCAAGTTTGACCAAGTGAAGACTATTTAGAGGTCTGCTGAATACATCATGAATTAATCATCTACAAAGATTCATCATCTATTTGCAAACAAATTACAAGTTGAAGGCACTTCAATCCTTTAAACCCTAATCGGGTTCAATTGCTGATTTCATGGACCAATCTTTTTGAAGTTTGGGTTGAGTGGCCCAAACGGTTTCCAAACCATTTGGGAATCACCCGAACAGTCTCAAGACCGTTTGGTGACCACCCAAGACCATTTGGAGGTCTAGGGTTAAGGTAATTTGACCAATTGAAGGTCCAATCACAATAGGTTGTTGAATTAATCCAAAATGCTGAATTGTAACTTAATTAGGGTTCAACCCTTATCTATTTGACTTAGCTTTTGATGAGACTTTGGACAAACGGTCTCAAGACCGTTTGGAGGATGTCCAAACGATCCCAAGACCGTTTGGGCCAAGTTGGGGCCCAATTGAGTGGCAATTGATGGGTTCAACTTCAATTAGACTCATGTTGATCAATGTTGATGGTTAACCGATTACAAACCCTAATTGAATTGGTTTTAACACTAACTGGATATCAATTGTGGGTCAATTGAGTGTACAATTGGTTAAGGTTAACCCTAATTGGCTCAATTGATAAGTGATTAACATATATGAGGTCAATTGAGGGGTTCAACCTTGAAAACCCTATTCGATTGCAAGTGTTGATGCACTTTTTAGGTCCATGCGGTTTTGAGCCATTTGGACCAAACGGTCTCAAGACCGTTTGGGCTCAAATGGTTTCAAAACCGTTTGAAGGTCATGCGGTTTGGAGCTTATGCGGTTTGGTCAGGTTTTTTGTTTAAACGGTTTCAAAGTCAACCATGTCCAAACGGTCAACATGATGAAACAGTTTCAAGACCGTTTAAGGGCAAACGGTCTTGAGTGTCATGTGGTATTGAAGTCAACCCTAACCACACGGTCAACCCTTCCAAACGGTTTCAAAACCGTTTGGAGGTTGAAGTGTGTAATCGTTTGGGGACTTTTAGGGTTATGATTTCTTAATGCGTTGAAGGCTTAGATGGTTCAATGGTTGTTTAACTTAAACCCTAATAATACCTAAAGATAATAAAGGGTTAAGTAACTAGTAGTTTGACCCATGTTATGATTAATGATGAACATTATCAAGGCACTCATGAAGGGTTCAAGTAAACAAACAACCCTTGATCAAGTAAACCCTAATTCTAGGGTAATAACATGTAATGTGAATAGTAAACCCTAATTGAGGGTGATGTGTTGAAATATACAATAAACCCTAATTCCAGGTTATGCTTTTAAGCATGAATCTTCATGATTAAAGTATGAGATGAGGAATGATTATTCCTAATCATAATGAAAGGGATTGGATAACCCTAATTGATGTAAATAAGGGAACCTAGCTTTAGTAAAAGCATAAAGGTACAACCCTTGAATTGAAAGATTAATTCTACTTTATAAATTGACTGATCTAGAAATGAATTGTTTATTGTTGTCAATTGAATTAACCATGCAGGTTCTTATAAGAGAATGATCATAGCCAGGTAAGGGTTATGATATCATATTCATTGAAAGCATGTTATTAGCTTTATGAATAGTGACATACTATGTTGCCTAATTTAAGTGGCATCATATGAGATTGATAGGCTGTAAGAGCCATGAGTAACATCAAGGTCATGCTGATTAGATGACTTGTGATGAAATGATTAAGAATTGATATCCATATGATAACTAATGTGAGTTAAGCTTGATACATTTAGTATTCTACTTTCATAATTGTTGTTCTAATGATTAATGTTTGAGACAATGCTTGATGTTAAAAGAATGCTGAAATGTACCTAACTAATCAAGTATAACCATACCATGTAGAGCCCTGATCATAGATCCATCATTGTCAGAAGCTAAATGATGGTGAAACAGGTTTTCCTAAGGGAACTCCTGGGTCACATACTTTTGAGTATGTGGGGGAATATGGATGTGAATATCCTTACATCCTAGTGTAGGAGTTGATGTAGATGTATCTTAATCTATCAACCCTTCAATATATGTTTATGTCGGGGTGATGTATCACTATTCTCCCGAGGGAATCTTTAAATACTGCATCGATGAGAGATAAATAAGAGATCTTTCGATGGAGAAGAGAGTACAGAATGCCACTGTGACTCTAATAGCGAAGTGCCAGAATACCCTGGTAAGCTATAATAGCAGAGACACTAGATGTCCTGCATGTTGATCCTCACACTGGTTGGGGAAGATGAGGTCATAAGAATCTGGCTCTTTTGATGACCTAGGTATGATACCGATGCGATTTAGTAGTGATCGATTGGAGTATGAGCGGTATGCCTCATCTCCGCAGGGCATAGTAATGTTTGTAAAATATAATCAACTGCGTAGCATATCTTCTAGGGTTGAACTATGAGAAACAATGATTGATATTACATTGTTTATATTGATATCATGTTCAAGAATCTAGTATGCATATTCCTTAATGAAGTTGCTTTACTTATTATCAAACTTGCTGTTGAATGATTTAAGTTACTTTGCCTATGTTATTCTTTACTTGCTATAACAAAGCTTCTGGCAGAGAGTTATAACTCTCGCTGGGACAATTATTCAGATTGTCTCACTCCGTAGGTTTCAACTATTTAGGTGGACGTCGAGGATGAAGAAACCAATCTGAGGGTGAGTAGTATCAGCAACAGCAACACCAGGGGCAGCAGTGAATCTCAGGTGGAGATACTGTCTGCTGAGTCCTATAGTTAGTTTGTCTTATGTCGTCTCTGTACTATCAGGTTCTAGGAGTCAATAGGTCCGAGATTTTGGTTTTTAGTCTCGAGATTTTGTATCTGGATGTATATAATCACTCGAGAGGTAATTTTACAATGATGTAAACTGTTCATCTTATTTCTTATAAAGGAGTTTTATGGTTTCAAGATCTTTCTCCAAAACGTTTTAATTTCCAATATTTCGCTGCTATTTAATCGCTTCCGCTTAGTTTATCTCATGTTTTATAAGTTGGATCCCACAAATATTCCTATGCAACTATTGAACTCATAGAATCATCAATCATTCAAGAAAAATTGAAATTGAAAGTAGATCAACAAGTATAGCAAGATTGAAGGTGAATAATAACATGATTGGGTTCAAGTTATATAACCCGCCTCAAGAACAACTTCAAAGATCTAAGATCTAAAGCTTCACATTCCCAAGGTTGAAGATGAACTTATCAAAGATCCAAGACTTATTCACAACTCCTCTATATGCAAAGAATCACCATAGATAAGAACTTGGAAGAAGAAAAGAAAGGAAGAATCACAACCTGAGATTCATGCTTCAACCAAGGTTGAAGATGACCATGGCTTCACCTTAAGCTTAATGCTTGAACTCGTCCTTGCTCGTCAACTACTATACATGATATATAAGAGAAAGAGGGTTGTAGGATTTGAAAAGTTTCACTAGTAGGAGAAAGGTGTGGTATATATAAT
Organism: Alisma plantago-aquatica; assembly: GCA_963693085.1. Taxonomy (NCBI): domain Eukaryota; kingdom Viridiplantae; phylum Streptophyta; class Magnoliopsida; order Alismatales; family Alismataceae; genus Alisma; species Alisma plantago-aquatica. The sequence goes on along the minus strand of OY856409.1, from coordinate 1,863,402,670 downwards.
TGAGTCTCATGAGAGAGAGTGTATAAGAGGTGTCATCACCTTATACTACTAGGTGACACATGTCCATGCATTGGTTTACACATGTCCATGCATGCACACATATTTATATTGACATGCAAAACTCTTGGGGATAATCTAGGGATAAGATTTCGGCCATTAGTTATCTTGTTGAACAAGATATTTCAACCCAACATCACTTTATTCACAAACTGATACAACTTTTCCAAGGAAAGTTGTAAACTGATATCCATCAACTTATTGAGGTTCTTAACTCATCATGGCCTTTGAAAAGATTAAAAAAAGATATGGGACCTCCTCTATGGATTTTTGGCCGATAGGCACTCCCATATAAGCTCTACAACTCAATACAACTCATTTTAGGGTTTCAACTATACAACTCTTCTTGGTCATTTCATCACCAAGAATACCATCACTCAAATATGATTCAAACATGGTGCCTCTTTATTTCTATATCCCCTAGATGATTCTAAGAGAGAGTAGGGACAATCTATATGTGATAATTTGCATGTCAACCCTACATTTTGGGTAAATTGCAATTTGCACCAAAATTTGTACACAAGGCACAAGCATTATTCAAACAAGCTCCAACTTGGAACTTAGGCTTTCCTCAAGCCACCCCTTAGCATCATTATATATCTTATGATGATAAATAACTTGAGGCACATTCAAAAAGGGACATGTTGCAGTATAACCCCTCATCTTGGGTAAATTGTAATTTACACCCAAACTATCATATAATGCACAAACAGTTTGCAAATAAGCTCAAACTTGAAAATTAAAGTCTCCTTGAGTCTTAATTAATTTTAAAAAGATTAAAAAAAATTATAAATAACTTACTTAAGCAAAATTTCCAGGTTCATGGCATAACCTAGGTCAGAGATGTTACAAAGTGAAGGATCTGGATGTGTATGTGGTTGTCAGTAGATGGTGCAACCGCCCAGAATTGGATGGAGGTGACTCAAAGGAAGAGAAATGTAGTGGTTGTCCTAAGGTCTAAGGTGGTGTGAGGAGGAGATGGTCGGGGATGGTGTGATGGAATTACTATTTGGGGGAGTTTGTGAAAGCAAGGAGATGCTCTTCTAATGCTCAGGAGAGCAAAGGAAGGGCTCAAGTTTGATCTGCAACTTGAGGAGTCAAGGAAGGATGGCATAGAAAGGGGCATTTCATGTATGGGAAGAATGAGGGTTCGTGAATGGGTTTAAAAGATGCAGATTTCCCTCTTAAAGCCCACAAAAAACTCTATTTCTGAAATGATAACACAATTTGAGAGATAATCACAATTTACTAGAACAAGAGTCCTGCTCCCAACAACTAGAGGTTGGCGAAAGAATCTGATGGTTGTAACTACATGGCTTCACTGGCATCCTCATTCGACGACCCATATTATAACCAGTTCAAAGAAAATTCGAGAAAAACTATGAAAATAGGACAAAAAATATATATCGTTGCCATTATCTAGAGAAAATCATTTGGCTAAATAAATCAATCCTAAACAAACTCAAATTCTTACCACATTTCTTACTATGAGTGTAGAATATTATGAAGGACTATTTTTCTAATTATATGACTAGGATGAATAATACGTTGATGCAAGGTAAACCTTAAATATTGAATAACTAATCATCAAAAAAGAATTAGACCTTGAAATTTTGTGTTATCTCATTTACACGTTACATCTTAACATCAAAAATTTCATTTCATTTTAATGACACTAATTAATTAAAGTGACCCTTTTATCAATGTACGGCCAAGGAAGATATATTTCTCAAAATTACAGATAAGTATCCGAAATTAAGATGTTACAATTTTCAAAGTGCTTTCTATTTCCGTCTTCTTCGTGTGAAAATAGATATAGTACAAAATCCATAACAAGTTACCGAAAAAGACATGACGTTGCCACTTTTAAACAATAGTAAAAAAACCCTAGCCACATTGTATAGTGTCATACTCTTCCATAGACTAATCGCCACACCTTACATTATTCTAAGAAATGATTCAAAAAAATTATTGGTTGTGATAAGACGATTACGAGATGTATTTGGTGGGCGGGGGTTCAGACCCTTAATCATGATAAAATTGTTAGCATCAATAATGGAGCAATGTGTTGGCCAGGGATACATGCCCTCTGGGGCATAATCAGAAACGCACAACCGGAGGGCTGAGTTTATAAAAGAGGATTGAAAAATAAAATATGTATACACCAAGATTTAAATTTACACCATCTACACAAATAACGGTGCAAACTACCACTTCAACCAAACATTCATTTTTATTAAGATGTTGTAAAACATGTATATATTTAAATATTGTTATTTTATAATTATATAAGTGTATGCTATCATTTTTTAGGGGAGGAAGAGGGGCTAGAGCCCCCCCCCCCCCAACACACACACACACACACCCCTCTTCTATGTCCCTACATGTCCTACTCATGGGGCAATATTTATATTAGAGCTTTTCGGTTGACCCTCAAGTGTGAATTTTAGAGTTTTTTCCTTGTATAAATTAGTGGTAGAAAAGAAAGAGCTCACAAACCGAGGATTTGCAATGCCTCTACCTTTACTTTCAAAATGTGGTCGGGTTTGCACCTATCACCACCACACACAAACACATAAACAAAAAGAGATTCACAGATCCAATCCTCAAGTTGATCTTTTATCTTGAACATTACATCTTCTTGTTTTTTATCCAAAGGCAAGGAGATCCAATTCACAAGGTTTCACGTAAGCAGACTCCCCCTGATCCGGATAGGATGCCATGATCCCTGTTCCAGAATCGAGATAGATTTCGGTTATAAAAGGGAAATCGAGATGTGTGATTTGTATTATTATAAGATAATCTCTCTTGAGTGAAGTGTAATAATACAATGATACAAAAGATCCTTGACGAGTGCTAGCTTCCGAAAACCGTCGCCGGTTGTCGTTGGTCTCAGACTCGGGTAGGCGACGACTGATTGTTGGACTGGTTAGTTACAGGGTCCAACAAAATAGGGGGAAGGAAGCTGATATCCATACTATAGATTGGGTACCTATAACCAGATTGATCTGAAAATTAATCTTTCTAGAAGGTAAAACACTTGGAAATTTATCAGGAAACATATCCTTAACCTTTCATACAACTGACATCTCTTGGATACTTGGATTCTTCACCTTGGTATCCATTACGCGTGTCAAAAACATATCACATTCCTGTCCCATCAGCTTTTCAGTTGTCGCTATTGATACCGACACATCGGAAGGATCTTCCTATCATCTTGGAAAATCCACGAAACAAAGTGATTCATAGACGTCACCATCTTGGAACTAAAGTCCAAGACCAACTGATACTTATCAAAGTATCCCTCTCAAGGTCACATCAAAACCATACACATCAAGTGACATAAGACACACTTGAATGTCACATCCCTGGAAAGAAAAAAACACAAATGGAACATACTTCCCTAAATACCACATCACTACCCAGGGATTGCTAACAAGGGGAAGGGGTTTCCCAACTCTCTTTTATTATTAACACAAAGGGAACATACTTTCCTAAATACCACATCACTACCCAGGGATTGCTAACAAGGGGAAGGGGTTGCCCAACTCTCTTTTATTATTACACAGGTCCACGACTTCTCATGTGTCATTTTAACCTGTTTCATCTTGGTTTCCTTGCCATTAGCAAAGGAATTACAAGGATGAACACACATTGTTACTCCTTTATATATTGTTCATCATTTTCATGAAATTATATAGTGTCATATTCTTCCATAGACTAACTCCCACACCTTAGAATAGTTTAAGAAATGATAGAAATATATTATTGGTTGTGATAAAACGATTATGAGAAACATTAGGGAGTGGGGGAGGACCCTCACCTACTTACTGCACAAACCCCCATTTTGTGTGACAAAGAGGTAAACATTAATCGTTCAATGGTTGATTGGTGATCTTTCAACTGAATGAATAAACCCTCACTGTTTAATCATGATAACAACATTATTAAAATTAATAGTAGAGCCATGTGTTGGTCCATGGGGACACATGCCCTACTCATGGGGTAATATATAGTAGAAAAGAAAGCACTCACAAACCGAGTGATTTCCAATGTCTCTACCTTTGTATCAAAATGTGGTCGGATTGCATCACCACCACCACCACGCACACACAAACAAAGGAAGTGATTCATAGATCGTCAAGGTGATCTTTATTTTAAACATTACATCTTGTTTTTTACAAAGCCAAGAAGATCCTTTTTTTTCGGTATAGAATAAACTGTATTGTCTAATTGGTGGGACACGCTGGTCTATCTATTTCTTTCCTTGGATTCCGTAATCACAAGGTTCCACGTAAGAAGACCCCCCACACCCCCATCCCCCCTCCGGATAGGATGCCATGATCCGTGTTCTAGAATCGAGATAGATTTCAGTTAAAAAACGGGAATCAAGATGTGTGATTTGTATTATTATAAGATAATCTCTCTTGAGTGAAGTGTAATAATACAATGATACAAAAGATCCTTGACGAGTGCTAGCTTCCGAAAACCGTCGCCGGTTGTCGCTGGTCTCAGACTCGGGTAGGCGACGACTGATTGTTGGACTGGTTAGTTACAGGGTCCAACAAAACAGGGGGAAGGAAGCTGCAGGTGCCAGTAGTTTTTCCGTTGCATGCCCCGCCCACTGCCCCCGGTCCTCTTTAATTATCCGAGCGGTCCCCGACGAATTACAGGATGGCGACACATGGTTTCCTGAGATAGCGGACAGGATAGGACTGAAAACCGGGGGGCACAAGGCATACTACTTACCCGTGCACCACCGACCTGCTAAGGATCTCCATTTTTATATAAACGCATGGCCACTCCTCCCAAATCCAGAAAGCAACTCACAAAGCAAGATCTCTCCTTTCCCTATTGCGTATTTTGAACCATATTCTCCAGCTTTCTCTCCCTTCCTCCCTCTCGTCCTCCTTGTTGAAGGAAGTAGATCGGAGCAAAGAGGACGACGATGGCTTCTCTAAAGTCCTGGGTTTCCGAGCACAAGCTGACCACCGTGGCCAGCATCTGGGCGTCCGCAATCGGCGTTTCACTGGCGGTATCTACGAAGAGAGCCCTCCCTCTCAAGCCAAGCCTAAAGATCATACACGCTAGGTATTGCACGAATCCCATCACACCAGTAATATCAGAAACCGACTATGTTCATCCACTCATTCCATTTGACATTTTCCGCTTAATACGTGATCATGAGCAACTGCCCCTTTCTTTAATGATCAAATGAATCATTGCCCCTGCAGGATGTACGCACAGGCCGTGACATTGGGCGTCCTGGGCGGAGCCGCCACGCTGCACTACTTGGACCTGAACAACGTCCTCGCCGACGACGGATCCGCCGCCGTCTCTTCCTTGGATGACTTCCAGTGCGTTGCCGACTGGTACTAGACGACCATACATGGGTGATGGGTAGTAGCGTACGTATATCTCTCTCATCAAAACCCTGAAAAAATCAGTAGAATAGCGGTGGCGGGGAAAGGCTGCTCCGGTGCGCTGATCGTCTTCCCATCATTAAGCATATAACTACGGTGCAATGTGTTGATCCACACCAGATCTTATCGACTAATTCTGAAAAATTCATCCGCTACCATCCGATGTATATATATAGCAATTATGTGCCGCAGAGCTTACCTGCGCTTACATATGCTGCTGATGTAATACTATCTTGAGATATTGCAGTTGTCTCGTTTGAAAATTTTAACCTCTTCCATAAGAACACCCTTTTCTTCTGTGAATGCCCAGTAATTTGTTTGTTTAGTATTCAAGTCAATTGAAATTAAAGTTGTTTGTTTAGTATTCAAGTCAATTGAAATTAAAGTGAATCAGTGGTGGATCAGGAATATGGGATGGTGAGGCGGCAGATTTTTTTTTCTGTGGTCGACCATAGCCGAATTTCATAATTTTTGAAAAACCAATACATATCTTCGTCATGCCCTGAACATCAGAGACAAACGAGTTCATTGTATACTATACACCTTGAAGGACACGATATGTGGTTTGTGGTCTTTTTTATCATTACTTATATGCCCTTATATCTACTAACAAAACATTAAAAGATGTGGAGTATACATATAGGGTGAGAATTAGACGAGTCGACTCTTGAGATATGTATCTACCGCTGCCCAACCCGACCCAAATATGACGCATATCTCCTATAAAAATGGGCCAGGAGAAGAACTTTGACACTTATTTTTGTACAAACTAGGTGCGACCCGAGACAAAAAAAAAATCTAAATACTCGTATATACAATTATATCTATCTATCATACACGCGTGTGCTTTATTAAAGTAAATCAATATTGAATTATAATTTAGAAAAATAAAGTATAAGATTTATCAAACTTCCTCTGTACTTTTTCATATATAATATAGATAGGAATAAAAGTTACAAAGAATGTTATAACTTTTAAAAAATAAATATAAATATTTCATCTACCACCATCTAAATTTATAAAAATTGCATCCAACTACCATCATATCATTTTATCATTTTAGATAGGAATGAACATCATTCCCAGACGAATTGATATTTATCTAATGTGTTGATATCACCTTCTCAGACCCGACTTATATAAGAACAAATTATATGCTAGGTCAAGGTAAACTCAAAACTAGAAACTCAGATGTCTAGATTCATTATTTATACATGTAGATGTAACATGATGTAACATTATGCATATACAACATTTAACTTTTTAGGATATATTAATAGCAACCTTATAAAGTTATCTTTTATCTAAATTATGTCTAACCAGTCATGTTAATATGGCTTAAATAGAAATAGAAGAAGGTACATTTAAGTTATATGAACCAAGCTGATATTAAACATATTCAAAATGATCTACAACAAAATCTAACCACATATATTGGGTGTGTACTACTTTATTAGATATGTTTCAAAAACCATCTTGATTAAATTGTAGATCATTATTGGATCATATACACTCATATGGACTAGTTTATAATTACAAAAAATAATAGAGAAAAATTGCAATCGGCCCCTTTTCAGACTTTTTTTATATAGTATGTCATTTTAAAAATAAAAGATAAAAGTGTAGTGTACACTCACATTGATCAATTTGTAGTTACAATAAATAATGGAGAAAATTGCAATCAGTCCCCTCTGCATAATTTCTTATATAGTATAGATTTGTGTAAATAGCCGACAGATTCCAATGATCCGCCACCTACAATCACCAATGGATTTCCTCAATCTGCCTATGAAAATAGTTTTGTACACGCATCCTGAGGTGACTGTCAGAGTTCTAGAAACTCTAGAAAAGGAGTTCTTGTTGCTGATGACCAGATTTGAAGGAGGAGCATATTGGAGGGTCCAGATTTACATCGAGCACTACGAGTTGAAACGTTGAAACTTCTTCCACGATAAGGTATAAACTTGTAAACCTTATATGATTTTGTTGCATTAGACATAAATTGCTTAGAAGATTCTTGAGGAAAAATTATTCCACTACATCTTCCGCTCCTGAGATTCCTACAATGGTATCAAAGGTACGTTTAATGCTCTTTATTATATTTTTCAATTATAAATCGAGTTTTTGTTGTTGGACAATGTAACACAAATATTTCAAATGATGAAATTGGTCAATGTGCAAATCCAATAAATGGGAATGTCCTAATTAATATCACCAGAATCATATTATGATATATATATAATATATGTGTATATATATATATATGTATGTATGTATATATGTATATATATATATATGTATATATGAATATATATGTATATATATGTATGTATATATATGTAAATATATGAATATATATGTATGTATATGTATATATATGTATATATATATATGCAAATCCAAAGTGATGCCTCAAAATAGTTTTGTTTGGTGTGTGACACATGGTTATGGACAAACCCTTATCATGACTACTTTTACTACACGTGGTTGATTGTTTGTAATTCTTAATATAGCTTGCATGTCATACCTTCTCATTTACTCCATGTATAAAGGCTTCCAACACTTTTTCCCTCAAATGTAACTCGATGTTTCTCTTACATATGATATAATAATTTTAAGATAGTCTAGGATATAAGATATTCAACATGGTGTATGTGAAAAAGTATGAATGCAGAACAATCATCAACCATGATGGATCGTCCATGGTGGACGCTCGTGATTGAAGAATACAAGGCTTAGGGTTTATTGTCTTTTGTTTATGCACATGTGCAGGAAACCTTAGATGACCTCAATCTTCCATTAGTTTGGAAAGATTGTGCTAGGAGGCCATAATCCTCACATCTTTATCTTTATCTCTTGGGGTGTTTGTTTATATCTATGATATATAATATATACATATGACATGATTGTATATGTATATGTATTATAAAAAATCTCGTTAAATATTATGCCAAAGATTCTTCCAACATGTGATACACATCAAGGCCTAGATTGATTTATGTGGGATTGTCAAAGTTAGGTGCATTATCTATCTTGGTGAGGTGTAAGTTAAACATGTGGGTCTTCAAATTAGGGTACATGGTTTTATCAGTATTGGGTTCAGCTTAACTAGGTAACTAGGATAGGATTAAGATCCTAGAGGCATGCAGATGGGTGTTCCATATGATAGAATTTAACAGTGGTTTTCCCCATATATCTAAGAATTGCATACGATGCAATTGGCAAAAAATGCCTATAATTGAGTTGTGAGCGATCTTCCAAAGTTGACTCATGATTCAATAAAATATAGACCTTGGCCCACTAGAAAGTTATCCTATGTAACTTTCCAGGTTAACAGTGATGGCTATTAATTCGAAGAAGATAATGGGAGTAAATATTTAATTAAAAGCCTAATTAAATGTAAGATTTTTCAAATCAAAATTTTAGTTCTTTCGTATTTCTTTGTAGATCACATGGAAAATAACAATAACCTCTCATTCTGATTGGTCTTTGAAAAGGACAAGGTTAATGTGACAAATTTTGTGGCTTAGTACCAAAATTAGTACCAAAATTTGAGAATTGCACTCAAGAATGAGAGAAGACTCAACATACTAGATCGTTATTTCCCAAAGATCCCACTACCAATGCACCAAAGGCTGAAATGAATAATTCCAATGATGTGACGTGCCTCATGCTAGCATCCATGGTGCCTGGCCTACAAAGACATTACAAGAGCATAGAGGCCTTTCAAATTACTGAGCATCTTAAGGGATTGTTTGAAGGCCAATCTAGACAAGAAAGGTATGATGTATCAAAGGAATTATCTTAGAGCAAGCTGGCAGAGGGGGATCCAGTTGGTCCTCATGTTCTCAAGATGATTGGGTATGTGGAGAACCTAGATAGACAAGGTTTCCCCATAGGATAATAGTTGGCTAAGGATTTGATTATGTAATCATACACCTCAAGTATTACATTATTAAGATTAACTTATCTACTTCTTAATCATTGGATACCGAATGTGGATCTCACATATGTTGTAATGTACAATATCTGAAAAGAAGTAGAACCCTTAAGAAGGAAGTTGTGGAACTATGTGTTGCTAATGGAACAAAGATTGTTGCTATGGCTGTAGGAACATATAGTTTATTAATGCACTCATGGCTTGTAACATAATTACAAAATTTCTATTAAATAACTACCATAAGTAAAAATACTATTTCTATTTCTTGTTTGGACAAAAATTAATTTTCATTCGTAATAAAGAATAGAATTTGCCTTGTACTTTAGAAGATATCTTTTATGACAATGCTCCAGTGTCTCATGGTCTTGTCAGATCTTGGAACACATGTTTATAACATAAATATCAAATGACTTAAGATGCATGGCTGAAGCAATGACATACCTCTGGAATTGTCGGTTGGGCCATATAAATGAGAAGTGAATTTCTAAACTCCATAAGGATGGATACTTAAACTCATTTTATTTTGAATCTCTCGAGAAATATGAATCATGCTTGTTGGGTTAGATGGAAAAGGTACCTTTTACTAGAATTAATAATAGGGCAAGAAAACTTTTAGAACTTGTACATACTAATGAAGGCATCGATACTTTATTTTCAAGAATGAAGTAGAGAACCAACTTGACAACAAAATTAAGATGATTTCATTTGATCGAGGTTGTGAATATTTGCACTAAGGTTTGATGACCTTGTTAAGTAGTGTGGTATTATATCAAATTTGGCTCCACCAAGAATGCCACAACATAATGGTGTTTACTATAGAAGGAATTGCACAATGTTGGACATGGTGCGATCCATGATAAACCAAGACAAACTTCCTAATTATTTTTGGGGACATGCTTAAGAAACCACCATATTTACACTTAACCACTTTCCTTTTAAGTCGGTTCTAAAGATGCCATATGAGATATGGACTGGGAAGTGCCCCGATATATCATTTATGAAGATTTGGGGTTGTTAAGATTATATGAAGTGTTCATTTCTTGAGAAATTGGGACCCAAATCTGACAAGTGGTATGTTGTGGAATATCCTAAGGAAACTAAATGATACTATTCCTATATTCCTTCCCTAAACAAAGTGTTTGTTCCTAGAATTGGTACCTTCTTAGAGAGGGAGTTCATATCAAGAAACACAGTGGGAGGACGATAAAAATCGAAGAAGTTAGAGATAAACAAAATGGCAATGAACCTGAAGAGGAATATGAGGAGCATCACAAGTTGTTGTGGCACAACCTCCCCTCTCAACAAGCACATGAACATCATAGATCCAGTAAAATTCGCCATGAGCCAGAGAGATCTAGATTTCTTTTGACTCAAGATGGTAAGGTGTTGGTCATGGATCATGACGAGCCAACGACCTACAAGGAAGCTATAGAGGGACAAGAATCTAGTAAATGGCTTGAGGCCATGAGATCTGAAATGGACTCCATGTATGCCAACCACCTTGATGAAACTACTTGAAGGGGTAAAACTCATTGGCTGCAAATGGGTCTTCAAGAAGAAGTTTGACATGGATGGAAATTTCCATACATACAAAGGGTAATTAGTGGCTAAAGGTTTCAAACAAGTTCAAGTTGTTGACTATGATGAAACTTTCTCACTAGTCATAATGGTTAAGTCTATTAGGATCATTCTTGACATTGCATCATATCATGACTATGAGATCTAGTACATGGATGTGAAAATTGTGTTCCTTAATGAGGATTTGCTTGAGGATGTGTACATAACACAACTTGAGGGTTTGGAATCTCCAAATGATATTGGAAAGGTATGTAAGTTGAAAAGGTCAATCTATAGATTGAAGAAAGCATCCAGAAGCTAGAATTTTCATTTGAATGAATCGGTCAGAGGGTTTGGCTTCATTAAAATGAAGATGAACCTTGTGTTTATAAGAAGGTTAGTGGGAGGATTTTAGTATTCCACATATTGTATGTGGATGATATACTACTTATGGAAAATAATATTCCAACTCTATAAAAGGTGAAGACGTGGTTGGAACGTAGTTTCTCAATGAAAGAGTTAGGAGAAGACACTTATATTCTAGGTATCAAGATCTATAGAGATAGATCTAGAAGGCTTCTTAGCTTATGTCAAAGTACATACATTGACAAGGTGTTGAAATGGTTAAACATTTAAGAGTCTAAGAAAGGGAGCTTACCCATGTCTAATAGAGTAAGTATTTCTAAGGCATTTAGTCCCAAATATTTGGAAGAAATGGACCGCATGAGTAAAATTATCAGACAGATCTAGGTAAAGTTTACTAGACTGTAGTAAAGAACATCCTTAAGTACTTGGGAAGAAATGTAACACCCCTGACCTGGGTTTTGGGATAATCCTAGAATGAGGTAAATTGGATGTTAATTAGAGACACATTTCAGGCTTCTCCTAGGGCTCCCGCTCCCCCTTCTCTCTAGTTCCCTCCCGGCGGCCGCCGCTGGGGGGAGGAAGCGTCCCAGGCATCTTTCCTCCCCTGGCCCTCAATGACCATGGTAGCGTCTCTAGTGAAGGTGGAGCAGATCTAGGTGGAGTGAAGCAAGGAGGTTGGGTCATCGAGGATTCTCCTCTATAGATCTGGTAGAATTCATGGAGCACTGTGAGGAGCGAGATTGGGGTTCGTGGATTGCAGCGTCGACTGGTCGACTTCCATCTTACCCAGGTGAGGCAGATGGAAAGAGCTCTCCCTCCCGATCTCATCTCTTGTTGTTGTTCCGCGCCGGTGTCAGAGAAAGAGGGGTTTCCCTTTCTCTCGCATCTCCTCCTCATCTTTAGAGTAAGACATGGTACTACCAGGTTGATGATGGACCCTCATCCTCACCTTCAGTCTCCTCAGTGACTTCGATGGCTGGTGATAGTTGGTGGCTCTCCTTCCGCTAGCGTTGGGGTCTGCCTTGACTTCGAGTTTGCTCAGCAGTACTGGAGACAGGTCTCTACTTCTCCGACTTGGTATCTAACCATGGCTTCAGATTCGGCTGACTGGTGAACGATGGTTACTTTGATTCTAGGCGGCTCAGCTGGAGGTGATGGTTGGGTTCCTTAATCGTTTACCTCATTCTCTGCTCCAGCTCAGGGTGGAGGTGGTTGGGCCCTCGCATATGTTCCTTCTGCTCTGTTGGCGGATGGCATTTGGCCACATGGCGATGCACAGCATGGGTCAAGGGGGGCAGTTTTCTTCTCTTTCTTTGGCTCTCCTGTGCTGCGTGCACCTCCAGGTGTTCTATGTTTTGCCTCTGGGCATCCAGGAGCTACTCCGACTAGTTGAGATGGTGTTAGATCCTTCGCAGGACATCATCAGGGACGTTTGTTAGGGAAGTCGATTGATGGAGATCTATTTTCTTGTGCGCATTATCACACTTTGTGGGTGGATGTATAAGATAGTTGGTAACGCGCATAGCATTGAAAGGTTGAACTCGATCTTCTTTGCTATTGGTCCTTGCTGCAAGATTGCCTAGGTTGCTGCCTATCTAATTAGTCATATTTCAGTCTTCCAGAGTTGACCATGGGTTCTTTCTTGGGTGTTCAATCCATATAGAATCCTAAGATCGTGAAGGTCATAAAAGACCTAAGGTTCCATAAAGCTAGACCCAGGAAGGAAAGCTGGAGGTAGCTAAGGCTTGATTTACGTTGCTATTTGTGGGTGGGCTGATTGAATGCAATTGCAGGTTGAATCATCTTCCTCCTGGAAGGAATGGTTGGTCTTTAGTTTGTGTAACTTAATAGGTCTTTTTCCATGCCTTTATCTAGTGATCTTCAATTTACCCCTACGAGGGGTATATGACATCTAGAAATTTTTTTGTTCCTCCTGTGTGGGGATTTTGATCCTTACTGAGCTTTATTAGATCCTTTTGATGTAATGGGGTACTCAGTTCCCAAAGTTTTGGTATTAATAGTAACACGCATTTTTGACTGACCAAAAAAGTTTCTTATAACCCTGTCTTAATATTTTGAAAAGTAACTAAGACTTGAGAAGAGTTTATTTCTCAATTTTGAACTTAATTGCAAATTGTTTGTGCCTTATAAGATAACTTTGGTAAGAAATTTAATTTACCCAATAAGGGGTTTATGTGCAAATTATCACCTCTAAAATGTTCCTTCTCTCTCTTAGTATCAACTCGAGGAAAGAGAAAGAAGGCGGCACCTTGTTTGAGTCTTGGTTGAATAATAACACTCTTTGTGGTGAAAGAACCAGAGAAGTGTTGAGTGTTTTGAACCCTAGATGAGGTTGTATCAAGTTATGAAGTGTATATGGGTGTGCCTATCGGCTTGGAAGCCATAGAGGAGGTCCCATATCAGTTTTTTAACCTTTGAAAGTGTTCATAACGAGCTAAGTACCACAAGTAGGTGAAGCTTATCTGTTTACATGTTCCTTGAAAAAGTAGTATCAGTTTGCACATAATGTGATATTAGATTGTGATATCTTATCAAGCAAGATACCCAATGGCCGATATCTTTCCTATAGATTATCCTCAAGAGTTTTGCATGGAAAGATAATTATGGTTGCATGAAATCACCATGCATGGACACGTGTCACTTAAGTGCACATGGTTATGACACCTTACACATACTCTCTTTCATGAGCCTCAATTATATATACCTCTCTTCTCACCTCCTAGTAAACCTTTTGACTCCTTTACCATCTCTTGCTTGGAGTATGACCCTAGGAGCTCAAGGAGAAAAGAGAAGACCAAGCATCTTGCTTAAGGTGAAGCCATGGTCATCTTCAACCTTGGAAAGGCTATGCGTCTCGAATCATGATTCTTTCCTTCTCTTGTTTCTTCACCAAGTTCCTAACTATGATATCTTCTTTCATAGAGAAGTATTGTGATCAAGTCTTGGGCTTTTGATAAGTCATCTTCAACCGTGGGAACGTGGAGGTTTAGATCTTGAAGCTCTTGTGTTGATCTTGAGGCAAGTTATATATCTTGAACTCAACTTTGTTATTATTCACCTTCTATCATGCAATACTTGGTGATTCCTTTTCTACTTTGACTTTTCTTGTTGGAATGATGGTTCTATGAGTTCTAATGGATATATGGGAATATTGTCCATGAACAATAGTAGTAATGAATGATTAGTTTGAGCTTGAAGATGATGAAACTGATATGCACAAATCGATATTGGTATGTGGAAAACCCTAACCCGATACAAGGGCATAGGCATGGAAATTGATACACATGAACTCTTATCCTTAATGGTTTGTAACATGAGTAGGACTATTGTACTTTCAATTGTTTAACTTTTCTCCTAAATGCTAAGAATAAGGTAGGCAGATACCTAGAAAATAGCCAAGTTGATACACATAATTGCACCATCACATGGATGGCCGATATGACCTGTGATGCTCTAAAATGATATGTTGTTGTTAGGCTAATATGTTAGATGCTCTAAAAACAATATGCCTCAAAAGCACTAGCTTGTCATGACCAAGAGATGACTAGTGAAGATGTAATATCAAACTATGATGCCTTAGTTGAATGTGGAGGCTGACATGGACAATCCTAACCCTAATTTGATACACTCACAAATCTAATATCCCTCTAGCCCGATCCATGTGTGATGGGAAATATACCTATCCTGACATACTTTATGAAAGTAGGGGCATCACATTCTTAGAAGCCTTGTCCGATACACCAAGTAGTGGTGAGGTCGATAGGTGAAAGAACTAAGGTGTTGAATAAGGGTTCATCTGAAACAATACAAACCCTAAAGGCTGATACCCCATATTAAGCAATGGCTGATACTCAAAGGGATATCTAGGCCGATACCCTAGCTGATAGTGTGGTCGACACACTAGTAGAGAGTGTGGCCGATACCCTATTTGATGGTGAGTCTGATACCCTAGTTGATGGTGAGGCTGATACCCTAGCTGATGGTGAAGTTGATACCCTAGTTGATGGTGAGGCCGATACCCTAGTTGATGGTGAGGTTGATACTCTAGTTGAAGGTGAGGCTAATACCCTAGTTGAAGGTGAGGCTGATATACAATGGGTTGATGTGGTCGATACCCTAAAAGTATATTATAGCTGATATACCTCCAACATCATACAAACGATACTACTCTAAGAATCTCTAAACTGATATCATTTGATATGCCTTGGATGACACAAGTGGCCAACACACATGGATGTGTCTAGGACGACACAAGGATTAAAGTGGAGGATGATACACATTGTTGAATATTTGTTGATACACCTTGATGAGTGTAGGCCTATACACATTGAATATAATCAATGGATTCATCTTGAATGTAATGAGATGGATACACTTTAATAAGTGTAGGTTGATAACCCTAAAGAAGGTCAAATCAATGGAATAAGTATGTTGAAGTCAATATCCTAGTAAGGATGAGAGAGAAAATTATACTACTCACATGAGAAAGGTAACACTTCATGTTGATAATCAATGGATTATTTTTGATGAAGTATGCTTGAACACTTAGGGCAACAATATAGCTCTTATGATGTGAATTAGGGTTTAGGTGATAAATATGAACTTGAAAATCCTAAATTAGTTGCAAGGGACTAATTATGAGAGGGTGGCAATTTGAATGATTCTCTTTATGGCATGGTAATGATATTTACTTGAGATTGCATTTGTTATGAAATCCTAACCATGCATGTGTTATGAAAAGATGAACATAGCCAGGTATGAGCTATGGTGATTTAGCATAATACATATTATATAAGGCCTTGTGAGCCATGTGATATACTTGTACAATAAGTATGATATATATATATATGTGGGTCAAATGACCTAGAAATAATCGTTTCCTGGTAAAGGTGACATTGTTCAATAATGTACTAACAATTTGATACCCAAACATATGATCATGATAAAGATAATGTTGAAGGGATGAAATTCCCAATAAAGTGTTTAGGGGACTGAGATCCCATAATGAGTGTAACAAGATATGTACCAATTGATACACGATCTCTTGAATATATGTTACACCTTTCTATGTAGCATTTATATATAATCCTTGCTTGTAAATTTATTGATGATAAAATATGTTGTAATGTACTTAATCTATCAAGTGAACTAAAAATGTAGTTGTCCTGGCCATAGACCCATTCAATATTAGGATTTGTTGAATGGTGAAACAAGTTTTACTGGGAGCGCATATAGTTGAATATGCAAGGGTGCAAGATGAGTATTCCCTCGCTTCCTTCAAACTCCAAGATTGTCCTTGAGCCATTTTCCTAAATAGAGTGCGGTTGTAGGATGTAGCTCTAGTACAACATTGAGATTGGCGGTAAATCCATACCCTAAGAAGAGTATGACTACGTGCCATGACTCAATATATATATAAGCAAAATTGACTGCAGGTCATACCCTGAATAGAGAACATGCTACACGATGTACCTCTATAATGAAGAGCCACTATACATCAGGCTAGATAAAATACAATTTGACTCATAATGTCACTTCCAATACTCTTGTACTGACCGAGAAAGGAGAGGTTGTTGGTTCCAGCTCTTCCATAGACCTATATGGCACCGAAGGTATATTCCCATCTTTGTAGGGCATAATATGGAATGCTTAAAGATATAATCAGCCGTGTAGCATATTTTCTTAAGGATCAAATACCAAAACATTGGTTGAAGCCTTACTTTGGTTTTATACTGATTAGTTCATAACATTTATACATGTTCCTCATATTCCTTTTAAAAGTGATTAAATGATCTATTGCTCAATTGTAGATATCTAAACTAATAAGATGATGAGAGTCCTCTACTCTGCATGTAATCAACAATTATACTTATTTAATTCAATAAAGGTTTCTTATGCTTTCATTTATAAAAGTTTAACTGTGATAATAATAGTGTTGATGGAGAGTTATATCTCTCGCTGAGATTTGTTATCTCATCCCATGGGTTCTACAACTTTTTAGGTGGACATGCACGAAGAGGTAGAGATCATGAAGTAGAGAGAGGGAAGCAGTAGCAGCTCAGGTTGAATGTTCTATTATGTGTCTTGTAGATATAAGAGTCCTATATGTCGTCCCTATACTCTCAGATCCTTTGGGAGATAGTGTGTAAATAGTTTTATAATTGATCTAAAATTTTGGCTAGTACGTCGTGATGCATAATGTTTCTTTTGTATATGTTTTAGTAAAACAAATATTAAATCATATCCTTACAAGGTGATGAAACAATGTATGTATAAATTGAACCATGATGTATATATGGTTTGGTTCTTTCTGATAAATATTTTCCTGGTAATGGATCTCTTGGAAAAAATGTTTTAATTTTTAGTGATTTTTGGTAATTCGTTGTTAATGATTATTTTCTCATAGTTTTGTGTGATTAAGCTATCAGTTTGATGGCGGTCGTCATGATTTTTTATATCAGAGACTTAGGTTTGCTAAGTCTACATGGACATAGGATTAATGTTGTTGATTCTATTCTAGTGTCCTCCAGTTTATCTTATAGTAACTTCTGCTTATATAAAAGAAGTAAAGCTTCAAAATGTCTGGAGAACACGAAGAACATGTTGCTGGGAGAAACATTGTTGCACCAGGAACAGATGCAAGGGAACATGTGAGAGAAGAACAAGTGCCTGAGAATCCCCAGGTGGACCAGACAATGCTGAAGAACCTTACTTTTCATGCTCTGTGTGGGTAGTTCATGACGACAGTAACACATATGGAAGACATGATACCAACACCACCTCCTAGGGCACCAATTCCCAATGTAGAATCTGTGAGTTCTAGTTAACTTTTGAATGGCTACGCCGTGTGGGAGTTATAGAATATGTTGAAATAACTGACCTAGTAGATGCAGATTTATGAATCATTGAGGTAGAGAAAGCTTTTAAGATCCTTAGCATCCCAGAAACTAAAAAAGTTAGTCATGCTATGTACCTGTTGAAGAGAAGTGTTGGCCATTGGTGGGCCATAGAAAAAGAGAAAAGGCCTATTGTTGAGGTTGGATGGGAGGAATTCCAACGCAAGTTCACCAATAGGTACTTTCCTCATACGTACATGGATGAGAAAATATCATAGTTTGAACAGATTAGGCAAGGACCTATGAAGATTAATGAGTATGAATCTAAGTTTATGGAGCTTTTATAGTTTTGTTCGCACATGGCTGCAACTGACCAGGAGAGGATTCGACGTTTTAAAAAGGGTCTGAACGTTGAGTTGACTATACTGACAACTGCTCTGGAGAATAGGGAGACATTCGCTACAATTGAGGAATCAGTTAGGAGGATAGAAAGGTCAGTAATCGAGAAACATAAGGCCAATTTTAGGAAAGGACCTGCCCAGTTCCAAGGATAGAGGTCCAAAAGCTACAAGAAACTAAGGTTTTATGCGTTGTTAGCACCATAGGGGTTCAATGATCAGATGCAGTGGACACGAAGTAAGGGTAGAGGATGTAGTTTTCTACCTACTGGAGTCTAAAGTATGATATCAATGTCAGTGACAGGGCCAACTAGGCCACAATAAGAGACCAGAATCTGCTACGAGTGGGTAGACATGACATCTGAAGAAAGAGTGTCTAGTAAGAGATACCGAGGTAACTCAACAAATGAGGCAGAGTGAACATGACTTTCAGAGGCAACAATTCAGTAGTAGTGAAGGAGGACGAGGACGTGGACATGCGTCTCAACCAGGTTCATCTACACAAGGTAACAGAGGACATGGTCGACAACATGCAACGGCGAGATTCTATGCTATGAGTTAGCCGGAAGTAGTAGTCATCCAACGAGTCATGACAAGTCAGATGGAATTATTTCATTCTGATATGTCTTCATCTTGCTTCATATCTGTTTTGATTGACCCCGGCACTACACACTCCTTTATCACTTGTGAAGTGATTCATAACTGTCTTTTACCTATTAGTCATAAAATAGATAACTTGATGTTAGGAACTCTGCTAGTTGGTTCCGCAGTGTTACAAGAGGTATGTTCCCCCTGTATACTTTCTTTATCAAAATACAACATTCAAGTGGATCTTATACCATTTGAGATGCATAGATTTGATGTGGACACCTTGAAAAATTATAAGGTAGTCTTGGATTGTGGTTCCTAGCAAACTATGTTCACATACAGTGATGAGACATTGATTATTCTGGGAGACAAGAAGATTCTTCTAACATGTCTAGTATCGAAAATGGTAGTCGAGAGACTGTTGTGACATGGGTGTGAGGCATTCTTAGTACACGTGGTGAATACCAAGGTAGAAAGTCCTAGTATTCCAGAAGTGTCAGTTGTCAGATATTTTAAGGATGTGTTTCTTGAGGAATTTCTTAATATTCCTCCACCTCGAGAGATTGATTTCGAGATCAATATAGTTCTTGATACGCAACTGATTTCTCAAACACCTTATAGGATGGCATCAGGTGACATGTCATAATTAAAGAAATAGTTGCAAGAGTTACTTGATAAAAGTTTTATCTAGCCAAGTACATTGTTGTGGGGTGCTCCTCTACTTTTTGTAAAGAAAAAAGATGGATATATAAGGTTATGTATAGAATATAGACAGTTGAATAAGGTGACAATAAAGAACAAGTATCCTATTCGAAGGATAGATGATTTGTTTGATCGGTTGCGTGGTGCAATAATATTCTCTAAGATAGATGTGATATCATGATATCATCAGTTACATATTAAGGAAGATGACATACCCAAGACCACTTTTAGGACAAGGTATGGTCATTATGAGTTTATAGTTATGTCGTTCAGACTAACTAATTCACCAACAACATTCATGTATCTAATCAATAGAGTGTTCTGGTCATTCCTTGATCAATTCATAGTGGTCTTTATAGATGATATTCTAATATACAGTCAAGATTGCCAAAAATATGAACAACATCTTCGTCAAGCATTGACTTTGTTAAGACAACACAAGCTGTATGCTAAGTTTAGCAAGTGTGAGTTTTGGTTGTCAAAAGTATCTTTTCTAGGATATATCATATTTTCAAAAGGTATTTGAGTTGATCCTAAAAAGGTAGAGTCTTTTACATAATGGGAACAACCCAAGTCACCAACAGAGATTCGCAATTTCCTAAGTTTGGCAGACTACTATAGGAAGTTCATCAAAGACTTCAATTCTGTAGCATTACCCCTAACTAGGTTAACCAGGAAGGATGTTCTTTTTTTTTAATGACAAGTGTCAATGCTCTTTCCATTTGTTGAAGGAAAATTTAACCAGTGCACCAGTATTAGTTCTACCTTAGCAAGAGAAAGGATATGTTGTCTTTTGCGATGATTCGAAGAATGGGTTGGGATGTGTGTTGATGCAGGATAAATGAGTGATTTCTTTTGCCTCTCAACAACTTAAGAAACCCCCGGAGAATTATCCTACATACGATCTAGAATTGGCAAGAGTGATATATGCCTTGAAAATCTGGAGACATTACCTATACGGGGAGAAGTATCAGATTTTCACAGATCATAAGAATCTAAAGTACATCTTTTCACAGCAAGAATTAAACATGAGACATCATCACTGGATGGAACTAATAAAAGATTATGATTGCATGATTGATTATCATCTAGGTGTGGCTAATGTGGTGACAGATGCGCTCAGCAGAAAGTCATCATCTTCATTAAAAAATAAATCAAAGTTGAATTCTTTGGTGTGTCATAGGCAGGATATGCTAGTTTCTTTACAACAAATGAATGTATAGCTCGAAGTATATTTGCTAGCTGGATTGTTGGCACAGATGCAAGTAAAACCTACACTGAGACAACAGATCAAAGAAGCACAATAGGCTGATACTGTAATACAACATATCAAATCAGAATATGGTAGTAAGAAGTGAGATGGCTTTCATGAGTCAGAAGATGGAACAATTTATACCATGACATAATCATGGTACATGATGTTAATAACTTAAGGAAGATAGTTATGGAAGAAGCTCACTCATATCTGTATTGGTGGCCTGGTTTGAAGAAAGATGTTGTTGAGTTCGTTATGCGATATGCAGTGTGTCAGCAAGTTAAGGCTGAGCACTAGAAGTCCGAAGGAACATTACAACCATTACCTATACCACAGTGGAAGTGGGATAATGTGACAATGGATTTTGTAGTTAGTTTTCCTAGAACAACCAAATGTCACGATTGCATTTGGGTGAATTTTGATAGGTTGATAAAGTCGACACATTTTCTTTCTGTTAAGACAACATACACTACTGAGGAACTTACATAGGTTTATGTAGATGAGATAGTGTGGTTGCATAGAGTCCCATCAACAATTGTATCTGATAGAGGTCCTCAGTTTACAAGTTGCTTTTGGGAGCGATTACACATAGCTTTGGGTACACACTTAAAGTTTAGTACTGCTTTCCACCCTCAGACAGATGGATAGTCTGA
Organism: Alisma plantago-aquatica; assembly: GCA_963693085.1. Taxonomy (NCBI): domain Eukaryota; kingdom Viridiplantae; phylum Streptophyta; class Magnoliopsida; order Alismatales; family Alismataceae; genus Alisma; species Alisma plantago-aquatica. Next base: position 1,863,380,874 of record OY856409.1, on the reverse strand, counting down.
AAGGACTATACAGACCTTGGAAGACTTTCTTAAGGCATGTGTGGTTCAGTTTGTAGGTAGCTGGGATATACATTTGAGCTTGATAGAGTTTGCTTACAATAACAGTTATCAGAACAACATTGATATGGCACCATATGAAGCATTATATGGTAGACTTTGTAGATCTCTGTTATGCTAGTATGAAATAGGAGAATACCAACTTCTTGGTCCTGAACTTGTGCAATAGACAACATAAAAGATTAAAGTGATACAAAAACAGTTAATGGCAATACAAGATAGGCATAAGTCATAAGATAATAATCGTCTTAGACCTTTACAATTCCAAGTGAGAGACAAAGTGTATCTCAAGGTCTCTCTGTGGAAAGGTGTTCTAAGATTTGGGAAGAAGGTTAATTGGCTCCTATATTTATGGGACCCTATCCGGTGATAGTACATGTTGGAAAGGTAGCTTATAAGTTGGAACTTCCACCTGAGTTTCATAGATATATCCATTGTTTCATGTATCTATGTTGAGAAAATGTCACCCTGATACAGAGCTTGTATTACAACATGTAGAGGCAGAATTAGATGAAGATATATCCTATGTGGAAGGTCCAGTGTTGATTCTTGACAGAAAATCAAGAAGTTGAAAAAAAAGACAGTGCTTGTGAAAATTCTTTGGCATCATCATGGCGTTGAAGAAGCCACATGGGAGCTGGAGGAAGAGATGAGGAGGAAGTACCCTTCTCTTTTCTCTTGAGATTTTGGGGACGAAATTCTTGTTAGGGGTTGATAACTTGTAACACCCCTGACTTGGGTTTTGGGATAACCCTAGAAGATTTTCTTAAGTTAGTTGCTTAGTACCTTGTCTTAATTTTTTGAAAAGTAATTAAGACTTGAGAATAGTTTATTTCTCAATTGTGAACTTAATTGCAAATTGTTTGTGCCTTATATGATACCTTTGGTACAAATTGTAATTTACCCAAATAAGGGATTTATGCACAAATGATACCTCTAGAATGTTCCTTCTCTCTCTTTGTATCAACTAGAGGAAAGAGAAAGAAGGGGGCACCTTGTTTGAGTCTTTTTTGAATAATAACACTCTTTGTAGTGAAAGAACCAAAGAAGTGTTGAGTGTTTTGAACCCTAGATGAGGTTGTATCGATTTATGAAGTGTATATGGGAGTGCCTATCAGCTTGGAATCCATAGAGGAGGTACCATATCGGTTTGTTAACTTTTGAAAGCATTCATAATGGGCTAAACACCTCAAGTAGGTGAAGACTATCGATTTACATGTTCCTTGCAAAAGTAGTATCAGTTTGCACATAATGTGATATTGCATTCTGATATCTTGTCAAGCAAGATACCCAATGGCCGATATCTTGCCTATGGATTATCCTCAAGAATTTTTCATGATAAGATAATTATGGTTGCATGAAATCACCATGCATGGACACATGTCACTTAAGTGCACATGGTGATGACACCTTACACATACTGTCTTTCATGAGCCTCACCTATACATACCTCTCTTCTCACCTCCTAGTAAACCTTTTGACTCATTTACCATCTCTTGCGTGGAGTATGACCCTAGGATCTCAAGGAGAAAAGAGAAGACCAAGCATCTTTCTTAACGTGAAGCCATGGTCATCTTCAACCTTTGAAAGACTTTGTTTCTCAGATCATGATTCTTTCCTTCTCTACTTTCTTCACCAAGTTCCTAACTATGATATCTTCTTTCATAGAGAAATGTTGGTTCAAATCTTGGACTTTTGATAAGTCATCTTAAACCTTGTGAACGTGGAGTTTTGGAGCTTGAAGAACTTGTATTGATCTTGAGGCGAGTTATATAACTTGAAATCAACTTTATTATTATTCACCTTCTATCATGCAATACTTGGTGTTTCCTTTTCTACTTCGACTTTTCTTGTTGGAATGATGGTTCTATGAGTTCTAATGGATATATGGGGCTATTGTCCATGAACTAGAGTAGTAAAGAATGAAGAGTTTGAGCTTGAAGATGATAAAACTGATATGCACAGACCGATATTGGTATGTGAAAAACCCTAGCCCGATACAAGGGCATAGGCATGGAAACCGATACACATGAACTCCTATCCTTTTTGGTTTGTAACATGAGTAGGACTACTATCCTTTCAATTGTTTAACTTTTCACCTAAATGCTAAGAATAAGGCAGGCCGATACCACAAGATAGATAAGTTGATACACATACTTGCACCATCACATGGATGGACAATATGACTTGTAATGCTCTAAAATGATGTGTTGTTGTTAGGATGATATGTTAGATGCTCTAAAAACAATATGCCTCAAAGGAACTAGCTTGTCATGACCAAGAGATGAATAGTGAAGATGGAATATCAAACTATGATGCCTAAGTTGAGTGTGGAGGCTGACATGGACAATCCTAACCCTAATCTGATACACTCACAAATCCGATCTCCCTATAGACCGATCCATGTGTGATGGGAAATATACCTATCCTGACATACTTTATGAAAGTAGGGGCATCACATTCTTAAAATCCTTAGCCGATACACCAAGTAGTGGTGAGGGCGATAGGTGAAAGAACTAAGGTGTTGAATAAGGGTTCATCCAAAACAATACAAACCCTAGAGGCTGATACCCCATATTGAGCAATGGCCGATACTCAAAGGGATAGCTAGGTTGATACCCTAGCTAATAATGTGGTTAACACACTAGTGGAGAGTGAGGTCAATACCCTAGTTGATGGTGAGGCTGATACCCTAGTTGATGGTGAGGCCGATACCCTAGTCGATGGTGTGGCCGATACCCTAGTTGAAGGTGACGCCGATATACAATGGGTTGATGTTGTCGATACCCTAAAAGTATACTATAGCCAATATACCTCAAGAACCATAAAAACCATACTACTATAAGCATATTGAAACTGATATCATTTGATATGCCTTGACTGACACAAGTAGTTGTGTCTATAACAACATGTGGATGTGTCTAGGCCGACACAAGGATTAAAGTGGAGGTCGATGCACCTTGTTGAATATAAGCTGATACACGTTGATGAGTGTAGGAAGATACACTTTGAATATAATCAATGGATACATCTTGAATGTAATGAGATGGATACCCTTTAATAAGTGTAGGTTGATGACTATATAGAAGGTTAAATCAATGTAATAAGTATGTTGAAGTCAAAATCCTAGTAAGGATGAGAGAGAAAGTTGTACTACTCATATGAGAAAGGTAACACTTCATGTTGATAATAATGGATGATTTTTGATGAAGTATGCTTGAACACTTATGGTAGTAATATAGCTCTTATGATGTGAATTAGGTTTTGGTTGATAAATATGAACTTGAAAACCCTAAATTAGTTACAAGGGAAAACCCTAACCCTAATTATGAGAAGGTTGCAATTTGAATGATTCTCTTTATGTCATGGTCATGATATTTACTTGAGATTGCATTTGTTATGAAATTTGAACCATGCAAGTGTTATGAAAAGATAAACATAGTCAAGTATGAGCTGTGATGATTTAGCATAATACAGATTATATGAGCCATGTGATATACTTGTACAATAAGTATGATATATGTATGTGGGCTTGATGACCTAGATATGCTCGTTGCTTGGTAAAAGGTGACATTGTTCAATAATGAACTAAGGGTTTGGAATGAACTAAGGGTTTGGTATCCAAACATATGATCATGATAATGATAATGTTGAAGGAATGAAATTCCCATTAAAGTGTTCAAGGGACTTAGATCCCAGGATGAGTCTAACAATATATGTACCAATTGATACAATTCTCTTGAAAATATGTTAAACCTTTCTATGTAGCATTTATCTATAATCCTTACTTGTAACTTGATTGATGCTGAAAGATGCTATAATGCACTTAAACTATCAAGTGTACTGAAAATGTAGTTGCCCTGGCCATAGACCCATTAAGTGTCAGGATTTCTTGAATGGTGAAATGATTTTTACTCAGAGCGCATATTTTGGAATATGTGAGGGTGCAAGACGAGTATTCCCTTGCATCCTTCAAAACCCCAGGATTGGCCTTGAGCCATTTTCCTAAAAAGAGTGTGGTTGCAGACCGTAGCTCTAGTAAAACATCAGGATTGGCGGTAAAGCCATACCCTAAGAAGAGTATGGCTCCAGGCCATGACTCAATATATACAAGCAGGATTGACTGTAGGTCATAACCTAAACAAAGAACATGAAACACATTGTATCTCTATCTAAAATGCAATTTGACTCATAATGTCACTTCCAATACTCTCCTATTGACTGAGAAAGGAGAGGTCATGGATTTCGGCTCTTCCATAGACCTATATGACACTGATGCTTTACTTTACAGTGGTCAGTTGGAGCATGGAAGGTATATTCCCATCTCCGTGGGGTATAAGATGTAATGCTTAAAGATGTAATAAGCAGTGTAGTGTATTTGTTTGAGGATCAAATACGAAAACATTGATTGAAGCCTTGATTTGATTTTATACTAATTAGTTTATAACAGTTATACATGTTCTTCATATTCCTTTTCAAAGTGATTAAATGATCTATTGCTCAATTGTAGATATCTGAACTAATAAGATGATGAGACTTCTCTACTCTGCATATAATCAATAGTTATACTTGTTTAACTGAATAAAGGTTTTTTTTTATTTCATTTATAAAAGTTTAACTGTGACAATACTACTGTTGGCGGAGAGTTATATCTCTCGCTAAGACTTGTTGTCTCACCCTGTGAGTTCTACAACTTTTTAGATGGATGTGCACGGAGAGGTAGAGATCGTACAGTAGAGAGCGGGCAACAGTAGCAAAAACAACAGTAAATAATCAGGTTGAATGTGTTGTTATGTGTCTTGTAGATATAAGAGTCCTATGTGTCACCCATGTACTCTCAGGTCCTTTGATAGATAGTGTGTAAATAGTTTTATAATCAATCTAAGATTTTGACTAGTACTTCGTGATGCATAATGTTTCTTTTTTATATGTTTCGGTAAAACAATTGTTAACTCATATCCTAACAAGGTGATGAAACAATGTATTTATAAAGTGAACCATGATGTATATATGGTTTGGTTCTTTCTAAAAAAGATTTTCCTGGTAATGGATCTCTTGGCAAAAAGGTTTTAATTTTTAGTGAATTTTCGGTAATTCATTGTTAATGATTATTTCCGCATTGTTTTGTGTGATTAAGTTGTCAGTTTGATGGTGGTTGTCACAAGAACTAAGGAATCTTTCCTGATTTATGGAGGTGATGAAGAGTTGGTTGTAAGGGGTTGTACTGACACAAGCTTCCAAGCTGACAAAGATGAATATCGATCAAAAACTGGTCATGTATTTTGTCTTGGTGGTGATGTCAGTTAGAAGAGTTCCAAGAAAGAGACAATAATTGACTCTAGAACATAAGCTAAATACATTGTTGCATTAGATTCTACGAATGAAACTGTTTGAATGAAGAAGTTCATCGGCAAACTTTGAGTTGTTCCCAACATTGCTGACATAGTAAAACTATAATGTGGCAACAATAGTACTATCGTGCAAGCCAAGGAACTTATATCACATCAACATTCTAAGCATATTCTTCAGCACTTCCATCTTATACAAGAGATCATTGAGCAAGGGAATGTGAAGATTAGTCGGGTACCGACATAGAGCAATATTGTTGGTCCCTTGACAAAGGCATCATCACAACAGAAGCACGACGATCATGTTAGATCGCTTGGTATTAGATACATGAGTGGTTGGCCTTAGAGAAAGTGTGACTCTGTTGATGTATATGACCTAGAAGCCAATAATTAGACGATGTCTATTGGGATATTGTTTACTTTATTAGTAATGGCAATTCCAATTAATTAATGAAAATTTGATTATCGTGATATTAATGTGCATAAAAATGTCCTTATAATCATTAGTTTAAAGCCATGGGACTTCAAGTACGTGACTTGAACATGAGATCCTAATTGATGCTAAGAACAATATTCTTAAATGTCCCTTGTGAAGTATTATTGAGGATTGGACATAAATAATAAGTGTGGCTTGTATGCGTCGTGATTGATGACCATGTCTCATGGGTCAAATGTATTGGATACCAAGTCAGACACATAGGTACTTTCTAAAAAACAAGTGTAGTGGACGGACCTGCCTTGAGAGTGATTCAAGGTCTATTATATTATAGTCATAATTGACTCTTGAATGTGATAGTGGTGTTGTGGTCCGTTGATTAAAGTCACTATAATGGTAATGTGACAATCGTCATGCTTTGACACGGCCCAATGCAATCCTGAAGAAGGTTTCCACAAAGGTAATGATTGGGTGTGATGAAAATCATGTTACACACTGTGCGATGTAGAAGGAATTTGTCCCTCCTATATAACATTAATGATATACAAGGCCTCTTGATAAGTGACACGCTTTTTACGTGCGTAGAAACGCAAGTGTACGCGTCAATGTAATATAGGCCTTTGTGAGGCCCGAGTCGAACTCAGGGACACTGAATTATCGGAGACTACTACTAACTATGAACAATTAGTTAGACCGATTAAAAAGTTGGAAGTTGTTGAAAAATTAAAAGAAAATGAAATAAAACAAAACAATCGATTAAAGGTTTAGTTTTAATCAATTCAAGTGGGAATCTTTAGGCTTGCGGTTTCACCGTGGGTTCTCATTGTATGAATTTCTATTTAGTTACTCAGATTTATCTCTCTATCCGGGTAGTGGCCTGAAATCAAAATTGCCCACTGTTGTGGTACAATTCACTACCTATGTCTAGGTCGATTCCACCATCGTAGCAACCTATACCCTAAACTAGGTGCATTAGATTCAATCTCTCGGTATTCACCATTAACCTTACACCACCTTGTTCAAGGGATTTGCCAATTAATGTAAATTCTGTTTCTTTTCAACCATTAATTCTTCTTTCAAAGCAATTAAGGGCATTAGATTATTATTATGGTGATCAAGCATAACAATATAATTGAGTAAATGAAATTATACCACGGATTTAAGAGATAAATGATGAATTACTATGATAAAATTGTCATACAACGATTTCCCGGGCTACTCCCGGTCATAAAGACAAAGGGGATTAGCCCCGCATGTTCATCTCAAAGTAAAACATGGTAGAGAAAAGGGGAAACATGAGAAAAACGTGATTGAGTGGTGAAACCCCTGAACGAAGAAGATCCAAGCGCTCCTTGGCATAGAATCCACGTTCTCCCGCCTTTCGGTGGTGAAAAATGTCTTCTTCGGCGTCCGGAATGGTTGGGGCGTGCTTCTGGGCTCCGTTCTTCTCTCCACACCTTCTCGGCACGTGTGCAGCAGCTAATGACGTGATGGATTGCTCTTGGCCATCGTCATTAGGTATAATCATCGAGTTAGGTCGCCAAAATATCACAGTCGTCGAATTTAGATCGATCTGAAGCAAATTTGTATCTGGCGGTGTCGATACCATTGACACGGGTCGATGGTATCGACCTTGCGCGATATCGGCAATTCTCCTTTCTCTTCGTTGTTGTGCCTGATGTCGTCTCGATACCATCGACACGGGTCGATGGTATCGACAACCCTGTGGCGACGGTTTTGTCCTTTTGTGTCGCTGCAGCTCCACTTGTTGAGGGTATCGACATATGTGTCGATAGTATCGACTCTCTTCTACTCCTTGCGGTTGGCACCTTGTGGTTGTGTCGATGGTATCGACAGCTGTCGATGGTATCGACCGCTGCATATACTTGTTTTTCCTAAAATTGCAACACAAAACCACATAAGCTGAAACAAAACATATTCTTGTAATAATTTATGCTCAAAATACTGAAATAAAGGAGATTTGACATAGAGAAGGATCATAGACCAAAGTAGATGAATTATGCAATATTAACCACCAAAATGACCAATAAATGCATAAAACACAAGTGAAATATGTCTACAAATGCGACTCAAAATCATCGCATCAAACTCCCCTAAGCTTGAACATTGCTCACCCTCAAGCAACAAAACCTTAGAATAGAATTGCTAGGGTCAACTAAAGAACAAATCATCACAACAACATTACCATATGATCCCCACCGGACATTCACATTCCGGCCCTCACTAACTACAGAATGATAATTACCCTAAAGGCGACAGTAATCATCCATAAAAGATATCTACCTCAAAACTTATGAACACTATCATATAAGGCAGTTAACATAATAAAATTCGCCGGTTCAGACTTGGTGCATCTTGTGATCTCCTATTCTATGTTGCTCGCCCTAACTACCATCTACATGGAAGCAGTTCTCCTGGTATTCACAAGTGAGGAGAAAATCACGGTGGCCTACCAATTCAAGCAACAAGTGGATGAAATGGGTGGCTCATGGAAGAAATGGAAGCATTATACGGTTTCAACATGCATAAAACAAAAATGCCCTAAATGATGCATTTGCACATGAACATGCCCTAATGCCTAAGATTGGGTGGAATGATGCATGCACTAACATCCCATCTCAAAATGAGATGGAATATCTAACTGAGCTACATCATGTACTTACTCATCTTAAAATGCGAGTGAGACTATGTTCCTTTCTCCTTCTTATTCTACTTGCTTCTCAATACTTTCTCTTTTTCTTTCATTTTTCATTTTTTTTCTTTCTCTTATTTTTTCTTTCAGGCCCTTATATCCACAAATGACAATGAATAATTTGTTGGGCTTACATTTTCTGCATAGCTCAAATATTTGAATTATTTAGAAGGTATGGAACAAGTTAATCACCTTTAAATAAGAAATAAGATACATGATGTACTCTATGCATAAAAATTATGAATGCAGCTAAATGACACGCACTTAAGGATAATGTGCATGTATAACTATTCTAATTTTTTATTTTCATGCAAAACATGTGAAAGTGGTTGCAATGCCATACCTATCTACATGAGATGCAATCAAAAATATTAAAACTGTAATGTACTTCCAATTCTTATGGTGGATTGTGAAAAACAATGAGGTGGAAAGATTACAAGACTAACTGACTGAACCTTTGAAAATTATTATGTGTCCCTCCTTACTGACCTGTGTAGTAGTTAAGAGGTTTCTCTCTCTTACTTCAAATTAGAGTCTCATTATCATTTGGTCAGTTTAGGCTCACACAACCAAATCCGTCCACTTTTCATGAATCATGAGGAATGTACAGTTGTGATTTTCTATTTTAAAGTTGACAAAACCAATCATTTTCTTAAGTTATGTGCTCAAAGTTGAACAACACAAACTTGTGAATGCTCAAATTTTTTTTTCCCTTAACCCATGTACAAGCAAATGAGATGACACATGACTTAAGACATCCACAATTACACTAGATAGAATGTGGATCCTACAAACAAACTAAGATTGCAAGAAATAAATGACAAGAACAAACAAAATAAAACTAAAAACTGAGAAAATAAAAGATAGAGTTGTTCCAACTCCCCCCCTAAGCTTGAATTCGACTATGGCCTTATAGTCAAAAACAATCTTAAAGATTGTAACAGAGATACCGATTACTCTTCTGGTGGAGGCGGGTACTGTGGGGCCGTGGGGTCCCAGGATGGGTACTGCCTCTGCAAGCTAGGATCATACTGGGGCATGGGTGGAGGTTGTGGATACCCCCAAAAGTAATTCTGGCTCTAGTAGTGATCATAGAAGGGTTGATGTTGCATCTCCATCCTATGCAACCTGTCATGAATCTGTTGTTGGTTGCCAAGGAGGAGGCGCTCATTCTCAAAGATCGTCCTCTGATTGTCAAGTAACCGGTTCGTAGTCTCCTAAACACCGGTATACACCGCAGTGTGATGCTGCTGCATCTGCTATATATCCTGCAGCATAGCATACATTCCTTGCATTGAATAGACATCCTCGCTTGGCTGTGAGGGCGGTGGTGGTGGAGGAGGCTGCGAAGATGAAGACGCACCCAGATGCATGCGAGGACGCTTCCTAGGTGCCACTCGTTCCCGAAGAGGAGTGTAGGCCTCCTCTTCCTCTTCAGCCTCATCGTCATTGTTGTTGTTGTCGTCGTTACCGCCATCTTCATCGGAGTCAGCAATGGCTATGATTGGACATCGGAAATGTTGAGCCCCTTCGATGTGGAAGACAGGGTCGGGAAGCGAGCATTCTTGATATGCGTGGTTTACATGGCAGTGAGCATAAGGTAAACCATCCTGAAGCAAGATAAGGTTTGATCGGTGAAGATGTTGCAAATTGACCTTGCTTCTGTTGGAGAGAGGAGTCAAGGTTGAGAAGTTCATCCCAAGATAGTGGGCCAACAGTGTGATGAGTCCTCCAAAATGAATTGGAGCCTTCTGCGTACTCCGCTTTACCGCCAACACCCACTGTAGAAAGAATGCTCCCCAGTTGCACTCTTGGCGCTTCAGTAACTTATATAAGAAAAATATGTCCGTCTCCTGGAATTTACTAAGAGACAGATCACCCCTAGAAAATAGGGTGGAACACAGCATCCGATGAAGAATCTGCACGAACGGATGCTCAAAGTCTGCTACCGCTGCGTTGTGGTAGCTCACAGATTTTCCTGGCAACACCGTCACAAGCTCGGCGAAGATGGTGTCGTAGTCGGTCTGGTTGTCTGGCCGCCGGTAGTCAGTCTGCCCATGATTCCAGTTGTAGATCTTATTGAACTGGCGGAGTGTGAGATTGTAGTCATTGTTGTATAGCCGGAAAGACACACTGCCCTTTATCCACTCACGATCTGTGGCGATGATGTCATTGGGCACGACGCAGACGTCCAACGATGCCATGAATTCCACCACCAGCTCCTTGTATGTAGGCCATTCATTGAAGAACGGTTGGCCATCAGCATGGTATTCTAGCTCATCGGGCATCCTGCCCGTGTGTCTCGCCTGCCCTTTTAGAATGTAGGCTAGATTTGCCTCGAACCCCAAGTTGCAGATCATCTCCCGCTCAACATAGCGGGTCGGCTCAATTTTCCTCTTCATGATCTCCTCGTAGATCTTCTTGACCTCCGCGGACGGATAAACAATCCGCGGGCGTGGAATCGATGCAGTCGGTGGAGGCACGAACTCTGGAATGTCCATCGGGTTGGCACGTGAAGAAGACGCACTGGCAACATGCATCATGATTGCGGAAGAAGAAGAAGTAGAATAGAAGGAGGAGCTCAGTGAAGATCGGAGAAGGAAATCTCCGCTCGATGAAGAACGTGCTCCTGGATGCTCGGAGTTGGGCTCGGATTGCTCTGGAGGACGCACGGCACACGTAGAGGAAGAACTCGTTGAAGGTGTGACGTCATATGACGACAAACCCTCCCTTATATAACTGACGCTGGCACTGCTATGTGCCTGTTGATACCATCGACGGGGTTCGATGGTATCGACACGCATAGCACAATCTGTATTGTCACTGGTATCGACGGTCGTCGATGGCTGGATGTGGGGGCCCGGATCGATGACGTGTCGATACTATCGACGTTTGTCGATGGTATCGACGCATCCCACAGATCGACTTCCTGGATGCAGTGATCGTCGTTGATCTCCTCTCGCAGATCGGCGATGTGGTGCGTCAATAGTATCGACGCAAGTCGATAGTATCGACTTTTGTTTAGGGCAACACCCTCACGAGGCCCGGTCACCGCCTTCTGCCTGTAACTGTGTCGATACCATCGACAGGCCCGTCAATGGTATCGACTTTACTGAGACGATTTCTTCTGAATATCTCCAGAGATCTCGCGAGTATCGACACCCATGTCGATACTATCGACCTCTGCTTGCGATCAGCCTGTTGATATGTCGATACCATTGACGAGGCCGTCGATGGTATCGACAAAGAGCGATTTCTGCAGTCGCCAACCTGTACCCATGTCGATACTATCGACACAAGGGTTGATGGTATCGACTCTGCCTCAGTCCTGCACATTGCACAAACGATCATGGTACCTTTTTTACACTAAAAACAAAGTCAAAACAAACCAAACTACGAATGTGAAAGAAACTAAACTATACTACCGATGGCGGGGTTGCCTCCCAACAAGCGCCCTTATTTAACGTCTTAGGCTAGACGACATGAAGCTCGTCATACATCTAGAAGTGCAATGAGTTTGATCTCATTCACTTTCCTCGTGTAATCTTCACCATAGTACAATTTCAACCGTTGTCCATTGACCAGAAAGGTTGTCTCGCCATCGCGCACCATGATTGCGCCATGTGGTCTGACCTCCTCTATGGTGAATGGTCCACTCCATCTGGATTTCAACTTCCTGGGATGCATCTTTAGCCTGAAGTTGAACAATAGGACACGGTCTCCTTTCTTGAAAATGCGCATTTGAATATGGCGATCGTGAATCAACTTTGTGCACTCCTTGTAGATCCGCAAGCTTTCATATGCATTCATTTGCAGCTCGTCAAGTTCATTGAGTTCAAGTAACCTCTTCTTTCCCGCTTCATCATATCTCAGATTTAGCTTCCTCAACGCCCAATGTGCTTTATGCTCCAGTTCCACCGGTAAGTGGCAGGCCCGACCATATGCCAACCTAAAAGGCGTAGTGCCTATAGGTGTCTTATATGTCGTCCTGTATGCCCACAAAGCATCTGATAGTAGGGTACTCCAATTCTTTCTCGTGGAAGCCACAGTATGCTCTAAGATCTTCTTAATCTCTCAGTTGGAGACCTCCACTTGTGCTTGAGTTTGCGGGTGGTACGGGGTACCAATGTTGTATTTGACCCTGTATTTTCTCAACAGTGTCGTGAACTTCTGATTCCGGAAGTGTGTACCCCCATAACTTATGATCATTCTTGGTACACCAAACCTGCAGAAAATATATTCTTTTACAAACCTGCACACTACAGCGGAATCATTGGTCCTTGTGGGTATTGCCTCTACCCACTTCGACACGTAATCAACAGCCAAAAGAATGTACAAATTAGAATTTGAGGACACAAAAGGTCCCATAAAATCTATGTCCCATAAGTCGAATACCTCAACCTCCTGGAATACATTAAGGGGCATCTCTTGTCTTTTCGAAATGTTACCCGCCCTTTGGAAGGAATCACATTGCCGCACAAACTCGTAAGCATCCCTGAACAAGGTAGGCCAGTATAGGCCACTTTCAAGCACTTTTGTTGCAGTGCGAGAACTAGCATGGTGGCCCCCTGTCGGTAGTGTGTGATAGTGACTAAGAACACTTTTGTATTCCTCCTCAGGTACACACCTGCGTAAGACACCATCCCTGCATTGCTTCAAAAGAATAGGGTCATCCCAGAAATAATAACGTAAAGAATGAAAAAAATTATTCTTCTCTTGGTACGTCCAATCATCCGGGATGATTTTGCAAGCAAAATAGTTAACAGTGTAAGAAAACCACGGGTCTTTCGATTTCACTTTCAAAAGTTGTTCGTCAGGAAATGTCTCGGTAATGGGTATGTGTAAATCCTTTTCATCTACCCTCTCCAACCTAGACAAATGGTCCGCGACCACATTTTCAATGCCTGCCTTATCCTTGATTTCAATATCAAATTCATGTAAAAGCAAGACCCACCTAATCAATCTAGGTTTGGCATCCTTTTTCTCCATCAAATACTTAATGGCGGTGTGGTCCGTCCATACCACGACTTTTGATCCAACAAGATATTGCTAAAAAATTTCAAACGCAAAAACAACGGAGAGTAGTTCTTTTTCGGTTGTCGTGTAATTTAGTTGGGCGTCATTCAAAGTTTTGGATGCATAAAAAATCACAGCGGATTTATTGTCCACCCGCTATCCCAAGACAGCCCCAACCTCGAAATTGTATGCATCACACATTAGTTCAAACGGCTTGGTCCAATCCGGTGTTTGCACAACCGGTGCGGAAATCAGTTTTTCCTTAAGCACGTTGAATGCATGTAGACATTTTTCATTAAAGTCAAAAATAGCATCCTTTTCTAACAGCTCAGATAAAGGTTTGGTGATTTTAGAAAAATCTTTTATAAAACGACCATAGAAACCGGCGTGACCTAAGAAACTTCGTACCCCTTTAACCGAATTCGGTGGGGGCAATTTGGAAATCACTTCGATTTTTACCGGGTCTACCTCCAAACCTTTGCTAGACACTTTATGTCCTAGCACTATTCCTTTGCTCACCATCATGTGGCATTTCTCCTAATTGAGGACCAAATGTGTGTCCTCACAACGTTGCAGAACCTTATCCAGATTGTAAAGACACTCGTCAAAGGATGCACCATAAACCGAGAAATCATCCATAAAAACCTCTAGACAGCGTTCAATCATATTGAAAAAAATGGCAAGCATGCAACGCTGAAAGGTCGCTGGTGCATTACATAACCCAAAAGGCATACGGCGGTACACAAACGTTCCATAAGTACAAGTGAAGGTGGACTTCTCTTGGTCCTTAGGATCAATTGAAATCTGATTGTACCCCGAATAACCATCAAGAAAACAAAAATGCGATCGGCCGGCTAAACGCTCTAAAATTTGGTCAATAAATGGAAGAGGGAAATGATCCTTAAGCGTAGCGGCATCCAATCGACGATAATCTATGCAAACACGCCACCCGATTACCAAGAGGGAAATGATCCTTAAGCGTAGCGGCATTCAATCGACGATAATCTATGTCCCCTTGATATCTACAACCGACCACCCGAATGCTCCTCGGTGGTTCTTCAACACAATAAGCAGTTGGTCCTCCTCCTCGACACTCAGATAAGCCAATATAATCACATGTAGCTTTTCTTCCTCAGCCAGAAATGCATACTTCAAGTGTGGTGGCAACGGCTTCAATTCCAAATCGGGCGGGCTGATTAAGGACGACTGAAGTGGTGGTGGGAGTTTGCCAAGGTCTTCATAGTACCTAGCATAGAAGCACGGCAGCACCTGAAGCATCGTGGCACACTCCTGTAGTGACTTGCTTCTCATCCAATCATGTGTGATATTGACCAAACAGGCTTCAAGTGGTAATTCTGGATAAGCATAAAAAACCGAACTCGCTTTGGCCTCATCTTCAGTAGAAGGGGGTGTCCTCCTCTTCATCATTAGGAAAACCTATAGCTTTGCTCAGGGACACCACCTTGGTCTGCTCCATAATGTCTACAGCCAATGTCCCTTTCTCCACCTTAGTCATTACATGAGCCATATCTAAAAATGGCTTCCCTAGACAAAGTGAGATATTGTGATCAAAATTCTTTACCATGTGGTATTGCTCTTTAGCTTTAGATGATGTTGTAACATACTGAATCTCAGGGTCTTCCCTGCAATTTACCCATTCTTGAGCTTTTCTTTGACTTTTAGTCCATTTGGACCTTTTCCACAAATTCCACATCCTTTTGGATCATTTTTGTACACCTTGTGCAATTTGAGCACAATCTGAGGTTGAAATCACTATTTACCCTCTTTCATGATAATTGAGGGGTGTTTGCACAAATAACCCACATTAGGTGATAAGTTAGGGTTAATATTGTAGTTTGGTCATTAATGGGATAATAGAGTAGATTATATTTATTTGGAGCTTTTTGGATAAATATATTATTATTAATATGTATTTGAGTTCATATATGAGTGTATTAACCTTTATTGTTTCTCTCTCCTCGAAATATGATTTTAGTTCATAATAATATGTTATTTTGTTGAGTAATGAGTAATTGTACCCTAATATGTTTTATATGTCGAATGTACTCACATGTTTCTCATTAATAGCTTTTTCATATAATTCCTTGATTTTAATGTATTTTTTATACTCCTTTATGAGCTATATATTTATTAATGGCCATGTTATGCATTAAACGAGATTTTAATTATATAGCATCGTTCTATATGTTATTATGAGCCTATGGTTCAATTTTGGTGGCTTTTGGAGTTGATTTGACCCCTCTAATGCATTTTATTAGCTTTTAATATAGTGTAGTGCATTAATCGATGCATTTATTTGATTGTAACACTATGATTCCGTTATTTTTCACCCTGTCACGCATCAGCACCCAAGTATGCTCCATCGGACGGCCCGCGTTTGACCATCGCATCTCTGGCTTGATCTGACGGCCGGGACATTGTCCCCTACCTCCCGCTCAACGCGAGATAGGAGCCGTTTCACGGCAGATCATCCCTTGATTCGTTCTCTCTCCCTCCTTCATCAATGCACTTCGTTTTTGGCGCATCAAGTTCGGCTCCTCAAGTCCGTTCCAACGATCCTAAGCTTTCCCTCTCTCGTTCACCGGAGACGAAACGCCCAATCGGGGCTACCTCCTCCTCTCCACCATGGACACACAGTGGGACCTTCACCCACCCTAGCGCCTATTAAAGGTCGGAAAAACCATCCTCATCCCCCGCTCTAGCTTCCTCCACTATCAATTGGCCCTAGGCTACCCTCAGCCACCCAGACCTACTCGCTCTTCTTCTCCGGCAACGGCAGCCAGCCTCTCACACCTCCGACCTCCTCAGTGCAATCATGGGCTAGGTAACCATCCTTAGCCTCTTTCCTTTCTTTTTGCTTCTTTAGTTTGTCTCGTGGAGTCCCCTACCACCGTAACCTCTAGGGCCGCCGTAGTGCCACCATCGACCTTGGTCGGCGCCTAGCGTTTTGGGGTTCTGGTCCACCTCCGCACTCGTTGAAGCATGGATTCGACTCGCAGCCCATACACGAAGTCTTTCCAGATCTTTGTTTCCCGGTTCCGCTGTTTCCTTTTGGGTTTCGATCTCCAAACGATGCCCCTGTTTCTCTGGATCTCCGCGGTGGTTGAGTACCTGCTGCATCGACCTTCTCTTTGTTTTGCTCCTTCACCTCCGCCTGGAATCGAGGAAGCTCCTCGACATGGTCCCCTGATCAGAGCCTCATCAAATCACCAGGTTGACATGGGAGCCTGTCCCCTGGAGCTGCTTGCTCGCGACCATGGCTGCGAGGGAAACAATCCAGGTCGTCAAATGACCCTGGAGTCCCCCGCTGCTTCAATCGCTAGTGTTTTTATGGAAGGGTATTGTCGTCTTTTCACCCCGTTTCTTCTTTCTCGCTTGCAAAGCAATTGATCTGTTCAAATGACCGATTTACCCTCGAAGTTTCAATTGGCTTGATTTAACGAGCAAGGATATTTTGGTCCTTTACTCTGTTATTTAAATCGAATCCTATTTTTATTTAAATATATGTCACACTATGGTTTTCTTAATTTCTGATTGGTCAGATTTACTTAATTCATAGTAAATCGATCCTTTATCAGAAAAATATGAATAAATAGTCGATGGAAAGGATTTTTAACATAGAATCTGATTTTATGGTTTTTGAGTCATGATTTGGATTCCTTTTCCAAAGTTTGCTTTGAATGGCATTTTTAGTATGTAAATGTTTTAAAATACATAATTAATTCATTTTAACTCTGTTTTATATAATAAGATATGTTTTCTTAATCAAGAGATAATGAGTAATCGTTTGGACTTGGTTTTGAGCTCTAAATCATAGTTTTGTAAAATTAGGGTTTTCTATGCTTTATTTCTTTATATATATTAATACATGTGTTGTGTTTATAACTAGGATATTATATGGATGGTTTGCTATCTGTTTGGTGGATATGATGGTAATGTATATATCTAAGGTATGTGATTCCTATGTATGTGAAAACCTATTTTTGTATGTGAGCCCTATTTTGTATGTGATGCCTATTTTTGGGTATGTGGATCCTATTTTAAATTGTGGAACTTAAATATGATGATAATGTGCAATACACCTACTCTCAGTTGGGATCTTATCCAACCCTACCTTAAAGTTGTGCTAGCCTTGTTATCCTTCTATATACATTTATTGGCTCTTTACTTAGTTTATGCCATTGTGGATTAATCATTTGAATCATGTGAATCATTCTTCTTCATATGTTGCCTCCTTTACTTGGAAATGATTTAATCTTGTTATTGACTCATCTTTTGAAATACTTGGAAATGTTATATATTGTGGATGTCTTTGTGGCTCATTTAATTGTAACTCTTGAATCTTGTTGTTGCCTATGTTGGCTCATCTCTTGAAGTACTTGTATAATGATGTTCCCTATGATGGCTTGTTGATTGAGATTATTTATTTGGGTTTTATTCCCAATGCTTGTTGAATCTTGATATATACTTTTCACTATGCTGCCAAGTGAATATTTATGCATGATATAGTTATTGGCCAATTGACAATGTAGTGTACATGAGTACAAACCACCCACAGGGCACTGAGGTTTTAGTCCTCCTGCCGGGCACTGGGGTTTTAGTCCCCCTGCCATTTTATATATTAGGCACTGGGGTTTTATTCCCCCTGCCACTTTTTAGGCACTGGGGTTTTAGTCCCCCTGCCATTGGTGAGGTCTGGTAGGTGCCTCACCCTACATTGATAGGACGTTGTGTCATAATTTATATTCATGCAAAAGTGATAATTGTTGATATTTAAATGTGGCAGTTTCTCTCTCTCATATTCATATATTGGACTCATTTCTTTGGAAATCTCTTCTTGTGGAGAATCTTTTATATTGCAAAGCTTTTTATTATTAATTGTCCTATTCCTTTTGTTTAACACATACCTTTTATCTTTCTCTTGCTGGATGACCCCAACCATCCAGGTTAGGATCAGAGTGCGCATGGAAGCTTGGTGAACCCAAAGCTAAGGATAGGAAAAGAAGAAAGGAATGTATAGTATATGATCATAGTTGCTTTTATGTTATATAGTAGTTTGTTTGGAGACAATGTTGTATTAGTTAAGTCTTCCTCTACCTAGATCCTTGTAGTTGCTTGTATAAAGTTGTACTCCCATTTGGGAAATTTTATATTGTACTCTTTATACATTTTTGAATAATGTCAAGATTTAATTCTTCCGCTGCCATACTTTTGATGATTTTGTTTATCATGTTTTTAGTAGAGACTTTTGGGTCTTTACAGCATGGTATCAGAGCATCAAGGTAGTCGGATTCTTGACTAGTTCAAAATTGTCTCCTAGATAGAACCCTTATCTTATATAGTTTTCCTTTAGTTAGTTTTTCACCTTAGAGTTGACCTAGCATGAAAGTTAGATTTAGTATCCTAATAATAATTAATTAAAAATAAAATTTGTCAACTTTTTGGTGAATTGTCTAATTGAGTAGCTATTAGAGCAAGAAGTTGAAGTGATGGTGTCTAGAAAGGGTCAGAGCTTAGGGGCTGGCAATATTTTCCTCCGCCCCACTAGCTTGGTCACGAGGACTCCTGAGCTCATATGACCTGGCCTGGCCTGATCTGAAACGGACAACTCGAAATAGTCTACTCTTAGACATATTGCCTTATTGTTGAATAACCTTAGAATCCTTCATATGATGATTTGATTTCTTTTCTCAAACAAAAATCATCTTGTAATCCCTAAGTATCTTATATGAGCCTTAGATTTCCATGTTTAGGGTTTTGTGTACCCTATGCCCTATGCTATACCTTTAGTTTGGAGGATAGTGGATAGTAAGACTTTCATGATGGATCTTATACCCTTAAAATAGTTTGACTTAGTCACCCTTTGAGTGGAAAGGTAGTGCTAGTACCTTGATAGGTTATGGGGTTTTTGATTTCGAGGACGAAATCCTCTTTAAGGGGGTTGGAGTCCCTCAATGCCTTGAAATCAAGTAACCATAACTCCTTAGACATGGGAATAGAGAGCTTATGTGTTTAGAGTTTAATATGATTGTAATTCATCTTGTTTGATTATTAACTAATGGATAAGTCACATAATCCTTATGCTTGAACCTTAATATACTCTTGATGCACATAATCATTAATTGTTCATATGTGGATATACATAGTTTTGATTAAGTCACCCTAATGATAAAATGTGTATGGTAAAATGCACCCTAAGGATGCTTTAACATGTAATGGTCGTGTTGACCTAAACCTTAATATGTAATCATCTAGCCTTGACAACCTATGTATATATATACCCTTCATGCCTTTCTTGACACATTAGTGACATTAGGTGTCATCTCATGGTATACCTTAATGCATGTAAATCACTTAATCATATGTGTGACCTAATTATCAACACATGTTAGGCATAGCACCTTGTTGACTAAAATATATCTCATTGATCATCTTATTGGTTTATGGATCAAATCAGTAATATGATGATGAGTAATTAGATTCACATAATGTGAGGTTAATTCATAGTAATTAGTGTTGTGAGAGAATATGATTAGTGATGGCATGGATATGAGTATGTTAGATGTTGTGACCATATGTTCCTTGGAGATAAGCCATATACCCTTAGACCTGTTATTAGGGTAATAATGGGTTGGATGATATTAGATGGCATAATTCCACATGATGTAGTTGTTGGGTAATAATGTGGAGTTATTTAGGTTTTGACCTAATACATTATTGTTGTTAGGAATGGTTTTAGTATAAATGGCCTTGTAAACCCTAATTGTGCTTAAAACCCTTAATGAAGGAGATACCCTTGATATATAGTTGAGATATAATTGTTTTGTAATAAAATGTGGCACAAGTGTTAGTATAATAGATATGCTGCCTTTTTATGATAGAGTTTATGTAACAAGATGTTATGTTGGGTTTGTTAAAGGCTATAGGTTTTGTGGAAACCTTAGTAACACCTCACCTATGTAGGTTTTATGTAGTACCCTAGATTAAGGGTTATAACCTAGTTGTTTATGGTTGGGATGTTACACACTCACACTCTCTTTCCTCTTGTTGTGATTTCGGGGACGAAATCCTCTTTAAGGGGTGGTGTGCTGTAACATACTGAATCTCAGGGTCTTCCCTGCAATTTACCCATTCTTGAGCTTTTCTTTGACTTTTAGTCCATTTGGACCTTTTCCACAAATTCCACATCCTTTTGGATCATTTTTGTACACCTTGTGCAATTTGAGCACAATCTGAGGTTGAAATCACTATTTACCCTCTTTCATGATAATTGAGGGGTGTTTGCACAAATAACCCACATTAGGTGATAAGTTAGGGTTAATATTGTAGTTTGGTCATTAATGGGATAATAGAGTAGATTATATTTATTTGGAGCTTTTTGGATAAATATATTATTATTAATATGTATTTGAGTTCATATATGAGTGTATTAACCTTTATTGTTTCTCTCTCCTCGAAATATGATTTTAGTTCATAATAATATGTTATTTTGTTGAGTAATGAGTAATTGTACCCTAATATGTTTTATATGTCGAATGTACTCACATGTTTCTCATTAATAGCTTTTTCATATAATTCCTTGATTTTAATGTATTTTTTATACTCCTTTATGAGCTATATATTTATTAATGGCCATGTTATGCATTAAACGAGATTTTAATTATATAGCATCGTTCTATATGTTATTATGAGCCTATGGTTCAATTTTGGTGGCTTTTGGAGTTGATTTGACCCCTCTAATGCATTTTATTAACTTTTAATATAGTGTAGTGCATTAATCGATGCATTTATTTGATTGTAACACTATGATTCCGTTATTTTTCACCCTGTCACGCATCAGCACCCAAGTATGCTCCATCGGACGGCCCGCGTTTGACCATCGCATCTCTGGCTTGATCTGACGGCCGGGACATTGTCCCCTACCTCCCGCTCAACGCGAGATAGGAGCCGTTTCACGGCAGATCATCCCTTGATTCGTTCTCTCTCCCTCCTTCATCAATGCACTTCGTTTTTGGCGCATCAAGTTCGGCTCCTCAAGTCCGTTCCAACGATCCTAAGCTTTCCATCTCTCGTTCACCGGAGACGAAACGCCCAATCGGGGCTACCTCCTCCTCTCCACCATGGACACACAGTGGGACCTTCACCCACCCTAGCGCCTATTAAAGGTCGGAAAAACCATCCTCATCCCCCGCTCTAGCTTCCTCCACTATCAATTGGCCCTAGGCTACCCTCAGCCACCCAGACCTACTCGCTCTTCTTCTCCGGCAACGGCAGCCAGCCTCTCACACCTCCGACCTCCTCAGTGCAATCATGGGCTAGGTAACCATCCTTAGCCTCTTTCCTTTCTTTTCGCTTCTTTAGTTTGTCTCGTGGAGTCCCCTACCACCGTAACCTCTAGGGCCGCCGTAGTGCCACCATCGACCTTGGTCGGCGCCTAGCGTTTTGGGGTTCTGGTCCACCTCCGCACTCGTTGAAGCATGGATTCGACTCGCAGCCCATACACGAAGTCTTTCCAGATCTTTGTTTCCCGGTTCCACTGTTTCCTTTTGGGTTTCGATCTCCAAACGATGCCCCTGTTTCTCTGGATCTCCGCGGTGGTTGAGTACCCGCTGCATCGACCTTCTCTTTGTTTTGCTCCTTCACCTCCGCCTGGAATCGAGGAAGCTCCTCGACATGGTCCCCTGATCAGAGCCTCATCAAATCACCAGGTTGACATGGGAGCCTGTCCCCTGGAGCTGCTTGCTCGCGACCATGGCTGCGAGGGAAACAATCCAGGTCGTCAAATGACCCTGGAGTCCCCCGCTGCTTCAATCGCTAGTGTTTTTATGGAAGGGTATTGTCGTCTTTTCACCCCGTTTCTTCTTTCTCGCTTGCAAAGCAATTGATCTGTTCAAATGACCGATTTACCCTCGAAGTTTCAATTGGCTTGATTTAACGAGCAAGGATATTTTGGTCCTTTACTCTGTTATTTAAATCGAATCCTATTTTTATTTAAATATATGTCACACTATGGTTTTCTTAATTTCTGATTGGTCAGATTTACTTAATTCATAGTAAATCGATCCTTTATCAGAAAAATATGAATAAATAGTCGATGGAAAGGATTTTTAACATAGAATCTAATTTTATGGTTTTTGAGTCATGATTTGGATTCCTTTTCCAAAGTTTGCTTTGAATGGCATTTTTAGTATGTAAATGTTTTAAAATACATAATTAATTCATTTTAACTCTGTTTTATATAATAAGATATGTTTTCTTAATCAAGAGATAATGAGTAATCGTTTGGACTTGGTTTTGAGCTCTAAATCATAGTTTTGTAAAATTAGGGTTTTCTATGCTTTATTTCTTTATATATATTAATACATGTGTTGTGTTTATAACTAGGATATTATATGGATGGTTTGCTATCTGTTTGGTGGATATGATGGTAATGTATATATCTAAGGTATGTGATTCCTATGTATGTGAAAACCTATTTTTGTATGTGAGCCCTATTTTGTATGTGATGCCTATTTTTGGGTATGTGGATCCTATTTTAAATTGTGGAACTTAAATATGATGATAATGTGCAATACACCTACTCTCAGTTGGGATCTTATCCAACCCTACCTTAAAGTTGTGCTAGCCTTGTTATCCTTCTATATACATTTATTGGCTCTTTACTTAGTTTATGCCATTGTGGATTAATCATTTGAATCATGTGAATCATTCTTCTTCATATGTTGCCTCCTTTACTTGGAAATGATTTAATCTTGTTATTGACTCATCTTTTGAAATACTTGGAAATGTTATATATTGTGGATGTCTTTGTGGCTCATTTAATTGTAACTCTTGAATCTTGTTGTTGCCTATGTTGGCTCATCTCTTGAAGTACTTGTATAATGATGTTCCCTATGATGGCTTGTTGATTGAGATTATTTATTTGGGTTTTATTCCCAATGCTTGTTGAATCTTGATATATACTTTTCACTATGCTGCCAAGTGAATATTTATGCATGATATAGTTATTGGCCAATTGACAATGTAGTGTACATGAGTACAAACCACCCACAGGGCACTGAGGTTTTAGTCCTCCTGTCGGGCACTGGGGTTTTAGTCCCCCTGCCATTTTATATATTAGGCACTGGGGTTTTATTCCCCCTGCCACTTTTTAGGCACTGGGGTTTTAGTCCCCCTGCCATTGGTGAGGTCCGGTAGGTGCCTCACCCTACATTGATAGGACGTTGTGTCATAATTTATATTCATGCAAAAGTGATAATTGTTGATATTTAAATGTGGCAGTTTCTCTCTCTCATATTCATATATTGGACTCATTTCTTTGGAAATCTCTTCTTGTGGAGAATCTTTTATATTGCAAAGCTTTTTATTATTAATTGTCCTATTCCTTTTGTTTAACACATACCTTTTATCTTTCTCTTGCTGGATGACCCCAACCATCCAGGTTAGGATCAGAGTGCGCATGGAAGCTTGGTGAACCCAAAGCTAAGGATAGGAAAAGAAGAAAGGAATGTATAGTATATGATCATAGTTGCTTTTATGTTATATAGTAGTTTGTTTGGAGACAATGTTGTATTAGTTAAGTCTTCCTCTACCTAGATCCTTGTAGTTGCTTGTATAAAGTTGTACTCCCATTTGGGAAATTTTATATTGTACTCTTTATACATTTTTGAATAATGTCAAGATTTAATTCTTCCGCTGCCATACTTTTGATGATTTTGTTTATCATGTTTTTAGTAGAGACTTTTGGGTCTTTACAGACGTGGTGCTGGAAGGCATGACCATCTCGAACCGATCATCGATGATGCCCAAGGTCAAACGACCTCTCCCCATCTCAAGTATCATGTCAGTTGTAGCTTGGAAGGGTCGTCCGAGTAGTAACTCATTGCATTGTTCATCTTGCATCTCCATGACGACAAAATCTGTTGGAAATACAAATCGATCTACTTTCACTAGCACGTCTTCACAAATACCATATGGCTTTACCACAGAATTATCCGCCAATTGGATTGTCATGTTGCTCGGCCTTGACTCTTTTAATCCCAGTTTCTTGAATGTAGAAAGGGGCATCAAGTTTATGCTTGCCCCGGAGTCACATAGTGCTTCGCCAAACTTCACCTTTCCAATGTAACATGAGATGTTGAAGCAGCTCGGATCCTACCTCTTTGGTGGCAATGTGCCCATGATGAAGGCACTCACCTGCTCCTTAAGTACCACAACCTCCGTGTCTGAGATTTTCCTCTTCTTGGTAATGATGTCTTTCAAAAACTTGCCATAGGATGAGATTTGTTCTATTGCTTCCAATAATGGGATGTTGACTGAAACTGTCTAGAAACTTTTTAAACTGGGCGTCCACTTTCCTTGCTTTTGCACTATTCGGATATGGGACCGGGACAGCATGTGCCCTTTGATGCGGTGGCGCATAAGGTGTCCTTTTCTGCGTCTCTTCCTCATCTGCAATAGGGTCTTTAGTAGCATCCACTGCTATATCCACAACTGGTTCTGTGACCGGTATGGGCAGCTCCTCAGTGGCCTCACCTTCAATTTCTGCTTGGGGTTTGCTTGGTTCATCGGCTCTGGGGTTTAACAGCTTCTTGCCACTCCTTAGCAAGATGGCCTTCGCCTGTTGGTTTCCTCCTGGAATATTCGTGTTACCCGGAAAACCTTGATGTGTCAGCTTCTTCAGATTGTCTATCTCAGCTGCCATTTGCGCCATGGACGTCTCTATTGTCCTCATCTGAGCCCCATGGAACTGCAGTGTCTGACCGAACTGATTCATGAATTCCCCCTATTGCTTTATCTGCTGGCCAAAAGTAGTCATTAATTCTTGGTTTTTCTTTATCACTTGGTTGAGCAATTCCGTGCTCTTGTCCTCCGCTACCGGCTGGGGTTTTGCATCGGGATCCTGCAAGAAGTTGTTTGGATCTTTCCAGGAGAACTTCTTGTCCTTCCTCCATGAGTAATCATTATTTCTGTAGCCTTGCTGCTGCCTCATGAACTTGACTTGAGCCTCATCCTCGGACTCAGTATCTTCCTTTGCAAGCAGTTTCTTCGCGAGAAGGTCCATCTTCTCATCCAGCTCCTTGATTACTTTAGACTCCCCTGCTACTCGAACGTGCTCAAAGGTGTCCCTGTCGCCCCAAGATTGCTTCTTGGCCATGTTCTTAAGGATTTCCCAACACCTCGTATCTGTGTTGTTCAAGAAGAATCCAGAGCCTGTGGAATCGAGGTTACTTCTATCATGCTCGGAGAGAGCAAAATAGAAGATTTTGACCTGTGTCTCCTTGTCAAGCATGTGATGCGGGCACCGCCTAAGCATGATCTGAAACCTTTCCTAGGTCTCAGAGTAGGTCTCTCATGCTTTCTGAGTGAAGTTATGGATCTTCCTGATCATGTCATTGGTCTTCTCGGGCGGGAAGAACCTTTCAAAGAAAACCTCCACCATGTGGTTCCAGGATTCCACATATTCATCGTCCAGGTTGTGCAACCACTCTCATGCGTTTTCCGCTTGAGAACTCGGGAAGAGCTTCAAGTAGAGAGTATCTTGTGGAAATCTGTCTATTTTTATCATGTCACAATTCTCCACAAATTGACTTATATACGTGACTGGGTCTTCATTCTTGAGCCCATGGAATGCATTCGACTTCACCAAGTTGATTAACGCAGGATCAATCTTGTATGTCAGAATATTGATCGCCTGCTTCTTGATCGGCCCCTTTGAAGCAGATGAAGAAGAAGCCTTGATCTTCTCCCATATTGTTTGTGGCTCTGCCATCTCTTCCTATTCGGATTCTGAGTCTATTTCTTCCAGATGGTCTTGATTGAAATCCTCCTCGTCTTCCGGTCCCTGCAATGGAACCTCTGGTGCATGGCGCGTGTAGTCAGTGCTACGTGTCTGCACCATACACAGTACCTGCAAAGTGAAAATTCAAGTTCAGTGCCATGCTTGACGATTACAAAAATTAGAAAATAGACTATGAATTTTTAGAAATGATTTAAAACTAATAAAAATAAAAATAAAAACTGGCCTAGAGTGGCCGCTTGCAGCACTCGTAGTACCGACAACTGCCGTGTCCCCGGAAACGGCGCCAAAAACTTGACACGCTTTTTACGTGCGTAGAAACGCAAGTGTACGCGTCAATGTAATATAGGCCTTTGTGAGGCTCGAGTCGAACTCAGGGACACTGAATTATCGGAGACTACTACTAACTACGCGCAATCAGCAAGACCAATTAAAAAGTTGGAAGTTGTTGAAAAATTAAAAAAAAATGAAATAAAACAAAACAATCGATTAAAGGTTTAGTTTTAATCAATTCAAGTGGGAATCTTTAGGATTGTGGTTTCACCGCGGGTTCTCATTGTATGAATTTCTATTTAGTCACTCAGATTTATCTCTCTATCTGGGTAGTGGCCTGAAATCAGAATTGCCCATTGTCGTGGTACAATTCACTACCTATGTCTAGGTCGGTTCCACCGTCGTAGCAACCTATAACCTAAACTAGGTGCAATAGAGTCGATCTCTCAGTATCCACCATTAACCTTACACCACCTTGTTCAAGGGATTTGTCAATTAATGTAAATTCCATTTCTTTTCAACCATTAATTCTTCTTTCAAAGTAATTAAGGGCATTAGATTATTATTATGGTAATCAAGCATAATAATATAATTGAGAAAACGAAATTATACCACGGATTTAAGAGATAAATGATGAATTACTACGATAAAATTGTCATACAACGATTTTTCGGGCTACTCCCGGTCATAAAGACAAAGGGGATTGCCCCTGCATGTTCATCTCAATGTAAAACATGGTAGAGAAAAGGGGAAACATGAGAAAAATGTGATTGAGTGGTGAAACCCCTGAACGAAGAAGATCCAAGCGCTCCTTGGCATAGAATCCGCATTCTCCCGCCTTTCGGTGGTGGAAAACGTCTTCTTCAGCGTCCGGAATGGCTGGGGTGTGCTTCTGGGCTCCGTTCTTCTCTCCACACCTTCTCGGGATGTGTGCAGCGGCTAATGACGTGATGGATTTCTCTCGGCCGCCGTCATTAGGTATAATCACCGAGTTAGGTCGCCAAAATATCACAGTCGTCGGATTTAGATCGATCTGAAGCAAACTTGTATCTGACGGTGTCGATACCATCGACGCGGGTCGATGGTATCGACCTTGTGGGATATCGGCAATTCTCCTTTCTCTTCGTTGTTGTGCCTGATGCCATCTCGATACCATCGACGTGGGTCGATGGTATCGACAACCCTGTGGCGACGGTTTTGTCCTTTTGTGTCGCTACAGATCCACTTGTCGATGGTATCGACATATGCATCGATAGTATCGACTCTCTTCTGCTCCTTGCGGCTGGCACCCTGTGGTTGTGTCGATGGTATCGACAGCTGTCGATGGTATCGACCGCTGCAGATACTTGTTTTTCCTGAAATTGCAACACAAAACCACATAAGCCGAAACAAAACATATTCTTGTAATAATTTATGCTCAAAATATTTAAATAAGGGAGATTTGACATAGAGAAGGATCATAGACCAAAGTAGATGAATTATGCAATATTAACCACCAAAATGACCAATAAATGCATAAAACACAAGTGAAATATGTCTACAAATGCGACTCAAAATCATCGCATCAATAAGTGAGACTAGAGAAATGCATGGCCATGCTCATCTGAGTTCATATATGATGCTGAGCTCATATGTATCTTTCTAGTCTACTTGGAGATCAGGAACTTAGATTGAATGTAATGAGGACGATGTGTCCATGCCTCTAGTTCAATCTAGATATCTATGAAAAATTGATTATACAACATTGTAACTCTGGTCATTTTTGGTTTAGTCTTATCTGAACAATCATACTACTTGGTTATCAATGATGTGTAGATAAACACCTCTAAATACTTATGGATCATAATATATATTAGTAAATCCTTGCCAACGTAGTATGGTGCATACATGGCACACACAAAGTCTCTTGAAGAAAGGCTGAATTAGACTTTATTGTGATTTTTTTCATAAATCTAGAGACCTAAAAATAAATTTTAGGGATATAAAATATGGACCTTGACCTGGGAAATTAGTTTCAATAAGTCAAGGAGTCTATGGTCTGGACAAAAATGGATTAGGAAACCCTAAATCTCCACTCCTCTATATATATGATATGAGAGGAGGCCTTTAGGGTACACACTCAAATTCTCTTATTGCACCTCCAAAGTTTGAGAAACCCTAAGAGTGACTTAAAGAGACAAAGTGGGAGAGGCAAAGACTAGCAACTCTAGTTTTCTTCAAGCCCTTGTGTGGATACCGTGGATATGAGTTTATACATCAAAGTCCTTCAAGATGAGGATCTTCATTGACGAAACACAAATCAAGGTGATTGCATAATAGCGCAATCTGCCACCAATGTGGATAGTGGAACAAAGTGATCCTTTAGACACACAAATTGAGGAGAAGGTCTCTTATATGGAAAAATGCAACCCATAATAGACATGCAAGGAGGAACACTATGATCCACCAAAGTTGACTTTAGGGTAAAATATGGTGTCAACACAGCCTTCTCAGTGACCTTGGGATTTGTACTAATAGTTGACATATTCCCATGATCCGCTACCTACAACCACTGACATATTGCCACAATTATCTAGTGAAAAATAGTTTTCTACATGTATTCCAAGGTGATTATTAGACTGCCAGAAACCCTAGAAAGGAGTTTTGATTGCTAATTCATCAAGATGCAAAGGAGAAGATTGGAGGATCCAGATCTATACTCATAATAGAAGCTTTAATAATGAAAACTTTTTCCATGATAAGGTATAAACTGGCAAACCGTAATTTGATTTTTTTGCATTTGATGAATCCTACTTGAAGGATTTTCAAAAAAAAATTTATTCCGATGAATTTTCCACTCCCAATATTCCTACAATATATTTTCACAAAGATTACAACTTTTCTATATGAAAAAAATTCAATAGAAATTTAGTTGAGATGGCAATAAATTTATCCTCTATCAGGTACACCTATTCCCACATGGTGTCATTGGTAGATGCAAGTGCCAGTTAATTTTACTACAATCTCTAGGTGCATTGTAGAAGAAGCAAAGTTGAATTTTTCTATAGAAATCAAATATGAGGGAGTAGGGAAACATATTTATGACCCTATGAGTCTCTTTTTCTCAAAAAAATCTTTTGTTAGAGGAAAATCTTCATAGAACAACCAATGTGGTAGAATTCAGTACAACAAGTATATTCTAGCTCACGACTCATATGAGATTGAACTTTGACCATCCAATATAGATCACCAAATCATTGCATCCATATCTATAACTCATCTACACCTCCTTTCTGGTAAAAAAAATGGATATAGGGATCTGTTGAATATGGTGTACAAGTAGTGTTTTCCACCCTTGTTCTCCACTTCTTACGAAACTACCAAAGACACCCTTCATGAACTACCTAAGAACCTTGAGGGTAATTGAAGAGTACAACTTTTGTTTTGACTTCCATCACAATACTCCATGTTGTCTCCACTGGATATGGCCATGGAGCTCTTTTCTATGCCCTTTTAGTCATGGAAAGAATATCCAACACCTCAATTGTGCACACCTAGTGGGCATAGACAATATGTTGAGGCCTCAATGATGTCTTCTTCTCTAGAGTATTTGGGAAGATCTTGATGGTAGTTGTTTAAAGAATATGTATGGTCCGGCCATAGTAGCCCAGTTGGTAAGAGCTCAGTAAGTCCCAATGAAGGACCTAGGTTCGAACCTCACCGAAGGCAATTTGCGAACGACAATCCACGCTGCCCGGGGTGGGTTCTCTCGGTCACCAAAAAAAAATGTGTATGGTCCTTAATGTTAAGAAATCCTGCCCCCTTTAGGTAGAAACTGGGTGGGGAAAACCCCTTCACCTAAATGTGTGGGAGAATATTTAAATTTACCAAAATGAGCCATGATTTCAGTTGCAAGTGGCACCAAGGAAAGTTGGAAGAGAAATGGAGAGATTCATGGGTGAGGGTCAACAATCGAAGGCAAATTAGCATAGCAATTATAGACAATCCCAGAAATATTTTTTTCTATACTAAAAGGACTACTTCATTATTTAGAAAATTATGGATAATTTTGTATAAGAAGCCCTAGATGTGCTTTCTTATATAGTATAGGTGTTCATTTATGTGAAAAAATGTTATTGGTGCTTAAAAAAGATCACATTACACATGAACCATGGCACTCTCTTTCTGTGTAGACCAGTCCATCAAGTATTCTTCTTTTTTAAAACTACAATTTGTGGGGCTTTCTCAAGACAAATGATCAATATATCTCTTTACAAAGACCTATATCACGAGAATATTCAAGCACATATTATTTAGGAAATAAATTAAACAAACAACCCGACTCTATATATCAAATGATTAGTATGGACCATGTTGTACAAAAATACAATATAAAGTTTTATTTTTTTTCAACTACACCCAAAAAATTATGCCCTATCTATCAACACACAAAATAAATTGATTTTATATGTTTGTCATTGACTAAAAAATTATATTCAACCCAAATCATGGATGTATGGTTGTACTAGGCATAACTTTAACCAAATGTAATATTTGGTTACAATTTATATTATCAATCTTATAAATTTCATGTTCTTCCTTAAGAAAGAAATTTGATATCTTAGATTAACCACTCTTTGCCACCCCTTTATCCAAGATTCTTTCTTACTATATACTTCATATTCATTATCTCATAATGTTATCTTTTTCTCATAATAACCCCCTTTTCCCTCTTCATTCCTCCATCCATTTCTAATTTGATTAGTGATTCATACAGTAGTGCATTTCATCCTTGATTTTTTCTTTAATTACTTTGAATTTGATTTTTCTTGTGGTAACATTCTATTTTTGTTCATTCACTTAAAGATTGATATTAGATCAACTCTTTGGATAATAATTGAATTCTTTCAATTTATTCACATTTTCCCATATTTGACCCACATATTCAATTAGTTTCCATAATTTGGTTTTTTTTAACAAGTATTTTTCTCTGGCCTAAACTCAAATTAACCCTTAAATTCAGATTTTTATGAGCCTTTTCCCATAAATTTCCCATTGGGATTATCTTGAATGAAATATTCATTTTTAATCCTATCTATATTTCATTGTCATTATCTTCACCAAAATCATATCTTTCTTTTTAAGTAGGAAGACTTATTCCTCGAGATATATCCTCTTATCTTCATTCTTTTTTCATTTAGTTTTATTCCACATATGACTCAATCCCACAATCCAAAATATCTCCAAAAGATTTTTTTTAAATATAGAAACTTAGATAAAGATATTCATTTTTTCCTACACAGGCACACCTAGAGGATTCCAACCATCCTCTAGGTGCCATGTGGCCCAATCACATGATCATCCATATGTTTTATCAAGTATGATATATATATATATATATGTATATACATATATATATATCTGCCTCCGGTTTAAGAATATTCCTCTTGAACTCTCAAATCTCTAATCTTGTCCTATAAATATCCATTATACCCACCATATCATTTTCACTTTTTACCCTCAAATTCCTAATCATGTCCTATGTACATCCATTACATCCACCATATCATTTCCCCTTTTAACTCTCCAAACTCCAAAGAGCCATGTATATCCCCTTTTACTTTTAATCGCTTGAGTGACTATAAGATCCTTTCTCTAGCACAACTATTTTATGAATGTCTTTACACTGCATAATGATAACCATTTAATTTTTTATGTGAATCTACTCATGACTGCTCATAATTATTCCATCCCCATTTAAACTCCATATCCATATTGATTGAATGACCAAGGTATAATGTCATCTGATTTAAATTAGTATCCTCCATGATCTAATTATTCAACTAGATTTAATCTTGCTCATATAGAATCATCGTTTATTGCTCATAATAAACTAGGATCTTTCAGGCAATCGTGGAAAATTCAAGACCATATTTTGCCCCAAATATCCACAAACTAAAGAACACTTTTTGTCACTTTATTTTTCTTGAGTGAACCCGAAGCTGCCACTTTAACTATAGGACACAAAACATTCAATACCAGTTATCAAGTGATGGATGGTGCTTATAACTTACCTGCTTGTAATAAGATTACCAAATTTAGTGTTTGACCATGTTTACGTACTTTTCCTTATCCACCCTCTAGTCGAATCAAATTTGGCTTTTCTATTTTTTTCCTATTGATATGAATGCGTATCCCCATTTCCTCTTATTTTATGAATAAAACTAGGTGGTGGCCTTGAGATTTATATTTTTTAATTCTTTGCTATCTTTTTTGTGACCACTAATTTAGCTCATAGAAAGTTTTTCTTAGGTGGGTAAAAAAATCTAGTGACTACACTAGGGAGGCAAGTCAACGACCTAATTTCATGTTTTTGTTTTCTCTAAGTTTCTATTTCTTAATGTTTTTTTCCTTTTACTCTATCTCACTTGAGTGTCGAAGATTAGGGAAAGGTTGGAAGAATTAGACAATGTGCCCATCTTTTGAATTTGAGTTGCTTCAAGAACTACAATTTCTATGATGGTTCTCTTTTTTTGAATTCCCCTTCCAATATGATGTATAATAATTACCTTATTTATTTCATTTGTTCCTAGTTGGAGTTGCTTGTCTCTTCCCAATTAGGGTTTGGTTCAGCTTCCTTATAGGGTTTCAATTCCACTTCCCTTTTTTTCTTCTAAAATCCAAAATAAAAAAGGATAAGAGAGCCACTCCATATGATCAAGATACTTTCTTCCTAATGACTGCATGATTGGTTACTTGTACAAGTGGTTTGGTTTTAAGAAATATATTGCATGTCGTATAAGGATTTCCACTTGTTCTTTATTTTTCATATCTTGTTGTTATTGGATTGCCTTAGAAAATGTAATAGCTTTCAATTGCACTATACACACTTATAAACCCACTACATTTATGGAAAGTGTGTCAAGGTTCATGTTGAATCCCTAGATTGGGCACACAAGTATTGGTTAAGGTATCATCGTAGGGTAATGTCGGACGTCAACACCTCAAGGACACCAACCTATCCTAGAACTAACAACTAACTATGACCTCTGTAGTCATGATGTGTATTGGGAGCAATACCCATATCCAATGAAATTGGGTTACCTTCACGATGAGTGTCATCATGCCATAGAGAAGTTAAGGACAAACTCTCCCTATAAAGTCATTATTGAGTGAGGACTTAAATCACATATAACTCGTGGACTAAAATGGGGAGTGTCTGATCTTCTACACATGTGTCTTGATTGTGTATCTTTTTTTCATGTTTCTAAGGTCATTACTTTATTTTCTAGTTTCTAAGATTGTTACTTATTACATGCTTTAAGGTTACAACCATCTCTCATAGACTATTAATTCTTTACTTACTTCTTCATGTGTTAATCAACAATCTTTAATCGACAATCTTTTGTTAACAACTAACAATCTTTTCAATATTTCATTGTCAAAACATCCTTTCAAAATGAGAAACTTTTCGAATTTGAACAATCTTTTAAAGTTGAAGAATATTTTTAAAGTGTAAAAATATTTTAAAGTTGAACAATATTTATAATTTTGAACAAACTTTTTAAAGTGAAATAATTGTTGTAAAATTGAATAATATTTTCAAAGTTTAATAATCTGGTTAGTCTTAATAATATTAAACAATCCTTTCAATCTGAAGTTGTTTTTTTTTGCCATCTTTTTAGGTTAAAATTATTTTCCAATGAATTTGAGTCCATTAATCATATGTGATAAATTGACTGACAATCTTCCAACCTACCCTATGCCAGTAGGCTATCCCAGTTCCTTCTAGTTAACTTGGCAAAATTGTATAGATCCCACCCCGCCATTAGGCTGCCAAAATTTACATGTGCACCTGGTATCATCTTGAGGGGTTGACCTTCATCTTTTCGGTGGACTACTTGCACCAGAAGCTACTAACATTACCCCTAAGACATCAAATAACCTCTATAATATCTTTTGACTTGATCCATACCAAAAGGTTGGCTGATTGTGGCCTCTTCTCTTGAGCCAATCTCATGTTGGAACCTTTGGTACCATTCAAAAGTTTGTTGAAATTCATTCGAAACTCGGAATTTTCTTTAAGATTGACCCATGATCATAAACAATTCTAGGGGCCACCCAATTTGAGGAAAGTCTTTTAAGAAGCATTGACCTATGGCATCCAAATTTCCAACCTTACAAAAAAGGATGAACAATTTTACCTACAAATCTGTGAGTAAATCATATCCAACTCTGTATCATACCTACATGTTAGAAAAATGTTGCATCCTTGAAGGTACCCCAACTCAACTCGATCCCTTCAAGATGAAGCTTACACTATAAGGATACTCCATTCTTGATTTTGATCTAGCTTTTAGCTCGTGGTTATATACCAAGCTTAGATTATGAACATTTCAATCATATCTAACTTGACAAATCCTCCAATTTGAATGAGATATCATATAATAAGGACATGGCCCTCTATTGTCTGCCGACCAACAGTCCCAGACTATGACCTAAAACTGGATCATTATGCAACTTTCTCATCCATATCTATTCAATCTTGGACTATGACCTAAAACTAGGCCAATACCTAATCTGAACTTCCCTAATACCTAAAAGAGGCTCCAAACTGTGGTTCTAACATTGTGCTCAAAAGGGGAGGAGTTCTAAGAAAGAATCTATCAAATTGGGTGAGACTTTGGGTACCGAAGATACAACCAAGGGATCTAGATAAACCCAGAGTCCCTTCAAATGATGATGCCCTAGGGAGAGTAGGTGAGTAATAAAACTACGTTCACTAGTGGATTAACCTTGATTAATCACCTAACTATCAATCTCACCCTTTTCCTTTATTATTCTCTCATGCATGCTCCCTTGAGGAAGATCATATCCCATCTACCATGAAGAACAAATCACTACTCGGCTACGGACCCTAGCCCTAAGTTGGTTGCCTTGTTCTTGGTTATCATCTTAACTTTACCACCTATTATCATAAAACCCTTAAATTGCAGACTATCATGGGACTAATAGGTATGTCTTATATCAAAATTGGAAATATCCTTTTATATCTCTCAATCTAGGGACATAACTTATTTGTCCATAGTTTAATCCTAAAGCTCTTTTGTAGCTTTTATCAATTGAGAATATTATCGAAGACCAAAGAGTAACCTTTTGACTCTCCTAAATACTAGAGCAGTCCTTTTACTCTTCACATGATTTTATGTATCCTTAAGGGTTTATCTTGAGGCATAATATATTTGTATGCATACTAGACCTTGGATTTAAACCTCACCAACAAGAATTTTCGATTATCACTGGATAGGAGTCCATATTTCACTTGGTCTTACAAGGATCTATCGAGATGGCTAGGTTAGGCAATGTTGACAAACAACCCAAGGTGGTTTCTAAAGGTGATTCTAATAACAATAAGTAGGAAAAATCCATTATAGGGGAGGTGTCCAAAGAAACCACCCAAGTGCCAGAAGGTTCCACCACCCTAGAGGTTCCATAATAGGTCACTGTGAAGAAGAAAGTCAACATCCCCTATATGCA
Source organism: Alisma plantago-aquatica (assembly GCA_963693085.1). Classification (NCBI taxonomy): domain Eukaryota; kingdom Viridiplantae; phylum Streptophyta; class Magnoliopsida; order Alismatales; family Alismataceae; genus Alisma; species Alisma plantago-aquatica. Next base: position 1,863,344,695 of record OY856409.1, on the reverse strand, counting down.
TATGTATAATTCTAATCTTTTATAAGAAATGTACTAGAGGTGTAAATGGTGCAAGAACAATGTTAGTCTGGAAAAACCCATACCCATTTATTTTAGCAGGGCCTGAGTTTGATTCTAGGCCCGAATAATAAAAATCGAGTCCTACATTGTACATGTACCATCTATACTTGTCAATATGCAATATGGCTATCTGAGTAAGCCATTCTATAGAATATGTCATATTATATATGTAAGGCAACATATTCTATAATAAATAATACAATACATTTCTCATTTTATATTAGTCAAGTTATTTTCTCAAAACTTTGTATTTAGAGTGAGTGAACTACGGTTCCCCATAGATATTCATATGTCTAAGGGGGTTGGGTTGCTGGCGTGCACTACCTACTACCCTGGACCACTCCTTTGACCCACATCTATTCGTGCACTACAAAAAATTGGTCTTTAACTACAAATAATTTTTGTAGAAAAACCCTTAAATTTTATAGTTAAAAGCTTCAGCTACATTTAAACTTACATATAAAATATGAAGCTAATACATGTGCAGCTAATTATGTTTGCTACATTTTTAACATGTCTATTTATAAAATAATTTATCTATAGATTCATATTTAACCCTAAAAGTATCCAAAAAATTTCTTTACACATACATATGTAGTTGTAATTATAGCTAAATATATGACTATAATTATATATGTAGTTATGCTATGTAGGGGGAAATGACATTATTATAATTGTATATGTAGTTGATGTGTAGCAAAAAAAAGATACAGTTACTACAATTGTAAATGTGTTAATATATAGTGAAATACATCATGTACTACACGTGCATATATAGTCAGATTATGTATCCAGTCAATAACTTGCCAAAGCTAATTATATGACTATAATTATATATGTAGGGAGAAATGGCATTACTATAAGTTTGTATGTAGTTGATGTGTATAAAAAAGAGGCAGTTACTACAATTGTAAATGTAGTTAATATGTAGTGAAAGACATCATATACTACACATACATATATACAGTCAGATTATGTATCTAGTCAATAACTTGCCAATACGAAAGAAGAAAAAGATCAATATTGCTCCAAATCAAGATATGATTGTAATGTCAATAATCATACTTATATTTATACTAAAACAATGAGTACACATTGGAAGAATATTAATCTTTCCCCCATTTTATAATATGCATGGAAAAAATATACATGTATACAATGACACCCCATGAGGATATAAGATTACATCACTTCTTGAACTTTCACCCCATCACATGTTCTAGTTCTTGATACTTCTTCAAGATTGTCATCACAACAATAATTTTGTCATCACTCATCAATCTCTTCTTGAGATTGAAAGCATCCAGTGACCTCTCAAACCTCTATACGCTTCATGATCCTCTATAAAGCTCTTTAGTATTCATGGTATTCATTTATTCTACTAGTGGATAACATGCGGTGTTGAGAAATTTGAAAGAACCAATTCCATACATGCTCTTGGGTTTTTCCTTTTAGAAACTCTGATGCAACATGGTACATGATGGTGTCTAAGACAAATAGAGATAGGAATTGTAGGAAAATATGACATCAGATAGGAAGCATAAACAAAATTTTTACTATTATATTCTCGATTAAACCAACATATTATGTCAACAACTATATGTTAGAAAAGATGGTTTCGAGGATTTACCTGGTATTAGATCAAGTCCAGTGACAATCGCATCGTCCATGTAGTTGTGTAGTTGTATTCTAGTTGTAGTCTAATGGTGTCTACAACAGCTCATGGTCTTCACCACAGACAGCAGGATGACATTGTCCTCCTAGCGATAGAGAATGACCTCCACACCTCTATGGAAGTCCACAAGGACTGCCTAGAACTCCTATCATTCTACTAGAATAGATAGAAAGGAGTTGTCCCTCCTGTTGGTGTACTAGTTACCAGCTTATTCTCCCACAATTGTTCTCCCTTCCTATCCCTCCGTTTATCAGATAGGACTTGCGTGGGTTCTCTCGATTACCACAACTAGAGAATACAAACAATTTTCATAGCCAATTGATGTGTCTGAGAAGCCCCCAATACCCATCTATTTATAGGAGGGCTGGGATCAGGGTTCTCAGTCTGTGTGGGAGTGGAAGGGACCATATATCACAAAATTCTCAACCTACGATAAGAAAAACGGTCAGTTTTCTAGGTGAACCGATCAGTTGGCATGCGAGTCAATCGGTTCACCCAATGAACTGGTCGTTTCGTCATGTTTATCAATCACATATGAATTGGCAATTCTATTCCAATTAATGCAAAACATGACATCAACACTAATCCTTGATGCAATCAAATTGCACCACGAATCGGGCATCTCATTATGTGAAACGGTCATCTCACAACCACAAACCATCGGTTCACTAAGCGAGCCAGTCATTTTTCTCCCCAACTCATGCAAAATTTATCCAATGAAAAATTTAATCAACCTGACACTCCATCGGGTCGGTTGGGAGTCTATTCAGTTGATTCGTTGCTTGAATTGAATACCTAAATATTTTAAGAATCAATTCAATTATCATTCATGATCAAAACTCCTTTTCTAGGTGTATCCTATGTATGTGACCCTATAGATCCCATATTACGACAGTAGTGAATGTCCATAACCAATTATTACATCACAAGTAAAGAGTGGTGTCTTGTCACACATCATCACTATCCAAGTAAATGGAAAGTTGGAGAATAACTTCAACCTACAATCTGTGATTGATGTTATAATGATTGTATATTTCCATTGTCACTAATATCCTGATTGAACTTGAGGCATGGAGTAGTCATCCTCTTCAACATTCAATCCATGTTCCTTAAACTAGAGTAGATTGTATGAGATATATTTAAGCTCAATATCATATATTGACTCACATGTGCATGGCCATGCATTTCTCAATCTCGCTTACCAAGTGGCTTGGATATCATACTCATGTTGAAGGGACAAATCCCTTCTACATTACTCATAATCATCCCCATGTCCCGTAATGCACCCAATCATCACCGTTACAGCAACCCTTATTCAGGATCACAATGGATGATGCCAAAGTATACCAAACGATATGTGATGAGTGTAGTGATTTCAGGTCTAAGAACCACAATCACCACCAACACTATGAGAGATGATTCTGACTACCAATTACAGTTTCCATGTATCACTCTTATGGTGGGTCTGTCAGATAAATTTTTCTCTAACAAGTATCTATGTGCTTTGTTTGATATCACATATCATGACTACTAAGATTATGTCATCAACCAACTCACACGCTAGTCTTATGTGTTATTGTTGTCTATCAACCTTCCATAATAACATCTGACTAGGGACATAATCAGAAGAATGTATATACTCTTAACATCCATATGATCTCATTTCTCAAGTCACATACGTGAAAACATACATCATCGACTAATATCATTCTCTAGATATTTATTATTGTTACTTTATTTTCTCATAAATGATTAAAACAAAATAAATTGGAAGCTTTCCTTTATTATTAATCAAATCATTTACAAGTTAGTCCATTACAATCATTATAGGATTGGCTCTCTGGGCATACATACCAAAAAACTCCCACTTGCACTTAAAGCAAATCATCCATGAATCTTATTCCAAGTGATCTAACATTATCATCATGCTTCTGCTACAAAAGTGCTTTTGTCAAGGGATCAACAACATTGTTCTCGGTTGGTACTATGCAAATCTTCACATCTCGTCACTGTATGATCTCTTGTATGAGATGGAAATGCCTTTGTATATGCCTGGAATGTTGATGCAATATGGGTTCCTTAGCTTGGATAATAGCTCCATGTTGTCACAATATAGCTCAATTACGTCGTTGATGATTGGAATGGCCCTGGAATGTTGCTGCATTCGATGTTAGAAATATACTCGATATCTATTGTAGAATCAACAATTGTCTCTTGCTTGGAACTTATTTAACTCACAACTTTGTTTTTTAGGCAAAACACAAATCCTTATTTCTATATGTAATCATCTTTATCAGTTTGGAAGCTTGCATCAGTGTTACCCTTTACCACCAACTCTTCCTCTCCGCCTAGACCAGGAACGAAACGATCCTTAGTTCTTATCAAGTACTTAATGATGTTCTTTACAACTATCCAATGAGCATCACCTGGATCTAACTGATATTTCATCATCATGCTCAAGGAATTTGAGACATCGGGATGGGTACACAACATTGCATTCATGATCGATCCAATTGTTGATGTATATGGAATCATACTCATGTGTTCCCTTTCTTCAGAAGAACTGGGACATTGACCTTTAGAGATGGTATCTCTATGAACATGGGTAGGTTTCCTCTCTTTGAGCTCTCCATGTTGAACATCTTCAACACTTTGTCAATGTATGTGTTTTGAATTAGTATAGGAAACCTTCTAGATCTCTCTCTATAGATCTTGATCCCCAATATGTAGGATTATGTAGTTTAATAGAATGATTTATTTTCCATTACTTGGCTTTCTGATATGTATGTGATGCGTTGGGATTGGGTTCCATGCTATATGCAGTCTTCTTTCTTTGCGGGCATGAGGACAACTCAAAGGAGCGAGAGCTTGAATGTGTTCATTAGAAGTCATGTGAATAGTATGAAGACTCTCTTTGAACTTGTATGTTCCTTCGAGACTGCTTACTCTCATGTGTGGGAGATTGAAAATTTTAAAGACTTTGACGACGAGTACAGTAAACTCCCTTTGTCATCATTGTGGTCTCTGGAGGAGAAAATGAGAGGTATATACACCAAGTCCATCTTTAAGATCTTTCAGTCTGAGGTTCATCAAAGCATGGTCTACAATGTAAAGGAAGCTTCAGAAGAAGGTGTATTTGAGGTGTATCGTGTCGGTGGCCTTGGATCTCCCCGTTTCTTGAAGAAAGAGTCATCTAGTGAGATTGTTTTGTGCAATTTCTTCATATTGGAATTCAAAGGTATCCCTTGCAGGCATGTCCTGTCTTATTTGAAGAGTCGTGACTTTTGCACTCTTCCCGAGCCATACATACTGAAGAGGTGGACCAAAGGGTATAGAGAACACCCTTTGATTTTTGGCAAAGCGTCAGTTAAGCATCCATCCACTGGGAGGACACTTCAGCTTGTTTCTGCCTACAATTCGATTGTCAACATAGCGTGTAGGAACAACGCTATAGATCTTTGCCATGAAAAATTGTTAGCTTTACAAAAGGAGCTTTTAGACTTGGATCTCGCTGATACTGGTGCATGTGTTGGTGTAACCGCTTCTAATACAGCTTCTTCTTCTACTGTCAAGGTCCATATCCCTAGTATTTGCAAAACTAAGGGGAGACCTAGATCGACCGATGTGAGGTTTAAATCTGGAGTTGAGATTACCCAATCTAAAAGAGAGAGGCAGTGCAAGAATTGCTTATAGTTTGGGGTTAACCATGATAGCAGGAACTGCCCTATGAAGAAGTAGTCCATTCTCCAGGGATACTCTTTCTGGACTCTGTGTTGTTGTTGTTTGCTGCTCAACGATTATCTTTGGTGATGCTCATGTGGTTTGTTGATGTTGGGCGTGTAAATTCGTTATCTCATCTTGTTGCTGCTATTTTCTGTTCTTTTGAGCTGCTGGTGCTGCTAGCGCTGCTAGCTAACCCTTCTTTTCTGTTGTTGTTGTTGATTTTGGGGAGCATCCTGGTGCTGCTAAGTGTGTTGTTCCTTTTTCTGTTATCATGCGGTTGGGAGTTGTTGGTGCTACTGCTATTGATGGATGGTTGTCTTTTTTAGTGGAGTTTGTAGTTGATTAGTGTGTGAGGCATATTCAAATCTGTAATGGGTTGCTCTTTTTGTGTAGTTTTTTGAAAGTGATTTTGTAACCCTCTATGTATTTCACTTGTGTTTGTAATCTGTGTGTTACCTTGAGCTCCAGCAGTTGTACGTATACTTTGAATATGTTACAAAGAATCTATTCTGATCAGATGTTACTCTTTCGAAGAATATGTGTTTCTCTTCGTGTGCAATGGATACTCTTTTCTTCTGAAATACCAACATTTTTGGATTGGTACAGTTACTTTCATGTTTGTTCAGTTACTTACAAAATTTCAGTTTGCTACTATGTGGTTCACATACACTGGTTTTGTCTTCTTGACAAACCTTCATCCACAAGAGTTACTTTACAAAGTACAACAGTTACTTTTTTAACGCTAGAGTTACTCTTTATATTGTCACAGTTACTCTTAGTGTTGTCACAGTTACTCTTAGTGCTCTTACAGTTACTTTTAGTACTCTTATAGTTACCTTATGGATTACGAGTTCACCACTCTTCTTTGTCAGTGAGTTCTGATACAGTTACCGTTTTTTTTAATCAAACACTTGCTCTCATGCTCGTACAGTTACTTTACAAGATGTCCATGTTACTCTGTCTTTCCACATACATTGTTTTTGTGATATGTGTTTTACCTCTCTATTTTTAGAGTTACTCTTACAAAGTATAAGAGTTACTCCTTTGAATCAAAGGGTTTCTTTTCTAGACTAGCATGGTTACTCTTAGTGTTCTTATAATTATTCTATGGGTTACGATGTCATCATCACTCTTCCTCTTGAGTTAGTTTATTTTTTAGCATGCTAACTGAAAGTATATATCTTCATACAAAACCACAGCAGCTGTACATTCAAGAACACAATATTCAAAGTATAAAATGTTATATATTAAACCCAGAAATACTCATATTTACAATATAATTTAGATCAAATGTATTTTTCAGGCTTTTTGCCACACATAAGTAAATGTTAATCTCACAGCGGTTACACATCAGAACTCCAGAAGTAAATTGTTCAAGTTTTACATTTCAATTAATAATTCAGTATTTCAGCTAGAATTCAGCCATTTATCTAGGCTTGAAACGGCTTCTTCCTCCGCGCTCTTTTCTACATGCACTTCTGCATCTACTGCTTCTTTCTGCTCTGTTTCTTGCCACTTCTGACCTTCATCTTCTTCTCCCTTATTCTCCTCAGATTGGCCTTCTTTGATGTCTTCATTTTCATCCTTTTCATCTGTTTGTACAGGCTGCAGCTGTCCCCTTGCCATCATTCTTTGAAAAATATCAGCCCTTATTACTGGCATGTCCTTGCGGGTGAAGTCCATATGTTTTCCATTGACCAGGCGTTCTAGGTACTTCATGACGAAGATCCCACAGTCAAGTGAGTCTTCTTCCTACTGTGGGCACATCGGGTACTCCTGTTCCCACTACGACAATTGGCTTCCTTTTTCCAATGCACCCCTAAAGAATTCGTGCACAATACCCACCTGCGTTAAAAAAATACAACTTTTATTAATCATCAATCAATGAACATTAATCCCGTCAATCCACTACTAATAGAGTTACTTTTTATAGATCGCTTACACATCTAAGGAATTCCTTTCTTGACTTGCTATTTCCACTCATCGAGTTATAAGATGGGTGTGCTCCATCCATGAAGCTTACTTCATACAAGTGTCAGTGGTTGTCGTTGTTTAGTATGGTGAACACTGAGTCCATTGTGTCCCAATCTTTCAATGGAATGTTGAAGAGTGGAGATAGCATGTCAATCTGCTCCAGGGTGATGTTCTCAACATCAAATGAAAGTTTCTGCTGCAAATGTAGAATTTAAAAATGCACATATATAAGTTTCAGTTTGTGTATCTATTTTTATTTTTTGATGTAATTTTGTATACCAATTTTGATTTTCTTACCGGATCATAAGTTCTCATGCAGTGCCACGTCAAACCCTTCTTCCTCTGCTTGCTTGTGCTCTCCTTGAGCATCTCCACAAAGCAGTTCAGAACCTTAAAAAAACCACAAGCTTTCTTGTTTAGCAATCCAAATTATCTGTTTCAAAGAGTTACACTACATTCTTGTTTCTTACATGTGATTGCATCATCTGATCTTTGTACAGGAGGGCAGCGAGGTCCTTCCCTATGCACCAAGTGTCATCACTGAATCTCCATTCTTGTTTTGACCTGCCAATCATTTTTATAGATGTTATACATATGAGTTGGATATTGAATAAGTAATGTTTTATCTTTGTACACTTGACAAAATAACCAATTTTCTTACATTTCTTATATGTTGTCCATGAAGTGATGGACAATTTCCCTGGTTTCATTTGTTTTGAAATGCTCAAAACCAATGAAATTTGATAGTTTGTGCTGTCAACAACAAAAGAGCAGTCCATGTTAGAATCAATCTTCATTTTCCACAAGTCACACTATGTTGATATGTCACATAGTTACTCTAGACTATCGTATAGTAACTCTTTATGTTCCTACAGTTACTCTACTAATTCACACAGTTACTCTAGACTATTGTATAGTTACTCTTTATATTCCTACAGTTACTCTTCTATATCACACAGTTACTCTACTATATCAAATAGTTACTCAAGTACTGATATACTTGAAAGGAGATGCAAACTTACCTTTTTCCCCCTCCTTTTCTTTACTTTCTTCTCTATGCTCCCTATTATGTGTTGTTCCATCTTCTTCCTCTTTGTCAATCTTTTTCTGGGCTCCTCCTTCTGCCCTTCTTCTTCTTCAATTATTTTCTCTGGTTGTTCCCTTGTTTCTTCTTGGCTCTTTTCTTCTGCATCTCGTGCAGACTTTCCTTAGTCAGAACTATCAGCAGCTTTTTCTTTCTTCTTCTCCTCTTCATCACCAGTTTTCTTATCATCATTCTCATCTTCTGATTCCTTCTCTTCCACATACTTTCTTCTCAGGCTCAGCCTGCCTCGTTTCCTCGGTGTGTCGTCCTTCTCCACATCTTCCTTCTCTACTTTGTCTGTCGTATTGACATCCTTCTTGCGAAGTACATCTGACCTGTCTTTGGGTTCATCAACATTCACTGAGGCAAACCCCTCTACAAATTGTTCGAACCCACTGGCAGGTGACTGTGCTTTGTCACCTTCATCTCCCCACTTTCTCTTCAGATTTTTATTTTCCTCTTCTAGCTCGGCTATCCTTTTTTTTAGCTGTTTCTTCTCCCTCTATAGGTCAGTGAATGCCTCAACATCTATTTTTGTGCAAATCTCCTTCTACATCTTTAGCTCATCCATTATGTGGATTCTTCTCTCCAGGGTGGAGTTCTCAGCAGTCACTCCTTTTTTTATGATTGGCTTTACTGGTGCCTTATCTGTCGTTGGCTTACTTTTTGCCCTTTTTCTGCAAGGTAGTAGGGCATGTCCTTCATTGTTCTTGCAACTCGCCAATCATATCCCTAGTCTAGCTTCATCCTTTGACAAACCTGTCCAAAAAACAAAAATAATGTGTCACAATGCAAATATATAGGATTATGTTGTATATTAGCTTTTGTAATAAAGAAGAAATATTCTTACATCCTTAGGGTCCACAACCCCTAAATCCATCAATTTCTCGACCGGCACATCCCACTTCTTTATCCTTGACTTGGCGTCAAGGAAGGTTGGCTTTGCCATCTTCATCATCTCATATGCCCAAACCTGCATGTAACCGAGAGAAAATATAATGCATATGTAACTGCCCCTAGTCATTATTGTAACAATGTAGATGAAAATAATTATGTTCACTTACACATAGGCACATCACACACCCTGTTGTGTAGAGGGTAGTTTTCTCTTTCTCCCCTTTCCTCCTCAGCTGGACATTCTCCTTCAGCATCTTCATATTCTTGAAGATACTCCCATGCACCAGCTTTTCCCAATTCATCTGCCCAGTAGCAGTAACATCATCTAGGTAGTGCATTATGTAGATTGGTGTGCAATAGCTGGTGTCTGGGAGTAGGAATGTTGCCAACAGGTGCAACATCCATGCACAGTACATGTTCTGATAGTCTGCTGGATCGTCGGTCTTGGCATATTCTTGCCAAAGCTTTGATAAGTTGTCCTTGTGCAGGACATCCTTTTCCCTTAACCTATTCGAGGTCTCACCTTCATTGCCATGTTTACCTGTCGCCCTGGCAAACTGTTGCCATATTGAGCTCACTATCTCAGAATTTATCTTAGGTATTATATCCATACCTTTGCTGGGGATACCAAGAATTACCCTCACATCCTCAACGGTCATCCTTCTTTCCACCCCTTTGGTCAGCAAAAATTTGTCGTCATCCACATATCTATCTATTAAATCCTCCAAAATGCCTATGTCAATCGTAAGATTCGGCATCTTTATCATGTTTGCAAAGGTCGTCGACTTCATCATTCTAAGTCGATTACTTGTAAAAACCACGTTGTTGGTGGTGGTGATGTAGCTCTTTATGTAACACTTGTGGTACAGCCTTTTGATTCCCACTGCAAACATATCAAAACTTACTCTTAGGTTTTTTTTATTACTTCTTAGTCAGTCAAGTTACTCTTGAATTTTTCACAATTCATTATACGTGGTAGGTTGATCACATTTTTAAAGCTAACTTTTATTTTGTAACAGCAATTTAATAAACTGCAAGTAAGTGTCATATGAGAGTAATAGCAAATTAACACAATTATAAATCCATACAAGCTTACATTCATCTGCCTTTCCTTTCCTCTTTTCTGTCATCTTCATTCTTTCCTCTTTTCCTCCCTCATCGGTAGCCTTTTCTTTTCCCTTCTCTTTCCTCCTCCTTTTTTTTCCTCTTCTCCTCTCTCATTAGCAGCCTTTGCTTTCTCCTTAGTTGCTTCGGCCTTCCCTTTCCCCTTCTTTTTCGTTTTACTTCTTTTCACCTCTCCTTCATCTACAGTAGCCTTTTCTGTCTCATTCTTTTGCTAATTTTCATTTGTACTGTCATCATCCCCTTTCCTTTCTTCTCCTGCATACGAACACAGTAACTCGAAAAGTGTAGTCTTTAGCTTAACAATATGGTTTTCCTAGTTTAACTGCTATATCTAGTGTGCGAGATACTATTTGTTCAGTAATAGTTACTCCATCATTACTTCAGTTACTCTAGACTATCGTATAGTTACTCCAATATTTTGTTGTAGTTACTCTAGGCATCGTCTAGTTACTCTACTTCTTATAACAGTTACTCTTTCAACATGCATTGTTACTTTTTAGTCGAAATCTTTTTGTTTATGTTTTTCATTTGTAATGTACAAGCAAACACAAATTACATGTTGTTCTTTGTTCTCCGCTTTGTCACGTGGAGGTTCTTCAATCTCGGTAGCTCCATTACCTCCATTACAGCAGTAGCCATCTTACTGTGTTTTGCTCTTTTCATTGAAGGTTTACTCGTTAGGGGATATGTAGCCCATCTTTTGTTCCCTTTCCGTCTTGTCTGAGGAGTCTCAGCAGCACCTCCCTTCTCCCCTTCCGCAGCTGCTTCTTGTCCCGCTTCATCCTCTTCTTTGACCATCACATCCCCTCTTTTGTTCCCTTTCTATTTCGTCGGAGTAGTCGTCGCAGCACCTTCCTTCTCCCTTTCTGCACCTGCTTCTTTTCCCACTTCATCCGCTTCTTTGGCCATCGTAGCCCCTTCTTTATCCCCTTTCGGAGTACTCGGTGGTGTTGTATCCTGTTCTATCTCCCCTTCCGCGGCCGCTGCTTTTGCCGCTTTCTCTGGTTCTTTGGCCATCTTCTCATTGGCTTGATAGTGGTACAATTCAAAGTCGTCATCTTCTTCAATCACAGTCCTTAGATTCCTTCTCCATGGCAGCATTGTCGAGGTCTTGTGTGATGCCTTCTTCGTCCTCATCATCTCTGAAGAGGGTAGTTGCTCCGTAATTGAGATGCAGCAAGAGAGAGGAGGTGGAATCGAAGATGATGGAGACGAAATTTGTAGTCGGAGCGACTGGAGATGGAGGAGGTGGGGATGGAGGGGTTGTGGGACGTGGTCGTCGGTGCTTTTGTGCGAGAACGGCAGTTATCGTAGGGCAGAGCGAGGGTTCAAACGGAGGTTTTGGGGTTTTTTTCGCTCGTTGTCTTTCCGCCCTTGTTTGCTTTTCAAAAACTTTACGGTCGTGCCATCGCGCCCTGTTGCCGGGTAGGTTATGCTTTGTTATCCGCGCGGGCATCTAAGATCAGCTATATATATAAGATTTATTTAATACTCGCGCGGGTTGTACCGCACACCCTTCCCGTCATTTTTTTTGCAATTTTATAAGAGCATCTTATCTAGCTCCCCAGAAAAATTCATCCAAAAATAATATCATTTACCCCCCCCCCCAAATCAAAAAACTCATTCATATATTTACTGACTGCATATTTTCTGCGCAGTTACTTTTTTTTATCTCAGAGTTACTCCTGTGTATCATATAGTTACTCTTTTGATCTTTAAAATTACTTTTGTATAGCATATAGTTACTCTTTTGGATGTGCGGGTAGCGAAAAACCAGGCTATCTGCGCGGGTATTAAAGATAAGCCCATATATATATATATATATATATATATATATATATATATATATATATATATATATATATATATATATATATATATATATATATATATATATATATATATATATATATATATATATATATATATATATATATATATATATATATATGTGTGTGTGTGTGTGTGTGTGTGTGTGTGTGTGTGTGTGTGTGTGTGTGTATATATATATATATATATATATATATGTGTGTGTGTGTGTGTGTGTGTGTGTGTGTGTGTGTGTGTGTGTGTGTGTGTGTGTGTGTGTGCGCGCGCGCGTGCATATCAACATGTGGCATATCTTGTTAAATTAGTTTTCTTTTTCTTTTTTCTAGGTTTACAAATAAATATATGCATGTATATATACATGTGTATGTATTTGTTTTATTTCTATAATTTTAAACTTTATTAAATAATTTTAGTATTGTTACCATTTATTTTAAATACTTCTATCTACATTTGTAAATATTATTTATTAATAGAATATAATATTATGTTATTATTTTATTATGTTCAAGTATTATTTAAAATATATGATTAATTGTATATAAATTAATGTAGACTATGTTCATTTAGCAATTATATATATATATATTTATTTATATATATATATACACACACATACATATATATAGAGAGAGAGAGAGTCAAGCTAGAATACACTCGAGTGTACAGATCGTACATATACACTCAAGTGTGTTTGCATATCAAGACTATTTTTTGCAAAATGTAAATCATTGATCTTCACTGTCATACTATAACTAGGCTATATACAAATTTTGAGCCTATTTGGATGAGTGTAAGTCACTCATCCAAGGGCAACAAAATCAATGCGTGAAACTAATTTGAAATGCATTATTTTTGCAGTCTTTATAACATGACCTATTAATGTCCAAATGTGCTCAAATTTTGCGTATGAGTTATTAACAAGATGTTTAAGAAGATCAACAGATTACATTTTTAAAAGATATATATTGGATCATGAAAAACAACTTGAGTGTATTCTAGCCTGAGTATATATATATAGAGAGTCAGGCTAGAATACAATCGAGTGTATCCGAAACGAATTACACTCGTAGTTTTTCATGATGTAATTTTTTTTTTAAAATCTAATCCGTTGATCTTCTTAAACATCTTGTAAACAACTCATACGCAAAATTTGAGCACATTTAGATATGTATAGCTCGTGTTATTAAGACCGCAAAAATTATGCATTTTAAATTAGTTTCGCGCATCAATTTTGTTGCCCTTGGATGAGTGACTTACACTCATCCAAATGGGCTCAAAATTTGTATGTAGCCTAATTATAGTATGACGGTGAAGATCAACGGTTTACATTTTGTAAAAAATAGTCTTGATATGCAAACACGCTTGAGTGTATTCGTGCGATTCGTACACTCGAGTGTATTCTAGCCTGACTCTCTCTCTCTCTCTCTCTCTCTCTCTCTCTATATATATATATATATATATATATATATATATATATATATATATATATATATAAATACGGCATCATTGGGGACGTATTGCTCTACTTGAGGCAGTGTGTCCCCACTGGAGACGTATTATTTTTCTAAAGTAGCAATACGTCTCCCGAGGGGGGACGTATTTCCTCAGAAACATGCCATTTTAGAAATTGAGTTTTGAATCATGTCATTTTGATAATTAAAATGTCCAAACACGTCATTTTGATTTGTTGACCTTAACAATAGGATAGGTGAATAAACAATTAAATTACAGCCAAGTCCACCTCGAACTATTCTATAATTAAAGAATTCCCATCGATGATATTACTTATCAAGATCCAGAAGATCTAACGAGACATTATTGCATGGAAAATCTTATCAAGCCATAGCCTTGGCATAAAGTATAATTTAGCCGGCAGTTTGAGACAACACCCCACAGTTGGATGGTCTCGTTCATAGAATTTTCTTACACGGTGCGAGTCCATCCTCAGAGCCACCTAAAGCTCTCAATACATCTCAGCGGCAGCACAATGAAATCCCGTCTAGAGTATACATGACCCCGGAGGCAGTGAGCAGAAGCTCAATCTCGTCCCTGGCTGATTTTTCTAAGAATAAAATACATCAAACGGTTGATGATTTAGCAAAATGAACAGAAAGACTAATAGGAATGCTGTTAGTATTGACCCCTCATTATATAATAGTACATTGTCCATCTGGATCGTCTCTCTACAAAGTGAGCCGTGAAGTACGAAATGAGACGTTATCATACATCAAAACGATCTCAAACTTTTCCCAAATTTTGGATGAGATGTAGACACATTGGACCTTCTCAGCCGGTGCCAATGGAGGCCATGGCCATATCTTGCCTCCATTCCAAGGGCTTCTCCTTCCATTCCTTCCAGGCGTTCCTCACTTCTTCCAGCTCTCCCTCCGGAACTCCCGTATTGGCATCCAACAACTCCACCCACTCATTCCACGGAGGCCTGGAAGGGTCCAGGAATTTGGAAAGCTGAGGCAACAGCACGGATCGATAAAACTCATCCACGGCTTCCTGAATCTCCTTAGATTCCAGCAGCGTCTCCACTTCTGGGCGGACAGCGGTCCCAGGGCGGGTTCTGATGGAGAAGCGGTTGCTCCTTAGGACGAGAACCTCAGACGGGGCGAGTGGGAGAATAACGCGGGAGAATTTCGAGAGCGACAGCTCTATGATGTCCGGTGGCAGCAATCTACGTTTTACCGCAACCGCAGTTCCCACCATCTTCCGGATCTATGTACGATTAAAAATTAAGAACATAAATTAGACTATAATTCGGCAAAATGGACATCACTGCAATGCAAAGTAGCAGCAGCAGACCACATAAGTTTCAGACTTTCACATGAGGAAGTTGATGAGGTATATGCATATATAGGAAAATAATTTAGATGAATAAAACACCTCAAAAACAAACAAAACTAAATAAAACTACATGAAGAAAAAAAAAATCAACATCAGATACAATTGAAAACAAACAATTTTTACCTGATGAAACATGAAGGATTCACCATGTATAGACAGCTCCACATACCTCACTCCATTCAAAGTTTCTAATTTCCCACAAGAGAACACAAATATTTTCCTGAAATGAGAGGCACGGATTTTGTCAGCCACGTCGGGTTCATGCAGCCATCTCGCAATGGTTGCCTTGATGGGTCGACTATCGCTGTCTTTACTCTTATTTTGAGAGCTCCCTGGATCCTCGTCAGAGATGCCACAACGTGGGGAAAGCATCTGATCATTGAAGGGGGTGAAGTTAGTTTCTCCCTCATCTTCAATGTCTTCTTGTTCATCTTCTTGTCCTAAGGTTACAGATTTATCAGCTCTTTCCTCATTCCTAGATTTATGTCCTTTCCAGCGGTTTTGGTTTGCTGTCCGGTACAGTTTGCGAATAGTGTAGTTATGAAAAGGGTGCTCACCCTGTTAATAGATAATAGAATTCAAACAGAGTAGAATCTGAACAAGACATATAATACAGAAAAAAAAATAGTATTGTTACACCATTGAAAGTATATACTACAGATTTGTAGGTGTGCAGTAAACAAAGAGTTTTAGTAGACTCTTTAGAGGAAAACAATGTCGAATGTGAAACATGTTTCTCTGCCGGCAACATGAAGTTTAT
This sequence comes from Alisma plantago-aquatica, assembly GCA_963693085.1. Classification (NCBI taxonomy): domain Eukaryota; kingdom Viridiplantae; phylum Streptophyta; class Magnoliopsida; order Alismatales; family Alismataceae; genus Alisma; species Alisma plantago-aquatica. The sequence continues at coordinate 1,863,328,714 of OY856409.1, read as the reverse complement.
GTAATCATAAAATTCTAAGCGTGTTAACATGTTTAAAAGACAGCTTATGCATATACTCATATTGTATGGTAGTCAACTTAGGTTGTGAAAAGATAGTGATGACTATGAAAATACTAAAATAGGATTAACATTGAACATGACTGTGTAAGAAATAAAATGGAATGGCAAATATTGATGAGAAACTTCTGGGGGCTGCGGCCTGTCTTATATGGTTTGGGTGTCCTAAGGGACGATGAAAAGCACCCCCTTAGGATTAGTTGTGTAACAGTTATAGAAATTTGCCATTGATACATCTTCAGAAATCAAATAAGATATGGGATAGCAACATCGACCCCTCTCTACTATAGGGTTAAGCCACAGGCAACATATTCCACACCAACAAAAGGCAAACCTCTACATAGAGTGCACAATCTGCCAATGCTAAATCATCAATTGGTTGTATTGAGCAGTGGAAGCACTTTGACACGGTCCATTAAAGCGACAAAATGGATTCTTCAGACCTATGATTGGGGCTTATCGATTTTTTCTGAGACAAGAAACCCATCCCTCCCCACTATATTATAGGGTAAAGAGTGTCCCAGAAAAAACTCACCTGCGAAATTGGGCCATTAGCCCTTGTAAGAGGTGGGTTGTAGGGGAGTAGTGTATGTAAACTGGTACAAATTGGCACACACTAGAGCGAAGAAGTGATTGTGCTCCAGTGATTCAAACCAGCATCCACTTCAGTGGGGCGCTAATCTGATCACCCGTTACAGTACACCACAGGTGCAAGTGAGGGTTAGATCACATATTCTAGAATATCTTAATAATAAATTTTAAGCAATGGATACCAACAAAAATCTGATTAAAGAAAAAAAAACATTATAATGACAATAGATGAATAAAGAGATGACATTTAGGTATCTTTGACTTTCCTAGGCATCCCCCCGACCACTCTAGATATATACGATTGATTTGTTTCATCTCAACCCATTTCGATTACCCACTCTTTATGTTTGTCAAATTATAGTGGCATCCGTCCATCCAAAACCAGATATATATGTTGGCTGTTATTTCTCTCGATATGTAGTGGCAAGAAGTGGTAAGCTTACATCACTTTTCTATGAGCAAATATTTACATAGATGCCAGTGAAGTTTTTACCATTGAGAAGATGATGTAGAATAGAAGCTCACACAAGAGCCCGGTTAGGTTTATACAGATACTTTTAGCTATTTTGGTGTTTACTTAATTACAAGGACTTCCTTTTTATCATCAATTACAGGGACTTATTAGTTATTTCCAAGAATCTATTAGTTAGATTTAGGGACTTCGTTGTAAGTTTCAAGTTTTAATATTTAAATTTGAGTTTGTCAGTGGGTTAGGTTATCTATTAGGCAGTTCTGTGCAAATGTCACTACAGTAGAAATCCAGTCGGTTATTAAGAATATCACCCATGCTGTAGTTCCCTGTGAAGATAGCTTGATTTCTGAATGATTACTGTCAGGATAGTTTGATTTATGAATTGATTATTGTCAGGATTTTCTTTCCTGTCAAAAGCCTTTATTTTTTTTCTCATGTTAATTCCAGATAGGGTATTAGAGATTCCCCATGCAAAATCTTCAGGCTGCAACTTTCACAGCATAAGCATGATGACGACTAGCAATTAATGATAATCACCACTGTATTAAAAAAGGGTCCAGACGGCCGCTTAAGTAGCCAAGACCCTCATCCACTTAATTTAGCCCCTAAGCGCCCGCTAAATCGGTTTGAAGAAAATCGCCCGCTTTTTGCCCGCTTCACCCGTTTTTTCCAGCTTTTAGCCCATTTTCTTTAAAAAATATTGTTGTAAGCATATAACATTAATTAATTACATGCTCCAAGTAGTATTGATTATAATATATGAAATTTGCATACATTAAATGTTCTATGACATACCTAGTCCTTATTTAGAATGCAAACTTTGTATGTAATCTGTAATAATAGGGTACTGTTGTAATATATCCAAGTAAATATCATATTACTCTATTGTACTTCTAATGGATGATTGGTTTTACTGATTTTGGTCCAGATTTCATTAATTACTGATTGGGTACTATTGGCAGTATTACTGATTTCCTTAGAAATATATCCTTTATATGCATATACGTGTAATTTTGTATAAAAACATATAAGAAATTATATATGGGCCTAAGTGTGGCTTGGCCCATTTGGGTTTAGTATAAAATATCTATGCTTCCCCCTTCTATATATAGAAGGGGGATTCCTCTTATCAAATAAATCGAATAGCCTTCGTTATTCTTCACAACATTGTATCAGAGCAGAGAGTCTATTTAATTAATATAAACTCACAGTAACTAAACTTATGTTATCATGTTATATATTTCTTCCTGACATGTATACCGAGTCAAATTTTGTAATATAATGATTAAAAATATAAAGAAAACTCAAAATTACCAAATATTAAAAGGTAGTTTTATTTGATGTATTCTTCCATGGTACAACATGACCATCCTGGTTTTCACAAAGGGCACGTTTGATTTGCTGTATTCAGCAGTAATGGATTTTATTCCTTGATCCAGCAGCTCAAAACTTAAGTTTGGTTTTCTGTAGCTGGAAAAATTAGAAACTCCCGCACTTGCAATCAGCAAATGAATGCAGGACGTCCGCCTCCAGTTCAAAACTACCGGGCGCCGTCCTCCAGCTCTGATTGCGTGCTTCGTGCACTGGCATAGGCCTCCGCTTCCTCTATTTTTCCGGCTGGCGCCAAACCTAATCCGTCGCTCTGCCGAGTTTCTGAAAATCAACAAGTCCGCTCCAGCTGGATCCGGTGACTGCAGGATTTAACGGAATCCAATTATATCCAGCGATCCAAACGTGCCCAAAATACCATCTTTTTAACCAAAATCTAATAAGGGTATTGATGAAGAACAAGTTCCACCCCAGATTCATAAGCATGAAAGTGCTCCGATTAGTCCTAATTAGCTTTTTAATCATGTTATTGTGTTTTCGGATCCCTTAAGCAATTGTTTCAATTGTAACGCCTCAGTGTGACATTGGGGGCTTGCTTTTTATTAGTTCATTTTTGTTTATTAATTTAGTTGGGCCATTAGCGGAAATGAGCAAATTAGGGCTTCCCACGAGTTATTTATATATACTCGTGCACGAGGGTATTGTCTGACAGAGTTCAAATTTATGAATACATTTGTTTTGCAAATCAAGTTTGCACCAATTGGTATCGGAGCTTAAGATCTAAACCCTAGACCTAGATTCGAGGAGACTTGAGAGATAACCAAAACCCGAGCATCGGGTCAGGTTGTTGCATGTTTACTAAAACCGGATCCGGATCCGGATTCGGATCTAACTAACGGATCGTGGGCCATATCAAGGCCCAAAAATTTTACATTTTATAGGCCCAAACCCAGCCCATGTTGTATTCCCAAGTTTTAGCCAGGTTTGGTTCAACCCATGCGGATATATCTGGAGAAAATTAAGTAGCGGAATATCTAGTTTTCAATTAATTTCATGAAAATCAATTTACGTTGGGACTGTATTTACATTGCAAAATATATATACACGTTTGTTATCAATGTTCAAACTTCAATCCTTTTTTTGTGTTAGAAATCCTGGTTGAGGAATGGGATGAACATGTAATTCAATTAATGTAGAAAGTTAATTGGACATCAAAGAAATTGATGAGGGCAATTTCCCATGAACAACTGTCATGTCAATATGGTAGTAACGAGTTACATGCGTGAACTGCTTTTTTTGTAACACATAATCAAGATTTGACAAATGATAATATCCTTTTCTCATAATTGGATAAAGTAAAGCCTAATAGAGTTGTGAGCAAGGTTGTCAAACTCGAACCGGTAAGCGAACCGGTGAGGCCTCTGGTTCCCAGTTCACTGGTTCAACCAGTGGTCTGACCGGTTCAACAGGTGACGTCAGCATGACGTCACTAATAGTTTAAAAATATATAAATATCTTTGATACTCATAGAAAATGTCCCTGCAAACATTATGAAACATGAATACTAGCAAAACTGCTCACAATAACTTGATAAACAGACCAAATAACTAATATTATTCTATTGATGGACATTTATATACCAACATGTATATAGTATTCAATATTAATTAACAAAAATAGCAGCAAAAATACATTTACTTGTTAAGTGAGAGAACCGTCCGGTTCAGCTAAAACCGGACCGGTTCGCCGGTTCACCGGTAAACCGACCTGGTTCAACCGGTCGGTTTACCGGTTTGATGTCGGTCAGACTTCATTTCCGGCTTTGGGAGGGAACCGACCCGGTAGAGTGGTCGGTTCGACCGGCCGGTCCGGTTCGGTTTTGATAACCATGGTTGTGAGGTTGAGTGAAAAGCAAAAAGCAAGACTGGAAAAAATTATATCACAAAATGATGTCAAAATAATGTAGATTGTCTAATGGAGGGTCAAAGCAATTGATGAGAACAATCGTCCATTGCATTGTATAGATGGAAAAGGAGTTGTTTATTCAGTGAGTAAAAAGGTGTACAGGGTACTCTCTTATATAGCTACAGAGAGTTGAGACATATACACAAGCGAGCAATATGGGACAAAAACAATAGAGCAGTATAAGAAATAACACAGCAGAATAAGTAAATAACACAGTATTTCTATACTCCCCCTCAAGCTGGAGCGTAGATGTCAAATAAGCCCATCTTGTCAATCAGAGTCTGGAAGCGAGCTTTAGGGAGAATTTTGGTGAAGATGTCTGCAAGCTGCTTCTCAGTGCTGAGATATGGAGTGCAAATGTGTCCAGATAGGACTTTCTCCCAAACAAAGTGACAATCAACCTCAATATGTTTTGTTCTTTCATGAAAGGTGGGGTTGCTCGCAACGAAAATGGAAGCCTTATTGTCGCAGAACATAGGAATGGGGCTGGGAGAGGCAATATCAAACTCGTTCAGAAGACCACGGACCCACAGGAGCTCACATGCAGTATGTATTCTGCCTCTGCACTAGATCGGGCAACAACTGTCTGCTTTTTGCTGCGCCAAGTAACCAGATTTCCTCCCACAAAAGTGCAATATCCAGATGTAGATTTCCTGTCAGATCGACTTCCTGCAAAGTCAGAATTAGAAAATCCAGATAAATTGCAATGGCCATGTTTTTTGTACAGAAGACCTTTCCCTGGAGCGCTTTTGAGATATTGTAAGATGTGACAAACAACATCCCAGTGGCATTACCGGGGTTTATCAAGATACCGACTTATGAATCCTACAACAGCTGCCAGGTCAGCTCTAGTGACAATCAAATAGATAAGCTTGCCAACCAGTCTCCTGAACTGGTGACGATCAGCATAAGGAGGAGAAGTATCATTATCCCAATCCATATTGGGATCCAGAGGAGTGTTGGCTGGCTTGCAGCCCAGCATGCCTGTCTCCTGCAACAGATCAAGAACATATTTCCTCTGTGACAGGCATAGTCCTGCAGAAGATCTAGCAACCTCAATACCTAGAAAATATCATAGTTTCCCTAGGTCTTTGGTGATGAAGTGTTGTGCTAAATACTTTTTGGTTGCATATATCCCTGCACAGCCACTACCAGATAAGACAATATCATCAACATACACAATAAGGATGACAAGTCTTGTTGCGGTTTTACGAATAAATACTGAATGATCAGATTGTGAACGCCGAAAGCCAAAGGTAAGTAAGATCTAACTGAGCTTGTCAAGCCATGCATGTGGGCTTTGTTTCAGACCATAGATCGCCTTTCTGAGTTTACAGATTTTAGAAGCAGACTCCCCCTGAGCAATAAATCTTGGAGGTTGCTCCATGTAGACCTCCTCCTGTAGATCTCCATATAGAAAGGCGTTTTTGACATCAAGTTGAAACAGAGGCAAGTCTTTATTAACAGCAATAGATATCAGAATACGAACAGAATTCAAGCGTGCGACTGGAGAAAAGGTTTCAAAATAATCAACTCCATACGTCTGAGTATACCCTTTCACAACTAATCGGGCTTTCAGGCGTTCAATGGTACCATCCGGTTGATATTTAATGGTAAATATCCAGCGGCACCCAACAGTATGGCATGAAGAGGGACGGTCAACCAGATCCCATGTCTGACGATCACAGAGCGCATGCATTTCCTACTCCATAGCATGTTTCCAGGCAGGATTGCGAAGGGCCTCTTCGGCTGATTTAGGAATTGTCACAGCAGACAACAGAATTGAAGCAAGCAAAACTACCACAGAGATTGTCAGGTGAACAGAAATTACTGATAGGATGTTGAGTACATGATCGAATACCTTTCCTTAAACTGATAGGAAGATCCAGGTCAGAAAATACCTCTGTGGATGGGGGATCAACCAAAGACGCAGGATTTGGTTCGCCCGGGGCTTCAGAAGCATTGATGATCTTTGACCGGCGTCGATAGACTTGCAATGGGCGTTCTTTAGGTACATCAGGAGTTGGTAATTCCTCAACAACTAATGGTAACGGTGTGGGAGCCATAATATCAGCCGATAACTTTTCGCCATCAGTAGAATAGTAAGGCATATGCTCAAAAAGGTCACATCCGCACTAACAAGCCACTATTTTTTAATAGGATCAAAACAGCGGTAGCCTTTCTGTGTACGGGAATATCCCAGAAAAATACATTTGACTGAGCGAGCATCAAGTTTAGTGAGACCAGGACGAAGATTTTTCACAAAATAAGTACTCCCAAAAATGCGAGGAGGTAGAGAGAATAAGGGTTTATCAGGAAACAAAATGGCATACGGGACCTGATTTTTCAAAACAGAGGAAGACGTGTGATTGATGAGATAGCATGTCGTAGAGACAGCTTCAGGCCAGAAGTGATGGGGTACTTTGTAGTGTATGAGAAGGGTGCAAGCAACCTCAAGTAGGTGACGGTTTTTCCTTTCGGCGATGCCATTTTGTTGAGGAGTGTATGGGCGGTCTGATGTATGGTTCCACGGGTAGCACAAAAGGATGTAACAGAGTGTTGCATGAACTCCAATGCATTATCAGTACAAAAAATTTTAATAGGTCGATTAAATTGAGTGTGAATTTTAGCAAAGGTACAAATAGTATCTAACACAGTATCTCGATTTTTAAGCAAAAACAACCATGTGGCACGAGAATAATCATCAATAAATGTCATAAAATATTTCACACCCAAGTGACTTGATACGGAGCACGGTCCCCAAATATCAGCATGAACAAGGACAAAATTTTCTTTGGAAGCAATAACGTTCTTAGCAGGAAAAACGGATCGAGTTTGTTTGCCTAAAACACAAGTTTCACAAGAAAAACGGTTCTCAGATAAAGTAGGGAATAAATGCTTTAATTTGGCAGCAGATGGATGCCCCAGACGAAAGTGCCACTGTAGTCCCGTCACTGAAGTAGATAACATAGCGTTAGCAGTAGGAGGTCCATCCAGATAATGCAGCCCATCTGGTCCTTCACAGCCCGAACCAATCCTCGTCTTTGTGCGGAGATCCTTCAAAATACAGCCAGAAGGATCAAATTTAATAGAGCAGTTGAGTTGTTTTATCATCTTACTAACTGACAATAGATTAACAGGAAACTTTAGAATATATAAAACATAATGCAACTGTATTTTTGGGGAAAGAGGAACCGTGTCAGTGCCATGAACAGTAATTTTAGACCCATTTGCAACAGTAACAGATGATATAGGAGCAGTTTTATTAATAATAGAGAAAAGGCGAAGATCGCCAGCCATATGAGTGGATGCACCGGAGCAAATGCACCAGTGTTGGTTATCAGATGATGGAGACGCGAGCAAGGCAGAGGGTCCTGGTGTAGACGAGGATGGCATTTGTGCGAGACGTTCCTAGAACATCTTCTCGAACTCTGATCGTAACCATTCTGTGTTAGCAGAAGCAGCAGGTGCGTCAGCGGTAGAATCAGCAGCAGTATCTGTAGTGGCCTGGTTAGCCCAAGCAGGCTTGTCGTGCTTAATCCAGCAGCGATCTTCAGTATGATTGTCCCGGCCACACCAGTTGCAGTAGCGAGGGCCGGGAGCAGTACCACATCCAGGAGTAGATGTGCCTCGACCTCCTGAAGGAGGAGGGCGACCGCCACGACCACGACCACGGCCAGAATCAGTAGAACGAACAATAAGCGCAGGATGCTCAACAGCAGACGTAGGAGTCATGGACGGAAGGCATTGGACTCTTTTCAGAACATCCCGAAGGGTTTACAACGGATCACTTGACAGGATCTGGTCGACCACACCAGAAAAAGAGGCAGGAAGTGCAGCCAAAAATTGCACCAGTTGCAGTTCGTTGCGTTGCTTCTGAGCAATTTTGATGTCCGCCGTCAAGGGGTGGTGGAGTTCAAACTCATTCCACAGAGCCGAGCATTGATTGTAGAAGTCATCAATGGAAGTATCAGTAGAGAACTCCTTCGCCAGAGTTTTGAAAATTTCGAAGACGCGCTTTGGATTCTCCTGATGAGAATAGACATGGGACAGTTGATCCCACATAGCCTTAGCATCATGAAGGCCGAGAAGTGATTGGCTGATTCGAGGCTCGATACTATTGAGGATCCAGGACATGACGCCGGAGTCATCTTTGGACCATTGCGCATAGTTTTGTCTGGTTTTGACATTCGAATCAGTAGTATGAACAGCATGAGGCTCCGTCGTAAGATGGTGATAACGGTCTTGTGCTTTGACATATAGAACAAAGGACGCCGACCAGAGATGATAGTTGGAACCACCGTCGAGCTTCACCGTGGTGACACACAAGGAGCGAGGAGGCTCAGGTAAGGCCATGGCAGAGGCAGGAGTTGGCGCAATAGCATATTAGAGTAGAGACCCACAAAGGACAGATAACAGCAGCAGGGATCTGACGTGTCAGATCAGAAAACCCGTATCGGGCAGAATATGCATAGAGAAACCTACGTCGTCATGAGAAAAACTCAACGTTCCGTCATGAGGCGCAGGCAGATAGGACGGTGAGATGAAAAGACTCTCAACTTAGCCGACCAGTGGATGTCCGAACGTAGATCCGAAGAGCACCCGGATGTAGAGGGAGAAGGGAGGTAAAAACCAGTGGCAGTCGGCCGAAAGGGTAGAAGCCTGGAGGAGGAAGAAGGTTGCAGGTGGGGTTGTTTATTGGGGAGAGGAGGCGGCGGTGGGAGGAGAGGTGGCGGTGGGGAGGGAGGGTGGACGGAGGACGGTGGCGGCGGGGGGGTGGAAGGAGGAAGGGGCGGCGGCGGGTGAGGGTGGAGGGTGGCGGCTGGGGGAGAGAGGGAGGGTAGGGCGGCGAGGGTGGAGGGCTCGGCGGCGGCGGGTGGGGGGCGGCGGGTGGGGTGGGGGCGGTCGGGGGGGGGGGGGGGGGGGACTTACGTCATGGGTGGGTTGATGGGTGGGAAAAAGGAGAACCTGCTCTTGATACCATATAGATGGAAAAGGAGTTGTTTATTCAGTGAGTAAAAAGGTGTACAGGGTACTCTCTTATATAGCTACAGAGAGTTGAGACATATACACAAGCGAGCAATATGGGACAAAAACAATAGAGCAGTATAAGAAATAACACAGCAGAATAAGTAAATAACACAGTATTTCTATACATTGCTTCCTTTAAAAATGGAAATTAATATTATGTATAGGCATTTGACTTTTTATCTTAGAATATAACTAAGGCATATCGCTATATTGTATATAAGATTTGGTAAAATCATTTAATGCGCTCAGTATAGAAAGTCTAAGTAGAATGGTTGAATGAAAATGATATAGAAAAAATAGGATGAATGATGGTTTTGTATATTGTTTGAATTAAATATATAGTGGTTGATGGGTGTCAAAGAAATTGACGAGGCCCACTGCCAATTAAATTGTTGTCTTGTCAATACGACAATCAGGAGTTATGTATAGGCATTTGGAATTTATCATTGCATAATATGTGATAGATATGAAATAGTATATATATAAATTATATATACCACGTCGCGTCTCGGATCCTCATGCTTGAATTCACCTAAACCGTAACTCGGCCAAAATTAAACCATGTGCGTAAAGTCAAGGCCCCACCCATAGAAAATGTGGGTCAGGTTCAAGTCGTGTTCCTCATGACATGTTGGCTTGAACCTAACCCAATGCTCAACCGTAACCGCAGGTGTGGCCCAACCCGTCTATCCTCTAGCCGTTCAGGTCTCCTAAAACCTAGGTTTATGACCCATCACCACCATCTATTGGATCCAAACCCTAAGTTAGATCCAATCCTATCCACACAAAATCATAGTCACTATTCATGAAAACAATGCGCAGTTTTCCTTCTCATAGATCTTCTTCCTCTTATCTTTTTTTCTCTATAAAAATTTTCTCCCATTCACCGCACAACGTTTCTTCCTCTTTTTTATGTTATGATTTCAGCCAAAAAAGGTGAAAAAAACTGTGTTCATAGCAAAGCATACATTGTGGCACCGTTCACGTGAATAGTAAATAGCGGATATTGTTCATGTGAATTGTAAATAGTGGGTATTATTCATGGTGACTCCAACTACAATTGTTTTGGTGATTTCCTTCTTCCTTGTGCATCAGCCACAATATCTAGAGCCTTCAACTTCTTGGGATTTCCAAATTTCACTAGTTACCATGAAATCCGCGCCCACCTGCAGACTCGGATTTCATTTTTCAGATTACACTCAAGGTTCACCGAGTTGAACCATGGTGTGCAACGAGGACCTCAACGCCAAATTTGCTAAGCTATAAGAATGCCTGGCGATCTACGACAAGCGGTTCGACCACCTAGAGGCCTTGATTCAAGCATACGACAAGAGATGCAAGCATCATTTAAAGCGCATGCAAGACCGGCTTTCACCACAACGTTAGCAACAGCAAAACATCTGCCGGGAGAGACAACAATTAACATTGTGTCTTTTTGCATCACCAAGGATGCCATTTAAATTATCAATGTCGGGGTTGATACCAAAGAAAGTGAACTATATGTATGCAACTCCAGGTATACTGCTCGTAGTAGCGCCATGGCCAAAGCATGAGACTATCCAGGCATTTCAAATTCGTTCTTCCCATCACTCATGGATGCAACTTTTAACATGAAAGTGTTCCTTGGCTTAATTGGTTATAACGAAAGCGTGACGTTCACCCTGTTAATCTTCTTTGCACGAGGACATAACTTTGCATCATCAACTTTTAGTTTTGATCTCACGGAGAGATCATTTGTAGCAGAAGCGAATGAAACATGAGGAGTTCTACTCCCAGATTTAAATGTGATAGTGCTTCCTTTAGTCCTAGTTATTTCCTTTATAATATTATAGTTAATGGGATTTCATAATTGTTTCAGTTTTAGAACCTAAGTGTAATATTAGTGGCTTACTTCTAAGCATGGTTGTATAGGCGGCTAGGCGACCAGGCGTTGCCTGGGGACGCCCAGGCGTTTATATATATATATATATATATATATATATATATATATATATATATATATATATATATATATATATATATATATATATATATATATATATATATATATATATATATTTAATGGATACATGTAAAATTTATGAAAAATAAAGTTAAATCAGTATATGGTTAAATAATATCAAAATCAGTACATCAATAAACACAAATCAGTAGATCACTAAATAAAAATAGTAGCTAAATAAATACAAATAAGTAGATGAGTAAATACAACTAAGTAGATAAATAAATACAAATCAGTTGATCAATAAAGTTACATCAGTAGATGATTATATAATTTCAAAATCAGTACATAAATAAATTCAAATGAGTAGATAACTAAATAAAAAACAGTAGACGAATAAATTCAGTAGATGAATAAATACAAATGAGTAGATGAATAAATACAAATCAGTTGATAAACTAATATAAATCAGTAGATGATTGAATAATACCTAAATCAGCACATAAAAAATACAAATAGTAGATGAATAAATACATTACATACAAATCAGTTGATAAACTAATATAAATCAGTAGATGATTAAATAATTCCTAAATTAGCACATAAATAAATACAAATAATAGATGAATAAAATACAATAAATACAGTAATAAATCAGTAGATGATTAAATAATATCAAAATTAGTACATAAATAAACACAAATCAATAGATAACTAAATAAAAACAGTAATAAATAAAAACAAATAAGTAGATGAATAAATACATAAGTGGAAAAGTATATACAAATCAGTTGATAAATAAAGTTACATCAGTAGATTCTTATATAATTTCAGAAGCAGTATAAATAAATTCAAATGAGTAGATAGCTAAATAAAAAACAGTAGATGAATAAATACAAATAAGTAGATGAATAAATACAAATCAGTTGATTAACTAATATAAATCAGTGATGATTAATCAATTCTCAAATCAGTACATAAATAAATACAAATAATAGATGAATAAATATAATATATACAAATCAGTTGATAAATAAAGTTAAACAGTTGATAACTAAAGTTAAATCAGTAGATGATTAAATAGTATCAAAATCAATACATAAATAAACACAAATTAGTAGATAACTAAATAAAAACAGTAGATAGATAAATACAAATAAGCATATGAGTAAATACAATTAAGTAGCGCCTGTCAGTTGATAAATAAAGTTAAAGAGTTGATAACTAAAGTTAAATCAGTAGATGATTAAATAGTATCAAAATCAATACATAAATAAACACAAATCAGTAGATAACTAAAAAAAACAGTAGATAGATAAATACAAATAAGCATATGAGTAAATACAATTAAGTAGCGCCTGGGCGGGTCGCCTAGCCCGCCTAGCACGCCTGGCATAGCCTTTGATGCTGGGCGCCCAGATATGGAGACCCCATTGGCCGCCTGGGCCGCCTAGGGGCGCCCGCCCGTACAACACAGCTTCTAAGTTCTTAATCAAATAATTTTTTGTTTAGTATTTTAGTTGGGTCATTAGCTGAAGTAAGCTACTTAGGTCTCCCCCCCAGTTATCTATATATACCCATACAAGGTGGTATTGCCAGTATAGTCCAATTAGACAATAAATTTGTTTTGCAAATCAAGTTTGCATCAGGTATCCTCAACATTTAAAATAGTAAAAAGTGTTTTTACTTTATGCAAAATTTCATGTGTTAATATTCAGATGTGACATTGATCCTTGATTGTGTCAAGATTTCAATAATATTTACCATATTTTATGTTGATTATATAAGAAAGCTATGTTAATGTATATATTAAAGTAATTGATAGGTTAAGAATATAGAAAATGAGTTTGATCAGTAGAAATAGATATTTTTTACTATTTCTACTACTTTGGTTTGATCAATATGAATTAAATATTTGTTCTTTGAGGACTATTTAAGGTTATACATGTTTAAATATGAGTAGTGTGTGTTTAAATTAAATTAAATCTATCTAAACAATGAATACCTATCCATGTATAACTAATATCAATAAGATAAGAACATTAAATAACAATTTTGTCTATCACATTAGAACCTAACCAAAGGCAAATACAATTCAGGATTATATATGAAACATACACGCCTAAGATGGATGATGATGATAGAGGGCTTTGTTAATAATATGGCTAATTGGAATCACATTTGGCATCGGAGATAATAACACAATCATTTTGTAACACGATAAGGACTATGCTAGAAGAGGCTAATAAGGAATAAGAGTACCAATGGATAACAAATCAAGACGGGATAGAAACCCTAACTTGACCATATAGGAGTTTTGGGTTTAATGGACATTCATGAAATGTTCATGATGTCTTTCAGTCTTTAGGGTTTCACTTGAGGATTATAGAGTCGTGACTAGGCTTGTTATGGAAGTAAATGGTCATGTAGTTGATCAGTATTATTGTTTGCTATATTCATGTGTATGAGTGTGGAATGTGACTCTTAAAATTATAATTGATGATATCTTCCTAATTGTTGTTCTTAATGAATCATAAAGTTCCTGTTCACAAATTTCATATGAAACTCTAAAGTAAAGTTTATAGTGATTTTGTGTTCACGAGGGAATAATCTCTATATAATGAAAAGATGGTATTTTATATCTAAAACAATAACAGTGCTCTCTCTTTTATAGGATTAGAGAGTAAAACATAAAGCAGACATAAGCAACATGGGATAAAAGAAAAAGGCTAATAAACAAGACAAGTCTAAAGCCCACAACACAACACAACAAATAATAAAACCAGTAAAATATATATACTAATACTCCCCCTCAAGCTGGAGCATAGATATCAATCATGCCCAGCTTGTCCATCATGGTAGTGAATCTGATCTTCGGAAGAAGTTTGATGAAGACGTCTGCTACTTGATCAGGATTATGTGTATATGGCGTGGAGATCTGGTCAGATAAGACAGCTTCCCGCACAAAGTGGTAATCGACTTCAATATGTTTGGTGCGTTCATGGAAGGTACGATTGTTGGCAATGAATATAGTTGTTTTGTTATCACAGTACATGGGAATAGGTTTAGAATCAGAAATACCAAAGTCTTCCAAAAGTCCATGGGACCATAAGAGTTCACACGTAGTATGAGCCATTGCTCTATACTCAGAGATCGAGCAACGACGGTTTGTTTCTTGCTTCACCAGGTAACAAGGTTACCTCCTACAAAGGTGCAGTAGCCAGATGTAGATTTGCAATCTATCTTGCTTCATGCATAGTCAGAATCAGAATAGCAGATAAGACAGCTTCCCGCACAAAGTGGTTATCGACTTCAATATGTTTGGTGCGTTCATGGAAGGTACGATTGTTGGCAATGAATATAGTTGCTTTGTTATCACAGTACATGGGAATAGGTTTAGAATCAGAAATACCAAAGTCTTCCAAAAGTCCATGGGGCCATAAGAGTTCACACATAGTATGAGCCATTGCTCTATACTCAGAGATCGAGCAACGACGGTTTGTTTCTTGCTTCACCAGGTAACAAGGTTACCTCCTACAAAGGTGCAGTAGCCAGATGTAGATTTGCAATCTATCTTGCTTCATGCATAGTCAGAATCAGAATAGCAGATAAGACAGCTTCCCGCATAAAGTGGTAATCGACTTCAATATGTTTGGTGCGTTCATGGAAGGTACAATTGTTGGCAATGAATATAGTTGCTTTGTTATCATAGTACATGGGAATAGGTTTAGAATCAGAAATACCAAAGTCTTCCAAAAGTCCAGGGGGCCATAAGAGTTCACACATAGTATGAGCCATTGCTCTATACTCAGAGATCGAGCAATGACGGTTTGTTTCTTGCTTCACCAGGTAACAAGGTTACCTCCTACAAAGGTGCAGTAGCCAGATGTAGATTTGCAATCTATCTTGCTTCATGCATAGTCAGAATCAGAATAGCCGATGAGATGACAATGCCCATGTTTCCTATAAAACATGCTTTTTCCTCGAGAGTTTTTAGATACTTCAAAATATGGCATACAGCTTCCAAGTGACATTGTTTGGGTTTATCTAGATATCTACTGACTAGACCAACAGCAGAAGTGATATCAGCCCCGGTAACAGTAAGATATATAAGTTTCTCTACCATTCTATGATATTGATGATGGTAAGGGTATGGAGGAGAAGAATCATCATCCCAGTTAGTATCAGGATCTAAGGGAGTAGCAGCAGGTTTTGCCCCAAGTATTCATATTTTAGACAAGAGATCAAAAACATATTTTCGTTGTGATAAGCATAGACCAGAAGACGAGCGAGGAACTTCAATGCCCTAAAAATATCTCAATTTGCCCAAATCTTTGGTGATAGTGTTTTCCCAAGTATTCTTTAGTGGCCCGAATGCCTGCTTGATCACTGCCAGAAATATGATATCATCACCATAAACAATTAGGATAACAAGACCAGAAGCAGTTTTCTTGATAAACACAGAATGATCAGACTGAGAACGTCGGAGATTGAACTTTTGAAGAATGGAACTCAGTTTGTCAAACCAGGCTCGGGAACTCTGTTTCAGTCCATAAAAGGCTTTGCGCAGGCGACAAACTTTGGATGACTCACCCTGAGTATCAAATTTGGGAGGCTGCTCCATGTAGATTCCTCATGCATTTCTCCATACAAAAAGTATTTTTGACATCTAATTGGAATACATGCCAGTCAGAATATACTGATATAGATAAGTACACGGACAAAGTTCAGGCGAGCAACAGGAGATAAAGTCTCAAAGTAATCCACATCATATGTCCAAGTGTAGCCTTTTGGTTACAAGGCAAGCTTTCAATCGCTCAATACTTACTTGATACTTGACCGTAAAGATCTAGTGGCAGCCAACAGGTGAACAATCAGTAGATGTGTCAACCAACTCCAATGTATGTCTATCAGTAAGAGCTTGCATTTCGGATTCCAAAGCTTGACGCCATGCAGGATGTTGAAGAGCCTGGGTAGCATTTTTAGGAATGGAAACAGCAGATATAGCATAAGTGAAATTGGCAAACTTTGTTCCCAAGTTAGCAGTAGAACAGAAATTCCCAATGGGCATTGAGTGCAAGACTGAATCTCTTTGCGTAAACTGATAGGAATATCCAAGTCAGAAAATACCTGAGGTGGAGGTGGATCTGTCGACGAGGATGGAGGACATGGATGGGTCATGGAGGGAGTTGTAGCTTTCGATCTTCTTTGATATACTTTTAGTGGAGGAGTCGGTGCAACAGTCGTATCTAGTAAATGAGTATCATCAGTCATAGGTAAACGAGTATCCACTAGTAAATCAGATGTCAGAGTAGAGCCAACTATAAAATAGAACGACATATGCTCAAAAAAGACTACATCGGCACTAACCATTCACTTCTTTGTAGAAGGATTATAACAACGATACCATTTCTGTGTCCTAGAGTACCCCAAGAAAACACACTTGGTTGCACGTGGATCCAGTTTGGTCGAACCAGGGCGCAAATTTTTCACAAAGCAGGTGCTTCCAAAAATCTGAGGGGGCACAGTAAAGAGAGGAGCATCAGGGTTAAATTTTGATATGCACTTGATTGCCAAGAACATAAGAAGGCATGCGATTAATGAGGTAACAAGCAGTGGATACTGCTTCCGGACAGAAAATTTGGGGACATTGTAGTGGAAGAGAGGAGTTCGGGCAACCTCAAAATTGAATCAGAAATATCAGGCAGTAAATGTTTCAACTTAGTAGGAGAAGGTATCCAAATCTATAGTGCCACTGTAGGCCTGTCAGTCTGGCACAAAAGCAGTCAGTAGAGCAGCAGTCTTCGGCGTATCCAGGTAGTATAAGTTGTTTGGTCCCTCATGGCCCAAACCAATCTTCATCCTCGTACGTAGATCCTAAAAGACAACACCATCTGGGTCAAAAGTTTTAGAGCACCATAGGCTCTTAACAGTTCTACTCACATATAACAGATTAATAGGGAATTTAGGAACATATAGAGATGAGCGTGATAAAAGTCGACCAGGAGTGCAAATATTCCCAATTCCAGAAACAGGCATTTGAGAACCATCGGCACGGGTAACAGGCGAAACAGTTGAAGTCTTATGCAGTTCAAAAAATAAAGTATGATTGCCAAAAATATGTGAGGTTGCTCCAGAGTCAATCACTCATGTATGTTTACCGGATTGTGTAGAAAAGGCAAGAAGAGCAGAACCTCCATTAGTAGAGGCCTCAGCGGAGGAAGCCAAACGGGGCTAAAGTGTCTTTAAAATTCTGAGCGGATCCAATCTGCAAGAGGTTGGGTGGACGAGGATGGGGTAGTGTCAGGTTGATCATACATTCGCCCATGCAGGTTTACCATGCTTGATCCAGCAGCAATCTTCATTATGGTTTGTGTGTTTGCACTAGTTACAGTAGTGTTGCTCAGTCAAGCAGGGTAGGGGTCAAATGAGTAAGAGCATGAGGGACCCGAGGAGTAAGATCATTGACCAACCCCACCAGTAGAGCGACCACGACCACGTCCACGACCGCGGCCATAGCCTCGATAAGTGTCACTGGAACGGAAGGCGAGAGCAACTACATCAGATGAGTCAGGAAAAAATGGGAAGACGGGTGGTAATCTCTGAACTCTTTTGAGAACATTCCTCAAATTAAGCAGCGGATCTCTGGACAGAATTTGATCGACGACACCAGAAAAGAACGTCGTAAACCAGTAAGGAACTGAACTAGCTATAGTTCATTCCGTTGACATTGGATTTCTTTTATATCAGGAGAGAGCAGGTGATAGATCTCAAATTCGTCCCATAGCGCACAACATTGGTTGTAGTAATGTTCTACAGACTCAGTAGCGGAGTACTCCCTCTTGGCCAAGTGTTTGAAAATCTCAAGCATCTTCGGGTTTTGTTGGTGTGAATAAACATGGGAAAGTTGATCCCCACAAGTCTTTCGCAATCCAAACTCAAAAAAGGTATTGGTTGATCTTAGGCTCGGCACTATTGACCATCCAGGTAAGGACAGCGGAGTCTTCCTTCGTCCAGAGATCAGACGCATGTTTTGTGTTATCATCAGCAGTCGCAGCAAGAACAGTCGGGGCATCAATAGTAAGATGGGAGTAACATCATTGAGCTTGACTGAGGTATGGTAGTTGGATCCATTCAACTTGACTGTCGTGATGCAAAGCGTCCGTAGAGGATCAGTAGACGCCATTAGAGGTTGCAGGAGATAGCAGTAATCAGTCGCAGGCAGAAGAAGCATGACGATGGGTAGAAGCAGACAGCAGGTAGTAGTAGTAATAAGTAAGCTGTAGAAACCCAATACATGGGCAGCAGAAAGGAGCCGATCAGCAAATTCGGCAAAACCCGCACGGGGGCAGATAGCAGCAACAGAGGATCTGATGCATCAAACCTAGGAAAACCCGTAGACGGACAATATAGAACGGAGAAGAACCTACGCCACCATGGAGAGAACCATTACTCAACCATGAGGCGCAAGCAGATAGCACACATAGAACTTTTTAGACCTTCATGTGCTATTTTTAGAAGTTCCCAGAGACGTAGCCGAAGAAGAAAGGAAGAGAGGGAGATAGGTAGGGAGGCTAGATGATGGTGAGGATGGTGGAGGATGATGGGGATGAAGATGAGAGCAGCATCGAGTGGGAAGGGTGGATGGAGGTGGTTGCGAAGAGGGGAGATGTGGAATGGATTGCCAACAGCGGCAAGGTGGAGGGGGGAAGGGGCTGCGGCGACTGGAAATGGGGGGCAGGGAGGGTGGTTGTTGGTGGTGGCAGGGCTGGAAGGAGGGGGGAGGGGGAGGGGAAGGGGCAGGGGAAGGTTGGGAGAAGTGGGGGGAAGGGAAGTAGGGGCGGTGGTGGGCAGGGAAGAGGAGGATTGACGGCGAGGGGGCGGCGGGTGGGAGAGGGGTGGCGGCTAGGCTAGGGTGAAGGAAGCATAGGGTTAGGGTTTTTAGAGGAGGGAGGGTTAAGGGGGATCGAAAAGCTCTGATACCATATAGAATGAAAAGATGGTATTTATATCTAAAACAATTACAATGCTCTCTTTTATAGGATAAGAGAGTAAAACATAAAGCATAGATAAGCAATATGGGATAAAAGAAAACGGCTAACAAACAAGACAAGTCTAAAGCCCATAACACAACAAATAACAAAACCAGTCTAATATATATACTAATAATTTCTAACTCAAGTTAACTCATGCATATTTAGATGTCTCCACAAATTTGCATGGTTTACTAAAGGGGACATTGAATTATGAGACCCTTCAACCTTAAATGGAGGCAGGTATTTTGACACGCTCCTCAAGGAACGAGGTGACTGATACCGACGCCGTTTCAACAGCTTGGAAATAGGTATTTACCAGTATACCGACAGATGCAATCCTGGCCATTTCGACGCCAAAATGAACGAATTAATTCATGAAATTTTACAAGTGTAATCTCTACACCTAAATACAACTTTTTATGCAAGAAAAATTCATATTGGGTGTGGGGGTCCATCATGTGGAAGGTAAGAAATCTGACCAGTTTCGTTGGGATTTCGATGAAGGATTTCGATGACAATATGTAGGAATTCAAATATGAAATTTTACTAGCACAATCCACAAACTTAAATACACACAAGTATGCAAGAATATACAATTTACAACATAAGAATAACATATTTACTTACCAACTCACATCAGTTGTATGTTGAGTGGCGCGTTGGTTGTCCATACTGTAATGAGTTGATATTGTTGAGATATTCCTGCCATGACATATGCATCTTATACATTTGGTTGTATGTAGTCACATGCTCCTCATACACATCATCATTAACAAATTGTATCATCCCAATCATTGGAAAATGCACTTCTAAATATCTGAGATATTGTGCCTTTCTTGGAGACGTAGGTGGAGGAGCTCGAGTAAGTGGACGTTGACTTGTTTGAGGATTTTGTTGAATAGCTACAGGCACAGCCATAGGAAGTATTGGGACTGGAGAAATAGGAAGAACTGAATGACCACCACTCCATGTTTGCCCACCATCCTTAGAGAATGCAAGGGAGTTGTACTGATAACTTCCATGTGGGCTTGAGACATTTGATGTATAGGTATATCCAACATGATGTTCTACTTCTGGTTGTGGTGGTGGTGGCTGATTTTGATATCCAGAGTCCCCATATTGAGAATGAGATGGGTAGGATTGTGCATGTGTTTGCCAAAATAACATATCGCCAATGACTAATGTTGAATCATGATGAGATTGAGAATCAGAAGTTGAAATACTCATGCTTCCAAATGAATCTGCAATATCAGAATAATAACCACTGTTGTAGCCATAGGAGCCTGTAGCCGTAGGAGCCTCATGTGGCAATGCACCACTGTAGTCTTTGCCCGTTTGATTTTTACTCTTTTGAAAAGCTTTATCAGACATGGGGATATTCTTTTTCAACTGGAGGAGGTGCAGCCCTAATAACATAAGGACAATCATCATTTTGAGGATCAACAGTAGCAGGATATTCCGAAGAGCGCTGACCGCCGCCTTCATCATTGCCACCATCATCATCAGACTTAGACTTTGACCCAGATGTACTTTTTGAAGGAGATTTTTTGCTACCCAAGCTCTTCTTCCACTGCTCTATTGATTTCCATATCAACATTTTGATGCTCAGGCTCAGGCTCAGGCTCAAGTCTTTCAGGTGGAGTTTGATCAACATTAATATCAGAATCTTCTTCGAATTGCTCTTCTATGTATGGATCTGGACGGCCATCTAGATTATCAAGAATGGGACGACCTATCTCATTCATCCATTCCTCTAAAGGATCTTCTGAATCATCAGCTTCTTCTATGCCTCTACGCCTGGATGGGTTGAATGTGTATGCGGTGTCAATGGGATTGTGGACGACAGCAAAATCCACTTCCTTGTAGTTGGCATCTCGTATTGCTCTAGCCCTCAACCGCATGTTGTAGTGAACATATACCATATCCCTCAGCTTGTTTGCCCCCAACCTGTTCCTTCTCTTTGAGTGTATTAAATTGAAAGTACTCCAATTTCTTTCACAACCTCCTACAGATGTTGTTTGAGAAAGAATGCGAACAGCCACTTTCCTAGATGGGGGGCACCCGTTCCATTCCAAACCCACCACTCACAAGGATCACCATGCTCACGGTTGGCAACTGCATTTGGATGACCAAAACAACCGGTGCCTTCACGAAATTGTCGCAGCTGCAAAATATTTAAGATGTTCAGACTTCAGAATCAAAGGATGAAACATCAAACAAGAATGAAGATATTCATGACTTCATGTGAGTAATGTAATATATATAATTATACCCCATCCATAACTATGGTGCGCTCTTCTGTAGAGGTAAAACATTTGTTGATTATATCTCGCACAGCTGACATTAGAGTCGCATCTAAGCCCAGTTTTCGCAAGTATTGGAACCTCGGATTCAGATAGTAAGTTGTCACCAATTCCAAACAAGGAAATAAGATTTAGATTTTAGATTGAGTTACTTATAGAGTTAGAACATAAATCTGGATTTAGAAGAAATAAATTATATAGTTGCTTTATGCAGTGGATGCAAAAGCATATATGTCCAACGCTTGTCTACAATTGACAAGTATTGTGAATTGGACCTAGGAGTTGCTTCTTTAATACCTTCCACCATTACTTGCATTGCATCATACAAGTAAGGCATTGTTTCGGCTTTGTCACCATCTACCAACCTCAACACTTTGACAACAGGTTCCATTATCTGCAGCACCTTTGTAACCTTATCCCAAAAAGCCCAACTGGCAATTAGTTCTTCAATCCTTCTGCCAACCGGGGTGTTGTGCTCCTTCATGGAGGTCCACTCTACGCTATTGAAGAGCATCCTCAGTCCATCCCTTTTGGACTTTAATGAATTCAGGGCCAAGTAATTTTTTGCAAATCTAGTCACGCCTGGTCTAATCAGATCACATCCACAGTACTCAGGTCGCCTCATTGCATTTAACAAGAAGGAATGATTGTAGATGAAACATGTGATCAACCTACCATCAATTGTCACACTTTTGATGTAATCAATTGTGCCCATGTCCTTAAGAATCAGATCTATACAGTGGGCAGCACATGGTGTCTAGTAGACCGGATATCTCTTCATTGTACTTTTACCGGCCTTCTTGAAGTTAGAGCCATTATCAGTCACTATTTGCAGCACATTCTCAACCCCGACCTGCTTGATGTATGTTTTCATTAGCTTCTTGATGTACTATAATTCTTGACTTCACCAGAAGCATCAACAGAGTCTACAAAAACAGTCGATCCACGACAATGTGCAAGAAAGTTAATAATTTGCTTTCTATTGCCACTAGTCCACCCATCACACATGAGTGTGACGCCGTATTCAAACCACAATTATGTTTGGTCTGAAATCCATACTTGTAGATCTTTCTTCTCTTGGGGAAGATACTTGTTCATCAATTCATATGCATCGGGGGCTTTGATGCCCCTACCAGACTCCCTTATCACATCTACCATGTGTTGGAGACAGGGTTCAGTTGCAACATGTGCAGGTATACCATGAGCAAAGAAGAACTTACCCACTGCCCTCCCCACCTTCTCTTTCGCACCAGTAAACATTATTTTTAGGGTTTTTTGCCTAGCATCAGGCTTGCTAACCCCTGGCTCATCAACATTCCTCAATCTCACACTAGAAGAACGGAAAAGTGTATCAATTGTGCCTTTCTTTCTTTTATGATGAGCATGTTGATCTTCATCATCATCTAGGTCAACAATAGGAACACGGGCAGCCCCACTGCCTCCACCTGCACCAGATGGCCCATATCTCCTCATAAGTCGAGCTGCCTCCTCCCTATCCCACTCACTTTTGCGAGAGTCTATGAGAACACGTCTATACATATGACGTGTATAAGTAGTATCACACCCTGGAGGATATGCAATGTCATCATCTGATTCAGCAGAAGAAACTGTGGCCCTAATATCAAAAAGTGTATCTGTGTAAGCCTGTTCAACCTGCTTCAACTTTTGTTGTTGTTGTTTCTTTGCACCCATCAGCTTCTTGAAGTCATCCCTAACACCTGGGGGGCACTTCTGGCACATTGCCACATTTTTGTCACCACCAGTGATGTGACGCTTGAATCTAGTAATTCCCCCACCACCAAGTGTTTTCTTACAGTAGTTGCAGACAATCTTTGCGCTATTCCCAAACCCAAGTACAAGCTTGCAGTGACTCCATGCAAAATCCACATCCTTTGATGCAGCATGACCAGCCCCAACACCCTCAGCATCATTTGAAAACGAATACATCTTTTTAAAACTCAAAAGTCAACACTGAAAAAGATAAAGACAAACAAGCAAAGAAAATGATATTAGTAAAACAAAGCAAAGTAAAATATTTTTAAAATAAATAAAGTCTGAAATTATTTTTAAAATCATAAAATATCATATTTACTTATTAAAAAGACAAGTGATATGTTCCAAATGCTAATTTCATCTTAAACGACATTAAAACACATAATTAAACAGAAAAAACAAAATAAATGATTTTTTTATTTTCAGCATTTTTAATAAATTAAAAAAAATACTTAAATATTTTTAACAAGTGATATGTTTTCAAACGCTAATTTCATCCTATACAACATTAACACACACAATTAAACAGAAAAAAAAAATTCAGCATTTTTAATAAATAAAAAAAGAAATGTTTAAATATTTTGAGTACATTTTTGTTTATATATCTTCATGCTAATCTTTGATAGAACTTCTACTAAACCTAAATTAAATACCTATTATTAATAGTACTAATTGTATTATTACTATTAATTAGTGAAATTACATGGTAATGTTAATTATTAGTGAGTTAATTAGGTAGATCTAGTGATAAATTAGTAGATCTATATAATATAATCATAGATCTAGTGATAAATAGCATTAATCATAAGTTTTTGGGAGTAGATCTAGGATTTGGGGGTATTTGGAGAATTTTTTATGTGAGAATAGAAAGAAATAGAGGGGAGAGGTTGGAAATGGTGGGAAATGCAAGAAATTAAGTATACATACCTTGTTTAGGGCTAATTTGAGCACCAATCTCAAAAATCGCCCAAAATCTCCAAGCTTTTCCCCTTCAAACAGCAGCAGCAGCACTTGGATCGCGAATGTCGGTGTTTCGGGCGGTATGTCGCCCGTGCCGCCCTGTACCGATGGGTAAGTGGTGCATTTTGCACCGGTACCCTCGATATTTGGCAGTATTGGCGGTAAACCCACCGAAATACCAAAATTTGCGATCCTAACGGCAGAATCGTGCGTATCTATACCGGTACCCATCGGCATCGGTATACTGACCGGTATACCGCCGATGTCGATGGTACCTCATTCCTTGCCTCTGTCCTCTTAAATTATTGATCACATCTCTCATCATCATCATCATCATCTAAGCCTCAATCCCAACTATGTTGGGGTCGGCTACATGGATCCTTCGTTTCCATTCAGCTCTATCATGGGCCATATTCTGATTGAGATGTAGAGATTCAAAATCTCTCTTTATAAGCTCATCCCATGTTAATTTAGGCCTTCCTCTTCTTCTATTTATAGTGTTTAGCTCAATAGCATTGCTTCGTATAGACGCACTAGTAGGTCTGCGTTGCACATGTCCGTACCATCTGAGTCGGCCCTCACGCAACTTGTCCTCAATGCTCGCCACCCCCACTTTATTCCTGATATAGTCATTTCTCAAACGATCTTTTCTTGTCTTCCCACACATCCATCTCAGCATACGCATTTCAGCCACGTTCATCTTGTTGAGACCTTGTTTCTTCACCGCCCAACATTCACTCCCATTGAGCATGGCTAGTCGTATAGTTGTTCTATAAAACTTACTTTTTAACCTGAGAGGGATCTTCTGATCGCATAAAACTCTAGTTGCACTCCTCCATTTCAACCATCCTGCAGTGATCCGGTGACAAACATCATTTTGGACATCCCCGTCTATTTGAATAATAGAACCTAAGTAACGAAATTTGTCACATTTTGGTATATCTACTCCGTCCAACTTGGCTCCATCATTCACACTGCGAGATTGGCTGAAATTGCAATGCATATACTCAGTTTTGCTCCTGCTAATCATCAATCCATTTAATTCCAATGCCTTTCTCCAACATTCAACTTTATCATTCAATCTATCTTTTGTTTCGTCAATCAAAACAATATCATCAGCAAATAACATACACCAAGGAATATCATCCTGAACATTCTTTGTTAACTCATCCATAACCAGAACGAATAGATATGGGCTGAGTGTGGATCCTTGGTGTACCCCAACTGTAATAGGAAAAGTTGGTGTCTCTCCTCCAGGAGTCTTGACACTTGCAGTAGAGCTATCATACATGTCTTTGATCAAGTCAATGTATTGGATAGGCACACCCTTTTTCTTCAAAACCATCCATAACACTTCTCTGGGTACTCGATCATAAGCCTTCTCTAGATCGATAAACACCATATGAAGATCTCTTTTGCTTTGTTTATACTTCTCCATAAGCCTCCTTATCAGAAAAATAGCATCTGTTGTTGATCTTCCAGGCATGAAACCAAATTGGTTGTTTGATACCTGCGTTATAGATCTTAACCTCTGCTCAATAATCCTCTCCCAAAGCTTCATCGTGTGACTCATCAGCTTGATACCTCTATAGTTTGTACAGCTCTGAACGTCACCTTTGTTCTTGTAGATTGGGACTATAATACTATTTCTCCACTCATCTAATGGGGTTTATGTGCATAAATCATGTTTATGTTTATGTTTCAAGTCTATGAGTAGACAGATTGATATACATGTGCAATGAAAGAAGCACCCGCATATGAATTTTTCATGTTCTTCGTGATTTTTCTTAAAGTATTATTCCACAAATTATGCTATAATGATTATCAGCATATGCATATTTATTGAAGGCTCAAGCAGCTTACTGACTTTTATTTGTCAAATCAAGGCTATTTGTGGATTCACATAGGGAATGAGTAGCAGCAAGAAGTAGCATTCAAGAAATTTTGATACTAGTGGATTCTAGTACTACTTTTATGTTGGGGAGACGTCCATGTATATGATCCAAAGATATTAAATTTAGGATTTTTCATCTGTCTTAACTATTTATAGTATTCATCGAATGTGAGTACAAAGATATTTAAAAGTTGCTCTGAAAATAATGAGTACTGATTTTAAGATTTTTTTTGCTAAAGTCATTACAAAGTTTATTATGTCAAAACTTTGTTCCCCTCAAGGATGATCTTAATATTGTGTGATTATGTGTCAAGGTCGAAGAAAGCTATATCTTGGATGGTAAAGCAATAACTGGTATACATGCACCTATTCTGTAATTCCTGAAGATAAAATCACAATAGCCTAGTTAGGAGCCTAGCGTACATAGGCATAGTTATTTGCATATTATTTAGAGGTTTAGGAGCCTACCTAAAGATATACTAGAATTCTTGTAACCTCTTCCAATTAACTTCGTTAATAAATATTTCTTCCTGTGGGTCTTAGAATATGGTTCAAATAAAGTTGACGCGTGAAAAGCATTTTATATGTTAAACATGAGATTGTGGTGATATGTAAAAACTTCCAAGGAAAATATTCACAACTCACAAGGCGCATCTAGACACCCAATTTCTTTCCTTTTATTACTCAAAGTGTTGACTTAGGTGCTCCCCCCTTGGGCACCTAGCCACCTGGGTGGCACTTAGGTGTTTGCCTTAATAAATTTACACTTAAGATATACATTATTAAGGAATTCAATCTCTAGCAGCCTAGCTTACAGAATTCCCTCTAATTTTTTAGGCATTAAGTGAGTTCATCGAATGTGGCAAGTTGTGACGATAGCTAAATAGTATGTATTCATGCAAAAAAGATTCTACAGTATGAATGGGAATGCTAGTTCAGTTTTTCCTAATTACAAAAATAAATAATTGGTGGAGTGTATTCTAACCATTCTCAAATTAGTGAGGGTTGTTTACTTGTTTCGCTCATGTGCCTTGACATCATTCATCTATGAATATAATTCTTTTAATTCGTCTATAATTAAACTAGTTTATGAAATATGAAGTTGTTGAGGTAGACTCGTTTCTAGAAAAGGCAAACTTATAACTGGGTAATGCAAAGTTACAAATTTTCTCATACCAACTTTAGCCATTAAAATCATATGAATATTGTTGCGTTAATATTAAGTTGACTAATTCAAATTGGAATACATGTTCCTTTCAAAAAACTTGAAATGTAAGTCACCTTTGTTAAAAAAGAGTACTTAAATTGATCGGATGTTACTGATGTGTTTCATAGTTTTCTATTTGGTAAGAGTAAATTAATTTTACCAAAGAATCACATGTACATTTCCAAGAAGTGAAATCATCATAAATATGTTGCTCTCTTCGGTTATATAAAATGTTGTCTTCCATTGATATTCGCCTAATGTCTCAATGACGGTTCATTTTGTATGAACAAAACTATACTCACCTCATATAAATAAAATGTAAGAAATTAGATGTATAGAGAGATTACAGTAATTCTTGATTGATACACCACGAAGTACAAAGAGGAACACAAAGGTAGACATAGGATAATACACAACTTCTTAAAAATGGTACACTGGTACACCAGCAGAATAGAAAATATATATGTGAGAAATCATAGATGGATATGGAGATCAATGTCACTTTCATGATTTTATTGAATGTAGTTATAGAATGGTCCATTTTAACTGTATTTTGAATGTTTTGACTCATTGATCTTGCTGTTTTGTGCTATCATGTTGGTAGCTAACATCTGACACTTTAAAATAATTGATTAAAACCCAATGAACAAGAATGGCTTACAAGTTATTATCCAATCAATAAATAATAAACAATAAGATAAAAACTTATAACATGTATTAGTATATACACTTTATTGTTGTTTTTACTTAGTGTATTTTGGTTATTTGTCTTTTAGTCACTTGTTTCTTTATCCCATATTGCTTATCTCTAAACGCTGTACTACTCTCTTGTCTTATAAAAAAGAGAGCATTGTATTGGTTTTATTCACTCAATAAGAAGCAATACTTTTCTATTCTAGATGGTATCAGAGCGTCCCGATCCTCCCTAAACCCTAGCCGCCTCTCATCCCCCCCAACCCTAGCCGCCCCTCTCCCTCCTCTCTCTCTCCTGCCCCCTTGCGCCGCCGCCACACCTGCCCACCCCCCCCCGGCCGCCGCCCACAGCCATCACCACCACCACTCCTGCTACCACCCACCCATCCGCCAACCCTCCACCACCTTTCAACACCCTAACCCACTCCATTACCATGGCTTAATCCATCAAGTACACCCAATCCTCTACCCATCTTCCCCGAAACCTCCGGACAGCTTCGGTAACTTTCCAGTTTCTGGCACGTTGACGTCGTAAAAGGCGTCTTTCGCTCTGTTTGCCTGCGCCTCGTGGTGGAGTGATTGTTCCTCCATGTTGGTGTAGGTTTCTATCTTCTCCTGCTGCCCCTACGAGGGTTTCTGAGATCCATGCTTGGATCTTCTATATGTTACTTCTAGTCCATGCGTTGGACTTCTGTTGCTGACTAGTGACTACTACCTCTGTTGCTATCTGCGCCCTTGGTTCTGACTATCTCTATCATCTCGGATGGCGACTCCTGACCTTCCTCGCAATCTGTTCGTCACTACCGTCAAGTTTGATGGCCCCAACTATCATCTCTGGGCAGCCTCCTTTGAATTGTACGTCAAGGCTCAAGGGTGTTTCTCTCATCAGTCAACCAAGGGTCCAGCCATCCCTGCTGCTGATGTTGATGATAAGACCAAACAGGCCTACGATCTCTGGTCGAAGAAAGATTATGGTGTTATGACCTGGATGGTCAATAGTGCGGAACCTAAAATCAGCCAGTCTCTCTTTCGCCTCAAGACTGCCAAGGATATGTAGGATCAGCTCTCCCACGTATACTCTCACCAGCAGAATCCGAAGAAGGTTTTTGAAATCTTCAAGCTACTGGCCAAACAAGAGTACTCTGCTACTGACGTCGTAGAGGATTACTACAACAACTGTTGTGCTCTCTGGGATGAGTTCGAGGTCTACCATCCTCTGTCTGCAGATATCACGGAAATCCAACGTCAAAGGAACGAGCTTCAACTTGTCCAGTTCCTCGTCGGTCTGCCTTCATCTTTTGCAGGAGTCGTTGATCAGATCCTCTCTAGTGATCCCCTTCCTACCCAAGGGATGAGATTTCGTCGGTATCGGCAGTATACCGCTCGAAATACCGATACTGACGGGTACCGGTACAGATACATGCAAATCTTCCGTTAGGATCGCATATATCAGCATACTGGTGGGTATACCGCCAATACCGCCAAATATCGAGGGTATCGGTGCAAAATGCACCACTTACCCATCAGTACAGGGCGGCACGGGCGGCATACTGCCCGAGACACCGATTTTTGCGAGACAGTCTGCTGCTGCTGTTTGAAGAGAACCTTGGAGAGTTTGGGCGATTTTCGAGATTGGAGCTCAAATCAGCCCTAATTAAGGTATGTTTACTTAATTTCTTGCATTTCCCATCATTTCCAACCTCTCCCCTCTCTCTTCTCTTATAATTCTATTCTCACCTAAAAAATTCACCAAATACCCCTAAAATCCTAGATCTACTACAAAATGCTTATGATTGATGCTATTTATCACTAGATCTATGATTATATTATATAGATCTACTGATTTATCACTAATTACCTCACTAATAATTAACATTAACATGTAATTTCACTAATTAAGTGTAATAATACAATTAGTACCATTAATAATAGGTATTTAATTTAGGTTTAGTAGAAGAAGTTCTATCAAAGACTAACATGAACATATATAAACAAAAATATACCCAAAATATCTAAATAATTCGTATTTTTTATTTATAAAAATGCTGAAAATAAAAAAAAACGTTTTTTTCTTTTTTTTTAGAATTGTGTGTTAATGTTGTATAACATGAAACTAGCATGTGGAAAGCATATCACTTGTCTTTTTAATTAGTAAATATCATGTTTTATAATTTTAAAAATAATTTCAGACTTCATTTATATTTAAAAAATAATTATCTTCAAAAGAAAAATCTTAAACAATCTTGTGTTTGATTCTATAATTACAAGCATCATACATTATAAAATATCGATTTTGATTCTACATTACATAAAAGAAATTGATTTTGTTCTCTTAATGGCTTATTTTTATTTGATATTAGTATTGTGAATAGAGAATAGACTTAATAGTTAATACGACAATGTACATTTCTTACTAGTACTTTTTTATTAAATGCTAAGTTACTAATATCATTTGCTTTGCTTGTTTGTCTGTCTTTTTCAGTGTTGACTTTTGAGTTTTGAGAAGATGTCTTCTTCGTCTTCAAGTGACGTTGAGGGTGCGGCTGGTCATGCATCAAAGGATGTGGATTTTGCGTGGAGTCACTGCAAGCCTGTACCTGGGTCTGGGAATAGGGCAAAGATTGTCTGCAACTACTGTAAGAAAACACTTGGTGGTGGAGGAATTATTAGATTCAAGCGTCACATTACTGGAGGTGACAAGAATGTGGCAATGTGCCAGAAGTGCCCTCCAAGTGTTAGGGATGACTTCAAGAAACTGATGGGTGCAAAGAGGCAAAAACAACAAAAGTTGAAGCAGGTTGAAAAGGCTTACACAGATACACTCTTTGATGTTAGGGCCACAGGTTCTTCTGCTGAATCAGATGATGATATTGCATATCCTCCAGGGTGTTATACTGCTTATACATGTCATATGTATAGGTGTGCTCTCAGAGACTCCCGCAAAAGTGAGTGGGATAGGGAGGAGGCAGCTCGGCTTATGAGGAGATATGGACCATCTGGTGCAGGTGGAGGCAGTGGGGTTGCACGTGTCCCAGTTGTTGACTTAGATGATGATGATGAAGATCAGCATACTCAATATAAAACAAAGAAAGGCACCGTTGATACACTCTCCCGTTCTGCTAGTGCAAGATTGAAGCATTTTGATGAGCCAGGGGTTAGGAAGCCTGATGCTAGGCGAAAAATCCTAAAAGCAATGTTTACTGGTGCGAAAGAGAAGGTGGGCAAGGCAGTGGGTAAGTTCTTCTTTGCTCATGGTATACCCGCACATGTTGCAACCGAACCATATCTACAGCACATGGTGGATGTCATAGGGGAGTCGGGTAGGGGTATCAAAGCCCCCACTGCATATGAGTTGATGAACAAGTATCTTCCCCAAGAGAAGAAAGATCTACAGGTATGGATTGAAAGCCAGAAACAATTGTGGTCTGAGTATGGCGTCACACTCATGTGTGATGGGTGGACATCTGGAAATAGAAAGCAAATTATTAACTTTCTTGTACATTGTCGTGGATCTACTGTTTTTCTAGACTTTGTTGATGCTTTTGGTGCAGTCAGGAATTACAGTTACATCAAGAATTTAATGAAGAAATACATCAAGCAGGTAGGAGTTGGGAATGTAGTGCAAATAGTGACTGACAATGGCTCTAGCTTCAAGAAGGCCGGTGAAAGTACAATGAAGAAATATCTGGTCTACTGGACACCATGTGCTGCCCATTGCATAGATCTGATCCTCAAGGACATGGGCACAATTGATTATATCAAAAGTGTGACAATTGATGGTAGGTTGATCACAGGTTTCATCTACAACCATTCCTTCTTGTTAAATGTTATGAGGCGATCTGAGTACTGTGGAGGTGATCTAGTTAGACCAGGGGTAACTAGATTTTCAACGAATTACTTGGCCTTGAACTCATTAAAGTCTAAAAAAGATGGACTTAGGAGGCTCTTCAATGGTGTGGAGTGGACCTCCATGAAGGAGCACAACACCCCGGTTGGCAGAAGGATTGAAGAACTAATTACCAGTCGGGCTTTCTGGGACAAGGTTAAAAAGGTGTTGCGGATAATGGAACCTGTTGTCAAAGTGTTGAGGCTGGTAGATGGTGATAAAGCCGCAACAATGCCTTACTTCATACAAGTAATGGTGGAAGGTATTAAACAAGCAGCTCCTAGGTCCCATTCACAATACTTGTCAATTGTAGACAAGCGTTGGACAGATATGTTTTTGCATCCACTGCATAAAGCAGGTATATAATTTATTTCTTCTAAATTCAGATTTATGTTCTAAGTTTCTAACTCTATAACTTGTTATAGGTTAACTCAATCTAAATCTCGTTTCCTTATTTGAAATTGGTGACAGCTTACTATCTGAACCCGAGGTTCCAATACTCGCGAAAACTGGGCTTTAGATGCGACTCTAATGTCTGTTGTGAGAGATATAACTAACAAATTCTTTACCTCTACTGAAGAGCGCACCATAGTGATGGATGAGGTATATAACTAAATATATTACATAACTTACATGAAGTCATGAACATCTTCATTCTTGTTTGATGTTTCATCATTTGATTCTGAAGTTTGAACTTCTTAAATATTTTTGTAGTTGCAACAGTTTCGTGAAGGCCTCGGTTGTTTTGGTCATCCAAATGCAGTTGCCGACCGTGATCAGGGTGATCCTTGTGAGTGGTGGGTATGGAATGGAACGGGTGCCCCCCATCTAAGAAAAGTGGTTGTTCGTATTCTTTTTCAAACAACATCTGCAGGAGGTTGTGAAAGAAATTTGAGCACTTTCAATTTAATTCACTCAAAGAGAAGGAACAGGTTGGGGGGCAGACAGGCTAAGAGATCTGGTATATGTTCACTACAACATGCGGTTGAGGGCTAGAGCAATACGAGATGCCAACTACAAAGAAGTGGATTTTGCTGTCGTCCACGATCCCATTGACACTGCATACACATTCAACCCATCCAGGCATAGAGGCATAGAAGAAGCTGATGATTCAGAAGATCCTTTAGAGGAATGGATGAATGAGATAGGTTGTCCCATTCTTGATAATCTAGATGGTCGTCCAGATCCATACATAGAAGAGCACTTTGAAGGAGATTCTGATAATAATGTTGACCAAACTCCACTTGAAAGACTGGAGCCTGAGCCTGAGCATGAAAATGTTGATATGGAGATCAATAGAGCAGTAGAAGAAGTGTTGGGTAGCACAGTCTCCTTCTTCAAAAAGTACATCTGGGTCAAAATCAAAATCTGATAATGATGGTGGCAATGATGGCGGTGGTGGTGAGCGCTCTCCTGAATATCCTCCTACTGTTGATCCTCCATATGATGATCGTACTTATGTTACGGCAGCTGCACCTCCTCCTCCAGCAGAAAAAGAATATCCCATGCGAGAAAAAACTTTTGAAAGGAGGAAAAGTCAAACCGGCAAAGACTACAGTGGTGCTGCACCACCTCAGGCTACAGGCTCCTACGGCTACAACAGTGATCATTATTCTGATATTGCTGATTCACTTGGCAACATGAGTATTTCAGGTTCTGATTCTCAATCTCAACATGATTCAACATTGGGATTTTGCGATATGCTATTTGGGCAACCATACCCATCTCACTCTCAATATGGGTATTCTAGATATCAAAATCAGCCACCACCACCACCGCCACAACCAGAAGTAGAACATCATGTTGGATATACCTATACAGCAAATGTCTCAGGCCCACATGGAAGTTATCAGTACAACTCCCTTGCATTTTCTGAGGATGGTGGGCAAACATGGAGTGGTGGTCATTCAGTTCTTCCTGTTTCTCCAGTCCCAATACTTCCTATGGTTGTGCCTGTAGCTATTCAACATATTCCTCAAGGAAGTGAACGTCCGACACTCACTCGAGCTCCTCGACCTACATCTCCAAGAAAGGCACAATATCTCGGAGATTTAGAACAATATTTTCCAAAGATTGGGATGATGCAATTTGTCAACGATACTGTCTATGAGGAGCATGTGACTACATACAACCAACTTTATAGGATGCACATGTCATGGGCGGAATATCTCAATAGTATCAATTCATTACAGTATGGACAACCTGCGCGCCACTCAACATACAACTGATGTGAGTTGGTAAGTAAATATGTTATTGATATGTTGTAAATTGTATATTGTTGCATAATTGTGTATATTTAAGTTTGTGGATTGTGCTAGTAAAATTTCATATCCGAATTCCTACGTTTTGTCATCGAAATCCCAACGAAACAGGACAGGTCCCTTACCTCCCACATGATGGACCCCCCCACCCCACATCCAATATAGAATTTTATTGCATAAAATGATGCATTTAGGTGTGGAGATTACACCTGTAAAATTTCATGAATTAATTCGTTCATTTTGGCGTCGATACAACCAGGATTGCATCTGTCGATATACTGGTAAATACCTATTTCCAAGCTGTTGAAACGGCGTCGGTATCGGTCACCTTATTCCTTGTTCCTACCCTGAGAGACGTTCTGAAGCGTGTTCAACACCTTCCTTCCGTTTCGCAAAACCTACCCGACTCTTCTGACGGAACAGCCCTTGCTATTCGGACTGGTGACTCCTCCCGTGGACGCGGCCGTGGTCGGGGACGCGGCCACGGGCGTTCTTCTGGACCAGGACGTGGCTCCTCTTCTCCTGCTGAGACTACTGAACAACGCTTTTGTACCTTCTGTAAGCGTACCAATCACAATGAAGATCATTGCTGGATAAAGCATGGGAAGCCAGCCTGGGCGTATCAAGTCACCACAGATCAGCCTGACACTGCCACTACTTCTGCACCTCCGTCTGCTGATTGGATCTGATCGGAGTTTGAGAAACTACTACAAGCACGGCTTGCTTCCTCTACCAAGGCCTCCACTGATGGTAGCACTGCTCTTCTGACTTAGTCCGGTAAAAACACTTGGGTGATCGATTCGGGTGTGACATCCCATATTTCTGGCAATCCTACATTATTTTCTCATTTACATAACACTTCTGTTATACCTCCTGTTACTCTGGCTGATGGCTCTCAAACACCGGTTACGAGTTTTGGTGATATATGTACTCCTGGATGTCTGCTTCTGCGCTCTGCTTTATATGTTCCTAAGTTCCCTATAAATCTGTTATCTGTCAATAGAATTGTGAAGAGTCTTCGCTGCTCTATTACATTTGACCCAAATGGTGTTGTTTTTCAGGATCTGCGCACGAGGACGAAGATTGGTTCGGGCCATGAGGGACCAGATGGTTTATATTACTTGGATGTTCCAAAGACTGCGGCGTATCTAACATCTTCTGTGACTGGCATCCAGTGGCACTATCGGTTGGGACACCTGTCGGCAGCCAAATTAAAGCATTTACTACCTCATATTTTAGATTTTGTTTTTCATTGTGAAACTTGCCAATTGGGCAAGCAAACTAGAGCAACTTTTTCAAAGAAATTATGTATTGGTTCAAAACAGTCGTTTGATATTATACATGTTGATGTTTGGGGACCTTGTTCTGTCTCGAGTATATCTGGATTCTGTTACTTTCTGAGCTTTATTGATGATTTCTCTAGGACCACCTGGATTTTCTTGCTAAAGGATAGGTCTAATATTCTTGAGACTATTACTGCTTATTTTGCTGAAATACGTACCCAGTTTAGCAAACCTATAAAAAAAATTTGCACTGACAATGTTCTTGAATTCATGCAATCCTCGGTCAGCAATTTTTGTCGCAAACTGGGTACTATTCACCAAACCTCATGTGCCTACACCCTACAACAAAATGGAGTCGCCGAACGCAAGAATCACCACCTTCTTGACATTGCTCGTACTTTACTTTTTCACTATAATGTTCCCCAGTGTTTTTTGCCTGAAGCTATTTCCACTGCGTGCTATCTCATTAACCGCATGCCATCTTCAGTTCTTGGGAATCAAATCCCTTATCAAATCTTGTACCCTGATGCGCCCTTATTTTCTGTTCCTCCTCGTATTTTTGGGAGCACTTGCTTTGTTAAAAACCTACGTCCGGTTTAACCAAACTTGATCCCCGTGCCATCAAGTGTGTCTTCTTAGGGTACTCTAGGACTCAAAAAGGGTACCGCTGTTATGATCCGGTTTCAAAAAAATGGATGGTCTTGGCTGATGTTTTCTTCGAGCACATGCAATTCTATTCTTCTGTTGGGTCTGCCCTTACGTCAGATTTATTAATGGAGACACCATTACCAATGATTGATGATTATGATTCCCTTGATATTGTTCCTGCTGCTGCTACTCCTCAGCTGAAAGTTTATCAAAGACCGAAGACGACAACTCCCTCTATGGCCCCTCTAGAATCTTCTTCCTCAATGCCAGATCAGTCATCACCTCGGGTATTCTCTGACTTAGATATTCCTATCAGTTTAAGGAAAGGAACTAAAACATGTACCAAACATCCGATTGGGAATTTATGTACTACTGTTCACCTGGGGACTAACTTTGCCAATTTTACTACTGCTCTTTCTGTTGTTTCTATTCCTAAAAATGCTTCTCAGGCTCTTAAACATCCAGCTTGGCGTCAGGCCATGGAAGCTGAGATGCAGGTTGTTACTGATCGTAACACTTGGGAGTTGGTTGATCCTCCCATTGATTGTTCTCCGGTTGGATGTAGCTGGGTGTTTACTATTAAATATCAACCAGATGGCACGATTGAGTGTCTCAAGGCTAGGCTTGTTGCCAAAGGCTACACACAAGACTTACGGCGTCGACTATTTTGAGACTTTTTCACCTGTGGTCGGCTGAATTCAGTTCGCATACTTATTTATGTTGCAATTAATTCTGATTGGCCCTTTTTTCAGCTTTAAGTGAAAAATGTTTTTTCTATATGGAGATCTGCATGAGGAAGTCTATATGGAACAACCTCCCGGATTTGTACTTCAGGGAGAGTCCTCCAAAGTTTGTTGTTTGCGGAAAGCAATTTATGGCTTAAAACAAAGTCCCCGTGCTTGGTTTGATAAACTGAGTACCATTCTTCAGAAATTTCATTTTAGACGTTCCCAATCTGATCATTCTGTCTTTGTTAAACATACTACTTCTGGCATTGTTATTCTGATTGTATATGTTGATGACATCATTCTATCAGGGAGTGATTTTGCTGGCATTCAGGCGACTAAACGTTATCTGGAGAAACATTTTGTCACCAAAGATTTAGGCACCTTGCGCTACTTTCTTGGGATTGAAGTTTCTCGGTCAGCCTCTGGATTGTGCCTATCTCAGCGTAAATATGTTCTGGATCTTCTATCTGAAACAGGTCTTCTTGGTGCAAAGCCTGCTAGTACTCCTCTAGATCCAAACACCGACTGGGATGATTAGAATTCTCCTGCTTTTCCCGATCACCATCAGTATCGACGCATGGTTGGCAAACTCATCTATCTTACTGTCACTCGTGCTGATATCACATCTGCAGTTGGACTTGTTAGCAGATATCTTGACAAACCCCGACAATGTCACTGGGATGCAGTCAGTCACGTTCTCAAATATTTGAAGAGCTCCCCTGGGAAAGGTCTGTTGTATAAAAAACATGGTCACTGTAACCTTGTTGGGTATTCTGATTCTGACTATGCGGGGAGCAAGATCGATCGACGCTCCACCTCCAGCTATTGTACTTTTATAGGTGGAAATTTGGTTACCTGGCGCAGTAAGAAACAAACAGTTGTTGCTCGCTCGAGTGTTGAAGCTGAATATCGCGCCATGGCGCATATTACATGTGAACTGTTCTGGATACGGAGCCTGCTGAAAGACTTTGGCATTTCTGATTCTACTCATATCCCTATGTACTGTGACAACAAGGTTGCTACCTTTATTGCCAGTAATCCTACCTTCCATGAACGAACAAAGCATATTGAGGTTGACTGTCACTTTGTTCGGGAAGTTGTCTTATCTGGCCAGATATCTACGCCCTACATACATACCTCAAATCAAGTGGCTAACATCTTAACCAAAATACTTCCGAAGTCTAGATTCACTGCTATGATTGACAAGTTGGGCATGATTGACATCTATGCTCCAGCTTGGGGGGGGTATTAGTATATAAACTTTACTGCTGTTTTTACTTAGTGTATTTTGGTTATTTGTCTTTTAGTCACTTGTTTCTTTATCCCATATTGCTTATCTCTAAACGTTGTACTACTCTCTTGTCTTATAAAAGAGAGAGCAT
Organism: Alisma plantago-aquatica; assembly: GCA_963693085.1. NCBI lineage: Eukaryota > Viridiplantae > Streptophyta > Magnoliopsida > Alismatales > Alismataceae > Alisma > Alisma plantago-aquatica. The sequence continues at coordinate 1,863,290,273 of OY856409.1, read as the reverse complement.
TGTATTGGTTTTATTCACTCAATAAGAAGCAATACTTTTCTATTCTAGAACATGGAATCATTTTAACGATTACAAGGTTCCTCCGATTGTACATCACAGTTTTCAAATCGGTGAAGCTATTATATTACATTTTTTATAATAAGCACAAATGAGAGCCTAGTAAGTAGTCAAAACAAATAATTATAACAGCCAACAAAATGCAAGAAAGGGCAGCATCTTCTTCTCCATAAAAGTAATACATGCTTTGGTATTGACAAGACACGATTAGGTGTGTCCAATTTGTTTCAAGGTGTATCCTAGGTGTGCTGGTGTCCAACATGTGTTTGAAGTCAGGAACTCCAGTGAAGTGATTGTGCTTCTAGTTGGTACTTAAATTCAAATGATTTCTCCAGAGCAGTTTCAAAACTATGAATCGTTAATCCCAGAGAAAAAAATAAGTTCCGTACAAAATTTTCTTATCATTGCTTTCATGTAAATCATGTAGCATGTTCAGGGAGATAACTAAAACTTGATATAGTATGTGTCCGAATAAACTAATTGTTGAATTGCACAAGATATATCTGCATAGTCACATTTACTATGATTCATTTTAGATGCAAGAGATTTACTTTTGACATATATGAGCCACATACATAGTGATAGTATCTGTATTTACTATATTGATAGACAACAATGCTAAATTACTTATATCTAGTTGCATGTTATTGAGGTGTTTCCGCATGCTAACCCAATTCTCTGGTTACTTTTATGCTATATCACTTCAACAAAGGTTTCAAGTCTTTTCGTTAATCCGCCCTTCATTATCGAAACTATACCAATGCAAAATATCAAAGTGTTTTAAGAGTTAAACCTCCAGCTATGTAGAATGCTTCCTTGTGAAGGTAAACTATGGTTTCTCTAAGGAAGAGCAGAAAGAACAAACTGACTTATATATACTCAGATAGCTGTAAGTTATTTAAACGTTTCTCCTCAACCTAAGTTTTTTAAGAACCGAAGTGTCATCAAGCTAATACTGTTAGATTAAAAAAATGTTAAATTTCAGGATCAGTTTTCAGTGTTAAGTTGGCCATCAATTAATGGTATTGGGAATTCTATGCTTAGAGTAATTAATATGTACTATTTTAACTCCGAATTGTAGACAAGGGAAGCAACAGATTATTGCAGAGGAGACACATAAATCTCCTGCCAAATGAATCATATCACTTACATAGTTAAGCAACAACAAATACTCATCATCTCCCAAGATAGTGCTCAGTTGATAAACAAGGTGGATATCTAGTAAAATGTAAATGAATGTACCAGAAAAGGTTAAAAAGCACTATCTTCCTACCTCAAAACATTTCAATATTCTATTAAATTCCTCTAGATGATAGTTTATTTTTGCATGGTCAAAATCATGTTCAATGCCTATAATACTGGCTGGAAGAAGATATGTATAATTCCTCAGCGAACATTCTCTCCTTGCATCAAAACTCCTGAAATAAAATGAATACACGTTTTAACATTTGGAAAAGGAATCCACCATTTGATCTACAGCTTTGAAGATGAAAATAAATTTTCAAACAAAGTAACTATTTGATTCTGATACTAAATCTAATGAGCAGTGAATGTTTATAGCCTGTTTGATGATGTTCTACGGCGAGTATTCTTGAGGCCTCATCTGTTGTGGCCAAAATGACAGCTGTCAGGGTATTCATTTCTCTAGAAGCATAGTTTTGATTGCCTTAACATCAGCTAGATATCAAGAATGTTTCCTTGCATGGTAATTTATCTAAAGAAATATACGTGAACCAACCTCTTCAGCTTGTCGTTCAGCGGGAGTCTCATCTAGTCCCGACGCACTATAAATCTCTCAATGGTCTCAGACAGTCTCCTTGAGCACTGTTCAAGCATTCAGTCAGGCTCTCCATGACTTTGTTATTCAAAGATCCAGCCTAGCTACTCGCTTTTTTGTCACTGAAACTTATAGAGATATGTTTATACTTCCTATTTACCTATGTTCTACTCTACATGTTACTTATGTTATCCATCCCATATTGCTTAATTGTGTTTATTGTTTTATTCTCTTATCCTATAAAAGAGAAGGCATTGTAATCAGTTTTACTCAATACAATGGACTTCCTTCTCTATATGGTATCAGACGGGTATGATCCCCCCCTCACCCCTCCTCCAACCGTAATGCTTCCTTTTCTCCCCTCACCCTAGCCGCCACCCACCCAACTCTTCCCCCCCCAACGCCGCCTATATGTGAAGGCACAAATACCATCTCTGGTCGACATCTTTTATTCTATATGTGAAGGCACAAGGTTGCTACTCATGTATCACTACCAATCCTAAACCTCCTCGTGATGCATCGACGAGTGATGATGCAACAAGCCTACGCGCAGTGGAGTAAAGATGATTCCGGCATTATGTCTGGGATCGTCAACAACACCGATCTGAGGATCAATCAGTCCCTCCTTCGCCTACATGATGCCAAAGCCATGTGGGATCAGCTATCCCATTTGTATTCTCATCAACAAAACCCCAAAAAGGTGTTCAAGATCTTCAGGAACCTAGCAAAGAAGAGAGTATTCGGCTGACAAATCTGATGAAGACTACTACAGCCAGTGCTCTACACTCTAGGATGAATATGAAGTCTATCACCCCCTATCTATTGATACAAAAGGAAATTCAACGCCAACGGAACGAACTATAACTTGTCCAGTTTCTTCCCAAACTCCCTTCCTCATTTTCTGGAGTTGTTGATCAAATTCTTTCTAGTGATCCTCTGCCCACTCTCCAAGATGTCCTCAAAAGTGTGCCACGTCTACCATCAATGAATTTCGTTCCTGCATACTGAGCATCCTGCTCTTGTTGTGCGCTCTACTGATACTAGTCGCGGCCATGGACGCAGTCGTGGTTGTGGACGTCCACCTCCTACCTCATGACGGACTTCTTCTACTACACCTGGTCGTGGTCAACCCATTGGCCCATGCTTCTGCAACTTTTATGGTCGAGACAATCATAACAAAGACCGTTGTTGGATCAAACATGGTAAGCTCGCATGGGCCTACCAAGTCACCTCCAATGCATTTGAAGATTCTACTTTTCCTAATCGCAATTCATATCAACCCTCTAATGCACGAAGACGAGGATTGGTTCGGGCCATGAGGGACCATATGGGCTCTACTACCTAGATGGACCGACATCAGTGATTGATATGCTATCTTTGTCAGTGACCGTACTTCTGTGGCATCAGTGCATTGGCCACCCATATGCTTCAAACTGAAACATTTATTTCCTACTTTAGCTGATAAAAGGTTTTCTTGTGAAGCTTACCAGTTTGGCAAACAAACTCGTTCTGTGTTTCTTGCAAAAAAAGATATTGGCTCTAAATGCATTTTTGATATTGTCCATGCTGACATATAGGGACCATGTTCTATTACAAGTCATTTTGGTGTTAAATACTTTATGACATTCATTGACGATTTTTCTAAAGCAACTTGGTTATTCTTATTTAAAGATCGCAGCACTGTTATGGACGCTATCACCACCTTTTTCTCTGAAATTCTTACTCAGATCAATAAACCTATAAAAATCTTTCGCTCCGACAATGCTCATGAATTCATGCAAAAATTTGTCACTTACTTTTCCTCTCGTGGGATGATTCATCAAACTTCATCCTCATATACCCCACAACAAAATGGGGTAGTTGAACGAAAAAATTGTCATCTTCGAGAAGTTGCTCGCACCATACTACACTATCATGTTCTACAACAGTTTTGGCCTGAAGTTATTTCTACTACTTGCTACCTTATCAATCGCATGCCTTCTTCTGTTCTGCAAAATCAAATTCCGTACACCATTCTCTTTCCTGATGTGTCACCTTTTTCTATTCCGCCCCGCATCTTTGGGTGCACTTGCTTTATGAAAAACCTTTGTCCATGGATGGAGAAGCTTGACCCTCGCTCCACAAATGCATTTTTTGGGTTATCCTAGAACACAAAAAGGGTATCGTTGTTACGACCCCATCATGCGACAATGGTATATTAGTGTGGATGTAGTGTTCTTCGAACATCTGACATACTATTATAATAAAGGAGCCACCTTATCTTGTTATCTCTTGGCACCCACCCCATTACTGGACATTGTGGATATTGATCCACCCTTTGAACCGGTACCTAAAGATCAACTATTTCAAGTCTACAAGAGAAGACCAAATCCTACTATCCCCTCCATGGTCCCTCAACAACCAAATCCTCCTTCGGTAAAAGATCACAGCACAACTCAGGTACACTCTGACTTACACCTTCCTATTAGCCTTCGAAAAGGTGTCACTCCTACATTCAACATTTGATTAGTCATTTTTGTTCCTCTACTAATCTGTGTTAGCTTCTCTTGCTTTACCAGCTACTATTTCTGTTGTGTCTATCCCCCAAAATGCTACACAATCACTAACAATTCCCGCCTGGCATCAAGCGATGGAAGCTTAAATGAAGACCCTCTCCGACCGCAAGACATGGGATCTTGTGGATCGTCCTTCTGCATGTCCTATTGTATGTCGATGGATCTTCATTATCAAATATCAACCTAATGGCACGATTGAGCGACTGAAAGCACGTCTAGTAGCAAAAGGGTATACTCAAACTTATGGAGTGGGCTATTTTGAGAGTTCTCATCTCTGTTGTTGTGAACAAAGATTGGCCATTATTTCAATTGGATGTCAAAAACGCTTTTCTTTATGGAGATTTGCATGAAGAGGTTCACTTGGAGCAACCGCCTGGCTTTGTTGCTCAGGGGGAGTATTCTTCGATAGTCTGCAGGTTGAGGAAAGCAATTTATGGACTAAAACAAAGTCCTCACGCCTGGTTTGACAAGCTGAGTCAAATTCTCATAAAATTTGACTTTCGTCGTTCTCATTCAGATCACTCTGTGTTTATCAACAAAATTGTTGTTGGTCTTGTCATTCTTATTGTCTATGTAGATGACATTATCATATCTAGCAGTGACACCAAAGGCATTAAAGCAACCAAACCCTATCTAGAACAGCACTTTGTCACCAAGGACCTTGGCAAACTGCGATATTTCTTAGGCATTGAAGTGTCTAGGTCATCAGGTGGTGTATGTCTCTCACAACGCAAATATGTTCTAGATCTTTGGTAGGAAATGGGCATGCTTGGTTGCAAGCCGGCCAGCACCCCTCTAGATCCCAACATTAATTGGGATGATGAAACTTCTCCATCTTATGCTGATAATCACCAATACAGAAGATTGGTTGGTAAGCTCATTTACCTTACTGTTACGAGAGTTGATATTACAGTTGTTATAGGGTTTGCAAGCAGGTATCTAGATAAAACCTGACAGTGTCACTGGGATTATGTTTGTCACATTTTGAAATATCTAAAAAGCTCTCTAAGGAAAGGTCGATTATACAAAAGACATGGACATTGCAATCTTTCTGGTTACTCAAGATTCTAATATGCAGGGAGTAGATGTGATAGGAAATCTACATCCGGATATTGCACATTTGTTGGAGGCAGCCTAGTTACTTGACAAAGCAAAAAGCAGTTTGTGGTAGCTAAGTGTTGAAGCAGAATATAGAGCTATGGCTCATACTGCATGTGAACTTATGTGGGTTCAAAGTCTCCTCAAAGAATTTGATATATCTGATACTAGTCATATTCCTATGTTCTGCGACAACAAAGCTTCTATTTTTATTGCGAGCAACTCTACATTTCAGGAGCGCACAAAGCATATAGAGGTAGATTGTCACTTTGTTTGGGAATATGTCCTTTCTGGCCGCATATGTACCCCTTATCTCAGAACTGAAAATCAAGTGGCAGACATCTTCACCAAGCTTCTACCTAAAGCTTGATTCAAGACTCTAGTGAACAAGTTGGGCATGTTTGACATCTACGCTCCAACTTGAGGGGGGAGTATAGAGATATGCTTATATTTCCTATTTACATGTGCTCTACTCTACATGTTGCTTGTGTTATTTATCCCATATTGCTTAATTGTGTTTGTTGTTTTATTCTCTTATCCTATAGAAGAGAAGGCATTGCACTCAGTTTTACTCACTCAATACAATAGACTTCCTTCTCTATAAAACTCAACGGGTTGCATTCTTCTTATTGTCTATGTAGACAATATACTCATTACCAGGGACAATCAGCGAGGCATTTTCAAGATAAAACAATTTGTTTAGGGAATTATGGTTTAAGGGTTTAGGGAACCTAAAATACTTTCTTGATATTGAGATGGCTAGACCTAAAGATGGTATATGCTCAGAGAAGGTATGCTCCTTATCCCCTTGAAGAATAGATATACTGGAAGCTACACAAACGGAGACGCCCAAAGTAGTTTATCATTCTAACTTGGTTAAATCACTAGGAAGCTTAGTAATCCTGACAAGGAAGTGTCTTCTTTTGCTAGTTGCCCTTGTGGGTACTATGTATATCAACAGAATTAACGAAGAAAAGCGGTTAAATGGCTAAGGAAATAATTCTCATTCATCAACTGTGTTTAAACAAAGACGGAATAGAGCCTTTATATAGGCTTCTAAAAAAAGACTAAGCGGGTGATAGCCAATGTGGGACAAAACCACGTGACTTTACAAAAGCCCAAAATAAGGAAAACACATAATACAATAATGTAAGCTAAAAAAAAGGCCTAGCTAACAACACGGCAACACTTGCGCTCGTAAGTGCGTAAAGGCGGAGCCTGTCCTACGGCAACTCCCCTCGATTGCGAAAGACTCGACTCCGTCAACGTCGAGTCAATGTTGAGGTAGAGCTCAAGAAGACTGTATCAATGCGGTGGAATTCCTCCTCAGTGATCTATGTGGCATCTACCGGAGAATGGCCTCTCTAGCGAACCAAGAAACGACGTAAGCTGCTGTGGCTGGTGAGGACGGTTTGTTCGTCCAAGACGGTGTCCATGGGCTCGGGGGGATGCAGAGGAAGTCGAGGCAAAGGAGGTATACTTGTTGAAGATGATGAAGCACAATGACGATCTGAAGAACCTTTCGTTGGTGGTGGAGGGGCCTCGAATGTACCACGATAAGGAGAAAGATCCTCCACATTGAATACTGCACTAATGCCCCAATTTGCTGGCAAATCCAGTACATAGCATTGGGTCTCGTCGACTAAGTATTTGAAAAGGTCCTGACGCTCTGGCATTAAGCTTCTTAAAAGAATTGTTGGGGTAGGGTTCAGGAAGAACACGTACTAACATATAATCTCCCACATGAAATTCTTGAAACATGCGGTGTGCATTAGTAGAAAGCTTGTAGTTTTCATAAGACAAAGTAAGTTTTCGACGAATCTCGGCATGCAAATCATGAATGTGTTGGGCAAAGGTCTTAGCATTGTGTGGGAAGGGCGTTAGTACTGGACATAGAAACGAGATCTATAGGTCGGTGAGGCTTGTAAAAATTAACTTCAAAAGGGCTCTTTCCTGTGGATCGATTAACAGAACTGATGTAAGCAAATTCAGCCATATGTAGCAATAAGTCCTAATTGCCTAAACGTTCACCCACAAGACATCGCACGAGGTTACGTACCAAAGATTTTTCATAAAGTCTTCTAAAAGTGGCTAATAAATTTCACATCCGCAGGCCACCCGTAAACCCCCCAACTAAACGTGTGGGTAAGGGTTTGCGTAATTTTTAGCGGGTGGCAAATTTCATCACCCAAAACCAACTTAAACGGGTCTACACATGGATGCCCGCGGATTTCCACCCAGTTTGGTAGGTATATGTGTGTGCGTGCGTGTGCATTCGTATACATAATTGAACATAGTTATCAATATCTAAATGTGCCATTTAAATGGCCATTGCATGTACCTTTCATGTGTCGGTCGGTACATACTTTCTAACCTCATATAGGCTAAAAGAATTGTGTACCTAAATACACAGCTCATATGTACCCATCTTTACAGATATTTTCAACACTTCAAAAAATATTCCAACCATATAGATGTGATATACACCCTTTAGATTACATGTATATAAAAATCATCTCAATCCTACAATCTTGGATCATCCAACAAGACAAGATGTATAGTTTTTCGTCAACGGTAAGCTGCAGAAATTGCAAAAACCGTTGGATGATATTCGCATATATCTCATGATACCTATGAGATAGGATTGTGATTTTTTTAATCCATCTAATTAAAACAATGTTGATTCCATTTATATGATTGGATATAGTTATCGATTTTTAGATGTGCCATTTTAATCGTCAATACACGTAACTTCCACGTTCATGTTGATACATACTTCCTAACCTCATGTAGGCTCAAAGAATTGTGTACATGAATACACATAGTTTATATGTACCCATCTTAATTAATTAATTATACATATTTTCAACACCCAACAAATATTCCAACCATATAGATGTGAGGTATGGACATGTGCAACGCAGACCAACTAATGCGCCTATACGAAGCAATACTATTGAGGCAAGCACAATTAATAGAAGAAGAGGAAGGCCTAAATTAACATGGGAAGAGCTTATAAAGAGAGATTTTGAATCTCTACATCTCAACCAGCATACGACCCGTGATAGAGCTAAATGGAAAAGAAGGATCCATGTAGCCGACCCCAACATAGTTGGGATTGAGGCTTAGTTGATGATGATAGATAGATAGATAGATAGATGTGAGGTACATCCTTTAGATTGCACGTAAATAAAAGCATCTCAATCTACAAATCTTAGATCATCCAACAAGACAAGATGTAGATTTTCTGGTTGTTGAAACTGTTAGATAATATTCGCATATATCTCATGATAGCTACGAGATAAGATTGTGATTCTTTAAACACATATAATCAAGACATTGTTGATTCCATTATATATAGTTAATCGATATCTAGATGAGTCATTTTAATGGTCAGTACAGTAACTTACACACACACACACGCACACACGCACGCGCATACATTTTTATTATACATACATTGATACAAAGTACATATGCATATATCAACACTCCAACAAATATTCCAACCATATAGATGTGAGGTGCACCCTTTAGATTGCAAGTACATAAAAAAGCATCTCAATCTACAAATCTTGGATCATCCAACAAGACAAGATGTATATTTTCAAGTTGTTGAAACTGTTAGATGATATTTGCATATATCTCATGATATCTACCAGATAAGATTGTGATTCTTGAATCACATTTAATCAAGACAATATTGATTCCATTATATATAGTTAATCGATATCTAGATGAGCCATTTTAATGGACACACAGAGATGCATATACATATGTATATATTTTTATTATACATACGCTGATACAAATACATATGCGCACACACACACACACAGATACAAATACATATGCATATATTTTTATTATACATAAGCTGATACAAATACATATGCAAATTGCATACTTTTGAGCACATATATTTGCTCATTTATATGCATATACCTTTATATACATATGTTAATATATCTTTACTTTGTGTTTATTTCATATTTCATATTACTGTTGTACCTACATGTAATTTTCCCTTTTACTATAAATAGAGAGGAGAACCCTATTGGGACTCTCACGTTGCCAGTGTGCAACAACGCTCCATCTGTCTCTTCCGCTTACATGGTATCAAGAGCAGGTTAGCGCTCCAGCGCCGCAGCCTCCCTCCCGCTCGTTCCTCTTCGGCGCCGCCCCTCCCTCCCGCCTCTCTCTTCTCCCTTTCCGCCGGCCGCCGCCGGTCCCTTTCCAGCCGCCGGCCGCCGCCGCCAGCAGCAGCGGCTGCTGCTCCTCGCCGCCGGCGCGCGGCAGGAGCGCGGAGCCTCCCTGCGGCGCTGCTGCTAGCCGCCTAAGGGAGGGTTCCCACCCCCGTCCATCGCCGCTGGACTTCGGTAGTCCATCTCATGCTGCCGTAGGTCCAGCCGCAAAGATCTAAAGGCTCCGTCTACGTCTCCGGGCACTTTTTCAGCCTTTTCGGTTCCTTTTTCGGGCGTCGACCCTGCTGCTTGGGGATCTCCGGTTGATCCAACGGCCTTCTAAAGCCCTACCCGGAGGTCTCGTCTCTTCCACAGTGCCTTCCTAATCACATCTCCTTCATGTGTGATTAGGAACCTCTCGTTTGAAGGTTGTCGATGCGTCAGTAACGCATCCTCTTTTCAGTTTCTGTTGTGACGTGTATCTCTCCGTCACGGGACGCGTATCTGTTCGTCCACTCAGCCTTCTGTGTGACGTGTATCACTCCGTCACCCATATCCCAGTTGCATCATGGAGAACAAGACCTATTATGAGGTCTCGCCTATTCCTATCAAGCTCAATGGGAAGAACTTTTTGCTATGGATGAATGCGGTTCATACTGTCTTGGAATCGCGCGATTGGGCAAAGTTTGTTGATTCTGCACCTCTCACTAGCACTGACAAAGACTATGCCGAGTGGAAACGTCTTGACAGCCTAGTGAAGACTTGGCTATGGGGTAGCATGGAACCTTCTATTGCTTCTAGGTTCATGTTCTACTCCACTGCTAAGGAGATTTGGGATGTCGTTAAGCAGCACTATGCTCAGGAGAAGAATGCTCTTCGCCAGTTTATGATCTATGATCGTCTGTTTGCAGAGAAACAAGGTGATAGATCCCTTGAAGAGTATTTCGGTGTGATTCAAGCTATCTCCCAGGAGTTGAGCTACTATCATCCAGTGAAAGTTGCTGAGCAGATTAAAGATAGAGATGATCTTGTCACTGCTAAATTTCTATCTGGCCTTAGCTCCTCATTTGGTTCAGCAAGAAGTGTGATACTTGCATCCGACAAATTACCGAGCCTTGCAGAAGCTTTCTCTAGGATTCAACAGTCCACCTTTGAGTCAGTTGATCCTACTCCTGTTGTTCCTTCTGGAGATTCTCATGCCTCCATTGCTGCAGCAATTCGCGGAGGACGACCTGCACCTACACCAGCTGACAGACATGGCTTGGGCAGAGGACGTGGGACTCGTCCTCGATGCACTTTCTGTGACAGACCGGGACACACTGTTGAGAAATGCTGGAAGAAACATGGGCGACCTGCCGCCCCACCTGTTGGAGCTGCCAACTGTGCTACTTCAGACTCTACTACTGCGAGCTCGAGTTCCTCTGGCATCACACTTACTCAGGAGGAGTATGACAGGTTTATTCAGGCAACTCAACATTGGAGTATGGGCGCCTCATCTGCTTCTACAGCAAATCTTGCCTCTACAGCGGGTAATCAGGCTACATCTTTTATGGCTTCTGGATCCGCAACTCCCTGGGTGGTTGACTCTAGTGCCTCCCAGCACATGACTGGTATGAGGCGATTGCTCCGCACATTTGACTCATATATTCCTCACCCATCTGTTACCTTGGCAGATGGTTCTGTGCGGAAGGTGGTAGCTAGTGGTTCTGTGTCCCTTACACCAGATATTGATTTGAAATCTGTTCATTTTGTACCTGAATTTCCATTCAATTTGCTTTCTGTTGCCAAGTTGATTGACACTGTAAACTGCACAGTAACATTCGGGCCTTCTTGCTTTGTTTTACAGGATCTCAAGAGTTTGAAGATGATTGGTGGGGGGCCTAGGAAAGGTGATCTCTACCTCTTTCCTGGTGATTATCTACCTCGCCATCCACCTCCTGCTCCAGTTTCCTCCGCCATGCTGAGTGGTTCCCCCTTGCTGTGGCATTGCAGATATGGCCATCCTTCCTTAGAAAGCTTGAAGAAGTTGGAACCCGATCTAGCTCATGTGTCCTCTTTAGAGTGTCAGTCCTGTCAGTTGGGCAAACATCATCGGTTGTCCTATCCTGTTCGTGTCAATAATCGGGCTTAATCACATATACGTGTAATCTAGATACCACTCTATTAAAAATCGACCTGAGCATCCGCTTAAGCAGCCAAGACCATCATCCGCTTAATTCAGCCCCTAAGCGTCCGCTTAAGCAGTTCGGCCACTTCACCTGCTTTTTTCCCGATTTTTGTCCGCTTTTTTAAAAAAATATTGTTGTAAGCATGTAGCATTAATTAATTATATGGTCCAAATAGTATTGACTATAACATATGAAACTTGTATAGACTAAACGTTCTATTATATACCTAGTCCTAATTTAGAATGCATACTTTGTATCTAGAAAGCACGGACACTTCTAGACAGCCTCTGTGTCCGTGTCGGACACGTTTTGGACACGGACACAGCCCAAAACGTTTTGGACACGGCTGGGGCGTGTCCAGTTCATTTTGGTCTTTTTCTGCACCCCAGACACAGCTGGACGCTGCCCAGACACTTCCTGGGCACGTCATTACAGCAGCTGCTGCTGTAATAGCCTATTTTACAGTGCATGTGTTGAATATACAACTACTCTTTGTCTTATCACTGAGAAAATGTAACATAGAGCTGAGATCTGATCACAAAGACAAGCAAATCTGTTGAAAAAAAAGCAATATCGTAAAGTGTCAGCTGAATCAGATATTATGAATCAAACTATAGTCTAATAAGTTGGTTAAATGAGTAATATGAACTCATATATTAATATTCTGTAATATATTATATGTTTAGTTTCTTCTTCATATTATTTCTACTGCACACACAAAGACACACCTCTATGTACATATAAGATTATATATACATAGATACGTAAATCTGGATAAATTTTAAAATAAATTCCAGTTCAATCCATCATACACCCATATATATATATATTCCCCTCCAATGCTGTGCCCGTGACCTACATTTTTGAAATTTGCCATGTCCTGTGTCCGCGTCCGTGCCGTGTCTACAAACGTGTATGTGCTTCCTTGCTTTGTATGTAAGCTGTAACAATAGGGTACTGTTGTAATGTATCCAAGCAAATATCAAATTACTTTATTATACTTCTAATGGATGATTAGTTTTACTGATTTCCTTGCTGCTTTCATTAATTATTTATTATTGATTGGTACTACTGCTTCGTATTACTTTTTTGGTGCATTACTGATTACTTGTTCAGTACTAAAGTACTAAATCATGAACTCATAGTTGGTTATTTACAATTACTGATTTGCTTGCTGAATTTAATGATTAGAAATATTGATTAGTAATAAGTATTGATAAATGCTTAGTTAAAAAATGATATACTTGTTTATTTTACCAATTAGTATTACTGATTAGTAGTAAAGAGTTTGATAATTAATTCATAGTTTGTATTTTACAATTACTAATCTGTTTGCTGATTTTAGTGATTAAAAATACTGATCAGTAGTAAAGTATTGATTGATACTTGGTTAATTACTGATTTGCCGATTAGATATGTATAAAAGTTCCTTTGAAATATATTTTTTATACACACACGTGTAATTTTGTATAAAAATATATAAGAATTTATGCACCCGCTTTTTCAAAATCCCCGATTAATCGCCCGCCTGCCCCATTAACCAGTTACAAGGTGTTGTCCGCACGCCTCCTGCTTCTCGCTTTTTAAAACATTGCTAAATACACATCTATATACACAATTTGACATTTATATCAATATATGTATATGCATACATTTAAGTACACACACATATATATGTTTCGTTTATGTGGATATACACGGACATGTATATACATACCATACATCTAGATATGTATAATTGCATATATTAAATATATATATAGTTTTACATATTTAATATATAATTGATGGTTATTACAATTTATTTACTAAAATGTAAATTGCATATATATTGCATATACTCAAAGCATACCCCCTCTGCCCTTACACCACATACCGCATTTCAAAACCATGCTTAGTTCAAGTGAGCATCATGTCTATAAGGAATCTAGTCCCATTCTTGAACAAGTTCCTGATGCGGTCATCAACTCTTCCTTAAATCCTCCTTATACCTTGAACACTTTAGGGCCACCAGCAGAGAACATGAACAAGTAATTTAGTGATGTTCTTAGCCAGTTACGCACCCTCGACCAGTCTACTACCATGCAGGTGGTGCAATCGTCCACCCTGTACCCCAAGTATGGGATGCCCTCTAACATGGGATAAGAAAATACCCCATGATGTGCACCACTCTTTAAACCATCTCTGGAGTTGAAAACAAGCATGGCGATACTCTTCGTCGTTGTTTGACCACTCTCCACACGATGAGCATTGAAAGTTGTGGGTTTCAGCCCTTTGAAAGACCATTACACAACACACCCTAACTTTGGGATTATTAGAGAGTCTGTTTATTTATGTTATTAAGTGTCTTTGTAATATGGGCCCAAGTATGACTTGGCCCATTAGGGTTTAGTTTGGGTTTGTACGCTTCCTGTTTTCCTATTTATAGGATCAAAGGTGCCTCTTATCAATACAACTTGTAGTCGTCTTTTATTATTCCAGATGGTATCAGAGCAGAGATCCTAAAACCCTAAATCTTAGGAGAGAGAAAACAACTTTCTTCCGCCTACGGGCGGCCATAGCCGCTTCTTGGCTTGGCTGCCCGCTGGGCGTTGCCATAGATTTCTCCATGTTGGGCTTGTTGTCTTTCCCCTTCCCGCATCCGCTACTGTCACCAAAACCCCTTGTTCCTGTTGCCAGTTTCTTATATAATATCTCCCTGCCAGCACCCGTCACCATTGCTTCCATTTTTCCTTGAACCCCCCTCTCCTACAAATTGGCCCTTTGTCTGCTACCCGCAACAACCCCTCTAGTTATGCCCACTAAACCATCCACGAAGGCCGTCAGCCCCCAATCTCTTATGCAACCTTGGGCGGCCGCTCAGCCTCTTCTGCAACCTTGGGCGGCCACTACTAAGAGGCTGCCCTCATTGCATGTTACGTCTTGCCTGCAACTTCTTGACCATCGGCAACTTCCTAATCTAGATTGCGTTTACACGCGCTCACGCAACCATTCGGAAACATTCACGTACCACAGCAGCGATGCCAACACGTGATCAGAATGATCGTGTTCCGGTGATGGTGAGGTTCTTGCAGACAGACAAGAAGGCACTTCTTACCATAAACCACACTAGGTAACCCCGCTCATCCATAGACGAGTACATATCTGTCCATCTTTGTCATAATAGCCAAATGCCCAACTGCTTCGTCATCTTCAAGGCAGCGACGGTGAGTTGCCAATTTCCAGATCTCTAGTCTTACATTCCAACACCGGCCCCCATATTACCACTTGAGATATTGTGGATCAGTTTTAGATCTTTTGCTTCATTTTATTGTCGGTTCGATCATCTAACAACTATGGATGTGGCTCTCCTCCACCCAAAGAAAGAAAGCCGACGGTATTCATCATGACTACCAGTTTTGTTTCTTACTAAACAGTCAAAACCATTATGTTTTAATAGTTTCCTAATCTTGGCTTCCCGTCCACAACAAAGGTCATTCATTTTTTTTCACAATTGTCAATGTTCCCTTTTCTCACAAGAATGACTACTCAATGTCAAGTACCTTGTCAATTTCTCATCCTGGTTGTGGCTTCTGGTATTCCGGTCTAGACAATTCTTGGAATGCTACGCCTTTTTTTGAGGTGTTTCTTTATCATTGTCCACCCCAACCATTCTTGGTTATTTCTGTGGTTGGTGTGAGGGGGAGAAATAGAGGAGAGATGAGATGTAGGAGACAAGAGGAAGATTATATTATGTTGCTTTATATTTCTATGGATCTTGATGTACTTCTTGAAGTACTTGTGGACTTCTGAAGTTGATATTTGCTGCTATATGTGTCTTGAAGGGCTGATTATCTGGAGATTCATGTATATTGCTTGCTTTTTTTTAAAGATGATGGTCTTCTATCCGGCTACGTCCACTTTTCTACTGTGAGCCAGCACTCTCTGGCATGTCCGTCTTTTGACACGTTGACTCTCTACTATTGTGATCCAGCACTCTCTGGTTTGTCCATGCCTTGGTTGCATGTTGACGTCGTCCATGCTTTGTGCATGTTGACCTTTTTAGTTGTTCGTGCCTTGTTTGCACGCTGACTTTCTGCTTCTGTGTGCCAACATTCTCTGGCTTGTCCATGCTCTATTTTGCACGTTGGCCCGTCCGTACTTTATTTGTACGTTGACTACTACTGCTGCGACCCAACATTCTCAGGGTTGTGACGTTAGCGACTGTGATGAAGACCATGACGCTTTGCTATTGTTTACTACTATTGCAGATGCCACATCTTTTTTGTCAAGAAGCTTATGCTACCTATTTGTGACTTGCACTGCTGTCTTGTGACATACTTCAGATTCAACTTGCTTACATGTTTGTTCTGGGTTATCTATTTGAGGGGGAGTATTTGAGCGCTTACTGTAATCTTGAGGGGGAGAAATACTTTTGTAATGGGCTTGGCTTATCCCTTTTTTTCTACTTCTTAGTCTTTAGTCTCTCTCTCTGTTTGCAAGTTGATATGAGATTCTCCCAACTTCAGCTTGAGGGGGAGTATTAGAGAGTTTGTTTATTTATGTTATTAAGTGTCTTTGTAATATAGGCCCAAGTATGACTTGGCCCATTAGGGTTTAATTTGAGTCTGTACGCTTCCCTATTTTCCTATATATAGGTACAGGGGTGCCTCTTATCAATACAACTTGTAGCCGTCTTTTATTATTCCAGAGGGATTGTCTATCTGAACTCCATGAAGAGTACCTGGTTCATCTTTTGAATTTCTACTCTAAGGCATATTCCTCTTCGGCGGTATTCACTTATCATCAGAAAATTTCTCATCTGGGAACTACATGATGGTTGATTCACATATCAGTATGTAGTAATAACACCCAAGGAAGAAAATGTCCGGTTTTGACGTTGTTCCGGTGGCAACAGAAACAAAAATTGACAAATTTTAACAAAAAATCAACGTATGCATTCCAGGCATTTTGACAGTCAAATGAACGAATTAATTGATGAAATTTTACGAGAGCAATCTACTAATAAAGATCTACTCAAATATGCAATAATATTTCATATTGGATATGTGGGGGGATCTCCTCATGTTTGAGTGAAGAAAGTTGAATGTTTTCATGGGGATTTTGATGTCAAATTTGATAGTGAAATGAATGAATTAAATTGTTATAGTTTGCAAGCACAATATATAGATTTAAAGCCACAAATTTATGCAAAAAAGATATGGTCTATGATGGCAGGATCTCTAGGTGGGATGACAGGTTGTACAGAAGCATTGTTGGTCTGTGAGTGAGTATTAAGGAACCCACAACTTACAAGTCTACAACAAATCAATAAACAATACAATTATTTATGCAATAAAATCATATATTGATGTTGGGGTGGGGTCCTACATGTGTGAGTGAAAAGAAGCCAAACAATTTTGATGAAGATAGGGATGCTTCTTTTGGGGAAATAACGAAAAATATTATAAAAAATTCAAGCACAATCTATTATAGCTTATGCAATTGAATATCAATATTGTAGCATAAGAAAAAGTGTTGAATTACAAAACTAAAACCGGAGTGGCTTGGTGGTTAATCAGGTGCATGACCCCAACTCGATGGTTTTTCCCCAAATATAAATTGGGTTATATGATTGACATATTGAGTCAAAATCATGTTATCCTCATCAGGTGACTCATGCCCTATTTGTTATTGCACACCTGTGGAGGTTGTAGACGGACGGGGGTATATGAGCCACTGCCTCTCTGGAGCTTTGAATTGGTCATCTTCATCATATCCAAATACACTTCGTTGTTACAAGTAGCAACTATTTATTCAAAATGAAAAAAATGTGATACTAGTTATATGTTTGTGACTTTACTATGTAAAGTGTTACAATAGTTATTTATATCTTGTTTTATTTCATTATGTATTTTCTTTAATCTGTAGGACCTCTATGTAATTGTTCCTTCTATTCTTAATAAAAGGAAGACATGCTATCATTGCGGCGCTCACATGGTATCAGAGTGGATTCTATCCTAGGGACTTGAGCCCTCCTTATCCCTCCTCCCGTGCAAGCCACCCTGGCCAGCAACAACCGCAATTGCCCACAGCCACGGCAGCAGCCGCCACCAACCATAGGCAGGACAGCAGTCGCCGCCGACGACTACAGCAACCGTCGTCGGCGCCGTGGCGCAACAACTACGGGCTCAATCAGCTACTCAAGACAGAATTCTAAATCCTCATGTTGGAGGGTCTGCGCTTACCAAGACCTCTTCCTAACACACCTCCTTCGTGTGTGATTAGGAAATTCTCTGGTGGGGGTTGTGGATGCGTCAGATACGCATCTCTGATTTAGAACAGTAATGTGTATCTCTCTGTCACTCTGTCTTCCTCATGACGTGTATCACTCCGCCATCTCCTTATCGTGAACATGTGTGTATCTCGAAAGCCTAGATCAGCCCAATATCACAGTCTGAATCATGGAGGACACTAAGGTATCAATTGTCAACAACAAGGTGTCACCAATCCCCTCTATGAAGTTGAACGTGAAGAATTATCTACTATGGATGAATGTTGTCCATACAGTGTTGCAGTCTCGAGATAAGGCAAAACATGTTGATTTTGATCCTCTTGCAGTCACTGACAAAGGTTGCGCGGAATGGAAGCGTCATAACAATTTGGTGAAGACAAGGCTGTGGGAGAGCATGGAATCGGGAATTGTTTCATATTCTACTCCACAGCAAAGGAAATATGGGATGCAGTTAAAAAGCATTATTCTCAAGAAAGCTCTTCGTCAGTTTATGATATATGACCGTTGTTTGCAGAATGACAAGGAGACAAAACATTGGAAGAGTACTTTGGGGTGATCCAAGTTGTTGCTCAAGAACTGAGCTTTTACCATCTAGTGACCATCCAAGAACAAGTCAAGGATAGGGATGATTTAGTCACAACAAAGTTCCTATCTGTTAGTTCAGCCCGCAGTGTTATCTTGGCTACTGACAAACTTCCTAGCTTGGAGGAAGCTTATTCACAAATTATGTAGTCCAACTTTGAGCCAGTTGTCAGTTGTTCCCTCTCTTGGAGATTCTCATGCATCTGTTGTTGTTGCAGTTAGAGGGGGGCGTACAGGTGCAGGTCGAGGAGGTGGCACACGACCTAAGTGCACTTTCTGTGGCCGTACGGGACACACTGTGGAGAAATGTTGGAAGAAGCATGGTAGACCTTCTGCGCCACCAGTGGGGACAGCCAACTTTACTGGCAATATTGAGTCCTCTGAGCCTCCTGCTTTGAGTTTTGGCATCACTCTTGCTAAGGAGGAATATGATAGATTTCATCATGGCTATCCAGCACTTGAGAACGAGCTCTTCTTCTTCTTCAGCCAATTTGGCATCTACTGTTGGTAATTAGGCTACTTCTTTACTGGCTTCCAGTTCCTCTCCTTCATAGGTGGTTGACTATGGAGCTTTACAGCATATGACTGGTATGAGGACACTGCTTCATTCCACTGACTCACATATTCCACACCAGTCTGTGACATTAGCATATGGGATTAGTGCGGAGAGTGTTAGCCAGGGGATCTGTTTCCTTGACTCCTAATATTGACCTTCATTTGTACATAATGTGCCTGAATTTTCATTTAATCTTCTATCTGTTGTCAAATTGATTGATACTTTAAAATGTACTGTGACATTGTCCTTGCTTTGTTTTACAGGATCTCAAGAGTTTGAGGACAATTGGTGGAGGGCCTAGGAAAGGTCATCTCTACCTCTTCCACGGTGCAAGTCTACCTCAAGTATTTGTTGTACCTGTTGTTCTTTTGAGTGATTCTCCCTTACTGTGGCACTACAGATATGGTCATCCTTCTCTTTGCAATAGTTAGAGCCTATGTTATTACAAGTGCCTTCCTTAGAGTGTCAGTCGTATCAATTGGGCAAACATCATAGGATGCCATACCCTAGTCTTGTCAATTGAAGGGCCTTGCGCCCCTTTGATTTGGTTCACAGTGATGTATGGGATCTTGTAAAGGACAGCAGTTACAATGGATACTGGTGTTTTATTACCTTTGTGGATGATTTTTCTCGTATGACATAGGTGTATCTGTTGAAGAGTAGAGAGTTTGTGTTGTCCGTTGTTAAACATTTTCATCAAGAAATAAAGGTTCAATTTGAATTTAATATTAAAAAAATTCAATCTAACAATGCCTTGGAATATGTTCAACATGCTATGGCTGATTTGTGTAGTTCTGTAGGAACGGTGCATCGTACGTCTTGTCCTCGTATCCCACCATAGTTTTAAAAAGTGGTATGTGTTGTACGTTCGGAGAGGTCACTGAATAGAGTGTATGTGGTATGCGGGAGTATATGCGGTTGAGGGTTTTTGTTATTTTTTAATTATTATATCTGTATAAATATACAATAGTCATACAATTACATATTAAATTTGTAGAATTACATATTAAATTTGTAGAATTACATATTATAGATGCAATCATGAAAATATGCAATTAAACACAACCTAAATATATACAAATATGCAATAATGAGCTAATGTAAAACAACCATAGATGAATGTAATGTAAAAAAAAGAGCAAATGGAATCAGAAGGTAGGCTAAATGTTGTTGGTGGTTTTATTACACGAAGAAAAGGGTGTGATGCTAAAAAATAGCCAGCTTAGCAGTTTGACCATTCAAAAATCAGGGACTAATCGGCCTTATATGCGGCTATGCGGCCATGGTCTATTTTAGGCACCGAATTCCCATATGTGATTTGGTGAAGGATATGAACCGCATATGTCGTCCGGATGAACCATTTTTTGAAACAATGCACCCTGCAACAAAATGCGGTGGTTGGGAGGAAAAATCGTCATCTCCTTGATATTGCCTGGACAATTATGTCTAAATCTAATGTCCCTAACAAGTTTTGGTATGATGCTTTACTCATTGCCTGCTTTCTTATTAATAGACAGCCTTCCTCTATTCTTCAAAGAAGCACTCCTTTCTCTGTTTTGCGCCCTAATGAGGAGTTGTTCCTTGTTCCTCTTAGAGTGTTTGGTTGTACCTCTTTTGTTTACAATTTTGATCCCAAGGCGGATAAATTATCTCTTCTGTCAGTTAAGACTATCTTTCTTGGGTACTCTAACACTAGTAAGGGTTACAAGTGCTACTGCCCTAGCAATCATAGAATGTTTATGTCTAAGGATGTCACCTTCCACGAGTCAGCTCCATATATCCTAAGTGTTCACAGTGAGGGGGAGCAATTGTGTGAGAGAGTGCCACCACAAATGAGTGAAAGAGTACCACCAAAAACGAGTGAGAGAGTGCCACCTGTTATAATTGAGGATGCTATGATTCAGATCGAACCATCTGGAAATGTTCCATCCTCTAGTCCTTTGATTCAGCAATACTCACAGGTGTATCACAGACAAGGAACACAAGACCATGATGAGGTAACAACTCCAGTCCCTGAGCCTTTACTATCTTCCTCTACTCAAGAAATTCCTAATGATCCATCTGATCTTAATGTTCCCTTGTTGTTCGCAAAGGTATTCATTCTTGTACTATTCGTCATCCTATTACGGGTGTTTGTTGTCTATCCAACTTATCTAAGCAAGCTCGCTCCTTTGCTCTTAGGGTTGATTTTGTGACTATTCCAAAGAACCATATGAATGCAATGAAGAACAATGGGTGGCTATAGGTTATGAACTCTGAAATGTCTGTGCTTCTACCTAATGATACAAGGGAACTTATTGATTTGTCCTCAGATAAAAATGTTGTGGGCTGCAGCTGGGCCTTCACTGTCAAGCATAATCCAAATGGATCGGTAGAAAGATTGAAAGCTAGATTGGTGGAAAAAGGATACACTCAAACATATGGGGACCTTTTTTTGAAACCTTTGCACATGTAGCTCGTCTTAATTCTGTGTGGATAAATATCTATCTTGCAATCACCTTTGATTGGCCAATGTTTCAACTTGATGTCAAAAATGCCTTTCTACATGGTGATCTACAGGGAAGAGGTGTACATGGAGCAACCTCCTGAGTTTGTTGCTCAAGGGGAGTGTCAGAAGGTGTGCAAACTGCAAACTAAAGAAAGTCATTTATGGGCTGAAACAATCCCCTCGGGCTTGGTTTGATAAACTTAGTGATATTATCTTACAGATGGGTTTCTCACGCTCTGTGACTGATGACTCCTTATTTTACTCCAGTACATCCAATGGATCCATTATTATTGATGTGCATGTTGATGATATTGTTATTACTGGCAGTGATTTTGTAGGCATATCTAATGTGAAGGATGGATTGCAAAGGCATTTTCATACAAAACATACGGGCAAGTTGAGATATTCTTTGGGAATTGAAGTACTTCGCTCAAATAGAGGTACAAATTTGTCTCAGAGGAAATATGTTCTTGACCTCCTTCATGAGACAGGAATGAAGGAGTCAAACTTGTTCGGTCTAGCTTTGCGGTCTAGACGGATATTTGCTCACCCCTACAATTAGAACTTACATTTACCAAGAGTTCAATTATCTACATTGTTTTGTGAGTAAGTCTACGGAAAGCGTCCTTTTAAAATTGTGTACATGTACCGACCTCGTAAACTAATCGACATCCTTTTTTTACTTCATATGATCGCCCTTCACACGCCGTTGAAAGTTTTACCCAGCAAATTCGTGATCTTGAAATTGAGATCAGGAAAAAAGTTTTCATTATCTAATGAAAAATATAGATTGCTTTCCGACACCAATCAAGGTTTCAAGAATTTAAAATTGGTGATGATGGGTGATATGTGTGTGTCTATAACATTTTCTAGCAGATTCTTTCAAAAACTTCATCCTCGAGGCTTAGAACCATTTCAGATACTTCACAGTAGCACACTCACTTTGTATGTACTGGACTTGCCGACAGTTATGCGCATTAATCCTACTTCCAACGTAGAAGATTTATATTTTTCCAGAGAGAGTTTTAAACCACTATCACCACTAGGGGAACTCCTATAGTTTGTTGCCAAGGCACTTTAGCACATGTTTATCTAGCTCTTACACGAGTCTCATTGCCACCTCCATACTGCATTGAGACTGACATAGATGATCGAACCGTCTTCACTAGCCAAGCATAGTTTGTTGTCACCTTGATCATCGGCATGATCACCCTTTTTCTATGTTGTTTGAATCAATGAGGGATGAGTTTTGTCGCTTCCACGCCGACCTCCTAGAGTTGTATTGTAATGTAAACTTGACGGAGTCGAGTTTTTTGTATTAGAGGGAAGTTGATGCAGGACAGTTGCGACCTATGCATACTTACATGTGCAAGCAGCTTCGATCTAATGCACTTTGAATTCAAGTTTATTTTAGTTTGCTTAGGGCTTTCTTTTATGTTATTTATT
This sequence comes from Alisma plantago-aquatica, assembly GCA_963693085.1. Taxonomy (NCBI): domain Eukaryota; kingdom Viridiplantae; phylum Streptophyta; class Magnoliopsida; order Alismatales; family Alismataceae; genus Alisma; species Alisma plantago-aquatica. Next base: position 1,863,267,088 of record OY856409.1, on the reverse strand, counting down.
TACATTGTTTGGATTTTTGTTAATTATGTTCCACATTGGCTACTAGTTTTTTCTATCTGTCTTAAACGCCTATATATAGGATTTGTAATCTAATTATAAGGCACACTTGATGATTGAATGTGAATGGTGTTTTATTTTCTCCAATTAGTTTGCTAGCTTGATTAATTAGATGATATATAATCATTATGCTCCCCATTACATGAACTCTTATAAACTTGTAACTTATAATAACTTGTGAGTTGTAACTTTCTACTTTGATTCCTTAAGGCACGCGTGGAATGAAGACTCCCCGAGTCCTAACATATGATATGATTGTATGATTTTGTGTCATAAGTGTAACAACTGGGTCCACTGCCCAAGACTCTAGTAGAGTTTCACGAATGACGATTGGCCCCACAAACCACGACTAGCCTAAACTGCGTGTTTTGTCCTCACTCAAGCACGAGTTGGGATCAACTTCGCGATTGGTCACCCATCCTAGCACTACTCCAAGCTGAGCATGCTTTACTTTGGAGTTCTTAGTAATGGGCTCCCTAAAAAGGAGGTACACATTGGTGATATGGGTAGTCCGATCATTCCATTTAAGATCATTTTATCAAAGGTCTCAAATCCTCTCGTCAAGGTTCAACTATATGGCCTCATAATATTTTCCCATTTCAGTGCGGACTCAAAATGGCCCATGGACACTCAGCTCCCAATCACGACTTCTAACGCAAGGGTACCTACATCACCATGGACAGCCCTTTCCAACATGTCGGGACCGCACGGCACAAGACTGACATGCCACATGCCTGTGTGGGCCCGACCTACTAGAGGGGAACTAACTTTGATACCATTTATAACGCATGGGCCCACTGCCCAAGGCTCTAGTAGAGTTTCAAGAATGGTGAATGTCCCCACAAACCACCATTGGCCTTAACTGTGCGTTTTGTACTCACTCAAGCACAAGTCGGGATCAACTTCTCGACTAGTCACCCGTCCTAGTACTATTCTAAGCCAGACATGCTTAACTTTTGAGTTCTTAGTGATGGGATCCCTGAAAAGGAGGTACATCTTGGTGATATAGGTAGTCCAATCATTCCTTTTAAGATCATTTTATCCGAGGCCTCAAATCTCTGGACGTTACAATAAGCCTATATATTGTCAGTACGACCCATCATAAGTTGATTCATCCATTTGATCATCAAAATCTCCATCGACATGTGCATTGAAATAGTCTAGTTTCATTCACTTAAACATGTAGGAGACCCCCCCCCGGTCCAATATGAGATATTATTGCATAATAAGTGTATATACATGTAGATCGCTCATGAAAAAATTCACTAATTAACTTCAATTTGGCATCAAAATACCAAGATAGGGTATGTTCAAATTTCTTTATTTTTTTCGAGCCCGTCGTAGTCAGACATTTGCTTCCTTGATAGGTATACTATATGCACGTCATTTGCACTTTTATCTTTTTCAGCACGTTTTTAACATTGGATTATGCTACTTGTCACTTATAGACGATACATTTTTTCAATGGTAGCCAAATCTTTAACATTAGTTAAGGTATCCCCATTTATAACGTTTTTCTAAGTAGGTATTCCTTGGAAATCTTTCAAGCAAAAACTCACATATTTTCACTTTGTTACTTAATGACCATGGTTAAGTTACTTCCTTCATAACTATCATAAAACTTCATTGTCTTCTCTCCTTTAGTGTGCTTGTGCTTTAGTCATCCTTATATTTCCCTTAGAAATGTTAATATAAGCATTCATAGCTAACGACATATGTTAGATGGATGGATCTCTAGTTTACACTCCTTCCATATTCTTCACCTACTCTTATGAGGACATGATCAAATTAGCTCTATTATGACCACCTATAGAATGTGATTTTTTTCATGATATGAGTGTTGGTCGATTTTATATCATAGCAATTGTCAATTTCTATATAGTCTCACCTGCATTTCCATTGCCATATCCAAAGCCTATGTGCACTTTTAAAACTGTCATTAGTACTTCCAACATGTGGTTCAAATCGCCCTCAATAATGATCATGTCTCTATTGGTACTCATCCTTGTGATCACAAAAATCCTTCCTAGTCGCTTCACTTAGGCCGGTTTTTGAGGGACAATCAATAAGAACAAGAACATTAATAATTTTCCTCTCAACAATAGACTTAATTGCTAAAATCCTACCATTTTCACGTGATCTTTGGCAAAATTAGCCTTGAAGAGCTTATCCACAATATTTTCCACATCAAAGTCTATAGTTATTGGTGCCAGCATAACACAATTTGTATTGCCCCCAATCTCTTTACATATTCCACCCATCCACTTATTCCAAAATCTCACTCCAAAAAATCTATGAGGACTACCTTCTTGACCCGCTTCCGTTCAAAGAGATACAGGGTAAGAAAAAATATGAAGGCTGACTGGCCAATGAGAGGTGATTTCCATTTACTCGCCTCTACCACTTTTTCCATCTCCTAAACTATGTCTCATTCCTAGTTTCATCACAAAATGCTGTAGCTACAGAATGGTCAGATCAAAGCAGAAAACAAAAAGGTTCAGTTGCATGCTAGAATTAACAAAATTCCCATCTAATCAATTGATGAAACAACCACGACTAAGAAAAAATGAGGCGGGAAGATTGTAGGATATAATCCATGATTTTTCCCATTGAAAAACAACCAGGGCCAAGAAAAGTGGGATGGAAGATTATAGGATACAATCCATGATTCTAAAAGAAAATAAGTAACCCATTCTGTTAAATGCGACTCAGTGATGTCTAAACTGTTGTCAGATAGAACTTGCATTACAAAACATATTGACACAAACCTCAGAAAATTTTAAATTTTTGCAAAACTTATCTCAGTGTGAGTAATCTAACCTTTGAGAGGGCAAAATGCCAAAAACTTGTATATTTTCTGGAAGATGATGATTGATATAATTTGCAAGATTGCTTCCACTAGAATCATTTTGCCAGGCAAATTCAGGAATTTCCATTTTTAAAGCTACCATAGTTGCCAAAGAATGGACCTGTATATTTCATAATGTCATGGATGTGACATACAATGCTCACATAAATTTCAAAGATTCAGAGTAATGAAAATGTACTTTTTAGCACTTCTTCGTAAAAAAAAAGCAACATTGTACTTCAGACAAGAACTTACTTGCAAGAAACTCAGACAAGAACTGCCAAATAAATCACACAACTATAATAAATGCCACTTACGCCTTTATCAGTTCTGCTGCTTCTAGCCCACCCAATTTTGTACAGATCACCATAATTACTTTCACGTATTCCACCAGCCTTAAAAATTGCAGTTTCCAGTTCTCCCTCAATTGCTACAGGCAAGATTGGGAAGCTTTAGGAATAGGTCAATAGCCCACCAATTCTACAGGTAAAATATATCACCCATCAATATTACTTGATGATACTAGAATTGGGCAAAGGGATGCATACAAATATCTATAATAACGAGGATTCAATTTGACAAGCCTATCATGGTTCCTTTTAAACTGCAGTTGTTTCCCTATATTACCAATTAAACAGTTGTTCTCCAGGCGATTTCATCATTGATGTTTACATGGCTACAGATGGTACAAAATTTGGTGAGTTCAAATGATACCCGCAATCCTACTGATCCAAATACACACAGATGACCAGTACATTCAATAACGGAGGGATTACAACTAGACCAGACATCTGAAGAAGCTAATATTAGAATGATAAATATGCATAAGAAAAAAAACAGGTAGCTAAGACGGGACATTAACATCAGGAAACTCGTCACAGCATAAATCTTAAACTTATGTTCGATCTACAGGCACCTTTTATAGGAATTCTGTGGTCCTGCTCATTCGCAGTTTTCCATTTCCTTACTCTTGCTACCTCTGCTAAACTCCATGATTTATCTTTAACTATTAGGCCTAGTTTGAATGAACATTTCCGGAATCTGGTAGTCGTGTGCAAATTATACATTTTCTGGTATTTGTGGTAGGCAGAGATAGGAAAGCAACCAGCGATGCATGCATAGAGGACATGCAAAAGGGATGATGTGGGAGCAGAGAACTGGAGCCGTACTGGTAGTTCTGAAACCTGCCGATTCTGACATAACTTGAAAGTGCCAGTTCTGTGCTAAATCAAATATACAACGGTACATTAGAAATACATCATGCTTCCCGTTATCATAAATATACTGCTTATGTGGTGTATCAACTACTGGGAGTCCATATTAGGGCAGCCAAACTAGGCCTTAGAACTTATATTGTTTATGTTTTCCAGCTCCCTTGTGGCAATGATGATGCTATAGTTATAGTTTGGATAAGTTTGCTAGCTGGTCTTCATATCTGATGGGGAGCAAGCTGAATCGATCTGTCCTACAGTTTTTTTTTTTTTGAGAAAGTGACTGTCAACTTCTACAAGTTTAATTCTTTCGTGGAATACAGGATTTTGAGCAATGTGGTAAAGCAGCTTGGTTGTCACATTTCATCTCTGTTGGACCACTATGTAAGAAGCCTGGTTCTTTTAGAAGACAACTAACCCCATAGAGAATGACAGGTTGCAAATGCCAAAGCTCTATATTATGACTCAGCGTCGAACGTGGTTGCAATTACTTGCTTATTGCTCTTCCATAGCAAGCCAATCCCTTTCTCTAGCATTAATTTGTACAAGAACAAAGACCCAGCAGCCGCCTCCAAAATGGTACCCGTCGTGCAGGCCGGCCAATTGTGCGCTTTAACCGGTTCCCGGGTGTGTGGGGCGCTCGGGCCTCAGAGTTTTATGCTGTCTGGGGGGGTCACAAAGTGGCACTTCTACGGGGACGGTTCTCTCGATAATCAAAAAAAAAAACAAAGACATACCTGCAACAAAATGTCGCCCATGGGAAAGAATTGCTCTAAGAAGAAAGCAACGACAACCAACACAAGACATTGCCTTTTTCAACCACTCTCTTAAGCGAGAAGTCATACCTAGAAAGTTGTACCAATAGAAGCCAAATTGTCGCCCAATATTTGCCCCCTCTTAGAATGCCACCACCCATTTTTTGAGATGATCCACCACTAAGGTATCCACGAGCACCCTGTAGTCCTGTACAAAGAAGTGGTCAAAACATTGTTAGACAAACCCTCCTCCCATGTTGCAGTAATGATAAACCCTCTTCCACATAAGTCCCTTCTCCAACTATTACCGACCAGGGCTCTCCACTCTCCCACTTTGTCTACCTCTCTCTATCGATCAATGTCATGCTCACCCTCTTCTTCAGAACCTTCCTCTGACCTCACCTCTTCCTTGGAACCTTCTTGCCCCTCTACCTCTTCCTTCGATTTCCTTCCTTCTACATCTTACGTCTCTCTATCAATCAATATCATGCTCATCCTCTTCCTCGGAACCTTCCTCTGACCTCACCTCCTTCTTGCCCCTCTACCTCTTCCTTCTATTTCCTTATACATCTTGTTTTAATCATGGGAACCCTTTCGACGGACAGTCATCTAACCTTTTTTGCCCCCTTCATGCCATGGTCGCACACAAATGATTTCCCTTCCCCAACGAAGGGTTGCAGCATATCACCTGCCCAAACCTCAAATGGATCACTAGCATCCATCATGGGGGCCATCTTAATTAAGCTAGAGCAAGGGCCCAGAATTCGCTTGCCCTCACTAACGGATAGGACGGGTTCACCCGCATGGTGGACGTCATTCTCGATGATATCATACGTGTAATGTAACCCCTCTTGGAAAAATAATAAAAACGCAGCTAATGCGACGATAAAAAGTGGCCATCCCGTGAAAGCTACAGAGCTCAGAGATCGTAGTGGGCATGGGCCAGTCAGTGATGGCTTTGACTATGGCAGGGTCAGCCTTTATCTTGAAGAAAAGAACACTTCTTTAGATTGACATACAACTTCTCAGAGCGAAGTGTTTCAAAGACATGTCAAAGATGAGCCAGGTAGAGCACCTTGGTTTTACTGAAAATCAAAATATCATCAAACTAGACCACCAAAATTTACAATTGAACAGCCGCAACACATGGTTCATGACTCTCATAATGGTGTTGGGTGCATTGGACAAACCAAAGGGCGTGGCCATTCATATACTCCTCCAGAGTTTTATAGGCAGACTTCTATCGATGAGACTCTGGTGGTAACCACTATGGCGCTTGGTCGTGGAGAAATAGCGAATCTCGTAAATAGATCAAGCATGTGGTCAGGGTGGGGATAAGAAACTGATATTTGACGGTAATCTTATGATGGATTGACAATCTAAACACATGCACCAACTACCATCATTCTTATGGGTAAGAAGAGCAACTACCACACAAGGACTCTTGCTCTCACTGTCTCACATATGAAACCTTCGAGGACATTAATTTGACGTTTCAATTTAGCATGCTCAGTCAAGCTCACACGGTAATGAGGTCAATTAGGGAGCGATGACCCTTGGATCAAATCAATTTCATGTTAAATATTACATAAAAATCTTGTCTTTGAGCTCGTCGAGAAGGGAGACAAGTTCTAGCGGCGGGGACTAGAAATCAAGCATATGAGTGGCTTTTATGATGCAAAAGATGCATCCTAATCAGCGATAGGCCTCTTCCAACTCTCTACAGCTGACAATGTAGAAGTTGATGGGTTTTTGAATTTTAGGGGTTTGGTGACTGGCTCATTTTGAGAGGAGAGATGAAAGAAGTAGGGGTCAATTGTAGGGGCGTAACTAGAAACCCACAAGGGAGCTAAGAAAAAAAATTGTAAAGACAATAAATCGATCATGCACCATCTACACAACTAAAGGGTCAAAAACCACTTCAGCCAGCTATTCATTTTTTAGAGTACTGTGAAAAATATCTATATCTAAATATATTTAGTATTTTTCAATGATTATAAATTCATTTTAGATTTTTTTGGCGGGAGGAGGGGAGCTAGAGCCTCGGCAGCCCCCACCCCCTAGATATGCCCCTGGTCTGTTGTATGTATCGACTTTGTGCTTGAAGGTGTAGATATCCCTCATTGCGAGCATCAAAGTCATAGATCTAGGGATGGCCAAGGCATAGTTGTCAAGGCGTCTAGGTGGTGGGTTTAAGCTAAGGGGCGCCTAGCCCGCTTAGGCTTTTCTGGGCCTTTTCTTTTTACTTTTTTCAGTTAAATATTTAAACATTTGTACACATGATACTAAATGTGATAATGTAATTTTTATTCATTAGATGTAATTGTAAGTCTACTTAAAATTGATAACTATGGGAGAATCAGGGGCAAAGGAATTAACACGAAGAAAAAGAACCAACAGTAAGAGGAACATAAGTAGGAAATGGAGAGAGAAAACGGGATAAAAAGAAACATGCAAATGGTAGGAGTTGTACAGGAAGAAGTCAGAATAAGACAAACACAAGGGCAGTAAACGGAGATTGAAAGAGGAAGACTTCAACAAAACAAAATAAAAAACAGTAGTAGCAGGTGCTGGAATAGAAAATATAGACGAAGAAAGAATAGGCCAGTGAAAATAAATGGAAACATGCAAAGAACAATAGCTATGAGGGGAGATTTAGGAGGAAGAAATCAGAAAAAGAACAAATATATGCAAATAGTAGTAGTAGATTTGGTAGCAGGACATGTAGGACAAATCTAAAATAAGAAATATGCACATACTCACATAGTAGTAGGGGGGATATAGGGGGAATAGCTCAAAAAAATGCAGCCGCAGTAGCATTTAGGAATAAAATGCAGTAGAAAGGATAAAAAAAGAAAAGAAAAAGAAGCAAGAACAACAGACATATAAGGAAGTAGAAAAAAATTAACAATACTAGAACTTACCGATTTGGCCCAAATCACACCTAATTTCTCCAAATCAGACCTGTTTTCTGCCACATCATACCTAATTTGCCAAAATTTGACCTGACTTGGCTTAAATCAGACCCGTTTCAACCATAAATTAACTCAAGGTGAACTAATCTGACCAAATGTAGACTCAATTCATGCTAATTTAGCCGTTAAACGGCTTATTTGGGCCTAAAATGCCTTAGACGCCCACTTAATGCACTTAATAGGTTGGGCACCTAGTTTGAGGCGCCTTGCCTAGCACCTAGGCAAGCATCTTGATAACTAAGGGTCGAGGATGACGTGGTCAACATCCATAGGCAACACATCACACCAAATGTGGTCTGGATGAGCACCCCAAATGATGGGCATAAGACAACATTGGGTGATGGGAAGACTAATCTAGTTCACCCAATTTACCTTGTGGGGATGATGTTGAGGCTCTCAGGGCAACTCCATGTGCTTCAAACCATGGGGCAAGGTGATATTCTGAGAATTGCCGCCATTAATAAGGAGCTTGTAGCTTTTACCAACATGCTTAAAGATAGTTTGGAAAGGAGTGGTGTGTTTCCAATCATTCCCATCAGAAGGGGCAGCGAGAATACACATCACCTGAAGATATGACAGATGGTAATCGTAAGTGTAATCAACGCCATCATCTGAAGGTCCAGAGGCAAGTACAACATCCTCATACTCATTGTCATCCTCAGAAGTGGTGTCAAGAGAATCGGAGGACACAAATAGAGCATGCTGGGGGCATTGGGGAGCTAGATGAGTCGTGTTGTGGCAGTAAGATTAGGTGGCCACTACCTCCTTGCCCTTACTTGAGGAAGGGGTTCAAGAACTCTGGTAAGGGGGTTGAAGTAGAGGATGGGCAAAATAAGATTGGGTAGTAGAAGGGTTAAAAATGAAGCGACTTTGTTGTCTGAAACGAGAAATTGAAGCAGGTTGTAGGTAACTTTCTACCTTTTTTGGGCACGGTGAAACATGTCATCCAGAGAATTGCATTGTGTAATTCCATTTGTCATTTTATATCAGGGTGCAAACAATGCACAAAACGAGCGGCCAATTTCCAATTAGAATAATTGTTGACACAATGGTTCTTAGCCTCCTCAAATCGTTGTTTGTATGCTTGAAAAAATATATTCCTTGGCTATGAGTCATCCAGTTAGAAAGAAGTTGTCTTTGGTATTGGAGGGTACATAATGTGCATGTAGCTTAGTCTTCATCTCATCTCAAAAGAGGATGGGAGGTTGACCACTACACTCCATGTTGCGCTGACACCTCGCCAATACACTTGGCAGACCCTTCAAGTTTCATCTTAGCAAATCCAATCCGGTGGGTGTCTGTAATGATATACCAAACAAAATAGTCTTCCAAATTAGTAATCCAACTGAGAAAAGCTTTGACATCAAGTTTAGCCTCAAATGTTAGGGCATCTATCTCAACTCGTCATGTAATATTATAGTGAGGGGTGGATAATGTCTCATGTCATATATAGTATAAGGATTGAGGGAAAAGCAGACTCACAAGGGGCATGATAAACATCATGGACAGAGGGACGAAGATAGGATCAAGGAGGAGGACCCATGGGGGGTTGAGGCGGAGCCATATGTATTATCGATTGATGATGTGGTGGGTAATATGTTGTAGGAAAGAATGGTGGAGCACAAGGAGCAGGTCAGGGGAATATGGTGGTTGTGTCGAGGTCATGGGTGGAGCAATGAGTTGGGGTGCGTAATGGGTAGAGCGATGATATGGTGGTTGGTAGGGGTGGGATCCACACCTTTGATTTTCAATCTGTCGGACGAAACCGAACGGCATGGGTCCGGGCAAACCGGTGCCTGCGCACCCATCCAACAATCTCCCACTCGCACATATGGGCAAACACCCATGCTCAATCTCTATCGACAAGGTGTCATTTCCTCAAATCCATATCTATTGGTTGATATTGTATATGAAATCTTTGACAACATGGGACGTGAAGCCACTATCCAAACCTTTCGACTTCATGTTCTCGAAGGCAATGCCTCCCCTCATAGCTTTAGGAAGTGAAAAAGGTCACATCCGGACACAAGAGTGAGTTTGTGGGGATGTGAGGAATAAGGGTCAAATTCTGCAAAAGGGTTAGTGGCACCAAGTGATGGTACTTGGGGCCTCTAGTGCACATATTTATAGAGTAGGATTAAGGGGAGTTTGTGGTGTATCCCAAGATTTGGAAACATGACATGCCCCATGTAAGGCGTTGAGGATTGACTGACCTAGAGGGTATTTGTCTAGCGAATTGCACAAAGCTTGATCATGACGGAGTGAATTGCTTGTCCAAGTGTGTCTATATAAAGGTTGTAAAGCCTTAAGAGCTCCATTTGGATTGTGTTCCAGAATTAGAATGTCAGATATATTGCCAGACATCGTGATTGCACAACAAGATAAGCCATTAAAAGTTTGTTCTGCAAAGGTATAACGCAATATTCCAAGGAAATCAAAGGAGATAGAAAATATGAGAGCAAAGCGACGTACAAAACACAAAATGGGATTTGGATATTTTTGTGGTAGAGGAACAGACACAATGAAAAGAAACAGAGGAAGACCCAAATTAACTTGGGAAGAACTTATAAAGCGAGATTTTGAATCTTTACATCTGGTCCAAAGTATGGCCCATAACAGAGTTGATTGGAAATGAAGGATCCATGTAGCCGATCCCAACATGGTTGGGATTGAGGCTTAGATGATGATGATGATGATGATGATGATGAGAGGAACAAACACAACCTATGGACGTGTTGCGAGTGTACTAAATCTACAGTAGATAAGAAAAAATCACAATAAACAAAGGAAAGATCATACTGAAAATGAAGTTGATATGATTGAGTCCTTGAATCCAATGTATTTGAAGATGATGTCTCCCATGGAAGTGTGATACTTGCCTCCCGGTCTGCAAATCCAACTAGTTGTTGTGATGGATGCGGATACAACTATGGATGGTGGTGGTGGCAGCTGTAGCAATGGCAGTCATTGTTGCTGGTAGTTGCGGCTAGTAACTATTGATGGTAATGGTTGCTTGTGGCTAGTTGGCAGTGGGCGGTGATGGTTGGCGGTAGGTGGCGACTAGATATGGTAAGGGAGGGTGGTGGCTAGGTACCAAAAGGGAGGGCGGTGGCTAGGCTTGAAGGGCAGGAGCAAAACCACAAGTGAAATTAGGGTTAGGCTCTTATACCAACTAATGAAACCCTACTAGAGAAATAATTAAAATGTAGCTAACGGCAAAAGGGAATAATTCATATTCTTCAAGTGAGTCTAAACAATGACGCAATAGAGTCTTAATATAGGCACTCTCAACAAAGAGTGGACGGGTGGTAGCCAATTTAGGATTAAACCAAGTGACTTTACAAGATCCAATAAAAATGAAAAAGAAAAATATAATAGATCAAGCTAAAGAAAGTCTAAATAATGGCGCGGCGGCGGCTATGCTCTTAAGTGTGTGGAGGAGGTCCTAGATCACCATTTCATGTGGGACTCACCCATTTTGCTCAAACTCATCAGGGTCAACAACATCAACAAACAACCAAAATATACTCGCCCTTTCTTAATGCATGGCTCCCCACCCCTCCACAATCCCTGGGAACCTTACTATCTTCTTCCACTCCAAGAAGGAACCCGTTCGAGTACCTATCAAGGCACCTAAGAGTTGAAAATGGATAGAGAGGGCAGACGTAAATGAATCAGGTATGCCCCATCCACACATGATCACGAAGATAACAGAAAAGGTAATATTGCCATGCAAACCAACACACCGAGACAACTACCACAACCACACCCCCACCGCTCTACTCAAGTGGATGACTTCTAGCATGGGTGTTTCTCCTGGCAAACGCATATCTACCCATTCGAGGGTCGCCCATTGGGTGCTAAAGTCCCCATGAATGCAAAACTAAGTAGAAGATGTCTTTGCCCAAGGTCCAAACCTACAATTTGTTAGTCAGCATAACTTTGCTCCCTCCAATTCCAACGGCGGCTCCTCTGACAACTCAGAGGATTCACATGAAGCCACAGTTGTCTCTACTTAATTTAAGATGGACACTGGCAGAGGTATGATTGTTGTTGATCTCCATCCAAATTCTTTACGACATGTTATAGATTCTTTCGATTTGTTGGATTATCCACTTCCCAAACCTAGTTCGCATGCTTCTTCATACTGGACTTTTATTACGTAAAAAAAGAAAAAAGACCCTCCCCAAATATTAACTGCCATTTATATGATCTTATGGTCACAAAAGACCGGGTTACCGTCGTCCTATCCTATGTTGCACATGTAAGAGACATGGTTATATTGACATATTATGCCCCAAGAAAATACAAAAAATCTCCTATGTTCCAAAAGACTCATCTTTTTATCCCTCAAACAATCATTAATGCAGAACCACTCATCTTTTTATTCCTCGAACAAGCATTCATGCAGTACCATTGATCCACTAATACACACATACAGTTGGATTTCCTGACACAATGGATATTGATTCTAGACAGATTTATCATACTCTTGGTGATTGTTTGTTACCTCCCGTTAACCATCTTTTTATCATGAATGACACACTGGTTTTTCCCACCCCTCATACATCTCCCCATGCAGGCTGCATTCTATTTTCTAAGTTTAATGCCCTTGCTTCTCCTTGCCTCTAAGATATAAAACTAAGTACAACACCTTACTTCACCTACATTCAAGGAATCACGAACACTTCCAAGAGATTGTCGTGTCCATGTCCAACACGTATCTGACATGGACACACCTGGACTGATGGTGGACACGCCTCCAGCATGTCCGCATTGAATTTTTTTATTGCAATGTAGGACACGACTTGGACACTTTGTGACACATCCAAGACATACCATCCCAACCCGCTTAAGCCTAAGCATGTGGAAAAACCAAGCCTTCTCCAAATCCCGCCTCTTATCCTCCACTACTCCTTGCCCTACTAACATCATGCGTTAAAGCTTCGGCTGCGACATGCAAGTCGTCGACACCAACTACTGTAGCAGCCATCATCAACAGTATCACCTCCACCAACTACTGTAGCATTTATGAACTGCCACATCAACCACGAGGAAAGTAGTTGAATTCACTACCCTCGCGACCCTCTCTTCCAGTTCCACATAATTCTTCCTCATTTGCTTCTCCCACCTCTTCTTCCTCCACTCCAGCTTCTTGTCCCCCTTTCCTTTTTCCTACTCTAAAGTTGCAGTAGTTGCAAAAGTGTTCCTTCACCTCCTCTTTTTCTTGCTCCTCTATGTCTGCTTCTTCCTCGTCTACTTTTCCTTCTATCCCCTCTTTTTCCTCTTCTCATTCTTGCCCCTCTTCTTTTTCCAATTTGAATGTGGTATCAGCCGCAAGACAACTCCCCACCTCCTTCTCGTATTAGTGTAGATCCTCCATGTTTCCTTCTACCTTCTCTTGCCACTCCTTTCCCTACTCTTCTTCTTGCTCCTCTAGGAAAAAGTAGCAAAGTATTGTACTCCCTACACCTTCACTTTTTCTTGCTTCTTATCTCCATCTCCCTACTTCTTCTCTTGCCCCTCCATCTTAAGTAGTTCTCGGAAGTATTCCCCCTGTTTTTCTTCCCTCTTGACCTCCAAAAACACCTTCATTTTCCATCTCCTCCTCCACCACTAACAACAACATATTTCCTCACCCCATCCCCTTTTTCATTTCTATAGTAAATCTTGTTCACCATTACTTCCACCATCAATAAAAAAAACTACAGCCCCAAAAATATACTGCTCTTAATTTTACAATTCCATATATTTTTACTAAAACAATATTATAATCAAACATCTTAATTTATGTTGTGATTTAACCCATATTATGGCTTGTGGATATGATGTTACATGTTGACTGCTTATTGGATTTCATGGTGATTGCCCCGTTGGATGATCCATTTTGATAATTGTGTGTTTATACATATAGAATATTATATGTCATAATATGTTAAATATATATTTACTTATTTACATAGGAGTTATGTGGTTAACAAATTTATTTAACAAGATCATGAAGGCAAAGAAGATGTTGGATGAGTGAAGAAATAGTACTATAGTCCCCATCTACAAGAACAAAGGTGATGTTCAGAGTTGCACAAACTACAGAGGTATCAAGTGGATGAGTCACACAATGAAGCTTTGGGAGAGGATTATTGAGTAGAGGCTAAAGATCTATAACGCATATATCAAACAACCAATTTGGTTTCATGCCTGGTAGATCAACGACAGATGCCATTTTTCTGATAAGGAGGCTTATGGAGAAGAATAGGGAAAGAAAAAGAGATCTTCACATGGTTTTTATTGATTTGAAAAAGGCTTATGATCGAGTACCCAGAGAAGTGTTGTGGATGGTTTTGAGGAAAAAGGGTGTTTCGATCCAATACATTGACTTGATTAAAGACATGTATGGTAGCTCTACTGCAAGTGTGAAGACTCCTGGAGGTGAGACATCAACATTTTCCATCACAGTTGGGGTACACTAAGGATCCACACTCACCTCATATCTATTTGTTCTTGTTATGGATGAGTTGACAAACAATGTTCAGGGTGATGTTCCTCGGTGTATGTTATTTGCTGATACTATTGTATTGATTGACGAAACTAAAGATGGTTTGAATGATAAAGTTGAATTTGGAGAAAGGCATTGGAATTAAATGGATTGATGATTAGTAGGAGCAAAACTGAGTATATGCATTGCAATTTCAGCCAATCTCGCAGTGTGAATGGTGGAGCCAAGTTGGACGGAGTAGATATACCAAAATGTGATAAATTTTGTTACTTGGGCTCTATCATTCAAACATATGGGGATGTCCAAAATGACATTTGCCATAGGATCACTGCAAGATGGTTGAAATGGAGGAGTGCAATTGGAGTATTATGTGAGCGGAAGATCCCTCTCAGACTAAAAAGCAAGTTTTATAAAACTGTTATACGGCCAGCCATGCTCTATGGGGGTGAATGTTAGGCGGTGAAGAAACAAGGACTCAACAAGATGAACGTGGCTGAAATGCGTATGTTAAGATGGATGTATGGGAAGACAAGAAAAGATCGCTTGAGAAATGACTATATCAGGAATAAAGTGGGGGTGGCGAGCATTGAGGACAAGTTGTGGGAGGGTTGACTCATATGGTATGGACGTGCAACGCAGACCGACTAATGCGCCTATACGAAGCGATACTATTGAGGCAAGCACAATTAATAGAAGAAGATGATGGCCTAAATTAACATGAGAAGAGCTTATAAAGAGAGATTTTAAATCTCTACGTCTCAACCAGAATATGACCCATGATAGAGCTGAATGGAAAAGAAGGATCCATGTAGCCGACCCCAACATAGTTGGGATTGAGGCTTAGTTGATGATGATGATGATGATGATATTTACTTATTTACATATTTGTCGTGTCAAGTGCCATGTTTGTGTCCTATATATTTGGAAATCGCCGTGTCTCGTGTCCATGTCCGTGTCTGTATCGACGTGCTTCCTAGCCTACATTAGATAGGTCTTCTTCTTCCCTATCACAACATACACCTATTGACTCCCAATTACAACTATACATGGACAGCATCGATCCCCCCCCACACTGATAATGGCCTTATTCCTTTCATTGGCCACAACCACTACCTCTCGAGTTACCAGCCTCAGCGCACTGACTCAATATCACTCTCATTGATTTAGGCATGATTGTCAATCTCTGTGAAAACCCTGATGCTCTCTTCAATCTTGAGGATGACATCTGAAAGTGCCTCTTAGCCCTCATACCTGCCAATCTCATCAGCCCTCCTAGATACTTTAGCCACAATGAGATTCTATACATCTTGGAAGGTAATAGATTTCTTTGTGTATTTGTAGGCCATTCATTGAGCAGTCAAGAAGCGACGTGCATCATTTGCGTATCCTATATTGGCATGACTATGAGCACCCAAGTGGGCTCAAACTTGGTATCTACGCCATTTATATGACATATAAGAGAATTAGTGGTTTAACTATTAATATAAAAATTGTTGTAGGGTGCAAATTCACTTGAGTGTGGGGTGACACTATTACACTCGGATGTACCAATAGCTAGGGATGAGCATCGAGCCGAGCCATACCAAGTTTTGTGAAACCCATATTGTTAAATAGGTTGTGGGCTAGATCAAGGCCCGGATAATGTTTAAAAGTCTCAACCCATACCCGGTCCACATAATTGAGATGGTCAGGTTGGCTTCAGGCCGACTCGAATAATACACTAAAATGAAGATCTACTCAAACTAGAAACATATTATTAAATAGAGTTTTGAAAACGTGCACCGGCTGATACATGTAACTTATATGTATCATCTATAGATATACTACACTGAAAATTTGTAGACAAAATCAACTGAATGGAAAGAATATTGTCTGCATCCAACATGTTTAAAAATCAAAGTTATATCCCATGTATTTATGAGATATAATTAGAAATCATCCAACAATTGTGGAACTTATGCAACTTACAATTGATTATAAGATACATATTTCATTTCGATTAATGGTCTACAGATGTCCAAGTGAGATGACTATCAAAACAAGTCTAATGTAGTATACATCCAATCTATAAGGTCAAATTTATATTGTAGTTTATTACATATACGTTAAATACCAAATGGGTGCATATAGCTTAAATGTACCCTACTACATTGTTATTTAGTCCTATAAATATGACCAACTAAACATATTTTCGATCAAATGTAATTTGGAAAGTTTGTAGTCAATATCTTAAAAAAAATCAAATCATATATAAATATCGGGTTGTTTATTCATTTATGTTGCATCTGGGTTTCGGCATACTTGTCTAGGCGGCTAGGCGGTCCTCCCCACTCAAGGGAAGCCTAGGGGGCCTAGGCGTTTCTAGACGTTCTTCATATTTGTTTATAATTTATACATGTATAAATGGTTTTACGTATACATTTAGCTATACTCAAATATATACATCACTAGATACATTTGTATTGGTTATCCCTATGCTTAATCAATCACAACTTCACCAATTCACCTACATCACACCTGTCATGACCTAAGCTAGATCCATTCGGCCTTAATTTGACATATCATGATCTAAATTGGACCTAATTTAACTTAGTATGCCCTAATTTTAGCCCAAGTTAGACCTATTTTGGCATAACATGACCTAATGAGACGTAATTTCCCCTAGTTTGTCCTACATTGACCTAAGTGAGCCCTAATTTGGTAAAATCAAACCTCATTCCTCAAATAAGATATGATTTCCTTAAATCAAACCTATTTTCTCCCGAATCAGACCTAATCTGCCCAAATTAGATTTGATTTGGCCTAAATCACATCTATTTATTCCCTAAAATAACTAAACTTGATGTAGTTTGACAAATTCAGATCTAACCTATGCCAATTTGGTCTTGAAGTGTTTTAATTTGGGCCTAAAAGCCCTTAGGCATCCAGTTCAGTTATCTAAAAGCCTAGGCGCCCAATTTAAGACGACCGACCTAGATCCTAGGGGGCCCATGCGTGCCTAGGCGGGAGCCTGGATAACTATGGGTTTTGGGCCTACGTTTACCTTAGTCGTGGCCCAGCCCATATAAAATCTAGGAGAAATCTTTCAGCCTGGCCCACCCAAGTAAACTATATGGACCGGGTCTAGGTAGAGTTATGTGGGTCGAGACATGGGTAGGATTGGGCCGACCCGGTCCAATGCTCGTCCCTAACAATAGCCTCTACGTGCATGTATGTGTGCTCGTGTGTAACTGAAAATAAACTTCTGAGTGTTACTTTGCTTAGAAGGAGCGGGGAAGAATACATACTTAATATAGGGGTGAAAACAAACATGTGTGGGAAAAAGAGAAGATGAAATGCAACTCCATAGAAAGGTCTTACTGCTTACACACATTATCAATATGGAAACATTTCAGTGAGTGGTTCTTCATTCCCTCACAGATGATACTAGTTGTTGTCTCTCAAAATAATGAAAAACATATGATAGGATTTATTTTGAAATGGTATCAGGGGCTACAGGGTGTAGACGATGTCTAAGTACACCTAAAAGACTCAGCTAGAAATAGTTGAGAGTATTATGGTTAAAGATATGGCCATGAAGACGGCTACCAAGGCCGTTGACTTGATGCATCTTCTACCGCAGTTACACGACCCACAAAGTGAGCTTCTTCTACTCTGATCTTATATGGGTATCGCGAAGCTTATGTTTGGCTTAAGGACATGCCAACATGTACACATGGAGGAGGCATCATTGTGGTTCGACAGAGGGCAACGAGGGGCTATTGAGGATATTGTAGTATGTGGAAGCCTTTTTTTGGTGAACTTCAATGGATGGATCGTTTCTTTACCCATTAGACTCGGTGGTCTGGGGCTACACCCGGAAACTGTGGCCTCATCATATGCTTTTGTGGCCTCCGGGGCCCAATCATGGGTGCTCTAAGATCACATTTTAGGAGACAGCATGATATGTCATATGGATTCTGATTTTTATTCTGGTTTGGATGGACTTCGTGTCAGCATTCCATCTTTCGATCTTAACTGTTTTTCTAATAAGGACACCGTCCCCCCTAAAGTCCAACATGGTTTGGCGAGTGCCTTTTTTAGCAAATTGTTAAGGACATGGATGTTAAGTTTGACATGACAATCAGACAGAAAGCAATTTTCAAGTGCTTGCAAGCATAGCATGCTCAAGATTTTCTTCTTGCTATTCCTATTGATGGACTTGGACTGCATATGTCGCTAGGGGAGTACTGTACTATCCTCTGGTATCGTCTTATGATCCCCCTATTCTGTATTGATGAAGTATGTCCAGTTTGTCGCAAGGCATGTTTAGACACTTTTGGAGAGCATGCGGTTCATTGTAAGGAGATCATAGGTTTCAAGTATAAGCATGATCTTGTTAGGGATGTTCTTTATGATGTACTTAGACGTGCAGGACTGGCTTCTAAGAAAGAGGCACCTGTGAACTTTTTTCTTGATCCACATGAAGAGAGATCAACACTAAGGCCGGCAAATGTCTTGATTTTTGGATGGGTTGGAGGTAAGCATGCATGTGCAGATCTAACAAGGGTTTCTCCATTGGTGGGATTGAAAGGTGGAGATTTATTGTGGGAGTTGGAGGTAAGGATGCATGTTTGGATCTAATAGGGGTTTCCCCATTGGTGGGATTGAAAGGTAGAGATTTTATTGTGGGACAGGCTGCCTTGAAAGCTACCTCAGTCAAAGTGGCCAAGCACGAGAAAGATGTATCGACAATCAACATATTTTTGTACCTTTCGGGTTTGATTATTTTTGCATTCTTAGCACCCGAGGCTATAGATCTACTCAAGAGGGTTGAAAAAATTATACATAGTAATGTTATGGCCCTAAGATCTATGGATGTAGTGTTTCGTAGAATTGATTTTGCCATCCAAAAAGGATTGGCGGCGCATCTTGTTGCCCGTCTGCCTTCTATCTCATTGTAATCTTCATTTTTATAAAGAAACTTATGGTTGCCGTTGACTAATCAAACTGTCAGCTGTATCCAACCAGAAAATATGTCCGGATGATTGATGCATGTAAAAGCAGGCTGAATATGTGACAAGCGTAAATTTAATAAGTCAATTGGAAACGACCTGACCGCGAGACATAGAAAACCTGCTTTCTTTTAGTCTGACGCTACATGGAAAATAACAATACGGGAAAACAGTAGTCAAGAAACTCTTACTTGGGAAGGCGTCTGGTCCTCTCTGAATCTGAAGACCTGAGTAAGATAGGAGCGTAAAAAAGGAGGAAGGAGAAAATGATAAAAAGTAAATGTAACCGATGGTAATTGAATGGCGGCATGAAAAAAAAACACAGGATTCACCTCTATAATCCGTCCCAACGTATCCCACCCGCATGACGACCTTCTTCTTCCTGATTGGTTCCCATCGCTTCATATCCCCATCAGGTTCCCGGAGGCTGCAGCAAGCCCTCGTGAACCTCGAACGGTCAGGGAAGGAGAGGACTCGAGGGTCGCCGAGTAATAGGGATGGCAGCACTGTGGTTTTTGGAAGAAAAATGAACAACGGACTAGAGTGGGGGAGTCGGAGTGAAGCGAAAGCAGCCATTGCAGCAGGTGTTGCCCCAGGTAGTAGCAGAACAGTTGCTGCCGGAAGAGGAAGAGCAGCAGCAGGCCCTTCCAGCCGACGGCAGTGGATGAGCAATGAGCTCGCTGAGGAGACCGGGATAGCGGGAGAATTATACTGAATTGGGCCGGGCGGGTCGGCTCAAGTATGGCCTACGCTTACTATGGGTCTGGCTCAAAATTGGGTTGCATTTAATTTCGGGACGTACGGGAAGCACGTTTGACGTAATGCGCTCTCAAGCCACCTTTGTCGGTGTGGGTCCCAAACTTCTTTTTACTGATATCTTGAGAGGAAAATATAAAAGAGAAATGAAGTAAAGAGGGATTATATTATTTATCAAAAAAAAGGAGGGATTATATTATTCTTTTTATAACTTCAAAATTCTAATGAATTATTTGATGAAATATAAAGTGTTAGATTTCTAAAAAAGTATATTTCAACAAAATTAATGTTGAATGTTAAGAAAATAATAATATATAATATATAATTATGTATTTTTGTTCATTTTTGGGAAAGAAAAAACAAAGGAGGATGAAAGTAAGAAGTACATAAAATGAGAGATGAGGGAAGTAATGATAGAAACCTTCAGATATTTGAGCAAGTTACACCAGATTATGCTCTCTGTCGCATGTTGGAAACTCTAGAAGTACAGAAACCTTCAAATATGTGAGCAAGCTACATCGGATGCAAGAGAAATGGTACGAGTTATCAAGACGGTCGGGATAGATATCAAGAAATCCTTCAATACAAATGTACCACGACGGAGTCATGAAAATCATACGGTTGCTATCAACTGGAGGGCACCTTTGGGGGATGCAGTTCAGATCTCGGTGGACAATCTACCACTCCGGAATGTAATTTGCAAAGTACCAACTATATTGTTAGAAACTCAAATGGAGACTGGGTGGTTGGAGGATTTGTAGAACACCTAGGACAAGACCATTTAGAAGAGGAACTTCTCGCTATACTTAAGTGGTATCCACACAACTTGCAAAGGACATTGGAGTCTTGTGAACTTTGTTCATACTCAGAATTATCAATTAAGTTCTTGGCAGATCAACAGAATTACCCTCCCAAATACCATTCTATGGTGCAGAGGATCAATATTCTTAAAAGCAAGTTCTGATCGCTTTCTATCGTGAATATCAGAAGGACGACCAACAAATTGGCTGACAAGATGGCTAAATGGTATCTCAAGATACCAGGAGATGCTATGAATAGAAATTCATGTCCAGTGGAGTTGAAGCACATCCTTAACCAAGACAAGCCTTAGTTTACTTCTTGTTTTTATGTATGCAAAAAGGGGAAGTAATGAAAGAAGAAGATGGAAGTAAAAAAAGGAGATTGAAGTGAGGAGAGAAGTAACGGAGAGAGATGAATGTAGGTACATTACTAGTAAAAGTGGGTGCATTACTAGTAGAAGTTGGACATTCACATACCATTAAAATATAGAATGTCACTTCTACTAGTAGAGCACCCACATTTTAGTAGAATGCATCCACTTATTAATAGTGCGTTCACATTTTATTCCATAAAAATTTGAGTGCACTACTAGTATAAGTGGGCTCATTCTACTAAATTGTGGGTGCATTACTAGTACAAGCATGCGCATTTCATTAAAATATAGAATGTGCCTAGTTCTACCATTATGCGCCCATATTTTAGGAAATGTGCTCGCATCTGCTAGTAAAACACTCATATTTTAGTGGAGTGTTCTCATTGTTACAAGTAGTGCACGCACATTTTGATAGTTTACTAGTAGAAGTGGTCTCGTTCCACTAAAATATGGATGTATTACTAGTAGAAGTGGATGCATTTCATTATAATGTGAAATGTGCTCACTTTTACTAGTAATATGTGCATATTTTAGTAGAATGTCACCACATTTTAGTGAAATGTGTCCATTTTACTAGTAATGCATTCACATTTTAATGAAACGTGTCTATTTCTATTAATGATGCTCCCCACTGAATGTATCATAAGGTGAGTGCATTACTAGTAGAAGTGGATGTATTACCAGTAGAAGTTGGTTCATTCCACTAAAATATGGGCGCATTACTAGTAACAATGGGCACATTTTATTAAAATGTGGAATGTGTCAACTTTTATTAGTATTATGCTCACATTTTAGTATAGTGTGTCTACTTCTACCAGAAATGTGCTGATATTTTTGTATAATGTGCTCACTTCTATTAGTAATGTATCCACATTTTAATGTATTAAAATATGAACACACTACCAGTCGAAGTGGACTCATTCGATTAAAATGTGTGTTGGTTACTATTAGAAGTGGGTGCATTCTATTAAAATTTTGGAATACACCCACTTCTTCTAGTAATGAGCCTACATTTTAGTGGAATATGTCCACATATACTAGTTATGTGCAACATTTAAATGTATCAATCACTCCTCGATTCCCTCATCCATTCCCTTTACTTTTCTCATTTCCCTCCTCATCCCACACCACTTCTCTTCTCACTTATCTGATCTTCCTTCATCACATCCCTCCTCTAATTTTTACATCCCTTCTATCCTCTCTTTTTTGTATTGATTAATGAGTTAGTGTGTTAGTAAAAAGTTGAGTACCATCCCCAATACTCAATTCTCATTTTTATATCCATATAATTTCTTCAAAAATATATATCCACATTAGTCTTGTTGGAATGTATATTTTGTAAGAAATTTAAAGGATTTATTTTGCCAAAAAAATATCATTACAGATTAGAAGTTATAAGAAAGATAAATTTCTCTCTCTTCTTTTTCTCATTACTATCTCTCTCTTACACCCCATGCCACATGAAGAAAAAAAACACAAGTTGGGGCCGACTAGGAAAAACCACCCAGCCCGGCATGTCAAACCCGCTTCATTCGGGTGTGCTTGTCATGGTAGAATTTTCGAATTGTGTTTGCACTGAACCAACTTATATGCCATGTATGAGACAACAACTTGTCTTTTTGAGAGAGTAGTTAATACGCCAACTCAATGGCATGTCTAGTTGGGTCAAAATTATTACACACCAAATCTACAATGTGTTTGCATTGTTTGCTTAAATGTAGTTCTATAATATTTTGAAACAAAATATCACATCATTAACATATGTATAACTTGTGCTTTGCACATGTATAAGAAGATTAAATTACTTCAAAGATAGCAAAATGTTACATCACGTTGTCTAGTTAAAAAAAGCGACATTAGAGCTAATTGACATTTGAGTTGTGAATAAGTTAGATATGAAAGAAAATACATATGTTGAATCTTATTTGGACTAGTTGTGATACCTCATCACGATAAATGAGATTACTCAAAAACACAAAACATGATCAACTACTAATTAATCACATAGTCAAAAATGTGGAATAATTAAAACCAATTCCAACAATGTAAATAAACTCTAAAACATTTACAAAAGGTCCATAATTCCATTCTCATATATTGTAACAAGTATTTACATATGGGTCCAAAGACCTCAGTCACATCATGCATACAAAAGATATTTAACATGTACATGCCATATATTTACAAGCATTGGCATACTACCAAAATCTCGTGTCGATACGAGTATATTGTCTACAAAACACATCCCATACCCGGACCTGAGAGTACAAGAACAACACTAGGACTCTACTACTAACATCTACAACTAACCAACCTTCTGAATCTATTGATCACCAGATTGGTTCTCTACCACAGCACGACCTTGACCTCGTTGCCCGCGACCACCTAAAAAAATGTGGTGACCCACGGGTGAGACCCAGTCCCAGCGAGAGATATAACTCTCTCTAAAATATTTTGATCATAACATATTAATTAATAGTAAATACATTGAGCAGTTAGGGTATTGAATAAGCAATATGAAAGATTGAACAGTTTAAGCATACTAAGCAGTTAAGCAAATAAGTTGTAGCATTAAGTAGAATTACACAATTTTCATAAGTCTGCATCATGTAAGAACTATGTAATGTAAAGACAAGATAAGGGTTAATCAACAAATGTGATACATATTAAACCCTAGCAATTATACTACACGACTGGTATTATATCTTTTATTATTATGCCCTGGGGAGTTTGATTCGTACTACTCAAAGTCCAAATGACCACTGCAAAGTTCTATTCAGTTCTGTATAAGATCTAGGAGTGCCAATATCCTAAGATATCTTCCCCTCGGTCAGTACGAGTAAACTATAGTGACATACCAGTCAAACTGCCAATAATGACATATAGTCAACTGATAACAACTAGTCCGTACTTAGTACAAGTTACGACACTAGAAAATAGGGTATACAAAACCCTCTAATCTGAGGTACAACCGCAACTGTCCTCAATCACATCAAATGTCAGAGGTATGGCCATAGTCATCCTCCATAACCTGCAATTGTGGATGATAAGGATATATCCTCAACTTGCCACCCCCACATACTCAGTAGTATGTGCTCTGAGTTTCCCTTGGGAATACTCGTTTCACCATCCAGTAAGTTCTGACACTGAAGATGGCTCTACGACACAGGGCTCTACATGATTAAGGTTACACTTGATTAATTACTGCCAATTGAATGCATTAAGGCTTTATCATAAAGTGGACATTCAAACCCTAATTCTTTTCTAACAAGTGTATATGTATAACAACTTCAAAGTATGTAAAACATTTGAGATATAAATCTTAATCACATTACCATTCTATCATTCATTGCAAATTAATGGACCACACTTATCATCATACTATTACAAGATATCAATATCTTATCACAAGTTCTAGGGTTTTAACCCTTTTTGGAACATGAAGAGGATTTCACTTCAATCATGGCTTCAAACATGCCCAAAGGTCGTTAAGACTATCACATTATTTGTAGTAAGGTTATCATCATCATTCCATGCCTTAAACAAGGCTCCAAATATCATTAGCACATATGTGTCCATAGATATTAACATGGCAAGGCACTATGATATTCAAATAGTACTACATTGTGGTTTCAACACAAGAAGAGTGCAATTCATTATCACATTAATCATTCAAGAAGTCTTATTATAACCAATAAACATCATATAATTACATCAAGGTTAGGCATAACAAGCTAGATCACATGGGAGTTATGCATCCACTTATTATAGTGATTTATCAAATATAACTATATAATGGCAAAGGTAAGACTACCAATTAATGGTATTGAACCATTGAATTATCTTTACTAGAACCCACATATAATATCATGTGATTTATTCTAATCCATTGGATGTTGAAGCATCCAATATTATTCATTGGATCAGGTTCATTGTTCAAGGTTATCAATTGAAGTATAAGTCTAACCATTAAATCAATTGAACCAAGGAACCATTGGTTTAAGGTTTAGTCAAATCTACAATTACATTCATAATTCATCATATATGGTGATGACCTAATCTGACCTTAATTGTGATCATTAGTTCACCATTTGTTGCTAGATCAGTAATACATTCAGTTAACACCATCAGATATTAATCCAATATCATCATCGATTGATAACATCCTTAGAATACTTAGTGGATGATAATTAAACGTCTAATTGAGCCAAAACCTGACCTAAGGGGGTGACCATAGGTTTTCACCATAATTTTGACACCCTTGATCGTGAACATCAGTTGCCAAGATAGCAACATTGTTGGTTATTGAATGGTATGACCATTAGTTGTGTGATAGGGAAGGAAATAGCTTGAAAACCCTAATTTGAACCATCAATTGTTTTATACATAGCACCATAGGTTGTTGCTATCAACCTGTCCCAGATCATGTTACACCTTAGAAAGGTCATACACATGTTTACAAGTTCATATAGAACTGGAACAAAACAGGAAACACCACAAAAATTCGTAATTCTAAACAAGCATAGTTTCTTTGTGCTTAGATCATCACATTCAAGCATAAACATGAACTAACAAGCTTATAGTAAGTAATTTAAGTGGAGAATGTTATATAACTCGCCTCTATAGAGTATGTCAGATCCCAAACAGCAAGAATCTTGAGCAAATAGGGCAAGAAAACCTTGGATTCAGATCTAAACTTGGCCAAATATGCAATTCTCTCCACAAAGAAGCAAAATATCCTAGAAAAAGAAACAAGAAGGAAGGATTTTTTAGTTCTAGAGTCATTTTCACCATGGAACAGTAGGGTTCCAACCTGGAGAGATATAGGAGGAAGAAGAGAAAAGAAATAAATGGATTAAATAAGGTAATACTTACACTTTTAGGTCAATATCACTAGGAGGAAGCTTTTTAGACCCAAAAAGGAAATCAATTGTAACCCTAGAATTTTTCCAAGAAGATCCCCACTTTCTTCTTCTTTGGGCAGAAAAATCCGCAGCTGAATAGAGGGAGAATGAGGTTGGAAGAAGGAGGGAAGTGGTGGAGAGAAAATGGCTCGTTTTGGTGCTTGGGTATAAGTATATGAACTTTAAGATAAAGCAAAAAGAAAAAGTTGAAGTTCTAGTATCTATCCAAGTGTCCATGGCTTTAAATTATTAAGAATATACAAGCACATAAACAAGCAGCTCTTCCACTATCTATATAGACCTTCTTAGATTTCCTTTTTTGAATTTCCCAACCAATCACATAATTCATTAGTTGACAGCTACTAAAGGTAGCTCATCCATGAAGGGGTAAACCCTAAAATACCCTTGATCAAAAAACCTTCAAAGCATGGCTCAATTAGGAACCCCATGGGTAAAAATACTCAAGAATGATAATATAACATCTAAGGAACATAATATATGTGAAAATTTGCAAAGAAAACCCCTCGATTGGATAAGTTGCAGAAAAGTCCAAAATGTATAGAAAATTGCATAACTTACTCAAACAGTGTCCAAATTGGACAAAATTTGAAACTTAAGCTTGTCTTATGATTTAAAAACATATAAAAAGGTTATATTAGGATTATAGGCATAAAATTATGGTAATTAAGCTTATTCAACTCATTAAGTAAGTTCAGGGGCCTTACACTAGTAGTGAACCATAAACAAAGTTAAGGAATACTAAGAATATTAGTAAAAAGGAGAAGAAAGGGATTAAGAGGGACTAGCCATGAATTCTACGAGCCCAAAGAAATAATAGAATCTTCTTGATGTCAACATCATTACCATACAAATCCTCCCCAGTTTTGGCTTGTCGAAGTGACCACGTCCTTCATCAAATCCAAACTTAGTTCTCCCGCATTCCCAACCCTTATAGACACAAAAAAGATGGCGATAATGTTTGAAGACGGGTGTGAGTCTCCCACTATGGCTAGAATTACATCCTAATTAGAATATACAATGACTAGTTGTCATAAAAAAAGCAAAAATTGCATGCAACCCTTTACACAACTTCCATATATAGTAAGATAATGGTCGGGTTTTAGAAAGTAAGGGAACCCTCTCACAACCTTTTATGTCATCATAATCAAACACACAATGACTAACCTATTTATTTAAGAAAATAAAAAGTATGTATAACTCCAATCATGCCCTTTCCCATATAGTATAGAGGTAGATAGGCATGAAAATAAATGAGCATGTAATCTAAAAAATTAAGACAAAATAGAATAGCATATCTCTCCACACCCTTTCTTATATTATAGGAATATACTTATTCGATGCACTGCTTTGAAAGTATCCTACGCATTATTTTTTACTATGAACTAATTATTGAGACCTCTAGAATGTAGTTTTCAATGGAAACATGATTGTAGTCCTCGATATGTAGTGTATCCTTTCGTCATGGGTAGTCGTGATCTCAACAACACCATCCACCTCTTTTGGCTTCCTATGTATGTCAAACCCTTGCAGCTAGAAAATAGCCAAGATGGTCATGTAGAAACGATGAGAGCTAACTGTTGATTCAATATTCTTAATACAAAGGGGAGAAATTGCAAAGATACCCCTAGACGCCCTTCTTATATTGTACAAAGGGATCACATGAATCACTTTGTGGTTCTAAAACTAAAACATGAGACTACATTTTTAAATAGTACAGATTACTTGGCATGATACACCGAGCTTGTTAAAGAGTGGCATGCATGAACACAATGTATTATCATTTTGCATAGGTGACACCCAATATTTTGTCACTTATGTCTGATTTAGATTCATGTAGCCTATCACTATTTGTGTATTTTAGTCATGATATACTTTGTAACTTTGTGTTGAGATATACATGTTTCTCCTCCATTGTAAGTTCAATCATAGTAGGAGGCGAGATAATTGTGGCAATGTGTGACATCTTGAAATGTGACCCAGGATAAGTGGGTAAGTATTAAAACTATTTGGGAATTAAAAATCCTAACATCTGATCTAAATCTTGATGGACGACGAAGAAATCCTACTTAATGAGTGGAAACCTAGGTGTGATCATATGGTCTAAAGTGTTGTTAGAAAAATTAGGGGTGACACATTGATCACACCAACTGAGATAATTCAAACCAAAGTACGCTATTAGCAACTAAACAAGCACATTACCATAAGATAGGGTAACTAAAAACTGAACTCATATAACCTTTATGTGCGAAAACATATTACATCATAGTCCACAAACTGCACCATATTACATATCAACATATGTATGTACATTTGTATAGTAACCAATTGCCATGCACCTATCACAAAAGATACTTATTCACATGTACATGTCATATATATACAACCAAGGCATACTACAAAAACATGTATCGAGATACATATCATCAACAAAACGCAACCCTCTTAGACCTGAGAGTACAGAGACGACACATAGGACTCTACTACAAAATACTAGTAGCATGTCTAACCTTCAACAATTACAGATCTCCTTGTTGCTCTTCCTCAATAGCACGATCTCTACCATGACGCACACGACCACCTAAAAAGATGTGTCGAACCACAAGGGTGAGACCCATGCCCCAGCGAGAGATATAACTCTCCGCCAACAACTATTTTAAATACATATTATACTTAAGCAGGATAGTAACATTATTAATAGGATGAGCATACTCAACTAAATGAATAACTTTAAGACTGATTATACAGGATAAACAGGTTAAGCAACTACAACTGATCAGTAGAACAAGTTATGCATTTATAAGGAATATGAATATGTATAACAGTTGATTTCTCTTACCACATTATACTACAACTGAACAATATAAGAACAAGGCAAGGGCAACAACCAATGTGAGTCGTGTTTAGTCCTAAGCAGATATACTACATAGTTGTATTACTTCTTTTATTATACCCTAATGTTTTGAGTCATACCACCCAAATCCAACTTACCAAGTCAAAATCAGTTCCATACAAGATCTATGAAAGAGTTGGAATCCACGATCTCACCTCCACCTCTCGGCCAGTACGAGAGACACCACAGAGACATAACAGTTAAACTGCCACCAGTGACATATAGTTAAGTTGAAAAGACCTAGCCCACCTTGGTACATGTCATGACGCTAGACACAAGGGTATAAGAGACAACCTTGCCACTGAGGTACAATTGTAGTCATCCTCAAAATCACATCACATATTATAACCACCGAGACACAACCACATCCGTTCTCAAAACACTTGGGATCTGGATGACAAGTGTAACAACCTGGTTTTTCTCTCTACTCCAACTATGTACACCATGACTCATAATGAACTCAATTTGACTCTATGACATCCATAATCATGAATTAGCTGTTTGAATCACATATTGCTCAATTGTTGAGATATAGTTGGTAAATTGCAATTTTGAGCCCTATTATGCTATGTTGAGCAGCTGAGTAACATTGAGGATCTTTTGAATTTTTTAGAGCATTAAACGTGATGATATTGATATAAATATTTTTTCTTTTGATAGAGAATGAAAAATCTGATCCATTTGTGAAGATTTCACTCAAATTGGAGGTCCAGTGACGAAGATATGGCCTTTGCAAAATTGCCTCTTTTCTAGCCTCTTTTACCGCATTCTTGCCCTTTTTCCTTATTGGGCCTCGACCCTTTTGCTTTCTCTTGGGTCGGCCCTTTAGGCGCATCCAACTAGCGCCATGCTCCCTGGACCACTAATCTAAGGGCTATGAATTACCCCAACCCAATCTGACGACTATTGGTCGTCTTGTTCCTTGGAACAGGGCACCACTATGCCCTAGGGCCACGTTCACATCAGGTGCATGGCATCATGATGGCCCTCAAATCCAATCAATGACACCAAAGTCTTTGCAACCTCCATGGGACCTCATCCCTAGTTCTCTCAAGATGCATGGGCTATGTATGAGGGTATGGAGTAGCACTCTGCCCATACCAGCCAATGTGGCTGTGGCATGACAATTTGAGAGGCCTCACACCTCATCGACCCCCCTTTTAAACACTCCTTTGTGTTTGCAGAGCATCCCCCTTTCTTTTACCCATCTTTTTGAGGAGTTCCACGCCCTCCTGCTTCTTTCCCTACCTTCTTCTTCCACCTCCATCCTAGGCAGTGCCCCCACAGCCACCTCAGAAGCTTGCTCGCCTCAGACCACCTCGACGTCCGTTTATGACTGATGTGGGTTCGCAGCTCCTTCTTGGACCTGGCCGGAATGATCCCAAGCTTGAAGCACCCTCCTTCCCCCTTATCTTTTCGTCTCCGATGACCTCATGAAGGAGGTGCCATGCTCAGGCCCGAGTGGGCCACTTGCGAGCTGGCGCAACGACGGGCGGAGGTAGATAGCGTCTGGCAACCACAGATGAGCGCTCTTGGGCGACCTACAATGATGTCCAGTCGTGGTGGGCTGCTCAAACATGGACCCACACATTGGAGTGGTGGAGTCCGCGCCAGCCAATCCGGTTGCTCCATGTCACCCCCCTCTTTGGGTATATGCTCTCTCTCCTTAAAATGTATGAATATCTTGCAAAATTCATAGAAAGTGATTCCTATGAAAAAAATGACATATTATATATGAAAATTCATCTACTCGATGAGATCTATCCAAGCACTTTGGTTCAGAGGCTAATTCCTTTTGTAGCATCTGATATTTTGAAAATGGCATCAAATTCATCTCTTTCATATGATTAATGATATTACATGCTCAACCATGATCATGCTATGACTCCACTTGCTTTTGATGACCCTGATCAGTAGCCTATTCTATTTTGTACTACTTGAATCAAACTTGATCATGCCATGCTATATTAATGACTCTTATTCATGAAATGAATAATGAAATATGTATCATATGAACTTTGATGATAATGATCATTATTTTGATGCTCAACTATATTATATGCACTCCAAATCATCAAGTTTGATATAGATCAGTAACTCTACGTGCTTTGATCACCTAAATGACTTATGGATCACTCTTGCTCACTATCATGACTAAGTGACCTAATCATGACACTTAATGTGACCTTGATGCACATTTTGATGATATGCTATCTAATATGGTGCAAGACTTGCCCTAATTATGACCCATGCTATTTGATGCTTCAAATAAGTAACTTGTTGATCTTTATGATACTAAATCAAGCTTGTTCACTTTTGTACTTTAATGTTGACCTTCTTGCATGAAAATGATCCAATATGACTAGGTTGACAATGTTGATACTTAGGTTGCTTAATCTTGCTCGAAACTCATGTTGGCTCTATTATGAAGATGAAAATCTAAGTCCAAAATCCCTGAACTTGTAAGGATATTTCACCATAAGTAAAATGATATATGATCTAGTATGTAGCTTGTTGATGTTGCATGAATGTTGGAGATGTCGAAATAAATCATCATGATAATGGAACTTAGATTAGGTGAAACATCCACCCTTGATGAATATGTTTAAGATGACCTAAGTGTTGTGATGTTAATCTAGTCACACTTGCTTGTAATGTTAGGATCTCTTTGATGGACTCTTTTCAAAGATATAATCATCTTGTATAATGATAGTTTGCTCATATCAAGGTATGCTTTATCCTCCTATTAGCCAGACTAGCAGTATTAAAATTGCTTATATGTATGAATTATAAGATGCTTGTCTTATATACTTGTTTGAGATACATGTTCCCTACGACTACTATGTTTTGATCTTGATTACATATGTTGAACAAACTTGAAAACATAATGATAGATGTCCATTATAAAACCTTATGTACCTACATGTATTCTTGGGGAAAGGACACAAGGTGGGGTGTCCTACTTGAGTTGTCATGTTAAGGAAGACTATGTTGATACAAGGGTTAAATCTTGGCAATGGCCTTGAGGTCCCTTATGAGTAAGGTTAACTCTCGACGTTTAGTCTTGTAGTCCCTCATGTTGAAATAGGGTATCTAATCTTGAGTACCCTCACAGACCTCTTCTTTTGAGAAGTTGGTCAAAGGCCTTATGATATTGTTGGTATAATGGAAATGAGCATAAAACATGCTTCCATGTTAATAAGAAAGTCTTTAAATGTTGTTGCTTCTTTCTTGTTATCTACTTTATGCTTTTGCCAAGCAATATATGTTCTTAAAAATGTGATTTTATATGTTTTCCAGCGTACTCAACACAGTTGTGTTGATGGGTACCCATTTTATGATTAGGTAACAGGTACACTATGAACCTCTAACGATGATCAATGCTTCGACACTTGTGATAATCTGCTCATACTTTGATGATATATAATGACATACAAATGGCATACACATGGTTGATATATGGGACCTAAGATCTTATCAGGTATTAGTTTAGCATTCTTTTATGCTTTCTTGTCTCATACCTTAGTTGTTGTTTGTGGTTTTATTCATGCATATGTTATGTGATCTATCCTATGGATGGATGCTCGGGTCCTCTCACCTTTGACTTTCTAGCCATTAGGAGTGAGGATTTGGGTAAAAAACGGTTCTATGACAACAAGGATGTTCTCTCCAAGCACCCCACATACTCAGTATGCGCTCCGAGTTCCCTTAGGAAGACTCGTCACCATCCAATAAGTTTTGACACTGGAATGGATCCATGGCACAAAGCAACTACATGATTAGGGTTTCACTTGATTAGCCAAGCCAATTAGGTATCTTTTATACTGCATTAATCAAGTTACAACGTATAAACCCTAGAAAGGTTCTACAAAGATAATATAGAGTGCAACTCCAGAAGATATAAAATATGTAAGACATAAACTTGTCACATCATTTCTTGATACAGTTTCAATGCTATACACAAGGCCATCAACATTAACACATCATCAGGGTATACCAATCCCTTCTCACATCACATAAATGATATCACCTCAATTAGGCACAAGGCCTCTGTCAAGGTCATCTAGTTCCCTACAAGAACAACATCATTACCTCATCATGCCTCATGAAGGCTCATAATCACCACATATGTGTCGTATAAGAGTTACCACAACAATCATTAGTTATGGTGTTCATTCAACCTACAAGTTAGGTTTATAAGAAGAAGGAGAGAGAAAAATACTCGATCATCATGCTAATTACTCAAGCAAGTAACTCATTCATCACCATGTAGTTGAGGATAGGGTAGGGTTACTAATAGCTAACCAATTAGGGTTTCCATAGCAACAACAAAGGTCAAATCATAATATGTTACCGCCTCCCACATTCTTGGAAGCCATAGACTAAATGTTGTCATCAAAATCAATCGAGCATGAAACCAAGAATCACCTTGACCATACAAGAGGTAAACACCTCTAGCGACCACTAGAGTTGGCCAACCATTTTGACCACTATGTTTATGGTGACCAGAACACTATAGTGACCAACACAAACACCAACCTTAGTGATTGCAACAAGGTTTACAACATAGTGATCAACTTTAACAACAATGTAGTAATTGCAACAAGCATCCTAACATTATGGCCATCATCAAACCATGCATAGAGACCACTCCAAGAACTCAAGAATATTAACCGCAACAAAGGCTTCATGCATAGAGACTGCAAAACCATCTTGACCAACACATAACAGACATGAAAACTAGAGAACACAATGATCATACGAGGTCAGCACATGCATCGATTGTTACAGAAAACATAGCATCCAAGGGAGTTTGGGTTAGGGCTAAAGTGACAAAACCAAACCCCCATATCAACTGCCATCATGGCCATAGAAACCATATAGAAAACAGGGAAACACGAAGGCCAAAATAGATGTGAAACATCAAGAACCGGAAACATCACCAAGGTGAAAACCTCATGAAGATGATAAAAACCAAAACCCTGGAATGACCATCACAAGGATCAACATAGGAACCATGATATGTAAGAAAGAAAAACAAGTGTTGATCATGTGCATGCGAGAAAGAAAAACCACCATCTTCAATAAGATAGTCGAACCATGCTCAGGAGTAAAACCAACATTCAAGATGTGCATGTAAGATCCAACAACTCTACCATCCATCCAAACTCGGGTACAAGAATTAGGGTTCCAAAAAAGAGTTAATCTATACAAGATCACCACATAATCATA
Organism: Alisma plantago-aquatica; assembly: GCA_963693085.1. NCBI lineage: Eukaryota > Viridiplantae > Streptophyta > Magnoliopsida > Alismatales > Alismataceae > Alisma > Alisma plantago-aquatica. Next base: position 1,863,232,775 of record OY856409.1, on the reverse strand, counting down.
AACCCTAAATCAAGATATCATCACTACACAACTTATAATCATGTTTTAAAGATAGATCATTAACATGCAAAGATGAGTGCAGCAACAATAGATGGGAAAGTTATACAACTGGCCTTAGGTTATGAATAAACAACTCCTAAGCTGAGAAGACCTAAGAGAAGTGGGAAAACCAGAGCTTGGCTCCACTCCACGACCAAGAAAGATCACCTCAAGAGAAGAAGAACAAACCTAGGCCAAAAGGTGCACAAAGAAGAGAGGGTACAAACCCTAGGCCAAAAGGTGCACAAAGAAGATAGGGTACAAACCCTAGGCCAAAAAGGAAGGAAAAGAGAAGAGAGGATATCCTCATCTCACATAGGTACTACCATGGGAAAACCATGGATTCAACCTCTAAGAGAGAGAAAGGTTCCTCAAGAAAGACCACCATGCAAAACCATGGATCGACTAAGAGAAGAAAGAGAGGGGTAGGATTGCAAAAAATGAAATCAAGAAGGATAAACCACTTACTAAGATCAAGGATCACCAAAGGATCAAAAAAAGAGAGATGATTCAACCCTAGATCACATGTAAGGGGGAAACTGACACCTTCTTCAAGCGCAAGCACCTCTACTTGCACCACCAAGAATAAGGGACGACCAAGAAAGAAGGGAGAAGGGAGAGAGAGCTAAATGGGTAACTTGCATGTTAAGAGAGAGGTATATATACCCAAGGGTAGGAGAGGGGTAAGGAAGGTTAGGTGTCATGCACATAAGTGCCACTTGTCCTCCATATAACATCCATGCTAGCACTCAACTCAAACATGCAAATAAGATAATTAAAACCTAGGTGAGGGTAGCAGCCGCTTGGTCCCCAAACCACTCTTTGGTCAAGGGAGATGTTGTGACCAACAAGGGATTGTGATTGCTACAAACATGGAGACTAAAAGCACAAAGACCTAGGGTTCAAAACCCTAGCGGCCACTATGAGCACATAGGGACCAAGGCACTCACATAGCGACCAAGGTGCTCACACCCAAAAAACTTTATCCACAATAAAAACCAAGGGAATACACATCAGTCTCAACAACACAAAGGGGCCAACATCCATGTCAACATCAACTCAAGCATCCATGCAACCCATGCAAAACCCTAATTCTCCATCACGTGATGCCACCTCATCAACCAAGGTACAACAATGCGCCCCTTAGCATCATTATCAACAACATGATGCAAAAGCATAGTAGGCACATCCAACATATGAAAAATTGCAAGTTAAAATATCAACATGGGTAAATTGCAACTTGATCCAAAATAAGCACACATATAGCATAAGTAGCTCAAACATCATCCAAACGGAATCAAACTTAAAACATAAGCACGTCACATATTATTAAAGCACGTCATATGATTATATTAAGGTTTTAACCATATTATTATGTTAGGAAAGAAAGATCAAGTAAAAATCTAGGTTAGGGGCTTACATTAGGTATCTCCCAATGGTCGAATTCACAGAAAATATGGGTATTTCGGTATAAGGAACAACTTATTAAGTTTTAGGAAATTTTAGATCATGATTTAGCTCTCAATTAAAAGTATAAATATGTGGTTTTATGGGGTTGGTTTCTTTTGGATAAAGGCATATGTGGGGATTTCTCGATAACTCACCGAAATTAATATATACTTTGAAAATTTTATGAGAGTAATCCTCCTAGGATGAATACAAAGAGCACATAATTATAGGTATTTTCATGTGCTAATTTGTGTGATTTTAGTCACTAATTGATCTCAATAGTAGACCTTTCTATTCATTTCATTAAAGTAACATATAATCATTTGTGCATCACATATCTCTTTTTGCACTATTTGGCTTGATTTTGTCATTAGATATACTTTCCTAATGTGTTTCTTGTTATACATGAAAATCAAGTATCACAAGCAACATAAATAGCACCAGCCTCCTTGTTGGTGCCACCGACATGAACATGAAAGATTTTTTGAGAAAACTGATAGAGAAGTGAAGTTCTAAAGTTAGTGCCACTGACTGTAAACTCAGTGACAATAAATCAACAATCATAAAGTCTTCACATCAAGGTCAATGTCATTTACATTCATATCTATGGAACTTACACTACCTTAAATTGAAAAAGTAAATCACAGTCGATAGTAGAGACTATCAATCAGAGCCACTAACTCTTCTTCATCTAACAATCAATATTTTTAGTAATTAATCCAATGGTTGGTGTAATAACATGGATCTTCTAATCCCCTTTAAAGTCTAATATACCCACAATTTCCAACCTCTATCTCATTTTTGACGAAATGAAAAGAAAGAGGAGAAGAGGAGAAGACAGGGGGAAATGTGAATTTTGGTGACTTTGAGTAGTGACTTGGAGGCAAAAGTAGCATTATGTAGCACTCAAGTTTTGTTGGAATCTTTGTTATTGAGGGTTCGATGGTGAATCTACTTTGTTTCATATTTTCTTATTCTCTGGTTTTCTACTATGATATAGTGTTCATCTTATATGACTAGTTATCATAATTTATAGGCATTAGGAGTAGCTTGGTGTGCTTCTATAGTGAAAATTTGACTTTTATTAATTAAGTTGTTGTTGCATAATTTTTAGGAAGTTCGTTCTTAAATCTAGTGCATATTCACGATCACCCCAATAGTAGTTTAGTTTTTAGCGATTTAAAAGAGAGGATTTTGTGATGGGAGTTTTCATAGGCTCAGTTAATAACATGATGTGAAAGCAGGCTAACAACTAGGAGTGAATAATCAAAAGACCGGTCTTCCATATTCAATTTTAAATAAGAAATGTTACGGAAGTACAACTTTTACCAAGCTGAACATGGTTTCATGCCTTGAGAGAGGGTAATACTAACTTACAATCCCTTCTTAAAATATAACAATTACATGTTACCAATTGAATTGATTTCAATACAAATAGCATTGTGGTGAAACTTGCTAGTTTAAAGATTTCCATTCATGATTTACATCCCATCATTTAATCTACATTCTTAGTTTAATTCTTAGTTTTAATCATCCAAACCAAATATTTTATTTTCTCTAGTTGGTTTGGTTCTATTTCATAGTGATCTCTGGTGTTTTATAATTCCCTAAGTTCAACAACTCATGACTTGTGTTCCTTATTACTCCGACACAAACACTTACATTTTACACACATGGTATTAAGGTGTCAAGTTTTTGACATATTTGTCGGGGAACTAAAAATATCTAGCTCTACGAGTGCTAGAACCAACCATTCTAGGTCATTTTTCATTTTTCAAGTCATTGTAAATCCTTTTGGTATCATTTCTAGTATTTTATGGTTTTGATGTTGATTTATCGCAGGCACTAGTGCATAGTACATACTCACACCAACAATTATGGTGAGCATACCTACTCTTATCGACTTGTATTCCTTTTATGATCCCCATTGTTAGTATATTTGATTAGTTGGGCTTAGGTCCATTATATTTTTTCTTATCTCTGTTTAGCCCATGTACTCCCTAGCTCCTATACATAGGATACTCAATACTCTTATTTACTTTTTTACTGGAAGATAAACCATCTAGATGGTATCATACGTAGTGTCATAAACCTAGTCCCTCCCTATATCTTTCTCCCTTCACCATGATGGCCACACTAGAAAGAATTTTTTTATCCTAGAAGATGCTTTGATGGATCATAGAACATAAAGAAGCCAACAGTCCCTTTCTTTCATTCAGTTCATGATTAGTGACAATCCCTTTATTTTGTCTAGATCGTGATTATCCTCGATGGGATAGTAGATATCTTCTCCACACTATTTTTAATTTATTTCATATCACTCTTCTCAACATCGTGGTTGACTTCTTCTTCTTTACTTTCTAGTCGTAGTTACTCCATCAATACCATTATATGTTTTGGATTTCCTTCTTGTCACCTATCATGGCTACTTTTTTATATTAGTTTTCTATTGCATCACTTCTTTATTGCAGATGTTGGCAACGGCGGAGCCAGGGAGCAAGCCCCCCCATATATATATATATATGTATATATATAAATTTATATATTCATATATCTCTGTGTATATATATAATACATCGATATTATTATATATCATGTTTGTCCTTAACATGTTAGTGATTGTCTATAGCTTACTGGTTTAGGATGCTTAGCCTTGCCTCCTTGTGTGTTGAATGCTAGGGTTCGATACCCGTCGACTGCATTTTAGACAACTTTGCCTCGACTTGAAAATATAATATATTCACACTTTGTCCTCTACTAATCATCAAATGTCTTGTAGCGTATTGGTTTGGGATGTACTGTATTGCATCCTTGGGTATAGGGTCTGAGTTTAATACCCATTGATCCAATTTTTAATAAATTCACAGCTTGTCACCACTAAGTTGCTTTGAAATATAAAGAAATTATATATTTTACTTTATTAATCATCAAATGCTTGGTAGTGTACTGGTTTAAAATTCTCATTCTTGCATACTTTGTTGTCGGAGGCCCTAGTTCAATACCCATTAATCACATTTTTAATAACCTTGGTTACCACTACATTACTTCGAGATATAGTAAAATTACAAAAACATTCTCTCAAAGATTATTGTGTAGTCCATTGGGTGGTTGTACAATGGTCCACTCACTGGAGGTTGTAGGTTCAATTCTCACCTATATAACTTTTACTATATTTTAATATATATTTAGAGTTTTATTGCCCCCCAACTACAAAGTGTTGGCCCCATCCCTGGATGTTGGCTCTGAGTAAAAATAAACAAGAGAAAAGAAAACAAAAGACCCCATGTTGATTTATAAAGCAATAAAAAACAAAAATGGGAAATTTTTTACTTTTTCTTCCTCTCCATGTGGTTCCCAAAATCCACATGGCTGAGTAATGTTCTTAAAAATTGAAGATTTGATGTTCATCTTTCCTACCATGTAATTAATCTATTAGTACTCTCAATTTTATATCAAGATCCATTTCGGTAATGTCATTCCTTTTTCTATAAAGTTTCATTCTGGAGTACTACTTTATTACTACTGAGTTCCATTCTGGTAGTGTTGATCCTCTTTATACAAAGTTTCCATTCCAGTAGTGTTGCTCATCTTTCTACAAAGTTTCCATTTCGGTCGTATTTATGTTCCTTTCTTTGTGCTATGCTATATTCCAGTACTTTTTTTGTTTGTACCATACTACATTCCAATACTTTATTCACTTCATCATGGGTGATGCTTCAAGGCCGACTATTATTTACAATGATATGCCACACATATCTGGTGCTAAAGTTAACAATAACAATTTTCTTCTATGGATGAATGTTATCCAGAGATTTCTCTAGTCATGGGGTAAATTAAAACTTATCACTAATGAGTCACTGAGTATTCCTAACGATGCTTGGGTGATAGGAAACAACCAAGTACTCTCATGGCTCTAGGCATGTATGGAGCCAGAGGTGGGGTCAAGTACATGTGAAACCATAATGCTAAGACTATATGGGAGGAGAGGAAGCAGTTGTTCACTCAAGAAGACAATTGTCTGCTCTTGTATAACATCATGGACAAGATCTTTTCCGAACAACAAGGAGAGTGACTCTTGTCAAAGTACTTTGATGTCATGAAAGACGTGGCAAACCAATTCAACTTCTTCTCTCTGACGATGTCTATTGAAGTCATCAAGGAGCGGGAGACTCTTCTGATTGGATGCTTCCTCAATGGGCTTCATCATCACTTTGTTGTGACCTGACAACTACTCCTAGTTGGTGCAACCCTTCCATCTATGGTCTACACATATGCACGCTTGGCCAAATATGAGATGCTTACTCCTTACATCTCTCCCACTGTTGCATCTGAACCTTCACCAACAATGGTTGCAGCAACAAGAGGTCATAGTCTTAGGTGAGGCCAACACCCAATGGACTTATTATGTCAAGCTGTGCTACAATGAATATGTCTGCCACTCAAAGCATGACTATCCAACACACTACATGAGAGTATGTGGTAGGGGCTCTACCCATGTTGCTCAAGCATCTACCCACATCAATCAAGTATCTACCCTAACAATTGGTCATGCACCTCCTCCACCACATGCATTCTCTCAAAATTCTCATGTCTCGCTATCTAATGAGGAGTACGAATACCTACTCCAAGATGCCTGATATTATGGGGTTCTTCCTTCCACTACATCATTACCACTTCTGCCTCTTTAGATTGGCAAGTCGGGTATTTATCTACTGCAAATTATTCTACCTACCTAGCTACCACTTCTCAAGGTAACTATAGGTCATCCATGTTTATTGCTAGTTCTAATTAGATTGTGGATTCAGGGGCAACAAAACATATGACCGGTGTGCCCCAACTTCCAACCACATCCAATTCGCTTATCCTTCACTCCTTTTTCACCATGGTAGATGGGTCGGTTGAACGAGTGACTCGATGTGGCAATATTCCTATCTCTTATAACATCAAGATGATTGGTGTCCACTTTGTTCCAAACTTTTCATACAATTTGATGTCTCTAGCAAAAACTATTGATTCTCTCAAATGTTTTGTAACTTTTGGTCCATTTCATTTTATTTTGCAGGATCGGATGAATTTGACAATGATTAGACAATGAGTATGCTCTGGGATCTCTACTACTTATCTGCCCCACCGTCCAGCATACCATGAGTTCTTGTACGTCACTTGAATTGCATCTACTCATGGCCATTTATATTTAGACAAGCTTAAACTATTAGATAGTTATGTATCTTCTTGTTCTTCCATTCAATGTAATGCCTGACATCCAGGGAAACACCATTGTGTGTCCTTCCTAGACCGTATCTGTAAACAACCATCTCATATGTTTGACTTAGTTCATATTGATGTGTGTGGTCCATTCAGGCTTACTAGTTACAATGGCTATAGCTATTTTCTTATATACATCTGTGGATGATTTTTCTAGAATTACATGGCTTTACTTACTTTGAACTCATGATGAAGTCTTTACATTGATTTATGAGTTTTACAAATTGGTTTTAGTTCAATTTTCAATGTCTATTAAGATTGTTAGAACCAACAATGTCCTTGAATATACTCAAAAGATTATTGCCTCCTTTTACCATGATGTAGGAATGATTCATCAACGCTCGTGCGCATGATCTCCATAACAAAATTCCATTGTTAAGCGTAAAAATTGTCATTTACTTGACATTACACACTCTCTTGTCATTCATGCCAATTCACCTAAGTCTTTTTGGTCTGATGTGGTCCTCACTACTTGCTTTCTAATTGATCACCAATGTTCCTCTGTTCTTAGGAATCACACTCCTTTTTCCATTATTTTTCATCAATCTACATTGTTCCCTCTACTGCCTTGGGGTTTTTGGTTGTGTCACATTCGTTCATAATTTTTATCCCAAGGTTGACAAGCTTTCCCCCCAATATATCCAAACAATATTTCTTGGTTACCCTTTTTCTAAAAAAAGATATGACTGTCTTGAACCTAACTATGGCAGAATCTATATCTCTGTAGATGTCACCTTTCATGAGGATGAAATGTTCTTGTCCTCACTCCATTAATCATATAGATACTATGGTCTCAGTGTCTGATCCATTCATCCCACCGACACCATTGGCACCATCCACAACATCGAATTGGTGCATGGAAGATGAGTCACTAGCTGCATTTGCATCATTATTGTCAGTTATGAACCCATCCAATCTATTGGTGGCACTACAGAAAGGTTACTCTAGCACTATCAAGCATCCTATTTCTAACACTTGTTTTCTAGCATGTCTTTCTTCTTCTGTCTCATCCTTTGCTACTACCCTAGACACAACATATATTCCTAAGTGTCCAGAAGATGCTCTATGCCATCCTGGATAGAAATCTTCCATGATGGAAGATATGTGGGATCTCTACGAACAACAAGACGTGGGATCTTATGACCCCACCAACATGAAAAAAATATCATAGTTTGCTGATGGATTTTCTCAGTAAAACATAAGTCGGATGTCTCTATTAAATGACTCAAGGCGCGTATGGTTGCCAAAGGATTCACCCAAACCTTTGGCATGGATTACTTTGAGACATTCTCCCAGTGATAAGGATTGCATCCATCTACATCCTTATCTCCCTTGCAGCTCACCTTGACTGGCCTCTTTACCGTCTCGAAATCAAGAATGCATTTCTTCACAGAGATCTCCTGGAGGAGTCTACATGTAGCAACCACCCAAATTTTTTGCTAAGGGGGTGTCTTTTCACAAATTATGTTGTCTTCAATGATCTATCTGCGGCCTCAAGAAGTCTCCAAGGGTCTGGTTCAACAAGTTAAGTGATGTCTTAACACAACTTAACTTTCAAAGGTTATCCATAAACCACTTGTTGTTCTTCTCCAAGTCCTCCAAAGGGTGTGTTCTTATCGTTGTCTACGTCGATGATATCACATCACCGATGATGATATGATGGGGACATCCCAGCTCAAGCAATATCTACATGCACATTTCCATATAAAGGACTTGGGCACTTTGTGATACTTCCTTAGAATCTATGTCCTCTGTTCAGCCTCAGGGATCAGTCTATCACAAAGATGCTATGTCTTGGACCTACTTTAAGAGGCCAACATGGCAGAATCCAAACCAGTCTCTATCCTGATGGACTACTATATGAAGCTTATACATGAAGGAGAACTCTTTGTTGATCCAGAAAAGTATCATCGTATAGTTGAGAAGCTGATTTACTTGACAATTACTCGACCATATATTGCCTATGTTGTTGGGGTAGTCATCTAACACACAAGTGCACCAATCTAGGTCCATTGGTCAAGTGCTCAATGTATTCTTCTCTATCTCAAGAGTGCTCCAAGACGAGGATTTATCTATAAACGTCTTATGTCTAAGGTAATATCTATCTCCATATATGTAGATGCAGATTGGACTGGTGATTCTAAAGACTAACGATCCACTTTTGACTATTGTGTCATGATTGGCATTCACCCAGTTTCCCGGAGGAGTAAAAAATAGGTAGTGGTAGCTCGCTCCAGCAGCAAGGCAGAACATCAAGCTATGGCTAATGCATGTTGTGATCTACAGTGGGTTTGGTCCATCTTGACTGAGTTTGAAATTTCTTTTCAAACTCCAGCTACTTTATATTGTGACAACCATGTAGCTATATACATAGCTAATAATCCAGTCTTCTACGAGCGCACAAAACACATCAAAGTTGACTGCCATTTTGTGCGGGATCTGGTCAAAGCCAAGCAGATTATCACTCCTCACATCAGCATAGGTGATCAAGTTGCAGACATCCTTACCAAACATCTTCCTCCTTCTTTATTCAAGTATATGGGCATCAAACTAGGACTTCATAATGTTTACTCTCTAACTTGAGGCGGTGTGTTAGTATATTTGATTAGTTGGGCTTAGGCCCATTGTATTTTTCCTTGTCTCTGTTTAGCCCAGTACTCCCTACCTCCTATTTATAGGGAACCCAATACTCTTATTTGCTTTACTGAAAGATAAATCTTCTATACTATATACCCACAAACAAGAAGTGCATGTAAATATGTCTCATCATGAAGATTATATTGTAAATGTAGGCGGTGGTAGTGATTAAATGTTGATGTACAACTTAAGCAAGATCTGAGAAATATAGGATGGGATTTGGGCCTCTTTGGGTACTGCTCAGCATGGCCCTATTAGAAAACAAGCCATCGATAGTGGCAACTACAAGCTTTCTCCATGACTAGTATTGCATATAAAGTCTCAACCATTCTATGGGCACCAAACAAAGATCCCATGAAGCACAATAGCAATTTTGTAGAGGATTGTGATACAATGAAGATTGATAGGATGCCCACAACAACAATCTATCTCAAGCTCTTCCCTTTTTCCTTAATGGGTAAATATAATACTTGGTTAGAATGTTTGACTAGGAATTATGTAGAGAATTTTTATCAAAATGGTTGCCAAATTCTTTGCGAGATACGTTCCACCATGGAAAACTATAGAATTTTTAGGAAAGATATACAAATTACAACAAACACATGATGAATCTTATTTTGAAACTTGGGAGAAATTATAAAACATATTGAGAAAGTGTTTGTAGGAATCTTGGGAGTAGAAAACACAATGGCAGGATGCGTGTAACATAACAAAACCAAAATTTGGCTTAAAAATTTATACCTTAAAGTGGAAGAGATTCCAATGGCTCAACTTGTAACGATCGATATAGATTTAGATCCTCCAATCTATGTCTCTCTTGAAATTCTCCAGATGAACAAGTGGAACTTGTCTCCAATGTCTCTAACACTCTGGAAATTGCCTCAGGATGCGTGTAGAGAACTATTTTTTCTATGGCTAATCATAGAAATCCATTAGTGATTATCAGGGTAGATTATTAGATTCTACTGGCAATTTCCATGGATCACAAGTTCAAAGAGTTATCTTTTATAAATCTAATCTCAAACACTACAAAAAATAGTCTTTAGCTACAAAAAATTGTATACAAACTGCCAATTTTTGTAGTTAAAAGTTTTTGCTAAATATATCCTTACATTCAGAATATGAATATAATACTCACGTAGCTATATTTATTGGCCCAAGATGTGATTTTGTTTTTTATTCTGATGATCATGTCCATATAGATCTCCTTACTCACTCTTGTGTGGAGGATGGATATACCTAAATTCTATGTCTCTTGAATATTAATTCTTCTACATATTGATTTTCATTAAATATGGTCTGGCATGATGTTGATTCAAATCTTTTAAGACATTTCACCGTTGTCAGTGCTTGTTTGGTTTAAGCCTCCCTTAATAAGATGATATCATCCACGAAACATACGTGAGATTCATTACCCCACTTCTCAATAGTTTGCATGGTATCCCCTTACCATCATTCTCCTCAATGGTGATATCTTGACTGAAACACTCAAGGCATAAAACAAAGATGTAGGGTGACAGTGGGTCACCTTGTCGCACCCCCTGATTTGCTTTGAATTTCTCAATAGTATCACCATTCCATGAAATCATAATGTCGCTTGTTGTAATTATATTCATGATCAAGGTTATGAGTAGTGGAGCTATCGATGTTCTTTGGAGTGTGTCAAAGGATGAATGTCCAACCCATTTTATCATACTCCTTGGAAAGGTCAAGCTTTACGACCACGATTGGCATCTTGCTAATTATGAATTTCATAGAGTGTATTATCTTCTGGACCAATATAATGTTGTCAGAAATCTTCCTACCTAGGATAAATGCTCCTTGAATGGGTGAAATCTAGCTCGACAAGAAAGGTTTGAGTCTCTCTATAATAATCTTGGAGAGGATTTTTAGGCTAACATTGTTTAATGCAATGGGCCACAACTAGTGGCATGATTCAGGTGTGATTCATTTAGGATTTAGGATGAGAATGGACTTGGACATCTGTTCATTGATTGAATGACTTGAAAAATAGCTAGAGATCGTCAGGAATAGGGAGTTTTTAATGGTGTTTCAATTTGATTACATGAAGCCAACATTAGTGCCATTGGGGCCCGGGGCTTTGATCGAGTACACCATCATGAGGATTTGGAAAATCTCCTTGATAGTTGGCATCCTTCCAATGTTATTAGCTTCTTGGGTAGTAAAAGGGTTAAGGTTCCTGGGAATGTAGTGCATGCCTAAAGTTTGCTAATAGAATTATCTTCAATTAATAGGTTCTTGTAAAAACCTCATACTAGAGTTTTAAGTTCAGTAGTGTTTTCAATCCACCTTCCCTCTACATTCTTCAGTTTCTTGATGTAGTTCTTTCTCCTTTTAGCTTTCACAATGGAATAGAAGTATTTCATGTTTGCATCCCATTCTCTTAGCCTGCCACATCTCCAATTCTTCCTCCACTCCTCTGACTTTAGGGAAAGGATATAGTTGTATTCTTTTTGAAACATATCGTGGTAGAGTCCAGAGCTTCCTAATAATGATCAACAAGGATGGTTTAGTTATTGGTAATATCCTTGAGTAAGTGTGTTCTTATAATGTTTGTCTAGGCTCTTTCTTTTTGGTCCCGAATGTTTTCTTTCAACATGAAATGATATGTTGCTTCATGGAATTGATCATTGTTGTTCCAATTGTTGTAAAGAGGATTGGAAAGTTGGATGCTTGCACTAGGTGGAGTAGGTTTTAATAGGATAATATATTTTTGTTCTATTAACATTTGTATGTATCAGGATAGGTGATTGGTCTAAACTAATTTGAGGTAGGACCTCGACAATATTTTGGGGAAACTAATTGATCCCTTCCTTATTTGTGATTGCTCTATCCATTCATTTTTGGAGAAGCCCTATTTTAAAAGTCATCTTAGAGCCCATGGCACCTGAATCCCCTAGATTAGCTTCCACTAGCACATCCACAAACTCTCTATTGTTTTTAACATTCACGGGTTCTCCACCACTTTTCTCATCAATGCTCAAAGCAACATTGAAGTCTCCTACCACAAACCAAAGATGGTTAGAAACACTAGCTAACGTATTAAGGTGTTTTCATAGGATTCTTCTTTTAATATGTTTTGTACTTGCATAAACAAATGTCAGGCGGTAGCTATTATCAATGGAGATATGGACAAATTATTTACCGCAAGTGAGAATCTCCACTCTTCTTATTTTCTCTTACCACATTACCAAATTCTACATGAGAAGCCTAAAGCCTCGACTCTATAGGACATATCAAACCCCAGGGTCTTGATAATTCTATCTGCATCAGGGCCACTTGTTCTTGGTTCAATTAAGTGCTAGCATGTTGAATTTTTGACGATGGACCATCTCACATAGTGTGTTTTGGGTATCTAAATCACAGATCCCTTGCACATTTCATACCGACACGATCATCAAATAGATAGTTGTAGTGGTACCTGGTCTCCTTCGCCTTCTAAATCTAGGTTTTGGGTTTATGTCTCAGTTATTCTGATTTCCTCTATTGTAGATTGTTTTATTCTCTTGCAAGAACCACTTCTTGTAAGTTCATTTGAGGTGAGGATTTTCCTATTTTTTAGGTGGATGTCAACATACACCCCAAACGTAGGTTGATTTGAGGGTCCTCCTGCATGTTGGGTGTAGATTAGTTATGTCCTAGATTAAATCAAAGAGCATCAGTCGTCTGTCCTGCATCATCCAGTATGAAAATTGTGTCATCATCGAGTATGCTTGTTGCCTGGTGCATTGTTGTTTTCCTTGATTCATTGTTCCTCATGGATTGAATATTAACTTGACTTTACTTGGATGACTGTGAAGACTTTGAGGGATTTTCTGTGACTTTGTGACTTATCTTCTTGAAGTCTGCCTTCTTCTGCTTTCAATCAAATCTAGTTACTTTCTCTATGATCCTCTCAGGGATATCTTCACTTTCATGTCATTTTGCTTCAACATTGAGGTTTCTGAATCTATTCATTGTAACGATTCGACTTCTTGTTACATCCCCTTATTTCCTTGGTTTTTTGCAAAAGGTTTAGCATGCATAATTTTTGAGAAGTTTCCTTGGGGCATAGGTTCAACTGGTTGATCTGTGGATGTCAAGGGGACTAAGGCACGGGCTTTGGAACATTCCTCTTCTTTGATTATACAAGTCGATTTTGTGTTGCCCATTCTATCACAAAACATACAAATACTTTGTAGGTTTTCATATTTAAATTTGTAATGTTCTCCTTGTATCACAATTTCTGGGACTAGATGCCTTGTTGTGTCTAGTTTAACCATGATGGGGGCGAATTTGCCTCTTCTCTTTAGGTCTATATTCATATATACCTTTATAGTAGTTTAGATGGTATCACCTACTTCCTCTAGAAAATGTCGTTGGTAAAGAAAAATTGTAAGGTTGGGGATACGAACCCAAACCACTGTGTGTTTAGGGTTTAATCTTGTGGGTGAAAAGGATGGGTCCTAGGGTTGTACAATCAGATTAAAAAATGTCAACATCATCCACGTTCCACACACATTCATTCAAGGAGCTTATGATCTGGTCCTTGTTAGGAACACCACCAAGCTTAGAGGGAAACTTCTGTAGGATGTGCCAGCTGCAGAAGTGATGCTTGCAATTTGGAAAAACAGCAATGATAGCAACATTCATAGCAGAGTCATGATCGATTATGATGGAAATCGGCTCCTTGCCAAAACAAAGTATTGCTTGAAAACCCATACAAAGGAGTCGTACTTCTCATCAATCAGCAAAGCTAAAGCAAACAACACTGTCTTGCGATGGTGATCAACACCACCAAACATTCCAAAAACCATCGAATACTTGTTGGTGCGGTAGGTGGTGTCAAATACAATCGCATCGCCAAACAACCCGCAGTCTTCAACGGAGACATGATCAGCCCAAAATAGAGAGTCAGGCAGCAATCGAGATCATTTTGGTAGGTATAGAAGAATTTCAGATCAAGGACCTTAAACCTAGAAAAGTGATCCAAAACGATGTCGACGTCGTATTTGGTTGCCTCTTTCCTATTGCTATTTATGTGTCCATGAGCTTGTCTGCTGGTAAATGTCAGATTTTCATAGCCGCCAGACTCAGATGCTATCAATACAATTTGTCTCGATACATGTATGTTAGCTTGGCTCATGGAAGAAAGGATCTCTTTTTGAGTTTCATCAAGAGATGAGTTACACTTCAGGTAACAGAGATGAGCATCGTCAACAAGATCGTTGTTGTGTTCCTCAACAAAGGCAGTCACAACCCACATGGATGAGGACTTATCCAGTGTGAACCAGATCATGGCTCCACAACCACACCTCTTCACAGAACGCCTGTGCTTCTTGGACAAATTATCCTACAAGTTACCCACTTCATCACAAACGGGGCTCAGAAGCCCTCTTGACCTCTTAGAACGACTGATTTTACCCTGCTTGTCACAAACCAGATCTTTGGCAACCAGAATCTTAGTTCTCCATTCATACCTATTGTCGTCTTTCCTGATGTTAAAACCAATCATGCCAGTGTAGCTAGAATAGAAGGAGATACCTTCATCTAAACTTCCAAACTAGAGACCAATTCTAGGGACTGCAGCTGGGGTCAGAGTGGAAGCACCAACAGAAGAAGAAGAATGGGGATTATCATTGTCACAACTGACACTTGCATCAGTAGCATTTGTATCAAGGCTGGGATCCATAACAGCGTGTGGGAGTAACTCTGCAAGACAGAAGAGTAACCCTGAAACACCAAATAGTAACTCTGTCAGTCCGAAGAGTAATGACGTATAACAAAAGAGTAACTATGTGAAACATAAAAATATGTATGACAGTTACTACTTCAAAAACGAAAAATGCAGACACAAAATTAGGTTTCTTTCCCCCACAAAAGACAGAGAGATGAATATACATTGTGATGATGAAAAAGCGAGAAAATGAGTATAACTGATTGAAGTGACGAAGAGAATACAAAACGAACTGGTTGTAGCTCGGACAAACTACTACTCCTAAAATGTAGATAGATCAGGGAATTATCCCACCCCTCCCTCCTCCTCAACGATGTGAGATTCACAACAGCAGGTCTAGAGTGTGGATTTGACCTGGTGAAGATCAATATCTTCACCGGATACTCCGAAGAATGTCACAGAAGGTTCAAATCTGTGCAAATACACCTTCGTCGTCCTCCTCTACAAAAAATGATAACTGGGGAAGCCGTTCTTGCTGTTCGGGTATGGAGATGCAGATAGGGATTGATGACCAAGAACTATAAATGCACATAAAAAATCATCACGGAACATAAAAGCATGTATGGCAATTACTACTTCAAAATAAAAATCTTGACACAAATTGGGTTTCCCACACACGGTAGATTTCCTATAAAGTAAGAGTGATGATCTCGTAACCATGGGATGATTTAACGAAGCCAAACACAAACCCACCATCAACATTGGAATATTCATTCACAGAGCCGGTCGGTAAGAGTGCAAAAGAAAGAAAAAAAGGCCACCGGCGATGCACATCGAAGCCAGTAAACGATAAGCAGATGAGCGCAGGTTGGGATGATGCTAATGATGGGGGATGATTGCTTTTTTACCTAAAAGCAGCAATTCGCAATAGAGATCAATCACGTAGATTAGGCTCGCCGAGAGTGAGGGCGGAGGTTAAGAGGGAAGAAGGGGGAGAGCAGCAATCAAGTAGTGACTATCGGCCATGAATTCGGAACAAGTTAAATTTGCTGGGGCTCTAATTGCACTCTTTCCCAGTTGTTGCCTCCAGCCGTTCTATTCTGACCCTTAGCTCACTTCTTTAATGCTCTCTGTCGCCGACGACGCTCTCTGATTCTCTTCCCACCGCCAAAATCCCGCAAACTAGCCACACAGGGACATGGTGAATCCGATGAGCTGAAAGGTACCCAACCCCAACAGCAACAGGAATGCTACATGCCTTCGGAATGGAAAGGGTTCATTGAAGGTAGAAGGGCGCCGTCCAACGGCTGATGCACAAAAATGTGCGATTTGAGCAGGTCGGCGGCGGAACTACATGTGAAGAAGACGGAATCCGCTTCTTCAAATTTTCAAACTATTTACTGATTATGCCACCGCGCCATATATATATATATTGGATGGGTAGCAAAGCTACTGTACTCGTGCGAGCAATGAATACACAACTATATATATATATATATAAAGTCATGCTAGAATACACTCGAGTGTACAGATCGTACAAGTACACTCAAGTGTGCTTGCATATCAAGACCATTTTTTGCAAAATATAAACCATTAATCTTCATCGTCATATTATAACTAGGCTACATACAAATTTTGAGCCCATTTGGATGAGTGTAAATCACTCATCTAAGAGAAACAAAATCGACGCGTGAAACTAATTTGAAATGCATAATTTTTGCGGTCTTTATAACACGACCTATACATGTTTAAATGTGCTCCAATTTTGCATATGCGCTATTCACAAGATGTTTAAGAAGATCAACGGATTAGATTTTTGAAAAAAATATTGCATCATAAAAAACTACTTGAGTGTATACTGCTCCGAATACACTCGAGTGTATTCTAGCTTGACTCTCTCTCTCTCTCTCTCTATATATATATATATATATAATCAAATTAAAATATATGATACATATGAATTTAAATTAAATAAAAATTATAATATATTTGATTTTGTGATCTTATATTTGTTTATGAACTGGATAAAAAGTTACAAATATTATTATGTTAATATGATTTATTTTAGTATATTAATTTTTAACAATAATAAAAAGAATGCTCCATAATATTTTTTTGTTGTATTTATGATCATATGTATCATATATATTATTTTGATTATCTATTCTTATTATTTTGTATATTTACTTTATATAATTGACATGTTTTTATTTTTTGATATTATGTATCATATATATACATATATATCACATCATTGAAAAACTACTTGAGTGTATTCTGCTCCGGATATACTCGAGTGTATTCCAGCTTGACTCTCTCTCTCTATGTGTGTGTGTGTTTTATGTGCACCAACATGTCTTATATACTACTATATTATTTTTTATTTTAGCGTTTTCTTATTTTTATTGCCATATTTTTTTTCTAAGTTTACAAATATATATATATATATGCTTTATTTCTATAATTTTAAACTTTATCACATAATTTTAGTATTGCAGTCTTTAATTTTAAATATTTTTATCTACATTTATAAATATTATGTATTAATAAAATACAATATTATGTTATTATTTTATTATATTCATATATTATTTTAAATATATAGTTAATTGTATATAAGTTAATGTAGATTATGTTCATTTAGCAATTTAACATATATATGTATATATAACATATATGGTATCATAATCAAGAAAAAAAAAGCTATACGTCCTCACTGGGGACACAATGCTCTGGAGACAATACATCCCCATTGGAGACATATTATTTTTTGAAAGTAACAATACGTCTCCTGAAGGGACATATTGACCCCACCAGAAGCAATACGTCTTCAAACGTCCTCTTTGAGGACACATTGCCTCAGAAACATGTCATTTTGGTAATTAAATTCTGAATCACGTCATTTAGGTAATTAAAATGCCTAAACATGTCATTTTGATTTTTTTGACCTATTGATAACTAAGACTCAGAAGAGTTCAGAGTTGAATGTTAGTTCATTAAAACAAATCTTATCATCATCTCCAGATGCTAACACGTAGCTTAAACTACCCAGAACCTGTTTGTACGTACTCTCAGTGAGTGGTATGGATAAACATCTCCTTAGGAATTTCCCACAAGCTGATTGTCATTTTTTCCCTGTTAACTTTGTCTAACTTAATGACATTATTTAGAATGAGTACACTTATTGGCAAACCATCTAAGATGATTCTCTTGAAGTCTGCCTTGATGCTTGTTGTTCTGACTTCGTTTCTCATGTTGTTATCTCTTTGTTATATTGTTCTCCCCCAAACATTGGTGGCATCATTCTTATTTTCATATGCCCACAATATGAGCCGCTTTGTTTTATTGCAACTTAACATTTGCTACCCTATAATGTCGTTGGACTGGCTTAAAAAGCTTACCTTTCAACCCAAGGGAATTTATGGTTCTGAGGTATAATGGATTGATTTTCCCTCTAAATTCTACCAAAAAGAACTCTAGTTGCTTAATCAGGATCTGTTTCTTAATCAACGCAATCCATAAGAAGACCTGTTCTGTTTCCTGTCTACTCTTATAGAAACTCTACTATAAGAAAAACTCAAAATATGATTTGTGAAACGTAAAACCAAGATGAATTCTCAATGTATACTGTGTAAACCTCAGTTTGTATTGAATATTCTCCTGATGGAGATACACACAACATGATTATTGAGCTCAATGTCTATTTCATCTTTTCGATTTCAAAATTTCCCATATAGTAGTAAACTCCTGATGTTTTTTTTCCATTATTCTCATGGTTATGCGTCTGTGTATGCATGGTTGAATGTATAGAGTAATCCTAACGGTTCACAAGCTACATAGAGGTTGAACGTGTAACATGAAGGTAAATGTTGGGGTGTCTTATTAACACTACAGATTGAACTAGTGTTACCCCTAAAATGGACATGAGTCGTATCAAACTAGTATGTGGTTTTGTAAATTTGTATATATGTATGTTCATCACTTTCAAGGTATTACCGGCTTTAGATTGTGGTAGTCGTTGTACGCCAATGATTCTAATAGACATTCGATAACATCTAATAAAATATGGCATGGCAATGACATTCTTAAATCAATGTAAACCATTGACACATAGGGTCGTGTCACAATCATTGATAGTCGGGTTGCCACACTTTATAAGAGTTCAAAAGAAAAAAATGATAAGATACCTTTGATTGTGATAGAACTACTATGAGAAACAATAATAAGTGACCACCCGCCTGTGAACTATACAAATCAAAGGTTTGTGTGGCAAGTAGGTAAATAAAAAATGGTCCCAAGGTTCAAATTTAGGCCACTTTGTTAAATGCCATTCAACTGAATGAACATGCCATCCCCAACCAATATTTGAGAAAAAAAACCAATATTTGAGAGAAGAATATTATCTTAACGCTGGAGCTAGTATTGTCATATGAGGAGGCACACCCTACTCACGGTGTCATATTAATACCTTACTTGTTGGCCACGTGTCTGCCTATGGGGAGACGTGCCAACTTGGAGTGTCTTATCAACAAAGGATTGAGCTTGTGTCACTTCTAGGCAGTGTACCTGAGTTCTTACTATTCAGATCGTCTGTCAATATGTACTGCACTATGCATCCATGTATATTTTTAGAGATTAGTTATACAACACCAAAATTGAATAAGAAAGCAAACCCTTTTAACTTCTAACACACAGTCCCCAATACGGCAATACAAGAATGCAGCCTGTTTTGATTGAGATAAGTGTAATTAAAATAAGAGTGGGAGAGAGGGAGTCACGGTAGGAGAGAAAAAAACAAGAAGTTATTTTTGTCAATAACTAATAAAATCGTAACATATTTTTTAACGAAACAAAAACGGTTGCATTCTTTACAAAAAGTACCTTACAACAAAACTAATTTGATATACAATTGAGAAAATATAATATACAATCTGAAAAATAAAATATCAATAACAATAAACTAGACCAGAGATAACAATAAATTGGATCAAAAATTACAACAAACTGTACTAGCGATAACAATTAAATTTTAAAAATTAATGGTACTACTTTTCTCATATTCTTTGTATTTTCTCTCTCTTACAAAAGTAACAAATTGCATTAGAGATAACAACAAATTAGACCGGAGATGAAATGAGAAAAAAAGAGTGACTGAAATGAGAGAGAAAATAAAAGATATTTATTTTGTTAATAACTTTTAAACCGTAATGTATTTTTGACGAAATAAAAATTGTTAGATTCTTTATAGAAAATTTGTTATAACAAGACTAAAGTTGACATACTTTTAAGAAATATGATATGTTATTTTTTATTATCTCCAATCTATTATATTGCTATCTCTGGTCTAATGTTTTGTTTTTCTCTCTCCTCCTCATTATACTCATTGTAAAAAGGTATATCATCATTGGTAGTCTGGTTTGTTGCTATCTCTGGTCTAGTTTGGTGTTTCTGATTCAACATTTGATTTTATAAGAGAGAGAAAATATGACAAATAGGAGAGAAAATACACCATTGGTCTTGTTGAAATGTATGATTTTTTTTATCGCTATACTAGTTTGTTGTTATCTCTAATACATTTTTTTATTTTTTAAGAGAGATAAAATACAAAAAATAGGAGGGAGGTGGCACCATTTTAAAAAAAAAATTTAGTTGTTATCTCTAGTCAAATTCTTTGTTATCTCTACTCCAATTTGTTGTTATCTCTAGTCCAATTCTTTGTTATCTCTAGTCCAATTTGTTGTTATCTCTAGTCTAATTTTTTGTTATCTCTAGTCCAATATGTTGTTATCTCTAGTCAAATTTTTACTATCTAGGTAGTACATTTTATAATTTTTTTTAATCTCTAATCAAATTTTTTATTATCTCTGATCTAGTTTGTTGTTCTAGTCAAATTTTTGGTCATGTCTAGTCAATTTTTTATTATCTCTGAGCTAATTTGTTATCTGTAGTCAATTTTTTTATTATCTCTAGACAATTTTTTTGTTATCTCTATTCAAATTTGTTGTTATCTCTAATCATATTTTTTTTATTATCCTTAGTAATTTTTTTTGTTAATCAAGTAGTATATTTTTTTTTAAAATTAGTTGTTATCTTTAGTCAAATTTTTTATTATCTCTGATCTAGTTTTTGTTATCTTTAGTCAATTTTTTATCTCTAGTCAAATTTTTTATTACCTAGTAGTATATTTTTTTCTTCTAAAATTAGTAGTTATCACTAGTCAATTTTTTTGTTATCTTCGATCTAGTTTGTTGTTAGCTCTGGTATAATTTTTTATTTATAAGAGAGAGAAAATATAATGAATATGAGGGAAGTATTATTTAAATTTAGCTATTCTCTGGTCTAATTTGTTGTTATCTTTAGTCCAATCTGTTGTTATCTTTGGGCCAATTTATTGTTGTCGCTCATCTAATTTGTTATTTTTAAGAGAGAGAATAAAATGAATAATAGAGAAGTAGTGTATTTTTTTAAAATTAGTTGTTATCCATGGTCTAATTTGTTGTTATTTCTTATTGAGTTTGTTGTTATCCTTGGTCCAATTTGTTTTTATCTTTGGGCCAACTTGTAGTTACCTATAGTCTAGTTTATTATTTTTATAAGAGAGAGAAAATATGAGAATATGAGGGAAGTGATGTACTTAATCATTTAAATTAGTTGTTATTGTTGGGCCAATTTGTTGCTATCCCCGGGCTAATTTTTTGTCATCTCTTGTACAATTTGTTATTTTTGTAAGAGAGAGAAATACAAATAATAAGTCCAATTTGTTGTTTTTGAGTGAAATGAGGAGAGAGAACTACTTTCCTCCGCCCTCATTTGTTAACGATACTAAATTTTTTATTATATATTTTTTTCAAAAATATGTCAACATTATTTTTGTTAGAAGGTATTTTTATAACCAATCGAATGGTTTTTATTTCATTAAAAAATCATTAGAACTTCAAAATCATGTGCAAAATAAATATCTCACTCCTCTTTTTTTCTCTCTCCTTCCACCCTCTCTCTCCACACTCCCTCTTTCTCCACTCTTCTCAGGAAGAACGTAGTCACTCCCTCTCGATCAATCTCTTTCCCTCTTTTAGACTATGTATTAAATTTAAAAAATATATATCAACATTGATATTGTTGAAAGTAGTTTTTGTAAAGAATATAGTACTTTTTATTTTGTCAAAATATACATTACGGTTTAAAAATTATGGACAAAATAAATATCTCTCTCTTCTTTTATCTCTCCATCCTCCCGCTCTCTCTCTCTCACTCCCTCTCTCTTTCCACCTACTCCCTCTCATTCACACACTTTCCTAGCAAGCAACAACTTGCCGTCCACCACAATTGGTTACCCCATCTTGAGCCTATGATTGATAGCAAGGTGGTGGGCCATACACTAGGAGACAAATGGTGTTTCCATTTCTAGTTTTCTTTCTACTACACATAGCATTTTTCTATTTTTTTTTTAAATTTCATTAAGCTTGTTACCATAACTAGTCTTGTTAAGTATGTCGACATCAATCTTGTTGTAGCATATTTTATGTAAGGAATCTAGCCGTTTTTATTTTGTCAAAAAAATCATTACATGTTGGAAGTTATACAAAAAATATTTTTCTCTTGTTAAATCTAGAATGGATAATTTGCTCTGGGGGGAGAGTGAATAGAGCTGAATGCACTTAAATAAAATTCATTAGACCTTCAAGATATTTTATAAGATAAGGTTGCTAATATGGAAAATTTGATGTGCAACTAAAAATACATAACAAGGATGAGAAAGATTGAATATGCACAAATTAACAAGCTATGCAGAGTGGTTTCGTACTTCAAACTAGAAGTATGTCAGTCTACTACCTATAGAGGTAAACCTCTAGAATTTCTTAACCATTGCACTCTATATTCATCATAAGACATATAATACATAACCTTCTAAATGACTTACCTATCCAAGTCAAGAGTCTTCAACCTACCCAAGGACTTACCCACTTTGCAAGGAGTCTTCTTCCTTCACCAAAGACTTACCCACCCTTGCATAAGTCTTTGGTCTTGAAGGAATTACCCACTCTTCTTGGATCTTCATCCTTTGACTTCACCTTCTCCAAGGAGAAGCTTTCACCAAGGACTTACCTACTTGATTAAGGAGTCTTTTGTCTTCACCAATGGCTTACCCACTCTTGCTCCAAGTCTTCGGCCTTGCCTTCTTATTCACCAAGGGACTCCTTCCTTTGCTCTTCTTCACCTCTCTTAGTTAAGAGAGAGAACCTTCATGTTCATGGTTAAATGAGAGATTCAGAGGTGGTGGAAGTGAGATCCTTACAAGATATATATGTAGGACTAGCTCTCTTACAAATTTCCTACTCACTCTAATGGATGATGCATGCGATTAATCTTATAAAGAGATGAAAGCTGTAAGATGTACTTAACTATAGAATAGAGACCTTCATAGTGCTTGGCTAACCATGGGATGAAGCCCAAGGGGTTCTATTTATAGTTGAGGATGCCTAAAAGCCTTTGGGAATACTTAAGGACAAATACTAGCCGTTTGGGATGTTGCAACAGATACTTTTTTTTGAGTTTTATAACATTCTATGGGCTAGAAGCACATTTCTACACTTTTCGTATAGTGCGATCGATCAAGTTTCAATAAAGGTAACTCGACCGATTACAAAGCCGATTTGATCCATCGGTCGAGTTTATCTTGGATGAAACTCGACCGATCACTTAAATAAGTATTTCTTAGTGTAGGGATCAGTCGAGTTCGGTGAGTATGCAACTCGACCAAACTATGACATTCTCAAGATCCATTAAGGGATCGATCGAGTTTGTAACTCGACCGACAAACAACCTATATTGAAGTTTGGAAAATATCATTTAAGTACTTAAATATTTTATTTAAGTGCTCTTGATTTTCACTAAGCTTAATTACAAGTCATACAATCATTACAAATGATTTACAACATGATTCTAATAGATTTACATCATATTCCACAAAAGTGCACTTATATTGATTTTGACTTGTCTTTTCTCCAATTTGAGATGCGTAAGTTAGGACATTTGGAGTGTCTCTATACCTAATCTAAAACCACTCTAATAGAAATATTAGACACAAATAAGTAGAATGATTTAGTCATTATCAAAATAAGGATTTGGTCAATTTAGACCTAGAGTCAACTTTCTCCTCCTTTTTGAATATGACAAACCATTACATAAATGTGAAAGTATTTAAGTAAAGTCATACCTCTAGAGGAACCTAGGGTTTTCAATAGAATTGAGTTCATATTCTCCCCCTCAATTGATGCTAGTGGAGTTCTCATACTCCCCCTCAATTGATGCTATTTCTTCTTTATGGTTAGCTTTTATAACATTTATAGAAATACTATGTCTTCTACTCATATATGTTCTAGACATATATGTCTTCTTCCCTTTACCTTCTCCCTTTTACATAAGGGACATACTTTTTCTCTCTTCATGTAAGACACACATTAACATTTACCGTTCATGTAAGACATGCTTTCTCCCCCTGCTTTATAAAAGAAGACATGCTTTCTCCCCCTTTGTCATTTCAAAAAGTGGGGGTATGAAGAGATTAGAAACACTTTGTTAAAAGAAAGGAGATAATAAATGTTATAAGGGAGAGTAGAAGAGAAAAAATTAGGGGCTTGTCCAAGCATAATATATAAAGCAGATCAAGGCATGCACTTGAGCAATCCATAAAGTTATTCTAGCAAGGATCAAGGCAAGATAAAGTGCTGCATAAAAAATAATGAATCACAATTTTGACCCTCAAGATGACGGAATTCATCCAGAAAACGTCAGGGCTCATGAAAGCGATGAGTCTTGCTCAGAAGACTGTTTCTGCATAAAAAAAATCTTGCATCAAAATCTGGTGCTGGAGCAAAATTTGCATAAATTCTAAGGATGTTCCGATTTCTACATACAATGTAGCTCTATATATTCTGCATAATGCTATGCAAGCAACTTAAGATAGTTGATATGTAAGTTAAGGAACAAGCTCGATTAAGAAAAAAACATGATACGAGCATAACATATAGTTAAATACCACTTGATGAAAATATAAACAAGGCTATAACTACATATATATGAAATATTAGTAGATGATATCACAAGTTAGGGATACTAGTAGGGTTTAGATCATAGAAAAAATACATAAGTTAAAGAACAAGCTATGCATAGATGTAGAGATATATCCAAACAAAGAGATGTGCAGTTTTAGAAGTAATAAAGGATATAGCTCACTATCAAGTATGCATCATTACCAAAAGATGATTACCACTAAGAACCTCAAGGAAGATAGATGTTGCAAGTTAGAGCACAATGGAAGCAATTTAAGACACAACCAAGATATCCAAAGATATCATCATCAAAACTTGCAAAATAGCTCAAAACAAGTAATTACAAGATATAGGGATACCACTTGTGGAATACTAAAATATTGCAATTGGAAAGATAGAGTTGTATGCAAGATAAGCAATTTAAAGCATGGTGATATGCATATAAAGATACCAAGGGAGTGCCAAAGAATAAGTCCATGGATTGAGAAAATCTAGTTGAGGGGGAAATTATCATTTCAAAAAGTCAACTGTATATTCTGTTCATAGTGCTATCAGTCAAGTTACTGATAGGACAAACTCGACCGACAATAGTCGTTGACAACAACCATTAGTGCTAGTTGGTCGAGTTTCTATCAAGACAAACTCGACCGATCAAGCTGCTGTCAAGAAGCACATATGTATATGAGAAACATATCTAGATGCATGATAAAAATATAAGCCATATCCAACCATGTGTAAGCAAGTTAGTAATGCACTGTGAAAGCATTAGAAATAGTTTTTGAGCGAGAAAGTGATGAGAATCACGATATACCACTTTTGACTAAAAAACCATATGTATAGTGCACACTAACTTGGCAAAAATACACTATGATCATATATGAGCAAGAGTAACATCACCTCTATACTTTCCACTTCTTTTCCACTTGTTGCTACCCCATACACAACTCACCTTTCTTCCTTCTTGTGGATTGAGAACTCGATTTGCAAATCTATAGCTCAACTTAATCCATTAGTAAGTGACATGCAAGAAGAAAGATGACATAGTCGCCAATCATATTTTTGGATATGGAGGAGTTAGCTTAGCAACTCAAGTCCTATTGCTCTTGGACGCTTTCCTAAAAAGACAATAAGTAGAATAATGACCAATTTTATTGCAATCGTTGTATGTGCCCATAGCCTTGGAACTAGAGGATTCTCTATGAAAGATTGAAGGTTCTTTGCCTTTTTTATTCCTTTGGATAATATCAAATCCTAAACCATGTTTACCAATTTGTTTAGTAGTATGGTGTAGGACATCATTAAGATTCCTTTTACCAATTAAGAATCTTTACAAAGAAGATTTGAAGTTGCAATTATCATACATAAGAGAAGTAATAATAGAAGACAATTGATTCACATCATCTCTAGCATGCATAAGATCATTTTCTAAGCAAAGAGATTTAGTTAAATAAGAATCTCTATCAATATGAAGAACAATAACATTATTCCCTCTACTAGTAGAACTAGAACAAGATTCAAGGACATTGATTTTAGCAAACAAGTAAGCATTTTCATTTTCAAACATAGTAATCTTAGAACGATAGATCCTATTTCCAGATTCTAAACATTGCAAAGCCAAAGCTTTGTTCATGTTTTTAGATCTAAGACCATTAATGTCATGCATGAGAGAATGAACAATGTTACTATTCTCTACATTAGCACTAGGAAAAGAGTTTGAAGTTCTAGAAGTCTAATCTTGTCAAGCAAATTAGCATTTTCAAGTTTAAGAGAATCTACTTGACTAAGATAAACACATTTATCATCAAGCAAGCAAATATTATCATGTTCAAGATCATATATTTCTACATGCAAATTGTCAACAATTCTAGCAAGCTTTTTTTCTTTCTTTTTAGAAGACTTAAGAGATGCACAAGTAGCATGAATACTAGCAATTAAACGTTCTTTATCTAAAGAGTTTAGATGTACCTCACTTGAGTCTTCACTTGTTGAATCCATAAGAGCAAAATGACATTCTCCTTCATCACTAGAGCTTGAGCTAGATCCTCCACTTGATTCTTTACTTGATCTTGAGTTGGAGGAGTCACTTGAGCTTGAGTTGGAGGAGTCACTTAAGCTTTTGTGCCATTTCTCCTTCTTCTTATACTTCTCTTCTCTTCTCTTCTCTTGTGATGATGAGTCTTTTTACCTTGGGGCAATCTTACTTAAAGTGACCCTTCTTTCCACACTTAAAGCATTGGATAGAGGAGGAATATTTGCCTTTGTAAAGTATATCCTTAGAGTACATGGACTCTTCTTCAACTTTAGAGGATGGAGATGCTTGACTAACAATAGATTCAATGTGTGCCTTGATTCTAGTCTTCTTCATTCTCTTGAGCTCTTTCTCTTCTTCTTTTTCTTCTTCATCTTATTTGTAAAGTTTGACTTCATGGGCTTGTTGATTTCCTATGAGCTCTTCAATGGAGATATCATCAAGAGACCTTAATTCTTCAATAGAAGTCACCTTGGGTTCCCACCTCTTAGGAAGAGTTATAAGGATCTTTGAGTTGATCTCTCCTCTAGCCATAAGATGATCTAGAATGGAAAGACCATTCACAATGGTGTTGAGCCTTGAGTACATCTCAACTATTCTCTCCTTCTTTCCCATCTTGAAGTTTTCAAGAAGACCCTTGAGCATGTAGACTTTTCTTTCCTTCACTTATTGAGTACCCTCATAAGTGATGCATAGCTTTCTTCATACCTCATACATGCATACACAATGTTGATGGCTCTTACATTCAAGGTAGCTTTCTGTAAGGTAGCTTCATCCCATTCTTCTATCTTCATCTCTGGTAGCTTATATGGGTGGTCCACCATTTTCTATAGCTTAAGACTTTTTCCTTAGATGTGGAATTGAAGCTTTCTCTTCCAATAGAGGAAATTTCTCCAATCAAATATTAAATTTTTGATGGGGTATCTCTGACCTTGATAGTCACTCATCTTCTCCTATTTGTAGAAGTATGGTTGGAGAAGACCCGCTCTGATATCTCTTGTCAGATCTAGGATGGGTGATATGCTTTAGTGGGGGGGGTGAATAGAGCTGAATGCACTTAAACAAAATTCATTAGACCATCAAGATATTTTATAAGATAAGGTTACTAATATGGGGAATTTGATGTGCAACTAAACATACATAGCAGGGATGAGAGAGATTCAACATGCACCAATTCACAAGCTATGTAGAGTGGTTCCATACTTCAAACTAGAAGTATGTCAGTCCACTACCTAGAGAGGTCAATCTCTTGGATTTTTTAACCATTGCACTCTTATATTCATCATAATACATACAATACATGACCTTCAAAAGGACTTACCTATCCAAGCCAAGAGTCTTTAACCTACCCAAGGACTTACCCACTTTACAAAGAGTCTTCTGACTTCATTAAGGACTTACCCACTCTTGCACAAGTATTCGATATTAAACAAATATCCACTCTTCCTGGATCTTCAACCTTTGACTTCACCTTCACCAAAGAGAAGCTTTCACCAAAGAATTACCCACTTGAGCAAAGAGTCTTCTTCCTTCACCAAGGGCTTACCCAATGTTGCTCCAAGTCTTTGGCCTTGCCTTCTTCTTCACCAAGGGACTCCTTCCCTTGTTCTTCTTCACCTCTCTTAGCCAAGAGAGAGAACCTTCATCTTCATAGTTGAATGAGAGATTGGGAGGTGGTAGAAGTGAGAGACTCACAAGATATACATGTAGGACTAGCTCTCTTACAAATCTCCTACTCACTCTAATGGATGATACACGTCATTAAGCTTAGAGAGATAGAGAAAGCTGTAGGATGCAATCAACTATAGAATAGGGACCTTCATAGTGCTTGTATAACTATGGGATGAATCCCAAGGGGTCCAATTTATAGTTGTGGATGCCTAGAAGCTTTTGGAAACACTTAAGGATGAATACAAGCTGTTCGAAATGTTACAACAAATATTTTTTTGAGTTTTACAACATTCCAACAACTAGAAGCACTTTTATGCACTTTCCATATAGTGCGATCGGTCGAGTTTTAATAAATGTAACTCGATCGATTGCACTATATGACAAAGTCGATTTGGACATTGTTTGAGTTTATCCTAGATGAAACTCGATCAACCACTTAAATCGGTTTTGCCTAGTGTAGGGATTGGTCAAGTTCTGTGAGTGTGTAATCAAGATCCATTAAAGGATCGTCAAGTTTATAACTCGACCAACAAACAACCTATATTAAAGTTTGGAAAATCTCATTTATGTACTTAAATATTTGATTTAAGTGCTTTTGGTTTATTCTAAGCTTAATTACAAGTCATACAATCATTACAAATGATTTACAATATGATTCTAATGGATTTACATCATATTCCACAAAAGTGCACTTGTATTGAATTTGACTTATCTTTTCTCCAATTTGAGATGCGCAAGTTAGGACATTTGGAGTGTCTCTATACCTAATCTAAAATCACTCTAGTAGAAATATTAGATACAAATAAGTAGAATGGTTTAGTCCTCATCAAAATAAGGGTTTGGTCAATTTAGACCTAGTCAACATTGACCTAGAGTCAACATCTCTCTCATCTTTTTTCCCTCTCCTTCCAGTCATTCTTTTTTCTTCTTTTATATTGTGTATTATATTTTTAAAAAATATGCTGATATTTGTTTTGTTGGAAAGTATTTTTTGTAAGGAATGTATCAATTTTTATTTTGTCAAAAAATACATTGCGATTTGAAAGTTATGGATGAAATAAATATACCTCTCTTCTTTTCTCTTTCCTTCCACCCACTCCCTCTCTCTTTCCACCAACTATCTCTCACACTCCTCTCTCACTCCAGCCACTATCACATCTCTCTCTCCCAACTTTCTCGTCATATGCGTGTCTTGGACAGAACGCCGACATATTGGAACTGTGGTGCAAACAACCAAAATGGGGCTCCGTTTCTGCTTTGATCGCTGGTCCACATAGCGTTTTCCATATTTTTATATGTACTTATACGCCTGGGCCTATATCCTATTTCTACCACTTTCAAAGTAATTTTTAGTGTGTCCAAATGACCCTCACAACAAGTGTCCAAATAAAAATAAAAATAAAAATTTAAAAAATAATGGATCCAATCTTCTAGTTGATCTCTGTTTTACATAAGACCCATTTTTTGTTTGGATATCCAAAACCAAAACGAACCTGATTTCTTGGTAAGTCTAAAAACGTATTATCAACAATATATTAGTATCTAACTTCTTTCGTATTTTTGTTTGGACGGGACATCGCTGTTTATTCTAAATATCTCGTTGGAGTTCACAATCACAAGGGTCTACGTTAGTAACGTAGACGACCCCAAGGATGTCATGATTGCCGCCCCGAAATCAAGATAGATTTCAATTAATTGTTGGAAAACAAGATAGATTGCCCCGTAACAGGTGCAATATATAGTGTAATTGGAAAACAAGATAAAAGATCTAGGACGGCTGCTTCGGAAAATCATCGCCGGTCACCACTGGTCTCAGATCGACGACTGATAATTGTTGGACTGGTTGGTTACAATATCCAACAGAACAAGGGGAAGGAGCTTGCCATATCAGTAGTTTTTCTAATGCATGCCCACCTGCTACAAGACTAAGATATAATTGATATATATACTGATGGCCCTTTTAGGTAGGGTAAGATTCGTTTATCTATTGCTCATACCCTATAATATAGGATAGGATAACGGATTAAGCGAATTTTGCCCACTCACTATCCGCTTATTCACATCTAAAATGAATAAGATAATAAGATAAGTCTTACCTTATTTTGTTTACTCTTTTAACATCTAGTACAAGCACTTACCAACTAGCTTAGCTGGTCAAGCCTGCTGCTCGTGAAGCGCAAGTTACAAAATCGAATCTCAGTGAAATCCCATTGGGGCACTACATGAAGAGACGAAAGGCTAACGACGTTCACTATTGGCTGTTCTCTCTCCTGCCGCCTTGGACGAGATGAAACTCCCCACTATCCAAGAAAAAAAATCTAGTATAAAGCCCAAGAAACTTTGAGTTCCTAACATGTATACTCTATCTCTCTTTTTTGATATTGGCTATTATTTGATTCCATGGATTTGGTTAAATAACTGGTAACACTTCAAATATTTTATAAAAAAAATACCTAGAAGAATAGTCATTTGTTTTTCAAAACAAGTTATGTATCATTAGATAGATGTTGTAGATATTTTAACATATGTTAGGGACTAACTATAAACACAATTTATTCATGTTGTAGATATTTTGACATATGCTTTAGGTAGTGTCTTGTGTTTAGAGTATGGAACTTATTACAAAATAATTGTTCTACAAAATATCAATATTCGGCCTCTCCGCAGACTCGGCAGTGACAGACGAACTCCACCGCCGCCCGACATCCCATGCTAGACAATCAAATCAGGGGAGCCCTAATCAGGCCACAGGATCATCTGAAGCCCCAAATCGCCGATTCCCGCTGACCTCGCCCCAATTGACCAGCGTGAGGACGACTATAGGAAAGGGTTCGCCAAAGTACCAACAAAGGATTCAAGCCGCACCTTCCCCCTATTTCTGCAGTGGATGGAATAGCCACTGGGGAGAAGTTCTACTCGACAGACTCCTTCATGCTCTTGTCTGGTGAGGACCTCCACACTTGCGAAGACGAGGCAATCACTCTGCTGCCTGATAATTCGCATGTAGGCGAACAAGGTAGGGTAGCAGTCAGGATTGTCTCTTCCCATAAGCGCTTGTATTGAACGAGCGGTGATGGAGGCAGAGGGTTGCATAGGCACACCCAGATTCATTTCGCTGGGTATGCATCAACGCTCCATTAGGCCCGAACTGCCTAACAGTGGTGATTGGTCTGCCTGGCAGGCGACAATGTTGTTTGTCGTTGTTCCTTGCAGCAGCAGCCTGGAGGCACGACTCCATAGCCAACCCCGCCGGCTCTGTGTCGGGCGTGCGTCAGTGCATGAGGTCCACTAAGAGGAGGATGCTTTACAGGAGAAAGAAGGAGGCAGCTAACCACCTTAGTGATGTATCGGATCTCGAAGAAGGAGAGATACCTAGTTCGCAGGCAGCTGATGTCTCTAGCCAGAGGGAGCAACATATGATCCACACAGGAGGCCTACATTGTCCGTTTTGAAATTTCCACTGCTGTCCGGGTGGCAGAGAAGGAAGCAAAGGATTTTCACGTATGATCTCTCATCTCAAGAGGTTACACCTGTGCAGTGAGAAACACAACAAGGTTTTGTGGGATGTCATTCAGAATGATCTTGATTTATTTCTTGCAGTTGAGGAGACTTTGAGAGCCCTTGATCAGTGGATGTATGAGAGATGTATGAAGATACAAGCACTGATTCATGCATTTTTTTTTCCGGAGAAGTCAGAGGGTCCTCTTATTCATCCCATCCCCCTCGTATGGGCTAATCTGCAAAAGAATTACATCTCCTGCTCATAGCATAACACAGGTATCTTCCCTCAAACAAAGAAAACCGACCGCCCAGCGAAACAAAACAAAATACCTGCAAGGACATATCGAAAGAAAATCATCACGCAGCAATCACTCAGTGTCCACCTTCTGTAGGACCACGTAGGGTATTCCCCTCTTCTCCAATATCGCCATGCCTCTAACCTTAATAGGCATTCTACTCTGATCGGTGGCTAAGAAAAGATCAGTCGATCCCTTACCCCATATACCCAACTCCATGGGAATCGAGTTCACGATCTTATGTACCAAAGATCCATTGACACCGGATTTTCGCAGCTCGCTCTTGAGGTCTCGAGCAAAAGAAAAGACCCGCCATGGTTCAGTTTTGTTATTCCACAGGATGTTATATACTTGCATATCA
The DNA here is from genome assembly GCA_963693085.1 of Alisma plantago-aquatica. Lineage (NCBI taxonomy): Eukaryota > Viridiplantae > Streptophyta > Magnoliopsida > Alismatales > Alismataceae > Alisma > Alisma plantago-aquatica. The sequence goes on along the minus strand of OY856409.1, from coordinate 1,863,199,798 downwards.
TCAATTTCTAAAGTAGATATGTGCAAATTGCTGTCCTCCGCCAACTTTAATCCAATAGAACATGCTTGGAGGTATGTCGCAGTATATTCAGTAGCTTTCAACCATGCTCGATACACCATACATATATGAGCATTGTGATTTCGAACCACTCCCGCCGCCCATCTTCGATTCTCTCCATTGATATCCTTTGCTCTTCCGATCGTAATGCTGCACTTGAGATTATGAATATCAGGTGTTCTCCATCTAAACAACCTGATCTCCCTCATTCTCATCCTTGGTTGATCAAAACCAGCTTCCCTCATAGCAGAATAAATCACTGCGTTTGGTGATATAGGAAAGGATTTCTGCTTCATGAGTGCGTTAATGGTGGTTACTATCTGTTCCCATTCACGATCAGTAGACCTTCTAGATCCATCATATCTAGCAGCACATCGTATTCTCCATATACTAAGCGGAATAAGAGCTGAGAGCTTCCCAATCAACCAATCCTCTATCTTCTTGGTATGCCCTCGTGAACAGGCTTCTATAAGGGAATTAAAATCATGCGGGGCATCAGCATCCGTAATAGCAACAAACTTGTTCCAGAAGAGCGTGGCAAGCTGTCCCTGGAAAAGCAGGTGGATCGTGTCTTCTACCTTCGGAACATCACATCATTCACATTTGGATGCCATAGGTATGCAACATTTTTCTCTGATGTTATCATCAGTAGGAGCAGCTCTCTGGAGAAATTTCCATAGAGTCATACTCGCTCTAGGGACATCGAGACCCCATATCTTCCTTATGCCCGAAGGACCTTCCTGTTGATCTACAACAATGCACTTCTTAACCGATCTCTGCGAGAACTACCCTTTCACATCCAGAGCCCAAACAAGCCTGTCCTCTTCATCATCTATCCACACATCCGCTTTTTGAATCATGTCAATACCCTGTTCGTCAATGATCAGTCTAAGGGCCGACCAATCCCATCCATGGTCCTCCAGCCAGAAATCTTTTACCAAAAACGGTTGTCTTCTGTCACTGGCATATAAGGCATGATTTTTGAGTCTCTCCTCACACCACCACGAATCCCAGAATGGAATATTGCCTCTACCGATCCGCCATCTGCAAAGAGGGTGTACCTTAGGGAACATGTCCCAAACCTTTCTCCAATATGGTGAAGGGGTACTGCCGATCTTCAGATGGCAAGGATAAGATTCCGACCTTCCCTTTTGATGGTTACGATATTTAGCTCTGCAGAAGGAAGCCCACATGGTGTCCCACGTCAAGACCTCCCAGCACACCTTAGCAACTAGGGCTTCATTCGTCATCTGAATGGATTGCAGACCCAAGCCACCTTTATCAATAGGTGTCGCAACCCGATGCCAACCTAACCACGCCTTTCTGTGATTATTAGATCTGTCTGCCCAAAGGAAGCTTGAGATCTTCTGCTCGATGCGCTTGACAATCCTCGAAGGGATACCAATAGCTGCACTAGTATACAACGTGATTGATGTCAAAACATGCATGATCAGGAGTTTTCTACCAGCAAACGATAGTAGCTTCGATTTCCACGAAGCTACCTTGGCATATATTTTCTGAACAACGAGGTTGTAGTCCTCCATCTTTGTTCTGCTATTGGAGATTGGCACCCCCAGGTATGTCAAGGTGTTGGTAACTTCTCTAATCTGTAGTGCCGAGGCTATTGACTCATGCATGCCATCATGATGATGGTATTGTTCAGGTTTTTGATGATAACGGAGAAATCCATGGATGGATTGTTGGCATTTTAAAGCCCCTCCCAGCGGGCCTTGAGATATCTAATGCCACTCATGAGTTGGCCCTTGATGTTGCACTTCTTGATCGTGTTTTTCGAGCACCCATCACCACTGTGAAGAGCATCCCACATGCATGTCATCTTGCCTTCTCTCAAGCACTGAAGACAACTCTCTACAAAGTGGTTGTTGAGCCAGGGTCGATAGCTGTCTGGGTGAGATTGTTACTTCTTCCTCGCTGCACGTTATAGGTTTTTAGATCGAAAAATAGATGGGACAGGAGATTTGGGAATAGGAAGTCTCTACAACAATGTCATATTCTGAGCTCGCTCGCTACTTGGGGCAGAGCATATGGTATCACTAAATTAGTGGACAACATGATTGACGTTTGTGCACAAGAGGATATGGGTCATGGAGATGACAACTTTTTGGAGGATGATATAAAGAAGAACACTAACATCATACAATGTCTTCGCAAAGTCGCAGATGGTCACTTTACAACAGCAGTGAAAGTCTTGTGCTCTTCAGGTGTGGCCCCTTATGATGATGATACCTTGAAAGCCTTAGAGGCTAAGCATCCTTACAAGTTGCCTCCTTCCAAGCCATATATTCTTATTTCAAAAGCCCCTCTTGTTGTTGATGTTGATATTGTTCTCAAGTGCATCAAATCCTTTCCTAAAGGGACTTCATGTGGCAGAGATGGCTTGAGAGCCCAACACATTTTGGACTCTTTGTGTGGAGAGGGTTTTGCTGTTGCCACAGATCTTATACATGCTATTACCTCGGTTGTTAATCTATGGCTGGCAGGGAGATGTCCTTTGAGTTTGGCAGAGTTTGTAGCTTCTGCACCTCTTACTCCATTACTTAATCCTGACAACGACATTCGTCCTATTGCAGTGGGAACTATTTGGATACGACTAGCGTCTAAAGTTGCTATGATAGGAGTAGGCAAGGATATGGCTAAATATCTCAATGACTTTCAATTTGGAGTTGGCGTCTCAGGTGGAGCTGAAGCAGTTTTACATAGTGTCAATAGGCTTTTGAGTGCATATCATGAAGATGAGTCTCTCACTAGTACATAACATGCATTTAGTGTCGGGGTTTTAAGGCCTTTAGTGTCGGTTCTAAAGCGACACCTATGTGGGCGCCACTAAAAGCCCAACCATTACACGTCGGTTCTCAAACCGACGCCAAAACCCTTTGCGCGCCACCGAAAATGCGCCAGCATGGGTTATAGGCGTCAGTTATTAAGATCAAAACTGACGCCACATACCTTCGCGCCACAGAAAGGGTGCCATCTGGGGCACTATCGGCGTCAGTTTCTTAGTGATAACCGACGCTATCTCACCCACTACCACAGCCGTGCTGACCAGTACAGCCGTGTTGTCTGGCCACTAGAGAAATTGATGTCGGTGACTAGTAGGGACACCGACACTGTTATCCTATGTCGTCGGTTGTGTTTAAATATCCGACGCCTATTTTATGTCTGGTCCGCTGCCACGGCCGTGCTGGCCAGCACGGTCGTGGTGTCTAGCCTTATTAGGGAAATCGACGTCGGTTACTAGTATGGAAACCGACATTATAACCATATATCATCGGTTTTGTTCAAATAACTGACGTCGATGTTTTTATTTTTATTTTTTCTATCAGTCTACAAACCTGCTGTGGCTGGTCACAGGATGAGAAACCTGCAGTTCAGTTATGAACTACAGGTTTTACGACATCCATTGATATCAGCTAACAACATGCCACAAAACTGCAAACATTTTATCTCTTTTCACATTCAGACACATGTAGAAACATTCATGTATTGATGATTTTCACACAATTCATAAAAATTCATTCACATTGTCATCATTGTCATCATTGTCAACAAAATCATATATATTCAAAGAGCCATGAAACAACAAAACAAGCCACAATGAAGGGAAGCATGATACAGATACAATACATAAAAGTGCAGCACACACAAGTGTTTCAGATTCATATAATAACATGACAGACTAACACATATATAGTGCATAATAACAACAGTGCTAAATTTGCATACAACACTATAGCTTAGTACATATATATAGTGGGACTAAGGTGATGATCCCACCTACTAAAACAGGTTACTGACAATAACATATTACGACTGGGAGGTCGTGATTCAGCAACCGTATGCATTAGCAGGAGGACAAATAGATTTCACCACGAGTTAACATTGAAGAAGGTCTACTAACCTACACTGAGCTAAACAAGTTTATCAGTACTAGCCTAAGGCACAAGTATCGTTCGTCGGGACAATGACGGTCATGGAAGCTTAGTGGACACTGGCCAGTTGAACGTGTAGTGGCCACTAAGCTTCCACGACCGTCATTGTCTCGACGAACGATACTTGTGCCTTAGGCTAGTACTGATAAACTTGTTTAGCTCAGTGTAGGTTAGTAGACCTTCTTCAATGTTAACTCGTGGTGAAATCTGTTTGTCCTCCTGCTAATGCATACGGTTGCTGAATCATGACCTCCCAGTCGTAACATGTAGTTGTCGGTAACCTATTTTAGCATGTGGGATCGTCACCTTAGTCCCACTATATATGTACTAAGCTATAGTGTGGGATGCTTGCTTTCTCTCCGACTGTTGTGCTTTGGATTTACAAAGCAATGTCGATGGCCTACATAGCTATGTCATGGCCGTCCTACATAGCCTGTAGTCTTTGGCGAACACCTACAAATTAAATAGAATTTCTGTTAACTAGTATCCAAAAAATTTGATAAAAAACACACTTACATAATATAATTATAAATGAACATATAGATAGAAACCTCAGGGATATATTCTTAAAACTTACATTGTCAGGCGGTGCAAGCACGTCCTCACCCTCATGGTGATCATCAACACGGTCATCATGGGAACATAATAAAAATATAAACATCCATGCCTCTAATATTGTGATCTTTTATCAATTAACAATCCTTCATTATGATCCCTGTGAACATACAAGTCATTGTCATCCCCAACTTCAATGTTTGGTGGTGTTGGCAACCCAACTGAGGATGGATTGGAGTCATCATACTTATTATAGTACTCTTCTTCATCTATAGGATCTTCAATGAACTGTCTTTTACCATGAAGAACAACTGACCATTTATCATTTGCAGGATCATCGATATAAAATACTTGTTTTGCCTGTGATGCCAATATGAATGGTTCACCCTTCTCGCCAATCTTTTCGAAGTTCACTAACGTGAAACCCAATTCATCCACTATAACTCCTTTGTTGTGGCCAACCCAATTACATTTAAAGAGCGGAATTCTGAAATCTACATAGTCAAACTCCCATATGTCTTCAATGACACCGTAATATGACATTTTAGCTTCACGTGGACTTTTATCCTTTGCACTTGCAAAATACATAGTCGACGCTTGAAGGGTGACCCCGCTGTTTTGGACGACACTCTTATCATCTTGACGCTTTGTGTAATATGAGAAACAATTTATGTCAAACCCTTCATAAGACATAACATTCAATTTTGGTTTAAAGGCGAGGCATTTGATGGTTTTAGTAACATTATCTGGTGTTTGAGATAGTTGATGTAAGACTTTATCTTCAAACTACTTAATAAATGTCTTGTTATGCTCTCTAGCAAGCCACATTGAATTGGATCGAGGATATTATCTCTTGATGAAATTGGTATGTTCCTCGATATAAACACTCACTTCGTCGATGTTGTGTAAAATATACAAGTGACCTTGCTCCAACTGCTCACGACTGATTACTTTCACCCGTGCCCCCAAAACTCCTTTGCCAAAATGCTCCTCAATATTCTTGTCATTCACGGGAGCATCATTACCACTCAGAAAGTCATTGCAAAAATCCATAACCTCTCTCGCCACATAACCCTCAATAATACTCCCTTTAGGACGATAACGGTTTCGAACATCACCTTTAAAAACGCTCATGTATCGTTCAAAGGGATACATCCAATGCAAGAAAACTGGTCCCAACATTTTCACTTCCCTAGTCAAGTGGACAACAATATGTACCATGATATCAAAGAACGATGGAGGAAAATACATCTCAAGCTGACATAGGGTAACAACACTTCTCTTTGCAAATTATTGAGAGTATCAGGTTCAATAACTTTGCTTCACAGACAGTTGAAATAGAAACAAACTCTGGTGATTGTAAACCTTACATGCTTCGGCAATATAGATCTAATTGCCACATGCAATATTTGTTGCATTAGAATGTGACAATCATGAGTTTTAAGACCTATCAACTCCAGATCTTTCATTGATACCAATGTACGGATGTTGGATGAGTAACCCTGTGGCACCTTAACATTTACCAAGAATTCACAAAATGCTTTCTTCTCCTTTCTAGAAAACGTGTAACAAGCGGGAGGTAAGTATGTTCTTTTATTACCCATTTCACGTAATTCTGTTAATTCTGACCTTATTCCCATTTCACGTAGGTTCATTCTGGATTTTATCCCACCTTTAGTCTTACCTGGTATATTCAACAGAGTACCGATGACGCTATCACATACATTTTTATCAACGTGCATGACATCGATACAATTCCTGACTGTCAAAGAACTCCAATAAGGAAGATCCCAAAATACCGACTTCTTCTTGAATAAAGACTTGTCACTCCTTGTGGCCATCGTACACTATGATCTCTTACCAAATTCATTGGCGATGTCTTTCACTCTTTCATAAACATCCTCCCCTGATATAGGTTTAGGTGTACTACATTCCTCATTCCGTCCATTGAATGCTTTACGCAACCTACGATACGAATGAAATTTTGGAAGAAACCTTCGATGAGCAAGATATACAGTCTTGCCGCCGTGTTTTAGTCGTATTGAATTAGTGTTCTCTTCACATATAGGACACGCTTTAGATCCTTTGACACTATATCCAGACAAATGCCCATATGCTGGAAAGTCATTCACAGTGCAAAACAACATAGCGTGCAAACAAAATGTCTCTCTTCGTGAAGCATCATAGGTCATCACACCTTCACCCCAGAGTTTCTTTAAGTCATCAATCAGAGGTTCAAGATAAACATCGATATCATTTCTAGGTTGTTTCGGGCCCAATATCAACAACGACAACATAACATACTTATTTTTCATACATAGCCGGGGAGGAAGATTGTATATAACAAGCATGACTGGCCAAGTGCTATGTTGTCTGCTCAATGTTCCGTACGGATTCATCCCATCTGTACAAAGCCCAAGTCTTAGATTCCTGTCCTCTTCACCGAATTCAGGGTACAATAGATCAATCTTCTTCCACTGTGGGGAATCAGACGCATGTCGTAGGATCCCATCATTATTTTTCTTAACATCTGCATGCCACCTCAAATTCTTTACATCTATAGGATTGGCAAACAAGCGTTGAAACCGTGGTATTATAGGTAGATAGCACATCACCTTGGCGGGAGAACCAATTTTGGACTCCCTCGAAGTCGTCAATTTATACCTTGACGCACCACATTTTGGACAATCTTTCAAATTCACGTAGTTCTTTTGAAATAATACACAATCATTCGGGCATGCGCGTATCTTCTTGGCCTCCATTCCCATTGGGCACAACAATTTCTTTAACCGGTATGTTGAGATCGGCAGCTCGTTTCCTTCAGGAAGAATTTCTTTCAACAAAGACAACAATGACGTGAAGTTTTTGTCGCTCCATCGATTGTTAGCTTTTAGTTTATACAATCTCAACACAGCGCTAAGCTTCATAAAATTACAACTCGTATATAATGGTATCTCATCATCATGCACAATGTTTCTAAATATGAGAGGTGGATCGGTGTGCTCTACCCCACAACTATCCAACATCGCATCAACGATGTCTACTGGAACTGGTTCATTCACATCTACGTCGTCAGAGGCAATTTCTTCTTCCACACAAGCACTGCTATCCACATCCACTGGTTTTAGGCTTGAAATCTCTCCATGCTAGTGCCATTATGTATAGCCTTGTACAATCCCGTTGCACATGACATGACTTCTGATTTCATCACCAGTACTGACTTTCAAGTTGTTACCGCAATGCCTACATAGACAGTAGAACCTATCTCCAGGTTGTTTCCTATGTTCCTCGGCAAATCTAACAAACTGATCAAGACCATAAATAAACTCTGGGGTGCATCGATTGTGAATGGACATCCATGATCTATCCATTCTCTGATCAAAGAGAAAATAAGTATATATTACAACAAGATTAGGGTCTAGGGTAAACAGATTAGAGTTTATGGTTAAAACTTTAGGGTTTAAACATGTGATGTCATTATTAAATGTATACCACCTATCCCATTCTTGAACACCTAATCTCACTAGTAAGTGTATAATGTGTATTGGGTTTTCAAGAAAATTTCGGCAGCATTTCCTCACTGTTCTCCAAGTACATATGTACTTAGAGAACAAATGGGGAAATGCTTCCGAAATTTTCTTGGAAACCCAATACACATTATACACTTACATCCTAAGTGAGATTAGGTTTTCAAGAATAGTCCCAAACCGGGGACTATACAAGATTTACTCCTAATGAGTAAATCTTGGACGGGTTTCTAGGCCAACAAATACAACACCAATTCCTTGTTCACAACCCCATTCAACACATAGTTTCTTATAAAAACATTTGTGGACAGCCATAACAACATATCAATGCTTCCTAAATTAATCAACATCAATAGCTTATGAATGTTTAGATGCATTTAAATATAAAGCCCTAAATTTAAATAATGTGATGAATAAAAAATCATTAGATGAATGAGTGGATAAGTAAATACAAATCAGTATTTAAGTAAATACAAATCAAAGGGCGAGACAGAGGGTTTTTGGGGATGTTTACCTCTGTTTGAGCCCAGTCGGGCGTCTTGCTCTGGAGCAGGGAGAGAGGCGAGACGGATGGGTGCACGTGGAAGCCGAACGGACAGACAAAAGGCCGGCGAGCTCGTGAACCGTAATAGAAGTGATAATTGAAAACATAGTTATAATAAGGATAAAAGAACATTTATAATGAAATTTATCAGTAATTTGTAACATTCAATAACCAAGCCAATCATCAATTCAGTTAGAAGCATTCATGTAGCAATTTTCAGTTCCATTCAATTAATCTCTTTTTACATCCACACACAGGGGTTGGTGTACCCCTAAACAATAACTAAACAAAGGGGTTGGTGTACCCCTAAACATGCACATAATTAAAATAACTATTAATACAGACAAGTCTAGATAGATAGACAACTAAAAACTACACCAACATGGTCCCACATCAGTAACTTCGAGGACTTATCATTGTGGCGATCTTCTCCTGAAGTTCAGAAAAGAAAGCAGCTATGAGTATTGATTGCTTTCAGTCAAAAAGTATAAACACAATTTTTTTGTCTTGATAATTATATTTGTTAATTGGACCTACCGTGGCCTTTTTGATGATGCTGTGTCGCAGAGCTCCTCACTGTATTTAGACGAATCTGAACTGACAGGGGCCTCATAATCAGATTCGTCATAGATGATATCCTCTGTCGTACACTCATACCGCAGTAGATGATCAGGGGTCTCACAGTTGATGTTGGTCATCCAAACGTTGATGGTATTATGGCCAACTGGGCGGAGAAAAAGCCTGTCGCTACGGCCCACATGCATCTTTCCAATCCAATCACGCCAACCGGATTTTGATACAAGATTTCTTGCCAAATCATACTCAACCTCGATAACATGTGAATAATTGCCAAAATTTAGGGCCACTTCACCAGGCCTGTAGTGTCTTCCTTCTAGAAAACGCCAATGTTTGGGTATGGCCAATTGGTTTAAGGAACGATCATCTAGGATGATGTCCAATTGTTCTTTAATAGGGAACGTTAACATTGACATAGAGGCCCAGTTCATAGTGACTGTTGTGGGTGGACAGAGACTGCATAATATTAGTATTAACAAAGTGTACGTAAGTACATATAATGATGTTATATATTTTCAGAAAAAGTGTAAGTACATATAATGATGTTATAAATTTTCAGACTAGTATTTTCTATAATTTGATGTATCTTGGTATTTCATAAAATGAGGTGACACTTATTATCTATTTGTTTAATCAACACTCATATTTAGTTTTATGAGTACATGACACTATGTTTGAAATACTTTTTAAAAGGATAAAACAAAATACTTATAATAAGGACCCAGGCACATTCTAATCATTTTGAAGTGAATCAGAAAATGAACAGGAGCCTGGCTCCTATCCGCTAGTAACATCAAAAAATTCAAACCTAAAACTGGAAATGCACACTACAAATTTTAGTACGATCGTGTATGAATGCAAAACAATACTGAACTGAATTAGGATCAATCATAGGGATTGGTTAACTAAATTATCATTGACATCTACTTGTTTAAAAAATAGGTTAAGCCAAGGTCAACACACATCAACAACACACATTAAAAAATAGGTTAAGCCAAGGATGAATTGAGGATGCAAACCTAGTCAATTGGAGGCTTTACCTCTAGTAGTGGCAGTGGTGACGATATCAGTAGCCAACGCCAGTAGCCAGCGCCACGGTGCTTGTGAGAACCATACCACTACATCATATTCATTCTTATGATGTCTCAACATCAAAGGAACATCTTATCATGAAACATTTGCAATTTAACCCCTCAACTTGGGTAATTTGCACTTTAGTCCAAAATAAGCAATCAATGCTTCAACATTGTTCAAACAGGACCAAAATTGAAACATAAATTTCTCATGAGGCCTATTTATTTTTCCCAAGATAAGATTAAGAATCTACTCAACCTTATTAGGTAAAACCTCTAGGGTTAATTCATAACCTAGGTCAGGGATGTTACAGTAATACAAGGGAGAAAAGAAGTGGGCCCAGTGGATCACCTTGTTGCACCCCAGTGGTAGACTAGATATGTTTATCTCCAATGTACAACCTAGCTGCTTGAGCATAGAGAAACTCTACCCGTAAAGAGATAGATGGGCACCTCTTCCTCACCTCACAGAGCAGCGCAGACCTATCCACCAAGTTGAAAGCATTAGAGAAATATACTGTAAGTATGGAGAGACACTACTACAGAAATGGCTTATAACGTCACTTTTGTTGGTGTCAGTTGTAATAAAAAACCGACACCTAAACCATACAACGTCGATGTTTAAAATAAGCCGACATCAATCTGTGAAGGGCGACCAGACATGGGTACCACTTTTATTCAGTATCGGTTCCTTAATAAGAAACCGACACCTAAAAGTAACCGCCAAAATCAAAATTTCCAGCGAAAAAAATTGCCTCCAAAAATTGACATACATCGTCGGTTTTTAAGAGAGGAACCGACAACTAAAGGTTTTCTACGAGACATAAATTTGCTCAATTGTTATCGTCTATTTTGTGACAATAACTGACGTCGTTGTGTTTTCACACGAATAACTGCGAAAATTTTCACCTCCCTTTAGTGTCGGTGCTTTGTTGCAAACCGACACTTAAAGTGTGTATTATCGGTTTTTGTTAGCAACTGACACCGAATGTTAACTTAATATCATGTGAGCGAGCCCGACTCTCCCCTTTCCCTCTATGATTGCAATCGGCTACTAGGGTCTGGCAATTTCGGCGTTCTCCTTGCTCCCCCGCCGCCGATCTCCTTGCTCGCCGATGCCGTGAAGTGCCTCCGTGAAGCGTCGTCATGAAGCGCCGATCTCCTTGCCTCCGCCGTGAAGCGCTGATCTCCATACTTATAGTAGATTTCTCTAATGCTTTCAACTTGGTGGATAGGTCTGCGCTGCTCCGTGAGGTGAGGAAGAGGTGCCCATCTATCTCTTTATGGGTGGAGTTTCTCTATGCTCAAGCAGCTAGGTTGTACATTGGAGACAAACATATCTGGTCTACCACTGGGGTGCAACAAGGTGATCCTCTGGGCCCACTTCTTTTCTCCCTTGTATTACTGTAACATCCCTGACCTGAGTTATGAATTAACCCTAGAGGTTTTGCCTAATAAGGTTGAGTAGATTCTAAATCTTATCTTGGGAAAAATAAATAGGGCTCATGAGAAACTTATGTTTCAATTTTGGTCCTGTTTGAACAATGTTGAAGCATTGATTGCTTATTTTGGACTAAAGTGCAAATTACCCAAGTTGAGGGGTTAAATTGCAAATGTTTCATGATAAGATGTTCCTTTGATGTTGAGATATCATAAGAATGAATATGATGTAGTGGTATGGTTCTCACAAGCTCGGTCACCCAAGACCGTTTGGAGGTCTAGGGTCAAGTATGGATATGTGTTTGAAGATCCAAAGATGTGGTATGAACCCTAATCGGCTAAGTGCTGATTTTGTAAGTGATTGAGATGATGTTTTGGGTTGATTGGCCCAAATGGTTTCAAAACCATTTGGGGATCACCCAAACGGTTTCAAGACCGTTTGGGGATCACCCAAGACTGTTTGGAGGTCTAGGGTTAAGTATAGTTGACCAATTGAAAGTCCAAAGGTACCAAATCATGTTGCAATTAAGTGTTGATTTGTTGATCAACTCGATAGACCAATCCTTGATGAAATTTCACTAGAATCCAAAGGTTGGATGAGCCAAACGGTTTCAAAAACGTTTGGGGCTCATCCAAACGGTTTCAAAACCGTTTGGTGGTCACCCAAGACCATTTGGAGGTCTAGGGTTGAGTATGGTTAGGTGTTTGAAGGTCTAAAGGTACCAAGTTGATTTGTAATCAAATGTTGATTTGGTGATCATCCCAATGATCCAAACTTTAATTGGTTGACTTGGATTATGACGTGGACATGGGAAAATGGTCTCAAGACCGTTTGGAGGTCATCCAAACGACCTCAAGACCGTTTGGGGTCAGGTCATACCCAATTTGGATGATGGTTCAATGGTTTCAAAGTAACTAGTCTTACATTGATTAGTATTGAAGGATCATCGATTCCAAACCCTAATTCAATTGATTCAAACCCTATTTGATAATCAATTGAGGGTCAAATGAGGGTCAAATCAGTTGAAGGTTGACCTATTAAACTCAATTGAAGTATGAGCATAGGTCCCATTGATGATTGGTTCCATGAATTCAATGGTTGAAGGTCCAATGCAATCAATTGAAACACAATTAGTAGTTTGATTGATGATCAACTTCAAAGCTCTAATTGGTGATTATAAACCCTAATCCCATTGAAATCATACCCTAATTGAAGTCCCAATTGAGGGGTGAGTTCATGATTCAATTGATGATTGAATTGATGATCCAATTGATTGAAGTTCCATTGATTGGAATTGAGTGTTGTTGAAGTCTTGATTGACTTTTTGGTTCATGCAGTTTTGAGAGGTTTGGACCAAATGGTCTCAAGACCATTTAAGTCCAAACGGTCTCAAGACCGTTTGGGACCAAATGGTCTCAAGACCGTTTGAGACCAAACGGTCTCAAACCGTTTGAGACCCATGCGGTTTCAAAGCTTTTTGCTTAAACGGTTTCAAACCATTTATGGATCAATTGGATGCCTAATGCAATTTAAGGATCAATTTGTTAATCCAATTGAGTACCTAATGTAATTGAAGGAACAATGGATTCATCCTATTGAGTACCCAATGAAACTAAAGACTCAATTGACTAATCCAAATGGATACCTAGTGCAATTGAAGGTTCCATTGATCAATCTATTTGTATACCTCATGTTATTGAAGGTCTAATTGATCAAACCTTTTTGGAAACCTAATGTAATTAGGTGAGAGATACCCTTAATGGTATTAATCAATAATGCATAACAAATGCATGGATCCAATACATGATGTAAACCCTAATTGAGGCTGATTCCATGTATAACCCTAATAAGAGGTTGTCTACATATGAAATTACTATTCAAGATGAATAGTAAACCCTAGTTGAGGGTGTATCCAAGTAAAACCCTAGTTGAGGGTGTATCCAAGTGAAACCCTAGTTGAGGGTGTATCCATGTGAAACCCTAGTTGAGGGTGTATCCATGTGAAACTCTAATTGGGAATGATTAGTAAACCCTAATTATGGGCAATGTGATATGAAACCCTAATGAAGGGTGATGCTATATGCAATCCCTATTCTAAAGAAAGGAGATGGTATGTGAAACCCTAATCCCTAATGAGAGAATAGAATTCATACTTGAATATGATTCATGATGTGAACTCCTGTAGCACGACCGTGCAAGGTAGCACGGCCGTGGTGGATTCACTTTGCACGACCGTGCAAGGTAGCACGACCGTGGTGACTTTCTTTGCACGGCCGTTCCTAGTTGCACGGTCGTGGTGCTCCATGATGGACTTGGAGATGATTGATAGTGACCTAATATGGTCATATACCTTGATGTGTTATAAATCCAATATAATTAGATGAAGGATACATGACATATGTGATGGAAAACCCTAATCCTGATAAGGAATAAGGGTGATACTCTTGAAATAATGATACATTTGTTTTGCATGGTATTGATAGATAATTAATGTACTGCTATCATATGTGTTAACCATGCAGGTATCATGAGATGATGAGCATAGCCAGGTATGGGCTATGATGTGTTATTAGTTTGAATTTGTTTATTGGGCCTTGTGTGCCATAATATACCTTGTGCCTGGTAAGAGGTGGCAAGAGAGTTAATGGGCCTCAAGTGCCATGATGTATGCTTGTGTAACAAATATCATATTTACCTTGATCAGATGACCTAAAGGTGTTAGTTACATGAGAAAGTGATAACAATGCTCAGGTGATGAGCTAAGGGTTTGAATACCCAGGATTTCATGGTTATGGTATTGAAATTGTGAAGGGATGAGAATTCCCAGTGTTGAAATGAGGGATTAAGATCCCAATACTTTATGAAAAGAGTATGGCTATGGGCCATGACTCTACAATGATAATGCCAGGCTTTAGATATATGATCTAAGCCTGAAAAGAGTTAATGTAGTGGTAATGATTCTGTAGTTTGAATAGATGTTATACATGTTCTTCATACTCATTAAAGAATAAGTGACATGTTGATTCTATCAAGTTATAGTTGCAATGCTTCTGATATAGAATAATGTTCTAATCTGTTAGACATTAAAATATCTACTGTCAAATAAATATGATTACCCTGTTCATATTTATCTTCTTAAGATGTAATATTAATGTTTCTGGCAGAGAGTTATAACTCTCACTGGGGCAATTTTTATAATTGTCTCACCCCCGTGGGAACCACATTTTTAGGTGGACGCGGACCAGGAGACAGGAATCCTTCAGTAGGTGAAGAACAGTAGTAGCAGCAGGGACAATAGTGAAGTCTCAGGTGGAGACATTGGCTGTCATGACATGTATAGTTGCATATAGAGTCATATGTGTCGTCTCTGTACTCTCAGGTCCTCAGAGTAGTAGTTAGTGCTTTCGAGATTTTGGATCGGTGTCTCGAGGTTTTATACTACCTATGTTTATCTTAACAGGTCAGCTGATGCTTATAATTCTCAGAAAGAGATGATGCATGATATATACCTTTGATCCAAAAAGGAAATGTGTTATACTTTGGCTCTTGAAGAAAAAGATTTACTATGTGTGGATCTCTTTGCAAAAAAGTTTTAATTTTTAGTGATTTTCTCTAATCCGCTGCTTGATGAACGCTTCCGCATTAGTTAATTATGTTTTTATGAGTTGTATGTCACAGTTACACCCACTTATTCACGAGATCAGAGACAATAGTAAGCTCCTTCTTCATGCCTGGTATCTTGATGAAGGGACCGTCATCAGAGACACTATGGAGGTAGCCAAGGTGTTGGACATTATTCAACGTAGTAGTCTTGTATTACACCCACTTATTCATGAGATTAGAGATAATAGTAAGCTCCTTCTTCATGCCTGGTATCTTGATGATGGGACCGTCATCGGAGACACTATGGAGGTAGCCAAGGTGTTGGACATTATTCAACGCAGTGGTCCAGAGCTAGGGCTTGTTTTGAACATTCATAAAATGGAGGTGTTCTAGCCTACTTGTGATGGAAGGAAGGTTGAGAAGGGTTTGTTCCCTATGGACATTGGGAGGCCTGTGTTAGGAGTAAAACTACTTGGAGGAGCTGTTAGCAAGAACAAAAGTTTTATTGAGGAGTTGGCTATGAGAAGGGCTACTAAAGCTGTTGACTTGATGCATCTACTTCCTCAATTGCATCACCCACAAAGTGAGCTTGTTTTGTTACGGTCTTGCATGGGTACGTCTAAGCTTATGTTCGGCTTACGAACATGCCAACCCACACATGTACATCAGCCTGCAACCTTTTTTGACAAAGGGTTGTGTGGATCTATTGAGGATATTGTGGTATGTGGAGGTCCTTTCTTTGGGGATCTTCAATGGCGTGTGGCATCCTTACCTATTAGACTCGGTGGTTTGGGCCTATATTCAGCAATCGAGGCTTCTTCATATGCGTTCGTGGCCTCTAGAGCCCAATCTTGGGTGCTCCAAGACCATATTTTGTGAGATAGCGGGATACATGGTATGAACTTTGATTTTAACTACACTTTAGATTGTCTACGTGTTACAATTCTATCTTTCGATCTTAATTGTTTTGCTAATAACGACACCGTCCCCCCTAAAGCCTAAAATGCTTTGGCGAGTTCCCTTTTTAGCAAAATCGTTAAGGGCATGGATGTTGAATTTGATATGACCGTAAGACAGAAAGCAGTCTTCTAGTGTTTATAGGCTGAACATGCTCATGACTTTCTTCTTTCTATACCTATTGATGGCCTCAGACTACATATGTCTCCAGTGGAGTATCGTACTGTTCTCAGATATCGTCTTATGATTCCACTTTTTCCTATTGATGAGTTATGCCCAGTGTGCCGCAAATCTTGCTTAGACACTTTTGGGGAGCATGCAGTTCATTGTAGGCAGCTCCCAGGCTTCAAGTATCGGCATGATCTTGTAAGAGACATTCTTTATGATGTTCTTAGACATGCGGGAGTTGCAGCTAAGAAGGAAGCTCCTGTGAACTTTTTGACTGATCCTCAGTAGGGCAGGTCGACACTTAGGCTAGCAGACGTTCTTATTTTTAGTTGGGTTGGAGGAAAACATGCATGTGTAGATCTAACATGAGTTTTGTTGGTATATGTATGCCCGTAGAGCCATCCCAAGCGATTGCATAGAGTCGGATATTAATTAATCAATTAATGTGATTATTTGGTTAATTAATGAATTCCAGAATATTCTAATTAATCCACGAGCGTTTTAATTAACGCAACGTTTCTGTTTACTGATGGGTTTAGGAAACCCTACTTCCCTTCGTATCCTATTTAAAGGAGGATCGACGGCCCATATCTATATAAGATAGAGAGATGTTTTTCCATTTACGCTCACGTACGTAAACCTAGCCGTCGCCGTCCTTAGGAGAGAAAGGAGAGCAACGCGCCGCTAGCACGCCGCCGTAGAGACACACTCCTTCCCGCCGGTTTGAGAAGTGCGACGTGGAGTTCCGTCCATCTGCGTGGATGAAGTAGAGACGCAGACGCCTTGACGCCTGCATTCGGAGGACGTCGACGACCTCCTGTACACGCTACGAGTGGCGGACATCACTGCCGCAAAGAAGCGCCGCCGGATCAACCTGCGACAGCGAACGAGAGAGAAGTTCCGTCCGGGTCGACAAGCAGCGTTGCACCGTCATGCAGCGGGACATCACTGGACTTGCTCCGCGATAAGGTATATCCAGCAAACACTCTTTCTAAATACGCTGTTATCGGCGAGATCCTGTTTTGGGTACGTGGATTTTATCGCTTCCGCCGCGTATGTTTTCTCCACAAAACGCAACAGTGGTATCAGAGCAGCGTCGATCTACGACGTATTTAGATTCGTTTCGATATGATCGAAATGTTGTATACTGTTTTATGTTGCATACGATGCGAATTAAACATGTTAATGTGCAAATCTAAACCTAATTCCACATACGCCGCAGGCTATTGTTTTTTACGTTTTGAACGGGGTCGACTATGGAAAATAGTGATTTTCCTAAGTGCATGGAAGTAAAATTCCGTAGACCTTTCAGGGGCCCCACACAGGGGCGCTGCCCCTGTGTACCCCGCATTGTCTGCGTGGGAGTCAAAATTCATTTAATCGGGAATGTCCCACATTAAAAGTACTGCAATTTTAATATATATATACGTATATGTAGATATACCTATGATAACATACACGTCGCCTTTAAAATCTGTTTTATGTGGTGAGTGCATGCACGGTTATGGCCTAGTATCCCCTTTTGTGAATGTTGTGAATGAATGTGGATGTCGATCTTGTGGATATGTTTGTTTGTGAATTCTATGGATGTATAATGGTTACATATGGATCCTTTGTATAAAGTATTCGGCTTGCATGCCGAGCCTCATCTCTTATTTCAAAGTGTAATTAATTATTTCCTTTTATATTTGTACTCATATGATGTAATAGAGATATGATTAGTTTTAGTTTTTGTATACTTGATGTAAGGAGGCCCTTTGAAGATCCAACTCCAAGGAGTGTCCATGGATAAGCACCATGAAGATCTAATTCCAAGAAGCAACCTGAAGATCCAACTCCAAGGAGCGTCCATGGAGAAGCAACAAGAAGATCCAATTCCAAGAAGCAACTTGAAGTTCCAACCTCACGAAGCATCCATGAAGTTGTTCATTGTAATGTTGATCATTACGTGCTTACAGGTTGATTCACAGGTGTTGCATGAGATGCATAAGACCATAGGTGGACCATAATCCTTTGTTGCTCCAAAGGATTACAATAGTATGGCCATAACTGATGTATTTGTGTTTGTGATTGCATGTCTATCGTTTGTGGTTGTGGATATAGTAGTATATGATACGTACTATAAGTATGTGGTGTTTGGATATGTATATGTATTAATAAAACCCCTCAATTAATAATATTAAGTTTTAGTTGCCTTCCATAAAGCAACACACATGAAAAGCTTGATCGACTATGTGTGGGCACGCCTCCGCGTGGTACACTGTCTATCTCGTGGAAGTGTGATGGTGGGTGTGTGGGTCTGCCTCCGCAGGGTGCACACTCATTGTGTTGGCTTATGGATTGGACTTAACTAGGGAACCTTGATAGGATCAAGTACCTAGAGGCACACAGATGCATCATGGCAAGGAGTTGTGCATGATCATCTATCCAAGAGTTGCATATGATGCAATTGGCAAAAGTTTCCTACCTTAGTATTTGGCCTTTGACGCCGACGTTGGCTGGGCATTGATCCATTTATTTTGGGTCTTGGCTCACTAGAAGGTTGTGCGTTGCAATCTTCCGAGTTGATAGTGAGGGCTATCAATTTGAATAAAATAGTGGGAGCATAATTAATTAAAGGCCTAATTAATCTCGTTTATCAAATCTTTACAAGTCAAAATGTTTTGGACTAAATGCAAAATTTTCTTTTGTAGCAATCAAATGGCAACCAACACCCACACTTTCTCGTTACGATCGGTCCTTGAGAAGGACAAACTTACCGGAACCAACTTTCAAAACTGGTTTAGGACGTTGAGAATTGTTCTCACACATGAGCGTAAGCTCTATGTCCTTGAAACACCAGAGCCAGCGGAGCCCGCCGTAAATGCGCCCAAGGCTGAAAAGGATGCTTACAAGAAGCACCTTGATGATGTCGTGGATGTCAAGTGCCTAATGTTGTGCTCAATGAACTATGAGTTGCAAGAGCAACATGAGAACATGAATGTCATGGAGATGGTAACACATCTCAAGAACATGTATCAACATCAAGCAAGACAGGAGAGATATGATGTCTCAAAGGCTTTATTCAAAAGCAAGATGAAAGAGGGAGACTCAGTTGGCACCCATATACTCACCTTGATTGGGTACGTGGAAAGCCTATCCAAGCTGGGATTTCCCCTAGGTCAAGAGTTGGCCATTGATGTGATTCTACAATCGTTGCCTGAATCATATAGTCATTTTGTCATGAACTACAACATGAACAATTTTGATAAGCCGTTGTCAGAATTGTTGGGCATGTTGAGGACAGCTGAAGCACAAATGAAGAAAGACAAGCCCAAGTCTGTGATGGTGATCAGCAAGGCAAAGGGAAAGTCAAAAGGCAAAAGCAAGTCTAAGAAAAGTTCTAAAGCCGGGCAGAAGCCAAAGTCATCCGTGCTCAAAGCTAAAGGTGGGATCTCCAAAGAAGGCAGTTGTCACCATTGTCACCAGCCTGGACATTGGAAAAGAAACTGTCCTCTCTATCTGGAGGAACTGAGGAAGAAGAAGCAGGGGATAGAGATCTCCACTTCAGGTATATACGTTATTGAGATAAACTTAAATACTTCTTCATCATGGGTACTGGATACCGGATGTGGATCTCAGATATGTTCTAATATGCAGGATCTGATAAGAAGTAAGCCTTTACGAAAGGGCCAAGTTGAGCTGCGGGTTGCTAATGGCGCAAGAGTTGCTGCCACCGCAGTTGGAGTTATTAGTTTATCTTTGCCTACGTGCCTTGTAATAGAATTAGAGAATTGCTATTACGTACCTACCATTAATAGAAATATTATTTCTGTATCTTATATGGACAAGAGTGGATTTGAATTTCACATTAAGAATGGAATTATTTCTATATCTAAAGATGAGATCTTTTATGGCAATGCCCCTATGTCTTATGGTATCTACTTGTTAGAACTTGAGACTAGCATATATAACGTAAATACTAAAAGGTTAAAACTTGACAACTCATACAAAACATTCTTATGGCATTGTCGTCTTGGGCACATAAACGAGAAGCGCATATCTAGACTCCATAAGGATGGTTATCTAGACTCTTTTGATTTTGAATCAGTAGAGACATGTGAGTCATGTTTATTAGGGAAGATGACCAAAACTCCTTTCACTGGACACAGTGAGAGAGCTAGTGATCTTCTAGGGCTCATACATACCGATGTATGTGGACCTTTTAGATCAAATGCTAGAGGAGGCTATCAATACTTCATTACCTTCACTGATGACCTCAGTAGGTATGGCTATGTGTATCTTATGAAACACAAGTCAGAAACTCTTGAAATGTTCAAGACTTTCATGAATGAAGTAGAGAAGCAACTTGGTAAGAGTATTAAAGCACTCCGTTCAGATCGAGGTGGCGAATACTTAAGCCAAGAGTTTGAGGACCTTCTGAGAGACCGTGGTATTGTATCACAATGGACTCCACCTGGTACACCACAACATAATGGTGTGTCAGAAAGAAGGAATCGTACATTATTAGACATGGTACGATCAATGATGAGTTCAGCCGAACTTCTAATACCGTTCTGGGGATATGCTATAGAAACTGCAGCGTTTACACTTAACCGTGTACTTTCCAAATCGGTTCAAAAGACACCATATGAGATATGGAATGGGAACCGTCCCAATTTGTCTATGTTAAAGATTTGGGGATGTGAAGCTTATGTTAGGAAACAATTTCCTGAAAAGCTTGGACCCAAATCGGAAAAATGCTATTTTGTTGGATACCCCAAGGAAACTCGGGGATACTACTTATACACACCAACTGACAACAAAGTGTTTGTTGCTAGGACTGCTGTATTTCTTGAAAAGGAATTTATTTCCAAAGGAATTAGTGGGAGGAATGTAGAGCTCGAAGAAGTTTGAGACCAACAAGAAAGCAGAGAACCTGAGGAGGTACATAAGGAACATGAAGACTCACAAGTTGTTGTGGAATTTCAAGTTCCAAATGTAACACATGAACCTCGTAGGTCTATTAGGACACGACTTGAGCCTCAGAGATTTGGATTTCTCGTGACTCAAGATAGTGACGAATTGGGCATAGAAGATGAGCCAACTTCCTATCTAGAAGCTACTAAGGGACTAGAATCTGAGAAATGGCTCGAAGCCATGAGATCTGAGATGGAATCCATATACACCAACAAGGTATGGACCTTGGTGGATCCACCCGAAGGGGTAAGACCCATAGGGTGTAAGTGGGTCTTCAAGAAGAAGACTGACATAGATGGAAATGTTCAAACCTATAAAGGTAGATTGGTTGCTAAAGGATTCCGTCAAATTCAAGGTGTTGATTATGACGAGACCTTCTCACCAGTTGCCATGGTTAAATCCATCAGAATCATGCTTGCCATTGCAGCTTATCATGACTATGAGATTTGGCAGATGGATGTTAAAACAACATTCCTTAATGGGAATTTACTCGAGGATGTGTACATGACACAACCTGAGGGTTTTATCGATCCAAAGGAAGCCAATAAAGTCTGTAAGCTACAAAGGTCAATCTATGGATTGAAGCAAGCATCTCAGAGCTGGAATCTACGTTTTGATGAAGTAGTCAAAAAGTTTGGCTTTAGTCAAAATGAAGATGAACCTTGTGTTTACAAAAGGGTTAGTGGGAGCACAGTCGTATTTCTCATATTGTATGTGGATGACATACTATTGATGGGAAATGACATACCTACTCTTCAGACAGTAAAAGGTTGGCTAGGGAAGACTTTCTCTATGAAGGATTTAGGCGAAGCATCCTATATACTTGGGATTAAGATCTATAGAGATAGATCTAGAAGGCTTCTAGGCCTAAGCCAGAGCACATACATTGACAAGGTGCTAAAGAGGTTTAGCATGGAGGGTTCTAAGAGAGGTAACTTGCCCATGTCCCATGGGGTTACAATCTCTAAAGCCCAGTGTCCTAGTTCATGTGATGAACGGGCACGCATGAGTAAGATTCCATATGCATCAGCAATTGGATCTATCATGTACGCAATGTTATGTACTCATCCTGATGTGTCGTATGCTTTGAGCATGACGAGCCGGTATCAGTCAGATCTAGGTGAATGTCACTGGACAGCCGTAAAGAACATCCTAAAGTACTTGAGAAGGACTAAGGATCAATTCTTGGTATACGGTGGTGAGGAAGAGCTCGTGGTAAAGGGTTACACCGATGCTAGCTTCCAAACTGACAAAGATGACTACAGATCGCAATCTGAATTTGTGTTTTACCTGAACAATGGAGCTGTAAGCTGGAAGAGTTCCAAGAAAGAGACGATTGTGGATTCTACAACAGAGGCCGAATATATTGCCGCATCTAATGCTGCAAAGGAGGCTGTGTGGATCAAGAAGTTCATTTCTGAACTTGGAGTGGTTCCAAGCGCTGGTGATGCAATTGAGTTGTTTTGCGACAACAATGGAGCAATTGCAGAAGCTAAAGAACCAAGATCGCACCAACGTTCCAAACATATTCTACGGCGGTTCCATCTCATACGAGAGATCGTAAAATGAGGAGATGTGAAGATTTGCAGAGTACCTACAGAAAGCAATGTGGCTGACCCGCTTACAAAAGCACTTTCACAGCAGATACATGACGGACATGTTCGATCACTTGGATTGAGATTCATGAGTGATTGGGTATAAGTGCAAGTGGGAATCTGTTGGTATGTATGCCCATAGAGACTATCATTCGATGATTGTTATGGGATACTATGTAAATGATTTGTAATACTACATTGATCATATCAATAAAGGCAAGTTTCCAATCTCTATGTTTGTGTTTTATATTGTGAGATGACCATAAAACTTATAGATGTCTATAGAATAATATACTCAACGACATATGTCTTTGGGTTGATGACCTGAACAATGAGATCATATGTATGCTAAGAGTATGTATTCTTGTTTTGTCCCTAATCGGTTGTTATTGTGGAAATATCCATAGACATCAATAACACATAAGATTAGAATGTATGTTGGTTGATGGAAGAATCTCATTATCCATGATATGGAGATATCAAACCAAATACATAGATACTTGTTAGAGAACAGTGTATCGGACAGACCCATCTTGAGAGTGACACATGGATACCATGATGGGTAGTTAGAGTCACATCTCATAATGATGGTGGTGATTGTGGTTCTTAGACCTGAAGTCACTACACTTATCACATGTCGTTCGGTGTACTTTGACATCATCCACCGTGGTCCTGAATAAGGATTGCTATAAAGATGGTGCTTGGGTGCACTGTGACACATGGGGATGACTGTGAGTGATGTAGATGGAATTTGTCCTTCCTACGGGAGTTTGATATTCCGGCCACTTGATAAGCGAGACTGAGAAATGCATGGCCATGCTGATGTGAGTCAATATGTGATATTGAGCTTACATATATCTCAGACAGTCTGCTCTAGTTCAAGGAACATGGATTGAACGTTGAAAAGGATAACATTTCCATGACTTGAGTTCAATCCGGATATCAGCCACAAAGGAACTATACAATCACTATAACACCAATCATGAATGATAGGTTAAGTTGTTCTCCAACTTCTCCAATTACTTGGGTAGCAATAAAGTCTTGCTAGATACCAATCATTGTTTGTGAATGTGACGACCGTCTTGCGAAAACATGATTAACTAATGCGGAAGCATTCATCAAGCAGCGGATTAGCGAAAAATCACTAAAAATTAAAACTTTTTGCAAAGAGATCCACACATAGGAAATCTTTTCCAACAAATGCCATTGTATATCATATACATTCTGTTTCAAATGTACATATCCTGTACCATCTCTTTTCAGAGACTACATCATCAGCTGCCTTATAAACATATATGCAGGCAGCATACAAATCTCGAGGCATCAAGCCAAAACCTCAGACTGATATATCAAAAACACTGACTAAAAACTCCGAGGACCTGAGAGTACAGAGACGACACATAGGACTACTATCTATATGACTAGACATACAATATCTCCACCTGAGATCTTATTGCTGTCCCTGCTGTTGCTGTTGCTGCTGCTCATTCCCTGTTGTAGGGTTTCTACTCTGCCTTTCATGCATACCTAAAAATGTTTCCCACGGGGGTGAGACAATTGTAAATTGCCCCAGCGAGAGATATAACTCTCCGCCAGAAACATTGTTATAGCAGATTATGAAATTAAACTGAGCAGGGGTTACTTTTACATTAATAGGCAGAAATATTCTTCATAGAACAGAATAAGAAAATCTCCATTTTCAATAAGAGCATTGCATCTACCCATGGTAGACTCATAGTTCATCCATATACTTGTAATGAATACAACAGATATGAATAATCATCAATGAACTATAGATATATAACAGAAATGTAACATCAGCCAAGTTCTCTAGCATAACTTATTAACACAAATGCTACAAAGAAACATGATACTTGTTACCCAAGCATCACACATGGCTCACAAGGCCATTCATATCTTGTCACCTCTCACTAGGCAACAACTTATTCACATGGCTCACAAGGCCATTCACATCTTGTCACCTCTCACTAGGCAACAACTTACTCACATGGCTCACAAGGCCATTCACATCTTGTCACCTCTCACTAGGCAACAACTTATTCACATGGCTCACAAGGCCATTCACATCTTGTCACCTCTCACTAGGCAACAACTTATAAAATTCGTACACATTGTTACTTTTATTAAGCAACAACAACATCAACGCACAAAAAGCCAATCAACATTTATTATATAAATGTCACAGCCCAAACCTGGCTATATTCATCATCTCATCATACCTGCATGGTTATTAGGCATGATAACAGTCATACAAGATATTCATCACATCATGTGATACAATAGTAACACCATCATTCCTTAACCAGGAATTAGGGTTCACTATCAAATAGGGCTTATCATTCCCTTTTCCCCAAATTAGGGTTAGGGTTCCCCATTTCTCATTAATTCAGACCCTCTTGAGTTAACCAAATTTGTCTTGTATTAAGGTATTTCCCCTCTTAATACATTCCATCACAAAATACTCACCCTTAGCATATAATGCATAGGCCACACATTAGAATTGTCCAGCTATCTCACATGATATGGACTTATCTTAGTTTAAAGCATGGCTTTATTATAAAGTTACCTATAAACAATCACAATGATACACCCTCAACTAGGGTTTCACAAAGATACACCCTCAACCAGGGTTCACAATGATACACCCTCCACTAGGGTTTCACAAGGATACACCCTCAACTAGGGTTTCAACTCAATAACCCTGACGATTAGGGTTTATGTTCATGATTAGGGTTTCATGATCTCTCTACTTTAAGGATCATGCCCTTAATCACCACATGAATCATATTCATATATGAATTCATGCTATAATCATCTCAACTTGATTAGGTCATATCAACCCTTCAATCAAGTACATACAACTATGATTTACATAGTGTACCAAGTCATTGATCTTATCAGCAATTAGGGTTCATCCCTTAATTGACACTAATCACTTAGGTACTATTAGGGTTTCAACCTTTGTTCCTTCATTGGTTATCATTACTAACCATCATTGGATCAATGGATCATTCATTATCTTTATTCTCAAGAGATTCAATCACATTGAACCTCCATTACATAAGGTATCCAATTAAATTAGGGTTTTCAATGTTGATTCCTTCAATCATTGAATTCTTGGAACCAATCATCAATTGGACCTATACTCATACTTCAATTAAGTTTAATAGGTCAACCTTCAACTGATTTGACCCTCAATTGGTCATCAATTAGAGTTTGATTCAATTGAATTTGGGTTTGGAATCGATGATTCAACAATACTAATCAATGTAAGATTAGTTACTTTGAAACCATTGAACCATCAGCCAAATTGGGTATGACCTGACCCCAAACGGTCTTGAGGTCATTTGGATGACTTCCAAACGGTCTTGAGACCGTTTGCCCATCATATCACTCAAATCTAAGAAATCCAATTAGGGTTTGGTTCATTGGATTGATCACTAAATCAGCATTACATTGTTTAACAGCTTGGTACCTTTAGACCTTCAAACACCTAACCATACTCAACCCTAGACCTCCAAACGGTCTTGGGTGACCACCAAACGGTCTTGAGACCGTTTGGATGAGCTCCAAACGGTCTTGAGACCGTTTGCCCATCCAACCTTTGGACTCTAGTGAAAATTCATCATGGATTGGTCTATCGAGTTGATCAACAAATCAACACTACATTGCAATATGATCAGTACCTTTGGACCTTCAATTGGTCAACTATACTTGACCCCAGACCTCCAAACGGTTTTGGGGTGATCTCCAAACGGTCTTGAGACCGTTTGGGTGATCCCCAAACGGTCTTGAAACAGTTTGGGCTAATCAACCCAAAATCTCTAATTAACTCATTGGAATTTCAGCACTGATTTCAATTAGGGTTTGCCCAATTGATTAGCCTTCAACTCATGACTCGTTTGTAATTAATCCATAAAATTTGGTGAGTAATTAACTAACATCATTAGTAACAGTAATCTCATACGGTCAACGCTTAGTCAACCATCTTATACGGTCTTGAGACCGTTTGCCCAAAACGTTCAATTAAATCAGATTGAAAATCAGCACTTAATCCAATTAGGTTTCCCTAATTGATTAGGCTTCAACTCACGATTCCTTATGAGGTAATCCCTAAAATTTGTAGGGTTATTAATAAACATAATTATGAACAGTAATCCCATACGGTCAACGCTTGGTCAACCATCTCAAACGGTCTTGAAACCGTTTGCTCAACCAGGTCAAGTTAATCAGGTTGAAAATCAGCACATAATTCAATCTGATTGCCTAATTGATTGGCCTTCAACTCTCGATTCCTTTGGAGTTAATCCCTAAAATTTGGAGGGTTATCAGCCTACATAATTAGGAACAAAATTACCAAACGGTCAATGCTTGTTCAACCATCTCAAACGGTCTTGAAACCGTTTGCTCCCAAACGGTGTCAAACCGTTTGCCCTTAAACGGTTTGCTGAAACCGCATAGCCAATCAAATTAAAACGATTTGGAGTAGCTATAAAAACGGTTTTGCTTGGTAATTTTCTTTGGATAAGCATCTAGGATGATGTCATCATCCCCTTCCTTCGAACAACCAAGAACAGCAACCGTTCTTGATGGAAATTGCAGCAAAGAAACAAGAGTGTATCAAATTGAAGAAATCAATCAACAAAGCATAGAGAATTGATGCAATAGCAATGTTTAAGGGTTTGAGTTATTAAACCTGCCTCCAATTGAGCTCCAAAGCTCCAAGCTCACGCCATTAATGGTGGATGAAGCTCTAGCAACTCCCCCTAGGCTCGTCCTCAAGCTTTTGATTGCAAAAGTTGGCTAGGGTTGAAGAGGAGATTGAAAGAAGAAGGAATCCATAATTTATTTTCGATTTCCTCCATGAAATCAAGGAGAACGAAGGTCAAGAGCTTACCAAAAGGTAGGGAGTCGTCCTCCTGCTCCTCTCTAGATCCTTGGTCGGTTTTGCAAGCAAAGGAAAGAAGAAAATCCGAAATAGCCTTTCATTTGGCTTGAAAAAGGCACTTTTATAAGGAAATTGATGAGAGAGAAAATGCATTATTAAAATGCATTAAATTCCAAAAATATGGCCGCCTCTTCCCCCTCAAATCCCTTAAGGACGAGGCACCTTCCTTTGCCTTTAATTCTCCTTCATTATCCTTAATTTAAAGAAAAGCAAATTAAGCACCTTAATGCTTATTATATTAATATCCATATGTGAGTGGGTTTTCTTTTTCTTATAATAAGGTGAGTGGAATTTCACCTACTTAGGATATTTTCATTCCTTATCTTGGCAAAGGAACGTCCATCCTTATTCAAAATCAACCCAAAACATTTTGGTTGAAAGCCCTTCAATTATTTTTATTCATTATTGCCCTAAATCAAATTAGGGCTTTCAATTAGGCATTAATCTTGATTATTTTAATATCAAGATTCTCTCTCCTCCAACTTAATTCAAAAGAGGCACCCCTCTCACTTTATTTGCTCTACATGATGCCAAGAAACATTAGGGACCTTATTGAAGTGGTAATTTGCATATTGAACCCTAGGTTTTGGGTAAATTGCACTTTTCACCAAAACTAGGTTTTAATGCACAACATTGCTTTACAAGCTTAATCTTGGTGCCCAAGCTTTTGGAAACCATACCACTACATCACATTCATTATTATGATGTCTTAACATCAGAGGAACATCTTATCATGCAACATTTGCAAGTTAACCCCTCGACTTGGGTAATTTGCACTTTAGTCCAAAATAAGCAAACATTGCTTCAACATTGCTCAAACAGGACCAAAATTGAAACATAAGTTTCTTATGAGGCCTAATTACTTTTCCCAAGATAAGATTAAGAATCTACTTAACCTTATTAGGCAAAAAATCTAGGGTTAAATCATAACCCAGGTCAGGGATGTTACAAATTATAAACCCCTAACAAGGATTTCGTCCTCGAAATCCCAAGAAAAGGAGGAACAGATTGTTCATTAATCATGCCCTAAAGTCTCTACATATCATCTTAATATCCTGGAGATATTATGAACTCTGTGATTCCACACAAAGCTCCTTTCATTAATTCCTCCATATCACTGTTTATATTTATGCAAAGCATAAACCCCTAACATATGATGTCCATGTCATTGAAAGGAAGAAGCATAAAAGAACATACTTCAATAATCACTCAAGAATACTTATCAAAAGGAAAAACATATATATCTAACATAGATAATTCACTTAGAAAACTCTATGTAATTGGGAATGTTCACATAGTTCTTCCTATTAGTTAGGAATGTCACAGAGCTTTTCCCTTTTTGTTTAGGGTTGGAATTGCACAAAGCATCTTCCTTTATTGGAATTGCACAAAGCATCTTCCTTTATTGAAATTGCACAAAGAATATTCCTTTATTGGAATTGCACAAAGCATCTTCCTTTATTGGAATTGCACAAAGCATCTTCCTTTATTGGAATTGCATAAAACATCTTCCTTTATTGGAATTGCACAAAGCATCTTCCTTTATTGGAATTGCACAAAGCATCTTCCTTTATTGGAATTGCACAAAGCATCTTCCTTTATTGGAATTGCACAAAGCATCTTCCTTTATTGGAATTGCACAAAGCATCTTCCTTTATTGGAATTGCACAAAACATATTCCTTTATTGGAATTGCACAAAGCATCTTCCTTTATTGGAATTGCACAAAGCATCTTCCTTTATTGGAATTGCACAAAGCATCTTCCTTTATTGGAATTTCACAAAG
Organism: Alisma plantago-aquatica; assembly: GCA_963693085.1. Lineage (NCBI taxonomy): Eukaryota > Viridiplantae > Streptophyta > Magnoliopsida > Alismatales > Alismataceae > Alisma > Alisma plantago-aquatica. The sequence goes on along the minus strand of OY856409.1, from coordinate 1,863,170,039 downwards.
CATCTTCCTTTATTGGAATTGCACAAAACATATTCCTTTATTGGAATTGCACAAAGCATCTTCCTTTATTGGAATTGCACAAAGCATCTTCCTTTATTAGAATTGCACAAAGCATCTTCCTTTATTGGAATTGCACAAAGCATCTTCCTTTATTGGAATTGCACAAAGCATCTTCCTTTATTGGAATTGCACAAAGCATCTTCCTTTATTGGAATTGCACAAAGCATCTTCCTTTATTGGAATTGCACAAAGCATATTCCTTTATTGGAATTGCACAAAGCATCTTCCTTTATTGGAATTGCACAAAGCATCTTCCTTTATTGGAATTGCACAAAGCATCTTCCTTTATTGGAATTGCACAAAGCATCTTCCTTTATTCATTCCATATTTCTTATTTCCTGATACTCATTAGATTGTCTCAGAATGACTACTTGATCAGAGCAATAAAAAAGACAACAATCTAAGAGTTTCCATACCCACTTTATCATCAATAGTTGTATACCTGGCCAGGGTTTACAAATACTGAGATCAAGTAGTATGCACTCACATGCTATCATATTCCTTGCTATTCATATCATTATATACACATGATTTTCCCTTGTTCCAACATGACTAAGTCATTTAGGAACTCTTTTAAAGCTCAAACTTTCTGTATTAAGGACTGATAACCTAGATTGTAAAGCTAGTATCCAGTCCCCTATATGCATTATTGTTGCCCTAATCTGCCCAACAAGAGCATGATCATAGGATTCTCTATCCTGATCAGGTCTTAATGGGGATTCTCAGGCACTCATTCTATTCTTGCATGATCCTTGCACCACTTCTTGGTGCAACAACATTGCCCTAAGCAATGTGTTCCTTGTGCTCTCCAGTCATTTTAAAACTTTGCCCTTTCTCTGCACAAGAAGAAATCATTATAGGGTATACTGGAGGACACTAACACAGACTCGATACCTTAGTCCTATGTCTCTGTAGACTCAGCAAACCTAGATCTCTGATACCACTAAATTGTGACGACCGTCTTGCGAAAACATGATTAACTAATGCGGAAGCATTCATCAAGCAGCGGATTAGCGAAAATCACTAAAAATTAAAACTTTTTGCAAAGAGATCCACACATAGGAAATATTTTCCAACAAATGCCATTGTATATCATATACATTCTGTTTCAAACGTACATATCCTTTACCATCTCTTTTCAGAGACTACATCATCAGCTGCCTTATAAACATATATGCAGGCAGCATACAAATCTCGAGGCATCAAGCCAAAACCTCAGACTGATATATCAAAAACACTGACTAAAAACTCCGAGGACCTGAGAGTACAGAGATGACACATAGGACTACTATTTATATGACTAGACATACAATATCTCCACCTGAGATCTTATTGCTGTCCCTGCTGTTGCTGTTGCTGCTGCTCTTTCCCTGTTCTAGGGTTTCTGCTCTGCCTTTCATGCATACCTAAAAATGTTTCCCACGGGGGTGAGACAATTGTAAATTGCCCCAACGAGAGATATAACTCTCCTCCAGAAACATTGTTATAGCAGATTATGAAATTAAACTGAGCAGGGGTTACTTTTACATTAATAGGCAGAATTATTCTTCATAGAACAGAATAAGAAAATCTCCATTTTCAATAAGAGAATTGCATCTACCCATGGTAGACTCATAGTTCATCCATCTACTTGTAATGAATACAACAGATATGAATAATCATCAATGAACTATAGATATATAACAGAAATGTAACATCAGCCAAGTTCTCTAGCATAACTTATTAACACAAATGCTACAAAGAAACATGATACTTGTTACCCAAGCATCACACATGGCTCACAAGGCCATTCATATCTTGTCACCTCTCACTAGGCAACAACTTATTCACATGGCTCACAAGGCCATTCACATCTTGTCACCTCTCACTAGGCAACAACTTACTCACATGGCTCACAAGGCCATTCACATCTTGTCACCTCTCACTAGGCAACAACTTATTCACATGGCTCACAAGGCCATTCACATCTTGTCACCTCTCACTAGGCAACAACTTATAAAATTCGTACACATTGTTACTTTTATTAAGCAACAACAACATCAACGCACAAAAAGCCAATCAACATTTATTATATAAATGTCACAGCCCAAACCTGGCTATATTCATCATCTCATCATACCTGCATGGTTATTAGGCATGATAACAGTCATACAAGATATTCATCACATCATGTGATACAATAGTAACACCATAATTCCTTAACCAGGAATTAGGGTTCACTATCAAATAGGGCTTATCATTCCCTTTTCCCCAAATTAGGGTTAGGGTTCCCCATTTCTCATTAATTCAGACCCTCTTGAGTTAACCAACTTTGTCTTGTATTAAGGTATTTCCCCTCTTAATACATTCCATCACAAAATACTCACCCTTAGCATATAATGCATAGGCCACACATTAGAATTGTCCAGCTATCTCACATGATATGGACTTATCTTAGTTTAAGGCATGGCTTTATTATAAAGTTACCTATAAACAATCACAATGATACACCCTCAACTAGGGTTTCACAAGGATACACCCTCAACCAGGGTTCACAATGATACACCCTCCACTAGGGTTTCACAAGGATACACCCTCAACTAGGGTTTCAACTCAATAACCCTGACGATTAGGGTTTATGTTCATGATTAGGGTTTCATGATCTCTCTACTTTAAGGATCATGCCCTTAATCACCACATGAATCATATTCATATATGAATTCATGCTATAATCATCTCAACTTGATTAGGTCATATCAACCCTTCAATCAAGTACATACAACTATGATTTACATAGTGTACCAAGTCATTGATCTTATCAGCAATTACGGTTCATCCCTTAATTGACACTAATCACTTAGGTACTATTAGGGTTTCAACCTTTGTTCCTTCATTGGTTATCATTACTAACCATCATTGGATCAATGGATCATTCATTATCTTTATTCTCAAGAGATTCAATCACATTGAACCTCCATTACATAAGGTATCCAATGAAATTAGGGTTTTCAATGTTGATTCCTTCAATCATTGAATTCTTGGAACCAATCATCAATTGGACCTATACTCATACTTCAATTAAGTTTAATAGGTCAACCTTCAACTGATTTGACCCTCAATTGGTCATCAATTAGAGTTTGATTCAATTGAATTTGGGTTTGGAATCGATGATTCAACAATACTAATCAATGTAAGATTAGTTACTTTGAAACCATTGAACCATCAGCCAAATTGGGTATGACCTGACCCCAAACGGTCTTGAGGTCGTTTGGATGACTTCCAAACGGTCTTGAGACCGTTTGCCCATCATATCACTCAAATCTAAGCAATCCAATTAGGGTTTGGTTCATTGGATTGATCACTAAATCAGCATTACATTGTTTAACAGCTTGGTACCTTTAGACCTTCAAACACCTAACCATACTCAACCCTAGACCTCCAAACGGTCTTGGGTGACCACCAAACGGTCTTGAGACCGTTTGGATGAGCTCCAAACGGTCTTGAGACCATTTGGATGAGCTCCAAACGGTCTTGAGACCGTTTGGATGAGCTACAAACGGTCTTGAGACCGTTTGCCCATCCAACCTTTGGACTCTAGTGAAAATTCATCATGGATTGGTCTATCGAGTTGATCAACAAATCAGCACTACATTGCAATATGATCAGTACCTTTGGACCTTCAATTGGTCAACTATACTTGACCCCAGAACTCCAAACGGTTTTGGGGTGATCCCCAAACAGTCTTGAGACCGTTTGGGTGATCCCCAAACGGTCTTGAAACTGTTTGGGCTAATCAACCCAAAATCTCTAATTAACTCATTGGAATTTCAGCACTGATTTCAATTAGGGTTTGCCCAATTGATTAGCCTTCAACTCATGACTCGTTTGGAATTAATCCATAAAATTTGGTGAGTAATTAACTAACATCATTAATAATAGTAATCTCATACGGTCAATGCTTAGTCAACCATCGTATACGGTCTTGAGACCGTTTGCCCAAAAAGTTCAATTAAATCAGATTGAAAATCAGCACTTAATCCAATTAGGTTTCCCTAATTGATTAGGCTTCAACTCACGATTCCTTATGAGTTAATCCCTAAAATTTGGAGGGTTATTAATAAACATAATTATGAACAGTAATCCCATACGGTCAACACTTGGTCAACCATCTGAAACGGTCTTGAAACCGTTTGCTCAACCAGGTCAAGTTAATCAGGTTGAAAATCAGCACATAATTCAATCTGATTGCCTAATTGATTGGCCTTCAACTCTCGATTCCTTTGGAGTTAATCCCTCAAATTTGGAGGGTTATCAGCCTACATAATTAGGAACAAAATTACCAAACGGTCAACGCTTGTTCAACCATCTCAAATGGTCTTGAAACCGTTTGCCCTTAAACGGTTTGCTGAAACCGCATAGCCAATCAAATTAAAACGATTTGGAGTAGCTATAAAAACGGTTTTGCTTGGTAATTTTCTTTGGATAAGCATCTAGGATGATGTCATCATCCCCTTCCTTCTAACAACCAAGAACAGCAACCGTTCTTGATGGAAATTGCAGCAAAGAAACAAGAGTGTATCAAATTGAAGAAATCAATCAACAAAGCATAGAGAATTGATGCAATAGCAATGTTCAAGGGTTTGAGTTATTAAACCTGCCTCCAATTGAGCTCCAAAGCTCCAAGCTCACGCCATTAATGGTGGATGAAGCTCTAGCAACTCCCCCTAGGCTCGTCCTCAAGCTTTTGATTGAAAAAGTTGGCTAGGGTTGAAGAGGAGATCGAAAGAAGAAGGAATCCATAATTTATTTTCGATTTCCTCCATGAAATCAAGGAGAACGAAGGTCAAGAGCTTACCAACAGGTAGGGAGTCGTCCTCCTGCTCCTCTCTAGATCCTTGGTCGGTTTTGCAAGCAAAGGAAAGAAGAAAATCCGAAATAGCCTTTCATTTGGCTTGAAAAAGGCACTTTTATAAGGAAATTGATGAGAGAGAAAATGCATTATTAAAATGCATTAAATTCCAAAAATATGGCCGCCTCTTCCCCCTCAAATCCCTTAAGGACGAGGCACCTTCCTTTGCCTTTAATTCTCTTTCATTATCATTAATTTAAAGAAAAGCAAATTAAGCACCTTAATGCTTATTATATTAATATCCATATGTGAGTGGGTTTTCTTTTTCTTATAATAAGGTGAGTGGAATTTCACCTACTTAGGATATTTTCATTCCTTATCTTGGCAAAGGAACGTCCATCCTTATTCAAAATCAACCCAAAACATTTTGGTTGAAAGCCCTTCAATTATTTTTATTCATTTTTGCCCTAAATCAAATTAGGGTTTTCAATTAGGCATTAATCTTGATTATTTTAATATCAAGATTCTCTCTCCTCCAACTTAATTCAAAAGAGGCACCCCTCTCACTTTATTTGCTCTACATGATGCCAAGAAACATTAGGGACCTTATTGAAGTGGTAATTTGCATATTGAACCCTAGGTTTTGGGTAAATTGCACTTTTCACCAAAACTAGGTTTTAATGCACGACATTGCTTTACAAGCTTAATCTTGGTGCCCAAGCTTGTGGAAACCATACCACTACATCACATTCATTATTATGATGTCTTAACATCAGAGGAACATCTTATCATGCAACATTTGCAAGTTAACCCCTCGACTTGGGTAATTTGCACTTTAGTCCAAAATAAGCAAACATTGCTTCAACATTGCTCAAACAGGACCAAAATTGAAACATAAGTTTCTTATGAGGCCTAATTACTTTTCCCAAGATAAGATTAAGAATCTACTTAACCTTATTAGGCAAAAAATCTAGGGTTAAATCATAACCCAGGTCAGGGATGTTACAAATTATAAACCCCTAACAAGGATTTCGTCCTCGAAATCCCAAGAAAAGGAGGAACAGATTGTTCATTAATCATGCCCTCAAGTCTCTACATATCATCTTAATATCCTGGAGATATTATGAACTCTGTGATTCCACACAAAGCTCCTTTCATTAATTCCTCCATATCACTGTTTATGTTTATGCAAAGCATAAACCCCTAACATATGATGTCCATGTCATTGAAAGGAAGAAGCATAAAAGAACATACTTCAATAATCACTCAAGAATACTTATCAAAAGGAAAAACATATATATATCTAACATAGATAATTCACTTAGAAAACTCTATGTAATTGGGAATGTTCACATAGTTCTTCCTATTAGTTAAGAATGTCACAAAGCTTTTCCCTTTTTGTTTAGGGTTGGAATTGCACAAAGCATCTTCCTTTATTGGAATTGCACAAAGCATCTTCCTTTATTGAAATTGCACAAAGAATATTCCTTTATTGGAATTGCACAAAGCATCTTCCTTTATTGGAATTGCACAAAGCATCTTCCTTTATTGGAATTGCATAAAACATCTTCCTTTATTGGAATTGCACAAAGCATCTTCCTTTATTGGAATTGCACAAAGCATCTTCCTTTATTGGAATTGCACAAAGCATCTTCCTTTATTGGAATTGCACAAAGCATCTTCCTTTATTGGAATTGCACAAAGCATCTTCCTTTATTGGAATTGCACAAAACATATTCCTTTATTGGAATTGCACAAAGCATCTTCCTTTATTGGAATTGCACAAAGCATCTTCCTTTATTGGAATTGCACAAAGCATCTTCCTTTATTGGAATTGCACAAAGTATCTTCCTTTATTGGAATTGCACAAAGCATCTTCCTTTATTGGAATTGCACAAAACATATTCCTTTATTGGAATTGCACAAAGCATCTTCCTTTATTGGAATTGCACAAAGCATCTTCCTTTATTGGAATTGCACAAAGCATCTTCCTTTATTGGAATTGCACAAAGCATCTTCCTTTATTGGAATTGCACAAAGCATCTTCCTTTATTGGAATTGCACAAAGCATCTTCCTTTATTGGAATTTCACAAAGCATCTTCCTTTATTGGAATTGCACAAAGCATATTCCTTTATTGGAATTGCACAAAGCATCTTCCTTTATTGGAATTGCACAAAGCATCTTCCTTTATTGGAATTGCACAAAGCATCTTCCTTTATTGGAATTACACAAAGCATCTTCCTTTATTCATTCCATATTTCTTATTTCATGATACTCATTAGATTGTCTCAGAATGACTACTTGATCAGAGCAATAAAAAAGACAACAATCTAAGAGTTTCCATACCCACTTTATCATCAATAGTTGTATACCTAGCCAGGGTTTACAAATACTGAGATCAAGTAGTATGCACTTACATGCTATCATATTCCTTTCTATTCATATCATTATACACACATGATTTTCCCTTGTTCCAACATGACTAAGTCATTTAGGAACTCTTTTAAAGCTCAAACTTTCTGTATTAAGGACTGATAACCTAGATTGTAAAGCTAGTATCCAGTCCCCTATATGCATTATTGTTGCCCTAATCTGCCCAGCAAGAGCATGATCATAGGATTCTCTATTCTGATCAGGTCTTAATGGGGATTCTCAGGCACTCATTCTATTCTTGCATGATCCTTGCACCACTTCTTGGTGCAACAACATTGCCCTAAGCAATGTGTTCCTTGTGCTCTCTAGTCATTTTAAAACTTTACCCTTTCTCTGCACAAGAAGAAATCATTATAGGGTATACTGGAGGACACTAACACAGACTCGATACCTTAGTCGTATGTCTCTGTAGACTCAGCGAACCTAGAGCTCTGATATCACTAAATTGTGATGACCGTCTTGCGAAAACATGATTAACTAATGCGGAAGCATTCATCAAGCAGCAGATTAGCGAAAATCACTAAAAATTAAAACTTTTTGCAAAGAGATCCACACATAGGAAATCTTTTCCAACAAATGCCATTGTATATCATATACATTCTGTTTCAAACGTACATATCCTGTACCATCTCTTTTCAGAGACTACATCATCAGCTGCCTTATAAACATATATGCAGGCATCATACAAATCTCGAGGCATCAAGCCAAAACCTCAGACTGATATATCAAAAACACTGACTAAAAACTCCGAGGACCTGAGAGTACAGAGACGACACATAGGACTACTATCTATATGACTAGACATACAATATCTCCACCTGAGATCTTATTGCTGTCCCTGCTGTTGCTGTTGCTGCTGCTCTTTCCCTGTTCTAGGGTTTCTGCTCTGCCTTTCATGCATACCTAAAAATGTTTCCCACGGGGGTGAGACAATTGTAAATTGCCCCAGCGAGAGATATAACTCTCCGCCAGAAACATTGTTATAGCAGATTATGAAATTAAACTGAGCAGGGGTTACTTTTCAATTAATAGGCAGAATTATTCTTCATAGAAAAGAATAAGAAAATCTCCATTTTCAATAAGAGCATTGCATCTACCCATGGTAGACTCATAGTTCATCCATCTACTTGTAATGAATACAACAGATATGAATAATCATCAATGAACTATAGATATCTAACAGAAATGTAATAGCATAACTTATTAACACAAATGCTACAAAGAACATGATACTTGTTACCCAAGCATCACACATGGCTCACAAGACCATTCATATCTTGTCACCTCTCACTAGGCAACAACTTATTCACATGGCTCACAAGGCCATTCACATCTTGTCACCTCTCACTAGGCAACAACTTACTCACATGGCTCACAAGGCCATTCACATCTTGTCACCTCTCACTAGGCAACAACTTATTCACATGGCTCACAAGGCCATTCACATCTTGTCACCTCTCACTAGGCAACAACTTATAAAATTCGTACACATTGTTACTTTTATTAAGCAACAACAACATCAACGCACAAAAAGCCAATCAACATTTATTATATAAATGTCACAGCCCAAACCTGGCTATATTCATCATCTCATCATACATGCATGGTTATTAGGCATGATAACAGTCATACAAGATATTCATCACATCATGTGATACAATAGTAACACCATCATTCCTTAACCAGGAATTAGGGTTCACTATCAAATAGGGCTTATCATTCCCTTTTCCCCAAATTAGGGTTAGGGTTCCCCATTTCTCATTAATTCAGACCCTCTTGAGTTAACCAACTTTGTCTTGTATTAAGGTATTTCCCCTCTTAATACATTCCATCACAAATACTCACCCTTAGCATATAATGCATAGGCCACACATTAGAATTGTCCAGCTATCTCACATGATATGGACTTATCTTAGTTTAAGGCATGGATTTATTATAAAGTTACCTATAAACAATCACAATGATACACCCTCAACTAGGGTTTCACAAGGATACACCCTCAACCAGGGTTCACAATGATACACCCTCCACTAGGGTTTCACAAGGATACACCCTCAACTAGGGTTTCAACTCAATAACCCTGACGATTAGGGTTTATGTTCATGATTAGGGTTTCATGATCTCTCTACTTTAAGGATCATGCCCTTAATCACCACATGAATCATATTCATATATGAATTCATGCTATCATCATCTCAACTTGATTAGGTCATATCAACCCTTCAATCAAGTACATACAACTATGATTTACATAGTGTACCAAGTCATTGATCTTATCAGCAATTAGGGTTCATCCCTTAATTGACACTAATCACTTAGGTACTATTAGGGTTTCAACCTTTGTTACTTCATTGGTTATCATTACTAACCATCATTGGATCAATGGATCATTCATTATCTTTATTCTCAAGAGATTCAATCACATTGAACCTCCATTACATAAGGTATCCAATTAAATTAGGGTTTTCAATGTTGATTCCTTCAATCATTGAATTCTTGGAACCAATCATCAATTGGAACTATACTCATACTTCAATTAAGTTTAATAGTTCAACCTTCAACTGATTTGACCCTCAATTGGTCATCAATTAGAGTTTGATTCAATTGAATTTGGGTTTGGAATCGATGATTCAACAACACTAATCAATGTAAGATTAGTTACTTTGAAACCATTGAACCATCAGCCAAATTGGGTATGACCTGACCCCAAACGGTCTTGAGGTCGTTTGGATGACTTCCAAACGGTATTGAGACCGTTTGCCCATCATATCACTCAAATCTAAGCAATCCAATTAGGGTTTGGTTCATTGGATTGATCACCAAATCAGCATTACATTGTTTAACAGCTTGGTACCTTTAGACCTTCAAACACCTAACCATACTAAACCCTAGACCTCCAAACGGTCTTGGGTGACCACCAAACGGTCTTGAGACCGTTTGGATGAGCTCCAAACGGTCTTGAGACCGTTTTCCCATCCAACCTTTGGACTCTAGTGAAAATTCATCATGGATTGGTCTATCGAGTTGATCAACAAATCAGCACTACATTGCAATATGATTAGTACCTTTGGACCTTCAATTGGTCAACTATACTTGACCCCAGACCTCCAAACGGTCTTGGGGTGATCCCCAAACGGTCTTGAGACCGTTTGGGTGATCTCCAAACGGTCTTGAAACCATTTGGGCTAATCAACCCAAAATCTCTAATTAACTCATTGGAATTTCAGCACTGATTTCAATTAGGGTTTGTCCAATTGATTAGCCTTCAACTCATGACTCGTTTGGAATTAATCCATAAAATTTGGTGAGTAATTAACCAACATCATTAGGAACAGTAATATCATAAGGTCAACGCTTAGTCAACCATCCTATACGGGTTTAAGACCGTTTGCCCAAAAAGTTCAATTAAATCAGATTGAAAATCAGCACTTAATCCAATTAGGTTTCCCTAATTGATTAGGCTTCAACTCACGATTACTTTGGAGTTAATCCCTCAAATTTGGAGGGTTATTAATAAACATAATTATGAACAGGAATCCCATACGGTCAACGCTTGTTCAACCATCTCAGACGGTCTTGAAACCGTTTTCTCAACCAGGTCAAGTTAATCAGGTTGAAAATCAGCACATAATTCAATCTGATTGCCTAATTGATTGGCCTTCAACTCTCGATTCCTTTGGAGTTAATCCCTCAAATTTGGAGGGTTATCAGACTACATAATTAGTAACAAAATTCCCAAACGGTCAACACTTGGTCAACCATCTCAAATGGTCTTGAAACCGTTTTCTCCCAAACGGTTTCAAACCGTTTGCCCTTAAACGGTTTGCTGAAACCGCATAGCCAATCAAATTAAAACGATTTGGAGTAGCTATCAAAACGGTCTTGCTTGGTAATTTTCTTTGGATAAGAATCTAGGATGATTTCATCATCCCCTTCCTTCGAACAACCAAGAACAGCAACCGTTCTTGATGGAAATTGCAGCAAAGAAACAAGAGTGTATCAAATTGAAGAAATCAATCAACAAAGCATAGAGAATTGATGCAATAGCAATGTTTAAGGGTTTGAGTTATAAAACCCACCTCCAATTGAGCTCCAAAGCTCCAAGCTCACGCCATTAATGGTGGATGAAGCTCTCGCAACTCCCCCTAGGCTCGTCCTCAAGCTTTTGATTGCAAAAGTTGGCTAGGGTTGAAGAGGAGATCGAAAGAAGAAGGAATCCATAATTTATTTTCGATTTCCTCCATGAAATCAAGGAGAACGAAGGTCAAGAGCTTACCAACAGGTAGGGAGTCGTCCTCCTGCTCCTCTCTAGCTCCTTGGTCGGTTTTGCAAGCAAAGGAAAGAAGAAAATCCGAAATAGCCTTTCATTTGGCTTGAAAAAGGCACTTTTATAAGGAAATTGATGAGAGAGAAAATGCATTATTAAAATGCATTAAATTCCAAAAATATGGCCGCCTCTTCCCCCTCAAATCCCTTAAGGACGAGGCACCTTCCTTTGCCTTTAATTTTCCTTCATTATCCTTAATTTAAAGAAAAGCAAATTAAGCACCTTAATGCTTATTATATTAATATCCATATGTGAGTGGGTTTTCTTTTTCTTATAATAAGGTGAGTGGAATTTCACCTACTTAGGATATTTTCATTCCTTATCTTGGAAAAGGAACGTCCATCCTTATTCAAAATCAACCCAAAACATTTTGGTTGAAAGCCCTTCAATTATTTTTATTCATTTTTGCCCTAAATCAAATTAGGGTTTTCAATTAGGCATTAATCTTGATTATTTTAATATCAAGATTCTCTCTCCTCCAACTTAATTCAAAAGAGGCACCCCTCTCACTTTCTTTGCTCTACATGATGCCCAGAAACATTAGGGACCTTACTGAAGTGGTAATTTGCATATTGAACCCTAGGTTTTGGGTAAATTGCACTTTTCACCAAAACTAAGTTTTAATGCACAACATTGCTTTACAAGCTTAATCTTGGTGCCCAAGCTTGTGGAAACCATACCACTACATCACATTAATTATTATGATGTCTTAACATCAGAGGAACATCTTATCATGAAACATTTGCAAGTTAACCCCTCGACTTGGGTAATTTGCACTTTAGTCCAAAATAAGCAAACATTGCTTCAACATTGCTCAAACAGGACCAAAATTGAAACATAAGTTTCTTATGAGGCCTAATTACTTTTCCCAAGATAAGATTAAGAATCTACTTAACCTTATTAGGCAAAACATCTAGGGTTAAATTATAACCCAGGTCAGGGATGTTACAGTGAAATCATAATATGATTATGGATATCACTGCCAACGTAATTTGGAGCCTACCGGGTCACACACATATGATGTATTGGAATAGGAGTATAATTGTGGATTTGATTGGAATTGCTCCGAATCACATTGATTACTAAAATGTTTATGTAATGGATTAGAATAATATTAGAGTGACTGGCTCTGAGTGCAAGTGGGAGTCTGTTGGTATATGTATGCCCGTAGAGCCATCCCAAGCGATTGCATGGAGTCGGATATTAATTAATCAATTAATGTGATTATTTGGTTAATTAATGAATTCCAGAATATTCTAATTAATCCACGAGCGTTTTAATTAACGCAACGTTTCTGTTTACTGATGGATTTAGAAAACCCTACTTCCCTTCGTATCCTATTTAAAGGAGGATCGACGACCCATATCTATATAAGATAGAGAGAGATTTTTCCGTTTACGCTCACGTACGTAAACCTAGCCGTCGCCGTCCTTAGGAGAGAAAGGAGAGAAACGCGCCGCTAGCACACCGCCGTAGAGACACACTCCTTCCCGCCAGCTTGAGAAGCGCGACGTGGAGTTCCGTCCATCCACGTGGACGAAGTAGAGACGCAGACGCCTTGACACCGGCGTTCGGAGGACGTCGACGACCTCCTGTACGCGCTACGAGTGGCGGACATCACTGCCGCAAAGAAGCGCCGCCGGATCAACCTGCGACAGCAAACGGGAGAGAAGTTCCGTCCGCGTCGACAAGCAGCGTTGCACCGTCGTGCAGCGGGACATCGCCGAACTTGCTCCGCGATAAGGTATATGCCGCAAACATTCTTTCTAAATACGCTGTTATCGGCGAGATCCTGTTTTGGGTACGTGGATTTTATCGCTTCCGCCGCGCATGTTTTCTCCACAAAATCCAACAAGTTTCCCCATTGGTTGGTCTGAAGGGTGATGACTTTACTGTGGGACATGCTGTTCGTAAAGCCGTTTCTGCTAAAGTGGCTAAACATGAGAAGACATGTATCGACAATCAACATGTTTTTATCCCGTTTGGTTTTGACACTTTTGGGTTCCTAGCACCTGAGGCTGTGGAGCTTCTTAAGAGAGTTCAAAAAGTTATGCATAGTAATGTAATGACTCCCAAATCTATGGATGTGGTGTTTGGGAAGATTTGATTTGCCATTCAAAAAGGGGTGGCGGCGCAGTTTGTTGCCTGCCTCCTTCTATTTCCTTATAATCCTGTAGTTTTCACAATCTTATGTTGTAATATAGCATATATCTATATTTGTGTTTCTTTGACCGGTCAACTTTTTCTCTTACCTATTTACCTTGCAGGTATACATATGCAGATAGAGCTATAGGATAAATAATTTTAGAAAGAAAATAACTACCCTATCAGTTATCCGCGACACTGACGTAGGTAGAGTCTAGACAGATGGAATATGAATAGATGCATTACTGTATTCTACCCATTTTCAACCTTAAAGCCTGTTTGGTAGAGCATTCTACCCATTTTCAAACCTTAAGGCCTATTTGGTAAAGTGTAGTTGGGTGACAAAGTACATATTTAATGTACATTTTTACACTACGAACTCACACAAAGGCACCCTACTACACCCAACTAAGCTAGTCCTTGAATTTTCTTACACCATGCTACCTCACTAACAGGCGATGCTGTTACGTTTGTTTCAAAAATCTGTAGTTGGGGATCACAGTTATCCTGATCTACCTCCTAAACATATGAAATTTACAGATCCATTCTTAAAAGGTCATCTTTATCTGGAACACCAGATTTTCTTTGTTTGTTTATTCAAAACCAAATGAATCCTTATTTGTTGGTAACGGTTAAACTGTATTATCTAATAAAAAACAAATTAGTACTCAACGGCAACTAATCTCTAGTGTAATCTTAATTTGTTGGGAGGTAGCGCTCTTATCTATATCTTTTCTTAAAGTTCAAAATCACAAGGTTCCACGTAAGTAAACACCCCCAGTGATGCCATGATCCCTGTCCCGGAACCGAGATACGTTTCAGTTCAAATGGAAGTCGAGATATGTGACCCGTATTATTATAATATAAATCTCTTGATTAAAGTATAATAATATGTATGACACGTACAATCTAGGGTAGCCAGTCGAGATGGCTTATATATTTAATATAAGAAGACGATCTCTTGATTAAAGTACAAAAAAATATAACGGGTACAATATATAATCCGTCAAAATATAACGGGTACAATATATAATCCGTCAAAAGATCTTGGACGGCTGCTTGCTTCTGAAAACCGTCGCCGGTTGGTCGCCACTGGTCTGAGAATCTGGAAGGCGACGGCTGATTGTTGGACTGGTTAGTTACAGTGTCCAACAAAACAGGGGGAAGGAAGCTGCCGGTTGCCAGTAGTTTTTCCCTCGGTCCTCTTTATCCGAGCGATCCCCCACGAATTACACGATGGCTACCCATGGTTTCCTGAGATAGCGAACAGGATAGGGACAGAAAACCGGGGGCCACAAAGCAAAGGCACTTCCCCGTGCGCCACCGACTCCCTAGTCCACCGGGTAGCCACTATGGCCAAGGAATATATACATTATATATACGCCATAGCTCCTCCTACCAATTCCACAACTCACATGCCAAGATCTCTCCTTTCCCTAGTGTAACCACTATCTACAGCTCTCTCTCGCGTCGTTGTAGGAAGTAGAAGCAGACCAAAGAACACCACAATGGCTTCTCTGCAGACCTGGGTCTCCGAGCACAAGCTGACCACCGTGGCCGGCATCTGGGCGTCCGCGGTCGGTGTCTCACTAGCGATATCTAGCAAGAGAGCCCTGCCTCTCAAGCCAAGCCTGAAGATCATACACGCAAGGTGCTTTCACTTTATATACAGCAAGTAG
The DNA here is from genome assembly GCA_963693085.1 of Alisma plantago-aquatica. Classification (NCBI taxonomy): domain Eukaryota; kingdom Viridiplantae; phylum Streptophyta; class Magnoliopsida; order Alismatales; family Alismataceae; genus Alisma; species Alisma plantago-aquatica. Next base: position 1,863,154,565 of record OY856409.1, on the reverse strand, counting down.
TATCGTAATGAACCAAATTGATATCATAGACCATATTTCGCTCACAACATGTGAACAACTGCACCATCATTTGTCCCTGCAGGATGTACGCACAGGCCGTGACACTGGGTGTCCTGGGCGGAGCCGCCACGCTACACTACTTGGACCTGAACAACGTCCTCGCCGACGACGGATCCGCTGCCGTCTCTTCCTTTGATGACTTTCAGTGCGTCGCTGACTGGTACTAGACGATGACCATACAGCGGTAGTAGCGTGCTTGTATCTACGTTTCTCGTTAACACCCTGAAGATCCTGAGAGGCTGCTCCTCCAGTGCGCGATCTTCCCGCGCTGACATCATTAAGCATGTACGGTGTGGAGCAATGTGTTGATCTGCGTTACCAGATCTTATCCACTTATTCTGAAAAATTCATCCGCTACTATTCGATATATATATACCAATTGTGTGCAACAGATCTCACATGCTATCCGGTTAAATAAGTTGGCAATGTAATACTAGCTGCATATTATTGCATTGTTCTCTGGCTTTTGAAAATTTCATCCTCTTCAATGTGTCCACTCTTAACTTATGGGGTAGAGGAGATTTTACACTCTTAACTTTTGTTCGAGAATGCCCAGCAATTTGTTTGTTTAGTAATCCATCAAATTGCAATTACATTGGATCAATAGGGGCGGTGAGTCATGAACCATGGCTCTCTCTATATATGGACTAGTCTATAGTTTTTTTCCCCCTTCTTCTAAACACATCCAACATATTTCCTTCTTCTAAACATCCGACATATCGCCTCCCTCCAGCAATGAAGATTCGTGTGGAGCATAGCAACATGCGGTCCCCACGACACAAAATTAATTTGTGGTAATCATGTTTGTAAAATTTCTTCCTCCGTCGAACCCGTTAACCCTCACAAGTTAAAATATACCCATATCCACCATTAACCTTTGCCCATTATATCTTTTTTGCAATAAGAAAGCAAACTTCCTCGTCTCAATCTGACTCCACATCAATACTCATCTAGAAGTTCTTCCTTTTAGAATGAAGATGAAGGCTGCAAAGTAGTAATTAGGAGGCTAGTTGAATTGCTCTAATTGTTCATCTACTTGCTAGAGCATAATAAATATTTAGTAAGGAGGCTAGTTGGATTGCTCTAATTGTTCATCTAATTGCTAGAACATAATAAATATTTATATATCTATATGTACATGTTTTGAGAAATCCACATGTTAGAACAAATTGCTTAACTCCTCAACCATCAACTTGTAAATAACATAAAAATTGCTCTGCTTTTTACTTGTTTATCATGCAGTACTTGCTCATGTTAGCACACCTTGCATAACAATTGTCCATCCTTCTTTTTTTTCGTCTTGTAACAATATCACACGTTGGACAACTAGGTTTTCCCTACTTATGACTATCTAGTTACTTTACCTTTCATCATTGTTCCACAACAACTTCTTAAATTGAATAATCTTGACATTCTTATCTGGTCATATTTAGCACACTGATCTTGTTATAATACCTTTTGCTTACTTGAACAATCTCTTTTACATACTTGATAGATTGCTTAGAAAAATGCAACTTACTCATGACCGAGTATATCTATAATGTAACTTTAATCACAAATATAGCATCACAATCGTTAGCCTTACAAATAGTAAGGTACCTAATCTATCTTCACTTCCAATCATGTTTGATAATCATACTTAAACACTATAATAAGTTTTAACATTAATTGATTAAGTGAATCTATAATTTGACTCAATTTCACTTCATTTTTCACTAATAGTGTTTTTTATTGTAGTTCCAAACTTTTTCATAAATTCACTATTATAAGGGGACATAATTGCAATTCGTATCAAATTATCTAAGTACATGTTTTCCTTCACTTAATTTGATGATCTTTGGATGTTTTGGAACTTGGATTGTCTCTAAAGTCTAATCCTAGTCTTCAGTTCATGCTTGGATGAGGCTTGATAGACTATACTTGAGTCTCAATAGCTTGGGCCGTAGCCAACCTCGATGGTACGTCTATCGAGGATGTCTTGGTGGATAACTATTGGGGGTATCTTGACGGGCTAGTAGGACCCTCTATAGGTAGGTATAGAGGTAAGTTCAATAGGCTAGCTTCAGGGTTGACCCTCAACAGGTCTAGAGTTGAGCCCAGATAAACCTTGGAAGGTTGGTCCTTGACAAGTCACGATATGTGGACCCTCTATGGGCTACCTAGACACCTTGGGAGGCCAAGAGCCTCGATGGCCCATTATAAACCCCACACATTGTCCTCTCGTCTCGTTTGGGAATCAAGATCCTTGCTACAATGTGGTGGAGGAGTATAACAACCCTGATACCCCACGTGGGGTTTGATAACTTGATTTTGAAGCTTATTTGTGCTTGTATCTTGAAGATCAAGGCTCCAAGGTGGATCTAAGACTTTGTAGCTTCATTTTGGGGTTCAACCATGTAAGGACTTTCTTCGATTATCTCTTTTCTACTGATTTTCCTCTCGTGTTCTTCTATTGGTCGAGTTTCATGGAGTTCTATGGTGGAACATGCTACATCTAGCTGAGAACCCTCCTCTTTTCTTTTTTCCTAGTTGGCCATAGATCTTGCTTCGAGGTGCTTTCTTGGAGCCTTTGAAGGTCTAAATGATGTACTTGGTTTGTGTATTTAGTGTACATATCTCAGGTTCATATCCTTTGGAGGTGAGTTATACAATTTTTCTTAGCATCTTGTACCTACATTGTTGCATGGATACTCTAATCTTGCCTAAATCATGCTCGTTATGCCTAAAGATGGACTTTAATTGCCAATTTTATTAGAAAGCATATGAATACAAAATTTCATGGATTCCTTATTCTTTAAATTGCAAACCATGATAGCGTGAACATGCTCTCACATTTTTATAAGGTCTGAAACTTCAAAATGCATGCATTTATGCCTCTAAAGTGATATTTGTACGATTGATACCATGTTGACAGAAAACAAAATAAAATAATACTTGATCTTTGGATTTTATTCAGATATGAAATTAGGATTATTAGTTATGCTATCGAACTTTTCTTGTAATTAGATTTTATATACATAAGTAACTCATTTATGCTTAAAAATAGATTTTTATGCCTAATCTTATTATAAGTTCAACTTCCTTGTACTTATAGGTTTTAATATAAAAATTTCATGGCATTTTGTTGCTTTCCATGTGAAGATAAATGCATATTTGTAGGTGGATGCGAAATCCCTTTGTGATTTTGGCCTTGACGTGGCCTAAATTGATGAATTGGGGCTTGGTATATGTCAGGATGCATTTTATATTGTTTGGAGTTTTTATATTAAAATTAGGTCATAATACATCATTATACCTTATTCATATCTTGGCTGAGTCACGAAAGATGAGTTAATTATGTGAACCCTGATCTATCTTAACAATTGATATATGTTTTGAAATCTTGTTATGTGCATCGATGCTTTACTTACATGCTTAGTATAGTGGTGTAATTGTTTAGTTGATGTTTTTTTATCTTGAGATCATGTGTGGGAATTCTCCATGCTTGGAGGTCATTTTTGTTATTTGTACATATCATGTTTTTCTCTAGTCTCCTATCTCTTGTTTGCACTTGTCTCGGTGGGACTTGATTTCTCTAGATACCTCCCTACCATTTCATCGATTGAGGTTTGATATGCTCGGTGAGAATCTACCGATGATAGTGTCATTGGTGCCCGCTACTGAGTTTCCATCGATGACTGATATGATGCCAACCGATGCGAGTAGGCATGGGGTTTAGCCGTGGTGTGGACCAATGGAAACCCTAGCCTGACGCCTACTGATGGAAATCCTGATCAACGTCATCTAATGAGATTTTAATCCCAATCTACATATGTAAACCCTACCCACTATCATTTAATGATGATCTTTAAGAAGCCTTCCGATGAGATCTGGCAATGGAAGATCCATGATTTTACATTAAAAGAGAACCAATGAAGAACAAGTGTCATCCTATGATGACTTCACTAGAAGATGAAGTTTAATGACCCATCCTCCGTTTATCCCCACTAAAAGTATAACAAAAAGGCAATGCCCATTGTTTAATATTTTCATATCCGTATTCATAATAAACAACCAGTAATCATTAATAAGGAGTTACATTACTCCTTATTAATAATAAACAATCAATATTTTCAAACACCAATGTATTTTTCATAAAAGTTGAGAAGAGAAGATCTACCCTATGGAGTTGCGTAACTTCTAGAATTGAAAACTACAAGTTATTCTGGGATGAACTATATGCTATCCTCCTCAGTGTATCATTGACTTTACATCATAGGGATTTCCCCCCTTGGAGTCTCTCTTTATCTTTAGATATGAATCTAACCTAAAACACCGATAAACAAAATGTGGGTCATCATAAATATATGATGTACACGTGGTGTAATAAAAAATTTCTGCATGTAATATTAATAACATATATAGCTATACAAGAATAAAAATAAAAAATATTAAAGTACTCAATTTATTTCTAACTTGTGAGTATTCCATATCATTTCATATTCCACTCCTAATTCTAACAATGGATTTTACTTTAGTAATAATGCAATGACTATGTCCATTGCTCAAGCCTCCAGTAGAGTTTTGGAAATGATGAATGACCCTATAAACACCACTTTCATTGACTGTGCAATTTTTCCTCACTCACGCACAACCCAAATTAAACTTCTATAATACTACTTTGGGATGAACATACTTATTCATAAAGTACTTATTGATGGGATACTTGAAAAGAAGGCGCACCTTGTTGATATGGGTAGTCCAATCAATACTTATAAGATCATTTTATGATGCCTTATCAAGGATGAACTACATGGCCTCATAATATTCTCCCAGACAGTTGGCACCCTTATCAAGGATGAACTACATGGCCTCATAATATTCTCCCATTATAGTGCTGACGTAGAATGCCTCATGTATACCAAACTCTTGATCACAAATACCGATGCAAGGGTGACTCCATCACCAAGGATGACCCTATCCAACATGACTTGACTGCACAAGGTTGTGTGCCACATGCACAAGGTTGTGTGCCACATGCTTCTAAACACATCCAACATATTTCCTTCTTCTAAACATCCAACATATCACCTCTTTTCGGCAATGAAGATTCGTGTGGAGCATAGCAGCGTGCAGTCCCCACGACACAAAATTAATTTGTGGCAATCATGTTTGTAAAATTTCTTCCTCTGTCGAACCCGTTAACCCTAACAAGTTAAAATATCCCCATATCCACCATCAACCTTTGCCCACTATATCTTTTTTTGTAATAAGAAAGCAAACTTCCTCTTCTCAATCTGACTCCACATCAATACTTGTCTGGAAGTTCTTCCTTTTAGAATGAAGATGAAGGCTGCAAAGTAGTAAGGAGGCTAGTTGAATTGCTCTAATTGTTCATCTACTTTCTAGATCATAATAAATATTTAGTAAGGAGGCTAGTTGGATTGCTCTAATTGTTCATATAATTGTTAGAACATAATAAATATTTATATATCTATATGTACATGTTTTGAGAAATCCACATGTTAGAAAAAATTGCTTAACTCCTCAACCATCAACTTGCAAATAACATAAAAATTGCTCAACTTTTTACTTGTTTATCATGCAGTACTTGCTCATGTTAGCACACCTTGCATAACAATTGTCCATCCTTCTTTTTTTTCATCTTGTAACAATATCACGGGTTGGACAATTAGGTTTTCCCTACTTATGACTATCTAGTTACTTTACCTTTCATCATTGTTCCACAACAACTGCTTAAATTGAATAATATTGACATTCTTATCTAGTCATATTTAGCACACCGATCTTGTTATAATACCTTACAATGCTTACTTGAACAATATCTTTTACATACTTGATCGATTGCTTAAAAAATGCAACTTACTCATGACCGAGTATATCTATAATGTAACTTTAATCACAAATACAGCATCAAAATCTTTAGCCTTACAAATAGTAAGGTACCTAATCTATCTTCACTTCCAACCATGTTTGATAATCATACTTAAACACTATAATAAGTTTTAACATTAATTGATTAAGTAAATCTATAATTTGACTCAATTTCACTTCATTTTCACTAAAAGTGTTTTTTATTGTAGTTGCAAAGTTTTTCATAAATTCACTATTATAAGGGGACATAATTGCAATTCGTATAAAATTATCTAAGTACATGTTTTCCATCACTTAATTTGATGATCTTTGGATGTTTTGGAACTTGGATTGTCTCTAAAGTCTAATCCTAGTCTTCAGTTCATGCTTGGATGAGGCTTGATAGCCTATACTTGAGTCTCGATAGCTTGGGCCCTAGCCAACCTCGATGGTACGTCTATCGAGGATGTCTTGGTGGATAACTATTGAGGGTATCTTGACGGGCTAGTAGGACCCTCTATAGGTAGGTATAGAGGTAAGTTCAATAGGCGGATGAGAGGTAATAGCTTCAGGGTTGACCCTCAATAGGTCTAGAGTTGAGCCCAGACATACCTTGGAAGGTTGGTCCTTGACAAGTCACGATATGTGGACCCTCTATGGGCTACCTAGGCACGTTGGGAGGCCAAGAGCATTGATGGCCCATTATACACCCTACACATTGTCCTCTTGCCTCATTTGGGAATAAAGATCCTTGCTACAATGTGGTAGAGGAGTATAACAACCCTGATACCCCACATGGGGTTTGATAACTTGATTTTGAAGCTTATTTGTGCTTGTATCTTGAAGATCAAGGCTCCAAGGCGGATCTAAGACTTTGTAGCTTCATTTTGGGGTTCAACCATGTAAGGACTTTCTTCGATTATATCTTTTCTACTGATTTTCCTCTCATGTTCTTCTATTGGTCGAGTTTCATGGAGTTCTATGGTGGAACATGCTACATCTAGCTGAGAACCCTCTTCTCTTCTCTTTTTTCCTAGTTGGCCATATATCTTTCTCGGAGGTGCTTTCTTAGAGGCTTTGAAGGTCTGGATGGTGTACTTGGTTTGTGTATTTAGTGTACATATCTCAGGTTCATATCCTTTGGAGGTGAGTGATACAACTTTTCTTAGCATCTTGTACCTACATTGTTGCATGGATACTCTAATCTTCCCTAAATCATGCTTGTTATGCCTAAAGATGGACATTAATTGCCGATTTTATTAGAAAGCATATGAATACAAATTTTCATGGATTCCTTATTCTTTAAATTGCAAACCATGATGGTGTGAACATGCTCTCATATTTTTATAAGGTCTGAAACTTCAAAATGCATGCATTTATGCCTCTAAAGTGATATTTGTACGATTCCTACCTTGTTGACAGAAAACAAAACAAAATAATACTTGATCTTTGGATTTGATTCAGATATGAAATTAGGACTATTAGTTATGCTATCAAACTTTTCTTGTAATTAGATTTTATATACATAAGTAACTCATTTATGCTTAAAAATAGATTTTTATGCCTAATCTTATTATAAGTTCAACTTCCTTGTACTTATAGGTTTTAATATAAAAAAATTCATGGCGTTTTGTTGCTTTCCATGTGAAGATAAATGCATATTTGTAGGTGGATGCGAAATCCCTTTGTGATTTTGGCCTTGACGTGGCCTAAATTGATGAATTGGGGCTTGGTATATGTCAGGATGCATTTTATATTGTTTGGAGTTTTTATATTAAAATTAGGTCATAATACATCATTATACCTTATTCATATCTTGGTTGAGTCATGAAAGATGAGTTAATTATGTGAACTCTAATCTATCTTAATAATTTATATATGTTTTGAAATCTTGTTATGTGCATCGATGCTTTACTTACATGCTTAGTATAGTGGTGTAATTGTTTAGTTGATGTATTTTATCTTGAGATCCTGTGTGTGAATTCTCCATGCTTGGAGGTCATTTTTGTTATTTGTACATATCATGTTTATCTCTGATCTCCTATCTCTTGTTTGCACTTGTCTCGGTGGGACTTGATTTCTCTAGAAACCTCCCTACCATTTCATCGATTGAGGTTTGATATGCTTGGTGAGAATCTACCAATGACAGTGTCATTGGTGCCCGCTAGTGAGTTTCCATCAGTGACTGATATGCTGCCAATTGATGCAAGTAGGCATGGGGCTTAGCCATGGTGTGGACCAATGGAAACCATACCCCGACACCTACTGATGGAAATCCTGATCAACATCATCCAATGAGATTTTAATCACAATATACATATGTATACCCTACCCACTATCATTTAATGATGATCTTTACGATGCCTTCTGATGAGATCTGGCAATGGAAGATCCATGATTTTACATTAAAAGAGAACCAATGAAGAACAAGTGTCATCCTATGATGACTTCACTAGAAGATGAAGTTTAATGACCCATCCTCCCTATATCCCCACTAAAAGTATAACAAAAAGGCAATACCCATTGTTCAATATTTTCATATCTGTATTCATAATAAACAACCAATAATCATTAATAAGGAGTTACATAACTCCTTATTAATAATAAATAATCAATATTTTCAAACACCAATGTATTTTTTACAGAAGTTGAGAAGAGAAGATCTACCCTATAGAGTTACGTAACTTCTAGAATTGAAAAATACAAGTTATTCTGGGATGAACTATATGATATCCTCCTCAGTGTATCATTGACTTTACATCATAGGGATTCCCCCTGGAGTCTATTTCTTTATCTTTAGATATGAATCTAACCTAAAACATCGATAAACAAAATGTGGATCATCATAACTCTATGATGTACACGTGGTGTAATAAAAAATGTGTGCATGTAATATTAATAACATATATAACTATACAAGAATAAAAATGAAAAAGATTAAAGTACTCAATTTATTTCTAACTTATGAGTATTCCATACCATTTCATATTCCACTCCTAATTCTAACAATGGAGTTTACTTCAGTAATAATGTAATGACTGTGTCCATTGCTCAAGCCTCCAGTACAGTTTTGGGAATGACGAATGGCCCTATAAACATAACTTTCCTTGACTGTGCAATTTTTCCTCACTCACGCACAACCCAAATTAAACTTCTATAATACTACTCTGGGATGAACATACTTATACATAAAGTACTTATTGATGGGATACTTGAAAAGAAGGTGCACTTTGTTGATATGGGCAGTCCAATCAATCCTTATAAGATCATTTTATGATGCCTCATATCATGGATGTTACAATCTTACCCTCCCAGACAGTTGGCACCCTTATCAAGGATGAACTACATGGCCTCATAATATTCTCCCATTATAGTGTTGACGTAGAATGCCCCATGTATACCAAACTCTTGATCACAACTACCGATGCAAGGGTGACTCCATCACCAAGGATGACCCTATCCAACATGTCTTGACTGCACAAGGTTGTGTGCCACATGCCCATGCAGGCCCACCTACTAGAGGGAATTTGGCTCTAATAGCATTTGTAATGATCGGGTCTATTACTCAATGATCCAATAGAGTTTTAGGAATGACTATTGGTCCCACAGACCACTGCTTTCCTTGAGTGTGTACATTGTCCTCACTAACACACTACTTGAGATCAAATTCCCGATAGGTCACCCATCCCAGTACTACTCTAGGCTGAGCATGCTTAACTAGAGAGTACCTATTGATGGACAATCTGTAAAGGGGGTGCACCTTGGTGATTTGGGTACTCCATTCAATCCAATTAAAATCAATTCATCCTAGTTCTCAAATATTGGATGTCACAAATGGGTTTCACAGTGATTGTCCCAGGACCGGAGTTTCTTCACCTTATCGAATTGTAATGCTCACTCTCTTAGTGATCATTCATTATCATCTGAGAGTAATTATCTCCTTAGATTTCTTATTAGGTTCATGTATCATATTTACTACATAAGCAATGCACATATATCTGTATAAAATGTAAGTACTAGATCAACCAAGGGAAAGGACAATTTTACAACAAAGAATAAACATCAAGAAGAAATAAATTGGTATCTAAGTCCATATTTATATAAATGACTTTTAGCTATTAATAAATCCAAAAACTACATAGAACTACAAGGGAATTATGATAGTATTTTTTGAAAGGAAATGATGTTTATAATGGTTCACAACCTTGGGACTCATAATATTTTCCTCCACACCACTAGTTAGTTCTTTATGATTTTTAGATGGACAAAGCTTAAGAATTACCCAAAATAGCATACCACTAAGTCATCTCATTTACACTCATCACCTTCTCATATTTATTATTCAACCTCAAAACACCTCTATCTAAACCCCAAGATTTTCTTCTCTCATAAAAGTTTGAGTTTCAAGAAAAATTAGAGCCGAGGCATCCTATACAAACTAAAGCATATGAGATGACAAATTGAGATTTAGATATAGATAAATGTGATATTGTTTTATGTAATGCAAAGTACATGTGTAAGATATGTTAGGGACTTCTAAGAACCAAGGTTTGAATAGGGATAAACTAGATATATATAGAGTACAGGTGTAAGATAGATTAAAGAGAAAACCTAATGATAAGTAAGTCATGTCTAGAAACCCTGATATAGGGAAGTACCCATACATGAGAAACTCTAGACTGGAGAAAGAGAAATAACACTTATATGTATGTTATCTTAAAATCCAAATCAAAGATCATGATTCAGGACAAATAAAATAAATAACAGAATGTGTTACATTAGTACATGAAAGCCCTAATAGTACATGAAGATAGTTGTAATGTAAGTATGCCACATTGGCTCCCATGAACATACCCAAGATCTTTGGGTTTAATAAACCCTAGACTGATACCTTCAAAATATGGATCTTACCGGTATAAATGTCCTTATGATCACTGAAACACCTAAGCAAAAAGAAGTAAATTGTGCCACCTACATAATCTAAGAGTAAATATACCATGGGGAAAAAATAATTAGGTGGAAAAGAACTTTCATCTCAATCCTATCCTTAGTGAAATTAAGGGCATAATCATGCATGTATATATATGACTTTCTCACAAAAGTAGAAACACGAGGCAGTTAATTGAATTGATAAAAAATGATAGGTATGCGTCAATATAGACATATAAGTGGTGACCTCTGGGATAGTTGTTAGACTATGGGACAAGAAGGAAGAATTTCCTAAACTATCTCTCAATGACCCTTAAGCTTAGTTTGGATTGCTTTGCCTCACAATTGTGATAAGTTTGATACCTCAGTTCCACATTAGAACACATACCATAGGGATTATAAAGAGATGTAATGGAATAAGTAAGGTTTTTCGATGTCTTGAAGATGGAGACTAATATACCAATAATGCTCATGGACCATCCAAGTTTAAGAGAATCTTATTAAGGAAACTAAGAACCTAAGGAATCATAGAGAATACCAGAGTTTGAGGACTATGGATACCACCTCAAAACCTCATGTTACATGACAAGCCAATATATGTTAAATTCAAAATGAGAGTACATTGTGTAAAATTCCCTAAATTTGTCAAGAAACTCATAGTAAAGGTACCCACCCTAACAAGGAAATCATGTTTCTTCCCTTAACTTGGATGCTACCTTGTAGAGTGTATATATTTAAGCTTTAGAACAACCTTTTGATGTTTAGTGAATGAGATAGGTTATACCTATGTAATGGATACTAAGAGACTAATGAGGGTAAAGCTATGAAAGGACCTAGCAATACGTATAGCAAACACCTAAACATATGTTTGATCCGGTCATCCTAGCTTAACTATTCTATGCTAGCATGTGAATACGATTGTTAGAAGTGAATCATATGAAATAATTAGGGTTATGCAAAATTCAATGGATTAAGTAAGACAACTTAGTCACTGGTTTCATGTACCAGTAGAATTGCATGCATGCACATATACATGGTACAAGCAGTCTAGCAAGTATGTAAGGTACAGGAAGTCATGCAAGTATAAGTATGTAAAGTAAGTGAAATCATGCAAGTGCGTAAGGGATGTGTAGTGGTCAAGCAATTACATGAAGCATGTAAGTATATGAGATACATATAACTCTAGGAGCATTTCTAAAGTCCAGTACGACACTTCAATCGTAGATAGATGGCCACTTAGAAAAGATCAAATAGACTTTAGAGGACCTTTTGAGATTGTGTTTTCTCCAGTTTCTTGGGAGTTGAGATATCACTCAATTTTATGGAGTTTTCCTACAATACCAACTATTAGAGGAGAATACATATGGCACTGTATGACACTTTGGAAGGAAGGCATTGCAGATTGCCTCTATGTTGGTACGAGACAAGTGAATGTCACCTACTAGGTCTTGAGTTGATTCAACAGACTATGTAGAAGATTAAAGTGATGAAACAATAGTTGAATGAACTACATGATACACAAAATTCATATGCAGATAATCAACTTTGGCCATTAGATATTCCTGACCTCAAGTCTATAATGGAGAACACTGTTGCACCTATCAAATGATCAAACAAGTCATCAATTGTCAATAGCGGGTACTTGTTCTTCACTGTAACCTTGTTCAACTATTGACAATCTATGCAAAGCCTCATGGAACCATCCTTCTTCTTCATGAACAACACCGAATCACCCCAAGAGGAAGTGCTCATTCAAATGAAACCCTTCTTAAGAAACTCTTGAAACTATTTCTTCAACTCATGAATCTTGGCTAATGCCATCCTATAGGGTGATTGAGCTATGGGTTGTGTTCTAGGAACAATATTAATCTCGAAATCAATCTCTCTAGGGGGGAACACCGGGAAACTCATACAGAAAGACGTCCTCAAACTCTCGTACTACTGATATATCCTGGATACTAGGATCCCTCACCATGGTATCCACAACATGTGCTAAGAAGGCCTCACACCCTTACCTCATCATCTTCTCTACTATCACAACCAACACCAAACACGTAGGAAGAATCTTCCTATCTCCTTGGAAAACCCAAGAGATATCTCCATCATAGAACGTTGCCACCTTGGAACTACATTCTAAAACAACCTTGTACTTTGACAAGGTATCCATCCCTAGGATCACATCAAATACATGCATGTCAAGTGGCATAAGATCCACTTGAATGTTGTGTCCTGAAAAAGAAGGAATGCAACGCAGACACACCTCCTAAAACTCAACGGAACCAACTAAAGGGGTTTCTAGCAAAAGGCTATCAGATTTACTACAAAGAGTTAGATAACAACTACTTTCTCTCTAGTGATAAATGGGTGTGTCACACCCGGGTCAACCAAAATAGTTATGGAAGAAGAAGTAGATAAGTCAAAATGAAAAAGTTCCATCTGACCTGTCACGACCTGTGGGTTGACGACTCCTTCCGGCTGACTGATAGCATAGAATCTAGCTGTTGCCTATTGTTGTCCTCGTCCTTTGTCAGTAGGTCTAGATGACCCTACCTATGATGCTAGACCATGTCCTCTACCACCAACACTACTATACTGATGTTGTTGTGAGCCTTGTTGACTCTGCCTTGGCTACTGTGTCACTTCCTTATCCTTCATGGGGCATGAACATCTCACATGCCCGATTTGCCCACACTTGAAACACATCCTTGAATCATACTGCAGCCTAGATGACCCTGTCACTGATACTGGCACTGCATTGTTTGCTTAGGTAGGCAGATAGCTACGACCTCTCCCTTTACTAGGGGACCACTTGGACTGTACTTGTGATCTACACTCAGAAAAAGTTGATCTCTATTGTGACTATTGATACCGTGGTGATGAAAACCTTGGCTTCTTGAAGCCACTAGACGAATGTTCTTGGAACAGAGTTGGTTTCTTCCTAGATTTGGCCTCACGCTTCTTGAGAGCAGACATCTCAATCCTCCTCACAGACTCCACAAAGGTAGAGAACTTCTCCCTATTATGTAAAACCAGCACTATCATAGGCAACTCAAAGATCTGACTCTTTTCAAACCTATGAATCCTTTCCTTTGCCATCGTCGTCGTATGGGGACAAAGCCTCAAAAGGTCCTTAAACCCTTCCTCAGAGTCGTTGATAGACATGGACCCTTAGCACAACTATTTGAACTAAGCTATCTTCTCACCCAGATACATCTCAGGGAAATAGTGAATCACTCTTCTTTTGTGGCCCACCAATGGTCAGCACTACCCTTTAATAGATAAAAAACATGCTTCACCTTGTCTTCATCTAGGATGTTTAAAATCTTAAATGCCTTCTCCATCTCGGTTAGCCACATATCAGAATCTTCTGTGTCCATTGTACTCACATACTCTATAGCTCCCACACACTTCAACCTCTCAAACATCTTCTCAGGACCCTGAGATTCCACATTACAGATAGGAACCCTAGCTTGAGGCATGCACCCTATCCATTAAGTGTGCAATCGTCGCCATGAGCTATCCAAACATGGACTGGAAAGCTGGATTTTCCATGGATGTAGGGTCAAATAGAGGCTATGCAGGCTGTTCTAGCCCCATCATAGATACTCTCCCTTCAAGTACCTCCATCCTACCGCCATCTCCTGGTGCGACAAAGCTACTCTCAGCATGCTCTTCATGCTCTCCAGACATATCTACAAAAGCATAAGCTATGATCAATCATGATAGTAAGAACCTAAATAGATGTTTGATCTAGCCATTCTTGCTTAACTATTCTATGCTAGCATGTGAATAAATTGTGATAAGTGAATCACATGAAATAATTAGGGTTATGAAAAATGTAATGGATTATGTAAAGCAACTTTGTCACTGATTTCATGTACCAGTAGGATTGCATGCATGCACATACATGTGGTACAAGCAGTTTTGTAAGTATGTGAGGTACATGAAGTCATGCAAGTATAAGTTTGTAAAGTAAATAAAATCATGCAAGTGCGTAAGGAATATGTTGTGGTCATGCAATTACATGAAGCATGTAAGTATATGGGATACATATAGCTCTAGGAACACTTTTGAAGTCCAGTATGACATTTCAACCATTGATAGATGGTCACTCAGAAAGGATCACATATACGTTAGAGGACCTTTTGAGATCTTGTTTGCTCCAATTCTTGGGATTCGAGATATCACTCAATTTGATTAAGTTTGACTACTATACCAGCTATTAGAGGAGCATACATAAGGCACTGTATGACACTTTGGAAGGAAGGCATTGCAAATTGCCTCTATGTTGGTACGAGACATGTGAATGTCACTGACTAGGTCTTGAGTTGGTTCATAAGACTATGTAGAGAATTAAAGTGATGAAATAATAGTTGAAGGAACTACATGATATGAAAAAGTCATATGAAGATACTCAACTTAGGCCATTAGATATTTCTATCCTCAAGTCCATCTTTGAGAACACTATTGCACCCATCAAATGATCAAACAAGTCATCAATCCTCAGTTATATGTACTTATTCTTCATTGTAACCTTATTCAACTACTGGTAATCTATGCAAAGCCTCATGGAACCATCCTTCTTCTTCATGAACATCATTGGAGAACCCCAAGGGGAAGTTCTTGGTCGGATGAAACCCTTCTCCAACAACTCTTGCAACTATTTCTTCAACTCCTGAATCTCGACTGGTTCCATCCTATAGGGTTACTGAGCTATGGGTTATGTTCCAGGATTAAGATTGATCTCAAAATCAATCTCTCTAGGGGATGGAACACCAGGAATCTCATCCGGAAAGACATCCTCAAACTCTAGCACTACTGATACATCATGACATCAAGACTCCTCACCTTGGTATCCACAACATGTGCCAGAAAGGCCTCACACCCTTGCCTCATCATCTTCTCTGCTATCAAAGATGAAAACAAACACATAGGAAGTATGTTCCTATCTCCTTGGAAGACCCAAGAGACATCTCCATCATAGAATATCGCCACATTGTAACTACAGTTTAAAACAACCTTGTACTTCTCCAAGGTATCCATCCCTAGGATCACATTGAATCCATGCATGTCAAGTGTCATAAGATCCACTTGAATGCTTCATCTTGAAAAAGAAAGAACACAAGATGGACACACCTCCCACAACTTAGTGGAACCAACCAAAGGGGTTTCTAGAAAAAGTCTATCAGATATACTACAAACAACCAGATAACAACTACTTATCACCTCTCTGGTGATAAATGAGTGTGTTACACCCAGGTCAACCAAAATAGTTATGGAAGAAGAAGCAATAAGTTAGAATAAAAAAGTTCCATTTGACCTGTCAAGACCTATGGGTTGACCACTCCTTTCGACTAAATCATAGAATATAATCTAGCCATCACCTATTGTTGTCCTCGTCCTCTACCAGTTGGTTCAGATGACCCTACTTGTGATGTTTGTCCACATCCTCTACCACCACCATTTCTATACTACTGTTGTTGCGAGCCCAGATGATTCTGCCTCGACTATTGTGTCACTTCCTCATCCTTCTTGGGACATTACCATCTCACATGCCTGACTTGCCCACACTTGAAACACGTCCTTGAATCATACTGCAGACTAGACGACCCTATCACTGATACTGACGCTGCATTGTTCACTTCGACTGATGGATAACTGCAAACTCTCCCTTTAATAAGGGACCATTGTGACTGTACTCATGATATTGACTCTAAAAAAATTGATCTCTACTGTGACAGATGATACTATGGTCATGAGAACCTTGACTTCTTGAAGCCACTAGACGACTATCCGTGGACCTGAGCTGGTTTCTTCCTAGCTTTGGCCTCACACTTCTCAAGAACATACCTCTTAGTACTCCTCACAGACTCCACAAAGGTAGATAACTTCTCCCTATTCTCTAAAGCTGACACTGTCACATACAACTCAAAGCTCAGAACCTTCTTGAACCTACAGATCCTTTCCTTCTCCATCGTCACCATATGAGGATAGAACCTCAAAAGATCCATAAGCCTTACCTTAGATTCGTTGGTAGACATTGACCCTTAGCACAACCATTTGAATTGAGTTTTCTTCTCATCCTGATACGTCTCAGGGAAGTAGCAGATCACTCTTCCCAACTCACCACAACTCTCGATTTTTTCTCTTCTTCTATAGCCCACCAATGGACAACACTGTCCTTTAACAGGTAAACAACATGATACACCTTGTCTTTATTTGGGATGTTCAAAATCTTAAATGCCTTCTCCATCTCGATTAGACACATATTGACATCTTCCAGGTCTATTGTACTCACATATGATAACTCCTACATGCTTCAACATCTCAATTGTCTTCTCGGGACCCTGAGATTCTGCATTACAGACAAATATCCTAGTTCGAGTTGCATGTACCCTATCCTCTAAGTGCGTAATCATCGCCATGAGATGTCCAAACATGGATTGGAAAGTTGGTTTTACCATGGATGCAAGATCAAACAGAGGCAATGTGGGCTGTTCTATCCCTATCATTGATACTCTCCCTTTAGTTACTAGGATCCTATCACCACCTCCTATCATGACAAAGCTACTCTCAACATGCTCTTCATGCTCTCCAGACATATCTACATAAGAATAAGCTATGATTAGATATGCTGGATTACATAAGAACATACACAAAATCTAAGTCCTATGTCCCTATAGACTCAGCAAACCTAAAGCTCTGATACCAACTAAAGTGTGGCACACCGCCACACTAAATGAGATTATTAAAAAACCCTAAGCATGATCGATCCCTAAATAACCACATTACAAAAAAGGGGATAATTAAAAACCAAATTAAACATCTAAACATGTCTAGGAACATTTACATACAAGTCCAACATCCCGCATAAAATACATACGATACCAGGTATTAACATATCTATTTAGTGGACTCAACCACAACCTATACACGAAATGTGGTTCCAAAGATATACGTGACATAAACAACATCCACATACTACCAAAACTCAAGTTTATATACATATCATCTACAAAACATTGCCTTCCTGGACTAGATAGTACATGGACGGCTCTAGGACATACTAGACACAAGCCAACCTTCAACTCCTACTAATCTTCAAGCTGTTCCTCTTCACCACCATGAGCTTGACGTCACTGCTGACAATCACTTAAAAAGATGTGATGACACACAAGATGATATTCACATCCCAATGAGAGATTTGACTCTTAACAATGCTTATTGATTACAACGTGCTAAGTTATTAAGAAGGTTTAGCATATAAAATAGATAATATAACAACATTGAAAGATTAACCTGATATATAGAGGAATAGATAAATATATCACCCTTTTAAATAATTAATTTCTCTTACTGTATTATACATCAACTATACATTAAAAGAAACAAGGAAAGAGTTATCAAAAATTGTGAATCATGTTTAACCCTAAACATATGTGCTACATGGCTGAATTACATCTTTTATTAAGCCCTGGGAGTTTGAGACATACCACTCAAACTTCCAACTGACCAAAGCAAAGTCAAAATCAATTTTGTACAAGATCTAGGAGAGTCGGAATCCAATGATTTCTTCCCATCGGTCAGTACAAGTCCGCTGCAACAACATATTAGTCAAGGTACAATCAGCCTAGTCCACCCTTGGTATGTAGGTCATGACAGTATATAATCCTATCATCTGAGGTAGAACCACATCTGTCCTCAATCACACAACATATACATACCTCCGAGACACGACCTCAACCCCTCTCAAACTGAGGCATGAATACAACCATCCTCCATACCTTGGGATTAGGATGACAAGGATGTATCCTCTCTACACCTGCACATACTCAACAACATGTGACTCTGAGTTTCTATTCCGGAATACTCATTTTACCATCCAACGTGTCCTGTAATTGAAATGTCTCTACTGCATAGGGCACTACATGGTTAGGGTTTCACTTTATTAGTTAATGATGATAGGGTTACTTAAGGATGCACAAATCAAGTTACATACAAACCCTAAAAGTGTTATACAAAAACATTGGTATATAACAACTATAGAAGATATAAAACATATGAGATATATTCCTTATCGCATCATCACATGGTATTAAACCTTTGTCCACCATCAAGAGTATTATACCTCCATTCGGGTTCAAGTCATGCCAAAGGGTCATTAAGACCATTCACATTACTTCCTACAAGAAAATCATTATCCTTCAATACCATTCATCATCTTTAAGATCTTCTTTGACATTCTTAGGCTCAAGTTGTGATATGAAGGCATTGTCGGCTTGTTCTTTTTTGAAAGTAGTCCACATTTTCACCCTTTCAAAAGGATTTCCTATGATGAGCTCTTTTGGATGATCTTTAGCAAACTGGGGAGTAGGATCCTTCTTTTCATCCCCTTTTGATACTTCATCTACAAACACCTCTTTTCTTTTGTCATTGATGTTGAGCTCTTTCAATATATGAATTACTTCATCTACAACATCATCATTCACAATATTCTTGGAAATAGAGGAGTTAGTCTCCATAAACTTAACATTGATACATTCTTCTACTTTATATAGTTTAATGTTAAATATTATAATAGATCTACTTGTAGTGTTATAGCAAAAAATGAAAGCCTTATAAGATTTTTCATCAAACTTATCAAGAAAATTCTTTGGTGTTCAAGACAAAATGTGGACAACCAAACATATGAAAGAAGCCGATTGAAGGTTTTCTACCTTGCCATAACTCATAGAGGGGTTTCTTAAGCAAAGGATTAGTGAAAACCCAATTTTGAACAAAAAAAGTGGTTCCAACAGCTTTAGTCCAAAAAATCTTGGGAGTATCATACTCCAAAAGCATTGTTCTAGCCATGTCTCATAAAGACCTATTCTTCCTATCAACCGACCCATTTTTTGAGGCATATTGGAGGAAGAAAAATTGTGTGAGTAATCAGGTTTCTGACAAAAACTTTCAAACAAGTCATTTTCAAGTTCTCCCCCATGCTCACTATGGATAGACACAATATGGCAAGAAGCTTCATTCTCAATTCTTTTGCAAAAAGTCAAGAAAACATCAAGACTATCACTTTTTGATAAAAGAAAGTCTATGGGAAATAGGAGAAATCATCAACAATCACAAGACAATACTTACTACCACGAAGTGATTGAGTTCTCATTGGTCCAAATAGATCAATATGAAGAAGTTCAAGAACCCTCTTGGTGCTAAGGACTCCTTTGTATTTAAAGGAGGATTTGGTTTTCTCTCCTTGAGTGCGGGATTGGCATTCCTCGTCCTTCTCAAAATCAAATTTAGGAAGTCCCTTAACCAAGTCCTTTTTGCTCAGCTTCTTCAATTGATGCATATTTACATGACCAAGCCTGTGGTGCCACAAAGATACATCATTTTTATCAATAACTAGACATTTACCAAGAATAGGCTTAAGAGAGTCAAGAATAATTAAATTGTTAACACTATATATGACATTTTAGGAGAGGTAATATAGAAGCAAACATTCATGTGAAGTAAAGAGAACAAGATATCCATTATCACAAAGTTGGCTAACGCTAATTAAATTGTTATGTAGGCCATCCAAAAGAAGAACATTCTTTATGCATATGTGTCCCCAAATATCACTAAACCTCATTTCTTTTTCTTAAGAGTGTTAAAGTGGACTCTATAACCTTTCATGTGCTTTAAGCATCCACTATCAACAATTGATTTACCTTTATCTTAAATAGAAGGAGAAATCGGTGTCCAATTCAAACTTTGGGATTCAGATAGCTTCGGGACCCAAATCATGTTTGGGGTTGGTTCCCTTCTCTTTATAAGGACAAAAAGTAGAGTAATGATCATCAAACTTACAATGAGAGCAAACCATAGATTCCTTAGAGTCGAAATTCTCTCCATGGTATATTGGAGGCCCATTTCTCTTTATCTTACCTTTCCCTTTGTTCTTAGGGGCTCCCTCATATCACAAACCACTACTACCCACTTGTTTGGTTGAGTTCTCTAGGACTTCATTAAGGGACTTTTACCCTTTGAGGAACTTTTCCAAGGTCTCTCTAAGTCTATGGTTCTCATCACTAAGAGTAATAACTACAGAAGAAAGACTAGCAAGATCATCTTGAGCATGCAAAAGGTTGGCGTCTAAATAGAGGGATTTAGTTATGTAAGAATCTTTTTCAAGAGTTAAATTTTCTACTTCATTACTAGGCAAGATAGGTATAAATTCAAGATCAATTACTTTATCAATAAGCCTAGCATTTTTAGTTCTAAGCATAACAAGTTCATCAACATAGAATTGGTTTAACATCTTTAAGATCATTGATTTTCTTTAGATAAACATAATTTTCAATTTGAACACCATTATATTGACATTTTAGATCAATAAATGTCCTTGGAAAGAGTCTATGCTATCAACATGAACCTATTCATTTTCTTCAAGAATTTCAATTCTAGCACATAGATCATCTATGATTTTCCCCAATCTCTTCTTTTTATATTTTCACTTAGAGTAAGAAGAACGGGAAGCATGGATCATATCAATAAGAGCATCTTTAAAAAGTTCATTCAAACTTACCTCACCTATGTTGTCACTTGTTATGGACATGGGTGCAAGATGACACTCTCCTTCATTTGAGCTGGATTCACTTGAGGAAGACTCCTCCCAAGCGGAATGGGTAACATCTTTGCCTCTTCTTCCCTTCTTCTCCCTCTTATATAATTTTATGTCCTTGTTGTAGTCTTCCTTCTTCTTATAGTTGCTCTTGTGGTGGGAATTATTTGCCTTGGGACAATTATTCTTGTAATGTCCCTTGTGTCTATATTCATAGCATCTAGGAGTATAGGAGGAGGAGGGATTTCCCTTGAAGTGTTTCCCCATGAAGTAATGAGATTCAAGATCCCTAGGGGCTTCATCTTCACTGGAGGGAGGAGTGGGCTAGAAATTAGTTTGTTTTTGAAGAACAATGGCCTCCACTTGAGAATTGAAGGCTGCATCCTTTATCTTCTTGCATTCCTTCTTTTCTAGCTTGTCTTGTTCTTCTTTAGTGTCAAGCCTCACTTCAAAAGCTTGGAGATTCCCAATGAGTTCTTGAATAGGAATACCACCAAGGCTCTTTGTTTCTTCAATGGATGTCACCTTGTATTGCCAAATCTTGGGAAGAGATCTAAGAATCTTTGAGTTGACCTTCCCTTGGTCCATGGGTTGTTCCAAAGCTGCAAGCCCATTCACAATGGTGTTGAGCCTATGATACATTTAAGCAATTCTTTCTTTCCTCCCCATCTTGAAGTTATCAAGAAATCCATTGAACATGTATACCTTTGATTCCTTGACTTGCTTGGTGCCTTCATAGGTAACCCAAAGCTTATCCCATATCTAATGAGTTGTATCCCAGGCAGAGATTTGGTTGAATTTGATGGGAGTGAGGGATGAATAGATGGTGCTTATTTCCTTGAAGTTTAGTTGAGCCTTCTTCATGGAAGCTTCATTCCAAGTGGCCATATCTCCCTATGGTTCCTTGTATGGAGAAGCAACCACTCTCAACATTTTGTAGCTCATTCCTTGAAGGTAGAACTGCATCCTTCTTATCAAATAGAGGAAGTTTGTGTTGTTGGATATGGGAAGATGCATAGAGGATCTACCTTCTATGTTGAGGGACCCCAACCAATTCTCACCCATATTCTCATTTCATAGGAGCACTTGGCTTGGAGAAGACCTGCTCTAATGTCACTTTTAGGATCAATGGGCTCTAGAGGGGGTGAATAGATCTATAAACACTTAAACCAAATTCAGTAGACCTTCACATTATATCACAAGATAAGATTGTTAATATGGAATTTGAGTGAACTAAGCATACATGGCAAGGATGAGAGAGATTGAACAAGCACATGAACACATGCTATGTATAGTGGTTCCAAACTCCAAACTAGGAGATGTGCACCACTACCTAGAAGGGTCAATCTCTAGGATTTTCAGCCATTGCTCACTTCTTATATTCTATTATAAGAGATGCAATATGACCACCTTGTTCTAAGGCCAAGGGTATCTAGATTTCCTATTATAGATCAAAGGATCCAATAGCCTTATAAGGACTTACCAATTTAGAGAAAGAGTCTTCTACCTTCACAAGGGCTTACCCACTTTTGCAATGAGCTACCCACCTTCACCAAGGATATCTATTCTTGGAACTACTCTTCCTCTTTGAAGGAATTACCCACTCTTCTCTTGTATCTTCAACATTCAACTTCACCTTCACCAAGGAGAATATTTCACCATATAGGATTTGATAAGGGAAATTGGGAAATGGAAGTTGAGAGCTTCATAATGTGTACAATGAAGTAGCTCTCTTACAAGAAATCTCACTCAATTTGATGTATATTAGTAGTAAGCTTGAGAGAGAAAGGGGCTCTTAGTAGACAAAACCACTCAAATATACCTAGGAGCATAAGAAAACAAACTTGGAATGAAGTCCAAGGGAACCTATTTATAGTTGGGCTGTCTACTAGCTAATAAATGCATTTAGGAATGAATTCTAGTCATTTGGGGTGTTAGAATGGATATTTTTTCAAGTTTTGCAACACTCCAATGGTTAAAAACATTTTTTCTACACATTTTGTACAATGTTGTCAGTCGAGTTTCAATAAAGGTAACTCATCCAACAACACTATGTGACAAAGAAATTTTGAGTTGTCCATCGAGTTTATCCTAGATGAAACTCGACTGTTGGCTTAAAATTAATTTTCATGTGTAGGGTGTCAGTCAAGTTGTCACCAACATAAACTCGGTTGACCCTAGCAGTTACCAAGATCCACACAATTTGTCGGTCAAGTTAGAAACTCAGCCAATAAAAGTGTTTGTGATGACTTTTGGTAAGTGCCATAAAAGTGCTTAAATAATCAATTTAAGTGCATTTTATATTTTTTTCAACTTAGTTTCAAGTCATAGCATCTATACAAGTGATTTACAAAATTGTCCTAGGCGATTTAAGGCATTTTCCACAAAAGTGTAATTGCATTGATTTTGGCTTGTGTTTTGTCAAGCTAGGGCTTGTTTGAATTCATTATTTTCATGTACCTAATACCTGAAATTGATATCAAATAGATATGTTAGATACATATAAATGTAATGTTTAAGTCATCATCAAAATATGGACAATGTATAACTATAAGGTCAATAGGAGAGAGATGAAGAATGATTTTATAAAGAAATCTACTCAATTGCAAGGTTGACACAAATGCGGTGTGCCATAGTGAGTGTTAGCCAAATGGTTAATAAGTGGTTCCATGATGCTTGGGAAAGATTTTAGAAGATTTTCTAGAGAATACTTACACCATGAACTCATTTATGGTAGCTTGTTCAATCCTTTTAGGTTGGTCTATCTTAAGTGGGTCAAGCTATAGTGGATTCTTCTTGTAGAAGAGCTTTTATGGCTAAACCACCCAAAGAGTCATGCCCAATGTTTGAGCACTTAGCAGAAAATTCAAGGAACTGAGATTCTCGCATGATGAGTAGTGGTGACCTAGCCTTTGGTGTGATACCTCCAACTCCTAATAATTCAATCCCACAAAGATGAAGATTCTTGTTGAAACGGCAAACCTCATGAAGAATCAAGTGGGAAGAGTTCCTTGTCACTCGGTTAATTGTATTGAGTCCTTTGGTGAAGAAGTTTAGGCCCTCATTTTCATAGCTTCCTGGAACAACAAAGTCAAAGATATAGCTCATGGTTTGAGTATGAAGTTCTCTCTAGGTTGAAAAGTTTTAATGATGTGCAAAAGAATGTGACAAAGCTTGAGAAAAAACTAGGCATCACTATCTAATAATTTCTCTTCAAGTAGAAGGAAAATTGTCTTCCAAAGCCATAATGAACTTTAATGAATCAAATGTACCAATGGGTGCCTCTCAACTTTTTCATAGTCCACCTCCTATGCAAGTGCAACCCATATATCAATAGCAAGGCCATCCTAAGCCTTATATGCCTCTGCCACTGCAATGAGTGGGACCTGAGAGGGGATCCACGCCCTACTTAAATTTGAGGAATAAATCAACTCTATTCCAATCATACTAACAAGCATGTTGGAATAGGTGTACATTTTTTTATTTCTCAAATAATGTATACAA
This sequence comes from Alisma plantago-aquatica, assembly GCA_963693085.1. Taxonomy (NCBI): domain Eukaryota; kingdom Viridiplantae; phylum Streptophyta; class Magnoliopsida; order Alismatales; family Alismataceae; genus Alisma; species Alisma plantago-aquatica. The sequence continues at coordinate 1,863,129,622 of OY856409.1, read as the reverse complement.
AAAGACCAAAGTGTACCAGTAGAATAAAATCATGACTATATTAAATTTATCAAAGTACATCAACATCTCCCATATAGGGTTTACATTGAAGTTTACAACATAAGGATATAAATAGAGGGATATCTAAACTACCTCAAGTCTATCTCCCAAGAATCATCTCCTTGAGCCAAATCTACATCTGCATGTCCTACACCTGGGGTTGTGCTACCTCTGGGTGGTTTAAAAAACAACACCCATGAGAAGGAAAACAAAAGGAAAGGAAGTCGACAAAAACTAAGTATGTGCAGTAAATAACAACTAGGCACTACTTTAGAAAGTTCAAAACAAGAACATCAAAATAAGGGATGATTAAGAGAAATAAGTTTGAAGAGAAACATTACGTCAAGAGATGAGGCATGTACAACTAAAGAATATCAAGTAGGGAGTCTTGTCTTTAAAAAAATTCCACTATAAGTATCAAAACATAAATTGTGCATGTAACAAACAAAGACTAAAATTATTTCACCATTGGATCCCAACCTAAAATAAATAATGGGTGGAGATAGCACACCCTGGGTGGAGATAGCACACCCCTATTAATAATGGGTGAAAAACACACCATAGGCAGAGATAGAACACCCATGTATATATGGTTGTATGCATGTAACACTACAAGAAATAAAGATAGTCTAAGTATGCAAATAAATAGGGAAAACAAGTATAAGTTTAGTCCATGTGAAATAATAGAATGAGAACATCCAAAATATATCATGCGGGGTCAAAGGAACCATAAGCACTACTCAAGAAAATAAGAATTTTTATGATGATGAAAAAGAGAATATCTACTCATGCCTCATATGGGAAAGAATGTTTGGTCGTAATGACAGTGCCTAGATAATATAAAAGATGCACATACCTTAGTTAAAAGCCTAAATATCTAATACACCACAAGATCATGGTAATGGTCACACCAACCTATATTCCTTATATATTATTTGAATCATGATCTCAATATTTCATTCTTTTTATATTTATCTACTTAATGAAACTCTTAGTGAATTAAAACTATGGTAAGGGAACAGTGACCTACTGCCTTGGAGACAAAGCATATAATCTTTAACAATTTGGGTTGATACTAGCCTTAGCCAAATAGACTCATGATTCTCCGGTCACAAACAAGGTTAACCATTGACTAGTCACGTGGATTAAGATCTTCAGATTCTTGATCATTGTTGAAGAAGAAGACATAACTATAGATTAGTAGTTGTCTTCAAAACATCTATGGAATGCCAAAGGGATCAAGGAAGATCAAGGTATTGGTTCAATTTTTCAATGTCCATGAATATGTGTTGTATACAGTTTCCAAACTCTTAGAGTTGTAGTTTAATAGTTTTGGTGGTTGTATCTTATTAAAAGTACTCTTAGGTCTTTTACACAATTCACCATGTATTGTCATGGATTTTAAATCGTCCAAAGATGCGAGGAAAAGAACTAAGGACATATGTCAGATCTAGCAATGCATGATTTGTGCATTGCAAACATGATGCTTTGATTATGTTCCATGCTTCTTTGGGAAAGAGGGCATTGTTGTGGTAGGAGATGTTGCTTTGTGGTCACGGTGGAGGGGAAGAAGAGGGAAGGGAGAAGAGAAGAGGAAATCATGAGCAACCTTCCGCATAACACCTAACTTAATAAGGTCATGAATAGAGAAAGGAGGCAAGAGATATTATAGAATTAAGAATGAGAGTCAGGGGTTGTTGGCAGACTAATTTTGTTTTGTTGATATATAATGTAGTGATAAGAAATCTTAAGGAAAATACAACCCAACTAAAGAAACAATATTTCCTTATTTACTAGTATTTTTATCCTTCATTTTATATTTTATTTGAGGAAAAAAACATTAACTAAACAAAATAAATTTGACATGTAGTCTAATTATGATGTGTATAATACAAATTTAACATATATTTCTGTTGGTATGTATGCCCTGAGAGCCAATCATGGGATGATTGATGGGATACATTAAGATTGATTTGATAAACATCTAAGGCAAGCTTCCAATTCTTCTGGTTCAGTCATATGAGATAGTGATAGAACAGTTTGAATGTCTAGAGAATGATAGTACTCAATGATGTATGCCTTCAGGTTCATGACCTGAACGATGAGATCATATAGATGCTAAGAGTTTGTACATTCTTTTTATGTCCCTAGTCGGATGTCATTGTGGAAGGTAGATAGACAATAATGACACACAAGACTAGATTGTGGTGTTGGTTGATGACAGAATCTCATCAGTCATGATATAGAGATATCAAACCAAACACATAGGTACTTGTTAGAGAAAAAGGTACCGGACAAACCCACCGTGAGTTTGACACGTGGAACCATGACATGGTAGTCACAGTCAGTACTCACAGTGATGGTGGTGAGTGTGATTCTTAGACCTGAAATCACTACACTCAACACATGTCGTTGGGCACACTTTGACATCATCAAACGCAGTCCTGAAACATGGGTTGTTATAAAGGTGATGATTGGGTGGCTTTGACACATGGGGCTTTTGAGGGGTGAGTGATACATATGGGATTCGTCCCTCCTGAGGGAGTTTGATATCCATGGCCACTTGATGAGTAGGATTGAGATAGGCGTGCACACACATGTGTGAATCAGTATGTGATATTGATGTCATACATATCTCGTTCAATCTACTCTGAGATCAAGAAAGTGAATGAACGTTGACAGGATGACTGTTCCATGCCTCGAGTTAATTTGGGATATCAGTGACAAAGGAATTATACATTCACTATAACACCACTCACAGATTGTAGGATGAAAGTTGTTCTCCAACTTTCTACTTTCACTTGGGTAGCACTGATGTGTGACTAGGCACCGCTCTTTGCTTGTGAAGTCATAAGTGTTATGGACTTTCACTGCCAACGTGAAATGGACCTGCAGGGTCACACACATAGGATTTAACCTAGAAGAGGAGTTTTTGTTGGTATGTATACCCATAGAGCAAGTCATATGATGATTGTAATGGGATACTTTGTAAATGATTTGAATAATAATAAAGGCAATTTCCAATCTATATGTTTAAACTGTTTCTGAGATGATGGTGTAACATGATAGATGTCTAAAGATTGATTTACTCAATAACGTATGCTTTTGGGTTGAGGACCTAAACGATGAGATCATACAGATGCTAAGAGTATTCTTTCTTGTTTAGTCCCTAGTCGGTTGTTATTGTGGAAATAACCATAGACATCAATAACACTAAAGACTAGATTGTGTGTTGGTTGATGACAGAATCTCATTAGTCATGATATGGTGATATCAAACCAAGCACATAGGTACTTGTTAGAGAACAAGGTACCGGACAGACCCACCGTGAGAGTGACACATGGAACCATGACTTGGTAGTCACAGTCATCTCTCACAGTGATGGTGGTGAGTGTGATTCTTAGACCTGAAATCACTACACTCAACACATGTCGTTGGGTACACTTTGACATCATCAAATGCAGTCCTGAAACATGGGTTATTATAAAGGTGATGATTGGGTGGCTTTGACACATGGGGCTTTTGAGGGGTGAGTGATAGATATGGGATTTGTCCCTCCTGAGGGAGTTTGATATCCTTGGCCACTTGATGAGTAGGATTGAGAAAGGCATGCACATGCACATGTGAATCAATATGTGATATTGATGTCATACACATCTCACTCGGTCTACTCTGAGATCAAGGAAATGAATGAACATTGACAGGATGACTGTTCCATGCCTCGAGTTCATTCTGGATATCAGTGACAAAGGAATTATACATTCATTGTAACACCATTCACGGATTGTAGGATGAAAGTTGTTCTCCAACTTTCTACTTTCACTTGGGTAGAAATGATGTGTGACTAGGCACCGCTCTTTGCTTGTGAAGTCATAAGTGTTATGGACTTTCACTGCCAACGTGAAATGGACCTGCAGGGTCACACACATAGGATTTAACCTGGAAGAGGAGTTTTGTCCACAAGCAATGTTTAGATTGATTACTAAAGGAGTTTAGTAGTTTAATTAAACACTCAATTAATCGATAGCTCAATATCATAATGTTCAAGGTGTTGGACACATTGATTGGAGTATCGGATTGATTGAAATCACATTTGACTGATTCTGCACAAATCTGCATTCCCAACCGATCGGTTCATGTGATGAACCGGTCGACTCAATTGTTGAACCGATCGGCTCATGCACAGAGTGAAATGACCGGTTCAAGTGTTGAACCGATCGGTTCAACTGGTGCAATCGAGCAACTTGGAAAAGTAGGATTGGTGAGAATTTTCCTTTCGTTTCAATTGTCCAATTTGATTGGAAATAGGATTGGTATTCGTTACCGATTGGAAACAAAAGAAGGAAAGTCAATCGGGAACCAACCTGGAGCCCCAACCGACCGGTTCATGAGTGAACCGATCGGTTCAAGGGTCCCAAACGATCGGTTCAAGGGTCCCAAACGATCGGTTCAGTGGTGAACCGATCGGTTCAGGTCCCCAACCGACCGGTTCACTTGTGAACCGATCGGTTCAAGTTGCGAGATGGTTGCTTTTTGTGGTAAATCCCGAACCCTTCTACTCCTGCTTTAGTCCCGTATTGCCGGGAACAGAGAACCCTATCCCATGACCCGCCTATATATATAGGGGTATTGGGGGCTTCTCAGAGTACAACTCAGTGCAAGTTGATTGCTCTGCAAAGTTGTCGTTCTCTCTGGTTTTGGTAACCGAGAGAGAGCCCGAGCAAGTGCTTCCCGCAAAGGGAGGTGCAGCAAGGGAAGGACAACTGCAGTTGCAATTGACAGTAGGAGAGTGTGTTGGCGACTAGTACGTCAACAGGAGGGTGCGACTCCTTCCACTTCCTTATGGGACAAGGAGAGTGGAGTTCCGGGTGGTCCGTGTGGACTACTTCAGAGGCGGGAGGTCACTGCCGCTCAGGAGGACAACTGTCATCCGACAGTCCGGTAGGAGGAGGAGTCTTCAGTCCCGGTGCGACCAGGAGATGCACATACACCGTCCAAGACCGGAGGTGAAGACCGCGCAAGGCGCGTGGTATTGTCGCCGAGCAAGCCTCGGGACAAGGTATGATTCACAAACCATCTTTCCTATTATATAGATGTTGACGCGATTCCTTTTGTTCTGGGTTTGGGGAGAATTTTTTTTTGTTTCCGCTGCGTCTCTGCCTCCTATAAAACCCAACAGTGGTATCAGAGCCACGTCAACCGCTCTATATTTTAGGATTATCGATATGATCGATTTTGGTTTGTTGCCTTTATTTATTGCATGCGATGCGAATTATATCGGCTTTATACATGTCCAATCCACAAATCCCTAATATACATATATGATATGTAATATTAATGCACTCAATACGCGTCGCCCTTAAACGAGTTTTGTGGTGGATGTGTAGTATGATTATGGCCTATAAACCCCTATATCTGTGTATGGTTGTTTGTGTGGTTGCTTGCATCTCGGTCTGCGCACCGATTCCCTTTCTCCTATTCCTGATGTAACTCGAAATAATTCGAGAATTCTTTTCCTACCTTTGCTCCCCCCGAATGTAACTCGGGGTTTCACAATTCAATTGTAAAATAGGATAGATTTTATTTCCTGTTATGTCAAAGAACGGCAGACAACCTGAAGACGATCGGTTCAAGGAGTGAACCGATCAGTTGGTGATCCAGATGGCCGGTTCGAGGAACGAGATGAGCGGGTGGTGACCTGAGGAGATGCACGATGACCAGTGAACCGATCGGCTGGAGGCGCCAGTCAATCGGCTGGTGGCACCCGGACAACCTACCTGATGGCGAGCCGATCAGTCATGGAGATGAGCTGATCAAACCCAGAAAGGCAGGCACAAATTTCATCTTGTACAAGTTGCATGTGATGTAGACCTAGATGACTGTGATTCCTCTTGGCTCAAGGAATCACAAATAGGATGGCCATAATCATTGCTTTTTATCGTTTATGCATGTTTTCTGTGGGATATAGCATGTATATGATACGTACTATATATTGTGGTGATTGGATATGTATATGTATATATAAAACCAAATCCCTCATTAAAATATTAAGTCTTATACGCCTTCCATTAGCGACACACATGGCAAACTTGATCGACCAAGCGTAGGTTACGCCAAAGCGTGGTGCGCCGTCTATCTTGTGGAAGTGTGAAGGGTCGACATGTAGGTTCTGCCAAAGCAGGGTGCATGTTTACCATGTCGGCTTTTGGGTTAGACTTAACTGGTTATTCTTAGAGCGTCTAAGCCCAGAGGCACGGAATGTTCATGGCAAGGTGTTGCGCATGTTCATTCATCAAGAGTTGCATATGATGCAATTGGCAAGAGTTGCCTACCCGGAAGATCTCAGTTGTGGGTGACAGCCAAAGCTGGTCCATGGCTTAGAGGATTCTAGGATCTTGAACCACTAGAAGATTGCACGCTGCAATCTTCCGAATTGATGGTGAGGGCTATTAATTTGAGTCAAAATAGTGGGAGCGGTAATTAATTAAAGGCCTAATTAACTATCGTCAAATTTTATTCAAATCAAATCAAAAAGGTTTTGACAAAATGCAAATTTTCTCTTGTAGAATGGCAAAAGAATCATCTTTTAAAATGGGCAAATTAATTGAGAATAAATTCCATAACTGGTTGAGGACTGTGAGAAGTGTTCTGCACAATCCAGATATACCAGGAGCCTTAGAGAAGGTAAAGACTTGGCTTGGGAAAACTTTCTCAATGAAGGACTTAGGAGAAGCATCCTACATTCTAGGAATTAAGATCTATAGAGATAGATCTAGAAGGCTTCTCGGACTAAGTCAGAGCACGTACATTGACAAGGTGCTGAAGCGGTTCAGCATGGAGAACTCAAAGAGAGGCAACGTCCCTATGATACATGGAGTTACCGTCTCTAGAGCTCAATGTCCCCAATCTTGTGAAGAGAGGGAGCGTATGAATGGGATCCCATATGCATCAACCATCGGATCCATTATGTACGCTATGTTGTGCACACGCCTGGATGTCTCGTATGCTCTCAGCATGACGAGCAGGTACCAGTCAGATCCCGGGGATGCTCACTGGACAGCCGTAAAGAACATCCTCAAGTACTTGCGAAGGACTAAGGATCAGTTTCTTATGTACGGCGGCGAGGAAGAGCTGGTTGTAAAGGGTTACACCGATGCAAGCTTCCAAACCGATAAAGATGATTACAGATCGCAGTCAGGATTTGTGTTTTGCCTTAATAATGGAGCTGTGAGCTGGAAGAGTTCCAAGCAAGAAACAATTTCCGATTCTACTACAGAGGCCGAGTATATTGGTGCTTCGCATGTAGCAAAGGAGGATGTGTGGATCAGGAAGTTCATTTCTGAACTTGGTGTAGTTCCCAGTAGCTGTGATGCAATTGAGCTTTATTGTGACAATAATGGAGCTATTGCACAAGCTAAGGAGCCCAGATCACATCAGCGGTCCAAGCACATACTGCGGCGCTTCCATCTCATACGAGAGATCGTACAACGAGGAGATGTGAAGATTTGCAAAGTACCAACTGAAGACAACATAGCTGATCCACTGACTAAGGCCCTTTCTCAGCAGAAGCATGATGGTCATGCTAGGTCACAAGGACTGCGTTTCCCTGGTGACTGGCTCTAAGTGCAAGTGGGAGTCTGTTGGTATGTATGCCCATAGAGCAAGTCATATGATGATTGTAATGGGATACTTTGTAAATGATTTGAATAATAATAAAGGAAATTTCCAATCTATATGTTTAAACTGTTTCTGAGATGATGGTGTAACATGATAGATGTCTAAAGATTGATTTACTCAATGACGTATGCTTTTGGGTTGAGGACCTAAACGATGAGATCATACGGATGCTAAGAGTATTCTTTCTTGTTTAGTCCCTATTCGGTTGTTATTGTGGAAATAACCATAGACATCAATAACACTAAAGACTAGATTGTGTGTTGGTTGATGACAGAATCTCATTAGTCATGATATGGTGATATCAAACCAAGCACATAGGTACTTGTTAGAGAACAAGGTACCAGACAGACCCACCGTGAGAGTGACACATGGAACCATGACTTGGTAGTCACAGTCAGCTCTCATAGTGATGGTGGTGAGTGTGATTCTTAGACCTGAAATCACTACACACAACACATGTCGTTGGGTACACTTTGACATCATCAAACGCAGTCCTGAAACATGGGTTGTTATAAAGGTGATGATTGGGTGGCTTTGACACATGGGGCTTTTGAGGGGTGAGTGATAGATATGGGCTTTGTCCCTCCTGAGGGAGTTTGATATCCTTGGCCACTTGATGAGTAGGATTGAGAAAGGCATGCGCATGCACGTGTGAATCAATATGTGATATTGATGTCATACACATCTCACTCGGTCTACTCTGAGATCAAGGAAATGAATGAACATTGACAGGATGACTGTTCCATGCCTCGAGTTCATTCTGGATATCAGTGACAAAGGAATTATACATTCATTGTAACACCATTCACGGATTGTAGGATGAAAGTTGTTCTCCAACTTTCTACTTTCACTTGGGTAGCAATGATGTGTGACTAGGCACCACTCTTTGCTTGTGAAGTCATAAGTGTTATGGAATTTCACTGCCAACGTGAAATGGACCTGCAGGGTCACACACATAGGATTTAACCTGGAAGAGGAGTTTTGTCCACAAGCAATGTTTAGATTGATTACTAAAGGAGTTTAGTAGTTCAATTAAACACTCAATTAATCGATAGCTCAATATCATAATGTTCAAGGTGGTGGACACATTGATTGGAGTATCAAATTGATTGAAATCGCATTTGACTGATTCTGCACAAATCTGCATTCCCAACCGATCGGTTCATGTGATGAACCGGTCGGCTGAGGTTGCTGAACCGGTCGGCTCAATTGTTGAACCGATCGGCTCATGCACAGAGTGAAATGACCGGTTCAAGTGTTGAACCGATCGGTTCAACTGGTGCAATCGAGCAACTTGGGAAAGTAGGATTGGTGAGAATTTTCCTTTCGTTTCAATTGTCCAATTTGATTGGAAATAGGATTGGTATTCGTTACCGATTGGAAACAAAAGAAGGAAAGTCAATCGGGAACCAACCTGGAGCCCCAACCGACCGGTTCATGAGTGAACTGATTGGTTCAAGGGTCCCAAACGATCGGTTCAAGGGTCCAAAATGATCGGTTCAGTGGTGAACCGATCGGTTCAGGTCCCCAACCGACCGGTTCACTTGTGAACCGATCGGTTCACGTTGCGAGATGGTTGCTTTTTGTGGAAAATCCTGAACCCTTCTACTCCTGCTTTAGTCCCGTATTGCCGGGCACAGAGAACCCTGTCCCATGACCCGCCTATATATATAGGGGTATTGGGGGCTTCTCAGAGTACAACTCAGTGCAAGTTGATTGCTCTGCAAAGTGGTCGTTCTCTCTGGTTTTGGTAACCGAGAGAGAGCCCGAGCAAGTGCTTCCCGCAAAGGGAGGTACAGCAAGGGAAGGACAACTGCAGTTGCAATTGACAGCAGGAGAGTGTGTTGGTGACTAGTACGTCAACAGGAGGGTGCGACTCCTTCCACTTCCTTGTGGGACAAGGAGAGTGGAGTTCTGGGTGGTCCGTGTGGACTACTTCAGAGGCGGGAGGTCACTGCCGCTCAGGAGGACAACTGTCATCCGACAGTCCGGTAGGAGGAGGAGTCTTCAGTCCCGGTGCGACCAGGAGATGCACATACACCGTCCAAGACCGGAGGTGAAGACCGCGCAAGGCGCGTGGTATTGTCGCCGAGCAAGCCTCGGGACAAGGTATGATTCACAAACCATCTTTCCTATTATATAGATGTTGACGCGATTCCTTTTGTTCCGGGTTTGGGGAGAATTTTTTTTTGTTTCCGCTGCGTCTCTGCCTCCTATAAAACCCAACAGTGGTATCAGAGCCATGTCAACCACTCTATATTTTAGGATTATCGATATGATCGATTTTGGTTTGTTGCCTTTATTTATTGCATGCGATGCGAATTATATCGGCTTTATACATGTCCAATCCACAAATCCCTAATATACATATATGATATGTAATATTAATGCACTCAATATGCGTCGCCCTTAAACGAGTTTTGTGGTGGATGTGTAGTATGATTATGGCCTATAAACCCCTATATCTGTGTATGGTTGTTTGTGTGGTTGCTTGCATCTCGGTCTGCGCACCGATTCCCTTTCTCCTATTCCTGATGTAACTCGAAATAATTCGAGAATTCTTTTCCTACCTTTGCTCCCCCCGAATGTAACTCGGGGTTTCACAATTCAATTGTAAAATAGGATAGATTTTATTTCCTGTTATGTCAAAGAACGGCAGACAACCTGAAGACGATCGGTTCAAGGAGTGAACCGATCAGTTGGTGATCCAGATGGCCGGTTCGAGGAACGAGATGAGCGGGTGGTGACCTGAGGAGATGCACGATGACCAGTGAACCGATCGGCTGGAGGCGCCAGTCAATCGGCTGGTGGCACCCGGACAACCTACCTGATGGCGAGCCGATCAGTCATGGAGATGAGCTGATCAAACCCAGAAAGGCAGGCACAAATTTCATCTTGTACAAGTTGCATGTGATGTAGACCTAGATGACTGTGATTCCTCTTGGCTCAAGGAATCACAAATAGGATGGCCATAATCATTGCTTTTTATCGTTTATGCATGTTTTCTGTGGGATATAGCATGTATATGATACGTACTATATATTGTGGTGATTGGATATGTATATGTATATATAAAACCAAATCCCTCATTAAAATATTAAGTCTTATACGCCTTCCATTAGCGACACACATGGCAAACTTGATCGACCAAGCGTAGGTTACGCCAAAGCGTGGTGCTCCGTCTATCTTGTGGAAGTGTGAAGGGTCGACATGTAGGTTCTGACAAAGCAGGGTGCATGTTTACCATGTCGGCTTTTGGGTTAGACTTAACTGGTTATTCTTAGAGCGTCTAAGCCCAGAGGCACGGAATGTTCATGGCAAGGTGTTGTGCATGTTCATTCATCAAGAGTTGCATATGATGCAATTGGCAAGAGTTGCCTACCCGGAAGATCTCAGTTGTGGGTGACAGCCAAAGCTGGTCCATGGCTTAGAGGATTCTAGGATCTTGAACCACTAGAAGATTGTACGCTGCAATCTTCCGAATTGATGGTGAGGGCTATTAATTTGAGTCAAAATAGTGGGAGCGGTAATTAATTAAAGGCCTAATTAACTATCGTCAAATTTTATTCAAATCAAATCAAAAAGGTTTTGACAAAATGCAAATTTTCTCTTGTAGAATGGCAAAAGAATCATCTTTTAAAATGGGCAAATTAATTGAGAATAAATTCCATAACTAGTTGAGGACTGTGAGAAGTGTTCTGCACAATCCAGATATACCAGGAGCCTTAGAATCCACTCTATGTACGCTTAATGCGTTGGTGAAGAAGAAAGTAGGTAAGGGAGAGAAGTGTTCTCTCGCCAAACCAATTTCTTCTACATGGAGAGGATGGAAGGAACAATGGAAGAAGAAGTCAGAGATAGAGATCTCTACTTCTGGTGTATACGTGATAGAGATTAACTTTACTACTTCTTCGTCATGGGTACTTGATACCGGATGCGGATCTCACATTTGTTCAAATGTGAAGGATCTTAAGAGAAGTAGGCCTTTAGGGAAAGGCGAGGTTGAACTACGTGTTGCTAATGGGGCAAGAGTTGCCGCCAGTGCCGTAGGAACCTATGAGTTAACTCTACCAAGTGGGCTAATAATAGAGTTGAAGAACTGCTATTATGTACCTGCCATAAATAGGAATATCATTTCCGTCTCTTGTTTGGACAAAGATGGATTTGAATTTCTTATTAAGAATGGAAAATGTTCCATTTCTAAAGATGGGATCTTTTATGGCAGTGCCCCTATGTCTTATGGTCTATACTTGATAGACTTGGAGACAAGTGTATACAACGTAAACACCAAAAAGCAAAAACTCAACGACTCAAACAAAACATATCTCTGGCATTGTCGTCTAGGGCACATAAATGAGAAGCGCATTTCTAGACTCCATAAAGATGGTTATCTAGACTCTTTTAATTGTGAATCAATAGAGACATGTGAATCTTGTTTGTTGGGCAAGATGACCAAGACTCCCTTTTCAGGTAAAGGTGAGAGAGCTAGTGATCTATTAGGACTCATACATACTGATGTATGTGGGCCTTTTAGAACTAATGCCAGAGGAGGGTATCAATACTTCATTACCTTTACTGATGACTTCAGTAGGTATGGCTATGTGTACCTGATGAAACATAAGTCAGAAACCCTTGAAAGGTTCAAGGATTTCATGAATGAAGTACAGAACCAGCTTGGTAAAAGTATTAAGGCACTTCGTTCCGATCGAGGTGGAGAATACTTGAGCCAGGAGTTTGAGGACCTTCTGCGAGCCTGTGGTATTGTATCACAATGGACTCCGCCTGGAACACCACAACATAATGGTGTGTCTGAAAGAAGGAATCGCACATTGTTAGATATGGTGCGATCTATGATGAGTTTTGCTGATCTTCCAATTTCTTTCTGGGGTTATGCTCTTGAAACCGCCGTGTTTACACTTAACCGTGTACCACCTAAATCGGTTCAAAAGACACCATATGAGATATGGACTGGGAAGTGTCCCAATTTGTCTTTTATGAAGATTTGGGGTTGTGGGGCTTACGTCAAGAAAATGTTTCCTGATAAGCTTGGACCCAAATCTGATAAATGTTACTTTGTTGGATATCCCAAAGAAACCAAGGGATACTATCTATACCACCCTACTGACAACAAAGTGTTTGTTGCCAGGGATGCTGTGTTCCTAGAGAAGGAATTTATTTCCAAAGGAAACAGTGGGAGGAATATAGAGCTTGAAGAGGTTCAAGCCCAACAAGAGAACATTGAACCGATAGATGTACCAGAGGAAAATGTAGATTCACAAGGTGTTGTGGAATCTCAGTCTCCTCAGGTAACACAAGGACCTCTTAGATCTAGTAGGACTCGCCTTGAACCTGAGAGGTTTGGATACCTTGTAACTCAGGAAGGTGGAGAGTTGATCATAGATGATGATCCAACTACCTACGTAGAGGCTATGGAGGGACAAGATTCTGAGAAATGGCTAGAAGCCATGAGATCCGAGATGGAATCCATGTACTCCAACAAAGTATGGACTTTGGTGGAACCACCCGAAGGGGTAAAACCCATAGGGTGCAAGTGGGTCTTCAATAAAAAGACCGACATGGATGGCAATGTGCAAACTTATAAAGGTAGATTGGTTGCAAAGGGTTTTTGACAAATTCAAGGTGTTGACTATGACGAAACCTTTTCTCCAGTTGCCATGATTAAGTCCATCAGGATCATGCTTGCTATTGCAGCTTATTATGACTATGAGATTTGGCAGATGGATGTTAAAACCGCATTCCTTAACGGGAATATTCATGAGGATGTGTACATGACACAGCCTGAAGGTTTTGTAGATCCAAAGAATGCCAATAAAGTCTGTAAACTGCAAAGGTCAATCTATGGATTGAAGCAAGCATCTCAGAGTTGGAATCTTTGATTTGATGATGAAGTCAAAGTGTTTGGCTTTATTCAAAATGAAGATGAACCTTGTGTGTACAAGAAGGTTAGTGGGAGCTCGACCACATTCCTCATATTGTATGTGGATGACATACTTTTGATGGGGAATGATGTCTTAGCCTTAGAGAAGGTAAAGACTTGGCTTGGGAAAACTTTCTCAATGAAGGACTTAGGAGGAGCATCCTACATTATAGGAATTAAGATCTATAGAGATAGATCTAGAAGGCTTCTCGGACTAAGTCAGAGCACGTACATTGACAAGGTGCTGAAGCGGTTCAGCATGGAGAACTCAAAGAGAGGCAACGTCCCTATGCTACATGGAGTTACCGTCTCTAGAGCTCAATGTCCCCAATCTTGTGAAGAGAGGGAGCGTATGAATGGGATCCCATATGCATCAGCCATTGGATCCATTATGTACGCTATGTTGTGCACACGCCCGGATGTCTCGTATGTTCTCAGCATGACGGGCAGGTACCAGTCAAATCCCGGGGATGCTCACTGGACAGCCGTAAAGAACATCCTCAAGTACTTGTGAAGGACTAAGGATCAGTTTCTTGTGTACGGCGGCGAGGAAGAGCTGGTTGTAAAGGGTTACACCGATGCAAGCTTCCAAACCGATAAAGATGATTACAGATCGCAGTCAGGATTTGTGTTTTGCCTTAATAATGGAGCTGTGAGCTGGAAGAGTTCCAAGCAAGAAACAGTTGCCGATTCTACTACAGAGGCCGAGTATATTGCTGCTTCGCATGCAGCAAAGGAGGCTGTGTGGATCAGGAAGTTCATTTCTGAACTTGGTGTAGTTCCCAGTAGCTGTGATGCAATTGAGCTTTATTGTGACAATAATGGAGCTATTGCACAAGCTAAGGAGCCCAGATCACATCAGCGGTCCAAGCACATACTGCGGTGCTTCCATCTCATACGAGAGATCGTACAGCGAGGAGATGTGAAGATTTGCAAAGTACCAACTGAAGACAACATAGCTGATCCACTGACTAAGGCCCTTTCTCAGCAGAAGCATGATGGTCATGCTAGGTCACAAGGACTGCGTTTCCTTGGTGTCTGGCTCTAAGTGCAAGTGGGAGTCTGTTGGTATGTATGCCCATAGAGAAAGTCATATGATTATTGTAATGGGATACTTTGTAAATGATTTGAATAATAATAAAGGCAATTTCCAATCTATATGTTTAAACTGTTTCTGAGATGATGGTGTAACATGATATATGTCTAAAGATTGATTTACTCAATGACGTATGCTTTTGGGTTGAGGACCTAAACGATGAGATCATATAGATGCTAAGAGTATTCTTTCTTGTTTAGTCCCTAGTCGGTTGTTATTGTGGAAATAACCATAGACATCAATAACACTAAAGACTAGATTGTGTGTTGGTTGATGACAGAATCTCATTAGTCATGATATGGTGATATCAAACCAAGCACATAGGTACTTGTTAGAGAACAAGGTACCGGACAGACCCACCGTGAGATTGACACATGGAACCATGACTCGGTAGTCACATTCAGCTCTCACAGTGATGGTGGTGAGTGTGATTCTTAGACCTGAAATCACTACACTCAACACATGTCGTTGGGTACACTTTGACATCATCAAACGCAGTCCTGAAACATGGGTTGTTATAAAGGTGATGATTGGGTGGCTTTGACACATGGGGCTTTTGAGGGGTGAGTGATAGATATGGGATTTGTCCCTCCTGAGGGAGTTTGATATCCTTGGCCAGTTGATGAGTAGGATTGAGAAAGGCATGCGCATGCACATGTGAATCAATATGTGATATTGATGTCATACACATCTCACTCGGTCTACTCTGAGATCAAGGAAATGAATGAACATTGACAGGATGACTGTTCCATGCCTCGAGTTCATTCTGGATATCAGTGACAAAGGAATTATACATTCATTGTAACACCATTCACGGATTGTAGGATGAAAGTTGTTCTCCAACTTTCTACTTTCACTTGGGTAGCAATGATGTGTGACTAGGCACCGCTCTTTGCTTGTGAAGTCATAAGTGTTATGGACTTTCACTGCCAACGTGAAATGGACCTGCAGGGTCACACACATAGGATTTAACCTGTTGCTCTGCAAAGTTGTTGTTTTCTCTAGTTTTGGTAACCGAGAGAGAGCCCGAGCAAGTTCTTCCCGCAAAGGGAGGTGCAACAAGGGAAGGACAACTGCAGTTGTAACTGGAGGTAGGAGAGTGTGTTGGCAACTAGTACGTCAACAGGAGGGTGCGACTCCTTCCACTTCCTTGTGGGACAAGGAGTGTAGAGTTCCAGGTGGTCTGTGTGGACTACTTCAGAGGCGGGAGGTTTCTGCCGCTCAGGAGGACAACTGTCAATCCCGACAGTCCGGTGAGAGGAGGATTCGTCAGTCCCGGTGCGACCAGGAGCTGCACAGACACCATCCAAGATCGGAGGTGAAGACCGTGCAAGGCGCGAGGTATTGTCGCCGAGCAAACCTCTGGAAAAGGTATGATTCCACAAACCATCCTTTCCTATTATATAGACGTTGACGCGTTTCCTCGTGCTGGGTTTGGGGGAGAAAATTTTTGTTTCCGTTGCCTTCTTTGCCTCCCCTAAAACCCAACAGTGGTATCAGAGCCACGCCAACTGTTCTATATTTTAGGAATATTGATATGATCGATTTTGGTTTGTCACCTTTATTTATTTCATACGATGCGAACAATATTGGCTTTATGCATGTCCAATCCTAAATCCACAAATCTCAATTACATATATGATATGTATTATTAATGCACTCGATACGCGTCGCCCTTAAATGAGTTTTGTGGTGGATGTGTGTAGCATAATTATGGCCTATAAACCCCTATCTGTGTGTGGTTGTTTGTGGTTGCTTGCATCTCGGTCTGCGCACCGATCTTCCCTCTCTTATTCCTAATGTAACTCAAAATAATTCGAGATTCTTTCCTACCTTTGCTCCCCCTGAATGTAACTCGGGGTTTCTTCTTTTAAGCAATGTAATAATAGGATAGATTTTATTTCCTGTTATGTCGAAGACCGGCAGACATCAAGACAACACCTGAAATGATCGGTTCAAGGCATGAACCGATCGGTTGACATTCCAGACGGTCGGTTCAAGGAGTGAACCGATCGGTTGATGACCGATCGAGGAGCGAGACGACTGAGTGGTAGACATGATGATATGCACGACGTCCAGACGAACCGATCGGTTGGAGGAGCCAACCAATCGGATGGTGGCACCCAGACGACCGACTGGAGAGTACAGATCATTCATGTGATGAGTTGATCAACTCAAATGGCAAGGCACAGATGTTCATCTTGTACAGGTTGCATATGATGTTGACCTAGATGACCGTGATTCCTCTTGGCTCGAGGAATCACATTAGGATGTCCATAATCATCACTTTTTATCATTTGTGTATGTTTTCTGTGGGATATAGCATGTATATGATACATACTATGTATTGTGGTGATTGGATATGTATATGTATATAAAAACCAAATCCCTCATTAAAATATTAAGTCTTATATGCCTTCCATTAGCGGCACACATGAAAATCTCGATCGACCAAGTGTAGGTTACGCCAAAGCATGGTGCGCCGTCTATCTTGTGGAAGTGTGAAGGGTAGACATGTAGGTTCTGCCAAAGCAGGGTGCATGTTTACCATGTCGGCTTTTGGGTTAGACTTAACTAGTGATTCTTAGAGCGTCTAAGCCCAGAGGCAAGGAATGTTCATGGCAAGGTGTTGTGCATGTTCATTCAACAAGAGTTGCATATGATGCAATTGGCAAGAGTTGCCTACCTGAGAGATCTAAGTTGTGGGCAATCAACCAAAGCTGACTCATGACTTAGCGGATTTCAGGATCTTGCCCACTAGAAGGTTGTACGCTGCAATCTTCCGAATTGATGGTGAGGGCTATCAATTTGAAGTAAAATAGTGGGAGCGATAATTAATTAAAGGCCTAATTTATCGTCAACTTTTTAAATCAATCAAACAAGTCAAAAAAGTTTTGGACTAAAAATTGCATATATTTCCTTTTGTTAAAATAAATGGTTAATTAACAATAATCACTTTATTTGCGATCGGTCTTTGAGACCAACAAATTAAATGGGAATAATTCCATGACTAGTTAGGATGATGAGAAATGTTCTCAAAGAGAAAAAGCTCCAAGTCCTAGTTATACCAAGACCAGATGAACTCGATCCCACCATATCAACGGCTGAAACTATGCTTATGGAAGTATATTGAGGATGACATTGATGAGGAGTGCTTGATGTTGTGTTCTCTGAACTATGAGTTGCAGAGACAACATGAGACATATGATGTCTCCAAGACACTGTCCTAGTATGTCATGACAGAAGGAGATCCAGTAAGGTATTCACACACTCAATATGATTGGGTATGTGGAAGGACCTGACTAAGAAGGATTCCCTCTGAGCCAAGAGTTAGGTATTGGTATGATACTGCAAATGTTGCGAGAATCATACTTCATGATAAGCTACAACATGAACAACTTTGACAAGCGTTGACAGAGTTGTTGGACATGTTGAGGATAGTAGAGGCAAAGATGAAGAAAGACAAACTATAATCTTTGATGTGATCAAAGAGAAAGGTAATTCTTAAGGGCAAGGATAAGGGCAAAGCAAAGAAGTGTTCTGATGCTAGCCAGCAATCCAAGCCGTCTTCAGCCTCAAGGCACATAGGGAAAGGGTGTATGAGGGAATTGCCCTCTATATCTGGAAGAACAAAAGAAGATGAAGGAGGGGATGGAGATCTCCACCTAAGGTATCATGAAATGAACCGCTTCTTTATCTGATGTATATGATACCAAGATATGGATATGTCATATATGATATGCAATATCCACAAAGAAGTGATGGCCTTTATGAAAGGACTAAGAAAGAAGTACCCATCATTGGAGCAAGTGTTGTTGCCATAGATAGGAGTATCTTTCAGTTTATTTCAGCCTAAAGGGCACGAAATAGAGTTGAGAACTGTTATTTCATATATTGCCAATAGATAGAAACACTTTATTATTGCATATTGTATGACAATGATGGCAATTAATAAAGTTGATGTTTCAATCTTAAAGATATGATCTTTGTGGCAATGCCTTGTTTATCTTGTGATACATGGTATGCATAAGATAAAATGATACCTAAAGTTATTGATAACTCAAACAATCAAATTAGCATCAATCATGAGAAATTCATTTCTAGTTTCCATGTGATGGATAAATCTAGACTCTTTTGGTTAGAGAACCAGTAAGAGATATGAATATCTTGGACATGATTAATCAATCTTCACTAAAGGTAGTGGGAGAATGATTATCCTATTAGGTATAATACATGTTATGTATTTACATACCTATTGGAACAAATGCTAATACTTCAAATGGTGTTTAGAGAAATACCAATATGAATATCTTGAAGTGTTCAAGATTATCATAGATGAAGTGCAAATTTGGTAAAGTGTTAATTCTTGATGAGATCATGGAATGAAATACTTGGACCAAATGTTTGAGTTCCTTATGAGTAGTTATGATAGTGTATCATAGTGAACTCATGATTAAGGCATGGTGATGTCTAAATCAAGAAGGAATCATACTCTAAGGAGTTAGAGAATGATTATCAAATAACTGAATTCTTCTTAATAAAAGAATACCCCACACATAAAGGACATTAAGAATCACAAGGAGTTGTGAGTTCTTATATCCTTAACAGATACACCTCAATTATCTATGTGATGAGTTGTTCATGTGATGAGTCAACTATCTAGATGAATATGAGGAACCGAATTTTGAGTTATGGTTTATGACCATTACATCCTAAATGACATCCATGTGAACCATAAGGTATGACCTTGATGGTAGCACTCATTGGATGAAATCCATAAGTGAAAATGAGTCTTAAGTGTTAAGATACATGGATAACATTTTGAGAAGGATGATGCTTGTTGATTGCAACTTAATGACTAAGACATTTGGCATATGGATACTAAAACTGCATTCCTATGAGGAATAAAACAAGGATGTGTATGTGACGCAACCTATAAGGTTTATGAATCCATAAATGCAAATGAAGTCTATAAGTTACAATGTACTAATCAATGTGATTGATTGAGTACAAGCAACTCATAATTGGATCTTTACTTTGATGATATAGTCAAAGGGTTTGACTGATATGTCAAAGATAAAGAAGGGATCTGTGATTTAGTGGGAGCGTGTTCACATTCCACATGTTGATGTGAAATGGAAATGTTCTAGAATGGAAATACAAAAGTGGAAATTATCTTTGAGGAAGATAGAGACGTTTCCTATGTGATAGAAATAGAGATATATAGAGATAGTTCTCGAAAACCTCTTGACCTGAAAAGAGAAAGCATACATTGGCAATCTATACTGAAGGGTTCAGTGTACACAGATTCAGTGGGAGAAAACTTGTCCATGTTACATGGAGTTAGTATCCCTAGGCCAAGTGTCCAATTCTTATGAAGAATGAGAACACTAAGAATAGATATGGATCTATCATGTATGTAATCATCCCATTATCTTGCATGTATCGACATGGCAAGAATAAAATGCATTCATCATCTTGTATGTAGGACATGACAATATGATGTGCTCATCCTGATAACTCGTATGTGGGACATGACGAGTGGATGTCTGTCTACTTCCAGTAAGGGTTACTGGAATACCATGAGAACTTGATAAGTACTTGTGAAGTACTAGTTCTATGGAGATAAGGAAGAGTTCAATGTAAAGAGTTACATTGATGCGAACTTCCAAAAGGACAGAAAATTAATCACAAAATATATATATGATATATAAAAGTGAAAGTTTGTTGACAATTGGAAGTGTTCCAATAAAACCATTTAAAAGGAAATGCCAAGTATCTATGCATTAGAGAACTGCAGTGGATACTATATGGATCTGGAAGTTCATGAGATGAACTTATAGATATTCCGATCATTGATGACAAGTCTGGAATCCTTGATCATGCAATGTGGCTAAATGTTAGCAAAGGAATACTAGATCGCATATTATGACAACTGCATCTCATACGTGTGACGTACAATGAAGAGATGAGAGACATGCAATTTATACCGACTTTGGCAAAGTGTTGCCATTACTCACTATGTTGGCACTAGAGCACAGTAACATGTGGGACATGTTTGAAGATCACTATGTATATGATTCAAGGGTGATTGGTTCATAGTGCAAGTGGGATTCTATTGGTATGTATGCCCTGAGAGCCAATCATGGTATGATTGGTGGGATACATTAAGATTGATTTGATAAACATCAAAGGCAAGCTTCTAATTCTTTCTGGTTCAGTCATATGAGATAGTGATAGAACAGTTTGAATGTCTAGAGAATGATAGTACTCAATGATGTATGCCTTCAGGTTCATGACCTGAACGATGAGATCATACAGATGCTAAGAGTTTGTACATTCTTGTTATGTCCCTAGTCGGATGTCATTGTGGAAGGTAGATAGAAAACAATGACACACAAGACTAGATTGTGGTGTTGGTTGATGACAGAATCTCATTAGTCATGATATAGAGATATCAAACCAAACACATAGGTACTTGTTAGAGAACAAGGTACCAGACAGACCCACCGTGAGTTTGACACATGGAACCATGACATGGTAGTCATAGTCAGTACTCACAGTGATGGTGGTGAGTGTGATTCTTAGACCTTAAATCACTACACTCAACACATGTCGTTGGGCACACTTTGACATCATCAAATGCAGTCCTGAAACATGGGTTGTTATAAAGGTGATGATTGGGTGGCTTTGACACATGGGGCTTTTGAGGGGTGAGTGATAGATATGGGATTTGTCCCTCCTGAGGGAGTGTGATATCCTTGGCCAGTTGATGAGTAGGATTGAGAAAGGCATGCACATGCACATGTGAATCAATATGTGATATTGATGTCATACACATCTCACTCGGTCTACTCTGAGATCAAGAAAGTGAATGAACATTGACAGGATGACTGTTCCATGCCTCGAGTTCATTCGGGATATTAGTGACAAAGGAATTATACATTCACTGTAACACCACTCACGGATTGTAGGATGAAAGTTGTTCTCCAACTTTCTACTTTCACTTGGGTAGCACTGATGTGTGACTAGGCACCGCTCTTTGCTTGTGAAGTCATAAGTGTTATGGACTTTCACTGCCAACGTGAAATGGACCTGCAGGGTCACACACATAGGATTTAACCTGGAAGAGGAGTTTTGTCCACAAAACAATGTTTAGATTAATTACTAAAGGAGTTTATTAGTTCAATTAAACACTCAATCAGTCGATAGCTCAATATCATATGGTTCAAGGTGTTGGACGCATTGATTGGAGTATCAGATTGATTGAAATCGCATTTGACTGATTCTGCACAACCTGTACTCCCAACCGGTCGGTTCAAGTGTTGAACCGGTCGGCTGAGGTTGATGAACCGGTCGGCTCAAGTGTTGAGTCGATCGGCTCATGGTCAGAGTGAAATGATCGGTTCAAGTGTTGAAACGATCGGTTCAACTGGTGCAACCGAGCAAGTTGGGAAAGTCAGGTCGGCGAGAATTTTCCTTGCGTTTCACTTGCCCAATTTGATTGGAACAAGGATTGGTATTCGATAACAATTAGAAACAAAAGAAGGAAAGTCAATCGGGAACTGATCAGGACCACGAACCGACCGGTTCAGAAGTGAACCGATCGACTCATTGGTCCCAACCAATCAGTTGGTGTTCCAACCGACCGGTTCACTTGTGAACCGATCGGTTCAGGTTGCGAGTTGATTGCTTTTGTGGAAAATCTCGAACCCTTCTACTCCTGCTTTTAGTCCCATATTGCCGGGGACAGAGAACCCTGTCCCATGACCCGCCTATATATATAGGGGTATTGGAGGCTTCTAAAAGTACAACTTAGTGCAACCAGTTGCTCTGCAAAGTTGTCGTTCTCTCTGGTTTTGGTAACTGAGAGAGAGCCCGAGCAAGTGCTTCCCGCAAAGGGAGGTGCAGCAAGGGAAGGACAACTGCAGTTGCAACTGGAGGTAGGAGAGTGTGTTGGCGACTAGTACGTCAACATGAGGGTGTGACTCCTTCCACTTCCTTGTGGGACAAGGAGTGTGGAGTTCCAAGTGGTCCGTGTGGACTACTTCAGAGGCGGGAGGTTTCTGCCGCTCAGGAGGACAACTGTCAATCTCGACAGTCCGGTGAGAGGAGGAGTCGTCAATCCCAGTGCGATCAGGAGCTGCACAGACACCGTCCAAGACCGGAGGTGAAGACTGCGCAAGGCGCGAGGTATTGTCACTGAGCAAGCCTCAGGACAAGGTATGATTCCACAAATCATCCTTTCCTATTATATAGACGTTGACGCGTTTCCTCGTGCTGGGTTTGGGGGAGAAAATTTTTGTTTCCACTGCCTTCTTTGCCTCCCCTAAAACCCAACAATTTCTTATTTTGAAACTATTTTTATAACTCATTTAATTTATTTGTATCCTTTTAGTATTATCATGCTAATTTATTATATAATTTATCTATGGAAACTTAGAGTTATCCAATTGACGTGAAATTATCATAAATGAAAAATTCAAATTTAACATTAATTATTATTTAGATCTTTTACTATAATATTTCATATATAAAGATGTTTTTGGTAGTAAATATTAAAATCATAATGCATTTTGTGTTACTATATTTGGTTTTTATGATCCTTTGGACTACTCATGAGGGAAGTATATTCTTTTTATATTTCTTTAATTAGATATTGTCATGCTAATTTTCCATTAAGTATGTGTAACACGGTTTCCTTTTAAGGAAACGGAATCTGTGTAATTAATACAAAGATAGATTCTAATTTTAATTTCTAATCTACCCAAAAATATTATATACTTGCATATCACAAGTTTGATTATAAAAATAAATTATAAGAGAAACATGTGAAGATATTCATGGTATCTAAAATATAACATTTTATTAAATTTATCTTAAATTAAGATAATGATGGTGTGATTTCCAGATTGATGATTTTCTAATTTTGAGAAATTGAGGAGGAAAGTGGTAATTTTTTAGAAAAATGTGCAAATAATATTTTTATAATTTTTAATTGGTATTTATTTATTTATTAGATGTGTTTTATGTTACGACACATTCTCAATTGGATGTAAACTACATAATGAGAGTCAACTTCCTTTACGGTAGGCTAGAGAGGATAATTATACCTACATACTTTTGTGAAATTCATATATTGTATTAAATGGAACAATGTCATAAAATTCCACATAAAATCACCATATATGGAAATGAATTTTATTGTAGTTCTCTTATGACGAACAATTCCATCACAGAGCTATTTGATTCCCAAGGTAACCTTACACATGATGTTGATTCCATTGCTAATGATACCATCAATTTTTTCGAGCATCTATACAATCAGTGTCAACCAGATGATCCCTCTTGTATTCCTGAGTGGGTGCCTATTGTTACTGCTGATGACAACACCAAGATGTGTGCTAAACCTAACATGAAGGAAATTAAAGAATCTGTCTGGAGCATTGGGCCCAACAAGAGTCTTGATCCGGATGGATTCAATGGTTTATTTTATAGGGAAAATTGGAATCTCATATGTGATGACCTGCTTAAGGCTGTTCAATGGTTTTTGAAGGTGGAAGTATGGTTAGACAAATCAATCATGTTTTTCTGGATCTTATACCCAAGAAAGATATAGTTTCATCTCCAGCTGACTTCCATCCGATTTCTTGTTGTTCTATGCTCTACAAGATCATAACCAAAGCCATTTCCTGAAGTTTAGCTACCATCTTGCCCAAACTTGTTTCTCCTTTCCAAGGTGCTTTTGTTCAACGTAAGAGCATTGAGGATTGTTCCTTATTGGCTGCTTCATGATCAAATATAATCTTATGGCTAGTCCTCCAGCTGCCTGTGTGAATCTAGATGTTACTAAGGCCTTTGATTCAGTTAGATGGTCTTACCTATGGGACTGTCTATCTGGTCTTGGATTCAACGAAAGATAGATTTCTTTAATCAAATAATGTGTGGAAACTCCTTCATTCTCTCTTCTTCTAAATGGGTCTTTAGTTGGTTTCTTTAAAATCTATAATGGTCTTCGGCAGGGTGATCCTTTATCTCCTTTATTATTTTCTATTGCTATGGAAGGTCTCAGTAGATGCATTGATGATGTTCATGACAAGAAATAACTCATAAGCTATCATATAAATAGATCGAAAGTTCTAAGTCACCTCTTGTTTGCTTATGACGTACTTATCTTCACTGAAGGTCGGCCTGGTAGTCTTATTCATCTCAAAAACCTTCTCCTAACATTTGGGAATGTCTCTAGAATGTAATGCAATCCTAACAAGATGCAACTCTACTTATCCACTTCATGTCGCAACAAGGAGGGCCTATTCAATTGCATGGATATCTAAAGAGGCTCTTGGCCTACCAAATATCTAGGTTTCCCTTTGGCTGGTGGGAATATGATAAGATGATATTTTCATGAATGTCTTATTAAGCTACGTGATATGATCCAGAGATGGCATGGTTCCAAGATTTCTATGGCTGGTCGGCTCAAGCTAATCAAATATTGTGCTATGGAATTGATTTCTTATTGGATGAGAATGGGGTAAATACCCAGCTCAGTCTTGAGAAGAATGGAGTTGTTCATGCCTAACTTCATATGGGGAAGTTATACTCATTCGGCTAGGTAGTCTAATATTGCTTTTCCACCTAATGAAGGGGTCTAGGTCTCAAAAAATTGGATGAACTCACTGATTACTACACCTTGAAAAGAATAAAGAAACTTCTCAATAGTTCAGGCGTCTGGAGTTCTTGGATGACTAGGCATTATGGAGCTATTCTAGCTACCACTGCTCATCCTTTGGTGGGACCTACATGCTGTAGAAGAATGCGGCTGCTTTGGCCTTCGTATACCGATATGGATGACCAAGTCTTATGGAACGACTATCTCCAAAAGCTTCCCAATGATAAAGCTTTTGAGATCTTATGGCTATTTAAGCATTATCCTAGATGGAGCCTCACAACTTATAGAGAACTCAAAATATCCTTCCTACCTCTAAAAAGATCAGCATATGGTCAGGTGCGCCATCCTCTCCTTGCCTCCTTTACCAACAAGATACATACTTTCTCTCTCATCTTTTTAAATGCTATGAGTTCTGGAAATATGTTTGGGGTAGGGCTCAATTAAAGATGAATATTAGGTCCTCTTATTCCCTGCATACTTGTTTATCCGTTGTTGGTAGTAGATCCAAACACAATATCATCATTGAACTTTGGGCGATCACTAGAGCAATGCATCTTATTTGGACTGAAAGGAATAGAAGAGTTCATAATGGAGGCTCATCAGATTATACTACCATCTTCACACAACACTCCTTGGAGATCAAGCAGCTCTTTTCTAAGTATAAGAAGAATTCATTAAATGTATCTTCTCTTATAGCTATGAACTGAGATTTTTGTTAATTGCTCAATCTATGTAAATCCTCATCTCTGATGTTGATAGTTAGTAACTACATGTAAGGATGTGGTTTTTACCTTTGTCCCCTTTTAGGGGTTTTGGAATATATTTACCCAAAATTTCCACACAAAAAAGGCAAGATAAATTGTCCCACTTGGATGAAATACCCACTAATATCTAATTAGACGTTTATGCATGTTTTTAACATTGATTCATATATATGTATATCATAATATATATTGCTACATGTCTGTAAGTATTATTGAGTGTGTTTACTGAATGATGACATAGTTGTATAAATATGTTTATAAAGTAGAAACTAAGTTTACATATTTTGTTACATGTAACTCCAAATCACAGAAAAATTATATTGCTTTTTATTCAAGTGTCTACGTAAATTTTTATTATAGTTCTTCTAAGAAATAATGACTTAAGTTTCCGTAAGTTAATGTTCTCATTAATAAGAAATTGACTTCTATGACCAATAAGAAAGGAGAAAACTACTTTTTCTCACTAGTTTCCACCTTTAAAGTCATTAAACATATTATTTATTATTTTGAAGCAAAACTCATATTTTCTTTTATAAATTAGTTTATGTATCTAGAACTATCCAATTATTATGAAAATTAAAACATAGACTAAAATGACATGTACAATTTGATATTATCGTCAGTTTCCACTTTTGGAGTCAATAAATATATTATTTAATTTATTTGACTTTAAGTTATATTTCCTTTCTCCTAAATTCATTTTAGGATAGTTATTATAATTCAAATAATGTGAAACTCGGCACCCGAGTTAATTAGGATCCAAGAAATACAATTTTCATATTATATTTGTAATTTTTCAATTTCTTTTATGAGTCATAGAACCTTTAGATTTTTTGGCTCATTAACAAAATTACAATATTACGTCATAATTATCAACTTTCATTAAATTGTGTCTTAATATCTTTACATTGTATTATTATACACAAAATTCCACATTTTACAACATTTAATATATTTAGTCTATTAATTCCATATTTATTTAAATAATAGAACATAATCAATATTTATGAACATGGAAATACCAATTGTTACTCCAAAGCATATTATACATTTTACCAATATGTGGGTATTAGTTATAAAAGGAAATACATGTAACATATTAGCACAAATTTAAGTTATTATGTTAATATGAGTGTATTTGGATACATTATTAACCTTATTTGGTCAATTCTTGATATACAAGCATACTAACCTCTTAGTCAGGGAATATGAGTTTGTAGAGTAAAAAACCTAAGTTTTGGTATGTTACAACCACCTCATCACCACAACTATCCCACCACTTCACATACCACCCTCGATTTTTGTCACCTCAATTCCAATACCTTGGGCCACCTTTTCCACAACCACAACCCGCTCCCCTTCTCCACCATGAGCAAGGTAGTGATGTGATAATTCTAAGGAGTGGAAAAGTCATCAACCCAAGAATCAATTGGGCTATGATCATGTGAGCCAAGGACATGTTGAGGAAACATGATCGAAGAGACCAAGAAGTGATACCATGATTGGTATAGCTGAAATAGATCTTGTGGTACCTCATGTTGAGAATGTGATACCATGTGTTCCACCTTTTACTCTATTTGTGGATTCTACAATCCATAGTTTTCCACCTCATGTCATGTCGCAAGAATGACATTATGCAAAAGCAAGTGAGCAACCATTCCCTGAGGCGTTGGATGAGCCTCCATCATCAAAAAGGAGGAAGACACAATGTTGACTATCTAGATATGTTTTGACAAGTGAAGGAGAACGTCTATCAAGTAGATCCCATCCCATGCCAAATTTATGAAGGACATATGCACTATCAAGAGGAAGTAAAAGGGGAGGATGCCTAAGATAATCAAGTTGATAGAACAAGTGATGTCTATCACACAACATTCACTTCCCATGAAGAGGAAAGACTCGGGAGCCCCACTCATACCTACTACATTAGGGAACATCGCATAGACAAATCCCTACTTGATTTGTGATCTAGTGTGAATTTGATGACAATATAGTGTCTATGTGGAGTTCGGGTTAGGCAAGTTAAAATTGTCTCATTGCACTCTCCCATGGGTAGATTGTTTTATCAAAGTGCCTAGAGGACAAATGGATGATGTATAGGTGATGATATAGAAATAAAGGGCAATAGTGTTCCTGATTGATTTCATTGTTCTTGACATGGATCCAGAAGATAGAAAGATTCCCATTATCTTGGAAAGGCCATTCCTATCTATAGCTAATAGGGGTGACCATCGGTCTAGTATCGGACTGAACCAGACTAATAACCAAATTTACACAAATGTATGGACCATAGATCAGTCCATTTTAAAGTAGGCCCGGACCGGGCACGGACGATTTCAAAGTAGGACCAGACCGGGATCAAACCATCTGGACTGTAATAGACTTTTTAGCATTACATAACATGTTTAATATTAAGATTTGATACTTTTAATTACCTATAATAGTTGATTAACATTATAATCAAACATTAATACTACTAGTGTTCTAATAAGTAATTCGTTTATACTTTTGATAAAATATAACATCATATTTTAAGACTCTTTACACATAAAATGGATCACGATCTGACTGATTTTGGATTGGACCAAACTACGGACCAAGTTTCCAGAATTTTTGGACCACGGACTAGACCGATCAAAATGGTCTAGGACCAGACCTGACCAAACTGACTAGTCCAGTCTGATTTTGTGGTTTGGACCAAGATTATCTCACCCCTAACAGTTGGTGCTAAAATACATGTGTGTAGTGGCATAATGCCAATCTCTTTCATGGATGTGAAGATAAAGATCAATATATTCAAGTCTCTCACTCAGATATAACAAATTGCGGATGTTGAGCATGGTCACTTGATGAGTCCTACTGATTACTTGAAGGATAGAGATCCAGATGGAACACATTCAGACAACTTATGTGATCAACGGGATGGGGCCCAACCTTTGAATGCAAATGAGGGAGGTTTCTTATTCAAGAGTGGAGATATAAGATTTCCTAATGGTTGATGGATTGAGGGAACTATAAGAAGCTCGACTCAAGGAAAGAAATTTAGTGCTAGTGGGAGACAATCCACCTAGGTTTGGGGAATTTTTCACCCAACTTTCAATTTTTGATACTTTTTGGCTATTTTTACACTTTTCCGAGAAACACACACGCACACACACTTGTGTCTAATAATTGTTTTTAGATTTCAAAATGTGACATGATGACATGTTAGAGAGAGCGAGAAAATGAGGTGCAATATCTGCAAGATGAGAGAGAAATTATGAAGTCGAGTTGAGAAATGTGAAGATTATGGAGTTTGACATTGAAATGGGTTGCCAAAATACTCACCACGGTCGTGATACATTGGAACATCCATCCTTGAGGTTTCCAAAGTAACAAAATGATTGGAGGATTTGATAAGTGGAACTCGGTTGTCACCACAGATATGGCACCATCCAATCACTATGGGCGTGATGCCAACCGACCAACACGGGCATGGCACCATCCAATCATCACAGTCATCACAATCACCACATACATGGTGCCACCTGGCCACCACGTGCGTGGCTGACACCATAGTCATAGGGGATCTGGACCAACCACTTAAGTGAGTGTTATGTTTCAAAAATACTACAACCCCTCCAACATTTCCACAGTGCAACACGATTGTGGTATAGCTCCAACAACTGAAGATAGCTCCCAAGGTCTCCCCAAGCCCCAAATTTCCCTCTTCAATCTTGATTGAAGCTAAAATCTACCCTTAAGCTCTTCTCGACCTCCACCACCCACTCACCCATCATTTCCACACAAGGTTCTCCACCTCTATCTCCATTCCACCCCCATTTCTTGAAAAATTTAAAACCTAAATATTCCTTCATATCTCTAGCAAAAGCTTGACAACGATAAAGAAAATGGGGAATGCAATTAATAAAGGGATTTAGAGCAGTTTTGAAGCCATCACTCAGGGAAGAGTGCACACCAAATGCACCTTCACCGACATTCCTCTTCCCTCCCAAGGCCCTACTCCACACCATCTAATTCCATCTCTGGCTCTCTATGGTATTTGGACTCAATGAGTGGCTCTCATCTCTGCTCATTTTCCATCCACCATACCTTAGATGCTACATACAATGAAGGAGAGGAGGAGGCATCTAATGCGAACTTTGATGCTTTGATTGATTTAGAGCTGGAAGTCACTATTCAACTACGGGCAGGAAACAATGTAGTTATCCCATCTTCATTGCGTGCTCCACCACAACCTATGCCTGCACACCACTCTATACCATAAGACATGAATATACCACAACTGTAGCCACAAACTCGATGCCAGTTGCTAATTGATGATGATGAAGTTGAGTAAGAGGAACAATCTGAGGAGAGGGTGTCACTAAAACTAGACACTAGTTTAGGCTCCCACACATACAAGGAAGAAGAGGAGGAGGACACTTAAGAGGAGTTATGGCAAGAGCCAATTGACATTTTGAAAACACTCAAGGCAGATAGATTGAAAGGGCTCAGTAAGGCACCTGAGGGTGTTTTTCATGGAAGGGGAAATAAAAGAAAGATCATAAAGAAGTCTCTCTATCCAAAGAGTATGAAATGAGGGTGATTACAACCATATATATCTATCTGAATACAATGGAACCAATGGGCATTTGTTCATGTTTGAGGTGGACATGATGGATTGTGGATTGTTTAAGGTGGTCTCAAGTGTGCAATATACATATGTTGAATGAAATTGACATTTTTTTCTACTTTGAGAAAATAAAATATAAAGGGAATGATGCCATCTAGTTTGGGCTACAAAATGAGATGAACATGCTCATTGCCTCCGAATTGAACAACATTTTGACCTCTAGCCCCGAGCAAGCCAAGGTTCTAGATAATGGCCACATGAAAAAAAGGAAAACACATAATACGTCACAATGTGGTAGATGTTGATCAGGGAAAATACTTTCACACTTTGGAAATAAAAAATTAGTGAAATCTATGACCCCTTTTTGAGGTATACAAAAAGTTATTGCAAACACTATTATTGTTGGATACAAAAATTAAGGGAGCTTCTCACAAAAATACCTTTTTGTTCTTAATTGCGTGATAACGCATAGGCATGTCAACCTAGGGGCACTTTAAATTTATCGCATTTTGTCAATCCCATACAAGATAGGAATCCTTTTATTATGAGAGGGATTGTGACCGCAATAGCTCTGGCCCTAGGATGTGACATGATGGGGTTTACTAAAGTAGAGGGAGAAAATTTTGTTGATGTAAGATACCTCGTGCGCTCCCAAATTATTACCGCTATTGATAAGAAAATTATTTATCATGTCAAACCCCTACCCTAGAATTACCCTTGAGCTCCCCTATAACACCTTCCCACTCATTAATGTTATAGGCCCCTCTAATGAATCACTTGAAAACATAAGGACTTGGGAGCAAGAGAACTCAAGAAAGAACTTCAGAGAGCATGCTAACAATGTACCCGAAGGGGTGGGGGAAACAAATGTTGAAGAGCATAAATGAGAAGAACAACACAAAGAGTGTCACTGAGTGAGGAGGAGAGATGAGGCAACATCATCACAACAGCAACCCACAACAAATGACTATGACATGTCCACTACACAAGCTCACTTAGAGAGCATTCGACAGACACAACATGTAATGTGATTACACCAATAGAAAATGCACCGCCATATTAACTACATGTATCATTATCAACATGCACATGTGCATAGAAACCCCCAATGAGGGAGGATTACTCGGGTGCCATTTCTGGATATTAGGAGTCATACCTACCTTCATAGGTAGACTACTAGGGCCACTACTACCAACATCCTCCACCACGGGGAGGTCCACCTTCACAGGATCCACCATCACCATAGTAGTGACATATACCCTATAATTCCTAAACTTTATTTTCAAGTTGAGGGCATCATGATTTTGGGGTGGTAGGGCGATGCAAACACTTTTTTCTCCAATCTAATTTTGATTATACATGTTGGCATCATGCTATCTATATTAGATTTTTGTTTTCTTTGCATACATACATGTCATGCAGTTTCTTTCCTTGCAAATTTTGTGTAATTTTCTAAAAAAAACTTTTCATGTCACTCCATGCCATGCATTGATCTCTCATGTAGATTTTTGGTAATTTTTGTGTGTTTTAGCTAAAATTTGCACGATTGTCGCTTTTTGCTTACTAGGTTAGGTATAGATGTGATCAAATGCAATTTGGAACCATTTTGGTCAATATTTCCCGAGCTTGAATCTATCGGCCTAAGGGTGTGTTTTAATTAAATTTCTACTCATTGTGAATGTTTAGAATTGGAATAATGCAACCTATTTATGATGTTTTTGGTTGAATGAGTCCTATGTAGGAATTTTGCATGTGTTCCAAGCCTCTTACAAGTAATTGATTTTTTTTGATAAAAGTGTGATTCTTGCAAGCCTTAAGAGGTTGGGGTTACTCATTCCATGTGAAAAAATGTAATATACCATATTGCTCATTTTATGTGTGGCTTGTCTAATTGGTGATTGTTGCATGGATTAACTAGCTTAGATGAAATTATACATGGATCCCCACCACCATGACACCTCTTTGACCCGACATTTCTTCTATCATCTTTTTACATCTACGCCTCATGAAATGATGCCAATAGTGAACATATTAGCTTTAACCACCCTCAAAAAGATTGAAGTGGTCATATCTATATCCCATGCTTCATTCATGTCACATTATTCCCTACTTACATATATGGCAAATAAAAAGAAAAAGAAAAAGAAATAAGGGATGGCTCTATGTAATAGCCTCTCAAGAAAATAAAAGGAAAAATGAGTGATCCTATGTAATAGCACTCCACTCCCTTCCATGACCCTTTCTCCTATATTTATGCCTAGTAAGGCTAAAGTAAATCAACTCTAGTAAACCACTCCCACATAAGCCAAGTGGGTCATGTGAGGTGGAATAAAGTGTATGATGTAACTCTAGCAAGTGAAACAACAACTTAAACCATTTGGATGTATACCATGCATGATATGATTTATCGAGAGCTTTATGGAAATTGCATCACTTGCATGTGTGAATGGTATCCCATTTTTGTAGTTTTTTTGCTTTGTGCTTAAGTCACACTTGGAAATAGAAAATGAATAGAGAGTAGTGTATTGCATGCCTAATTCCTCATGTATACTCACATAGACAATAAACATCATGATGATTGCACTTTTTCATGTTGTCTTGAATGCATTGAAAGAGAACTTAAGTTGGAGCATACTTGAGGATAAGAACATTTTAAGTTTGGGGTGGTGATGCAACCCTATTTTAGGGCTTCATCTTGTGCCTTCTTGCACTTTAATCACATCTAAACATCTTAGATAGCAAGTTATTTTCCCTAATAAATGGTTAACTATCAAATTTTCTTATGGATGTTCTTTGTGTGTTTCTTAGGCTTTTGATATGTGCATTGGATGGAGAGGATAAATGAAGGAGGATACTAGTGTTTTTACACCTTGGGATGAGCCCTAGACCATCTACCAACCTCCCACATATGGACAAAAATCAATTCAAGGCAAAGAACAATTGAGAGAAGGACTTTATCCCCATCTCATCCGTCCACTCAACACATTACTCCACTTCACTTCCACTCCATCATCTTCCACCCCAAACCCTCTTTTTGTGATTTTTGGCCACTTTCCACAACATTTCCATGACATTACACATTGGAGGAGGGATGTGTTCAATCTATTTCTACTAGGAGGTGGATAAGGGGTCTCTACCAAGCCACCGTGGCTTTCCACTCTTCTACTTATTCACCTTTCTCCATTCTTGTGTTTTCCATCGTTATGAGTGACTAGGCTCCCTAAGTGGGCTATTTGGGATCAATTTTCTTTACTTTGATACCATTTTAGGGGAAAGTGATATATAAACATTGTAATTTCATTTTCTAATGATTATGTTCTACTTTTGTCTCATTTCCCATAAATTTTCCTATAGTTTGTTCCTGAAATCACCTAGGATTCTAAAGAACTGGTTTATATGTGGCTATATTGGGAATTGCTCCTAGGTCCAATTAGTGGATCCCTATCTAGCTACTCATCTTCCTACATGATAATCAATTCTCATAAACCTAGGTGAGATATCTAAGTAGCTAGATTAGAGGCATTCCGTGTAATTGGTTTGGATGTTTCTAAAGGCTAGATGGTAGGTGACGTGAGGTGTAAAACCCTCATTTCCACCCTCCATTACTACCCTTGGCCCAAATTTCCCTAAGAGCTTCTATCCTAAAAACTTAGACTTGATTAGTTCCTAGTTGAATTCCACCTAAACCCTAATCCATGTGAGCTTGGTAAGGTTGGATACGGGTGTCAGGGGTCAGTACCCCCTATACGCACCCTACTCAACACATGACCTATTAGTAGTTTAGGGCAATTACTTAGCATATATCTTGTTTTTTGGTCTAGTATTCTAAATGAAGGAGTAATGTTTGCATGTTATATCCCCAACTCAATTGACAAATACATTCCCCAAAAAACCCGACACTTCTCATTATTGCATTAAAACCCTAATTTCCTTCGTCCTTAACTAGTGTTAGCTTGTTTGGCTCTTTACTTGCTTAATTAGTCTATTGCTTTGTTCATGCTAGTCTCTTGCTAGTTTAGGTCCCTTATTACCTTTTTGCATAAATTGCTAGTTTAGTGTAGGGCTAGATCTTGCATTGCTTGCCTTAGTGTAATTTGCCCCTTTATTTGCTTAGCCCCATTTCTTTCTCATTAGATCTTAATTGTCTAGGGTTATCTTAGGTTTTGATCTTATTTCCCTTTATTTAATTATTTGCTTTCTCACCCTTTGTGTAATTAACAAAACGCCATTCAAAC
Source organism: Alisma plantago-aquatica (assembly GCA_963693085.1). NCBI lineage: Eukaryota > Viridiplantae > Streptophyta > Magnoliopsida > Alismatales > Alismataceae > Alisma > Alisma plantago-aquatica. The sequence goes on along the minus strand of OY856409.1, from coordinate 1,863,094,589 downwards.
TCTTAAACCCTAGACTCTATCATAGGAACCTAGAACAAACTAACCAAGATCCATTGCCCCCTTTTTCCCTGAGATCACCCCTATCTTTCCACTTTCATATGTTATGTTATGAACACGTACTGTAAGGAGTGGGACCTGAGAGGGGATCCAATACCTACTAAAAATGTGAAGAATAGAACCTCTCGTCCAAACACACCAAAAGATATGTTGGAGTGGGTGTGAAATTTTCAAATCTTATAAATGGTATTCGAAACAACCAAAGTGTAGCAGTGAAATTAAACAAATGACTATATTAAATTTTCACAAAAGATTACAGAAGAACATCATAATCTCCCACAAAGGGTTTACATGTATCACTCAACATAAGGATCTAATAGAGGGAAATCTAAACCATAACAACTTTGTCTCCAAGCTTTAACTCCTTAAGCTAGTCCAAAATGTCATGCCTTATCATCCAAGTCCTTCACCTAGGGTTGGAAGCAGACCCCAACAAGAAGAGAAAATAGATGACGTCAACAAAGGCTAGTATGTGCATACTAAATAGGAGATTGAGAAATATATGGAATAAAGGACATCAAAGTATAAAGGCTTCCCATGAAAAAGATAAGGACAACCCAAGTGGGTATCAAGAGAAATGATTTGCAATAACAAAAGAGATACTTGCCATAAATAAAACAATAAATTTGTGCCATACTAGCACATGTAAAGGAAGTAGGGCACAACATCTACAATCATCATCAACCAGCATGTATGTGAGATAAACAAAGCCCTATAACAATATAAACACAAAGGCAACCAAGAATCATACATCTTGAACCTGGTGAGACATGGGCCAAGAATCACACATCCTGCCCTAGCATGGGGAATCACACATCCACCATCCATATATATATAACATGGTCTAGGAATCACACATCCTGTCCTGGCATGGGGAATCACACATCCACCATCCAAAATATCACAATGTTACCATAAATCACAATGAGACAAAACCAATGCAATTATACTACTCTAGTGCTACTGAATCACACAACAGGTAAATGTATAGGCAAGTACAAAGTATAGTAAAAAATTATACAATGTCTGTTGGTATGTATGCCGTGAGAGCCAATCATGGGATGATTGGTGGAATACATTAAGATTGTTTTGATAAGCATCAAAGGCAAGCTTCCAATTCTTTCTGGTTCATTCATATGAGATAATGATAGAACATATTGAATGTCTAGATAATGACAATAGTCAATGACGTATGTTTTCAGGTTGAGGACCTAAATGATGAGATCATACAGATGCTAAGAGTTTGTACATTCTTATTATGTCCCTAGTCGGATGTCACTGTGGAAGGTAGATAGACAACAATGACACAAAACACTAGATTGTGGTGTTGGTTGATGACAGAATCTCATTAGTCATGATATGGAGATATCAAACCAAACACATAGGTACTTGTTAGAGAACAAGTGTACCATATAGACCCACCATGAGTTTGACACATGGAACCATGACATGGTAGTCACAGTCAGTTCTCACAGTGATGGTGGTGAGTGTGATTCTTTGACCCGAAATCACTACACTCAACATATGTCGTTGGGTACACTTTGACATCATCAAACGCAATCCTGAAACATGGGTTGTTATAAAGGTGATGATTGGGTGGCTTTGACACATGGGGCTTTTGAGGGGTGAGTGATAGATATGGGATTTGTCCCTTCTGAGGGAGTTTGACATCCATGGCCACTTGATGAGTAGGATTGAGATAGGCATGCACACATATGTGAATCAGTATGTGATATTGATGTCATACATATCTCCTCCAATCTACTATGAGATCAAGAAAGTGAATGAACGTTGACAGGATGACTGTTCCATGCCTCGAGTTCATTCGGGATATCAGTGACAAAGGAATTATACATTCACTATAACACCATTCACGAATTGTAGGATTGAAAGTTGTTCTCCAAATTTCCTTTTCACTTGGGTAGCACTGATGTGAAACTAGGCACCGCTCTTTGCTTGTGAAATCATAAGTGTTATGGACTTTCACTGCCAATGTGAAATAGACCTACAGGGTCACACACATAGGATTTAACCTGGAAGAGGAGTTTATCCACAAACGATGTTTAGATTGATTACTAAAGGAGTTTAGTAGTTCAATTAAACACTCAATCAATTGATAGCTCAGTATCATAATGTTTAAGGTGTTGGACCGATTGATTAGAGTATCAGATTGATCGAAACTGCAATTGACTGATTTGCATAGTCTACAGCCCCAACCGATCGGCTCATGAGATGAACCGATCGACTAAGGTTGGTGATCCAGTCAGCTCAAGTGGTGAGTCGATCGACTCATGTGTCAATGAAATGGTCGGCTCAATTATTGAACCAGTCGATTCATGTGACCAACCGAGATCATTTGGAAAGTCATAAGACTATTTTGCAAATTAATACAATTGGTTTCACTTGTACAAATTTGATTTGGACAAGGATTAATATTTGATTAGTTGGAAACAAATATGAAAGTCAATTTGAGTAGGACTAGGACCACGAATTGATCGGATCAAAAGTGAACCGATCGGCTCAGGTCCCCAACCGATCGGTTCATGCTTGAAATGATCGGTTCAGCTGGCGTAGTTAGTTGTTTTGTCGAAAATCCCGAACCCTTCTACTCCTGCCTTAATCCTGCATTACCCGGGGTAGAGAAACCTGTCCCATGACCCTCCTATATATAGGGGTATTGGGGGCTTCTCAGGTGAACAACTCAGAACACCAGTTGCTCTACAAAGTTGTCGTTCTCTCTGGTTGTGGTAACCGAGAGAGCCCAAGCAAGTGCTACCCGATAAGGGAGGCACAACAAGGGAAAGACAACTACAGAAAAGTGACTGGTTTTAGGAGTGTGTGTCGGTGACTAGTACACCTACAGGAGGGTACGGCTCCTTTTGATTCCTTGTGGGACAAGGAGATTGGAGTTCTTCGTGGTCCGTGTAGACTACTTCAGAGGCGGGAGACTTCTGCCGCTCGGAGGACAGCTGTCAATCTTGATAGTCCCGGTGAGACTAGGAGCTGCACAGATACCATCCAAGACTGGAGGTGAAGACCGCGCAAGCCGCAAGGTAATGTCGCCGAGCAAGCCTCAGAATAAGGTATGTCTCTACAAACCATCCTTCCTACTATATAGACGTTGACGTGATTCCTTTATTCTAGGTTTGGAGAGAAGAAAATTTTGTTTCCGCTGCCTTCTCTGTCTCCCCTGAAACCCAACAGTGATATCAGAGACGCATCAACTGCTCTATACTTAAGGATTATCGATGTGATCGATTTTGGTTTGTCACCTTTATTTATTGCATACGATGCGAATGAAATTGGCTTTTTGCATGTCCAATCCTAAATCCACAAATCCCAATATACATAAATGATATGTAATATGAATGAACTCGATACACGTCTCCCTTAAATGAGTTTTGTGGTGGATGTATAGCGTGGTTATGGCTAATAAACCATATATATGTGTGATTGGTTATATGTGGTTGCTTGCATCTCGGTCTGCACACCGATTCCCTACCTCTTTATTCCTGATGTAACTCGAGATAAACTCGAGATTGCTTTCCTACATTTTCTCCCCATGAATGTAACTTGGGGTTTCCCAATTCAAATGTAAAATATGATAGATCTTTTATTTCCTGTTATGTCACAGAACGGAAGACCACCCGACGATGACTGAGATGATCGGTTCAAGGCATGAACCGATTGGTTGGTGTTCCAGATGACCGGTTTGAGGAAAGAGATGAGCGGGTGGCAGCCATGAGGAGATGCATGACGACCAGGCGAACCGATTGATTGGAGGAGCCAACCAATCGGCTGGTGACACCCAACCGATCGACCTGATGGTGAGCCGATCAATCATGGAGATGACTTGATCAAACCCAGAATGACAAAGCACAAAGTTCATCTTGTACAGGTTGCATGTGATGTGGACCTAGATGACCGTGATTCTTCTTGGCTCGAGGAATCACATTAGGATGGCCATAATCATCGCTTTTATCATTTCAGATGTTTTCTGTGGGATACAACATGTATATGATACGTACTATGTATTGTGGAGATTGGTTATGTATATGTACCTATAAAACCAAATCCCTCATCTAAATATTAAGTCTTTTACGCCTTCCATTAGCGACACACATGAAAAACTTGATCGACCAAGCGTAGGTTATGCCAAAGTGTGGTGCGCCGTCTATCTTATGGAATTGTGAAGGGTAAACATGTAGGTTCTACCAAAGCAGGGTGTATGTTTACCGTGTCGGCTTTTGGGTTAGACTTAACTGGTGATTCTTAGAGCGTCTAAGCCCAGAGGCACGAAATGTTCATGGCAAGGTGTTGCGCATGTTCATTCATTAAGAGTTGCATATGATGCAATTGGCATGATGGCCTACCTAAATAGTCAAGATTGTGGGTGATCAACCAAAGCTGACTCATGACTTGATGAAATATGGATCTTGACCCACTAGAAGATTGTACGCTACAATCTTCTGAATTGATGGTGAGGGATATCAATTTGAACAAAAATAGTGGGAGCGATAATTAATTAAAGTCTTAACTATATCGTCAACTTTTCAAAACAACCAAATAAGTCAAAATTGAGGTTTGGACTAAATTGCATATATTTCCTTTTGTAGTACAAATGACAACAAACAACAATCACTTTTCGTTGTGATCGGTCCTTGAAAAGGACAAGATGAATGGGACTAACTTCCACGACTGGTTTAGGACATTGAGAATTGTTCTCACTCAAGAGCAAAAGATGTATGTCATGGATACTCTAATTCCAGAGGAACCTGCCCCTACCGCACCAAAGGCAGAAAGGGATGCTTATAGAAGCATTCTGATGATGCCATTGATGCAAAGTGCTTGATGTTATGCTCCATGAACCATGAGTTGCAGAGACAACATGAGAACATGGGTGTCATTGAGATGATTCAGCATCTCAAGAACATGTATGAAGATCAAGCATGACAAGAGAGATATGATGTCTCCAGGGCACTATTCAAGTGTGTCATGACAGAAGGAGATCCAGTTGGTCCTCACATGCTTAAAATGATTGGGTATGTGGAGAACCTGACAAGAATGGGATTTCCTCTGAGCCAAGAGTTGGCTACTGACGTGATACTGGAATCGTTGCCAGAATCCTATAGTCAGTTTGTGATGAACTACAACATGAACAACTTTTACAAGCCATTGACAGAGTTGTTGGGCATGTTGAGGACAGCCGAGGCACAGATGAAGAAGGACAAGCCTAAGTATGTGATGATGATCAGCAACAAGAAAGGCAAGTCCAAGCGCAGAGGCAAGGGCAAGGCTAAGAAAGGTTCTGATGCTAGCCAGCAACCCAAGTCGTCTTCAACTCTCAAGGCCAAGGGAGGCGTTACCAAGAGAGGAAATTGACACCATTGTCAAAAGCTAGGACATTGGAAAAGAAATTGTCCACTCTATCTGGAAGAACTAAAGAAGAAGGAGGCGACATACGTCTCCACCTAAAGGTGTCATGAAATAAACTTATAACACTTTTTTGGTATATGATACCAAGATATAAAGTGTAAAGTACCCAATACATGGGGCAAGTATTGCCACCATAGATAGGAGTACTTTAGTTTATTTTCAGCCTTGAAAGACATGTAATAGAGTTATGAACTGCTATTTCATATTTTCCAATGGATAGAAACATAATATTTTTGCATATTAGCAATTAATAAAGTTGATGTTTCAATTTCAAAATATATGATCTTTATGGCAATGCCTTGTTTATCTTGTGGTACTTGATATGCATAAGATAAAATGATACCTAAAAGTTATTGATAACTCAAACAATCAAATTAACATAAATCATGAGAAATTTATTTCTAGTTTCCATATGATGGATAAATCTAGACTCTTTTGGTTAGAGAACCAGTAAGAGACATGAATCTCTTAGACATGATTAATCAATCTTCACTAGTGGTAGTGGGAGAATGATTATCCTATTAGGTATAATATATGTGATGTATCTACATACCTATTGGAGCAAATGCTAATACTTCAAATGGTGTTTAGAGAAATACCAATATGAAAATCTTGAAGTGTTCAAGAATATCATAGATGAAGTATGAATTTGGTAAAGTGTTAATTCTTGATGAGATCAATGAATGAAATACTTGAACCAAATGTTTGAGAACCTTTTGAGTGATTATGATAATGTATCATAGTAAACTCATGATTAAGGCATGGTGATGTCTAAATCAGAAGGAGTCATACTGTAAGGAGTTATAGGATGATTACCAAATAACTAAGTTCTTCTTAAATAAAGAATACCCAACACTAATAAAAGGACATTAAGAATCACAATGAGTTGTGAGTTCTTATATCCTTGACAGATACACCTCGTTTATCTATGTGATGAGTTGGTCATGTGATGAGTCAACTATCTAGATGAATATGAGGAACCAGATTTTGAGTTATGGTTCATGACCATAACATCCTGGATGATTTCCATGTGAACCATAAGGTATGACCTTGATGGTAGCACCTATTAGGATGAAATCCATAAGTGCGAATGAGTCTTAAGTGTTAAGACACATGGATGAAATTTTGAGAAGGATGATGCTTGTTGATTGCAACTTAATGACTAAGAGATTTGGCATACATATACTAAAACCACATTCCTATGAGGAATAAAACAAGGATGTGTACGTGACACAACCTATAAGGTTTATGAATCCATTAATGCAAATGAAGTCTATAAGTTACAATGGACTAATGAATGTGATTGATTAAGTACAAGCAACTCAGAGCTGGATCTTTACTTTGATGATATAGTCAAAGGGTTTGACTGATATGATGAAGATAAAGAAGGGATCTGTGATTTAGTGGGAGCGTATTTGCATTCCACATGTCGATGTGAAATGGAAATGTTCTAAAATGAAAATCCAAAGTGGAAACTATCTTTAAGGAAGATAGAGACATTTCCTATGTGATAGGAATAGAGATCTATAGAGATGGTTCTCGAAAACCTCTTGACTTGAAAAGAGAAAGCATACATTGGCAATCTATACTGAAGGGTTCAGTGGGCATAGATTCAGTGGGAGAAAACTTGTCCATGTTACATGGAGTTATTATCCCAAGGCCAAGTGTCCAATTCTTATGAAGAATGGGAACACTAAGAATAGATATGGATCTATCATGTATGTAATTATCCCATTATCTTGCATGTATGGACATAACAAGAATAAAATGCATTCATCATCTTGTATGTAAGACATGACAATATGATGTGCACATTCTGATAACTCGTGTGTGGGACATGATGAGTGGATGTTTGTCTAATTCCAGTAAGGTTTACTGGAATACCATAAGAACTTGATAAGTACTTGAGAAGTACTAGTTCTATGGAAATAAGGAAGGGTTCACTGTAAAGAGTTACACTGATGCAAACTTCTGAAAAGGACAAAAAATTAATCGCAAAATATATATGGGATATATAAAAGTGAATGTTTGTTGATAAATGGAAACGTTACATTTAAGCTATTTTAAAAGGAAATGCTGAGTATCCATGTGTTAGAGAATAGCAGTGGATACTATATGGATCTAGGAGTTCATAGAGATGAACTTATAGTTATTCCGGTCATTAATGATAAGTTAGAAATGCTTGGTCATGCAATGTGGCTAAAGGTTAGCAAAGGAATACTGGATCGCATATTATGACAACTCCATCTCATATGTATGACGAAGAGATGAGAGACATGTAGATAATAATGACTTTGGCAAGGTGTTGCCATAACTCACTATGTTAGCACTAGAGCACAATAACATGTGGGACATGTTTGAAGATCACTATGAATATGATTCAAGGGTGATTGGCTCGCAGTGCAGGTGGGAGTCTGTTGATATGTATGCCCTAAGAGCCAATCATGGGATGATTGGTGGGATACATTAAGATTGATTTGATAAGCATCAAAGGCAAGCTTCCAATTCTTTCTGGTTTAGTCATATGAGATAATGACAGAACAGAATGACAATACTCAATGACGTATGCTTTCAGGTTGAGGACCTGAATGACGATATCATACAGATGCTAAGAGTTTGTACATTCTTATTATGTCCCTAGTCAGATGTCATTGCGGAAGGTAGATAGACAACAATGACCCACAAGACTAGATTGTGGTGTTGGTTGATGACATAATCTCATTAGTCATGATATGGAGATATCAAACCAAACACATATGTACTTGTTAGAGAACAAGTGTACCGGACAGACCCACCGTGAGTTTGACACATGGAACCATGACATGGTAGTCACAGTCAGTTCCCACAGTGATGGTGGTGAGTGTGATTCTTTGACCTGAAATCACTACACTCAACACATGTCATTGGGTACACTTTAACATCATCAAACACAATCCTAAAACATGGGTTGTTATAAAGGTGATGATTGGGTGGCTTTGACACATGGGGCTTTTGAGGGGTGATTGATAGATATGGGATTTATCCCTCTCGAGGGAGTTTGATATCTATGGCTACTTGATGAGTAGGATTGAGATAGGCGTGCATGCATATGTGAATTAGTATGTGATATTGATGTCATACATATCTCCTCCAATCTACTATGAGATCAAGAAAGTAAATGAATGTTGACAGGATGACTGTTCCATGCCTCGAGTTCATTCATGATATCAGTGAAAAAGGAATTATACATTCACTGTAACACCATTCACGGATTGTAGGATTGAAAGTTTTTTCTCCAACCTTCCCTTTTCACTTGGGTAGCACTGATGTGCGACTAGGCACCACTCTTTGCTTGTGAAATCATAAGTGTTATGGACTTTCACTGCCAACGTGAAATGGACCTAAAGGGTCACACACATAGGATTTAACCTGGAAGAGGAGTTTATCCACAAACAATGTTTAGATTGATTACTAAAGGAGTTTAGTAGTTCAATTAAATACTCAATCAATTGATAGCTCAGTATCATAGTGTTCAAGGTGTTGGACCGATTGATTAGAGTATCATATTGATTGAAACTGCAATTGACTGATTTGCATAGTCTACTGCCCCAACCGATCGGCTCATGAGATGAACCGATAGGCTAAGGCTGGTGAACTGGTCGGCTCAAGTGGTGAGTCGATCGACTCATGTGTCAATGAAACTGTCAGCTCAATTGTTGAACTGGTCGATTCATGTGACCAACCAAGATCATTTGGAAAGTAAGAAGACTACTTTGCAAATACAATTTGTTTCACTTGTACAAATTCAATTTGGAAAAGGATTAATATTTGATTAGTTGGAAACAAATATGAAAGTCAATTTGAGTTGGACTAGGACCACGAACCGATCGGCTCAGAAGTGAACCGATTAGCTCAGGTCCCCAACCGATCGGTTCATGCTTGAAACGATCGGTTCAGCTGACGCAGTTGGTTGTTTTGTGGAAAATCTCGAACCCTTGTACTCGTGCCTTAATCCCGCATTGCCCGGGGTAGAGAACCCTGTCCCATGATCCTCCTATATATAGGGGTATTGGGGGCTTCTCAAGTGAAAAACTCAGAACACCAGTTGCTCTGCAAAGTTGTCATTCTCTCTGGTTGTGGTAACTGAGAGAGCCCGAGCAAGTGCTACCTGATAAGGGAGGCACAACAAGGGAAAGACAACTACAGAAAAGCGATTGGTTGCAGGAGAGTTTGTCAGTGACTAGTACACCGATAGGAGGGTGCGACTCCTTCCAATTCCTTGTGGGATAAGGAGATCATATTTCCTGGTGGTCCGTGTGGACTACTTCAGAGCTGGGAGACTTCTACCGCTCGGAGGACAACTGTAAATCCTGACAGTCCCGGTGAGACCAGGAGCTGCATAGACACTATCCAAGACTGGAGGTGAATACTACACAAGCCGTGAGGTAACGTCACCGAGCAAGCCTCAGGACAAGGTATGTCTCTATAAACCATCCTTCCTACTGTATAGACATTGACGCGATTCCTTTATTCTGGGTTTGGAGAGAAGAAAATATTGTTTCCGCTACCTTCTCTCTCTCCCCTAAAACCCAACAATGTCACCATCACACAATGGACAACCCATACATCCACATGTATGTGGGAAAAAGATATCACATATCCACAAATAAACATCCACATCACAGTGGACATATACATAAGATAAGATACCAAGAGAATATCCAAGACCACAATAAGCAAGATAGTTCACATGAACCACGATATCAAGAGATAAGAGAAATGTGTATAGGCTATTGTACATAGGAACAAGAGAATGAATAAGCATAGGTGAATTTCTCAACATAGAAGAATAGGGGATACACCATACAACAAGAAAAAGAAATTGCTCAATATGAGTAATCGGGTCTGCAAATATACCTCAACTTCAGAGTCTAAACAGTCCAAGTCAGTCCTAGATCCAAGCCCATGCCTTCAAAGAACCTCTAGGGAAGGTGGAAATGTCCAATAATTATGGTTCCCAAGCTTAGAGAGGCTGGTTTCTCCAACAAAACTCCCGTATCGAGCAAGAAGCACCTTCTCCACTTTAGAGGTGAAAACCCCTAACAAAAGAACATGGAGATGGGGTGTTTAAGGGCTTTAGGTGGGGTTTCACCATGGAAGACCAGGGTTTTGACCTGGAGTAAGGTGTAGGGAAGACTAACAACATGAAAATAGAGAAGGAAAGGAGGATACTTGCTAGTTTTGGTCAAAATCACCAAGAAGGAGCTTTAGAAACCCTAAATAGAGCAAATTTGGAACCCTAAGAGCCTTCTTCACCAGGGTAGGCACCTCCTTTTACCTTGGGGCAACACATTCTCAGTAAAAAAGAGTAGGAATGATGCTATAATATGGATGAAAGAGAGGGGATAAAGAGATTTTGAATTGGGAAGTGGGAAAGGGTAGATATGTCTTTATAAAGAATGGGGTCAAGTATGAGGTGTCTATGAGACTTTCCATGTGTCATCTATGAGGGTGTCCATGGACATGCAAGAATTTATGGATAAGGAAGAAGTCAATAATAAGGTGTCAAGCTATTTTCTATGTGTCCAATTCTAAGGGTGTCTACGGACATGCAAACCTTTATGGATAAGGAAGAAGTCAAGCATGAGGTGTCCATGGAGCTTTCCATGTGTCCTTAGCCTAGGGTTTCATGGCCATGCAAGAGGACTGCTCATAGAGGCTTATTGAATATCAAATGTCAGTTTATGGACACTTATAGGTCATCCAAACCGACCTCCAATCAAAGAAATAATCCCATTGGTTGATAGCTTCTAAAGATAAGCTCATTTATAAAGAGGAAATCCCTAAAATGCCCTTAGAAAGAAACACCTTCAAACCAAGGTGTAACTAGGCAACCTATGGTTCAAAAACTAGAGAATGGTAAGCGAATATATAAGGATTATAATTCATGTGATAATTTGCAAAGAGAACCTCCCAATTGGGTAAATTGCATAAACGTCCATAATGTACCTACAATTGCATAACTTGCACAAGCAGCATCCAAATTGGACCAAACTTCATCCAAAAATTATCTTTGATGTGTTGAATACGAATTTGTCATTATTTTCATATTTTGAAGTTATATAATCACATTATTCATTACTTATTCCTTTTACTCATTTCTCTCTCTCCTAAACTTATCCTAATATTTCAAGGTGGTCCAAATTAGATGAAATTTGACATGTAGGCTAATTTTTATATGTAGATTATGACATTGAAGTTTGTTTCCACTTTTGAGACTTATTTTATGAGATATGTCATATGAACCATTAGTTCTTTATTCATCCAATTATATTCTTATTACCTCCATATGCGTCATATATGATTATTAAGCATGATCTATTATGTTACACTTCATGTGACACATTTTAGGTTTCATTATTAGACTCATTACATGCATTAGCTTATCCTTGTTTTGCTAAGTCAAAGAGGTCAAAGTTCTAGGGTAGGGTTCTAGAATCCGGTTTGTTACACATACGCTTGCGAGTAAGTGATTGAGTATTTGAGTGTCATCGATTAGGGTTTTATAAATGTGTAAGCCCAAGCGTGTACATCCAAGGGCGTGCAACCCATACTATATTGGATGATCTAATTTTTCCCATACAATATTTTACTTTTAATATATATATATATATATATATATATATATATATATATATATATAATTCTAAACATGACACATGCAATATCAATTCCCATTATACTACGAGGATTTTCACAAAGCTATTTTGGACATTGACTTGTTTGAATTAAAATCTAAAGGGCCACAGTTCACCTGGGACAACCACCAAGAAGGTAATAAGCATACTCTATCCAAAATAGATAATACATATATATACAAAAACTCCTAGCTAGTGAAGTCCCAACTAGTTAATATAAGTGTTTATGCTCACCTCTAGGTAGATTTCACATTCTTGAATAAGAAATTTCTCTTTCTCTAAATAATATTTGCAATCTATTCCCTCATAGGAACATCATTTGTTTTACTAGAAATAATTTAGTATGATTTGATATTTTTGTGGCTAACTACACTGATTAGACCTTTAACCCATATAGTACTCTCAATTTGAATACTTTTAGTTTGGTACCAATGAAAAATATTGATTATTTTGAAATAAATTGAGATTAGAATTAATTATGAGAGTAATAAAGTTTGATATGTCATATTCATATATGATGACACTAGTATCTTTAAAATGAGTCAAATAAAAGCTACACCCATGGTTAATATATCATATGTATTAGATTTTCCATTTTGGAAGTTATAAATATAGATGGAATTAGTAAATTTAACTACAGTTATTAGGTTAATTTCTTAATAAATGAAGTAAACACATCTTCACCCTCTCTTATGTGAACCTTCATGCCTCCTCCTCTGTATAACGTCACAGATGATGGCCGTTATAGAGCTCTTGGCACCTCCCTTTCCCCACCAAGTCAAACCCCTTTCTTCATCCTAAGACGCACAAAACCACAACACTATCAATCATATAAGACTTTACTCACTAGACTCTAGAAGAAACTCAATATCCACAACAGACCCTACAACATGATAGTTGTCACCGAGCTGCAAACTCGCACAACCTAACTTAGTTTCTCTGATCATTTCCTCCAAGCCACTACTATCCACCAGGATTTAATCACAAGAACTAATTTGAATGGGTTCATGAAGGATTGTTCCTATATGTTGACATGTAGTTGATCTCTAAAGATACAAACCTAGTTTTTTTAGCACTACCGCGAAGCCTCTACCATCGACCTAACTTCAATCACAAGAACTAATATGAAGGATTTTTTAAAGGATTGTTCCTTTGTGTCGACATGTAGATGATATCTAAAGCCATGAATCTTCAACCGTGACAAACCTGCAACCATCCCGAAGCCAATCTGAAGCACATCCATCCCCCAAACCTCAACTAAGATTCAAAACCCCACACAACGTGCATCTATACCTCGAATCTTGGTCAGAAATCACATAATTCAGTCCTATAAATTTATCTAATGTTGTAGATTGTCTTCTTTGATGTCACTTATAGACGAGACCACAAACCTTAAATTTGAATCACAAGCACCCTCCTTAGATACCTACTGTAACCTAAAACCTAGTATTCTAGACCCAAAGAAGATGATCAAGATCAGAATCTGTGGTCTAACGTTTGTATCTAGAAGAATTAGTTTAGCCTCCACCTATAAATTCCTTCTTACCATCGAGATATGGCCTAAGGTCATATACATCTTACTAAAATGTGACCAGACAATATAAATGACTACAAGGCCTCACATACTCCAAGAATATTGGAACAACAACTTCCTTCATAAAACCTACAAAACTCTACAGTTGCAAACTAGAAAAGGTTGCAAGTCAAGAGATCTACTACCATGAAGGGAGTCCCCACCTAGAAAACCTCTAGTCAGGCGAAAGGAAACTTGAAAGGTCATGTCTTAGCTAGCTTTCATATGGATCTGATAAGGAGGAATCATGTCCAACAACATGTAAGGTAATCTGTCTCCATATTGTTTCTAAATTTCAAAATAGTTGATAATGGGTTTGAAGATAATGACATATTAAACAAGATTAAATACCTACATGGATTGTAGATCAACCTATTATCATATACATTTCATGAATGGTTAACACTAGTATACATACATATATACATAATGGAGCATAAATTTACATCTTTGAACTCAACTTAATGTAATAAGATGTAATAATAACAATAATAGTTAAATATAACACACATGGTGTTAATATTTGCAAGGAATATGTATGTAGCATCCGATTTCAGGAAAACCAATCTACATGTATGTATATCCACGATAATACTAGGTACTAAATGTGGACATGATAATAACACATCCTATTTGATCCATTATATAAATGTTTTCTACATTATTATTGGCATATATTTTAGGCTATAGGTGTATTAATAAGTAGATTAAAATTTCAGTATTTGAGAAAAATATATCCTTATTACAAGTCCTAACTCTCACTCTCTCTCTATATAAGGATTATCTTTGATATTTGTGCAGGTAACCTGGAATTCACTACTTGTGCCGCTCAAAAATGATGATTTGGTCAGAAAAGTAACCGTCTAGACAAAAAAAGTAACTATATTGACCAAAAAGTAACTATTCGACTAAAAATGTAAAATCGAACGAAATACACAGTAAAATTTCTAAAATAAATATGTAATTGTATATTTTCCACATTTATTACAAATGTGACTATCTATGCATGAAAAGTAACAGTGTAGAAGGTAGTCTAACCTTGTTCATATGTATAGTAAAAATTGCAAAAAAAAACCAACTTTGGAGCTGGTAGCTATCGACACAGACAATGAATGAATGCTCTCTCTCTCTCTCTCACACACACACACACATATATATATACTAGTGAATGCATACGTGCACATGCACATGACATATAAAAGTTGTTGGAATTGCAATAGAAATATACCATAATGTTAATATTGTTAAATAAGAAAAATTGAACTATTGCTTTCATAAATAATAAAAATACATATTCATTTTGTAACTGAAAGTTCATTATCTGACAAAATTCTACAGGTGATGTGACACATCTATTTTCCCATCCAAAATTGAAGTTTAATGAGCTCATCCTCATATGAACAATCAAAGAGAGGTGGACACTTGATTGGAGAAGAAAATATGATTTTAATTATTTAATAAGAAACATGAAATAAATAAATAATAAATATTATAGTATAATATCTCACTTATTATCAATGCATGTGATCACTAATTGGTGATTTAATCCTAAAGATTTTATAATTTGATTTTGAACCTTTCGCATATGAATAAATGATTAGTGTAAATATTCAGACAATTTAATAATATAATCGTATATGCAGTCAAAATACTTACAATTCTAGTGATTATTTTGGCAAAATGTTGTGTTTCAACTGTAATTATTGATGATTTTGTATTTTTTGTCACATGAAGCTTTGGAATGACTTTTTCTGTAAGTATAATAACAATCATAAAAAGTTTGTATCGTAAAACACATCTGGGAATATAAATTATATGGAAAACAAAAGTACCAATTCAGATTTTAAGATAGATACAAAATAAAATCAAAAAGTAATGTTGTGTTCGATGTCAAATAAAAGACTCATACATTCTTGCTTAATATTTAAGGGAACTACATCTAAGACTTTAGCCGTTTGCTTCATTGTTGTTGGCGTCCCTTGTGATTCTTGAAAAAATGGTTGGACATCTTGTGCTTTGACATGAAAAAGCAATTGATTCCATTTTGCCTTTGATAATATGATATCCACCATATCTTTACCATTTTCCTATATTATTAGACCAATTTAATATTAATACAAATGTAAAGTTCATATATTTATGTATAAAAATATGGAGTACCTGTGAGTGGATATTGTTTAGCTCTATAGCGGTATAACCAAGGAGATGATGTGCAAATGTGTTAAATAATGTTAATTTAATAGAATCAAAAGCGTCCATGACTTCAACTTTCATAATGTACCTATAATCAACAAAATGAAATATTAATTTACAAGCTAATTATAATATATAGATGAATTGGAATACTTAGATGTCGGGTGTGAGGGGTAGCGGCGATGGAGAGGGCGACAAGGGGGAAACCCTAGATCCCGGCGGGGGTAGTAGGGGAGGGAGAGAAGGGGGAGGTCAGCATGAGATGCAGATCCCGAGGATCATTAATGAAGGAAGTCCGTCAAAAAAATTCAGTCCACCCAAGACCCAGTCGTTAGGGTTTAAGGATACTTCACATATTCTGAACTCGCTGGGGATCAATCTTAATTTTTCTGGGATGAAGGGCGCCACAGGAGATAAGGAAGGAGGAAAAGGAAGTACAGCAGAGCCGTCGCAGGAGACAGCCATGGACACGACGGAGGTTATTCCTTTTATTAACCTAGACAGCCATGCAGACACCAGAGGCAGAAAGAAGATGCTCTTCTCCCAGGCCGTCACAGGCTTCCGTTCGTCTGCAGGAGGTACTCCCTTTCTGGAGGACGAACCGGCAGAGGAGATCAATCCAGATGATGTTGAAATCTCGGTGGACGGAGGCTACCCGGAGATTCATGTTGCATCGGTTGCGCAGGAGATCATGGAGAAACCCTTTAAATATGCAGTCATAGCCAAGTTAGTCGGCAGGAAGGTAGGGTATGTAACTATGGCTGAGCGACTGAAATTGCTTTGGAAGCCATCCGGGAACTGGAATATGTATGAATTGGATGAACAATTTTTCACGATCCGGTTTTCCCTGAAACATGACTACGACAAAGTTCTTACCTCAGGTCCCTGGGCACTTTTTGGAAGCTGTCTTATGGTGTGGCCTTGGGATAGTCATTTCCATCCAACTGATGAGGTACCGAACTATTTGGTCTCATGGGTGCGAGTGAAGAATCTACCACTGCACTATTATAATGAGATTATGTATGAGCGCATTGGACAAGTACTGGGAAACCTGGTTCGGGTTGACGAGCACACCAGGAATATGACGAGAAGCAAATTCGCAAGGCTAGCCATTGAATTCGATACAACTCAACCTTTACACCCTGCAGTCCTTATCAATGGTGTAGAATACAAGGTTGAATATGAAGCCTTACCCGATGTGTGCATGGGATGTGGGAAGGTAGGTCATAGCTTTGATGCGTGCAGGAAAGGCAAGGAAGACGAAGCGCCAAACCAGGAGGAGGTGCATATGAAGGTGGATATAGAGGAAGCAGGTGTCAGGTGGAAGGAAGATGAAGAGAGGTGGGAAACTTATTATGGGAAGAATATCCAAACCAAGCGACCCCCGAAGAGAGATGACAAAGGGAAGAATGGGAAGAAGAACAAGCAAAATCGCTTCCAGGTTTTGGAGGACGAGGAGGATGAAATTTCCAAGGATGCCAAGGAAGGAGACACGGCAGGTAGAGATGGAAAGGAGAAAGGCAAAGAAGCAGCTGAACCACCTAAATCCCCAAGAAGCAATGAGAGGAAGAAGAAGCCCAGGAAGGAAACATTTGAAGACAAGGAAGTTGGGAAAGACACTACTCAAAAGACCAGCACAGAAGAGGCAGAGAAGGAGGAGGATCAGGAGAAGAATATACAGACGAAAAAGAAGAAAATAATACCAAATCAAGGGAACCATTCGGCAGCTACCCCAGCAGAAAATGAAGTAATACAAGGGAGACAGGAGATACCAAAGGATAGGGAAAAAGAGCAGCCGATGGAGGAGGAATTACCAGTAGAGGAACCTCCATCCACAACTAGTACTAGCGCAGGAAAGAAGAATAAAAGTACTAAAGAGAAGATCCGTTCCTCTCCTTACCAAACAAGAAGTCGTATGAAGTCTTTGCAGGAACAGGAAGTAGCTAAGGAAGCATCTCGTGGTGCCTCCCTGGAATCTGCCTAAAGGTGAAGGGCTATTTTCCTATTTACCAACATGTTTTATGTCAAGCATCATGAGCTGGAATGTGAGAGGAATGGGAAACGATCTCATTATCTCAAGTATTAAGGAATTTCAACGTTTGTACAAACCACAGATACTGGTGATCCTAGAACCTAAAATTTCTGGTGTTCAAGCTGACAAGGCTATCCGGAAATTACACTTTGACAACTCTCATCGTGTGGAAGCCAACGGCTTTGCAGGTGGGATTTGGATTCTCTGGAGTGAGCAGGAGTGCCATATAGATATTCTCTTGAGCCACAGGCAATTTATACATTGCAGAGTTAATAATTCCGAGTTTTTGACTTGCATTTATGGAAGTCCGAATCCTATTCGAAGAAGAGTGCTTTACCAACACCTTGTTAATATGGGGACCTCCATCACGGATGCGTGGTTACTCATTGGTGATTTCAACGCTATGTTGAGTCCAGAGGAGAAAAGAGGAAGTGACCATTTCTATTTCAAAGATGCAAATCTTTTTAGAGAAGCTTTATTGGAGGCTGGGCTCACTGACCTTGAACATACAGGTCCTCTTTTTACATACAAGAAGGGATGCCTGTTAGAACGCATTGATAGAGCAGCAGCTAATCGGGAATGGATTATAAAACATCCTGCACTCGTACTGGAGCACCTACCTAGAATCACTTCTGATCATCGCCCAATTTTGATCAGAGACACGTCTAAGTTGGTTCGCAAGAAACCCCCTATATTCAGAACTAACGCGAAGTGGAATAGCGATACTGAATACATCCAACTGGTTAAAAATAAATGGGACGATAAAAAACCTTTTCCGGAAGCTTTGCAAGCAGCCTGCCCAGCTCTGGGTAATTGGCAGAAGATCAGGCACCAAGAGAACTTACACATCAAAGCGGTCAAGTGGAATAGAATGAAGAAGTTAGAAGAGAAACTGAACGCTGGTCATGACCAGAGAGCAGAAGAAGAACTCATCGCATTGCAAAGTGAGATGGAGAAAATTCTGTTGGAGGAGGAGATTGAGTGGAAATAAAGAAGTCATATCAATTGGCTATCCAATGGAGATGACAATACGAAATTTTACCATGCTTTTGTTAATAACAGAAAGCGGGGTAATCTGATTACTAAAATGAGAAAGGAGAATGGTGAATGGGTGTCGGACTCGAAGGAGCTGAAGGAGATGGTGCAGAAGTTTTTTACTGACATTTTTATTTCGTGTTTACCCATTGAGCAGGAAAATATAAATCGCATACCAGGAAATTTCAAAACTCTCACGGTTGCTCAGTCTAGAAGGCTAGCCAGTCCTCCCACTGAAACTGAAATCTGGCGCAATTTG
Source organism: Alisma plantago-aquatica (assembly GCA_963693085.1). NCBI lineage: Eukaryota > Viridiplantae > Streptophyta > Magnoliopsida > Alismatales > Alismataceae > Alisma > Alisma plantago-aquatica. The sequence continues at coordinate 1,863,075,327 of OY856409.1, read as the reverse complement.
AAGAACTGTGATCCACACAAGGCTTCAGGTCCAGATGGGGTTGATTATCTTTTCATCCAGAAGCACTGGGCGTCGATTAAGAACTCTGTTATTCAGACTGTCTCTCAATCACTGCAAGGGGTTGATTTAGATCCTTCCTTGGCGAATTCAACCATCGTGCTCATTCCAAAGACGAAGAAGCCTGAACGATGTTCTCATCTCCGGCCGATCTCTTTGAATAACACAGTTCTCAAGTTGTCCTCCAAAATAGTTGCAGAAAGAGTCAAAAGGCACATGAATAGCTGGATATCCCCGGTTCAAAGTAGCTTTGTACCTGGCAGGCGCATCACGGATAATATAATTCTTACCCAGGAGCTGATCCATAATATGAGAAGAAAATATGGTTCAGAGTACATGGCCATAAAGGTGGATTTGTCCAAAGCATACGATAGACTGGAATGGCCTTTCATAGAAGACACTCTGAAGAGAGCACATTGGCCGATCAACATCATTCAATACACTATGCAATCCATCAGGAAGGGGGAATCTCGCATTGTTTGGAATGGGGAATGTCTTGCCCCATTTCAAGCCACACGGGGTCTAAGACAGGGTGACCCTTTGTCACCATACATATTTGTGTTGTGTTTAGAAAGATTATCTCAGCTGATTGAGGAGAAAGTTATGGAGGGGTCTTGGATCCCGCTGAAATTATCTCAGTCGGGCCCAGCTTTTTCTCATATAACTTTTGCAGATGATATTGTGCTATTTGCAAAAGCAGACAGGCAGAATATGAAGGTTATTAAGCAATGTTTCAAGATGTTTGAACTAGCATCTGGCCAGAAAATCTCTACAGAAAAAACGAGCATCTTCTTCTCCAATTCAGTCTCAACTACGCATAGAAGAAGGTTATGCAGACTAAGTGGTTTTCTGGAAACTTCCGATTTGGGAAGGCACCTGGGGGTTCCAATTCATCATAAAAAAGTCACTAAGACTACCTATGGAGAGATCCTACGAAGAATTGAAGGAAAGGTGAATGGCTGGGCTGCTAGATCTCTCTCTTTGGCAGGCAGGATATGCCTAGTGAAATCAGTCTTAACAACCATTCCGAGCTATACAATGCAAACGGTGCCGATCCCAGTTACAGTATGCGACAAGATCGATGCAGTGATACGGAGTTTCTTATGGGGAGGAGGACACAACTCTCGACCCATGTCGCTGGTGAGATGGAGTAAGGTCACCCAAAGCTTAGAGAATGGTGGGCTGGGCATCAAGTCGATGCGGCAGTGGAACGAAGCTCTACTCTGGAAAAACTCTTGGGAAATCATTACACGAAGAGAATGTGCATGGCGGGAAGGTTTGCTTAAAAAATATAAAAGTTTTAGATGGCAAACAGGTGGTCGTGCTACCCCATTTTGGCGAGCTCATGCGAAGAATTTAAACCAAGTAACCGAACACTGCACTAAACTTGTTGTGTCAGGAGAGAACACCAATGTTTGGAAAGAAAAATGGGTGCCAGGCTTGGACAGATTGGACAAGATTTGTACGAGTGAAATACCGGGAGAGCTAGCGGACCTCACTGTTAGCTCATTGATTAACTTGAACAAAGAATGGGATAGTGAGTTTCTCAAATTATACCTACCACTGCAAGTGGTGAGACAGATTGAAAAGCTACCTGTTCCTATCCAGGGGGGAGATGTTGATATCTGGGACCTCACTCGGAATGGAAGATTTTCAGTTAAGTCAGCATATGAGCTGCTCATTTCTGCACCATCAAATTCTTCAGAAGACTGGATTAGGAGCTGGAAACTGAAGATCCCAGGCAAGCTCAAGGTCTTCCTTTGGTTGTTGCGGTCGAGAGCCTTGATGACCAACTGGAGAAGAAAGCAAAGACATCTCACGGAGGATGACAAGTGCCCTCGCTGTAATGCTGCTACTGAAACCATGATGCATGCCATTAGGGATTGCCCCTCAGCGATTCGCACCTGGAAGGGTCTGCATGGAGTGAACCAGACTCTAGTATTCTCGTCTACCAGTGTCGATACCTGGATGGATCAGTGGCTTAAAAAAGACTCAATTACTGCTACTTTGTTCACGGTAGTATGTTGGAACATTTGGCAAGGAAGGAACAAGCAGGTGTTCGAACAAGTCGTGGTTCGGGATGAATCAGTTTTGTTGATGATCAGAAAGCAGTGGCAACTCCTTATCCAGATGTCTGGTAATGCTCAGAACACACTGGGAGTTGCAAAGCATTCAAATACACAGTGGTTTGCCCCACCTCAAGGTTGGATCAAGCTCAACACTGACATGGCCATGAAGAACGGGAAAGCTGTTATTGCAGTCGTAGCCAGAAATGACAAGGCTGAATGGATCTTTGGTGAAGCTCGATCCCTTGCCACTACTAGTGTTCTAGAAGGAGAATTGGAGGCTATATATTTGGGTCTCCAATTAGCACAAAACTATGACAAAGTGGTTTTGGAGACGGATTGCAAAACGGCCATCTCGATCATGGAAGCTACCATAGCTGATTTTCCCATTTATGCAAGGTGGAAGACCAAGATGCAGACCATCAAACTTGGCTTCCAGAATCTGAAGATGGCATATATAGCAAGAGAGGATAATCAACTAGCGGATGGGCTAGCCAAACACCATCTACAAAAACCTGTGGACGAGTGGCACTATGTTACTCTTCCATCTAACTTAACAGCATCTTTCAATTCTGATTATAGTTCTTCTTCTCTGAATGTAGTGCATCCAACTTTGGATGAATATCATGTAATCGATTTAATGCCTGGTGAGGGGGGCCAGTTTGAATAATATTAACCCCTGTTCCACAAAAAAAAAATAGATGAATTACATGATAAAAGATGGTAAATTGCCTGAGGACACTATCTTTTGCTCCACATTTGGGGCAGACCTTGCCTTAACCATTTTCATCATATAATTTCTTGCTACACCTCACACATGCATTGTACCAAAGGGTTCGATCATGGTAAATCTGTACAACTGCCGCCTTAATTTCATAAATGTGATCCTAAAAATATTCAACATGTTATTTTCATATTATATACCTTTAAGTATTTGTATAAGTTACAAACATTGAGGTAACTTACTTTGCATAGTGCCCCACTCTGTAGGGATTCATGCAAGATGGAAAGATTGATCCTTATTACCTCTACATTCTCTTTTTGAATGGACACATTCACAAGTGATGAAGAACCAACACTGCTTTTGGAAAACATATTGAGTTTATAGAATTCAATTTAGAAAGAAATATATATGAACTACCGTTTGAATGTGTAATATGAAAATGAATACCTTGACTTCATTTCATCAACTCATGGCAATGGGGGGTTAAAGAGAAGTCTTGTTGTGTAAGTACTTGTCAGGTATAAATCTATAATTATTATTAAATTAATATAAAATAAGTCTCACAAATAGAATTAAATTTATTGATTGTGTCTTACGTTGGAAGCATCAAACTTGTAATCTAGTAATAACAACTATACTTCTCATTTCATACTGTGCTTTCAAATTGTCATTCAACATCACAACTATTTCACCTCACAATGAGCACCTAGCCATAGTGTGCCTAAATACCATAAATATACATATAAGTGTTAGTTAATGAATACTTTGTTTTAGTGATTGAGTAATTTAAATAATTTGTATTTATTACATTTCATTTTGTAATATGATGTCACACTTGGCAACCTGTTCACTAGATCTCTTCATAATGTTTTGAATATCATCAACATCAGTAATCATTCCAATGCCATCTGTAATTGACATAAAAGACTTTATGAATATTATAAAATGATATTATAAATGAAATTAAAGTAAAAATACCTATAAGAAACGTCTTCTTATCTTGAAGACCCTAAAAGTCATCAAACTCAGTAAACTAAAATGAGTAAATAGGTGTTTTTTTTGCAATCTTCAGATGCTTCAGCAACCACAAAATTTTTGTTAATTATGCACTCTTCATTCCACTTTGCATTTCTATAGTCATTGCGAATGTCTTCGACACAAACATTATTTAATACATAACACTTTCCTTCATTAAAAGTATTATTGAATTTGTTAACTGCATCACCAATTAAACTGGCTTCCATCCTCCCTCCCTAAGAAACAAAAGATACATTGAGGCATTACATAAACACATGAATGTATTTTAAATAAGAACAAATTCAGAACTTTGTAATCTAGTATACCTATTCATCGATAAACAACAATTTCTGCTTCATTCTTCCCCTTGATATTTCATGTGCTTTCCATTTGAAGGCCACGTGAACCTTTAAATTCCAATTTAGGTATCGATGTACACATCGAAAGGGGGTATAGTTATCTTTCGTCATCCTATTTATAACATGTAAAGATGTTAGCTTAGAAAAGTTGTATATGCAAATAATCAACATGAAATACTAAGATAAAAGCATACCATCAATAAAAGATAATACTTCTTTGTATACTATCTCTCCTGGTTTAACCAAGACATTCGTTGTATTTTGGGATGTCCCTTTTGACAATTCTATATACAATTGTCCATGAGAGAATATAGGATGGGACAAATAAATTCCAACATTAGGGTTAGTTTGACCCTGTGACTTATTTATTGTCATTGCAAAACTCAAACACACATGAAATTGTTTCCGTTTAAAAGTAAATGGAAGACCATCATTTTCAGATGTTATAAGAGGTATTCTAGGTATGAAAACTCTTTTTCCCAATGCTTGACCAACTGTAACCTCTACGTCAATTACATTTTTCTGAAACCCTTTACAAACCAGTCATGTACCATTGCATAACCCATTTGATGAATCAATATTTTGCAACAACATTATAGGACAATTTTTCTTTAACCACAATACATGAGGGGGCAAACCATTTGGAACCAGTGAATTGAGGAATTCTTCAGGGTAGTTATGATTTTCATCATCAACAACACTATCAAAACTATAATATGTGATCTCCTTCCCAGGAAATTGTTGTATGAGATCATTATTCATTTCGTCAACATACTCATTCTTCGTGCATAATATTGCACGATTCATCATGTAGTCAGTCGACATTGCATTATCACTGAGAGCTGGAAAGACATGTTGTATGAGTCATTTCTTAGAGGTCACATCATCTATGTACTCAAGAACCATTTCATGTGGGAGGCGAACGTAATCGTCATCAAATACTAGTTTTGTTCCTTGTCCTATACGTAGAAGTTTGAGAAAGTAGAATCTGAAAAAGCTCTCATATTTTGCTTTAGTTTCAGTTTGTACATTTTCTCCTAAAGAAATGACTTTATAAGACTCAAATCAATCGTCTCACCTCTAGTTGCATGTTGAACAACATGCAAAACTTGTCTGAAATCACCAACAAAAACTACTACTTTTCCCCAGAATGGTAGGCTCGATCCCATGATATCTTGCAAAGTGCGATCTAAGGCTTCAAAGGCTTGTCTCCTTGTCATGGATGCCTCATCCCATATAATTAATTTTGCCGATCTAAGAAGTTTTGCTAGACTACTTTGTTTGCTTACATTACAAGTTGAATTATTTTCAACTTTAATTGGAATTTTGAATCTACTATGAGCAGTCTTCCCCCAGGTAAGATCGATGCTGCAACCCCAGATGTTGCTGTTGCGGTTGCTATGAAACCCATAGACCTTACTTTTGCTAACAATGCCTTGTATAGAAATGTCTTTCTAGTTGTACCAGGACCATCGACAAAGAATACACCAGGCATGTTTCCCACTATGTAGTTGAATATCTCATTGAATGTATGTTGTTGGTCATTGTTTACTGATGAAATGAATGATAGATCTTCTTCACTTACTTGTATATTCATCTCTTCAACAATTTCACATGACATGTTTGGTCCAGTATTTATTGAAAAATCATCATCAACAGTTGGCAAGTCATAATCCTCTATAACCTTCCCCATGCTCTCAAGAATATATTTAATATTTTGTAGCATTGTCTGCTCCAACTGGTGCTCATCGATGATTTCGATCCTACAAAAATCTTCCGACATATCATTGAGGCTTGCATACCACAAAGCAGTTACATTTGTTGGTTCATAATAAACTAATATTGTAGCAAATAATCTCCACTAGAGAAATTGGGAATTCAAAATGTGTTGTCTCAGTTAAACATTATGAAATTGTATCGTCACTCTCAACAAGACCCCGATGTTTAGCTGAAAGTTTGAATGTTGGTTGGATAACACCATTAACGGTCCTCAAACTCTCAAATGAAGTTGAACCCTTTACATGATTTAGTAATATCCTCAAATAATACCTCTCACCTTCAACAAGATTTACAGTAACGATACGACCAATAACCTCTCTTTGCTTTCTTTTCTTCCAATATTTTGTAGAGCTATTCCACACATAATGCTCAGGGAATTGTTTATAAAGATATTGATGAGATTCTTCATCGTGTGAGTTTGTCACAAAATACTCAGTGAGCATTGTCCTACAAACACCATCTCATTCCATAACATTTTGCAAGTTATCATCTTCTAAGAATGTGACACTATGCATGTTAGGTAGATGCAATTGCAAGGAAACTACGAATGGTTGTATTTCACTAAGTTTGAACTCAAATATCCTCCACATTTCCTCTGGTAGAGATATCCATCGAGCATCTCTAAATTCATTCACCTCATTGACGGTCTGGTCTACAATATCATGTGATATGTTGACTGAAGCCTTATCATGCCCCTTATATATATACTTGAAGAGGTATTTGACTGCTTTGATGCTCGAACATACCTCCACATTAATATGACACCTATATCTCTGTAACAAATATATATTATATGGCGCCACCCATCTATTATCTAGTGTGGATCCTCTTACATCAAACAGTGACTCCATTGTCTCTTCTCCTATAAATTGGATATGAATCTCTACCTTGCATGGTATTGGAACAAAAATTCTTTAAATATCAGAAGGGACACTCCTTGTTTACCATGCAAGAATTTTTAGGGTTTAGGACACCACACGGTCCATGCAACATGTGTTTGACAACCAATGCGTGTAATAAAGGATATCATTCAGGATCTGGAATTTCAGCACAAACTATGTTATCATACTAATCTGGATTGACGATCTTATAGTCATGTTTCATGATGATAAGAATGATTGCATGCAGAATTCCTCTTTTTTGAAATTCAATAGCATGAACATGTGCCACTAAGATGCCAAATATACTTTTCTTAAATAGTTGGTCCTTTAGATCCTCCAATTTTGCTCTAAAAACCCTAGCTGTTAAATCGGGTCTATTTTGAGCTAGTTGTCTAGGGAATAACTCTAGTTTTATCTCATCCCAATCTGGATTACATGTCATTGTTAAAAAGATATCGGGTTTGCCATATCTTTGTACCAATGCCATGGCATCCATGTATCTACGACACATATCACGTGGTCCTCCAATAAAGGATGAAGGTAATACAATTCTTTTACCTACCTTGCTGTGATGGACTTCTCCTGATCTAATGCTATTAGTGATTCCTTGATACAAATCAGCACATATTCGCTTTTGGTCCTTTGTGATATAGTTTAATGATATTGATCCTATCTTGATGTATATGTCGACAACATACTATTGAAGGAGATGACCCACATACAATAAGATTGATTTGTCAAGCACACGAATTTGTAGTTTGTAACAATAGTATTCTCTCGTAGGTATCTTGTTTCGACCACCACCATCTATAAACATATGAGAATGATGTGAAATACAATTTTTTAATATTGGTACATAATTTGTTAATCTATGAATATATATATTCTACTATCCTGCTACGTTCGAGCCCATCACATCTTCAATAGAATGCGATGAGTTATGTAGCATGGAATCCCATGACACACCAACTTTGGGTAGGTGTGGATGCCAGCTGAATTCACCATTGGGAAACAATAAGGGATATGATAGAGGATCATAACATCCTAAATATGATTGCACTATACGTTGTTCACCTAAATTAACACAAACAACTATGCTTTGCTGTTGTGCACCACTGACATCATTGCCCTCAATCCAGATACCCACAACTTATGAAGCAGTTGGAGAATTATATGTCCTCCGGTCTAGATATGCATATTTATTGATGGCAATACTAAAATTATCTGACATCGGAATATCCTTGAGGCTCCGAAAAAACTGGGCATATGGATTTATAGACAATACATGCATCCGTTTAGTAACTAATTCAGTATTTAGTGAAGGAGTTGCCTTCATTCTGTTTTGTACCTCAAATTCAGTGTCATAGAAATAGAGTTGTAGGTATTTCAGTCCATCACTCCCATGTAATAATCTATTTATGAAATGATACATTTGACCTTGTACTCGAAAAGTATATATGCCATTCCACATACTATGCAAATTTTCATCTAGATGGATGCCGTGTGATGTGAATGCAAAGTGACTATTGTAACTTCGAATGGACCTGAGAAACTCCATAGAATATGGTGTTTGTGATGTGTACAAATTATATAGTTATGTTGGAACGGGATTGGTAACTAAATGTACCTTTCCCTTCATACAACAAAAAGATGGTGGTTTAAATTGGAAACATTTGGAACCACAAAATTTGCACAAACTACATGTGGATAACTTATGTGGTTCATTGAGAAGATTGTCAAAAATTGGATTGGAAATATCAACACCAGAAGAATCTTCAACATTTTGATCCATGCTTGAAATATAGAAATCCTCCATCTCTTCCACGATACCTGCATCTAGTTTGTTATAACACAAGATGTGTACAAATGTTAACTCATAGAATAATGCACGAGGATTTGTAACTATTACCTTCACTACATGGGACTGCCAAATCAACAACCTCATGCAGATTGTTACACTCCTCAAAGGCACTATCATTAATTGTAGGGTCAGAGAAAACATGCATATCAACATGATCTCCATTGGGAACACTGTCAGTCTGAGGAAGATAGGAAGTGCTTGGTTGTTCCAATGAATTCGTTGCAACATCGTTCAACTGTGCTTGACATCATTTCAGAAATTGGATCAAGAATCTTTGTTGCCTTTCTCGCCTATGAATTCCGCTGATAACATTATCCACATGATGTTAGACGTTGTTATTGTTCGAGATAACAGGCTGAAACAATGCTCTTTGACCAAGTGTGGAGTCCACACCTTCATTGAGAACTTGAATAACTTCACTGACTCCGTCAAAATATGGGTGCATATCAATCCTTAACTTCATATAGGATGGCAAACTATTGTAAATTGTAGCATATCTTACAATAAGTTCTCCACCACCTTCACATCTGACACGCCTATGCATCCGTGTACTTCTAATAACCATTCGACGATGGTATCTACACATCCATTGAAAGAACCTCAAATCATAATTGTAAGTATATCTTTTAAATTGTTGAGATCTATGTGATTGTATTGAAGTAAGACATGATGCAAGCGTGTCAAAACTTTGAGATGTAGTGCCAGAAGATAGGCACGGTTCTGCCATAGTTTACACGAATCCTTCATTTTGGAAAGTGCAGACAATGGGAGGGATTCTATATGTAGTGATATGACTCATTAATTTATTAGCTTAAATTCTCATACCACAAATAAAAATAAAAAGCCAAATGTGGTCGATTCAGACAGTTTGCAAATTTTGTCAATATTTGGTGACCAAGAATTCATATCAACTAAAATTTTCACAACTCTAGTTAAAATTACCACAAGGCATACACTTAGATTTAGGGCTAGTTTGGTTGGGTTAATGGGGTATAGTTTTGAATTGGAAATGTAAAAATATACATCAAACACCCACTTTGTCATCCGATTATAGCATACCAAACATGCCCTGGATATTGGAATATTATGCAGGTTTATTTTCATCGAACACATGCATTATTGTTAGAGCTAGCTCAGCTGGTTAAGCCTTCTGGTTGAGAAGCACAGGTTGAGCCTTTGCCCAATACCAATATCGATTGGGGAGCATGCCATCCGTTTCTTATGGTAAAAGTATATCTAAACACATTAATTTTTGAATTCTGCTAGGTAGACCCTATTTTCAAACCCAAAACAAACATAGAGAATTCTCCACCACAACACATATAATAAATAAAATATGTATTTTATATGTTATATGTCCTATAATATGTGGTGGAGATTGCTCCATGTTTGTTTTGGGTTTGAAAATAGGACAACACCCCTAAATTTCATTTGGTCCCCTCACTCCCCGACCCCCTCTCTGTCAGGGAAGGACATCTGTCAAGATCCACCGGCAACGTGTCGGGGATCCTGACATGTGTCCATTTGATCCCTGCAATGACTCCTCGGCTAATCCGTCCACCGACCCCGAGACCCCAGACCACCCCCTCCATTCCTCACTCACATTTCCCAGACCCCTCGCTCCCCGACCCCCTCTCTGCTTCCTATCGTAATCACAAAGACAATTCTTCTTCTCAGATCCCCTCACTCCCCAACCTCCTCCATGCTTCCTGCCCTAATCGCAACGACAATTCTTCTACTCCCTTTTGACAGCGTTTCATCCTGGCAGTGTAGCACTACCTGACCCCCTCTCTGCTTCCTGCCCTAATTACAACAATGATTCTTCTGCTCGGATCCCCTCACTCCCCGACCACCTCTCTGCTTCCTACCCTAATCGCAGTGGCGATTCTTATGCTCCCTTCTGACAATGCTTCATCCTGACAGCATAGCACTGCCTGACCCCCTCTCTTCTTCGTGCCCTAATCGCTGTGAACTCATTCATCAGGTAGGATTTCCTCGATGTGTTCTCATCCAACCGGTCCTATTTCCTCACCGTGTTATCATCTTCCTTCCTTGAATATCTTCTTCAGGATGAAACCATAGGTACCAGAGAAGGAGGAGCTCGGGCTTTTTACAATAGTACAACAATCAAATTGTTTATGTTGTCAAAATATAACAATTATCTTTGACTTGAACTACACCTGATAAACCCTAAGTTAGCCTAACTTGGTCTAACTTAGTCACAATTTTCCTTGGATTTCCCACTTGTAGCTTATGTTGGACGCAATTGTCACACTTGCTAATAACAATTATCCTGACTTAAACTACACCTGATCAACCCTAAGTTAGCCTAACTTGGTCTAACTTGGTCACAATTTTTCTTGGATTTCCCTAATGTAGCTTATGTTTGACGTAATTGAAGAGTCGTATGTTTACTAAGTTGTTTGAATGGCTCATGTTGATGTTGCTTATGAACAAAGAAAGCAATTCAATCTGAACTTGGTTATATTTTGACATGATGCTTGATTTGCTAATGTATAGGTCCTATATATATATATTTGTATGCAGAGGCATCATGCTACCTGACATTTGGTACTCTAGCAACCACTTACAGAAACTCGCTCAAAGGTTTGATGAGAAATGGCTAATCCTCATGCAGGTGGAAGTGAAATCTAGAGGAAGCAAGGGGAAGTACAGAAAGTTGTATATTTCCTGACTGTTACAATGATCATATTTTATATCCTTATACTCTAAATATCAGTCAAGTATGGTTATTATAAATATTACACATTTCATCTCAGTCGAGTTTGGTTATTCTAAATCTTACACATTTCCTCTCATTCGAGTTTGGTTATTCTAAATCTTACACATGGGTAGATACCACCATCAGTAAATCATTTAACAATTACATCATTTTTAGTAGTAGATAACCTCATATGCAATCTAATTTTCAATATTATTATATAAAAATACATGTATAGTTTACTAAGGTCTCAAGGCACTAAATAAGACTTTGATAACTGTGTTCTAAAGTTGCCCTAATTTCACTAAGTTTTCTATGCAAAATGGTATTAAACTTATAAAAAATAATACATTATTGTGAGTTGTAAACTATGCTGGTGATTCTTTTTAAGTTACAACTGATAGAAGAAACCAGGTTGGTTCTTTGTTTATATGACAAATAAAGTAAAATGCACATTATATTAGGTCTGACTTCAATGCTAATATGGCCTTATGAAATTTGTTTCTGATTGCAATAATTTGCCAGATTTCATGGGTGATTCTTTACTGATAGACCAAATGGGGTATGGTTTATAAAATTGTATTAATATTATGTCCTCTATTTTGTATCTAGTTCTAGATTGAGGTACATAAGGGTATGCTCTTCTATTATCTCACATTTTTCTGATTGTTGTTATACCTAGAATGCTAAATTCTTTATAAATAACATGGATAGTGTTTACATGTGATTATTGTGACCTTTAGAGGCTTTTAATTTGTATCTTGGTTACTAATTGAGTTCTATAACTATGGCCTATTTCTTGATCCAAGTAGGGCCTCCCATTCATTTATAGTTGCCTATTGGTCGTTGATTGATTCTTGATAGACCAAATCATGTTGGTTCTTTGTTTGTATGACAAATAAAGTAACATGCACATTATATTAGGTCTGACTTCAATGCAGATATGGATTTGAGTCCATGATATGCGTTGTACTTAGCCATATGCAAGGTTGATTATAAATATTTGTCTATGCTTGGTTGATTAAGCATAGAACAACATTCAAGGATATTAAAGATATTATTCTATGTCTCTATTCTGTCAATTATTAATAGGTGTTTTTCTCTCTACTTCCATATTGATTACACATGAAAATATTGGATTGCAGTGCATGCCAGTCTCTTGTGAGATTGAGGTACATAAGGGTATGTTCTTCTATTATCTGACATTTTTCTGATCCTTGTTATACCTAGCCTACAAAATGGTGTCAATAGAAAATTGCAGTGTATGTTAGTCTCTTGTAAGATTGAGGTATGTAAGGGTCTATTCTTCCATAACCATTCATACCTTTATGATTCATGTTATACATAGCCTATATTATGCAAGGATGAATAGAAATATATGTCTGTGCAAATATGTTATACTTGGGATGTGTTATGCAAGCATCTGTGTTTTTGTTATGTATGTCAAATCAATTTATATATCATTTGTAGGTCTGATTTGTGAAAAAACGACTGATCTAGGTGAAAACATGTCTTGTTTAACCTTTATGATTCATATTATACATAGCCTATATTATGCAAGGATGACTAGAAATATATGTAGGTCTGATTTGTGAAAAAATGGCTGATCTAGGTGAAAACAATTCTTGTTTGACCTTTATGATTCATGTTATACATATCCTATATTATGCAAGGATAAATAGAAATATATGTAGGTCTGATTTGTGAAAAAAATGGTTGATCTAGGTGAAAACATGTCTTGTTTGACCTTTATGATTCATGTTATACATAGCCTATATTATGCAAGGATGAATAGAAATATATCTCTGTACAAATATATTATACTTGGGATGTGTTATGCAAGCATCTGTGGCCTTATGAAATTTGTTTCATATTGCAGTCAGTTGCCAGATTTCATGGGTGGGTCATGTTATTAAAATGGGAGAGGGAGGCAGGAGGGTGGAAGCTAGAAGTCAATATGAAAAATCAAGAAACATGTTGCAGTGCATGCCAATCTCTAGTGAGATTGAGGTACATAAGGGTATGTTCTTCTATTATCTCACACTTTTCTGATCATTGTTATACCTAGAATGCTAAATTCTAATTTGTATCTTGGTTACTAATTGAGTTCTATAACTATGACCTATTTCTTGATCCAAGTAGGGCCTCCCATTCATTTATAATTGCCTGTTGGTCGTTGATTGATTCTTGATAGACCAAATCAGGTTGGTTCTTTGTTTGTATGACAAATAAAGTAACATGCACATTATATTAGGTCCGACTTCAATGCGGATATGGATTTGAGTCCATGCTATGCGTTGTACTTAGCCATATGCAAGGTTGATTATAAATATTTGTCTATGCTTGGTTGATTAAGCATAGAACAACATTCAAGGATATTAAAAATATTATTCTATGTCTCTATTCTGTCAATTATTAATAGGTGTTTTTCTCTCTACTTCCATATTGATTACACATGAAAATATTGGATTGCAGTGCATGCCAGTTTCTTGTGAGATTGAGGTACATAAGGGTATGTTCTTCTATTATCTGACATTTTTCCGATCCTTGTTATACCTAGCCTACAAAATGGTGTCAATAGCAAATTGCAGTGTATGTTAGTCTCTTGTAAGATTGAGGTATGTAAGGGTATATTATTCCATAACCATTCATACCTTTATGATTCATGTTATACATAGCCTATATTATGCAAGGATGAATAGAAATATATGTCTGTGCAAATATGTTATACTTGGGATGTGTTATGCAAGCATCTGTGTTTTTGTTATGTATGTCAAATCAATTTATATATCATTTGTAGGTCTGATTTGTGAAAAAAAACGGCTGATCTAGGTGAAAACATGTCTTGTTTAACCTTTATGATTCATATTATACATAGCTTATATTATGCAAGGATGAATAGAAATATATGTAGGTCTAATTTGTGAAAAAGTGGCTGATCTAGGTGAAAACATGTCTTGTTTGACCTTTATGATTCATGTTATACATATCCTATATTATGCAAGGATAAATAGAAATATATGTAGGTCTGATTTGTGAAAAAAATGGTTGATCTAGGTGAAAACATGTCTTGTTTGACCTTTATGATTCATGTTATACATAGCCTATATTATGCAAGGATGAATAGAAATATATCTCTGTACAAATATGTTATACTTGGGATGTGTTATGCAAGCATCTGTGGCCTTATGCAATTTGTTTCATATTGCAGTCAGTTGCCGGATTTCATGGGTGGGTCATGTTATTCAAATGGGAGAGGGAGCCAGGAGGGTGGAAGCTAGAAGTCAATATGAAAAATCAAGAAACATGTTGCAGTGCATGCCAGTCTCTAGTGAGATTGAGGTACATAAGGGTATGTTCTTCTATTATCTCACATTTTTCTAATAATTGTTATACCTAGAATGCTAAATTCTAATTTGTATCTTGGTTACTAATTGAGTTCTATAACTATGACCTATTTCTTGATGCAAGTAGCCCCCCCTTCATGTATAACTGCCTTTTGGTCGTTGATAGATTCTTGATAGACCAAATCAGGTTGGTTCTTTGTTTATATGACAAATAAAGTAACATGCACATTATATTAGGTCTGACTTCAATGCTAATATGGCCTTATGAAATTTGTCTCATATTATAGTCAGTTGCCAGATTTCATGGGTGGGTCATGTTATTCAAATGGGAGAGGGAGGTGGGAGGGTACAAGCTGGAAGTCAATATGAATTTGCACATAAAGGTAAGTCTAGATTCAACTCTTTACCTTTATTGTGTATGTTCATATGTAGACAGAAAATGGTCTGGTAGAGGCAGTTTCTATTCTTGTTTCAACTATGCCTCAAATGCGACCCGATATACCATTTGGAAAACTTGGGCAAAGTCATAAGAGAAAGCCATATTTCATAAAGGTATAAGTAATTTTGGTTCTGTAGAATAGTATTTTTCCCAATGTGATCTATGTGATTGCAAGTATAAGATGGCCACATTATTGGTAGTTACATTTGCTATTATTATATGTCAGATTTATAGTCTTATCTTTTCTTATACATAAATGTGTGATAGGTCTCAGAACTTCTTTGAGGATTTCAAATGGGATAGGCAAATGGGAGAGGACGGCAGGAGGGTAGAAGTTGGAAGTCAATATGAATTTGCATATAAAGGTAAGTCTAGATTCAACTAAATCTTTGCACATAAAGGTAAGTCTAGATTCAACTCTACCTTTATTGTGTATGTTCATATGCAGTCAGAAAATGGTCTGGTAGAGGCAGTTTCTGTTCTTGTTTCAACTATGCCTCAAATGCGACCCGATATACCATTTGCAAAACTTGGGCAAAGTCACAAGAGAAAGCCAGATTTCATAAAGGTATAAGTAATTTTGGTTATGTGGCATAATATTTTTCCCAATGTGTGCTATGTGATTACAAGTATATGATGGCCACATTATTGGTAGTTGCATTTGCTGTTATTATATGTCACATTTATAGTCTTATCTTTTCTTACACATAAATGTGTGATAGGTCTCAGAATTTCTTTGAGAATTTCAATTGGGAGAGGCAAATGGGAGAGGGAGGTGGGAGGGTAGAAGTTGAAAGTCAATATGAATTTGCACATAAAGGTAAGTCTAGATTCAACTAAATCTTTGCACATAAAGGTAAATCTAGATTCAACTCTTTACCTTTATTGTGTATGTTCATATGCAGACAGAAAATGGTCTGGTAGAGGCAGTTTCTATTCTTGTTTCAACTATGCCTCAGATGCAACCCGATATACCATTTGGAAAACTTGGGCAAAGTCACAAGAAAAAGCCAGATTTCATAAAGGTATAAGTAATTTTGGTTCTGTGACATAATATTTTTCCCAATGTGTGCTATGTGATTTCAAGTATATGATGGCCACGTTATTGGTAGTTGCATTTGTTGTTATTATATTTCAGATTTATAGTCTTATCTTTTCTTACACATAAATGTGTGATAGGTCAGAAGACTTCTTTGAGGATTTCAAATGGGAGAGAGAAATGAGAGAGGGAGGTGGGAGGGTAGAAGTTGGAAGTCAATATGAATTTTCACATAAAGGTAAGTCTAGATTCAACTCTTTACCTTTATTGTGTATGTTCATATGCAGACAGAAAATGGTCTGGTAGAGGCAGTTGCGGTTCTTGTTTCAACTATGCCTCGAATGCGAGCCGATATACCATTTGGAAAACTTGGGCAAAATCACAAGAGAAAGCCATATTTCATAAAGGTATAAGTAATTTTGGTTCTATGTCATAATATTTTTTTCCAATGTGCGCTATGTGATTGCAAGTATATGATGGCCACATTATTGGTAGTTGCATTTGCTGTTATTATATGTCAGATTTATAGTCTTATCTTTTCTTACACATAAATGTGTGATAGGTCTCAGAACTTCTTTGAGGATTTCAAATGGGATAGGCAAATGGGAGAGGACGGCAGGAGGGTAGAAGTTGGAAGTCAATATGAATTTGCATATAAAGGTAAGTCTAGATTCAACTAAATCTTTGCACATAAAGGTAAGTCTAGATTCAACTCTACCTTTATTGTGTATGTTCATATGCAGTCAGAAAATGGTCTGGTAGAGGCAGTTGCTGTTCTTGTTTCAACTATGCCTCAGATGCGACCCGATATACCATTTGGAAAACTTGGGCAAAGTCACAAGAGAAAGACAGATTTCATAAAGGTATAAGTAATTTTGGTTCTGTGGCATAATAATTTTCCCAATGTGCGTTATGTGATTGCAAGTATATGATGGCCACATTATTGGTAGTTGCATTTGCTATTATTATATATCAGATTTATAGTCTTATCTTTTCTTACACATAAATGTGTGATAGGTCTCAGAACTTCTTTGATAATTTCAAATGGGAGAGGCAAATGAGAGAGGGAGGCGAGAGGGTAGAAGTTGAAAGTCAATATGAATTTGCACATAAAGATAAGTCTAGATTCAACTAAATCTTTGCCATAATTATATATCTTCTTATCTGGATAATTTGCTTGCTTTGAGTTTGCTATATGGCCTTATGAAATTTGTTTCTAATTACAATTAGTTGCCAGATTTCATGGATGGGTCATGTTATTCAAAACGGTTGTGCATTTCAAATGGGAGAGGCAAATGGGAGAGGGAGGTGGGAGGGTAGAAGCTGGAAGTGAATATGAATTTGCACATAAAGATAAGTCTAGATTCAACTAAATCTTTGCCAAAATTATACATCTTCTTATCTAGATAATTTGCTTGCTTTGAGTTTGCTATATGGCCTTATGAAATTTGTTTTTGATTCAACTTTGTTGTATTTGCTTTTAGGACTTTTACTTGGTACTTGGTTACCAATTGTATTTTATTTGTATAGATGATACTGGAATATCTGGATAATTTGGTTGCTTTGTGTTTGCTATATCATCAACTTTGTTGTATTTGCTTTTAGGACTTTTACTTGCTACTTGGTTATATGATTCTTTATCAATACATCAATATTTATGAAATGTGAGATATGAGTGTTTGAGTGGGTTTCAATTTAATTAAGTAATTGGTTTTCATATATATTAATGACATTTTGAGTATGTTAATAAATTGTTTGATAAAGAAAACCTTTTACGTTAGTATAGCTCGAAATATCTCTGTAATGAATTTATTTTTTCACTATAAGACTGGATTTATTAGAAAGAAAGGAGTGGAAGGATAACCATGTAAAAAATATATAATTGAAGTAGAGAAAGAGAAAAAGGAGTAGGAGGTTAGATAGGATGGACGGAGTTGGAAAGACTGATCAACAATTGAGCCAAAGAGAGAAAAACATTTCAATAATATATGAGAATTAATTGTATCCTATCATATTATACAACTTATTTGTATTTATATGTGAATATAAAGTGGTTAAGAATTTTGTAGTAAAATACTTAGTCTTATAATTAGAGTGGTGGAAGAAGAGAGAGTGTTAGTTACTAATTGATTTTGCACTGGCTTTTTCTTAAAAAACATAGAAGTAAACACTAAAATCGTGGGAGTAGAATCGTGTTTGAGAAAGCATACTTTTAAATAGAGAGTGTTGGTTACTAATTATATTTTATTTGTATACATGAATCCGAAGGCATTTTCTAAATGATATATTTTCTTTCGGTTGTATTGTATAAGCATCTAGGTATATATATTTGGAAGAGATGTGTATATGAAATATTCTTAGGCCTTTACTTCAAAAAAAGATTGACGAAATACATATGTTAATACTAAATCTGACCTCGATTTTTTTCTTCTAAAAGTTGCCTTTCTGGATTGAATCTGCTGCGATTGTATGTGCTGTTTATATCACTGCATTAGGTTTCCATGATGATGCAAATAGTAAAATCGTGGGAGTAGAATCGTGTTTGAGAAAGAAATTTTTTAAATAGAGAGTGTTGGCTACTGATTGTATTTTATTTGTATACATGAATCTGAAGGCATTTTCTAAATGATATATTTTCTTTCGTTTGTATTGTATAAGCATCTAAGTATATATATTTGGAAGAGACGTGTATATGAAATATTCTTAGGCCTTTACTTCAGAAAAAGATTGAAGAAATACATGTGTTAATACTAAATCTGACCTCGATTTTTTTCTTCTAAAAGTTGCCTTTCTGGATTGAATCCGCTGCGATTGTATGTGTTGTTTATATCACTGCATTAGGTTTCTATGATGATGTTAGAACTCTAATATATATTAAGTCTGAAGAGTGAAATATATATTAATATTATTATCTCACCTGCTGGTGTAACTTTTTGCCTGCAGCGAGGCAGGAAATCAGGAGGTGTGAACTCGATGAACAACAACATAGTATCTGCCGACTGCGTAAGAAATCAAGAGGTGTGAAAAACATGGAGTAAATGGTAGGAGCTCGTGGTAGGAGTAAATGGCTAGATCTCACATGTTGTTTGCTTCGGGCTGCAGCGACCTAAAGCTTTTCTTCTGACATCGCTTGGGAACTGGAGGAACACAATGCGCCGGTATTAGGATACCGACGACATGGCTTTGTGAGTTAAAAGGAGTGGGCGATAATGTTGGGATCATGTTTGACGTGGCTTTAGACGTCCGGTTGGAATTTGTTGCAACAAACTCAATTTTGTATTTGGATTATCTGTAAAGATATTTTTATTCATTACACAAACTCGTCTTGAATTATCTGTGAATTATCTAATAAAAATAATTTACGTTGGCAGAAAATGAGTTTGATTGATGGTTATGGGTGTGAGAGAGAAGGGTGCGGGAAATTCAAATTCAAACATGAGAGAGTCCAAAAAGAGTGAGTTCTGGTTTTTCAAATTAAATCATTTTTTTGAAGTAAAAAAAAAGTGAGAGCAACTTGAGTGAAGGAGAGTGCAAGCTTTTGCCACGTTGGCAAAACCGTAGTATGTGATTGGTCAATAGGATTTTAGATGAGTGTATTTGAACTGCCTGCAAAACTCGCTCTTTTTATAGTAGTAGTAGTAGTACATATATATATATATATATATATATATATATATATATATATATATATATATATATATATATATATATATATATATATATATATATATATATATATATATATATATATATATATATATATGCTTTTCATTCACTAGGGTAACTAAACCATGCTACCTATAGATTAAGTAGTGGTGGCATCTATTGTAATTACCACAAGTAGAAACTATTTTTGCATTTGGATTGAGTAGAGGTGGCATCCATGTGTAATTACTTCAAATATTGTTGACTCGTTTGTAAGGTCTAATATTAAAATCTTCTGGAATGTCGTGACAAGTGCAAACGCTCCTGGAAAAGTGATCAAGAGGTGTACGACATAATAGGACCACCTTTTTTATATTTCGTTGAATTGTAGATCATGTAGAATGCAGTACTTATCTTAGTCTTAGGACTAAATGCCTTGCGATGAGCACCACTTTAGGTACGTTTTCTAATTTGCACATGCCGACCAAATGTTAGACCCATCTTGACAATTTAGCGTCGTAATTTTGACAGCCATATCTAAGACAAATTATACATATCCCTGGTAGTTTTGAAGAAGATTGAATTCATGACATGTATTGCAAAATCTACGTAAGATCCCGATCGGTCCTATGTGAAAAAAGGATGACTGGATTTTCTTACGGTTGGTTTGGAACTGATTTAGACTCAAATTTTGGGTGTTTCTAAGTTAATGAGTCTAAATAAATAAAAAATTATAATAAGAAGGAACATTCTCTAATGATGGTAGAGGATTGGAATGAAAAAATATAATCGAGAATGACATTCTGTAGTACAACCTAAGGCGGATGTATAATTGGACAGAATCGACAAGTCAGAAAGCGAAGCATAGAAACATGTAGGGAAAAATTGTAAGGCAGTTGACATTTTGTAATGTACAAAGAAAAATAGTAACATATAGGAATAAACTATAAGTTGAGTATGTATTTTGTAATGTATATAGAAAAGATTATAATATTTAAGAATACATTCTAAGGTGGGTGGACATTTTGCAATATACATAGAAAAGTTGTAACATCTCAGAATAAACTGTAAGGTGGATCGACATTTTCTAATGTACATAAAAAGTTATAACGTGCCGTCAGCGTATAATTTGGGTGGATATTTTGTAACGTACATAGAGAAACTATAATATACATCAACAAAATGTAATGTGGGTGGATATTTTATAATCTATATAGAGAAGTTATAATATGCATGAACAAACTATAAAGTGACTTGACATTTTGTAATGTACATATAGAGATTATAATATTCAAGAACAAACTTTAAGGTGAGTGGACATGTTGTAATGCACATAGAGAAACTGTATTAAACATGAATAGACTGTAAGGTGGGTGGATGTTTTGTAATGTACATCAAGAAATTGTAATATTTAAGAATAAATCATAAGGTGGGTGGATATTTTATAATACATATAAAAAAAGTTGTAACGTGTCGGAATAAACTGTAAGATGATTAGACATTTTATAATTTACATAGAAAGTTATAACATACAAGAGTAGCATGTGGTTTGGTTGTACATTTTGTAACGTATAAAGAGATTATATCATAAAGGAAAAAACTTTAAGGTGGGTGGAAACTTTGTAGTGTACAAAGAGAAACTGTAATATGCATAAAAAAACTTTAAAGTGACTTACTATTTTGTGATATACATAGAGAATTTGTAATATTTAGAAACAAACTACAAGGTGGGTAGATATGCTGTAATGTATATAGAGAAACTGTAATATATATGAATCACTGTAAGGTAAGTGATATTTTATAATGTACACAGAGAACATATGGCATACATGAACGTTAATCATGTAATGAGAAGGATATTGTAAATAAAGATGACATTCTATAATACAATCTGGATGTATCACATAATACTATTTGATGGATGGAACTCAGTACAAAACAAATTATAACAGCAAGGATCATTTTATGATGAGAGTAGAGAATCCTTAAAAGGAAGGAAAAACTATAGCCAATGATGACGTTCAATGATACAATCTGGATGTAACATATCCCACTTTCTAAGAGAATGAATCTCGCGATATGGAATATATTGTAATAAAAACTAACATACTGTAAAGAGCATAGTGAATCAATAAGGGGAAGGAGAAAATTGTAAACAAAGATGAACTTTTATAATATAAACTGGATTTGGGATTCTCTTTTTTTTTTCTTCCTTTAACTCTCGCTTAAAATTAATCTCTTGAAGCATCTCCATTCTTTTTGTTAGCTTTGATTAAATTAATTTAGTCTCCATTAATGGAGCACGTGCAAAGCATGTTAAATAAGTAATTAATTGTAGTTTTACGGATACGAGTGCTAAATATTCCCATGAAAAAATGATGATCAGATGACACGATCATATCAAAACAACAAGTCTTAGTGGGCATAGACTTAACAATTATTTAATAGCCATTGTGTTAAATTTTCTCATATATATAAAACAACCGTGTAGTATGGCAAGAAGCAAGTAAACTAAAGAATGCCCTGATATAGATATTTAATTAAGTATATCTCTGTCATGGGTGTTGATTACACACCATTACGATCACGTGGGACACACCTTGTAATTCAAATAGTGAAGACGGTGGCATATAATTGTAAATATCTAATCTGACTTAGATCTCGAGGCACATGTAGCATTAGACAAACTAGGCGTGAACCCGTGCTACGCACGACAAATATACATGCACTTTTGTGATTTAGATATTCTTATTCATTTAAGACATTGTATCTTCTGAAAATTGAATTAACCATGTCTCATGGTCTTCGGTTTGCATGTTACATTGTATTTTTTGGAAATAGAGTTAACCATGTCTTATGGTCTTTGATTTGCATGTTAAATACATGATATGTTTGGCATATTTCGTATTGCATGAAACCTCAAAAGAAATTCAGAGATGCATTGACCTACTAAACATTACACATAATCCTACGTTGTTGAGAACCTGAAAACCATCACCTGAAGCATTAACTAACAATTAAGCAAATGTTAACGATCCCATAGAGTTTCTAAGCCTCACATCATTTTTTAGCTTCTTATGTAGAAAAATCAAATAGGTACCTAATTACAGAACTGCAAAAACATTTTGTCATGATATGGAAAACCACAATCACAACAAAAACATTACATCATTTACATAACTAAAAAAATTTCACATTGTACAGAATACATAACATGCACGCCATGACAATCTGAAATAAAATCGTACAATAATATGTGGGGTTGAATTGTCCTCTAGATGATCATCTCTATTCACACCCATCCGAAAGCATCTTCGGTCTTTGATACTACTCTCATTCCTCACATTACGGATTGTGATCAAATCGGACCATCTTATCTGCCTGCCGTATGACTACCATGCATATTGGTTGTCGGAACACTATCATCTTGAACCTCAAAGAGTAGCTATTCTAACACCACCAACAACAACGCAGTGGTTTTTTTTTTCTTCAAAAGAGAAGACCTGCTTTCTAAGACAGATCAATTCTTCACCTTGCAACCACTTTCAGAAGTCAAAAATCATAAAAGTAGCAGATGTTTATAAAACATTATGTAGTGTCAGAAGCGTCCATAATTATATATATATATATATATATATATATATATATATAGAGAGAGAGAGAGAGAGAGAGAGTCAGGCTAGAATATACTTGAGTGTATTCAGAGCAGAATACACTCAAGTAGTTTTTCATGATACAATATTTTTTCCAAAAATCTAATCCGTTGATCTTCTTAAACATCTTGTGAATAGTTCATATACAAAATTTAAGCACATTTGGACATTTATAGGTCATGTTATAAAGACCGTAAAAATTATGCATTTCAAATTAGTTTTGCACGTCGATTTTGTTGCCCTTGGATTAGTGACTTACACTCATCCAAATGAGCTCAAAATTTGTATGTAGCCTAATTATAGTATGACGGTGAAGATCAATGGTTTACATTTTGCAATAAATAGTCTTGATATGAAAACACACTATACACTCGTGTGTATTCTAGCCTAACTAACTAACTAACTAACTAACTAACTAACTAACTAACTAACTATATATATATCTTCTTTCTAAATTAAAAATAAGTGGTAGATCTAAGGTAGGGTCCCTACCTCAGCAATTTTAAAAAATAAATAATGAAGTATATGCACGACAAGATCTTTTAGGGGTGCTTTTTCTACAACCTTTTTGACAACTAATGGATGAAGCATTAGATTCCATAAACTTCCTTAAAAACCAGCTAGAGATATTTCCCAACTGCATGAAATAAAGAGATGTTATTCGATACAAAACTTAAAAATGTGAATATCATGCATTCTGGGAAAAGAAATGCAGGCGTGAGAAACATCAACAAATAAGTTGGCAGAAAGTGAAAAGTCCAATGTACATATTCATCGTAGATTGAATACCCTGTGGTAAGCACGATGTATGCTATTTGACCAATTTATCAAATCTCCTAATGATGACTCAACTTTTAACCTAGATTGAATACCCCGTGCTAAGCACGATGTATGCTATTTGACCAATTTATCAAATCTCCTAATGAGGACTCAAATTTGAACCTAGACTATTTACACATTTTGAGATCCACATATGTAATAAGTCATTTTAGGTCTCATCGTATCTAATTTAGGACATAAGAAACATAAGAAAATCATTTAGACATAAGTCTATACTACATGTAAACAATTAATGCATATATGTTTACTTCTTTCAGCTGATTCAGTACCAGAGGGCTAGGGCTAATCCCCTAACCATGTACATAATGCGGTTAAATTCATGTATTTATCTAAACTCTTCACACAGATTGACATTTACTACATTCATAATCTATGGCGTAGGAAGATTTGGGTCTAATATAATTCAGAGGAGTTTATTTAATTCAACTAAGAGTTGACTAAAGCTTAATTTATGTCAATCTAGATTTGTGGTAACATGGGGTTAGTTGAGGAAAGGAAATTGTCTCAAACAAGTGCGAGCTAAAGGTTGATTAATGCCATCCTTAGGTAGTTGTAGGACTCATCAAATGATCTATATATAGTCTCTAACATCAAGATCCTTGCTGGTGATAAGGGTTGGGACTTCTCAAAGCATCGTTCTTCCACCTCTAGTTGTAACTCATGGAGGTGAGGCTAAATTGAGAACATGGTGGCATAGAACCAACATCACAGAAGGATACAACCATAGGATATTTGGTTGCTAGTATGAAATGGTGGAGATTCTGACTATATGATATTAACAATTTCCTTGTTTCTTGATTATAGGGCTCAAGTGAAGGGTGGTTGAGTAGGTTCCAATCTTCCCAAATCAGTTAGGCCAGACAATAGCAGATTAGGAGGAAAATATTTACAATACATAACCAACATGAGTTAATTTCTCAAAAAATAGGAGGGATATAACCCCTCAACATACAATTTCACTAAAGTACTCAAATTTAATTTAGGATGGCTGCAATTAGATTTCAAATTTTCAATTAATAGAAAAACACTAATAAGTGTCTTCCTTTGTTTGATGTTACAAACTAAACTATAAATTGTCTCATGGGGTCAACACGTAAATGAATACCTCAATCAAGTGGGATTTGAGGTTTGATTATTATCACTCATGGGTAGTTTTAGGACCATCCAAATGATCTTGACTATCTAATTTCAAGATCCTTATTGATGATTTAGATTGGGACTTCATAAAGCTTGCCACACCTTCAAAGGTTCCACTTTGGCTTTGCAGAAATTTTGGGAAAGCTTCAAGCAAAGGAATCAAGAAGAGATGGCCGACACATTCTTCCACCACCTTCAGTTGCAAATGGCAAAAGGTGAGTTTGGATTAGAACATGGGGGGTAGACAATTCAAGAAGGGCTCTCAATTGGTTAAGACAAACAAAAGCATAATAGGACAACATATTTATAAGACATAATTAAAACTATTATTGTATATTAATTTTCCGAAAAAGATCTAAGGACAATACCCCTTCCTAAGGAGAGTCAAATTTGAGTATCAAATCTAATTTGGATGATTGGATTAGGTATTGGTTTGTCATTTAATAAGAATCCCTAACAAATTTCTTCCTTAGTTCATTATTTTGAGAAAAGTAATAGGAATAAATATCATAAGGATTGATTCATATATCACATGGAATTTGATATTTAGTAAAGAAAACTTTAATATTTCAAACATTTTCCCAAATGAAAGATCAAAATACATTTCTAATTTGGGTTGTGGGTTAATTTCGAAAATAAGATGCTTTAATATGTTTTTTAGGTTTTTTCCAAATTTGTTGATTACAATAATTAATTTGTAGTAAAAAAAGACCTATCTCCATACTCATGATTACAAAAGACATATATAAAGCATTAATGAAACAAAGTGATGCTTTTAGATTTTAAAGCAAATTCAGTTAACTATAATAAACTCTAATGATTGAATCTCTAGCATTATAATTCTATTTGGTACATGTATTTTTCTCCATCATAACTTGATACACATTAAATTATATATGATGCTCCATGAATAAACAACCTGTTTGTTGCTATTATTTGTCTGATATATTTTTATCCAGTTTCCCCTAATTTTATGTGACTGTGTTGACCAGCTAAAAGTCACCAAAATTTCTTTAGTGACTAACCACAACATGCATCCCAATTTAATTGTGTTTACACCTATGTGACTGGATCAAGTATTACTGAATAAAAAAGAGGTGGCAGATGGTGGGATGGGTGGTGATTATGAGGATAAGGGTGGTAACATGCTAGTGGCATTAGATATGATGTGACAGAGGGAAATGTCGGGGTACACATTATAAATTAGTTATGACAGTTAATTTCGTTAGTGTTAAATGTAGAATACAATTTTAGTTTTATTTTTTAAGATTATGAATTGATTTTTCTATCTGTGTAGCGGCAAATAATTGTAGATTGGGCATATAGATGTGAAGTAAATAAGATTTTCAATGAGGGTTTAGATGAATATGAAAGTATTTTGTACAAAAGTGATTGAGTTAAAAAAATATTATACTGAAAGAGTTAACATGGGTTAAAATTAATATTGTATATATTTTTTTAGTGTAAAAAATGCAAACAATACAAATATCCCCTTGTGAGCTCACTGAAAAATATTTTGGGTATTTCTTTCCCTCTTTAACAATTCTCACTCAAAACAATCTTGGTTTGTTTATCTATCCTTAATTTATCATTAATTATCATTACCCCATGTGGAAAGTATACACAGTTCAATGAGAGATGATATTTTCCAATTTAACCTAGGACTAAGCAAAAGACATATTATATTGACATGGACATTATAAAACTACTTTCTTGTTTTTTATTTAGAATAAAAATATGACTCTGAATAATGAAAACTTAATATTCTTGATGCAATTAAGCTATAGAACCAAGCACAGTAAGTAAAACCCATGTTGCAAATTCAGATATGTTTATTTACTAATTATAGAACATCACTGCATGTATCAAGACAATTTCAAATTATTGAGCAAAAAAAGTTCATTGGTGTTGTAGTAATGTTTTAGAAATTAATTGAAACCAAGAACACCAAAATACTTTTTGCTTCTAATAGAGTAGTCATACAAAATCATGTGAAAATATGATACATATTTGTGAATAAAGTATAATGTCTTACTAAAACTAACATATCCAGTAGGTATGGGTTTTCCACTAAGCAGATCCAACATATATGACACGTTTGAATATTATCCTCCCTGTAAACTGATAATCAAACATACAAAAGTTACTTTTATAGTTCATAAATATTGCCATAAAATGCAACTACTCTATACCAGAGGTGCCACATATTGAAGATAGGAAATTAATGACTCCTAAACACGTGAATTATAGAAATGACAAATCAATCATTAATATGAATGGATCTACTTAACCAATTAGACAGAAGAGACTCATCATAATAACACTATCAAAAGAACATATTTCATTACAAAACAACTGGAAATTGAAACAATAATCATGAAAACCTAAATAGAATTGAACCAAGATGGGTTACTAATAATTATATGTTTGACTACTATTGATTGGGTAGAGAATACAACCATAGAAATATATTAGAATCAATCAACCAATAAAACCTATCAGCATTAATAGTTTTGGAGGGTTGGGACCTTTAGGGTAATTGGTATAAAAACCATATTGATAGAAGCAGAATGGCATGTAATGAACTTGGGACAATACAAATCCAG
Organism: Alisma plantago-aquatica; assembly: GCA_963693085.1. NCBI lineage: Eukaryota > Viridiplantae > Streptophyta > Magnoliopsida > Alismatales > Alismataceae > Alisma > Alisma plantago-aquatica. The sequence goes on along the minus strand of OY856409.1, from coordinate 1,863,047,155 downwards.
ATGGAAGACATGGAAATAAATATGCATATATGATCTAAAACATGCCACGAAAAGTTAATCCCAAAAACAATAATGTGAAAAAATAAAAAATAAAACACATGTAAATGAACTAACATCACCAGACCACTCAAACCAGTTTAGTAGGGTTGGTGGAACATATAGGTAGTATCAAAGTAGTAAGAGTATTGAATCATAACTCTCAGCATGGGACCAAGTACACTGTTGAGAATATACCAATGGGTTAACCAATGATATGAGTGAATAAACCTTGATTTTCACTTCATTGGCTAAAATTAGAATGCCAAAGACATGACTTATTGTAACATCCCACTCTTTTATGCAAATTTTCAAATTATTTTATTCCTTGCATGCTCTTTTCCGAATTAGATAATTGTTGAGGACTTAAATGAAATTTTCCCATGTTAGTTTTGCAAAATCATTTCATTATGTCCAATTGCTCTCTTAACCTTGTTCTATTTAAAGAAAATGTTTTCATATATATATATATATATATCCATGCCCTTTTGTTTAAGAAAATGAGGATAAATGCTTTTATGTAAAATTTTCTCTCTCATATGATAATTAGTGATTTATATGTTTAATTATTTGCTTAATGGCCCCCATCTTGTTAATTGAAAAGAAATAATATTTAGGGCACGTTTTTATGTTTTGCAATAATTATTTGAAGAATTAATGGCTTTATTTGCATACATCATGGTCATTTAAGTATACATGAGGGTTTTGTTATTTTTAGGCCTAAATGGGTACAAGCACGAAATCTAATGGCATAGGAATATTCTAGACACTCTAATCTACCTATGGTTCAAATTTGAACCCATTATGACCATGTTTGACCCTCCAATTAATTTGAGAGAGGTTTTGAGTATAGTATGACCAAGATTTGAATGAAAACTCATTTATGCAGCCGATTTCAGCTATAGTTCGTTTTATTTGAAACTGTCACACATTACATTTTGTTTAATTCTCACACACATGACAGTAGCCATTGGATCAGGATCCAACGGTGCTCACCTTCTCTTCCACCTCCATTTCTTCTCGCGAACGAAGACGTTTCACAGTAGTTTCTTCGTCGATCCCTCTCTCCCTCATTACGAGGCCATTTCACTTGATTTCTTCGCCAACACATCCATCTCGTCACCCCGATCTGAATGAGCCATCACTCACCTTCTCTCTCACTCTATAGATAAAATGCTCATTTAGGACTTCAACACCCCCTCCAAAGCCGACTTACAACTACCACCTCGGCCCTCCCCGTCGCTGGTTCAAGCCCTCTTTAGCACCGACAGACTCTGCTTGGTCCTCCTCTACGGCCAATTGGGTCTCCAATACCCCCAAACTCCCTGACCTACTCGTTCTTCCTCCTCCAGCTACCCAAGCTCCGCCGTGTCACCCTAAAGCATCTCCAAGCAATCGAAGCATGGGTAAGCATCACAGAACCTCCCTCATCCTTTCCCTATCATCCTCTTGGCTCGTAGAGTGCTCAGTCACTACACCCTATAGCGCCGCCATTGGGCTCCCGCTGGCACTCATCATCACGGCGTTACAGTGAGCTTACGATGAAAATTATGGGTCCATTGGCTTCACACGACTCCACGGATCATGCTTCTATAACTGCTCACACGATTTATCATGGTTTTGATAGTTGCTCCCCCTCTGATGATTTTTCCCCTACCCTCAGCTTTAGCCGTGGCTAGAACCGGTTTCTGAGCTCCTATGCCCTCCCGACCCCGAGCTTAGGCTCAATGCATTTGCTTTCTCATCACGAACTGGACTGAGGTGTTCTCCACTCTCGGGTGGCAACAAGCCTGGGTCCTTGCCCATGGCTTGGAAGCTCATCCATGGCACTGGAGCCATGGCTCATGCTGGTGACCAAGGAACAATCCCGGTTGGGTAATGACCAAGAGGGTCATTCATTTTTTTTATCGATGTATTTTGCTTACAGGGGTATTTTTGGATTTTCACCTGTCCTCCTTGCTTTGATCATGATCCCTCAGTAGCAAGCCTCGTTGTTGAGTTGGCCAAGTCCGATTGGTCCAACTCAGGACTCAGGCTCAATAAGCAAATGTGGCTTTTTCTCGATTTATTATTGGTCTGTTCTTTGAAAATTTATTGTAAATCGTCTGATTATCAGAAAAATACACAAAAATATGTTTTGGAAAGGATATTCGATGAGGAATCCGATTTTCTAGTTTTTATCACGTGATTTCTCTATTTTCACATCTCAATTTTTATATGGACAAATTAGGGTTTAATGATGTATGATGAAGGATATGTATGCTAATTTCAGGTGTTTAAGAGGATCCAATCAGTAAAACAAGGTTTGACTTAGGTGTTTTAGCTCAAGGTAAGCGAGCCATGCCCTTGGCATAGTAAACGTGATTTATTGAATGATTATGGTATGTTTATGCACTTTATACTAAAGTCATGATAAATGCATGCTTTTCTTCAATGTATATGATTATTGGATGTTTGATTGCTATAATCTAAGTCTAAGTATAGAAACCTGATTTATGTTATGAATTATGGTTAAGGAACATGAAACCAATATTTAGAGGGAAGGAATTCCCATCCATGCTTAAGAGGGAGAAATCCCATTATGTTTCATGGGGGAAAATCCCAATTATGTTCAAGAGGGAGAAATCCCAATTAAGATTAAGTTTAGGTTATTAAGAAGATAAGTAAAGTCTAAGAAAGATCATTGTTAAGGGAATTTGATTTAGATTTATATGCGCCTTGTTATGGGATTTCCGAGCATTATGGGCTTTCCGAGCAATTATGGGCTTTCCGAGCATTATGGGCTCCTTATTGGGCATTAGGAGAGGAGCATATAATTCTTGTCAAATTCTTAATGTAAAAGATGCCAAGAAATGATTAATGTTAATGCATGTTCATGTTTATGTCAAGTCACCTTTATATGTTATTTTTTTATGCTTTGTAACATGCCAATGCCGCTTACTTACCATGATTGTTTTTCCTTTACATGGCTGGGGACGAGATGTGCACAGACGTAGGAGCTAAAGGGAAAGAGACATCTTGAGGAGATTCCAAGGATCAAAGACCTTAGAAGTTGTTTCCTGGTGGGACGTCCATCTATGGAAATCCTATCTTTCATATATTATCTAGAATATGTGTAGCTTTAGAACCATGTTTTAGTTTTTTTACAAGAACTCATGTATGAATCTATGTTTCTATGAATGCCAAGTGTTGTTTATTTCTTGATATGAGATCATGTATGTGACAACCCTCCCTGATATGCCAATTACCCCACATTATGGATAATGTTGGGGATTAGGTTGTGCTTCCACTGGTTACGTATGAAACCCAAGGGAGGGGTGTTACACTTATGAATATTGATCTTCAAATAGTAAGAGATGATCATCTACCTTAGATGTGTTAGTCATTGATAACATTTGAATAGTGGCCTTAATGGAGAAGACACCTACATATAGACATGGCTGAATCTAAGCATGTTAACATAGAGTTTCCACAGTTTAACCAATTGATTATCGTGAGTTGCGGTATAATATTTCTCTTGTGAATCCAATTTAGTTGCAAAGGTAACTGAAAAATGATACATCTAGAAATAAGGAGGCCAACAACATAGACCAACAAGTGAACCATGTTGGTGAAATCAATTGAGTGAAGTAGGGTTATATGTGAATTGATAAACCTAAAACAAACAAATAGATATCTAATAAGTAGAGATCACAACCTAAAATATATTCAAATTCCACACAATGATCCATGTAACTAATACAAAATGATTGAAATTGAGGCATAAATGATGAAGAACAATGATTCCCGAGTCTAAATACTACCTGTAAATGTTCTTTTGAAGCTCTCATTTGTTTTCCCATTTATGTAATGAAAAGTAAAATGTTCAAAGATAAATGGTTAGAATTTCATTTGGTGATATCATAACAAAGAGAGTGTGTGATAAAGAAGAAAATTAAGTCTAGTAGGAACTAAATTTGAGAAATTCATTAAGGAAAAGAAATATATGTGGCAATTCATATGAATCATTTTCTTGTCTTTTATGAAAGCCCACTTAGTCTACGGATCTAAGAGTTGTATGTGGTGTAATAATTATCAATATCATTCTATAGCTGGGAAGGAAGTAGGTTATAGTTTCCTCAAATAAATCTAGATGTAAAGCAATTTTGTTGGATGAAAATTAGAAGTTACATCCATAGATATGTTGCTCAACAATAGGAAGATCATCCTAAACCCCACGATAGGAATCAAGCGCAAATGTATGCAATTCCCTTATAACATAATATTCTTTGAACGATAACTAAATAAACATGACTCTAGATTTTGTTTCTAGAGTCATTAATCTCAAGGAAAATATTAGAAAGGAAGATCTTACAACTCTATTTTGTGCCACTACTCCAATGGGAAGAATATCAAATAGTAACCCCTCCACTGTTTAGTATGCCTAGTATCTCAGTAGAACATATATACAATACAAGGGATCATGTATGAAGAAAAAGAACAAATCTAAAATGGATAGGGGACAAATAAAAAGAAACAAAAAATTGATGGGTCATAAATGTAAGGTCATATAGTGTCAATAGACACAAATTTTGTCTTAGGGCTTAGTTTTCATGCCAGAGAGGCCTTGAAAACTTAAGAGACAAATATAGCCTAGTTACACTAATTTAGATTTAGGTTAATCTATACATGAATTAATAGAGTTGGAGTACCATAAACCAGATCTAATTTTTAAAAGAACTTCCATCTCCTTGAACATAACATGATCAAATCAACAATCCAGTACCATGTGTCTTTCTTTATTGAATAGGTTATTCAGGGTAAAGATTCATATCAACACCCATCAAATATATCAAATTAATGACCCCTAAACACGTGAATGAAAAAAATGGCAAGCTAAAAATCAATATGAATTGCTCATTATAGCTAAATCAATTAAATTTGGTAATGAGGCTTCAAAGATCATATAAAAGACAGATTGTAATAATAGCATCAGAGCATATATCTCAATATATAATGTAAAAATATGGAACTTTAATAGCTAAGAAACTTACAAAAAAGAACCAAGAATTGTTGGTTCAATTGTATATTTGATCACTGATTGGTTGGGTAGAATACGCCACCACATAAATATATAAAAATGGATTATCCCTTTCACCCTCAATAGTATTTGTTGGAGTGTGTTGGGGATTCAGAGTAGTTTGTATAAAAAAATATACACTACTACAGAAATGGCTTATAAAGTCACTTTTCAAAGTGTCGGTTGTATAAATAAACCGATACCTAAACTCTACAGTGTCGGTTGATAACATAAACCGACATCCAATCTATGAAGGGCGACCAGACATGGGTACCGCTTTTATTAAGTGTCAGTTACTTAATAAAAAATCGACACCTAAAATTAACTGCCAAATCCAAAATTTCCAGCGAAAACAATTACCTCCAAAATTTGACATATGGCGTCGGTTGATAAATAAAAAACCGACGACTAAAGGTTATTCGCGAGACAGAAATTGGGCACATTTTGGTCGTCGGTTTTACTACAACTACCGATGCTTATGAGTTTTCCCGCACTGTCCACGGGGAATTTTTCACACCCTTTAAGTGTCGGTTTGAAGTAGAAACCGACGACTATGGTCATAAATCGAGAACGATTTTTTTAATCGGCATATGAATATAGACATCATTTTTTTTAGCTTAAAACCGACGACTATAATCAAGAATTGGTGTCAGTTGTTGTTCAGAACCGACACTGTTAGTTTTAGTTGTCAGTTTTTTTGAATAACCGACGCCTATGGTACAGTTAATAGCCCCGCAAACAGAACTTTTCCCCATCGTTCTCTGTTTCATTGCGACTCTAGCTGCTAGGTCTGGCGATTCTGCTCCCCGTCGTCGCCGCCGTCGTTGCCCCGACTGCCGTTGCTCCCCTCCGCCACCACCACTCACCGCCGGCACCCTCGCCGCCGCTCCTGCTGCTCTCCCTTCCGCCGTCGCTCCTCGCCGGCGCTTCTCCTCTCCTTGCCGCAGCCCCCTCCGGTGGCTGCTGTGCTCTCCTCGCCGCCTTCGTCGCCACTCGTCTTCTCTCCTCGCCGCCGGCGCCGGTTGCCAGCTACTGCTAGGTCTTGCTCCGGCCGCTGCTCTCCTCTGCCCTCAAGGTATGCCCGCCCTGCCTTCTTCCTTCTTCCTCTGCTCCGGCGGCTGCTTGGGCGGTGCCAAGGCACACCCAAGCAGCTGTTGGGCGTTTTTTTATTTTTTTAAGTTATTTACTTATTTGTGTTTAGGGTTTAGGTACTAATTTTGTTATGATTTAATCATCTACTTAATGAAATTTATTTACAAATGATTTAACTTTATTTTTTGATTAGTTATATTATTTGGTTAGAACATTCTATTGCAAAATTGAAATGATTATTGATGATAATCTACAATGTAGTCAGATTACTATACTGAAAGGTAGTTACTAATGTTATAGCCTAGAGTTCTCCTGATTTCTTGAGAATTCTGCATCATGCCCTGTACACACAATCACAAACTGGGTTTTCTTAGGATCCATTTGCAATGGTTTTGGTCCAGCATTTTGGTAGATATATTGAAAATACTTTGGTTTTAACTTTCCATATGCACATTTTAAATTATGCTTATAGATGATATGAATGACCATTATTATCAACTCTTCCCTTTCACCCTATTTGGCTAGTGCAATACCCAATAACACATGAGAAATTTATTTCACTCATAGAGAAACTAAATATTGGCACACGATAACATTCCCCATATATTCAACTCATTCATTCTATTTGCAAAAAGGTAAATCAACTGTTACCTGATCAGTCGAGTTCTGTGTACCACCTATCCCATCCTTTAATGTTTGCCTTTTTAATGTTTGCCTAAGATTTAAACTTGTCCATTCTAGCATCCTAATTTGATTTGATTAAACCCTAACATTGATGAAACCCTAACATCAATTGTGATGAAACCCTAACATGTACATATCTATTATTGTGTTTGTTGGCTTAGAAACTCATCCAAGATTTACTCATTAGTCCCTGGTTTGGGACTGTCTTTGAACACCTAATCTTACTTAGATGTAAGTGTATAATGTGTATTGGGTTTTCGAGAAAATTTCGGTAGCATATCCTTGTTTGTTCTCTAAGTACATATGTACTTAGAGAACAACGGGGAAATGCTGCCGAAATGTTTTTGAAAACCCAATACACATTATACACTTACTAGTAAGATTAGGTGTTCAAGGATGGGATAGGTGGTACACATTTATTATATATAAGAATGACATCACATGTGTTTGTTGGTCTAGTAAGTGAACAATCTTGGATAGGATGTAAGTGTATACCCTAATCTTGTTGTAATATATACTTGTTTTCTCTTTGATCATAGAATGGATAGATCATGGATGTCCATTCGCAATCACTGCACCCCAGAGTATATTTCTGGTCTTGACCAGTTTATTAGATTTTCCGAGGAACATAGGAAACAACCTAGAGATATGTTCTACTGTCCATGTAGGCATTGCGGTAACAACTTGAAAGTCAACACTGGTGACGAAATCAAAAGTCATGTCATGTGCAACAGGATTATACAAGACTATACAAAATGGCACTGGCATGGAGAGATTTCAAACCAGAAACCAGTGGATGTCGATAGCAGTGCTTGTGTGGAAGAAGAAATTGCCTGCGATGACGTAGATGTGAATGAACCAGTTCCAGTAGACATCGTTGATGCGATGCTGGATAGTTGTGGGGTAGAGCACACCGATCCACCTCCCATTTTTAGAAACATTGTGCATGATGCTGAGATACCGTTATACATAGGTTGTACTAAGTTTATGAAGCTTAGCGCTGTGTTGAGATTGTATAAGCTGAAAGCTAACAATAGATGGAGCGACAAAAGCTTCACGTCATTGTTGTCTTTGTTGAAAGAAATGCTTCCTGAAGGAAACGAGCTGCCAATCTCAACATACCAGGTAAAGAAATTGTTGTGCCCAATGGGAATGGATGCCAAGAAGATACACGCATGCCCGAATGATTGTGTATTATTTCAAAAGGACTATGCGGATTTGAAAGATTGTCCAAAATGTGGTGCATCACGGTATAAATTGACGACTTCGGGGGAGTCCAAAACTGGTTCTCCTGCCAAGGTGATGTGGTATCTACCTATAATATCACAATTTCAACGCTTGTTTGCCAATCCGATAGATGCGAAGAATTTGAGGTGGCATGCAGATGTTAAGAAAAATAATGATGGGATCCTACGACATGCGTCTGATTCCCCACAGTGGAAGAAGATTGATCTATTGTACCCTGAATTTGGTGAAGAAGTCAGGAATCTAAGACTTGGGCTTTGTACAGACAGGATGAATCCGTACGGGACATTGAGCAGCCAACATAGCACTTGGCCAGTCATGCTTGTTATATACAATCTTCCTCCCTGGCGGTGTATGAAAAATAAGTACGTAATGCTGTCATTGTTGATATCGGGCCCTAAACAACCTTGAAATGACATCGATATTTATCTTGAACCTCTGATTGATGACTTAAAGAAACTCCGGGGTGAAGGTGTGATGACCTATGATGCTTCACGAAGAGAGACATTTTGTTTGCATGCTATGTTGTTTTGCACTATTAATGACTTTCCAACATATGGGAATTTGTCTGGATATAGTGTCAAAGGAGCTAAAGCGTGTCCTATATGTGAAGAGAACACTGATTCAATAAGACTAAAACATGGCGGTAAGACTGTATATCTCGGTCATCGAAGGTTTCTTCCAAAATTCCATCTGTATCGTAGGAAGCGCAAAGCATTCAATGGATTGAATGAGGAACGGAGTGCACCTAAACCTATACCAGGGGAGGTTGTTTATGAAAGAGTAAAAGACTTTGTCAATGAATTTGGTAAGAGATCACAATGTACTATGGCCACACAGAGTGACAATTCTTCATTCAAGAAGAAGTCAATATTTTAGGATCTTCCTTATTGGAGTTCTTTGACAGTCAGGCATTGTATCGATGTAATGCACATTGAGAAAAATGTCTGTGATAACATCATTGGTACTCTGTTAAATATACCAGATAAGACTAAAGATGGGATAAAATTCAGACTGGACCTACGTGAAATGGGAATAAGGTCAGAATTAACAGAATTACGTGAAATGTGTAATAAAAGAACATACTTACCTCCCGCTTGTTACACGTTTTCTAGAAAGGAGAAGAAAGCTTTTTGTGAATGCTTGGTAAATGTTAAGGTGCCACATGGTTACTCATCCAACATCTGTAGATTGGTATCAATGAAAGATCTGAAGTTGATAGGTCTTAAGTCTCATGATTGTCACACTCTAATGCAACAAATATTGCCCGTGGCAATTCGATCTATATTGTCGAAGCATGTAAGGTTTGCAATCACTAGACTTTGTTTCTTTTTCAACAGTCTCTGCAGCAAAGTTATTGACCCTGATACTCTCGATAATTTGTAAAGAGAAGTGGTTGTTACCCTATGTCAGCTTGAGATGTATTTCCCTCCTTCGTTCTTTGATATCATGGTACATCTTGTTGTCCACTTGACTAGGGAAGTGAAAATGTTGGGACCAGTTTTCTTGCATTGGATGTATCCCTTTGAACGATACATGAGCATTTTTAAAGGTGATGTTCGAAACCGTTATCGGCCTGAAGGGAGTATTATTGAAGGTTATGTGGCGAGAGAGGTTATGGATTTTTGCAATGACTTTCTCAGTGGTAATGACACTCCTGATAATGACAAGAATATTGACGAGCTATTTGGCAAAGGAATTTTGGGATCACGTGTGAAAGTAATCAGCCGTGAGCAGTTGGAACAAGGTCACTTGTATATTTTATACAACATGGACGAAGTGAACGTTTATATCGAGGAACATACCAATTTCATCAAAAGACAATATCCTCAAGCCAATACAATGTGGCTTGCTAGAGAGCATAACAAGACATTTATTAAGTGGTTTGAAGATAAAGTCTTACATCAACTATCTCAAACACCAGATGATATTACTGAAACTATCAAATGCCTCACCTTTAAACCAAAATTGACTGTTATGTCTTATGAAGGGTATGACATTAATGAATTCACATATTACACAAAGTGCCAAGATGATAAGAGTGTCGTCCAAAATAGTGGGGTCACCCTTCAAGCATCGACTATGTTTTTTGCAAGTGCAAAGGATAAGAGTCCACGTGAAGCTAAAATGTCATATTACGGTGTCATTGAAGACATATGGGAATTTGACTACATAGATTTCAGAATTCTGCTCTTTAAATGTAATTGGGTTGATAACACCAAAGGAGTTATAGTGGATGAATTGGGTTTCACTTTTGTGAACTTTGAAAAGATTGGCGAGAAGGGCGAACCATTCATATTGGCATCACAGGCGAAACAAGTATTTTATATCGATGATCCTGCAAATGATAAATGGTCGGTTGTTCTTCATGGTAAAAGACAGTTAATTGAAGATCCTATAGATGAAGAACAGTACTATGATAAGTATGATGACTCCATTCCATTCTCAGTTGGGTGGCCAACACCAACAAATATTGAAGCTAATGATGACTTGTATGTGCGCGGAGATCACAATGAAGGATTGTTAATTGATAAAAAAATCGCAATATTAGAGGTATGTTTTATTTTATACGTTTTTATTTTTCTGAATATGTGAACTTTAATGCACACATGTGACATGCTTGGAATGTAAATGATGAACTTTTCCCTAAATTGCCAATCATGCTTTTAAAGACATCAATAATCACCCTAACTTGAAGAACTAGGATTTTAGGTATAAGAATGATAACATATTATTTGTTGGCCTAGAAACCCGTCCAAGATTTACTCATTAGGAGTAAATCTTAGATAGTCCCCGGTTTGGGACTGTTCTTGAACACCTAATCTCGCTTAGGATGTAAGTGTATAATGTGTATTGGGTTTTCAAGAAAATTTTGGCTGCATTTCCCCGTTTGTTCTCTAAGTACATATGTACTTGGAGAACAGCGGGGAAATGTTGCCGAAATTTTCTTGAAAACCCAATACACATTATACACTTACTAGTGAGATTAGGTGTTCAAGGATGGGATAGGTGGTACATGTACATTTATTATATATAAGAATGACATCATATGTATTTGTTAACCCTAGACCCTAATCTTGTTGTAATATATACTTGTTTTCTCTTTGATCATAGAGCTTTACAATTTTGTTGTAATATATACTTTGTTGTAATAATGTGAACTTTACAATGTGAGCTTTACAATTTGAATTACTTTACAATGTGAACTTTACAATTTGAATGTGAATTTTCAGATGGCTGAGCATTCTCCTGATGACCGTGCTGATGATTACCGTGAGGGTGAGGACATCAATGTGCCGCCTCACAATGTAAGTTTTAAAAATATACCATATATTTATATCTATATGTCCATTTACAGTTATATCTTGTAAATGTGTTTATTTTGTCAAATTTTAGGTTGATGATGTACAGGTACCATCTGAAGCACTTGAGGCACTTGATCAGCAACACCAAAAAGTTGACAAGAGAAGGGGCATCACTATGATGAAGAAGTTAATAGCGCAAAAGGGCAATGGACCCAAACTTGTTGTGGATTTTGATAATGCAGGAAATGCATCTGGTGTGAATCGCAATTCATTTGTTTCATATCTTGGGTATGTTACTCGTAGCCATTGTGGTTGTAAGATAGATTCTTGGCATAAAGTTTCTAAGGAGAAGAAAGACTTAATATGGAGGGATTTATGCGTGAGTTATTATTAATTTGCAATTCTATTTTGTAGATTACTAAATTTTTGGATACTAGTTAATAGCAATTCTATTTTGCAGAGTATATTTGAATTGGATGAAAAGTTGTATCGTAAATGCGTGATGCAACGCTGCGGGAGAGTCCTAAGGAACTATAGGACAAATCTCACCCGAGAATACATAAAAGAAGCTGACAAGAGGAAGAAGACAACCACTGAACAGTGGAACTTCCTGGACAAAGAAGAATGGGACGCGTTTGTCGCTTCAAGACAAACTGATGAATTCAAGGTATTAGGCGTCAGTCTCAATCTCATTAATTAATATATATTGTATTCACCTATTCAAGATTAACATTTAGTGTTACTAACCAAATAATTAATGTGCATACTAACTAGGCCCTCAGTGAGGCACAAAAATCAAGGCATGCACTGAATGTGAGGCTTTTACAAATTTTGCTCCAAATAAGAAGACGGTGATAATGGCTCCATTCAATGTAGAGTAAGTTTACTTTGCTTATTATAATTTGGACTTAAGAAAATTACATTTTTATTGTGGATTTTGAGTTATTAATTTTTAACTTTTTTACCTCTAGTGGTAGGCATTGGGAGTTACTGGTTATTGTCCCCGAGATGTTCACTGTCTATTATCTTGATCCTAAGGGGAGTAAATTGAATACAAGATTTGGACACATAATGAAAATGGCATTATTCTGGTGAGAAATATTTCATTTTCATATCCGTTAACATATGTTTTTACATTACTATTTAATTGCAATGTTCTGTGTTACATTAACATGTAGGGGTTTTGATGAGTTCAAAAAGGCTGGAGGAAAGGTCCCCACAAAAAAGAACCAGCCAATAAATTGAAAGAATGTGAAAATAAGTTCCCGACTGCAATATATGTATATATTATTTATGTGAACAATGCTTAATTAGTTGTATTTTTTAATATTTTATATGTTTGAATTTATAGTGTGCTACACAAGATAACGGATGGGCATGTGGATACTATGTGATGCGATATATGCACATGATTATCAAACATGCCGCACTGAACATCGATTGTATTGCTCAGGTATTATATAGTCTCATTATATAATATGAAATATATCAATCTTATTTATAGCTCATTAATTATATATATACATCATTCTCTTTACAGGTGTTTAAAGCTGACCCCACTACAGGAACAGACTTACCAGATGTACATGCTCCCTATACGACGGGAGAATTAAATGAAGTAAGAGAAGAATGGGCAACAACCATACAAATAGTGGGGGTTTTAAAATATAATTGGGATGTTGATAGCGAATAATGACTAAAGAATGATATTTTGTAAATGAATTTCTGAATTATAATATATGTGTGAATGTTTCTACATGTCTAGATGTTTCTACATGTGTCTGAGTGAAAATGAATGAAAGTGTTGGTTGCTATATGAATGTTTCTACATGTGTGAATGTGAATGAATGGAACTACAGATTGCTAGCTACATGAATGTTTCTAAATGTGTGAAAATAAAATGGAACTACAGGTTGCATTGCTAAATGCATGTGTGAATATTTTTGCTGTTAATTTTGCAGGTTTGAGGCCTGTTGTTGGCTAATATCAATAGATGTTGTAAAACCTGCAGTTAACTGTAGGTTTCTCATCCTGCGACCAGCCACATCAGGTCTGCAGACTGACAGAAAAAAGAAAAAAAAAACAATAGGTGTCGGTTATTTGTATAACACCGACACACAAAGTTATAGTGTCGGTTTTATATAAATAACTGACGCCTATTTCCTGTGGCGCGAAGGTATATGGCGTCGGTTTCTTATCTAATAACCGACACTGATAGGTGTATGGTGTCAGTTTCTTATCTAATAACAAACGCCTATAGTCCCCTGATGACGCATTTTCTGTGGCGCGAAGGTATATTGCGTGGGTTTCTTATCTAATAACCGACGCTGATAGTGCCCAAGATGGCACCCTTTCTGTGGCGCGAAGGTGTATGGTGTCGGTTTCTTATCTAATAATCGACGCCTATAGTCCCCCGATGGCACGTTTTCTGTGGCACAAAGGTATATTGCGTCGGTTTCTTATCTAATAACCGACGCTGATAGTGCCCAAGATGGCGCCCTTTCTGTGGCGTGAAGGTGTATGGTGTTGGTTTCTTATCTAATAACCGACGCCTATAGTCCCCCGATGGTGCGTTTTTGGTGGCGCGCGAAGAGTTTGGGCGTCAGTTTTGGAACCGACGCGTAATGGTTGAGCTTTTAGTGTCACCCACATAGGTGTCTCTTAGAAACCGACACTAAATGCCTTAAATAATTGACACTAAAGGTAGGTTCTGTAGTAGTGATATCGAAGAAAGCATAATGATATGTAATGAAGTTGAGCAATGAAAAATCCAAATGCTCGATGTGTAAATAAGCATGCATATGTTAATTGAAGCAGGCCAGAAAAAGTTAAAATTGGAAATACTTTTATGGTAAAAAAAACAAATTGAGAACACATGTTCAAACTCAGAAAACCACCCAATAGAAGGTTGGTGGATCATATAGGTACTAAGAATTTAGTTTTGGTGTTTTAGAGGGTGATGGCTGCCGACCCTTTACTCGTCTCCCATTTCTGCATATGTCTTTGGAGTTGACAGTGTAGGAAGTATACCCGAATGAGAAGCATCTAAACATCTAAAGTTTATCCTCTTGCTTCTTTAGCATATTAACTTTCTCTAATTGTTTCTGAATGTGTTAAGGAACACCAAGGTGGATTTCTAAACAGTACACACATATGGGGTTGTGTTTTGCTGAAAATCATAACACCAACCAGAGCGTTGCTTGATTAACTTGTTTCAACTAATGCCAAACGATTCATATTGGTTATTGAATAAGCAAGTAAAAGTACAACATACACGAATATGAATGAAGGTAAGGGGAATCTCAGGAAGCATGATAGGTGGCATTATTTTGAGAATGTCAAACCTATTGGCCGACTGTCGAATGGAGCAGGAGGACAAAGTATAATGGAATGGATGTTGTTAGAGCAGAGGACCTGGTGGTCCATGAAAGGGGATCCAATTTATCATTTACAAGTGTTGGTGAAGTTGTAGTATAGAATGACATATACCGGTAGTCATTTGACATGAGAGGTTCAGAAAGCTCAACGTACCCTTTCCGTAGTCGACCAACCAACAAACGAGGTCACCTAGTGTCAGGCCTTGCACGATGCACTTCCCCTGTGTTCTCTGCAACAGATTGGAAGAAATAAGATCAACCGAAAAAGATATGTTAAGAGGAACTAATTCAGAAAATGAGGAGTCTTTCTTATTACAAATTTGAATGTCATCGCCAAAAGCATCTGCAGCAACTAATGGAACTTGACATCGACTAACCAATCCAAATGATGGGTTAAGCTAGAGCGCAGGAGTAAGAACAAATCCAGAGGTTAAGAGGACGAAGAAACACATACTTTGCCAGATTTGTGACTAAAACATACACAATCACTCACAGACAGAATACACAAGAGTAGGAAAAGAGAATGAAAATGTTATGTCTATCAAATGTAGAGCAAAGATACCTCACGGTATCAGTAGCGATATTCCTTTCGCCTCTTTAGGCACATTCACAACTGAACCACCGAACTCTACCTTTCTTCTATTTGGGAAACCCTAGCACCCCAGCAGCGAGCAGACAGAAAAGTGAGAAAGATCCAGAGTCGAGCCGATGAACCGTCTTACAAAAAGGCTTTACAAAATGGACATAGAATGTGATGTCAAGGATGCATTCATAATTGAGAAAAATGAGTGTAAAAAAATGCACAGAAAACCCCGAATGAGCTTTCTTATATAGTATAGATACGAGAAGGATAGAGAAATCACTTATATATATATATATATATATATGGCACGTGTTTAATACCCACGCGGGTAGCTACTCGCCCCCCATTTCGGTTAATTTTTTTCAAATTGGTTACTTTTGACATGTAGACGGTTACTTTACCTTGCAAACTGTTGAGTTTCATGCATAGATAGTTATGTTTGTAACAACAAATTTCAAAACATGGTTACATATATATATCTGATGTGTATTTTGTACAAGATTACTTTTTTAGTCGTATAGTTACTTTTTGATCAACATAGTTACTTTTTTTTTTATAGAAAAATTACTTTTCTGGCCAAGACAATTACTTTTTTGGCTGTCGGGTAGCGAAATCTAGGCTACCCGTGCGGGTATTGAATGAACGCCCATATATATATATGTATATATATGTATGTATGTATGTATCCTATTTAATAAATATTCATTTCTTATCATTTAATAAGCATCATGTCACCCAAAATGATGGATGGTACTTACTCTATGATATATATATATATATATATATATATATGTGTGTGTGTGTGTGTATACATAGAGAGATAGTCTTATATATATATATATATATATATATATATATTAGATGTATATATTAGATGTATATAGGATGTATTGAATACAATGGAATATGTGGAGAAAGAATATACATAAGAAACTTAGTCATATAAGTGTATTTTGGATGACCTTGTAATTTTAATTTAGATGGCATTTGTATGAAATTGTATTGTTATCTCTCATGTATATGCATACTTATGTACTATTTGTGACCTAAGATGAGTGTATAACTAGTGTGTATGTAACTATGTTTGACTTAAACCCTAGAATCCTAGTAAGAGTATTTTAATAAGTCATACCTCATATGATTCACATCCTTGAACATAGTGACTAAATGGAATTATCTGCAAGAGAGCATAAAATTTGAGGACCTAGAATTGAGAAAAAAATTATTTGTTTGAGTATAAAATCTAGATGGAAATATAGAAACCATAATGACATAGAATATGGCATAGAAATTTGAAAGAGAAAACCTAAATCACAAATATCTAACAAGGAACAACATTTGATTTCAAGTCAATAAGTAAAAATTTTGTTCTAATTTGTAGCCTTGTCTTCATAAATTTGTGGTCATTCAAATTGTGGATTGTGAAAACTTTGGAGTCTTGAGATATTGAATTCTATAATTCAATTATTGCTCTATTTTGTCCCTCTTTAACTTCATTCACACAATATTTTTAGTTGGTGAAACCAATTTGTTTACCAGCCTTGTTTCCCCTCATGAAGGTCACCACAATGGATTTGAATATAGAATATTGTTTAGTGGTTGAAAAAAATTGGATTTGTACATTAGCACAAAATTTGAATATTGGTTAGATCTTTGGATCCTATATTATTCAACCATGCACAAGGGATAATGGATATAGAGGCCTCCCAATAATGATTACCCCCATATGCAAAAGTACCATTCTCTCATAGAGAGGATAACACTAGGCACCTATCCCTAAAGAAGATAAAATATTAGAGAGAATATGCCAATGGGTAAATCATACAATGT
Source organism: Alisma plantago-aquatica (assembly GCA_963693085.1). Taxonomy (NCBI): domain Eukaryota; kingdom Viridiplantae; phylum Streptophyta; class Magnoliopsida; order Alismatales; family Alismataceae; genus Alisma; species Alisma plantago-aquatica. The sequence continues at coordinate 1,863,029,944 of OY856409.1, read as the reverse complement.
TGAATACTTTGATATTTATAATTGTTGATACTCTTGATTACATCTTGTTTTGTGAAAATACTACAAATCTTGTGTTTTGCATACTCTTGTGAGTTCAATTTCATGCATCCTTTAAATGCTTAACTTATTGACCTTCGTCCATCAAATAGTCCTTACCTAATCTATAAATATTTAGAATCTCCTCATATTCATATTTATTTAAATAAATAAATAGGTAATAATTTAGTACCAAATTTTCTGACCCAAATCTTTCTTTGGTCAATGTGTGGATTTATTCCCTATGAGACTTCATCGACAAGAGACATAAAGAAGACATATAAGATAAGTGCATGAGATGTGCTCTATTTAAGAGTAGACATGGCTCATGCATATTTTAAACACTAATCCTTATGTATAGGCTTCTATAAACTATGATTGTAAAGAATAAATGTAGACGTGATTTTGTTTATATATTCTGATATGGATTTGTAAATTTGATCATAAAGATCAGGTCATTACAATAGCTATACAAACTCCTACCCACTTTGATGTAATAGGCATTTGGAGCTCTAATTACCCTCTGCTAAATTTTTATCCATTCAAGGTATACAAATTTGTGTAAATAGGGAACCATAGTCACTTCCCCATAAACAATTAACAACAATTAGAGAAACGTGTACAAAATTCATAATATTCGATCAATATGTTCATCACATCACTAATAGATGTTAAAAAGGAACCAAATATAAGGGCAACCATTCCTAACAAGGTTGTATATCATAATTCTAAAAAGTTCCATGGAGTATAATAAGGTAAACATAGTGGAAGAGAAGGAGAAACATGTTACAACACAAGTAGAGAAATAATCGTCTACAAAGGAGTCGAACAAGAAACTCCCCTAGCTTAGAGGTAAGAAAACACACATATGTAGCCTTCTTGTTTATCTTCCTGTCAACCTCTTTTTAAGTAGAGTCTCCCTTTAGGTTGCCTCCCTCTTGTTTCTCAAAGTTGGAATAGAACCAAATTAGAGATATCCCTATTCAACCACTCTCGCAGACTTTATATTTTTTTTCAAAAAAATTAAGATATGACACTTCTGAGATAGGACACATCATGCCTCTTGGTAGTTGCCAAGAGTCGGGCTTGATATCCAAGATATAACATGTAGAGAAATTGACACGATGTGTCAATGGTTATGATGAGTGATTGCTGATGAGATTGCATGTTGTGTCTTTGGCAGACACGTCATGCAGTAGTGTGATTGCTTTGGTCAAATTCCCCTAATGTGAGGCATGCCGTTCTTGGGAGGACCATGTTATGCCTATTGATGTTGATATTGGTCGTGCCATCAAGGTCAAGCACGACATGTAGTGGTTGAGACATGTTGTGTATAGTGTTGGGAAACTTGAGCAAAACCTGGAGATGGACACATCATGTGTGGGGGTTGACACGTCGTGTCTTACTATGTGAAGGCTGATTTTGGAGTTCTTGAGTCGCCTTTTCATCACAATACTGACTATACACAAAAATAAACTCCAAATGGTTAGATAGTCAAAGGTGAGAGGACTAGGATGTCTATCACTAGAACAAATCACATAACATATTCATGAACAAAATAATAATCAACAACATAGAAGAGCTAGGTATGAGAGAAGATGACATATCAAAAGAAATGCTAAACTAGTACCTGGCATAAGATCCTAGCCCATATATCAGACCGTAAGAATTCTATTTGTAAGTCTAAGATTCCACGGAGTAAGAGTAGCATATTATAATCATAAATCAAAAGCAACAATCATAGCAAAATTCATAGTGTACATGTTACTAAAATCATAAATTGGGTACACACTAGCACAATTGGGTTGAGTACACTATAAAGATATAAATTTGTAGGTTGAAGAAAACATATATGATTGGAAACACTCAATATAATAACAAGAAGGGAAGAAACAATATTAAGTCTATCTTATGCATATGCAAGCATATTTTAGGCTCATTTTCATCATACTAAACAACAACAAATGGCCATTGACTAGCTTCCCAAAGGAAAGTTCTGTGAGGGTCACTAAAGCCAAAGCTACTAATGACACATGTTTCAACATAAGAGACTACATGATCAAGTAAAGAGTTAACCATTTTAATCAAAATGGTCCATCCTTGCTTGACAACTCAAGTAGGATGTTCTACCTTATGTCCTTACCTCGAGGACACAAGCAGGTGCACAAGGTTTTGTATAATGGACAAATTTAATTGTGTTAGGAGGATTATTTAAAATATTTCAAGAAAAATGAAGGAGTAATAACAAGGAACATGTAGATTAAGAAAGTATTTAAATACATCTAGTTTAATCATACATACATAGAAGTAAGATCAATATCAATAGTTTAGCCAATATAAGGATAGAATATACCTTAATTTTAATAGAAGATTAACCAATTGAGTTAGAAAATCATGTAGAAACTTTGTATAGATCTTACTAGTTAGGTCATATTGATATCTTAACATTAAAAATAAGAATGATTTGATTAACTTCAACAAGATTAGTTCATCTAGTCATATCATGGTTTTTGGATGTGTCACCTAAGCCTAGGTATTGTATATTTCATCATCGATTTCATTATCTCAAATAGTTCGTGCAAGGTCACCATCACGCTACATAACATATCTAGGTTCATTTAGCACTTAGAGTGTCACATCACAACTAAATCAGGGATTCATGATTATGGTTAAGATCATAGGATATGAGAAAGCTAAAAAAAGTAGGCATCAACATAGTCATAGTCATTTTCATGCAAGTTAGTCATCATTAGAATAAAAAGGGGGTTCACAAGATTTTGTGACATAAACATCATCAAGCTACTAATTTCAATGAATTATATGACATGAATGATCCTTAGGGTGATATTTGAACATTATTAAATATATAAGTGTCAAGATGTATCATATGTCATATTTCATGTCAAGATTAGGTCAAATAGTCATAAAAGTGTACAAGTGGTATCCAGTAGTCATTTAAGTGCACAAAGCATAGGAAGTTACTGATCTTGAGGTCACATTAGATATTTGAGCATTATAGATCTAACATTAGCTCAAGGTTCAAAGGTCATCATACATAGTCCATACCCCATTTATGGTACTTTCATATCATTAAGTCAAACTAGAGTAAAAGTGTGAACAAGTTAAAATCTTGGAACATCAAAGTAGCATAAGTTACTGATCTAGATCAAACATAATTATTTGGGGTACTTATAATCAAGTTGAGTATGAAGTTAAGGGTTTAGGCATTAAAATCCACATTAAGCATCATTTAGGGTCAAGAGATCACATTTAGGTGCACATATGAGGTCAAGGTTGTTTCTTTCATAAAATTTCATTAATAGTTATTGATAAGAATCTTGGATAGTATTTTGACACATCATTGATCATAATTGAGCATTAAATGTCACTAATTATGTAAGATAGGTAGAAAGTTGTCATTTTTAGCATATTGGTGGAACTATGAGCATAAACAAGTCATTAAACCAATTTTGTTTGAAAGGCCTCATTTTTCTAATCAAAATGGTATATTGGAAATTTCTTTTCTGTCATGGGTCGAATTTGTATAATTTATTCAAAATCTAGCATTTTTCATTGGAATATTGAGAGGGTGATAAAATTTACCAAAAGATTTAAAAAATGCAAGGCTCATTGATCCTCTAAATCATGATTTGGATCACACCCACAAAAAGCTTCGTGCACCATTGTGGCCATGGGGTGGGGTCCGTTTACTATTGCTTTGAATGGACCAAATGATAAGAGGGTGTGTGATCTGTCCATCAGTCATAGACCACCCTAGATCCAAAGGTAGAGGGAGTTCCAACTCCACTCTACTTGGATCGTGAATTAGGGGTAGCTTCACGGCGGATGGAAGCATGTTGATCTCCAAAGAAATATGGGAGAGAAGGAATAGGCCACCAAAGGACCACAAAAAGTGGTTGACCCTCCATGGCATGAGCTCATGGAGATAAAGGGCCTAAAATTGAATCATAAGGAGGGGATGAGTGATGACGCTTAAAGGGGTCATCCATGGTGACTGTGATGGACAAGAGAAGAAGAAGAAGAAGAAGAAGAAGAAGAATGTAACCAAGATCTTTGGAGCACAAATTGTAGATAAAAGGGGTGCAAATGTAAGAGGTAGAAGAAATCAGAAGAAATTAATTATTAATTGTGGGAGGCCAAGGCAATTTTTTGTATCTTTCCTAACACAAGGTAGGAGATAAATTCGAATTTGAAATGATAGCCTCCCATTGGTTGAGAGGGAGTTCTATGGACCAATGAGTTGTCAAAGTGATAAAAGTTGTGTTTCTTTGTAAATATTATAAAAATAATAACTTTCAAATTTTACTCTGATTCACATGAATTTTTTATTTATGTGTTAGAACTTTTTTTGCTTCTATAAAAAAAAATTGAGTCTAAGATGATAATGTTGAGGGCATCTGATTTTTGAAATTCATGTTCAAAAGTCTAAATACGGAGTCAACTTTAGTCTAAAATATTAATGTGACATATAGTTACATCCAAACCTTTTCTTGAGCATAATGTGAATCAAAGTTATCCAATTGAGGGTTAGATATTTCTTTAATGCAATAGAACATCTTTTGATTCTAGATGTACAAATAATGTATGACATAGTGAGGCATGCATGATTGAGATCTCATATTTCATCAACTCAAGACAAACATCATATTTCAAAATTGTGATTTCATGATCAAAATCAATGGAAGGTTACCCTAATACACATGAGAGCTCATCCCTAGTCATTGTATCGGGGGTGATCTCAAGATCTAAATAGGTTTATTAGAGTCAAAATTAAGACCAATAATCATGATTCAAGATTCCATAAATCAACATTGAGTCAAAGTTTGCACATCAAAGTCATAGGTCTAAACATTTTGAAGCAAGTGTTTATATTCTTATTTAGACCTTATGGGGATCATCCATATATATACAATAATAAAGCAATATTTTTATAACACTCATCAATTTTATTATCATGGTATCAAGGTTTATGAATGATTTAGACCCATGTCATTCTAGGAATTTAACTGCAAGCTATAGTCAACATCATCATATTTCAATATCATCATTAAATCGAGATTTAAGATTGAGTATCAATATCATCACAAATTTGATCTATTAGATACTTACATCAAGAAGTCTTTAAGATTGAGTATCAATATCATCATAGATTTGATCTATTAGATACTTACATCAAGAAGTCAAAATAACATGAAGGGGTTACCTTTGCGAATTTGAAATAATCAATAAGGTGAAAAATTAGAGGCAATCATAATAGGGATGTGACCTACGTTAGGGGAGTCATAAGTAAAACTACCAACTTAGCATAGCATATTTGTTCTCGTAGTCATGAACCTTCAATCATAGAAAAATAGGGGGCATCAAATATCAAATTGTACTTCGTAACATCAAGACACCTAGGTTATGATCATAAAGGGGTGATAATGTTTCAATATTTTGCAAGATCAAGGTCATAATTGCATTCCCTCACTTTCATGATCAAGGTAAGATTATATTTTGGAAATCAAGAAGTCAAATATGACACTGAAGATTTAGATCACAATACGGAAAGATTAAGATTTGTATCCATCATATAATTCAAAATCAACCCTACAAAGTGGCATAAACAACAATAAGGGAAAAAATCCTCTTGTATCAAAGTTTCTCCATCAATATTTTGAGGGTTCAAATGCATAATCATTTTCAAAGCATGACCATGATACATATCAAATATGGGAAAGATTACTTAATTTTATTTGAGGTTTAATCAACAGTAGGGAAACATGGACTTAATGAAATAAGGACATCATCAACAATTAAGTATCATGTATAAATCCTCCTTATTTCTTCATATTAATATTATTATCATTTTACCTCAAACATAAAAAACATATAGACAAGATTTGGAATTACATGATCTAAGGGGTCATACAAGAGTTCTTGACTTCAAGAATACTTTGGTTACTTATAATTGAGTATTTAGATTAAGGCCAAATCATGGCATCATCACCATTTTACTCAAATATTAACCAATTCATTTGAATTTTAGTTTTCCCCATACATAAGCTACCCATAATCGGGAGATCATGTGATTAATAGTCATGTCAGAGAGAGAGATCAAATGAGGATATGAGAATCTAACTAATCATAATATAATGGGTGGCTTAGGGTAGTCCTTAAAGAAGAGATGAGATTCTAGAATACTCTCTAAGCTTTGTCAGTGAGAAGCCCAGTCCAATATTGTATCTACTTTGGATAGGTATGTGTGCAGAGGAACCTCAATCACTGAAATAGGAAGATAAGAGGTGATTACCATCCAAAATTTCCATGTTTATCACCATACCTATTGCCTTAGTTTCACCACTATGGATTTTGGTACTTCCTAGGGTCATATGAGTGATAGGGTTAGTAAATATGCATAGAGGATATGTGCTTTCTTTAACACCATTTTTCATAGAACCATTTATTATTCAAATACAAACCCCTAATGGCTAGACAACCAAAGGAGAGAGGAAGCTATCATTTGTCCCTAGAATGGATTGCATAACATATGTGAGAATAAAACCACAATCAACAACATATAATAACTATTTAGAATTATTAGTAATTTATAATAATATAGTACTCAATCATGTTTATATGAGCTAGAAAAGGTTGAGGGAGAGGTCAAGGTAGAGGGAGAGGGCTAGAGCATCATATTGACGGTGTAAGGGGAGGGGATAGTGATGAGTGAGTCAATCACGTCAACACCTCATCTTGACCCGATGTAGCTGGAGGAGAGGGACAACTGGAGATCCCCTACATAAAATCTATCACATGATCTGTAAAGAGTGGGACCCCATAGTAGACCCACACAAATTGTATAATAACAATGAGCCATATACAGATTAAGCAACATAAAATATAACCATTTACAAAGTTACAAAATGTGTCATGTACATAGGTTTCTCACCCTAAGGGTGGTATATAAAAATGAAAATATTGCATCTACTTTCACAAGAGACCCAATTTAGAGGGAAACCTGACCATTCCAAGCTATCCTCAAGCGGACTTCATGTATAAAATCTTCATGTGTCCATGTCCTTCAAAGCACTTATACCGGGGTAGCTATAGCAACACTCAGAAAACGGATAAAAAGGGCATGCATTAGTAACAACTAGTATATGTCCACAATATAAAATATTTTTGACATTTTAAGAAGGAAGTGCAAAATGGAGTTCCTATAGTAGGGGCTAATTGAATTTAGGTAGAGAATGAATTTCAAGAGAATGAGGCATTTAAATTTTAGAGCACAATATTTGAGAAAAAGTCTTGCCATTATTCACAATTCACATCAATCAAATACACTCACATGCAGATATAATTAGATGAAACAACTATGGCATGATCAAGACACCACTAGATCTTTGGCCTAATGGGTGGAAAGATGCACCCTGGGTGGAAAGACACGCCCATGTATATATAAGAGGTGGAAAGACACATCTCGGGCAGAAATATACATCCTAATGGTTGTGCACATGCACCATACAATAGATATCTAGAGAAATGATCAAACATGCATAAATAGAGTGACAAGATATGTTATAAGTAATCAATCATATTTTCAAGTCCAAATAGCAATGCATATGGGGTCAAAGACCCAAGGCAACAAGATATTTATCAATTTTAGAGAATAAGAAATTTCACTCTGGAACAAATAAAAGGCCACTTAATAAGAATGCCTCATTATAGGAATATGTTATCCAGGTTAATGCCCAAAACACATACCTTGTCTTCACGTCAAAAGGTAAATTTAATGGATATATTTGGTCCATGAAGTCAAGTTTACCCTAAGAACACATTAGGTATGTCAGTAAAACCAAAGCGAACATGTATATACATTCTATTATATATTTTCATAATTTTCTTATCCTAGTCCCCTTCACCTAATACCATATTAGGATTTTTAGTCTGATTTGTGAATATATGATTCATTAGATATCTATTTCAGTAATAAGGTTGATATTAAGTCACATAAGCCTAAGTATAGCTATGTTGCATATATATATATATATATATATATATATATATATATATATATATATATATATATATATATATATATATATATATATATATATATATATATATATATATATATATAAGGGTGTTCATTCAATACCTATGTGGGTAGCTACCCAATCCAAACTGGGTTACTTTTTTTGGTGTTTCTTACTTTACACATGTATAGGGTTACTTTACCTTGAGAACTATTACTTTTCATGCATAAATAGTTACATTTGTAACAACTATAACAAATATACAATTACATATTTATTCCAAAAAAATTACTGTGTATTTTGCACAGTTTTACTTTTTGAATCAAATAGTTACTTTTTTGTCCATAGAGTTAATTTTCCGACTATATAGTTACTTTTGCGTGGTATGGGTATTGAATTCTAGGCTACCACATAGGTATTAAAGATAATCCTATATATATAATGTGTGTGTGTGCGAGTAATCATACATCTTCTATAGATTATGTATTTTAATGTCCTTCTCATTATTGAGCACAAAGGTACTATTCAATGGATTGCTAGGTTTTATATTCCAGATAGACTCATAAATGAATTATTAGTGCTTCTCATGATACAATTTGCTTGTACGAACACAAGCATACTCCATATGATAATATGAACTAGATTTATATTTGGACTGGACTCACATTTCATATATTTTCAAAATTTATATTCATCCGCATACATTATGAAAGTATATTGTATTTTCTATTTTATACCTTTAGTTTAAATAAGACATATGATTCCTACTATCATAAATAGACACACAATTCTAGGGTTTATAGATCTTATACAATAAACACTGAGGTAATACAAATAGGTTAGAAATCAAAGTCGTGGGAAGATGTAATATGCTTACTATTTGTTCCTCTAATAATATGTCTACAATTTGATATCACAGTAGAGATAGGATTGATCCCCACTTCCTTCCTTTGAAGAGTTGTGTGAATATAACTTTTAGGGTGATGATTATTTATGGAAGCAACAAGGTTTGATTCCAGCGCATAAGAAGTCACTTTGGTCTCAACGACGATAAGGTCTTCCATGACCATCAGGTCTGTAGGTTTGTTGATGGTGGCAAGCTCCCAAACACTTGTAGTGTTTGATGAGGTATGACAAGTATGCACATCAGACGCTATTGCTATCTGCCAGAGTGGTCGCCAACCATCGTCCCTATGGACAGTGTCTCCATCTTTGCTACAATAGTGACTTGCATGAGAAAGAAAGATGGAGGCAGTAGAGGTGGTTGTAGGCACATGGAGATGAAATTCCTCAAGGATTTCATGATTATGATGACCATGTAGAGGCTGTTCGCAATTGGTGGTGTCACGTTAGGTTGTTACGGAAGATGAGTGGGTACAGATAGTGTTACAACCCCAAATTTTGGGTTCATTTTCTGAGAAATGTAATTTTTCATATTAAAGATAAATGAACAAATAAAGATTGACTACATGAATTTCGTTACAATAGCCTTGATGATTGCTTTGTGGGCTTTATTAGATATTGGGCCTAATAACAAGGAAATTCAATTAGTAAGTGAATAATTAAGTTTTTGAGAAAAGAAAAGTGTGGAAACCTCCAGAAGGCAAAAGAATATAATCCAAATTTGGATTTTGTGTCACATGGGTTCCTTGGATTCCAAGGAGTCCAAAGTTGCAAAGAAAAAGCAATAAGAAAAGAAAAGATTAATTAAATATTTCTTTATTAAGAAAGAAATTGAGAATAATGATAAAATGTGGAAAACATGTGGAAAAAGGTATAATTGAGTTATCTTGGTGGATTTTCGTATCCAAAGGATTCCTAATGATAAAAGGAACTCCAAATAAGGAAATAAAAGAGAGATAAAGAGAAATTCTCAAAAAGATATATTTTAATAAAGAAAAAGTAAGATAATAAGAAAAGGGATGAAAGATAAGGAAAGAGACTAAGGAAATATTTCGAAGAGGGGATTTCGAGCCATTAAGGTTCCTTGAGGTTTAAGGAAACTTAGAAAAATAATTTAATAGCAAAGGAAAGAGAAAATAGGTGAGAAATATACTTAATTGAGTAATATCTTGCACCTGAAGAAAAGGAACCTTTTCTTTTAGATAATGAGCCCAAATTTGGGATAGAGGTAGAAAAAGACATTATTAAGTTTTCCTCAAAATTGGGATTAATTAGACACTCGGTTTGGGAGTTGTGGCTTTTACAAATTTCCCTAAAGTGTTGTGATTGTAATAAATGTCACACTTTTCCGATTTAAATGAAAATAGAAGGAGATGGCGCCAGCCGTTGGATTGAGATCTGACGCTTTCTGTGCGTCTCCTTCCTTGAATCAGAAAAGGAAAGGGGGTCGCATAACAGGGGGACCTATCCCTCGATTTTCTCATAAATCCGATGCATGTGCATCTGAGGAATGGGTTCCAGTGGGTTTGGGAGAGAATTTCGCACCTTTTAGACCTAGTTTTGCTAGGTTTTGTGGTTGTTTCAAGAAATGCCTAAATCCCATCGAGACAAGGCTTGGTGGCAGGTTGGGGGAGCCATCCCTAGACCCCCATGCATATATATAGACCCCTCTCAACTTATTTTTCCCTAACGGACCAAGACGACACCTTCGCCCGCTCCCTACTGATCTAAGTTGAAGAAATCATTTATCTCCAGCTAGCTCTCCATGCGGTGCCACCGCGTAGCCTGCTGATGGGTCAAGCCAGGGACGAAGAGCAGAAGCCCTTCGATTGATGCCCATCGTGGAACCATCGCTAGTGGGTGCAAGCATCGTAGGCTTGCTGGTCTGTCACGGTTTCAAACCAGCTGCTAGTGGGTGCAAGCATCGTAGGCCATGTGATCTCAGTCGGTCAAAGATGACTGAGGATCCAACGGCTCCCGTTTTACCAAATTAACAAAGTAAGTCGTTCCTCTGTCCAATATTCAAGAAAAAGGTGAAATATTGTATAAATCATTAAAAATAGATCCTTTGGCCAAAAAATGCAAATAAGTAGTGCGTTTTTATCAGAAAAATGCGTAGAACATGATAAAAATGATAGTAGAGCCTATTTGTAAATGATTTTCAAGAAGTATAGGGTTTTTCATCTTTTAATGCATTAAGTAATGGAAAAACCCTAGAAAGAGATAAAAGTAATCATGATGAATCTTGATTTTGGTTTTTGATCAAAGTAAACATGTTAAGAATAAAGAAAAGAGTAAAATCATAAAAGGATGATTAATATGTTTCTTTTAGGGTTTTTGTGATCATGAACATGGTTTAATGGGATAAAAACCCTAATTTGGGAAAGCATGAGTTTTAATGGTTATAATTTGAAAATTTCCAGTATACAATTGAAATATAGTGATTCTTGAACATAGGTTGGATTAAAGAATCCTTACTAAAGATAATGGAGAATTAGGGTTAAGTTCATAATACTTAATTGATGAAATTGAGTAATTTCAACCTAATAGATATTAAAGGTGTTAAATGGTGGTTCTAAGTTCCTAATTATGGGTAAATACCCTTAATATAGTAATTAGGGTTTTCTAATGGATAAAAGGTGGATTTAATGATATATAAAATTCATTTGCAAATTAGGCCATAATGAACTATGGATTGATGATAAATGAGTATAATGATCTTGACATGAATTAAAAGGATAAAAATGGTAGTTTTAATATAAAAGAGGCATAATGGGCTTAATTAATGTTTAAGTATGCCTTTAATTTGAAATTAGGGTTTGTAAGTAATTGAATAGAACTAGGGTTTGAAATAGTAAATGAAGTGAAACCCTAATTGCAAAGTAAACCCTAAAAAGAGGAATAAATCCTAAAAAGGAATAGAAACCATAAGTAGCAAGATGGTTTGGATAGTTTTTGATAAAAAGGAAATTGGATGTATATTTCAGGATTTGAACTGTGTACTTGCTTGTTTGGACTATTCCTGCATTTGAGTTTGCCTGACAGGTATGTGGTTATGCTTATGATTATCTCGCATTAGTTTTTCGAGGATTTTATTGATGTTTACATCGTGGCTTGAATTAATTGTTGGATGAATTTAATTCATGAAAATTATAATGTGAATATGATTATCACATAAGAAATGTGCCTACTAGCTCAGATCCTAGTCCCCTCTGTAGCCTAATGGATTGACCTAGTACATGGCTACCAATGGGGTAGGCCCATCAGGTCATTGAATGACTTAGTGCATGGCTACCAATGGGGTAGGACCATCAAGTCATCATGAGTCAGGGATTGGGCCACCTTTGGGTAGGGCCATGTGACTCCATAACCCTAGGTATTGGCTACCTGTGTGGTAGGGCCATGGGGGTAAGGATCTACCCTATGAGAGAGGTAGTATCCATGTCAACTGTAGGGATAGCACAGAGATAGGGGATAGGCAAGGATTAAGTAGAATTGCTTAAAATGTAATTTTGGATGTTAAATGAGATTTGGATGACTACATTGTTAACATAGTTGCACAATTATTGTTTCCCCCACATACCAGCTTCTTGCTGACCGACGTTTTGTTTGTCGGCATTTTAGGTACAATGAAAAGAACAAACAGTAAAGTGGCATATGTGGAATTAAATGAGAATTAACGTGCACATGAGGATTAGTTAGATCAATATCTTCATGGTTAGAAGTTTAGAAGTCCCAGTTTTAAATAGGTAAGTAAAGTTTTATTTTATACCAGTTTTTAGTTTAGTTGGTAACGTTTATTAACTATTATTGATTATTTGTCGAACCTTTGATCCGGGTTATTGGTTAATGGCTATGACCTTTCGGTCTCCCTTAATTGGGGGTTACCGAGAGGTGGGGTCTCTACAATTGGTATCAGAGCATAGGTTCCTCATTTAATCATTAATAATTATTAAATTTTACAAATTTTGTAGAACCCAAGGGAGTTATTAGAGGACTATCTAAAAAGTCAGAGGTGTCTAGAAAAGGATCACGACCGAGGGCTAGCAATATTTTCCTCCACACCGCTAGTCAGAATACAAGGACTCCCAGATCTGTGTGACTGCCTGGCCAAAGTCTTAGGGTATGAATCAAAATAAGATACCTTTAGGACTCTCTCATCTTGTTCATCCCTTCTCAACTCAAATTCTATTAAGGATCTTAAGGATTAGGGTTTTCTCTCTTTTCCTCACCCTCTTGAGGTATGGGTAAGGTTGATAAGGATTAAGGAATCCTCCACCAAATTAATAAAAGCATGTAAATAAGATGTCACGGACATAAGTTTAATAGAATAAGCGTAAATGAATAGATACATGCTTAGGTCGTATGACACAATTTGTCATTACCCTTAGGAGAGACCTGAGGATAGACTTCATTGGAAGGAGGATGAGTAGAGAGAGTTAGTCTTGGAGGAAGAGACCTCTATTAAAAGTAGAGACCTAGCACATCCTCTGAGGATGATGTTAACCCTAACCCTAAGTGGAGGATAGAGAGAGATGACATGAAGAGTTGGATGCCATGGTTGACTGGGTGTTTGGATACACATGCCTTTGGATTGCCATACGAGCCGTGAGAGGTTGGATAACCTAGTACCTTTGGCGACCCAACCCTGGATAAGGGATCATGATGGATGGCTTATGAGATAAGCATAAGGGAATTATTGAGCAAACATAAGTTCGAGCATAAGCTTCACCCACATAGGGGTATGCTGGTAAGCTTGATCCAACTTCATGTAGTGAGACTGGATGTGGAGTTAGATCTAGAGAGAGAAAGAAGGACCCAAGAAAGAACGTTGGAAGCTTAAATTCTGAGACATGAGGAATAGTGGGGAGTTGAGGATGATGTGACCTAAGTGGATGATAGAGGTTGCCTCATACTCGATCCTTGGAGGCTTATGATATCTTGGTTGCCTTTAGAGGAACTAAGCCCTAGGGAGAGGATGATGCTTTTGGTACCTATGTGCCTATGGTATAAGTGTTTACCTACTAAGATGAGACAAAGAGTGCCTTAGACCCTGAGGAGGTTTAGGTAACCAGGTTGTGAGGCCTTGTACCTAGTTGGTTGTCCTGGAAGAGGACTCAACTCCGATGTGTTGCTCGAGTAGAAGGATCATGGAAGTACATGACCTACCTTGGACATGCTTGATTTGTGGTTAAGAGATTGAGCACACAGTCGGACACCCAAAGGTGAACCTAGGGTTCCTAGGCTTAAGAGGGGAAGCAGTGTATCCGATGTTCATGATGAGATTTGAGTCTTGATAGTTTCGAGCATGGTACTCCTCATGTGTAGAGGTAAAGGAAACCCCTTAAGTTAAGGGTATGCTTGATGAACCCCTCACAACTAAGTTGATCTAAGAGAACAAATATGACCTAGCATGGTTTAATAGGTGGTCTGTTTGTGCTTTAGTAGCTGTTGGGTTAGGCGTGCTCATGTGGATGTATACCCTAAACATAAGGACGTTTGTGACTGTTGTTATCAAGGTATAGTTTCCTCCCATACTGGGACATGGACCCTTTTGTAGGGTGTATACCAGTTTTGTCGAGGTTTCAGAGGATCTTGAGAAGCTAAGTGAAGAGTACATGGCATGAGAATGAACCTATAGACCGTAGATAACCATCTCTATGTGCATGTGGGGGTGTTACCATGGAGGTAACCAGTATGGAGCCTGACTAAGGTAGGCAGGTCACCATGATCCCTGAGAAAGGATGAAAGACATCCCAAGAATGCAGAGAGAGATGATGAAGGATTGGGTAAGGTTCTAAGTTGAACATGTACTATGATATAATCCTAAGTCTATCCTAGGGTCAGGTAGGGATAAGACTGATGGAAGTAGGAGTTGCCTAATTCCCTAGTTGCACATGACCATAGGGTCGGGAGGTAACATCTATCATTATCTGAGGGCCATGGGTTAGGAGATTGATCACCGTCATGAACTGATGGGACCCAAAGGGCAGATGAGTAGGGCACTCTCTGATGCATGAGGGAAGAGGGATGACCCCAAAAATGCCAGATCCCTATAGACCTGGAGGAGATGACCAAGGATTATGTGGTGACCCAAGTAGGTTCGAGACCAGTTTTCCATGGAAGTAACTTTGATATTGAGATGATTGTGATGTAGAGACATAAGTTGCACGTTTCAACTTAGATTTGAAGGTGTACTACCAATGTGGGTTGTACCATCTCTACTCTTAGAATAGGGAGAACTTTGTATTTGGACGGCCGCCAAATGCTTATTTCTTCTTGTTATGGGAGTGAGAGATAGGACAGTATGCATGCCATACACCAAGGGTAAAGATGACGTGAGTTGGAACGTTGCTATAAGGAATGCGGATAGAGATGATAACGTGCCCTGGTGGAGTGAATGATACATGGACAAGTACAAATGATAAAAGTATTAAGATAATCACCTTGTAACGATGTTCCTAGTAGAAGCTTTGTGGAATTTGCAAGTTATACAAGGTTGAGTTTGATCACCAGGTGGATGAGCTAAGAGTTTCTTGATGAAGATAAACCTAGAGTTTGAGATGAGATGATAAGTATAATACATGGAGGATGAAAGGCGATAATGAATGCTCTAGTTGAGATATAGTTGCCTAGTTTATCTGGAAGCTAGAAGAAGGTGAGGTTGCTAGGCTAACCTTAAGTTGAGGGAAAGAGATAAGTTTGGCTAACACCCAGATGTATCAATAGTGGTTAATTAAGTTAATGGTTGTTTGGTTAGCCAGCCTGGTCCTTGATGTGTTAGAAGGATGGTTGTAGAACCTCAGATACACTTCTTTGGATAGGAAGGTAATACAACCCTGATGAGAGTGGTTTAGGGTTTCTGAGGAATCATGATATATAGGAAATCATGATTTTAAGATCACCACACACCATGAAACTACAAAGATAGTAAGTGATAGTAGGACTTTGGATGCTTAAAACAAAGTTGCATGTAGCATGTGGCCATGCAAGCTAGGAGGCGAAGGACGAACACCAGTAACCCAGTGTATAGATATAGAGGATAAAAGAGTCCCTGAGAGGGAATGGGAGTTCATCACTATGGATGATGTGGAAGGTCTCCCCTAGACCATGGAAGGTCAAGATGCAATATGGGTTATGGTAGATCTCCTTACCTAGATGAAATGAGAAAGAAAGAGTACTGTCACAGGACAGATCCGATTGAACTACTTATAAGGGAGAGATGGTTCAACTACACCATGATGCGAGTTCAAAGTTTTTGAGTATTACCTAAAGATTCACTTCCATGAGGTGGAAGTAGATACATGAAGAACTCGATGATAGAACAGTTTATCACTACTAACTAATGGTTAGTATGATCCAGACTAGAGGGTCTGATAAGAGCATGTGTGCTCATTCAGGATGATACATAGAGATAGTTCTTGTGATGTGACATTAGCCACCATAGCTTTATCGGGATGCAAGCAGTTCTATAAGGAGGTTGTGTCGGTCACCACTTCATTATGATGATGTTGGTGAAGGAGGCCTCATGAAGGTCAGAAAAGAACCACAGTGTGTGCAGATGAAGTCGCTTGGTCATGCAATGGCTGAGAGAGAGCCCAAGGGTGACATGAGTCATGAGCTGATGCAAAGCAGACTGACATGCAGTTCACTGTGGGAGAATATAATGTGAAATCTGACCCCTCTGAGGTACAACTGAGAAAGTTGAGTCCCCGATATATGAGTCCATTTGAGATGGATTGGTGGAGGTGGTTGTGTTTATCCTTGCCCCTCAGGATAACATGATGTGTAATGTGTTCCATGAGTCTGATCTAGAGAACTATGTGAGGTACCCAAGCCATGTGCTGAGCCTAGAACCTATTCAGCTTTTGAGAGGCTGAAATGTCCTGAGTCACCTATGAGGGTACGATATACCAAGGTAAGAAAGAACTCAGATGGAAGAACATGAGATGATGAAGGTTCTTGGGAAGCACCATGGAAAGAGTGAAGCCACATGGGAGCCCTGATGGACGTATGAAAGGCTTATCCTGAGCTGTTTGTTTGCTTGATGGAATTTTGAGGACAAAATTCGTATAAGAGGGGAAGGATGTTACAATCCTAAATTTTGGGTTCATTTGCTGAGAAATGTAATTTCTCATATTAAAGATAAATAAACAAATAAAGATTGACTACATGAATTTTGTTACAATAGCCTTGATGATTGCTTTGTGGGCTTTATTGGCTATTGGGCCCAATAATAAGGAAATTCAATTAGTAAGTTAATAATTAAGTTTTTGAGAAAAGAAAAGTGTGGAAACCTCCCGAAGGCAAAAGAATATAATCAAAAGTTGGATTTCGTGCCACATGGGTTCCTTGGGTTCCAAGGAGTCCAAAGTTGCAAAGAAAAAGCAATAAGAAAAGAAAAGATTAATTAAGTATTTCTTTATTAAGAAGGAAATTGAGAATCATGATAAAATGTGGAAAACATGTGGAAAAAGGTATAATTGAGTTATCTTGGTGGATTTTCGTATCCAAAGGATTCCTAATGTTAAAAGGAACTCCAAATAAGGAAATAAAAGAGAGATAAAGAGAAATTCTCAAAAAGAGATATTTTAATAAAGAAAAAGTAAGATAATAAGAAAAGGGATGAAAGATAAGGAAAGAGGCTAAGGAAATATTCCCAAGAGGGGATTTCGAGCCATTAAGGTTCCTTGACATTCAAGGAAACTCAGAAAAATAATTTAATAGCAAATGAAAGAGAAAATAGGTGAGAAATATACTTAATTGAGTAATATCTTCACCCGAAGAAACGGCACCTTTTATTTTATATAATGAGCCCAAATTTGGCAGAGAGGTAGATAAAGACATTATTAAGTTTCCCTCAAAATTGGGATTAATTGTACACTCGGTTTGGGAGTTATGGATTTTACAAATTTCCCTAAAGTGCTGTGATTGTAATAAATGTCACACTTTTCCGATTTAAATGAAAATATTAGGCCTTTGCTGGTCCCTTTGTTCTTCAATTGCTCCAAAACCTGCGGACATCACGTCCCCAGCCATGCATTGGGAAAAACAATCATTAGAGTAAGTGGCATGAGTATTCTAAAATATACATTGCTAAGGAATTGAAATATTACAAAATATTCTTGAACATCATAAATATGAAATGAACATTTAACTCTGATTAAATCTAGAAACATATTATCTCTTATTACTCAAACTCTTATTTTCTATTCTTTCTTTTCTGGAGACCTATACTCTGGGTCTCATGGCCTACGCCAAAGTGTCTGGATCATAAATATCTTATCTGAATTCCTCTCATCACACTCGTGGATGAGATTACAGACATGCTCTAATCTTAAGTATCTTTTACTTACGATTTTTAATCTATTTGTGTCCACCATTATAAAATAAGTCCTCCTCTGTTGACACTGAAGTGTCCTCTATGGTGCAATGCACCCTCTGTTGGCACAACGTGCCCTCTGTTGACACAGAAGTGTCCTCTATGGTGCAACGCACCCTCTGTTGGCATAACATGCCCTCTGTGACACCCGCAGTGTCTGGCGCAACGCGCCCTCTAAATTGTCCCGGGACTCTCTGGTGAGGACTTATTATATAATGTATTATGTGAAGGTTTTGAATTAATTATCTTAAGTCTATCTTTACTAAACTCTGAATCTGAACTTATCTGAAACTGAGTACTCAACACGTACTTCGTTTTGAATCTGAAATCTGAATGTGAATCTCTGCTCTTTAAAATCTGAATCTGAATCTTTGCTCTTATATTATGCACTAAATCTATATCTGAATGAAAACATGTACCTCAATTACTACATAATTGAGAATGGGTCCATAACCCTTATCATGTATCTTTATTCTATATCAGTCTACCCCTACAATGAGTAGTCCAAGTCTGACTCTAAACCTGATGTTCTCATTATATGGGTAAAGTTTATTCTGGAACTCTGAGTTGGTCAAATTACTTTACTTATACCAATTATATGATAAATAAATCTAATGTCTTATGAGAAAGGATCTGAACTAAATATGGATATACAAAGTATATGAGAGTTCTCAAGTATCAAATATCTATAAGAATGTTATTTCTGACAAGGTGACTCAATTTCTATAAAATCTCATTATGTCTGATCTCAATACACTCGTATAACTTAAATCTTAAATCTTAAAGTAGAAATCATATAAAGTCTCATCCTACGATCTTAATCATGACTTAATGTCTCATAATTTGATAATATCATCATAAACTCATGTTACAACATATTCAGATCCCAATAGTACCTTTATCTTGAAAATTGGGCCATGGTCTACCATGTACATCACTCATATTCTCACATGATATTTAACTTCTTAAACACTAATCTTGCTAAGGAATCCATTTCACTGCTTAATTCTTATATCGCTACATATATAAGAAACCTTGATGACATGTTCCTACTTGAATTCTTATCAAACCATTATATCTATTAATGAGCGGAATCTTAACAATATGTTCTACTTGAAATCTCAATACCTGATTACATATATGTATATATAAGGGGCACTACTAACATATTTATACTTAAAATCCTAATACATGGTTATATCACATAACCATGGGAGGGTGGCAGACTTATTTTTGTTTCATATCTCGTAGTCTTGAGTATCCATATTGAATATCTTTAAGGAATATGATAGAAATATATGCTCTTATCCTTCTTATGAACTTAACTCGTGATCTAGAATCATTCCGTGAATCATCACTACTTAAGGTGTTGAGTATATGAAATTCTACAATCATCAGGACATAAAATCTTTCTTACATATTTAACGTAGAATGTAGGGCATGAAGGTCTTATCTAAGAAGCATGTAAATGTACTTGGTTTGATAAACATAAATACTCATGGGCATGAACCACTTACCTCTTGTACAGATGGCATCGATAAGGAAGTCTCGACTCCAAGTTACATAACTTTAATAATCTGGATATCATCATAGTTTTATCAGTCCAAGCCTATATTCTCTCTTTCTATTTCTAAATCTCAAAACCCCATCTTCCTAACTACATATACCAACTTAGGGTTCTTATTTAGACTAAAAATAACTTTAATCTAAAATCACCATAAAATCTTGGCGTTAAAATAAAAAAAAACTCATACTATATAATAAGTATTATCTTTATACTCAAATAAGACATAAATCGTCTTATGCATTAATATGAACATATACTTCATATAATGAGAATAATTCTCAAACATAGTCACATATTCTAAACTTATCGACTCAATTAGGAAATCAAAGTAGAATACCATCACATTACTAATATCAGACCGAATTGGCCATACATATGTCACTTATAGTGTTAGGATAATCATTTATTATTCTTTCATAATGGCTACTCGTCTAAAACTAAATACTAATATTATAGCACAAGAAACTTCATCAAATCTCTAGAAAAGTATTCATATAATGTATGAATGACCATGTGTTAAAATATCAGGTCATTTAAAAATCATATCATGGGTGAAATACCCAAAATACCCTTATTAGGGTTTATATCAAAATCTCAATAAAACTTCATATAATAGAGATCAGACTTTGAAATCATGTTAAGAATATCATAATACACATTCAATAAAATGTACATGAATTTCTAAATTCGTTTGCTATTTTTAATTGACAAAACATCAAAATCATTTAGTTTTAGCTACCCAACACATAATAAATAACATACGTCCAAAACACATCCTAGAGATATTTTTAGAATATAGTACCTTCGAAAAGCTTTCTATTGATACCTTATATGTCCAGAAAGGATAATGAAATCTCAAGTTATGATTTTTTGTATATGTTACCTCATCATCCATTCTTGGCCTTCGGAAGTCGATCCAACGGCTTAGGGGCATCATCAAATTTCCTCAGCCCAGGCGGATCTGCCTTCTTCACCCGATGGAAAGGGGGAGTTTTCCCCTGTTTCACGCCCAAAACAGAATGGCGGTTTGGAGAGCCCGGCGGCTGGTGACCATGGCATCCGTACGCGAGGTGAAGCCCTCTTTGGCTGCGGCTTGGCTCGCTTGGATGGGTGGCGCCGCCGATGGTAAAGGAAGGGGGCACAATCAAAGGTCAAAGTGGAAGAATCGATAGCCGCCGCCTATAGTCGGCCTATCCATCCCCCCCCTCGATCTCCTTTTCTACTTCACTGTTTTGTGTTAAACCCTAGATCTAGGCGTGTGACAGCCTACCCTAGAGATTTGTGTTGTTTTTATAGCCTCCGATCCGAAGACGGCTGTGTGGATTCCTCCCTTCAAGGAGGCTCTGCTCGGACCCTGAAAATAGGGGCCGCGGCCTCCAGTCCGCGTGGACTGGGGTCGCCCCCTTTTTTTATTTTCTTCTTCTTTTGCATAAAAGTCCACATTAAAGAAATAATTATTATGTCCACATACTAATTTTATTTGAGTCCAAACTTTGGAATTGAGATGGTCTTTTCATTATCTTTCTTTGAGTATGAGATTAGGTCAAAACTAAATAGATAGACACTCCACATTTACTTTTTAAGTAAAAACTAGATAAATACCAAATTAATTATCTAGGTCTCTAGATAATTTAAAATCATTCAAAATTTTACTGATAACCTTACATTTCAATTCTACATCTATGAAAAATATCTTGAGCATTTATCATGACCATGAAACACTAAATCTCCAAATTTGCACTCCAAGGACCCATATGTAAGCTATGATTGGCCCAAATGAGCTAAAATTGGACTCTCGGGCACATGGCGCATTCCATGGTCTTACAAAGGGTCCATGAGCTTAATTATATTCCAAATCATGAAGATAAGTCTTAAATCAATATAATTTCTCAATTGAAGCTCGAGTATGACTGGTGTGAGATCAATATCTCTTTAGTTACATAACATGAAGACCTAAGCTAGGTCTAAGGCTCAAACCATGAACTGGACTCATCATATTATATATTCGTCGCCTTATTGTTCATAGGAATAATTCATTTGTATTCATATACAACCGACTACAATCATACACATTTAAGTCATTATGTGTATATTGGTTGATGAGATGGCTTGTATTACACATTTTGTGAACTTAATTATGTACCTATCTATGATTATGTTCATTACATCCCTTGGAATGCCTTTACGAGCAAACCTCACATTAAAGGCTTACTTTAGCTATGAAATTGAGGATGTTACATCATCTGTGTCTAAGCTTACTCATTCTGCCTCGTCCTGGTCAGGGAAGGAAGGCGCCGACATGTCGAGCGTGGAGAGAGGTGGGGCAGTTTTTGTGGGCGGGCTTGCGCTGGTTCCTAATATACATTGTTGGAATTCAGCGTAAGCCACGTCTTTGGCTGACTCCCCGATGGACCCCAGAGTGGAATAATCAAGGAATTGGTCCCCATATGACATGTTAACATTATCATTGTGTGGGGACTTGGGGTGATGTTCACCGTCATGGTGGCCTTTGTCGGAACCTTTGTGAGAAGGTTCTGCTGTATTGCCTGGGTCCTCTCCGTCATCAGATTTATCACCTGAGGAGGTGGTATCATTGTTCGAGTCAGCAGATGAGTCGGAGTCTTCTTCTTCTTTGTCACTATCGCCATCCTTATCGGCCGCTGCCTTGTCTACTGTCTTTTTACTTGCGGTCTTTTTGCACCGCCAATGGGTGGCTTGTAACTCATCGAAAGCCACTTGCAGATGCTCGTGTGTTTCGAGCAGTGCATCATGGGATTCTTTGAGGTCATTATATCGACCCTCGGTGGAGAGGAGACGTGATGTTAGATCTGTAACTTGAGCACGCAGCTACTGGATGTCATTATTAGTTGACTCCTCTTGGCGATTATGTAGCTGTGTGAGGGTGTTGTTGATGGTGTCCAAGCGCATGCTCAGAACTGCTTGTTGTTGCTGGAGCTCACAGAGAGTCTCAAGCAGAGGTTGAGTCTGCATAGAGATCTCATCGACTTGCTTTTCCGTCGCTTCTTGCTGGCGCATCGCTCCAAGGAATAGATTCGGCAAGTTATTGTAGTGGCTGTTGATGTGCTCAACTTGTGTAGCCACCTCATTTTGTCATTGCTGAAACCCTTGGAGGATGTTGGGCAAGGCTCTGTTCTGCTCGTCGATCGTGGCCACCTGTTTCGATATTCCCTGCACACAAGAAAAAATAGAATGTAAAATGTTAGAAGGATCGGTGAGGAGGTTTTGGATGGCGTCGAATTGACGGCCAAATTCCTCACTGATATTGGCAAAAGAGACCCCAGAGGCGGAAGGGTGGGGTGGCTGGGGTCTATGTGGGAGGGTGGTAGTGCCTTGCGGAAGAGACACTGAGGATGCCTCGAACTACGTGGTGACTATGGATGGAGTCACCAGCGGTGTCGGGGTGGTGGTGGATGTGAAAGGTGGTGGTATCTGGGGTGAAAGCGGTGGGAGTGATAGAGATGGGGTAGAAACTGTGGAGGGGAATAGGAAAGTGGTAAAGTCAGGCATAGGAGTGGAGAAGGGAGAGCCCGAAGGAAAAAGGGGTGAAGAAGAGGATGTGAATGGTTGTGCGAATGTGGTGAAGAATGGAGGAGTGGTAGATGTTGGAAAGGTGGAAGGTGGAGTGGTGGTGGCGGTTAGATGGTCATGTAGACTCTGAATGAAAGAATCGATTGATGAGTTGGTTAAGACTTCTTCATGGAGGGTCTTGGCCTCTGGATTTGGCTTTGATGTTGGTGTCCCCGACAACTGTTGTGCCTGCAATTGCCTTCTGGAAGGTTGTTTGACATGTATTTTTGATGGTCGATCTGTCGGGGCTGTGATACTGAGCTCTGTTTGTCCCGCTTTTGCTTTCTTGTCGGCCACTTTAACCAAAGCTAAGAGTTGTGTAATCTCCTCGTCAGAGAAGAGGATCTTTTCTGTGTCATAGTTTGCAAGCTCTAGAAGAGGGAGGAGCGTTCTTGATGACTTGACTGTAGGGCAGAAGACATAATGCAGTTTCACATCCTTTTCCTTGATAATGAAGGAGTTCTTCAAAGTGTGTTCATTGGTAAGGATGTCGCCCTTTATTTGCATGCAGCGAGGTAGGGGTCTATCCATCTTAAGGTATTTTATGATGGATGTGACATGGCCCCCCATGCATATTTCCTTCCCCAGGGCGTAAGTTGATAATTTCTAGATTATTTTTCGTCCAATGTTGACTGGCCTTCCATTTAGGATGGACCAGAGAACAAAGAGATCTGAAATTATAACGTTTCCTCCTTCAGTCCTGGGGAAGAGTGCGCCAGCAAGAATTTTGTGTAGGGTGCGCACGAATCCAGAATGTATGTTCGATGCTTTGCACGTCTTAGCATCATAGGTGGGGAGCCCGGTGAGAGATTTCCAAAATTTGTGTCTGTTGAACTCAGAGTGCTCGGTTCCCACAGCCTTGGCTTTATTTAGCTGCTCCTGGTTGTAGATAAAAACCTCGTTCAACATGTTTTCTGTTAAGACAACCTTGTTGCCGAAGATATGGGTGACCAGCCTTCTGTCACCTCCGTCCCGTGTTCTATCCATGATGTCTACGGGTTCTTTAGTAAGGATGGTGAAGAATTCGGTAGTGGGTTCAGAATAGGAGATCTCAGGTACTAGACATAGCCTGGCGAGATTGGCTTTGTCTAGCATTTGGAAAATGCGATCATGGATCCCCATTTTAAGTAGTATGTTGGAGCAGGCGTACTTAGTGGGTTTTAGGATTTTGTCAGTGGAGGGGGTGGTATGTATGAAAAGATTTTCTGGTGGTGGTGCTGTGATGGTAACGAGAGGGAAAGTGGGGGTGGTAACAGGGATGGTGGTGGTAGGTTTTGCAAGGGGTTGATCCATAGCAGAGGCAGGGTGAAATTGTTTTCTTTCCCGTTTCTTGGAGGGTTGTCCAGTTGCAGTTTCCTGGACCTTGCGTTTCCCCTTTTGTTTTTCGGCTGGGGATTCTTCCTCGGAATTAGGCCTGTATTCCGAGCCTTCATCGTCATCAGAAGAAATTGCAATTTCTTCTTTAGGTGGCCCAGATAGGCACTTTTCGATGCGATCAAGGTTGCACAGGACTTGCATCATTTTGATATTAGGTAGCGTCTTTCCTGTCCTGTTGAAGTCATCTCAGATCTTCTGGAGTCTAGCTTGTTCTGCTAGCAGTTGCTCTGTTGTCCAGATTGGAGATTCGTCAAAATCGGTGGCTTCCTTTGCTGGTGATGCCATATCTGCAAAATGAGAGATCATGAGTTAGAATGACATGTTTAGAAACAATTCAGATTTTATTTGTATTTATGTGGTTTTATGTATATTTTTTTTGTATTTTTAGAGATTATGGGAAGCCAAATGGTTTCAGGACCGTTTGGTTCCAAACGGTTTGAAGACCGTTTGGTCCCAAATGGTTTGAAGACCGTTTGGTCTCAAACGGTTTGAAGACCGTTTGGTCCCAAACGGTTTGAAGACCGCTTGGTCTCAAACGGTTTGAAGGCTGTTTGGTCCCAAACGGTTTGTAGACCATTTGGTCCCAAAAGGTTTGAAGATCGTTTGGTCCCAAACGGTTTGTAGACCGTTTGGTTCCAAACGGTTTGTAGACCGTTTGGTTCCAAACGGTTTCAATATTGTTTGGTCCCAAACGGTTTGAAGACCGTTTGGAAGGCAGGACGACAAGTTACAGTCGGTGAGGGCGAAAACGGCGGAAGGAAGGCGGAGACGTCGGCGATGAAGGCGGCGGTAGAAAAGGTCGTCAGTGAAAGGTGACGACGGAAGGATCTGATGGCGCTAAAGATGAAGATAAAGAGGATTGTGGTGAGGCAGGCGGTAATGAAGATGAAGGTGGCTCCAACGTTGGAGAAGGGGAACCACCACGGCGGCGCCAAAGTCAGAAACGTCGGTACAGAGGGTTGCGGAAGAGAAAAATTCGGCCAAGCTGCCGTGGTTGCTGGACTACCTTACAGCTGCTGGTGGCGTCGATGAAGAAGCAAAGGATGGTGGAATGGAGGTGAGGTTGCCGTGTAGAAGCACGAGAACTAGTTCGTCGGAGGCGAAACGCGCGGGAGCAGGAGGGTGCAAAAGCAATGGAACAGCTCTTGCACGAAAACTTGTAAACTCGAGAGTCGAAGAGAAGAGAAGGAGGGGGGAGGGTTTATATTTATAGGAAACAGGGGTTTGACTTGACAAAAACCCTGGTCAAATGGTTTCGAGACTGTTTGGCTCCAAACGGTTTCAGGACCATTTGGCTCCAAACGGTTTCAGGACCGTTTGGGAGGGTTAAGGGCAAACAAACTTTTGTATTTTATATTTGTTTTGTTTATATGAATTTTTTTTATATTTTCATTTTGTTATTTTTATGTTTGTTTTGGTTATATGAATTGTTTTTGTATATTTTCATAAAAAAACCTAAGGTAAAGAAAAGAACGGGAAATAAAGGAAGAGGTTGAAATCTTGGGTTGCCTCCCAAGTAGCGCATGGGTTTTACGTCGCTGGCTCGACGAAGCTATGACGTTGTTATGGTGATGGTGTGGCGTCTTTGATTTCTATGGTTTGTCTTGGAATTTTGTCTGTCAGAGAGTAGTATCTTTTCAAACGATGACTGTTGACCGTCCTTTCGCCTCCGTTGTTGTCGACAATTATCACAACTCCAGTTGGATAAATATGCTTTATGGTGAAGGGCCCAGACCATTTTGTTTGAAGTTTTCCGGGAAACAACTTGAGCTTGGAGTTCAAAAGGAGTATGTTGTTACCGACGGTGATATCTTTCCTCTTGAGATGACCGTCGTGCCACATTTTTGTCTGCTCCTTATAGATTCTGGCACTCTGATAGGCAGTCATGTGGAGCTCTTCTAGCTCCTGCAACTGTTGTTGTCTATTCTCTCCTGTACTTTTGAGATCGAAATTTAATTGTTTGATGGCCCACCAGGCTTTGTGTTCTAGCTCTACTGGAAGATGACATGACTTCCCGTACACCAAGCGGAATGGGGTTATTCCGATTGGTGTTTTGTATGCAGTTTGGTATGCCCAAAGGGCATCAAGAAGTTTGGTGGACCAATCAGTGCGGTTTATGTTCACTGTTTTTTCAAGAATCACCTTTAATTGTCTATTAGATACCTCTACCTGACCACTAGTCGGTGGATGGTAAGGCGTGGCGACTTTGTGATTGACTCCGTACTTTTTCAGTAAGGCTTCAAAACTTCATTCCAAGAAATGGGTCCCACCATCTGATATGACAGTTCTCGGAACTCCAAATCTTGGGAAGATAATATCTTTGAACAATTTAATAACAGGCTTGGAATCGCTGGACACAGTGGGTACAGCTTCGACCCACTTTGAGACGTAGTCCACCGCGACCAAGATGTAATAGAAGCCATAGGATGAAGGGAAAGGGCCCATGTAGTCTACCCCCCACACATCAAAAAGCTAATTTCCTGCCACATAGTGAGGGGCATCTTGTCTCTTTTTGATATATTGCCAGAAAATTGGCATTTGTTACAGGATTTCACGAAATCGTAAGAGTCCTTTGATATGGTGGGCCAGAAGAAACCAGATTGTAAAACTTTTATGGCTGTTTTCTTAGCACTCATATGCCCCCCCGTGGGTCCGAAATGGCAATGCTCTAGGACCGGGGTTATTTCTTCTTCTGGAAAGCAACGACGGAAAAGTCCGTCAGCACAAAGGTGAAACAAGTAGGGTCCGTCCCAATAATATTGTTTTATGTCATGAAGGAACTTCCTTTTGTCATGGTGGGAAGCAGAGGGGTGGATAATCCCTGTGGCTAGATAATTAACGATATCTGCGTACCAAGGGAAACCATGAGTGGCCTTCATAAGCTGGTCATCTGGTAGGGAGTCCCGGATAGGGATTTTATCTTCTTTGTCAACCTCGATACGGCTGAGGTGATCAGCTACAATGTTTTCCACTCCACTTTTATCCTTAATTTCCAAGTCAAATTCCTGAAGCATCCGCACCCAGCGGATGAGCATGGGTTTGGCATCTTGCTTTTGAATCAGGTATCGAATGGCAGAGTGGTCGGTATAAACGATGACCTTAGAACCAATCAGATATGAGCGAAATTTTTCAAACGCATAGATGATAGCCAGAAATTCTTTCTCTGTGGTAGTATAGTTTTTCTGCACTTCATCTAGCGTTTTGGATGCGTAGTAGATAATGTAAGGTTTTTTTATCAATTCTCTATCCTAAAACATCCCCTATAGCGTAATCACTTGTGTCGCACATGATTTCAAAAGGCTGTGACCAATCTGGGGCTCTCAAAATAGGTGCGGAAATTAAAGCATTCTTGAGGGTGGAGAAACTTTGCATACATTCTTGATTGAAGATGAATTTAGTATCCTTAGTCAGGAGTTGGGTCATGGGTTTTGCTATCTTTGAAAAATCTTTGATGAATCTTCTGTAGAATCCCACATGACCCAGAAAAGCTCTCTCTCCCTTTATATCTTTCGGTGGTGACAGTTTCGAGATAACGTCAATTTTTGCTTTATCCACCTCGATCCCCCTGTCACTCACCCTGTCCCCGAGGATGACACCTTCTGTTACCATGAAATGGCATTTCTCCCAATTCAGGATAAGGTTCGTTTCCTCACAGCATTGCAGAACTTGTCCAAGATTGATTAAACAGTTGTCGAAGGAATCTTCATAAACTGAGAAATCGTCCATAAACACTTCCATGACGGATTCAGTTAAACCGGAGAAGATGGCAGACATACACCGTTGGAACGTAGCGGGTGCGTTGCACAACCCGAACGGTATCCTTCTAAAGGCATATGTCCCAAAAGGACAGGTGAAGGTAGTTTTTTCCTGGTCCTCCGGGTGTATGGGTATTTGGTAAAACCCGGAGTAACCATCGAGGTAGCAAAAATATTTTTGATGAGCTAGGCGTTCCAGGACTTCATCAAGGAAGGGTAGAGGGAAGTGGTATTTCCTCGTAGCTTTGTTCAGCTTCCTATAATCAATACACATCCCCCACCCTGTTACAGTCCTGGTAGGCACTAACTCATTTTTTTCGTTGAGCACTACAGTAGTGCCCCCTTTTTTTGGAACAACCTGGACAGGGATGACCCACTGGGAGTCAGAAATAGGATAGATTATGCCAGCTTTGAGTAATTTGAGGACCTCCAGACGAACTACCTCCTTGAGATTAGGATTCAATTTACTTTGATGTTTGCGAGAGGGCTTGAATTCTTCAACCATTGGAAGTCTGTGCATACACAGGGCTGGATTTATGCCCGTTAGGTCAGTTATCTTATATCCAATGACCTTTTTATGCTTCCTCAGCTCATCCAGAAGCCTTACTTCTTGATCTTTTATAAGGGTAGAGCTGATGATGACCGGGCATAGCTTTTCCTCATCTAAGAAAACATGTTTAAGCCCTGTGGGTAAAGTCTTCATTTCAGGGGCTTTCGGTGGCTCAGTTGCTTCTATAATGGTAACGGCTTTAAGTTCTTCAAAAGTGGCCTTTGGCGCTTCTTCGGACTTTTGTAGATGTTGCAGACACTATTGAACTAGTTCATTAGCGGAGAATTCAACATTCGGATTAATTAGAACATTCTCCAGTTCGTCAGCTGGCTCGGATATTTCTAACTTTGACATTTGTTGAATTGCGTCAAGAAGGAAAACCTCCTCTTGGATGCTGGGGCCTTTCATACTATTAAGGACTCGGAATTGAATTGCTTCTTTTCCGAGCCTAAGAATGATGGTGCCAGCTTCGACGTCAATAAGTGCCCTGGAAGTAGCGAGGAAAGGTCTGTCGAAAATGATCGGGTATCTCAAGTCTTCTTTAATATCCATGATAACGAAGTCGCACGGAACGTAAGCATCCTTGCCTATCCTTATTGGGATATCTTCAATGATCCCCAGAGGTGCAGCTATGGTGGAATCAGCTAATTGAATAGTCAGTGTGGTAGGTAGCAATTCGGTGAAACCCAGACGCTTGCACATAGAATAAGGCATGATGGATATGCTGGCCCCAAGGTCAGCTAATCCTTTTTTAGTAGATGCATTTCCAATGCAACATTGGATTCCGAAGGAACCTGGGTCCTTTTTTTTGCCATTTTGTTTAAGATGATGTCAGAAGTGGTCTGAGCAAGCTTAACAGTTTCTTGCTCCTCGGTGATGTAC
Source organism: Alisma plantago-aquatica (assembly GCA_963693085.1). Classification (NCBI taxonomy): domain Eukaryota; kingdom Viridiplantae; phylum Streptophyta; class Magnoliopsida; order Alismatales; family Alismataceae; genus Alisma; species Alisma plantago-aquatica. The sequence goes on along the minus strand of OY856409.1, from coordinate 1,862,999,865 downwards.
TTTCTTGATAATAAGGTCTTAAGGTATTTTCCCCAGGCTGGCACCTCAGAAAGAGCATCAAGGAGCGGGATATCAATGTATAGTTTCTTCATTGCCTCCTTGAACCTTTGAAACTTGGTGTCCATCTTCGTTTCTCGCAGTCTACCTGGATACAGGATTCTTGGTTTATATTGCAAAACTTCAGGTTCTGCGGACACTTGGTCTTTATCTTTGCCCTTTGTTCCCTCTGAGGGCTTCTCAATTCCCTGTTGCGGGCTCTCATTCGTCATAAAAATAGGTGTATCATCATTATCCAGAGTGATCTTGGTAGTCTCGTGAAGAGTGCGTCCCGATCTTGTGGTGACAGCATTTAACTGTTCATGTCTATTTTGTCCATGCTTAGGATTTGATTCTGGCTGCCCTGCAAAAGTGCCTGCCAGAGGCTTCAATTGTGCAGCAATCTGGGCAGGCTGGGCTTCTACTGCTTTTTGCTGCGCTTGCTGATTAGCGAGCATAGTCTGTTGAGATTGCAGCATCTGCCTTATCAAGGATATTTCATCTTCCAGTTGAAAAAAGTGTGTTTTTCAGAGGACTTTGTTGTTGGGCTTGTTGAGATTGTTGTGGTGGTAGCGCCAGCTGAGGTTGCTGAGTATGCAGCTGTGGATGGAGCGAAAGCTGAGTGTACTGGTAGTAGGCCGATTGGTTCCTGGGGTAGTTAGCCCTAGATAAGTTATTCCTGGAATTCCCTTGATTTTGGTTGAAATTGTTTGGGAACCCAGGTGGTAGCCTACTAGAGGATCCTCCCTGCGTCTGATGCTGTGGATTTGCAGTTCCCGCAGGGTTTCCATACTGAAATTATGGATGATTCCTTGGCTGATTAGCATTGTAGTAGACTTGTCCAGGGATAGAGTGGATCAAGTTGACTTGTTTCGTGTAGTTGTTCTTCCGACTGGTCAGTAATAGGTTCATATGGTTGTGGTGGTGGATGCAGATCCATCATCACATTGTAAAGCATTCCGCAGGAGAGGGTTGGATGGTCAGAAGCATGACAGGCCTCACAGGTCCCTGTGGTGGCCTTGACTTATTGAACCAGAGGATTTTTCTTCTTATCAAACTCTCCGAGAGACGTCTCGAGAGCTTGTTGTTTATGAACTATAGTTTTCAAGGCTTCAGCTATTGCCTTTATCTCTATTGATTCTTCAGCTTTGTAGACCTTGAGGACACCTTTACCAGCTGACCGTCCCCAGTTGGACTGGTTTTCAGCTCCGAGAGTAACAATTTTCCAAGTTTCCTCATAATTATTTCTCATGAAGTTTCCTCCAGATGAGGAATCTAAAACTGTTTGATATCATCGCTCACTCCCCGATAGAAGGTTTCTATCAATTCGTTCTGGGAGATTCCATGATGGGGGCATTTCCGCAAAAGTTCTTTAAACCTTTCCCATGCTTCAGCGAGGGATTCTCCAGGTAACTGAGAGAAGTGATTGAGCTACCCTCTAATCTCATAAGTCAGTGAGGGGGGAAAGAACTTCTCTAAGAACTTTTCCTCTAGGGGAGCCCAGGTGGTTATTATGGGTTCCCTGTCGAGTGAGTTGTACCAACTCAGGGCCCTCCCAGACATAGTGAAATGGAAAAGATGAAGCATTATCGTGTCAAAAGCGACTCCAGCTTGCGGAACCAGGCGGCGCAGTGCCTTAAACCTTTTCAGATGATCCATGCAGTCATCTCCAGAACCTCCGGAGAAAGAGATGCCTTGCATGATCTGGATCCATTGGGTCCGAATCTCAAAATTGGGAATATTGATAATCGGTGGTCGGACCGGGTGGTTATCCTCATAGTTTTTTGGGACAGCGTCGTCCCTCAGTTGCTTGTTTCTTAACTCCAACTGAGCAGCTTGGGTTGCTGCCTCAGTTTCAGCTCTGATGCGGGCTTGCTCTTCCGCACAAATCTCCGCTTGGATTTGGGCACGAGTGTCCGCGATGAGTTGTGCTCGTTGAGCGGCGATGGCGGCATTTACTCTCTCCATCACCAAAGCAGCCTGGCGTTGATCGTCGGCCATTTGCCTGGCTCGTTGGCGATTGAGACGAATGCGGCGATGGAAACTTCTATCTACCTCGGAGTCGTACTTCGGATCAGGGGAGAATCCGAGGTTATGCGATGATCACATACACGTTTTCTACCTGAGTAGAGAAAAGAAAACACCTTTAGATAATGGTAAAGATATAATGGTTTCAAGAAGATATAGACTTATGATTAAAAAGAAAGTGTAAAATCCTAACCAACTGGAAAGGTACTAAATGAAATTACAACGTTCCGTTGTCCCCGACAACAGCGCCAATTTTTGATGGAGCTTCCACTTACGTGGAATTGCGTGCACCAACTAAAAATCCTAAAGATAGTAAGTCTTTAGGTTTAGCCTTGCGTATACTAGATAAAGAACTCCACCCACGTATGCTAAGATACGTGGAAGTCTTATCGTAGTATAGTTAAGGGTCGAATCCTTAGGACAACGGTCTTGTTGCAAGCAACAAGATGGAAAATGTTAGAATTTCACTTAATAACTTACTAGTAGGTACTTAAATCGAAAGTTGGGTTTTGTTGTTTTAAACTAAGAACATACAAAGTAAAGAAAGCAAGTAAATCTAAGGGGTCAAACTATGATAAAGGTCACTAGGGTGTGATCGGTTTTTCACCGCCACTACACATGGATCAGCACATGCAAAGCAAAACATAACCTGCAAAAAGAGTCTAGTCAGTTAGTATCTTTGTAGACTTAGTTTCCTTTCAGAGAACTAACTACGAGAAGTGCGGGAATGTTGCAACGCCAGCCATTCCCGATCAAATGGTCACTTACTTTGCATCATTCCCCTCGCAAAGTGTGTTTCTCGACTTACCAAGGTTGCACTTTCATACGTCAACTGATTCCATTTTATAGTATGAAAGTGCAACGAATGATAGTGAGTTTACTCCACTTCTTGAGAAACACTTCTAGATACCGAAACAGATGCATGGTGGATACATGCACCAAGAACCAACATACAAACGAGTTTCAAATCTAATAGTACAAACGTAGACAATTCATACTAAAAGATAAAGGATAACACAAGTTGGAGATCAAGCAACATGCATTCATTAAACATTTGATGTCGAACTGAAAAGATAAGAACTCTATATTACAAATTATGGATTACATTTACATGATATGAAAACATGGGTAGCGGGGCTACTCCCCGCACCCTAGTGAAAGAGACTACTCGCTCATGACTAGGACAAAGAAGGAGGCAAGAAGAGAGAGAGTGTGCATCATCCCCATAAAGGAGAGAGGAAATTCAACCCCTTAGAGAGAGAGAAACGATCCACCAGCTTCACAGGTTGCGCGATGACCAGATCTCCCTCTTCCCACCTTCTTTGGCGGAGAGAGAGAAAGCAACTTCGAGATGGAGTATGGGTCTCAGACCGGCAGCCCCAGGGCGGAGGATGGAAGTCGTAAGTGCTCTGGAGTGATTGAGGCAGCCTTTGGATGTCTGAAACTTCCTCCTGGTTGAGGACCCTTGGGGTCTTATTTATAGGCCTTAAGTGAAGTCCAAACGGTTTGGAGACCGTTTGGACCTCAAGACCGTTTGGATCTTTAAACTGTTTGGACTTCAAGACCGTTTGGATCTTGAGACCGTTTGGACCTCAAGAACGTTTGGATCTTGAGACCGTTTGGACCTCAAGACCGTTTGGACCTCAAGACCGTTTGGCTTTAGGCGGTCTTGGGATTGTGTGACTCCATGCGGTCTCGATACCGATTGACTCCATGCGGTCTCGGGACCGATTGACCTCCATGCGGTCTCGGGACCGATTGGCTTCATGCGGTCTTGGGACCGTTTGACTCCATGTGGTCTCGGGACCGATTGGCTTCATGCGGTCTTGGGACCGTTTGACTTCATGCGGTCTTGGTACCGTTTGACTCCATGCGGTCTCGGGACCGATTGACTCCATGCGGTCTCGGGACCGATTGGCTTCATGCGGTCTTGGGACCGTTTGACTCCATGTGGTCTCGGGACCATTTGGCTTCATGCGGTCTGAGGCTGAGTTAGTCTTTTATGATATATTTTTTTGTTTTTCTACATATATAAAAGGGAAAAGTTAGTCTGATAATATATTTATAATAAGAGGGAAAATTTAGGGATTATGTATATATTTAATTTAGAAAGAGTGTGGAAAACTAAAGAAAAAGACCGAGATAATCATCAAAGTTGGAGGTTATCAAAAGTTAAAAAGCATACAAAGGATAAAAAATTATAAGATTATCATGAAGAAACTCATGTAGGAGATAAAATTATAACTTAGAACCCTGGAAAAGGGAAATTTTCATAAAGGTATACAAGTTACATGAAATTTTATAACTTGATCAAGCAAGGTCTGATATGTTTCACATTTTAAACATAGATTCATCTTCTAGTGTTACATCATAAATCAAAGTTAAATTTTCAAACTAAACATCTAATTGATCATGTTAATGATTTGAGAAAAGTTAGGGGCCTTACATCTATAAACATCTAACAAGGATTTTGCCCCCAAAATCCTAGGCAAACAAAAAGGGAACTTCCTACGCATGTCATCTTCTAACTCCCACATGACTTCCTATACCCCACGACGATGCCACAACACATTCACCAAGGTTATCCTTCTTCCTCATCTTCTGCACATGCCTATCTAAGATCAACACTAGACCCTCAACATAGGTAAGATCATCCTCTAACTCTACCTCCACTGGATGCAACTTTTGCTCTATATCAGGATGGCACTTCCTTAACATAGAAACATGAAACACGTTGTGTAATCGGTGCAACTCTGGTAGTAACTCCAACCTATAAGCCACCTTCCCAACTCGATCTAGGATAGGGTAAGGTCCCATGAATCTAGGAGCCAACTTGACCTTCTTACCAAACCTCAACACACCCATCCAAGGGGAAACCTTGAGATATACACAGTCTCCAACTTGGAACTCCAACATCTATGGCAGTTATCTAGATATGACTTCTACCTATCCTGAGCTGCCTTCAACTGTTGTTGAATCATATTGATCTTCTCATTGGTCTGCCAAACCAAATCAGGACCCAACAATTGATATTCACTTGCCTTGTGCCAACAAATATGTGTCCTACAACGCCTATCATACAAAGCTTCATATGGTTCCATGTCTATACTCTTTTGGGAACTATTGTTGTAGGCCAACTCAATCAAACTCAAGTGAATATCCCAACTTCCAAGAGATTGAAGTACACAAGCTCTTAGCAGATCCTCTAACGTATGTATGACTCTTTCTGACTGGTCATCTATTTACGGAGGAAGGTTGCTCTGAACCTCAATTGTGTCCCCAAAGTTGTATGTATATGTTCCCAAAATCTTCTTGTGAATTGAGAGCCTATGTCTGATACTATAGTAACGGGTATGTCATGCAAATGAACTATCTCATCGGCATAGACCTTTGCTAAGATTTTAGTACTATAAGTGGTCTTGACTAGTAAAAAGTGAACTTAATTTTTCAACTGATCAACAAATATTTAAATGGAATCATGACCTATGGTTGTTCTAGGAAGACCAACCACAAATTCCATACTTATATGATCTCATTTCCACTATGGTATTGGTAAGGGTCGCAACAACCATGCATGATTTTGATACTCTACTTTGACCTGTTGACAAACTAAACACTTGGCCACAAAATTTTCAACATCATGCTTTAAACCCGGCCACTAGTACAAGTCCTTAAGATTGCATTACATTTTTGTACTACCAGGATACATCACGTACATTGAGGAATGAGCATCCTCAAGTACCATCTCTCTCAAACCATCAACATCAGGAACCAATACTCGATTATGAAAACATATTATCTTGTCATACGTTTCATGGAATCCTTCATGCTTCCCACTACCAAACTTTAACATTATATTCTGCATCATAGTATCATCCTTCCAAGCATCTCTAGTCTGCTATCTCAATGTTGGCTTGACCTATAATTGTTCCAACAAGGAGACTTCTAATTGTACATTCATCTGTCTAAGAGACGATAACATATTTTGTTTATGGCATGCCATGGAGTGCAACTGTGCTTTATTTATATATGATGACATAAACAAAGATGACTCTTTGTTGAATGCATCAACCACCACATTCACCTTTCCTGGATGATAGTATATTGTACAGTCATAGTCATTAATCAAATCCATCCTCCTCCTTTGTTCGGCTCCTATTTCAAGAAGATGTATTGAAGATCCTTGTGATCTATGAAGATTTGGAACTTTTCCCCATACAGATAGTGTCTCCAAATCTTCAGGGCAAGCACTATATCTGCTAACTCTAGATCATGAGTTGGGTAGTTATCCTCATGTTTCTTAAGCCGATGAGAAGCAAAAGAAACCATGTTCTTGTCATGCATCAACATACATTATAACCCACTCTCTAAGGCATTATTGAAAACAATATAGCCCTTTCCAGGATCTGGCAGCACTAACACTAGAGCACTTGTAAACTTATCTTTCAACAATTAAAAAGAATGCTAACACTTGTCATTCTAAATTAAAGAAACACCCTTCCCAATTAGCTTGGTTAGTGGTAAATCTATTGCACTGAAGTTTTTGATGAACCTTCGATAGTAACCATCTAAACCTAGGAAGCTTCAAGCCTCAATTGATGTCTTGGTCATCTCCCACTCCAACATTGACTCCACCTTCCTAGGGTCCACATAAATTTTCATGTTCTTTATATGTAAAGCTTTGTGAGGGTTTCATGAATTTTCAGTAGTTCTTCCACTTCCAGGATAAGACAGCTTTTGTAAAGATAACATGGCCAAAGGAAAACACCTTCGTCAATCAAAACTCACACTTACTAAACTTAGCATACAACCTATGTTGCCTCAGCAACTCTAACACCTGACGAAGATGTTGCTCATGTTTTTTAGTGTTCTTGAAGTATATTAAGATATCATCTATAAACACCACTACAAATTGGTCTAGGTACAGTCTGAACACTTTGTTAATCATGTCCATTAATGTTATCGTTGCATTGGTTAGCCCAAATGGCATAACCACAAACTCATAACGACCATGCCTAGTTCTAAAAGCATTTTTAGGTATGTCATATGCCTTGATCCTCAAGTGTTGATATCCTGGCCTCAGGTCTATCTTGAAAAACACTAGATTACCTCTCAACTTGTAAAATAGGTCATCTATCCTCAAAAACATGTATTTGTTCTTCATTTTGGCCTTCTTCAACTTCCAGAAGTTTGTTCATAGCCTCGTGGAACCATTCTTCTTCTCCACAAACAACATTGGATCACCCCGATGGGAAGTTATCGGCCATAAGAAACCTTTCTCCAAGCACTCTTAAAACTACTTCTTCAGCTCCTTCATCTCAGTTGGAGCCATTCTATAAGGTTCTTGTGCTATGGGTTGAGCGCCAGGAATTAGATTGAATTGAAAATCAATCTCCCTCAAGGGTGAAACACCTGGAAACTCGTCAGGGAAAACATTCTCAACCTCACTCACTATAGGTACATCCTGGATACTAAGACTCCTCACCTTGGTATCAACTACCTGTGCCAAGAAAGCTTGATACCCTTATCTCATCAACTTCTCTACTATCATTGTCGACACTAGATAGGTAGGAAGAATTTTCTTATCTCCTTGGTAGTCCAAGAGATATCTCCCCCAGAAAATGTTGCAACTTTGAAACCATAGACCAAAACAACCTTATACATCTCCAAGGTATCCATCCCTAGGATCACATTGAATACATGCATATCAAGTGACATGAGATTCACTTGAATGCTACTTTCATAAAAGGAAATTATGCAAGATGTGCACACTTCATGCCACATGTTAGAACCAACAAAGGGGTTTCTAACAAGAGGCTATGAGTTCTACTACAAACATGCAAGTTACAACTATTTATAACCTCTATGGTAATTAACGAGTGTATTGCACTTGGGTCAAGCAAAGCATATACATATCTAGATACAAATAAGTTGTAATTAAATAGCTTCATCTCACCTATCATGACTCACATGATGACCACTCCTTCTGAGTGGCTCAGATCATAAAATCTATCCATTGGCTAATGTTGTCCTTAACCTCTACTAGCTAGTTCTAAATGTTGGTATATATGCCCATAGAGCCATCCCGAGTGATTGCATGGAGTAGGATATTAATTAACAATTAATATGATTATTTAGTTAATTAATTAGTTATACAATATTCTAATTAATCCACAAGCGTTTTAATTAACGCAGTCTTTCTATTTACCAATAGGTTTAGGAAACCCTACTCCCTTTCGTATCCTATTTAAAGGGGCTTGATGGTCGATATCTATATAAGATATTGAGATAGGCTTTTTAGTTTATGCTCATGTATGTAAACCCTAGCCGTCACCATCCTCAGGAGAGAAAGGATAGCACTGTGACACTAGTACATCATCACACAGAGACCACTCCTTCCTGCCAGCTTAGGAAGTGTGATGTGGAGTTCTAGTCCATCTATGTGGACAAAGTAGAGACGTAGACACTGAGACGTCTGCGTTCAGAGGACGTCAATGACCATCCATATGTGCTACGAGTGGTGTACATCACCGCACGAAAGGAGCACTGCCAGATCTTCCCACGACACACTCAGCGAATGGGAGAGAAGTATTGTCTGTGTAGGCCAGCAACGTTGCACACCATCATGCAGTGGGACATCACTAGACTTCCTCCACGATAAGGTATATCCCATGAACACTCTTTCTAAATACATTTTTGTCGACGAGATCCTATTTTGGGTTGTGTGGAAACTTAATTGTATTGCTTCCACTGCACATGTTTTCTCCACAAAACCCAACTGTGGTATCAGAGCAGCGTCATATCTACGGCATATTTAAATTTGTTTTGATATGATCGAACCATTGTATACTATTTTCTATGTTGCATACGATGCAAATTAAAACTGTTAATGTGCAAATCTAAACCTAATTCTACATATGCCACAGGCTTCTATTTTTGGCGTTTCAGACGGGATTGACTGTAGAAAATATTGACTTTCCTAAGTGCGCAGAACTAAAATTCCGGATACATTTTAGGGGCTCTGCCCCTGAGACCCCATGAGGGGCGGCCCCCCTTGACCCCCGCCCGCTGACAGTGGGATCCCCGTATAGGGGTGTTGCCCCTGTGTACCCCGCATAGTTTGTGTGGGAGTTAAAAATTTATTTTAATGAGTAATGTCCCGCATTAAAAGTACTGCAATTTTAATATGTATATATGTATATGTAGATATACCTATGATATCATATACATCTCCTTTAAAATCTATTTTATGTGGTAAATGCATGCACGGTTATGGCCTAGTATCCCCTTTTGTGAATGTTGTGAATGCTATGGATGTATAATGGTTGTACGTGGATCCTTTGTATAAAGTATTCATCTTGCATGTTGAGCCTCATCTCTTATTTCAAAGTGTAATTAATTCTTTCCCTTTATATTTGTACTCATATGATGTAATAGAGATAGGATTAGTTTTAGTCTTTATAAACTTGATGTAAGGAGGCCACTTGAAGATCCAACTCCAAGGAGCGTCCATGGAGAAGCACCATGAAGATCTAATTCCAAGAAGAAAATTAAAGATCCAACTCCAAGGAGCATCCATGGAGAAGCAACATGAACATCCAATTCCGATAAGCAACTTGAAGTTCCAACCTCACGAAGCATCCACAAAGTTGTTCATTGTAGTGTTGATCCTTACATGTTGATTCACAGGTGTTGTTGCATGAGATGCATAAGACCTTAGGTGGACCGTAATCCTTTGTTGCTCCAAGGAATTACAATAGTATGTCCATAACCGATGTATTTGTGTTTGTGATTGCATGTCTATCATTTGTGGTTTTGGATATAGTAGTATATGATACGTACTATAAGTATGTGGTGTTTAGATATGTATATGTATTAATAAAACCCCTCAATTAATAATATTAAGTTTTAGTTGCCTTCCATAAAGCAACACACATGAAAAGCTTGATCGACTATGTGTGGGCACACCTCTGCAGGGTACACTGTCTATCTCGTGGAAGTGTGATGATGGGTGTGTGGGTCTGCCTCTGTAGGGTGCACACTCATCGTGTTATCTTATGGGTTGGAGTTAACTAGGGAACCTTGATAGGATCAAGTACTTAGAGGCACACAGATACATCATGTCAAGGAGTTGTACATGATCATCTATCCAAGAGTTGCATATGATGCAATTGGTAAAAGTTGCCTACCTTAGTATTTGGTCTTTGACGCCGGTGTTGGCTAGGCATTGATCCAATTATTTTGGATCTTAGCTCACTAGAATATTGTATGTTGCAATCTTCTGAGTTGATAGTGAGGGCTATCAATTTGAATAAAATAGTGGGAGCATAATTAATTAAAGACCTAATTAATCTCACTTATCAAATCTTTATAAGTCAAAATGTTTTGGGCTAAATGCAAACTTCTTCTTTTGTAGCAATCAAATGGCAAACAACACTCACACTTTCTCATTGCGATCGGTCCTTGAGAAGGACAAACTTACCAGAACCAACTTTCAAAACTAGTTTAGGACACTGAGAATTGGTCTCACGCATGAGTGTAAGCTCTATGTCCTTGAAACACCAGAGCCAGCGGAACCCGCCTCAAATGCACCCAAGGCTGAAAAGGATGCTTACAAGAAGCACCTTGATGAAGTTGTGAATGTCAAGTACCTGATGTTCTGATCAATGAACTATAATTTGCAAGAGCAGCATGAGAACATGAATGTCATGGATATGGTAACACATCTCAAGAACATGTATCAGAATCAAGCAAGATAGGAGAGATATGATATATCTAAGACTTTGTTCAGGAGCAAGATGAAAGAGGGAGACTCAGTTGGCACCCATATACTCACTTTGATTGGGTACGTGGAAAACCTATCCAAGCTGGGATTTCCCCTAGGTCAAGAGTTGGCCACTGATGTGATTCTGCAATCATTGTCTGAATCATATAGTCATTTTGTCATAAACTACAACATGAACAATATTGACAAGTCGTTGTCAGAATTTTTGGGCATGTTGAGGATAGCTGAAGCACATATGAAGAAAGACAAGCCCAAGTCTGTGATGATGATCAGTATGACAAAGGGAAAGTCAAAAGGCAAAGGAAAGGCTGAGAAAGGTTCTAAAGTAGGGTAGAAGCCAAAGTCATCCACACTCAAAGGTAAAGGTGGGATCTCCAAAGAAGGCAGTTGTCATCGGGTTGGACATTGGAAAAGAAAATGTCCTCTCTACCTGGAGGAACTAAGGAAGAAGAAGCAGGGGATAGAGATATCCACTTCAGGTATATACGTTATTGAGATAAACTTAAATACTTCTTGATCATGGGTACTGGATACCAGATGTGGATCTCACATATCTTCAAATATGCATGATTTGATAAGAACTAAGCCTTTACGAAAGGGCCAAGTCGAGCTGCAGGTCGCTAATGGAGCAAGAGTTGTTGCCACCACAGTTGGAGTTATTAGTTTGTCTTTGCCTACATGCCTTGTAATAGAATTAGAGAATTGCTATTATACAACTGCCATTAATAGAAATATTATTTCTGTATCTTGTATGAACAAGAGTGGATTTGAATTTCACATTAAGAATGGAATGATTTCTATTTCTAAAGATGAGATCTTTTATGGCAATTCCCCTATGTCTTATGGTATGTACTTGTTAGAACTTGAGACTATCATATACAACGTTAATAGATAAAACTTGACAACTCAAACACAACATACTTATGGCATTGTCATCTTGGGCACATAAATGAGAAGCACATATCTAGACTCCATAAGGATGGTTATCTAGACTCGTTTGATTTTGAATCATTAGAGACATGTGAAGCTTGCTTTTATATAAGATGACCAAGACTCCTTTCACTGGACATAGTGAGAGAGCCAGTAATCTGCTAGGGCTCATACATACTGATGTATGTGGACCTTTTAGATCAAATGCTAGATGAGGCTATGAATACTTCATTACCTTCACTGATGACCTCAGTAGGTATGACTATGTATATCTTATGAAACACAAGTCAAAAACTCTTGAAATGTTCAAGACTTTCATGAATGAAGTAGAGAAGCAACTTGGTAAGAGTATTAAAACACTCCATTCAAATCAAGGTGGCGAATACTTAAACCAAGAGTTTGAGGACCTACTGAGAGACTGTGGTATTGTATCACAATGGACTCCACCTGGTAAACCACAGAATAATGGTGTGTCGAAAAGAAGGAATCGTACATTATTAGACATGGTACAATCAATGATGAGTTCATCTGAACTTCCAATATCATTTTGGGGATATGCTCTTGAAACCGCAGCATTTACACTTAACCATGTACCTTCCAAATCGGTTCAAAAGACACCATATGAGATATGGAATGGGAATCGTCCCAATTTGTTTATGTTAACAATTTTTGGGATGGGAAGCTTATGTTAGGAAACAATTTCCTGAAAATCTTGGACCCAAATCTAAAAAATGGTATTTTATTGGATACCCCAAGGAAACTCGGGGATACTACTTCTACACACCAACTGACAACAAAGTGTTTGTTGCTAGGACTATTGTATTTCTTGAAAAGGAATTTATTTCCAAAGGAATCATTGGGAGGAATGTAGAACTCGAAGAAGTTTGAGATAAATAAGAAACCAAAGAACCGAATGAGGTACATAAGGAACATGAAGACTCATAAATTTTTGTGGAATTTCAAGTTCCAAATGTAACACAGGAACCTCATAGGTCTAGTAGGATATGACTTGAGCCTGAGAGATTTGGATTTCTCATGACTCAAGACATTGACGAATTGGGCATAGCAGATGAGCCAACTTCCTATCTAGAAGCTACTAAGGGACCAAAATCTGAGAAATGGCTCAAAGACATGAGATCGGAGATGGAATACATGTACACCAACAAGGTATGGACCTTGCTGGATCCACCCAAAGGGGTAAAACTCATACTGTGCAAGTGGGTCTTCAAGAAGAAGACTGACATGGATGGAAATGTTCAAACCTATAAAGGTAGATTGGTTGCGAAAGGATTCTGTCAAATTCAAGGTGTTGATTATGACAAGACCTCCTCACTAGTTTCCATGGTTAAAATCAGGATCATGCTTGCCATTGCATCTTATCATGACTATGAGATTTGGTAGATGGATGTTAAAACATCATTCCTTAATGGGAATTTACTTTAGGATGTGTACATGACACAACCTGAGGGTTTTATCGATCTGAAGGAAGCCAATAAACTTTGTAAGCTATAAAGGTCAATCTATGGATTGAAGCAAGCATCTCAGAGCTAGAATCTACATTTTGACAAAGTAGTCTAAAAGTTTGGCTTTAGTCAAATTGAAGATGAACCTTGTGTTTACAAAAAGGTTAGTGGGAGCACAGTCGTATTTCTCATATTGTATGTGGATGACATACTATTGATGGGAAATGGCATCCCTACTCTTCAAACAGTAAAAGGTTGGTTGGGGATTACCTTTTCTATGAAGGATTTAGACGAAGCATCCTATATACTAGAAACCAAGATCTATAGAGATAGATCTAGAAGGCTTTTAGGCCTAATCCAGACCACATACATTGACAAGGTGCTAAAGAGGTTTAGCATGGAGGATCCTAAGATAGGTAACTTGTCCATGTCCCATGGGGTTATGATCTCTAAAGCCCAATGTCCTAGTTCATGTGATGAACGGGCACTCATGAGTAAGATTCCATATGCATCAACAATTGGATCTATCATGTACGCGATGTTATGTACTCGTCTTGATGTGTCATATGCTTTGAGCATGATGACTCGGTATCAGTCAATCCAGGTGAATGTCACTAGACAACCGTAAAGAACATCCTAACGTACTTGAGAAGGACTAAGGATCAATTCTTGGTATAAGATGGTGACGAAGAGCTTGTGGTAAAGGGTTACACCGATGCTAGCTTCCAAACTAACAAAGATGACTATAGATCGCAATCAAGATTTGTGTTTTGCCTGAACAACAGAGTTGTGAGTTGGAAGAGTTCCAAGCAAGAGATAGTTCTGGATTCTACAACAGAGGATGAATATATTGCAGCATCTAATGCTGCAAAGGAAGTTGTGTGGATCAAAAAGTTCATTTCTGAACTTGGAGTGGTTCCAAGCGCTAGTGATGCAATTGAGTTGTTTTGTGACAACAATAGAGCAATTGCATAGGCTAAAGAACCAAGATCGCACCAACATTCCAAACATATTCTATGACGGTTCCATCTCATATGAGAGATCATACAGTGAGGAGATGTGAAGATTTGCAAAGTACCTACAGAAAGTAATTTGGTTAACCCGCTCACAAAAGCACTTTCACAGTAGAAACATGATGGACATGTTCGATCATGTGGATTCAAATTCATGAGTGATTGGGTATAAGTGCAAGTGGGAATCTATTAGTATGTATGCCCATAGAGACTATCATTTGATGATTGTAATGGGATACTATGTAAATGATTTGTAATACTACATCGATCATATCAATAAAGGCAAGTTTCCAATCTATATGTTTGTGTTTTATATTGTGAGATGACCACAAAACTTATAGATGCCTACAGAATAATATACTCAATGACATATTTCTTCAGGTTGATGACCTGAACGGTGAGATCATATGTATGCTAAGAGTATGTATTCTTGTTTTGTCCCTAATCAGTTGTTATTATGGAAATATCCATGGACATAAATAACACATAAGATTAGAATGTATGTTGGTTGATGGAAGAATCTCATTATCCATGATATGGATATATCAAACCAAATACATAGATACTTGTTAGAGAATAGTGTATCGGACAGACCCACCTTGAGAGTGACACATGGACACTATGATTGGTAGTTAGAGTCACATCTCATAATGATGGTGGTGATTGAGGTTCTTAGACCTGAAGTCACTACACTTATCACATGTCGTTCGGTGTACTTTGACATCATCCACGGTGGTCCTGAATAAGGATTTCCATAAACATGGTGCTTGGGTGCACTGTGACACGTGGGGATGACTGTGAGTGATGTAGATGGAATTTGTCCTTCCTACAGGAGTTTGATATTTTGGCCACTTGAAAAGCGAGATTGAGAAATGCATGGCCATGCTGATGTGAGTCAATGTGATATTGAGCTTACATATATCTCAGACAGTCTGCTCTAGTTCAAGGAACATGGATTGAATGTTGAAGAGGATAACAGTTTCATGACTCGAGTTCAATCTGGATATCAGTGACAAAGGAGCTATACAATCACTGTAATACCAATCATGAATGATAGGTTAAGTTGTTCTCCAACTTCTCCAATTACTTGAGTGGGAATAAAGTCTTGCTAGATACCAATCATTGCTTGTGAAATTATAATATGATTATAGATATCACTACCAACGTAATTTGGAGCCTACCGGGTCACACGCATAGGATGTGTTGGAATAGAAGCATAATTGTGGATTTGATTGGAATTGCTCTAAATCACATTGATCACTAAAATGTTTATGTAATCCATTAGAATAATATTGGAATGTATTAAAATATTTGAGCCAATTAATTGGAGTGACTGGCTC
This sequence comes from Alisma plantago-aquatica, assembly GCA_963693085.1. Lineage (NCBI taxonomy): Eukaryota > Viridiplantae > Streptophyta > Magnoliopsida > Alismatales > Alismataceae > Alisma > Alisma plantago-aquatica. The sequence goes on along the minus strand of OY856409.1, from coordinate 1,862,984,270 downwards.
TAAGTGCAAGTGGAAGTTTGTTGATATATATGCCCATAGAGCCATCCCGAGCGATTTCATGGAGTCAGATTTTAATTAATCAATTAATATGATTATTTAATTAATTAATTAATTTCAAAATATTATAATTAATCCATAAGCATTTTAATTAACACAATCTTTCTGTTTATCAATGGGTTTAGAAACCCTGCTCCCTTTCATCTCCTATTTAAAGGGTCTTGACAGTCGATATCTAGATAAGATATTGAGAGAGGCTTTTTATTTATGCTCACGTACGAAAACCCTAGACGTCACCATCCTTAGGAGAGAAAGGAGAGCATCACGACGCTAGCACGTCACCGCATAGAGACTACTCCTTCCCGACGACTTAGGAAGCATGACGTGGAGTTCCAGTCCATCTGCGTGGATGAAGTAGAGACATAGACGTTGAGACTCCTGCATTCAGAGTATGTCAACGGCCATCCATACGCGCTACGAGTGGCGTACATCACTGCATAAAAGGAGTGTCTTCAGATCTTCCCGCGACGCACTCAGCGAACGAAGAGAGAAGTATCGTCTGTGTAGGCCAACAATATTGCACACCATCGTGCAGCGGGACATCGTCAGACTTGATCTGCAATAAGGTATATCACGTGAACACTCTTTCTAAATGTGTTGTTGTCGACGAGATCTTATTTTGGGTTGCGTGGAAATTGAATTTTGTTTCTTCTGTCATGCATATTTTCTCGTTGTGCATATTTTCTCCACAAAACCCAACACTAAAGACCCTACATGTAATGACTAACCACACCCTCTACCACCTCTACTACTAACATGTTGCCGGTATTGTGAACCATGTGTTCGTATGTATGCCCAGAGAGCCAATCATGTGATGATTTTAATGGCATATCTTGTAAAAAATTGATTAATAATAAAGGAAAACTTTGTCTATATGTTTATTCAATTATGAGATAATGGTATAACATGATAGATGTCTAAAGAATGATGTCACTCAATGACATATGTCATCATGTTAAGGACATGAACAGTGAGATCTTATGTATGATAAGAGACATACATTCTTGTTATGTCCCTAGTCGGATGTTATTGTGGAAGCTAATAGACGACAATAACACATAAGACTAGAGTATGTGTTGGTTGATGACAAAATCTCATTAGTCATGATATGTGATATCAAACCAAACACATAGGTGCTTGTTAGAGAATAGTGCATTAACAGACCCACCTTGAGAGTGATACATGTAAACCATTGAAATTAGGTTTCATAGTGATAGTGGTGATTGTCGTTCTTAGACCTAAAATCACTACACTCATCACGTGTTTTTCAATGGGCTTTGACATCATACAATGTGACCTTGAATAAGGGTTGCCATAAAGGTGATGCTCAGATACATTATGACACATAGGGAATGATTGTGAGTGATGTAGATGGGGTTTGTCCCTCCTACTAGAGTTGATATCATAGCCACTTGATAAGAAAAACTAAGAAATGTATGATCATACTCGTGTGAATCAATGGATGATATGTGAGCTCACATGCATCTCAGACAGTCTTCTCTAGTTCAAGGAACATGGATTGAATGTTAAGAGAATAACAATTACATGCCTCATGTTCAATCTACATATCAGAGACAAAGGAACTATCTGATCATTGTAACACTAATGATGGATTGTAGGTTAAAGTTGTTCTCCAACTTTCCAATTACTTGTGTAGCAATGATGTGTTGCTAGATACTGCTTATTACTTGTGATGACATAAGTTAGTTATGGACATTCATTGACAATGTAACTTGGGACCTATAGGTTCATATGCATAGGATGCACTTAGAATAGGATTTTACTCATGAATAAAGTTTACTTTAATGACTAAAGTGTTTAGGTATTCAATTTAAACAACACAGGTTGAACATTGGCTAAAATGGGTTGTGAACTGACTTGTCAGAAGTGAACCAACTGGTTCATCATGTGAACAGACCAATTCAACATATGAATCTCTTGGTTCAATGATCAATACAAGTTGATCAAGGATTGATGTTGACATCATGTTGTGCATTAATTGTCACACTGAAAGCCAATATTGTGACACCCCGCCACACTAAACGAGTTTACTCAAAATGAAACATATGATTAACAGCTAACCATCCATATTATCATAAAAAGAGGGTAAATTTAAACCGATTTCAACATTACTATCATGTTTAGAACATTGCATAAAGGTCCAACAACTTCTATGTAATCACATGCCATGTCAGGTATTTACATATATGTCCAGTGATCTCAGCCGCAACATGTATACAAAAAATATTGTTCCACATATACACTCCATATACAAACATAGGCACATTGCCAAAAAAACACATGTTGTTATACATATCGTCTATAAAACTTCCCCTGTGCAGACCTAAGAGTACATGGATGACTCCAGGAATCTACAACTACTATCCAACCTTCTACTTCTATTATTCTCCTAGCTGCTCTTCCTCAATACCACGATCATGACCATGTCATTGATTGGGCATATTAAACATACTAAGCTAGTTAAACATATAGGCATAGCAATAGGTAAAACTAGCAAGTACATGAAAGAACATGTAAGACTATCATCCCGCATTATATAACAACTAAGTAGTATAAGAAACAAGTTAAGTGTTAACAATAATGTGAAGTGTGCTTAACTCTAAACAGTTATACTACATGACTATATTATGTCTTTTATTAAACCCTGAGGAGTTTGAGGTAGACCACTCAAACTCCAACTGACCATTGTTAACTTGAAATTAGTGCCATACAATATCTAGGAGATTCATACCCCTAAGATATCATCCACCTTCAATCAGTACGAATCGGCCATAGTGACATATATAGTCAAACTACAAAATAGCCTAGTTCACCCTTGGTATCTAGGTCAGGTCACTAGTGAACCAAGATATACAAACTCTACCATCCAAGGTACAACCGTAGTTGTCCTCAATCTCATCATATGTACAAAACTTGAGATGTGAATCATAGTCGTTCTCCTATAGAGGTATGACTGCAACCATCCTCCATAACCTTGGGATCAGGATGATCGGGACACACGATCTCAAGCATATGCATACTCAATAGTATGCACTTTGAGTTTCCCTTAGAATTACTCATTTCACCACCCAGTAAGTTCTGATATTGGAATGGATATATGGCACAAGGCACTACATGATTAGTGTTTCACTTGATTATTTAATTCCATTTGGGTATATTTTAACTACATCAATCAAGTTACATACAAACCCTAAAAGAATTCTACAAAAACATGGGTAGATTCCAACCTCAAAAGATATAAAATATATGAGACATAAATCTTACCACATCAACCATATGGTACTATTCTATAGCCATACATGTAGCCATGCTCATCATCTTACCATCACAGGATCAAATGATTGTCACATCATGTAGATGATAACACCTCAATTAGGGCACAAAGCCATGTCCAAGGTCATAAGACCATTCACATTGTTCCCTACAAGAACATCATTATATTTCCATACCTCATCGAGGTTCATCATTCCACCACCATACATGTGATACATAAGTTGATACAACATTAAAATCAAGATCCATGATGTTCATAAGAAAGAAAATTAGGGTTACAACAACCCTAGGAAAGAGAAAACATTCTATCATCTTACTAGTCACACTAGGAACTATGTTACATCATCACTTACTTGTATTGGGGTTAGGTTCAAATGGTAAGTTGAATTAGGGTTTCAAAGGAGAAACTAAAGGTAAACCATAATTCTTATCATCCCCATCAATCATCAAATCACTTGGGTCAAACATCACCATTGACCATATAACTAGGAAACTTAGTGACCATGGGAAGAATTCCTCGTCGACCACTTAGGGTAGGAGCCACTTTGGCAACCAATGAGATTAGGGTTCAACCCTTTGGCAACTGTTGAGGTTAGCCGTCTTTGGATACTGCTATGGTTGGCCATCTCTCAGCAGCCATCAAGGGTTAGAAACATCAATGACCACTAAGGTTTAGCAACATTGGTGACCGATGAAGACATCAAACATTGGCAACCAATTGAAATCAAATCCTTCATCCACCGCTAAAGGTCCAAAACTCAGCGACCACATATCTTCTAACTCCTCGGCCAAACATGGAGTAAAAATCTCAATGACAACAGGAGGGAATCTTGGCAACCATAGGTGATACAAAAACTTAGAAACCACTAGGGAATGCAGAAACCTCATCCACTACATAGGTACCAAAACCTTGGTGACCATGTAAAGAGAGAAAAATTCCATTCAACCACATGAGATCAAATAGGTTGGTTATCATCAAGAATCTAAAAGCTCATCAAGTTGCATTACTAGAAAGAAGATCAACTCAAAACCCTAATTAGCAACCATCATTTAAAGAGAAAACCCATCATTTTCACAAGCATGCAAGGACCAAAACTTCCATAATCAAAGAAGGTTCGTGCACAAAGATTTATGGTTCATCTAAGAAGATTTATCTAATCAATATCACTAGGTAAACACAAACCCTAGGGAAAGGATATTATCTTTCTACTTATAACCACACTTTAGGGTAAAATCATGTGCATTCAAAGTAGAAGTAAACAATAATCACAGAGAAAGTTATATAACTTGTCTTGGAGATGATATGGAAACTCCAAACAACAAGTTAGATTGAAGAATAAAGGTAGGAAACCCTATTTTGAGCACTCCTTTTAGCCAAGATAGTTCCTTATCTAAAAAGAGAGCAAACCCTAGGTCAAGGAAGCAAGAGTGAGATGTTCTTCAAGCTCTAACTCAAGCATTACCATGAACACCATGGCTTCGGACAAGGAGAGAAAGAAGAAGGGAAGAACAACAAGAAAAACATAGGTAGAGAGGTATATCTCACTTACCAAGACCAAGAATAAGAGCAAGGTATCACCTAACAATCACAAGAAGGGTAGATCCAAACCCTAACTCCACATGTAAGGAAGATCAACATCCTTCTTCAACCTTGAGCTTCTCCTTCACCACCAAGCAAGAGGGGACGAGCTCCAAGAGCAAGTAAGGGAAAGAGATAGAAGACTAGGTGTGTAAAGTGTAACACCCGGGCCCACTGCACAAGGCTCTAGTAGAGTTTCACAAATGACGACTAGCCCCACAGACCACCACTAACCTTAACTGCGTGCTTGGTCCTCACTCACGCGCATGCCAGGATCAACTTCCCGGTAGGTCACCCATCCTAGTACTATTCCAAGTTGAGTACGCTTAACTATGGAGTTCTTTAGTGATGGGCTCCCGGAAAAGGAGGTGCACCTTGGTGATATGGGTAGTACAATCATTCCTTATAAGATCAACTTATCCAAGACCTCAAATCCTAGGATGTTACAATCTCCCCCACTTGGACTCTTGACGTCCTCGTCAAGGCTCAACTATATGGCCTCATAATCTGACCCCATTTCAGTGCAGACCCACAATGGCCCATGGAAACCCAGCTCTCGATCACGGAATACCAACATAAGGGTGGCTACGTCAACCATGGACAACCCTTTCCTACATTCTTGGACCACACATCTCAAGACTGGCATGCCATGCCCATGTGGGCCCCACCTACTGGAGGGGTTATGGCTCTGATACCATTTATAACATCGGGGCCCACTGCCCAAGGCTCTAGTAGAGTTTCAGGAATGACAACTAGCCCCACAGACCACCACTAGCCTTAACTATGTGCTTTGTCCTCACTCATGTGAATGCCAGGATCAACTTCTCGACAGGTCCCCCATCCTAGTACAACTCCAAGCTGAGCACGCTTAACTATGGAGTTCTTTAGTGATGGGCTCCCAGAAAAGGAGGTGCACCTTGGTGATATGGGTAGTCCAATCATTCCTTATAAGATCAACTTATCCAAGGCCTCAAATCGTAAGATGTTACATAAAGAGTTTATTTGCATGCAAAGAGAGAGGTTTATATAGCATTGGGTTGGAGAGAGAGAGAAAGGGGGTTAGGTGTCGAGCTAAGCATGCCATGTGTCCAAGGTATCTCGCACATGTAAGCACCTAAATCAACCATGCAACTAGGGAGATCATAATAAAAAAACCATTAACCAAGTTGGTCTAGAAAAGCAAACAACCGCTGAGAAAAATTGGTGACCAACTGATCAGAAAAGCAAACGGTCGCCAACTCTAGGGATTCTTAGTGACCAAGATGAGTTCAAATCATATCAACCACCAACCCTTGGTAGTTCTAGAGATATTGGCAACTACCAACACAAGAGGTCACATATAATAGTTTGGCAACCGTAAATATGAGGTAATAATCATCAAACACACTTCAAGGTCCACCATCAACTTATGGCATCCATGCAAACCCTAATCTCAACATGAGATGTCACCACTCAAACCAATGTGTGAAAAGGCACCTCAAAGCACAACTATGTCAAACATGATGTTAAAACATGTGAGGCACAACAAGAATATGACAAGTTGCAAGAAAAATCTTAGAAGTGGGTAAATTGCAATTAGGTCCAAAATAAGCACATATATGCATAACTAGCTCAAATAGTGTCCAAACTGGACCAAAATTGGAACATAGGCTTTCCAAATGATAGCAAAGCACATAACAAGGTTTGATTAAGTTTTAGGCATCAAATTATGATAAGAAATCATGATCAACCAAAAAGTAAGGCCAGGGGTCTTACAATTGTAAACGCTTAATAAGGATTTCACCCCCGAATTCCTACACAAACAATGATGGGTAATTCTTACACATCTCATCCTATAACTCCCATGTGGCTTCCTCCAAACCATGGCGATGCCACAAAACCTTAACTTCTTTAGCTTCTTCACTCTCCTATCCAGGATCAACACTCGACATACGACACATCCTCCTCTAACTCAACCTCTATAGGCTGCATCATCTACTCTGTATCAGGGTGACACTTCCTCAACATGGATACATGAAAGACATCATGCAGCATGTACAACTCTGATGGTAACTCCAACTTGTACGTCACCTTCCTAACACATGCCAATACATGGTATGGTCACATAAACCTAGGATCCAACTTACCCTTCTTACCAAACCTCAACACACCTCTCTAAGGAGAAACCTTAAGGTACACTCGATCTCCAACTTGGAAATCAAGCAGCCTATGAAGGTTATCAACATACGACTTTTGTTTATCCTGATCTGCTTTCAACTGGTATTGTATCATCTTGATCTTCTCTATGGTCTGTTGAACTAGCTTAGGACCCAAAAGCTAATACTCACATGTATCATACCAACAAAGTGGTGATCGACAATCTCTCTTGTAGAAGGCTTCATAAGATGTCATATCTATACTCCTCTAGTAACTGTTGTTGTAGGGAAACTCTATCAAACTTAGGTTCACATCCCAACTCCCAAGAAACTACAAGACACATGCTCTCAATAGATCTTCTAATGTCTGAATGGTCCTCTTAGATTGGCCATCTATCTGTGAGTGAAGAGTTGTACTGAACCTCAAGTTGTATCCCCATAGTTGTATGCAAGCACTCCCAAAAATGAATCATAAATTGCAGAAATCTGTCAGATACTATGATAACTAGAATACCGTGCAAACAAACTATCTCATACATGTAGATATGTGCCAACTTCTCCATCGTATATGTCGTCTTGATGGCAAGAAGTGACATGACTTGGTTAACCACTGACCATCACCCAAATGGAACCATGACCTTTGTTTATCCTAGGAATACCAACCATAAAGACCATGGTAATATGATCCCATTTCTATTGATGTATCGGTAAAGGTTGTAACATTCCGACAGGCTTCTGATGCTCATACTTGACCTGCTGACAGACTAGACATCTAGCAACGAACTCTATCACATCATGCTTTAGACCTGGCCACAAGTATAGATCATTCATATTATGGTACATCTTAGTACTGCTAGGATGTATCATGTACATAAAGAAATGAGCATCCTCAAGAACCATCTTCCTCAAACCATCAACATCTAGAACTACTATCATGTTTTGTGAAAGCAAACTATCCCATCTTCTGTCTCATAAAAGCCATCATACTTCTTACTGTCAAACTGTACCCTGATGTTTTGTATCATACTATGATTCCTCTATGCATCCCTGGTCTTCTACATCAACATTGACTTCACCTACAACTATGCTAACAATCTTTCCAAAAGAGAAACCTCAAGTTGTACATTCATCTAATTAAGTGACACCAACATGTCATGATTAAGGCACACCAAGGCATGTAATTGTGTCTTGTTTATAAATGAAGAAGAAGATGACTTCCTACTCAACACATCAACCACTACATTCACCTTCCATGTATGGTAGTATGTAGCACAATCATAGTCTTTGATCAACTCCATTCATCTCCACTGTCATGTCTTTGTCTCTTGCTTCGAGAAGATATACGAAAGGTTCTTGTAGTCGATGAAGATCTAACACCTCTCTCCATGCAAATAGTTTCTCCAGATTTTCAAGTAATGCACTACAGCTTCTAGCTCCAGATCATGTGTCATGTAGTTGTACTCATTTTTTTTAAAGTTATCGTGAAGAAAAACAAATCATGCTCTTGTCCTACATCAACATGCATCCCAAGTCGTTCTTCAAAGAATCATAAAAGATGATGTAGCCTTTCCCTTGTTCTGGTAGAACTAACACCAGTGCGGTAGCCAGCTTCTCCTTCAGTAGTTGAAAGGAATACTAACACTTTCCATCCCAGACAAAAGGAACACCTTTACTAGTTATCTTGGTTAGGGGTAACACTACAACACTAAAATTCATTATGAATATCTCGTAGTAACCAGCCAAACCTTGGAAACTTCAAACTTTTGTTAGTGTCTTGGGATGTTCCCATTCCATCACTAATTGTAGCTTTTTAGGGTCCCCACAAGCACCTTTAGTAGATATGATGTGACCAAGAAAAGACACATCAGTCAACCAAAACTCACACTTACTGAACTTGGCATACAACATGTGTTGTCTCAATAACGTCAAAGACTAGAAAAGGTGTTTCTCATGCTGTTGACTATCCTTAGAGTATATTTGAATATCATCAATAAAAATCACCACGAACTGATCAAGATATGGTATGAATACTATGTTCATCAAATCCATAAAAGTTGTTGGCACATTGGTTAACCCAAACAACATAACCACAAACTCGTAGTGACAATACCTAGTCCTGAAAGTTGTCTTAGGTATGTCACCCTTCTTGATCCTCATCTGGTGATATCATGACTTCAGATCTATCTTCAAGAACATTGTATCACCTCTCAATTGATCAAATAGATCATCAATCCTCGGTAACGAGTACTTATTTTTGGCTAAATGGACATCTATAAATCCCTTTGTTTTGATTATGACAAACATTTCATTCTTATTGATCTAACGAGCTACTTGAGTGTGCAGGAACAAGGCAGATGACAAAGTACTAGGGAAATCCATATGCTTCCATATTTATATTTTCATGCAATGTAATCGCCTTGTAAAAAGCTTGTACAAATATATAATGTACAAGTACTTAGAATGCATGTAAATCAAGCGTTAGATCTTCCCTAGCTAAACACCACATTTAGATAAGTCATCCCCTTCAAATAGGATCACATTTGCACACTCATACATATAATTAGTGCCTAAATTGAAACATTGAAACAGGATCAATCTCGGTCGACCAACTCCTCGACCGAGACACTCTCGGTCGACAATCTTCTCGACCGAGAAAGATCCAAAGTAGCCGTTAGACACAACTGACAAGGTAGTTGGCAGTTGGAGATAGACGTTGCAAATCACTTGATCCAGAGAGCCTGTCGGTCGACAAAACTTCGACCGAGTAGGTATCTCGGTCGACCATTCCTCGACCGAGATGAACTCTGACAGCAACTGCAGAGTAAATTAATTAGCCGTTGCTAAAGCAACAAACTTGTACCTAACGGCTAGTTAAGCACTTAAAACCCCCTAGAAGTTGTCTAGAACGTCCTTAAGCATCCTTAAACCATTCCTATAAATAGGACAAGCCATAGGACACTCAAACTCACTTGTTACACTTGAGAAATCCTTGAGCATACTTTGAGCAATCTGTTTGTGAGCAATTTGAGCATTGTGACAATTGGACACTTCCTTCCTTAGCTCAAAATTCATGTCCTATAGGCTAGTATCTCCTACCCACTGCAATCACAAGTCCATACACTTGGTTAGGAGATCTATACGCTTGATCTAGGCAAATCAAGCCTTGGGCTACAAAGGATAAGTTGTAATTTCCTTTTTCCTTTCTTGTTTTCTATTACTGTTTGTACTCTCCTTGCTACTCCTAGATTGGAGGCTGCGGATTGGAGAGGGTGGAGATCTTCTTGGTGAAGAAGGCGACCTTGAGATACTTCAGAAGGCTGGTGCAACGGGAGGTTACTTCTAGAGAGGAAGGCTACTTCAAGGGGGAGCTTGGAGTTACTTCAAGAAGGCTACCTCAAGTTGGTGCACCTACTTCAAGTGAAGGCTGTTCAAGGGGTGTAAAGGAAAGTATTGTATTTTGTATAAATCCTTGAGAAGGTAATAAAATAAATACTTTCAAAATCCCGGTTGGGTAAGCAACCGGGTAGTGGACTGACAACTTTAGTATTTGCTAAAGTTGGAACCACTCTAAACACCTGTCTCCTTCTTCTAATCTCAATTGTGGTTGTTTGAGTTAAATAATTGTTAAAATTGTTTTAAAACTCTATTCACCCCCCTCTAGTGTTTTTCAATTGGTATCAGAGCAGGCTTCAAGGAACCCTAACAAGGTCTTGAAGAAATGGGTGACGGAGTGCTCAACAACCTTAACCTTGAAGGGACACTTGTTGCTAGGCCTCCAGCGTTTGATGGAACAAACTACCAATATTGGAATAGAAGGATGCAGTTCTACTTCCAAGGCATCAATTGGGACTTATGGAGAATGGTGTCAACCCCATATGAGCTCCCTCAAACTCAATTTGCAGAATGGGATGCAAATACGGTAAAGCTGGCTCAAATGAATGCAAAAGCTGTAAGCATTTTATATTGTTCTATTTTGGTAGGAGAATTTAATAGAATATCTAATTGTGACACAGCCTATGATATTTGGCATAGACTGTCCATAACGTATGAAGGTACAGTCCAAGTCAAAAATTCCAAAATTAGCATGTTTAAACAAAAGTTTGAACACTTTCGTATGGATCCTGATGAATCTATCAGTGAAATGTTTGCAAAATTCTCTACTATTGTTAATGGTTTAAGTGCCCTAGGAAAACCTGTCCTTGAAGAAGATCAGGTATCAAAAATCCTTCGATCACTTCCTCCAAAATATAAGCCAAAGGTGACAGCCATTGAAGAAGCAAACGACCTCACTCGACTGAAAATGGAGCAACTTATTGGCAACCTAGAAGCTCATGAAGCAACCCTAGAAGAGGAAGAAAGAAGAGCACGTGAACTTCAGCAAGGAAAGAAGAAGGATGTGGCTCTAAAAGCTTCAAAGGTCGTCACACAAGAAAGTGAGGAGTCAAGTGAAGAAGAAGGAGAAGAATCCTTGATCATCAACGGTAAGAAATACAAAAGATTTAAATCTAACAAAATTTCCAGTTCTTCTTCTACCCCTCCTAGGTGCTTTGAATGTGGGAAGAAAGGGCATTTCAAAAATGAATGTCCTAAAGCAAAGAAAGGAAAGAAAAGCTCACACAAGAAGAAGGGAGAAAAAGCCTATAAAGCTGCATGGGACGAGTCAAGTGACAGTGAAAGCGGAGAAGAAAAGGTGGAATGTCTAATGGCAAGAGAAGATGATGAAGACTCTCAAGAGGTAAGCCTACTTGATCTTCCTAAAGAAGAGTTAGTTACTAGTCTACAAGAAATTCATGATAAGTATGTTGATGTCAAGAAGAAACTAAAGAAGGTTATCAAATCAAATGATGAGCTAATTGCTAAATTAGATAATCTTTCTTCTGAAAAGAACAACATTGATCTTGAGAATTTGTCTTTAAAAACATCTTTAGATGATTGCACTAGAAAGCTACTCACTTTAGAAACAAATGTTGATCTTCTTTCTAAAGAAAAGACTGAATTGTTAGCTAAACTAAAAGATTTTCAGACTCAACCTATTTTGTGTAACCATCTGGACTATGATAATGTTGTAAAAGAAAGAGATTCATTGTTATCTGATTTAGATCAAGCAAGAAAAGATCTACACAAGAAGATGAATGACATTGCTAAGCTGCAAAGAAAACTTTATGAGTTAAGAAGAAAAGATATACTTGATAACATTCTAAGCGTTGGTACTGTTTTCAACGGAAGAAAAGGTTTGGGATATGCTCCAAAGAAAAATCAACCCAAAAGAACTCAAACTATGTTTGTACCCAAGAACACAATGGCTAGAAAGAGAAATGAAGTTGATTCTGTTACTTGCCATTTTTGTTTACGTCTTGGACACTATTCCTTTTCATGCCCTTATAAGACTAAGGATTCCGACTTAGTTTGGGTCCCAAAACCCCAAACTTAGTAGAGTCAAATGGAATTTAGTTGAGATATGGCCAAACGCTCCATTTTGCTATTTATATTGTCTTATCTCAACTAAACAAAAGATTTCATGCATATTGTTAATTTTCTGCACTGTTGTACTGAAACAGAAACTTAGTCGGTCGAAGTATTGTCGACCGAACCCTTAATCGGTCGAAGTATTGTCGACCGACCGGATGTCTGTAACAAATCAAAGTCTACAACAACTAAACAGCAATTATTTCGGTCGAAAATTGGTCAACCGAGCTAAATTTCTATGTTTCTTTGTTTGTAATACAGTAATCTTCTCGATCGACAATTAGTCGACCAAGACAGATGTCGGTCGAACAATTGTCGACCGACTGGATTTCTGAATCAGAACTTTTATACAAGTCTGTACTTAAATGATTCTAACCATATCGGACCATCACATGGGTACCAAAATCTACATTTTAATGCAGGAATGGGTGGTTGACAGTGGATGCTCCAAACATATGACCGGGAACAAGGATGCATTTCAAACCTTTGAAGAAAAGAAAAGTGGAACGGTCACCTTTGGAGACAATGGTAAGGGCAAAATCGTTGGAATAGGTAATGTTGGTACAAACCTCGAAATAAAGAATGTTATACTCGTTGATGGTTTGCACCATAATTTGATAAGTGTTAGTCAATTATGTGATAGTGGTTATGATGTGTTATTTAACAAAACCTGCTGCAAGTTATTGATAGAAAACACTACAAATGTTGTCTATGAAGGAAATAGAGTTGGAAATCTTTATATCCTTAAACCTAACTCTATGAAATCAGTAGTGGGAAAATGCTTGCTTGCAAATGAAAATACCTTACAACTATGGCATAAAAAGCTAGGACATGCTAGTTCACATGTTATTAAAAAGTTAGTGAAATATGATCTTGTTCGTGGATTGCCTACTTTATCTTTTGATCAAGTTGAAAACTGTGAACCATGCACAATGGGAAAGCAAACCAAAACCTCTTTTAAACCAAAACATGTACTCAACACCAGTAGATCCTTAGAATTAATTCATATGGATTTATTTGGACCCATGAGGACACAATCATTTGGTGGTAAAAGATACTTTTTTGTTATTGTTGATGATTATAGTAGATACACATGGGTACATTTTATTGCAACTAAAGATGATACTATTCATGTTTTTATACAATTTTGTTCCAAGATTGAAAATCTATTACAAAGCAAAATATGTACCATTAGAAGTGATCATGGTGGAGAATTTGAAAATCATACATTTGAGGAATTTTGTACATCTCAAGGGTACACTCATAATTTTTCTGCTCCACGCACCCCACAACAAAATGGTATAGTCGAAAGGAAAAATCGATCACTACAAGAAATGGCTAGAACTATGATGCTCGAACACAACACACCCAAAACCTTTTGGGCTGAAGCTGTAAACACTGCATGCTATGTGTTAAATAGAGTAACTGTTCACTCTCATTTGAAGAAAACTCCATATGAAATAATACATTCTAAGAAACCTAGAGTTGACTATTTTCATACCTTTGGCTCCACATGCTATATTTTAAATACCAAATATGATAGAGATAAGTTTGACTCTAAATCACACAAAGCATTCTTTTTGGGATATTCCACTTCTAGCAAAGCTTTTAGAGTATATAACACTATCTCTAGAAAAGTTGAGGAATCTATTCATGTTTCTTTTCATGAAGAGTCCAAATCTGAAAATCTAGAAATCATAGATCTCACTAATCAATTCGAAAATTTAAACATACCAAATGATAGTGAGAAAGTTACTACAAACAATCACCAAGCTGAACCACAACCTACACCTAGGCTTATTAAGGATCATCCTTAAGAACTAATTATTGGAGATCCTAATGATAAATTCAAAACTCGGTCTTCCTTCAAAGATGTTGCAAACATGGCTTTTGTTTCTATCATTGAACCTAAGAAGATATCTGAAGCTCTTAAAGATGATTATTGGATAATAGCCATGCAAGAAGAATTGAATCAATTCACTAAAAATGATGTATGGGATTTAGTTCCTAAACCACAAGATAAAACCATCATAGGAACTAAATGGGTTTTTAGGAATAAGCTAAATGAGGTAGGAGAAGTAATAAGGAATAAAGCTCGGTTAGTAGCACAAGGATATAATCAACAAGAAGGAATAGATTTTGATGAAACGTATGCACCGGTAGCTAGACTTGAAGCTATTAGAATGTTACTAGCTATTGCTGCACATAAAAACATCAAACTCTACCAAATGGATGTAAAAAGTGCATTTCTAAATGGCATCATTCAAGAAGAAGTATATGTTGCCCAACCACCTGGTTTTGAAATACCGGAAAAAGGTGACTATGTTTATAAACTTAAGAAAGCACTTTATGGTTTAAAACAAGCACCTAGGAATTGGTATGAAAGGCTCAAGACATATCTTTTTGATAATGGTTTTTCTATTGGAAATTCAGATTCTACTTTATTTTTCAAAACATATACATCTGATTTCCTAGTTGTGCGAATATATGTTGATGACATTATTTTTGGAGCTTCTAATGATTCATTGTGCACACAATTCAGTGACATTATGCAAAAAGAATTTGAAATGAGCCTCATAGGTGAACTAACTTTCTTTCTTGGTTTTCAAATTAAGCAAACACCTGCCAGAATATTCATAAGCCAAGAAAAATATACTAAAGAACTCTTAAAACGTTTTGGGATGGATCAGTGCAAACATGCTACTACTCCTATGGCTACTTCTATTAAAATTGATAAGGATGAAAATGGGGAACCTATTGATGATTCCTTATATAGAGCAATGATTGGTAGTTTGCTTTACTTAACTGCTTCTAGACCGGACATTATGTTTTCTGTTGGTCTTTGTGCTCGATTTCAATCACAACCTATGCACTCTCATTTTCTAGCAGTTAAATGAATTCTTCGTTACCTAGCCGGCACTACTTGTTTTGGTTTATGGTATCCAATAGGACAATCCTTGGATTTTAAAGCTTATACTGATGCGGATTATGCTGGTTGTCGACTTGATCGCAAGAGTACTAGTGGTGGCTGTTTCTTGTTAGGGAGAGCTTTAGTATCTTGGTTTAGCAAGAAACAAAATACGGTTGCCCTATCTACAACTGAAGCTGAATATATGGCAGTTGGGTCTTGTTGTGCTCAAGTACTTTATATGCAACAAGTGTTAAACGATTATGGTTTTACTCTTTCATCTACGCCTATTTTTTGTGACAACACGAGCGCTATAAACTTAGCACACAATCCTATTTTACACAGCCGAGCTAAACATATTGAAATCCGTCATCACTTTTTAAGGGATCATATCTCCAAGAATCATGTATCCCTTCATCATGTTGATACGGAAGATCAATTGGCTGATATTTTAACAAAACCGCTTCCACTAGATCAATTTAACAAAATTAGGAAGCAACTGCTTATCACTCCTTTGGAAGATGTTTTCTTTGATATTTGTGCTTCTTAACAAAAACTTTTAATGGACATCCTTTTCATTAGATTTGATGGGACATCTAATTAAGGGGGAGTTTTTATTCTTAACGGATATCTTTTTGAAATGACAAAGGGGGAGAAATAAATATAAAACTAAAACTTAGTAATTATGAAAAACTCAATCAATGAGTTTCATAAATAAACTCTTGGCTTTACATTGAAAGTTGCTATATTCCCTAGTGAATTGGATTTCATGTTCCATAATTCATGGGGAATAATAAGCACACATTTTATAAACAAGAGGAAAAGCTACAAAAGGTAATCTAAAGGTATGAAACTCATATGTTTTATATTTCCTTCATTTATATTTTGGAAATGTTTGTCATCTTCAAAAAGGGGGAGATTGTTGGCTAAATGGACATCTATAAATCCCTTTGTTTTGATTATGACAAACATTTCATTCTTATTGATCTAATGAGTTACTTGAGTGTGCAGGAACAAGGCAGATGACAAAGTACTAGGGAAATCCATATGCTTCCATATTTATATTTTCATGCAATGTAATCGCCTTGTAAAAAGCTTGTACAAATATATAATGTACAAGTACTTAGAATGCATGTAAATCAAGCGTTAGATCTTCCCTAGCTAAACACCACATTTAGATAAGTCATCCCCTTCAAATAGGATCACATTTGCACACTCATACATATAATTAGTGCCTAAATTGAAACATTGAAACAGGATCAATCTCGGTCGACCAACTCCTCGACCGAGACACTCTCGGTCGACAATCTTCTCGACCGAGAAAGATCCAAAGTAGCCGTTAGACACAACTGACAAGGTAGTTGGCAGTTGGAGATAGACGTTGCAAATCACTTGATCCAGAGAGCCTGTCGGTCGACAAAACTTCGACCGAGTAGGTATCTCGGTCGACCATTCCTCGACCGAGATGAACTCTGACAGCAACTGCAGAGTAAATTAATTAGCCGTTGCTAAAGCAACAAACTTGTACCTAACGGCTAGTTAAGCACTTAGAAACCCCTAGAAGTTGTCTAGAACGTCCTTAAGCATCCTTAGACCATTCCTATAAATAGGACAAGCCATAGGACACTCAAACTCACTTGTTACACTTGAGAAATCCTTGAGCATACTTTGAGCAATCTGTTTGTGAGCAATTTGAGCATTGTGACAATTGGACACTTCCTTCCATAGCTCAAAATTCATGTCCTATAGGCTAGTATCTCCTACCCACTGCAATCACAAGTCCATACACTTGGTTAGGAGATCTATACGCTTGATCTAGGGAAATCAATCCTTGGGCTACAAATGATAAGTTGTAATTTCCTTTTTCCTTTCTTGTTCTCTATTACTGTTTGTACTCTCCTTGCTACTCCTAGGTTGGAGGCTGCGGATTGGAGAGGGTGGAGATCTTCTTGGTGAAGAAGGCGACCTTGAGATACTTCAGAAGGCTGGTGCAACGGGAGGTTACTTCTAGAGAGGAAGGCTACTTCAAGGGGGAGCTTGGAGTTACTTCAAGAAGGCTACCTCAAGTTGGTGCACCTACTTCAAGTGAAGGCTGTTCAAGGGGTGTAAAGGAAAGTATTGTATTTTGTATAAATCCTTGAGAAGGTAATAAAATAAATACTTTCAAAATCCCGGTTGGGTAAGCAACCGGGTAGTGGACTGACAACTTTAGTATTTGCTAAAGTTGGAACCACTCTAAACACCTGTCTCCTTCTTCTAATCTCAATTGTGGTTGTTTGAGTTAAATAATTGTTAAAATTGTTTTAAAACTCTATTCACCCCCCTCTAGTGTTTTTCAATTGGTATCAGAGCAGGCTTCAAGGAACCCTAACAAGGTCTTGAAGAAATGGGTGACGGAGTGCTCAACAACCTTAACCTTGAAGGGACACTTGTTGCTAGGCCTCCAGCGTTCGATGGAACAAACTACCAATATTGGAAGAGAAGGATGCAGTTCTACTTCCAAGGCATCAATTGGGACTTATGGAGAATGGTGTCAACCCCATATGAGCTCCCTCAAACTCAATTTGTAGAATGGGATGCAAATATGGTAAAGCTGGCTAAAATGAATGCAAAAGCTGTAAGCATTTTATATTGTTCTATTTCGGTAGGAGAATTTAATAGAATATCTAATTGTGACACAGCCTATGATATTTGGCATAGATTGTCCATAACGTATGAAGGTACAGTCCAAGTCAAAAATTCCAAAATTAGCATGTTTAAACAAAAGTTTGAACACTTTCGTATGGATCCTGATGAATCTATTAGTGAAATGTTTGCAAAATTCTCTACTATTGTTAATAGTTTAAGTGCCCTAGGAAAACCTGTCCTTGAAGAAGATCAGGTATCAAAAATCCTTCGATCACTTCCTCCAAAATATAAGCCAAAGGTGACAGACATTGAAGAAGCAAACGACCTCACTCGACTGAAAATGGAGCAACTTATTGGCAACCTAGAAGCTCATGAAGCAACCCTAGAAGAGGAAGAAAGAAGAGCACGTGAACTTCAGCAAGGAAAGAAGAAGGATGTGGCTCTAAAAGCTTCAAAGGTCGTCACACAAGAAAGTGAGGAGTCAAGTGAAGAAGAAGGAGAAGAAGCCTTGATCATCAACGGTAAGAAATACAAAAGATTTAAATCTAACAAAATTTCCAGTTCTTCTTCTACCCCTCCTAGGTGCTTTGAATGTGGGAAGAAAGGGCATTTCAAAAATGAATGTCCTAAAGCAAAGAAAGGAAAGAAAAGCTCACACAAGAAGAAGGGAGAAAAAGCCTATAAAGCTGCATGGGATGAGTCAAGTGACAGTGAAAGCGGAGAAGAAAAGGTGGAATGTCTAATGGAAAGAGAAGATGATGAAGACTCTCAAGAGGTAAGCCTACTTGATGTTCCTAAAGAAGAGTTAGTTACTAGTCTACAAGAAATTCATGATAAGTATGTTGATGTCAAGAAGAAACTAAAGAAGGTTATCAAATCAAATGATGAGCTAATTGCTAAATTAGATAATCTTTCTTCTGAAAAGAACAACATTGATCTTGAGAATTTGTCTTTAAAAACATCTTTAGATGATTGCACTAGAAAGCTACTCACTTTAGAAACAAATGTTGATCTTCTTTCTAAAGAAAAGACTGAATTGTTAGCTAAACTAAAAGATTTTCACACTCAACCTATTTTGTGTAACGATCTGGACTATGATAATGTTGTAAAAGAAAGAGATTCATTGTTATCTGATTTAGATCAAGCAAGAAAAGATCTACACAAGAAGATGAATGACATTGCTAAGCTGCAAAGAAAACTTTATGAGTTAAGAAGAAAAGATATACTTGATAACATTCTAAGCGTTGGTACTGTTTTCAACGGAAGAAAAGGTTTGGGATATGCTCCAAAGAAAAATCAACCCAAAAGAACTCAAACTATGTTTGTACCCAAGAACACAATGGCTAGAAAGAGAAATGAAGTTGATTCTGTTACTTGCCATTTTTGTTTACGTCTTGGACACTATTCCTTTTCATGCCCTTATAAGACTAAGGATTCCGACTTAGTTTGGGTCCCAAAACCCCAAACTTAGTAGAGTCAAATGGAATTTAGTTGAGATATGGCCAAACGCTCCATTTTGCTATTTATATTGTCTTATCTCAACTAAACAAAAGATTTCATGCATATTGTTAATTTTCTGCACTGTTGTACTGAAACAGAAACTTAGTCGGTCGAAGTATTGTCGACCGAACCCTTAATCGGTCAAAGTATTGTCGACCGACCGGATGTCTGTAACAAATCAAAGTCTACAGCAACTAAACAGCAATTATTTCGGTCGAAAATTGGTCAACCGAGCTAAATTTCTATGTTTCTTTGTTTGTAATACAGTAATCTTCTCGATCGACAATTAGTCGACCAAGACAGATGTCAGTCGAACAATTGTCGACCGACTGGATTTCTGAATCAGAACTTTTATACAAGTCTGTACTTAAATGATTCTAACCATATCGGACCATCACATGGGTACCAAAATCTACATTTTAATGCAGGAATGGGTGGTTGACAGTGGATGCTCCAAACATATGACCGGGAACAAGGATGCATTTCAAACCTTTAAAGAAAAGAAAAGTGGAACGGTCACCTTTGGAGACAATGGTAAGGGCAAAATCGTTGGAATAGGTAATGTTGGTACAAACCTCGAAATAAAGAATGTTCTACTCGTTGATGGTTTGCACCATAATTTGATAAGTGTTAGTCAATTATGTGATAGTGGTTATGATGTGTTATTTAACAAAACCTGCTGCAAGTTATTGATAGAAAACACTACAAATGTTGTCTATGAAGGAAATAGAGTTGGAAATCTTTATATCCTTAAACCTAACTCTATGAAATCAGTAGTGGGAAAATGCTTGCTTGCAAATGAAAATACCTTACAACTATGGCATAAAAAGCTAGGACATGCTAGTTCACATGTTATTAAAAAGTTAGTGAAATATGATCTTGTTCGTGGATTGCCTACTTTATCTTTTGATCAAGTTGAAAACTGTGAACCATGCACAATGGGAAAGCAAACCAAAACCTCTTTTAAACCAAAACATGTACTCAACACCAGTAGATCCTTAGAATTAATTCATATGGATTTATTTGGACCCATGAGGACACAATCATTTGGTGGTAAAAGATACTTTTTTGTTATTGTTGATGATTATAGTAGATACACATGGGTACATTTTATTGCAACTAAAGATGATACTATTCATGTTTTTATACAATTTTGTTCCAAGATTGAAAATCTATTACAAAGCAAAATATGTACCATTAGAAGTGATCATGGTGGAGAATTTGAAAATCATACATTTGAGGAATTTTGTACATCTCAAGGGTACACTCATAATTTTTCTGCTCCACGCACCCCACAACAAAATGGTATAGTCGAAAGGAAAAATCGATCACTACAAGAAATGGCTAGAACTATGATGCTCGAACACAACACACCCAAAACCTTTTGGGCTGAAGCTGTAAACACTGCATGCTATGTGTTAAATAGAGTAACTGTTCACTCTCATTTGAAGAAAACTCCATATGAAATAATACATTCTAAGAAACCTAGAGTTGACTATTTTCATACCTTTGGCTCCACATGCTATATTTTAAATACCAAATATGATAGAGATAAGTTTGACTCTAAATCACACAAAGCATTCTTTTTGGGATATTCCACTTCTAGCAAAGCTTTTAGAGTATATAACACTATCTCTAGAAAAGTTGAGGAATCTATTCATGTTTCTTTTCATGAAGAGTCCAAATCTGAAAATCTAGAAATCATAGATCTCACTAATCAATTCGAAAATTTAAACATACCAAATGATAGTGAGAAAGTTACTACAAACAATCACCAAGCTGAACCACAACCTACACCTAGGCTTATTAAGGATCATCCTTAAGAACTAATTATTGGAGATCCTAATGATAAATTCAAAACTCGGTCTTCCTTCAAAGATGTTGCAAACATGGCTTTTGTTTCTATCATTGAACCTAAGAAGATATCTGAAGCTCTTAAAGATGATTATTGGATAATAGCCATGCAAGAAGAATTGAATCAATTCACTAAAAATGATGTATGGGATTTAGTTCCTAAACCACAAGATAAAACCATCATAGGAACTAAATGGGTTTTTAGGAATAAGCTAAATGAGGTAGGAGAAGTAATAAGGAATAAAGCTCGGTTAGTAGCACAAGGATATAATCAACAAGAAGGAATAGATTTTGATGAAACGTATGCACCGGTAGCTAGACTTGAAGCTATTAGAATGTTACTAGCTATTGCTGCACATAAAAACATCAAACTCTACCAAATGGATGTAAAAAGTGCATTTCTAAATGGCATCATTCAAGAAGAAGTATATGTTGCCCAACCACCTGGTTTTGAAATACCGGAAAAAGGTGACTATGTTTATAAACTTAAGAAAGCACTTTATGGTTTAAAACAAGCACCTAGGAATTGGTATGAAAGGCTCAAGACATATCTTTTTGATAATGGTTTTTCTATTGGAAATTCAGATTCTACTTTATTTTTCAAAACATATACATCTGATTTCCTAGTTGTGCGAATATATGTTGATGACATTATTTTTGGAGCTTCTAATGATTCATTGTGCACACAATTCAGTGACATTATGCAAAAAGAATTTGAAATGAGCCTCATGGGTGAACTAACTTTCTTTCTTGGTTTTCAAATTAAGCAAACACCTGCCGGAATATTCATAAGCCAAGAAAAATATACTAAAGAACTCTTAAAACGTTTTGGGATGGATCAGTGCAAACATGCTACTACTCCTATGGCTACTTCTATTAAAATTGATAAGGATGAAAATGGGGAACCTATTGATGATTCCTTATATAGAGCAATGATTGGTAGTTTGCTTTACTTAACTACTTCTAGACCGGACATTATGTTTTCTGTTGGTCTTTGTGCTCGATTTCAATCACAACCTATGCACTCTCATTTTCTAGCAGTTAAATGAATTCTTCGTTACCTAGCCGGCACTACTTGTTTTGGTTTATGGTATCCAATAGGACAATCCTTGGATTTTAAAGCTTATACTGATGCGGATTATGCTGGTTGTCGACTTGATCGCAAGAGTACTAGTGGTGGCTGTTTCTTGTTAGGGAGAGCTTTAGTATCTTGGTTTAGCAAGAAACAAAATACGGTTGCCCTATCTACAACTGAAGCTGAATATATGGCAGTTGGGTCTTGTTGTGCTCAAGTACTTTATATGCAACAAGTGTTAAACGATTATGGTTTTACTCTTTCATCTACGCCTATTTTTTGTGACAACACGAGCGCTATAAACTTAGCACACAATCCTATTTTACACAGCCGAGCTAAACATATTGAAATCCGTCATCACTTTTTAAGGGATCATATCTCCAAGAATCATGTATCCCTTCATCATGTTGATACGGAAGATCAATTGGCTGATATTTTAACAAAACCGCTTCCACTAGATCAATTTAACAAAATTAGGAAGCAACTGCTTATCACTCCTTTGGAAGATGTTTTCTTTGATATTTGTGCTTCTTAACAAAAACTTTTAATGGACATCCTTTTCATTAGATTTGATGGGACATCTAATTAAGGGGGAGTTTTTATTCTTAACGGATATCTTTTTGAAATGACAAAGGGGGAGAAATAAATATAAAACTAAAACTTAGTAATTATGAAAAACTCAATCAATGAGTTTCATAAATAAACTCTTGGCTTTACATTGAAAGTTGCTATATTCCCTAGTGAATTGGATTTCATGTTCCATAATTCATGGGGAATAATAAGCACACATTTTATAAACAAGAGGAAAAGCTACAAAATGTAATCTAAAGGTATGAAACTCATATGTTTTATATTTCCTTCATTTATATTTTGGAAATGTTTGTCATCTTCAAAAAGGGGGAGATTGTTGGCTAAATGGACATCTATAAATCCCTTTGTTTTGATTATGACAAACATTTCATTCTTATTGATCTAATGAGTTACTTGAGTGTGCAGGAACAAGGCGGATGACAAAGTACTAGGGAAATCCATATGCTTCCATATTTATATTTTCATGCAATGTAATCGCCTTGTAAAAAGCTTGTACAAATATATAATGTACAAGTACTTAGAATGCATGTAAATCAAGCGTTAGATCTTCCCTAGCTAAACACCACATTTAGATAAGTCATCCCCTTCAAATAGGATCACATTTGCACACTCATACATATAATTAGTGCCTAAATTGAAACATTGAAACAGGATCAATCTCGGTCGACCAACTCCTCGACCGAGACACTCTCGGTCGACAATCTTCTCGACCGAGAAAGATCCAAAGTAGCCGTTAGACACAACTGACAAGGTAGTTGGCAGTTGGAGATAGACGTTGCAAATCACTTGATCCAGAGAGCCTGTCGGTCGACAAAACTTCGACCGAGTAGGTATCTCGGTCGACCATTCCTCGACCGAGATGAACTCTGACAGCAACTGCAGAGTAAATTAATTAGCCGTTGCTAAAGCAACAAACTTGTACCTAACGGCTAGTTAAGCACTTAGAAACCCCTAGAAGTTGTCTAGAACGTCCTTAAGCATCCTTAGACCATTCCTATAAATAGGACAAGCCATAGGACACTCAAACTCACTTGTTACACTTGAGAAATCCTTGAGCATACTTTGAGCAATCTGTTTGTGAGCAATTTGAGCATTGTGACAATTGGACACTTCCTTCCATAGCTCAAAATTCATGTCCTATAGGCTAGTATCTCCTACCCACTGCAATCACAAGTCCATACACTTGGTTAGGAGATCTATACGCTTGATCTAGGGAAATCAATCCTTGGGCTACAAATGATAAGTTGTAATTTCCTTTTTCCTTTCTTGTTCTCTATTACTGTTTGTACTCTCCTTGCTACTCCTAGGTTGGAGGCTGCGGATTGGAGAGGGTGGAGATCTTCTTGGTGAAGAAGGCGACCTTGAGATACTTCAGAAGGCTGGTGCAACGGGAGGTTACTTCTAGAGAGGAAGGCTACTTCAAGGGGGAGCTTGGAGTTACTTCAAGAAGGCTACCTCAAGTTGGTGCACCTACTTCAAGTGAAGGCTGTTCAAGGGGTGTAAAGGAAAGTATTGTATTTTGTATAAATCCTTGAGAAGGTAATAAAATAAATACTTTCAAAATCCCGGTTGGGTAAGCAACCGGGTAGTGGACTGACAACTTTAGTATTTGCTAAAGTTGGAACCACTCTAAACACCTGTCTCCTTCTTCTAATCTCAATTGTGGTTGTTTGAGTTAAATAATTGTTAAAATTGTTTTAAAACTCTATTCACCCCCCTCTAGTGTTTTTCAATTGGTATCAGAGCAGGCTTCAAGGAACCCTAACAAGGTCTTGAAGAAATGGGTGACGGAGTGCTCAACAACCTTAACCTTGAAGGGACACTTGTTTCTAGGCCTCCAGCGTTCGATGGAACAAACTACCAATATTGGAAGAGAAGGATGCAGTTCTACTTCCAAGGCATCAATTGGGACTTATGGAGAATGGTGTCAACCCCATATGAGCTCCCTCAAACTCAATTTGTAGAATGGGATGCAAATATGGTAAAGCTGGCTAAAATGAATGCAAAAGCTGTAAGCATTTTATATTGTTCTATTTCGGTAGGAGAATTTAATAGAATATCTAATTGTGACACAGCCTATGATATTTGGCATAGATTGTCCATAACGTATGAAGGTACAGTACAAGTCAAAAATTCCAAAATTAGCATGTTTAAACAAAAGTTTGAACACTTTCGTATGGATCCTGATGAATCTATTAGTGAAATGTTTGCAAAATTCTCTACTATTGTTAATAGTTTAAGTGCCCTAGGAAAACCTGTCCTTGAAGAAGATCAGGTATCAAAAATCCTTCGATCACTTCCTCCAAAATATAAGCCAAAGGTGACAGACATTGAAGAAGCAAACGACCTCACTCGACTGAAAATGGAGCAACTTATTGGCAACCTAGAAGCTCATGAAGCAACCCTAGAAGAGGAAGAAAGAAGAGCACGTGAACTTCAGCAAGGAAAGAAGAAGGATGTGGCTCTAAAAGCTTCAAAGGTCGTCACACAAGAAAGTGAGGAGTCAAGTGAAGAAGAAGGAGAAGAAGCCTTGATCATCAACGGTAAGAAATACAAAAGATTTAAATCTAACAAAATTTCCAGTTCTTCTTCTACCCCTCCTAGGTGCTTTGAATGTGGGAAGAAAGGGCATTTCAAAAATGAATGTCCTAAAGCAAAGAAAGGAAAGAAAAGCTCACACAAGAAGAAGGGAGAAAAAGCCTATAAAGCTGCATGGGATGAGTCAAGTGACAGTGAAAGCGGAGAAGAAAAGGTGGAATGTCTAATGGCAAGAGAAGATGATGAAGACTCTCAAGAGGTAAGCCTACTTGATGTTCCTAAAGAAGAGTTAGTTACTAGTCTACAAGAAATTCATGATAAGTATGTTGATGTCAAGAAGAAACTAAAGAAGGTTATCAAATCAAATGATGAGCTAATTGCTAAATTAGATAATCTTTCTTCTGAAAAGAACAACATTGATCTTGAGAATTTGTCTTTAAAAACATCTTTAGATGATTACACTAGAAAGCTACTCACTTTAGAAACAAATGTTGATCTTCTTTCTAAAGAAAAGACTGAATTGTTAGCTAAACTAAAAGATTTTCACACTCAACCTATTTTGTGTAACGATCTGGACTATGATAATGTTGTAAAAGAAAGAGATTCATTGTTATCTGATTTAGATCAAGCAAGAAAAGATCTACACAAGAAGATGAATGACATTGCTAAGCTGCAAAGAAAACTTTATGAGTTAAGAAGAAAAGATATACTTGATAACATTCTAAGCGTTGGTACTGTTTTCAACGGAAGAAAAGGTTTGGGATATGCTCCAAAGAAAAATCAACCCAAAAGAACTCAAACTATGTTTGTACCCAAGAACACAATGGCTAGAAAGAGAAATGAAGTTGATTCTGTTACTTGCCATTTTTGTTTACGTCTTGGACACTATTCCTTTTCATGCCCTTATAAGACTAAGGATTCCGACTTAGTTTGGGTCCCAAAACCCCAAACTTAGTAGAGTCAAATGGAATTTAGTTGAGATATGGCCAAACGCTCCATTTTGCTATTTATATTGTCTTATCTCAACTAAACAAAAGATTTCATGCATATTGTTAATTTTCTGCACTGTTGTACTGAAACAGAAACTTAGTCGGTCGAAGTATTGTCGACCGAACCCTTAATCGGTCGAAGTATTGTCGACCGACCGGATGTCTGTAACAAATCAAAGTCTACAGCAACTAAACAGCAATTATTTCGGTCGAAAATTGGTCAACCGAGCTAAATTTCTATGTTTCTTTGTTTGTAATACAGTAATCTTCTCGATCGACAATTAGTCGACCAAGACAGATGTCAGTCGAACAATTGTCGACCGACTGGATTTCTGAATCAGAACTTTTATACAAGTCTATACTTAAATGATTCTAACCATATCGGACCATCACATGGGTACCAAAATCTACATTTTAATGCAGGAATGGGTGGTTGACAGTGGATGCTCCAAACATATGACCGGGAACAAGGATGCATTTCAAACCTTTGAAGAAAAGAAAAGTGGAACGGTCACCTTTGGAGACAATGGTAAGGGCAAAATCGTTGGAATAGGTAATGTTGGTACAAACCTCGAAATAAAGAATGTTCTACTCGTTGATGGTTTGCACCATAATTTGATAAGTGTTAGTCAATTATGTGATAGTGGTTATGATGTGTTATTTAACAAAACCTGCTGCAAGTTATTGATAGAAAACACTACAAATGTTGTCTATGAAGGAAATAGAGTTGGAAATCTTTATATCCTTAAACCTAACTCTATGAAATCAGTAGTGGGAAAATGCTTGCTTGCAAATGAAAATACCTTACAACTATGGCATAAAAAGCTAGGACATGCTAGTTCACATGTTATTAAAAAGTTAGTGAAATATGATCTTGTTCGTGGATTGCCTACTTTATCTTTTGATCAAGTTGAAAACTGTGAACCATGCACAATGGGAAAGCAAACCAAAACCTCTTTTAAACCAAAACATGTACTCAACACCAGTAGATCCTTAGAATTAATTCATATGGATTTATTTGGACCCATGAGGACACAATCATTTGGTGGTAAAAGATACTGTTTTGTTATTGTTGATGATTATAGTAGATACACATGGGTACATTTTTTTGCAACTAAAGATGATACTATTCATGTTTTTATACAATTTTGTTCCAAGATTGAAAATCTATTACAAAGAAAAATATGTACCATTAGAAGTGATCATGGTGGAGAATTTGAAAATCATACATTTGAGGAATTTTGTACATCTCAAGGGTACACTCATAATTTTTCTGCTCCACGCACCCCACAACAAAATGGTATAGTCGAAAGGAAAAATCGATCACTACAAGAAATGGATAGAACTATGATGCTCGAACACAACACACTCAAAACCTTTTGGGCTGAAGCTGTAAACACTGCATGCTATGTGTTAAATAGAGTAACTGTTCACTCTCATTTGAAGAAAACTCCATATGAAATAATACATTCTAAGAAACCTAGAGTTGACTATTTTCATACCTTTGGCTCCACATGCTATATTTTAAATACCAAAGATGATAGAGATAAGTTTGACTCTAAATCACACAAAGCATTCTTTTTGGGATATTCCACTTCTAGCAAAGCTTTTAGAGTATATAACACTATCTCTAGAAAAGTTGAGGAATCTATTCATGTTTCTTTTCATGAAGAGTCCAAATCTGAAAATCTAGAAATCATAGATCTCACTAATCAATTCGAAAATTTAAACATACCAAATGATAGTGAGAAAGTTACTACAAACAATCACCAAGCTGAACCACAACCTACACCTAGGCTTATTAAGGATCATCCTTAAGAACTAATTATTGGAGATCCTAATGATAAAGTCAAAACTCGGTCTTCCTTCAAAGATGTTGCAAACATGGCTTTTGTTTCTATCATTGAACCTAAGAAGATATCTGAAGCTCTTAAAGATGATTATTGGATAATAGCCATGCAAGAAGAATTGAATCAATTCACTAAAAATGATGTATGGGATTTAGTTCCTAAACCACAAGATAAAACCATCATAGGAACTAAATGGGTTTTTAGGAATAAGCTAAATGAGGCAGGAGAAGTAATAAGGAATAAAGCTCGGTTAGTAGCACAAGGATATAATCAACAAGAAGGAATAGATTTTGATGAAACGTATGCACCGGTAGCTAGACTTGAAGCTATTAGAATGTTACTAGCTATTGCTGCACATAAAAACATCAAACTCTACCAAATGGATGTAAAAAGTGCATTTCTAAATGGCATCATTCAAGAAGAAGTATATGTTGCCCAACCACCTGGTTTTGAAATACCGGAAAAAGGTGACTATGTTTATAAACTTAAGAAAGCACTTTATGGTTTAAAACAAGCACCTAGGAATTGGTATGAAAGGCTCAAGACATATCTTTTTTATAATGGTTTTTCTATTGGAAATTCAG
This sequence comes from Alisma plantago-aquatica, assembly GCA_963693085.1. Taxonomy (NCBI): domain Eukaryota; kingdom Viridiplantae; phylum Streptophyta; class Magnoliopsida; order Alismatales; family Alismataceae; genus Alisma; species Alisma plantago-aquatica. The sequence continues at coordinate 1,862,955,222 of OY856409.1, read as the reverse complement.
ATTCTACTTTATTTTTCAAAACATATACATCTGATTTCCTAGTTGTGCAAATATATGTTGATGACATTATTTTTGGAGCTTCTAATGATTCATTGTGCACACAATTCAGTGACATTATGCAAAAAGAATTTGAAATGAGCCTCATGGGTGAACTAACTTTCTTTCTTGGTTTTCAAATTAAGCAAACACCTGCCGGAATATTCATAAGCCAAGAAAAATATACTAAAGAACTCTTAAAACGTTTTGGGATGGATCAGTGCAAACATGCTACTACTCCTATGGCTACTTCTATTAAAATTGATAAGGATGAAAATGGGGAACCTATTGATGATTCCTTATATAGAGCCATGATTGGTAGTTTGCTTTACTTAACTACTTCTAGACCGGACATTATGTTTTCCGTTGGTCTTTGTGCTCGATTTCAATCACAACCTATGCACTCTCATTTTCTAGCAGTTAAACGAATTCTTCGTTACCTAGCCGGCACTACTTGTTTTGGTTTATGGTATCCAAAAGGACAATCCTTGGATTTTAAAGCTTATACTGATGCGGATTATGCTGGTTGTCGACTTGATCGCAAGAGTACTAGTGGTGGTTGTTTCTTGTTAGGGAGAGCTTTAGTATCTTGGTTTAGCAAGAAACAAAATACGGTTGCCCTATCTACAACTGAAGCTGAATATATGGCAGATGGGTCTTGTTGTGCTCAAGTACTTTATATGCAACAAGTGTTAAACGATTATGGTTTTACTCTTTCATCTACGCCTATTTTTTGTGACAACACGAGCGCTATAAACTTAGCACACAATCCTATTTTACACAGCCGAGCTAAACATATTGAAATCCGTCATCACTTTTTAAGGGATCATATCTCCAAGAATCATGTATCCCTTCATCATGTTGATACGGAAGATCAATTGGCTGATATTTTTACAAAACCGCTTCCACTAGATCAATTTAACAAAATTAGGAAGCAACTGCTTATCACTCCTTTGGAAGATGTTTTCTTTGATATTTGTGCTTCTTAACAAAAACTTTTAATGGACATCTTTTTCATTAGATTTGATGGGACATCTAATTAAGGGGGAGTTTTTATTCTTAACGGATATCTTTTTGAAATGACAAAGGGGGAGAAATAAATATAAAACTAAAACTTAGTAATTATGAAAAACTCAATCAATGAGTTTCATAAATAAACTCTTGGCTTTACATTGAAAGTTTCTATATTCCCTAGTGAATTGGATTTCATGTTCCATAATTCATGGGGAATAATAAGCACACATTTTATAAACAAGAGGAAAAGCTACAAAAGGTAATCTAAAGGTATGAAACTCATATGTTTTATATTTCCTTCATTTATATTTTGGAAATGTTTGTCATCTTCAAAAAGGGGGAGATTGTTGGCTAAATGGACATCTATAAATCCCTTTGTTTTGATTATGACAAACATTTCATTCTTATTGATCTAATGAGCTACTTGAGTGTGCAGGAACAAGGCGGATGACAAAGTACTAGGGAAATCCATATGCTTCCATATTTATATTTTCATGCAATGTACTTGCCTTGTAAAAAGCTTGTACAAATATATAATGTACAAGTACTTAGAATGCATGTAAATCAAGCGTTAGATCTTCCCTAGCTAAACACCACATTTAGATAAGTCATCCCCTTCAAATAGGATCACATTTGCACACTCATACATATAATTAGTGCCTAAATTGAAACATTGAAACAGGATCAATCTCGGTCGACCAACTCCTCGACCGAGACACTCTCGGTCGACAATCTTCTCGACCGAGAAAGATCCAAAGTAGCCGTTAGACACAACTGACAAGGTAGTTGGCAGTTGGAGATAGACGTTGCAAATCACTTGATCCAGAGAGCCTGTCAGTCGACAAAACTTCGACCGAGTAGGTATCTCGGTCGACCATTCCTCGACCGAGATGAACTCTGACAGCAACTGCAGAGTAAATTAATTAGCTGTTGCTAAAGCAACAAACTTGTACCTAACGGCTAGTTAAGCACTTAGAAACCCCTAGAAGTTGTCTAGAACGTCCTTAAGCATCCTTAGACCATTCCTATAAATAGGACAAGCCATAGGACACTCAAACTCACTTTTTACACTTGAGAAATCCTTGAGCATACTTTGAGCAATCTGTTTGTGAGCAATTTGAGCATTGTGACAATTGGACACTTCCTTCCTTAGCTCAAAATTTGTGTCCTATAGGCTAGTATCTCCTACCCACTGCAATCACAAGTCCATACACTTGGTTAGGAGATCTATACGCTTGATCTAGGCAAATCAAGCCTTGGGCTACAAAGGATAAGTTGTAATTTCCTTTTTCCTTTCTTGTTCTCTATTACTGTTTGTACTCTCCTTACTACTCCTAGGTTGGAGGCTGCGGATTGGAGAGGGTGGAGATCTTCTTGGTGAAGAAGGCGACCTTGAGATACTTCAGAAGGCTGGTGCAACGGGAGGTTACTTCTAGAGAGGAAGGCTACTTCAAGGGGGAGCTTGGAGTTACTTCAAGAAGGCTACCTCAAGTTGGTGCACCTACTTCAAGTGAAGGCTGTTCAAGGGGTGTAAAGGAAAGTATTGTATTTTGTATAAATCCTTGAGAAGGTAATAAAATAAATACTTTCAAAATCCCGGTTGGGTAAGCAACCGGGTAGTGGACTGACAACTTTAGTATTTGCTAAAGTTGGAACCACTCTAAACACCTGTCTCCTTCTTCTAATCTCAATTGTGGTTGTTTGAGTTAAATAATTGTTAAAATTGTTTTAAAACTCTATTCACCCCCCTCTAGTGTTTTTCACTTATTCTTTATCGTAACCTTGTTTAACTATCGATAATGTATACAAAGCCTCATGGAACCATCCTTCTTCTTAATAAACAACGTGGAAGAACCCTAAGGAGAAGTGCTCGGTCTGATAAAACCCTTCTCTAACAACTCATGCATCTCCTCTGGTGCCATCCTATAGGGTGGTTGTGCTATGGGGTTGCATTCCAGGAATAAGATGATCTCAAAATCAATCTCTCTAGGAGGGGAACACTAAGAACCCTTCAGGAAAGACATCCTTGAAGTCTCGTGCCACATCTACCTTCTAGATACTATGGATCCTCACCTTGGTATTCACAACATGTGCCAATAAGGCCTCACATCCCTATCTCATAAGCTTCTCTACTATCACAGCTGATACCAAACATGTAAGAAGAATCTTCCTATCTCCTTAGAAGATCCACAAAAGATTTCCATCATGGAACATCACCACCTTGGAACTATAGTCCAAAACAACCTTGTAATTCTCTATGGTATTCATCCCTAAGATCACATCAAATACATGCATGGAAAGTGGCATAAGATCCACTTGAATGTTGTGTCCCAAAAAAGAAAGAACACAAGATGGAAACACCTCCAACAACTCACTAGAACCAACTAAAGGGGTTTCTAGCTGAAGACTATCAGATTTACTACAAACTAGCATATAGAAACTATGTATCACCTCTCTAGTGATAAAAGAGTGTATCGCACCTGGGTCAACCAAAATAGATACAAAAGAAGAAGCAGACGAATCAAAATGAAAAAGTTCCATCTGACATGTCATGACCTGTGGATTGACCACTCCCTTCAGATGGCTCATAGCATAGAATCTAGAGGTTGCATGTTGTCATCCTTGCCCTCTGTTGGCTGGTCCATATGACCCAGCGTTGTGAGGTCTGACTGTGTCCTCTACCACCACCATTGTTGTACTATTGTTTCTATGAATCTCGTGGACTCTACCTTGGTTGTTGTGTCACTTCTTCATCCTTCATAGGGCATGCACACATGATATGCCCTACTTGACCACACTTGTGACAAGTCCTCAAATCATATTGTGTCCTAGATGGCCCTGTCACTGACATAGACATTACATTGTATGCTCCTACTGGCGGAAAACTATGGCCTCTACCCTTACTCGGGGACCACTGTGATGACACTTTGGGTCTCGACTCAGAGAAGGCTGGCCTCTGTTACGACTGCTGTGATGAAAACATTAGCTTCTTAAGGCCACAAATGACTTCCCCTAAAACTGAGTTGGCCTCTTCTTAGCGTTGGCTTCACGCTTCTTGTTATCAAACCTCTCAATCCTCCTCACCGACTCCATAAAGGTAGAGAACCTCTCCTTGTTCTCCAGAGAAGATGCTACTGTAGACAACTTTGTTCTTAGGCCCTTCTCAAACCTCAAAATCTTCTCCTTCTCTATTGTCTCCACATGAGGACAGAACCTCAAAAGCTCCATAAACTTCACCTCATACTCATTGATCGACGTTGAGCCCTGACATATCTTCTAGAACTGTGCTATCTTCTAATCTAGGTACGTATCAGGGAAGTAATGACCCACAAACTCTCACCAAAACTCTTCCCAACCAACCAAAACTCCAAGTCTCTTCTCCTCTATGTCCCACTAGTGGCTAGAACTGTCCTTCAACAAGTAAATTGCATGCTTCACCTTGTCCTCTTTCAGGATATTAAGGATATTGAAAGCCTTCTCGAGCTCCATCAACCACATATTTGCATCTGTTAGGTTTGTTGTACCCACATACTTGACCACTCTGACACATCTCAACCTCTCAAATGTCTTCCTAGAACCCTGGGATTCCACATTAGAAGCAACTGGCCTAGTTTGAGGTAAGGGCGTTCTATCTGCTATATGCATAATCGTCACCATGAACTATTAAAATATGGACTGAAAGGCATGATTTTCCATGGCTGCTAAGTCAAACTAAGGCATCACGGGTTTCTCTGGCCCATATCAGGCACTCTATCTTCATGTGCCTACCTCCTAGCTCCACCTCCTATCACGACATAACTACTCTCAGTATGTTCTTCACATCCACCAAACATATATATGCATAAGCATAAGCTATAATCATATATATTGGATTACGTAAGAACAAACTCAAACCTAAGTCCTATGTCCCTATAGACTCAGTCTACCTAAATCTCTAATACCAACCTATTTTTATGACACCCAACCACACTAAATGAGATTAATCAAAACAAAACATACAATTAACAACTAATCATCTTATTACCAGAAAAAAGAGGGTAAATTAAAATTGATTTCAACATTACTATCATGTTTAAAAACATTACATAAAGGTACGACAACTTACATTTCATCACATATTATGTTAGGTATTTACATATATGTCCAGTGACCTCAATCACTACATGTATACAAAAGATATTGTTCCACATATACACACTATATACAAACATAGGCACACTGCCAAAAAAACATGTTTCGTCATCCCCTGCTAAGACCTGAGGGTACAGGGATGACTATGTGACTCTATAACTACTATCCAACCTTCAACTTGTATTACTCTCCAAGATTCTCTTCCTCAACACCAAGATCCTGACCACGTCGCTGACAACCACCTAAAAAGATGTGGTGACCCACGAGATGAGACCCATGTCCCAGTGAGAGATATAACTCTCAACCAACGGTTATTGATTACAGTAGATATCATTACTAATCAGGATAAGTAGATTAAATAGATTGAAAATATTAAACATACTAAGCCAGTTAAATAGATAGGCATAGCAACATGTAAAACTAGCAAGTACATGAAGGAACATGTAAGACTATCATCTACTAAACAGACAATTTCTCTTACCGCATTATATAACAACTAAGCAACATAAGAAACAAGGCAAGTGCTAACATCCAATGTGAAGCATGTTTAACCCTAAACAGATATACTACTCAGCTATATTATGTCTTTTATTAAGCTGTAGGAGTTTGAGGTATACCACTCAAACTCCAACTAACCACTGCTAAGTCGAAATTAGTGCCATACAAGATCTAGGAGAGTTGGACTCCTAAGGTCTCATCTGACCTCAGCCAGTATGAGTCAGCTATAGTGACATATATAGTCAAACTACAAAATGACATAGTCCGCCCTTGGTATATAGGTCACGAATCTAGTGAACCAGGGTATACAGACCCTATTATCAGAGGTACAACCAGAATTGTCCTCAATCTCATCATATTGAGGTATGATCATAGTCCTTCTATTGTAAAGGTATGACCGCATCCATCCTCCATAACCTTAGGATCTGGATGACAAGGACGCACACTCTCAAGCACCCCATATACTCAACAGTATGCGCTCTAAGTTTCCCTTAGGAATACTTGTTTCACCACCCAGCAAGTTCTGATAGTGGAATGAATCTATGGCACGAGGCACTACATGATTAGGGTTTCACTTGACTAGTTAATGCCAGTTGAGTATATTTTAACTGTATCAATCAAGTTACATTCCACCCTAAACGAATTCCACAAAAACATGGGTAGATTACAACCTCAGAAGATATAAAACATATGAGACATAAATCTTATCACATCACCACATGGTACTATTCCATTTCCATATAGGTAGCCATGCTCATCATCATACCATCACAGGATCAAATCCTTTTCAAATCATGAAGATGATAACACCTCAATTAGGGCACAAAGCCATGTCCAAGGTCATAAGACCATTCACATTGTTCCCTACAAAAACTCCATTATCTTTCCATGCCTCATCCAAGTCTCATCATTCCATCACCATACATGTGATACATAAGTTGATACAACATTGCATTCAAGAGCCATGATGTTCATAAGATAGCAAGTTAGGGTTACAACAACCCTAGGAGAGAGAAAACATTCTATCATCTTACTAGTCACACAAGGAACTAGTAACATCACCACTTACTTGTATTGGGGTTATTTTCAATAACATAAGTATAATTAGGGTTTCAAAATGACAATTAAAGTAAACCCTAATTCTTATCATCACCATCAATCATCAAAGCACTCAGTTCAAACATCACCATTGACCATATAACCAGGAAACTTAGCGACCATGGTAGAATTCCAAATCCACCATTTAAGGTTGGAGACACTTTAGTGACCAAAAAGATTAGGGTTCAATCCTTTGGCGACCGTTGAGGTTAGCCATCTTTGGCGACCGCTAGGGTTGTCCATCTCTCAATGACCATCAAGGGTCAAAAACATCAACGACCACTAAGATTGAGCAACAATGGCAACTGATGAAGACATCAAACATTGGCGAGTGATTGAAATCAAATCCTTCATCAACCACTAAAGGTCTAGAACTCAGCGACCACATAGCTTGAAACTCATCGGCCAAACATGGAGTAAGAACCTCAATGACCAAATGAGGGAATCTTGGTGACCATAGGTGATACTGAAACTTAGCGACCACTAGGGGATGCAAAAACCTCATCGACCACATAGGTACCAAATCCTCGACAAACACATAAAGAGAACAAAATCTCATCGACCATGTGAGATCAAACAGGTTGGTTATCATCAAGAATCTGAAAGGTCATCAAGTTACATTACTAGAAAGAAGATCAACTCAAAACCCTAATTAGCAACCATCATTTGAAGAGAAAACCCATCGTTTCCATAAGCATGCAAGGACAAAAAATTCCATCATCAAAGAAGGTTCATGCATAAAGATTTTGGCTTCATCTAAGAAGAGTTATCTACTTAAGATCACCATGTAAACACAAAACCTAGGTAAAGGATATTATCTTCCTACTTATAACCACACTTTAGGGTAAAATCATGTGCCTGCAAAGTAGAAGTAAACAATAATCATGGAGAAAGTTATATAATTAACCTTAGATATGATGTAGAAACTCCAAAAAGCAAGGTAGATTTAAGAAGAAAGGTAGGAAACCCTAGCTTGAGCACTCCTTTCAGCCAAGCTAGCTCCTTCTCTAAAAAGAGAGCAAACCCTAGGTCAAGGAAGCAAGAAAGATATGTTTTTCAAGCTCTAAATAAAGCACTACCATGGAACACCATGGGTTTGGACAAGGAGAGAAATAAGAAGGAAAGTTTAGAAAGGATAACGTAGTTATAGAGGGAGATATCACTTACCAAGATCAAGAAGAAGAGTAAGGTATCACTAAACGATCACAAGAAGGGTAGATCCAAACCTTATCTCCACATGCAAGGAAGATCAACCTCCTTCTTCAACCTTGAGCTCCTCCTTCACCACCAAGAAAGAGTGTACAATCTCTAAGAGAAGGGAAGGGAAATAGAGAGAAGACTGTGTAAAAAGGTTATTGCATGCATAGAGAAAGATTTATATAGCATAGGGTTGGAGATAAGAAAGGGGGTTAGGTGTCGATCTAAACATACCATATGTCCAAGGTATATCACCCATGAAAACACCTTACTCAACCATGAAACTAGGGCCATCATAAAAATAAAAACCATCAACCAAGGTGTTCCAGAAAAGCAAATGACCGCTAAGAAAAACTGGCGACCAACTAATGAGAAAAGCAAACGGTCGCCAACTCTAGGGATTCTTGGCGACCAAGATGAGTTCAAATATCATCGAATGCCAACCCTAGGTTGTTCTAGATATCTTAGTGACCATCAACACAAGAGGTCACACAAAAAACTTTGGCGACTGTCAACACAAGTGATCATTGGTCAAACACACTTCAAGGTCTACCATCAACTTAGGGCATCCATGCAAACCCTAATCTCAACATGAGATGTCGCCACTCAAACCAAGGAGTCATAAGGCACCCCAAATCACAACCATATAAAAATTATGTCAAAAACATGTCATTCAAATTGCAATAAAAAACCTAGATGTGGGTAAATTGCAATTAGGTCTAAAACAAGCACATATATGCATAATGAGCTCAAACAATGTCCAAAATGGACCAAACTTGAAACATAGCTTGCCACATGATATCAATGAACATCACAAGGTTTTATTAAGGTTTTAAGCATCTACTTATGATAAGCAAGCATGATCAACCAAAAAGCAAGGTCAAGGGTCTTTCAAATATGTTTGCAAATAGGAAATAATGTGAACCAGTTGATTTAAGTGTTGAACTGACCATTTCACATGTAAATTGGCTGATTTAGTAGTGAATAAATTAGTTCATGGTTTTAGCTTCTATAAAATCATGAAGTTCCATCTCTTTGACTCCCAAACAATTTGGAAACCCTGGCCCTGGACCTCCTATAAATAGAGGGACAATCAAGGCTTTCAAGAGATACAACAATAAGCTCTGACAATTGTTGTCCTCTCATAGTTGTGATAAAGTGAGAGCTTGAGAAAGTCTTACCCGTATAAGGGAGAGACAATAAGGGAGAGCAAGCCAACACTACATTGTTGACATTTGAAGGGGCAACTCCTACTTGTCAGTTCTAAAAGAATGATAGAAGTTCATGGTGGTCCATGTAGACTACATAGAGATGTGGAGGATGTTGCCACCCACTAGGAGGAAATCATCAACTGTCGTCTATGGTGCTACACCATGGGGCCTCTGTCGACAACCGTCTGGGTGTTGCTTGCCAAAGAAGCATGTTGTTGCAAGGGTAGTTGCTACACCTGCTCTAGGACCAGGGTTATGGCTTGCAACCTTCCTTCCCAATCCATATTTGTCGACATGATCCACTAGTCATGGGGAATATGGCAAGAATTTTTTTGTTTACACTACCATCTTTGTCACCATATTTCCCTATAGTAGTATCAGAGCCATGCCAATTTAATGTATTTTGGGATTTAACTGATACGATTGGATTTTTGTTTTATCATTTACTTTATTGCAATGATGTGAACATTTAAAATGATAAATGTGCATATCCAACTAAATACCACATATGATATATATATATATATATATATATATATATATATATATGTATGTATGTATGTATATATATGATAAGGTATATATGCACTTTAGATGTGTCGCCCTAAAATTGTTTGATGGTGGATGTAATCATGGTTATGGTGAATACCCCCTGGATATTTGTGCATGGTTTAATGGTTTTATTCCAACCTTTTCAAAATTTGGTTTGCAAATTGAGCCCATCTCTCTCTCTCTTTTTCCATATGTAAGTTAATGCTTTCCTTCCTATACTCCACTTGAATGTAACTTGAGTTTCACTTTTACAATATAATAAGTAAAATAGAAATGCGATAGTTTTATTTTATGTTTTGGAAAACGGAAGACGTCCTACACCAGATGGGTGGACCGACTTAAAGGTCAAATTGATAGACTAGAGTACCGAGGAGCCCAAATGACATGAGGAGCCAATCGATTGACTGGTGGTCCAACCAATTGATTGAAGGAGTCCATATGTCGCTTGAACTAGAGACCAGTCAACTGATCCAAGAAACCAATTGACTGACCAGGAGGCCAATCGATCGACTCAAGGGTTGAGTCAATTGACTGATTCCAACACAAATTTCTACAGGTACAAGTTGTTACATATGACTCGGACCTTATGTGGTAGTAGTTCTTTATGGCTCTAAATAATTGCACTGGTATGGCCATAACCATCACTCCTATTTATGATTGCATGTTTTATTTGTGGATGAAGTTTGTGTATGATACATATTATTAGTATGTGGTGATTGGATATGTATATGTATTTATACATAAATAAAATATCTCAATCCAATATTAAGTCTTAGATTCTTTCCATAAGCAACACACATGAAAAGCATGATCAACTAAGTGTGGGCACGCCAAGAATGGTGTCCAGTCTATCTCATAGAAGTGTGATGGTAGTTATGTGCACCTACCAAGCAAGGGTACATTAGTATCATGTTGGATTTTGGGTCAGGCTTAACTAGGTAACCTTAATGAGCTAGTGCCTAGAAGCATAAGGATGGACTATGGCAAGGAGTTGTCCATACCATCTATCCAAGAGTTGTATGAGATGCAATTGGCAAATGTTGCCTACCTTAATAATTGTCTATGGATGTTGTCGTTGGCCGAGAAATAAATTAATGATTTTAGGTCTTGGCTCACTAGAAGGTTGTACACTGCAATCTTTTGAATTGATATGTGAAGGCTATCAATTTGAACAAAGTAGTGGGAGCAATAATTAATTAAATGCCTAATTAATATCATTAAAATTTTCATTTAATAAAATCAAGTCAAAGGGTTTCGAAAAATTGAAAATTTCTTTTGTACAAACAAATCATTGTTGTGATTAGTCCTTAAGAAGGACAAACTAAATGGGACAAACTTCCATGACTAGTTTTGGACTCTAAGAAGGGTTCTCAATGATGAGCATAAGCTCTATGTCCTAGATACACTTGTGCCAGAGAAACATGCTCATGATGTGCTGAGGACTGAGATGGATGCTTATTGGAAGCATGCCAGCAATGCCTTAGACATTAAGCACCTTATGCTATGTTGTATGAACTATGAGTTGCATAAGTAGCATGAAGACATGGGGATTCTTGAGCTAATTACACATCTTAAGAACATGAACTAGAGTCATACAAAGTAAGAAAGGTACAATGTCTCAATGGAGCCCTTTGAGTGCAAGATGACAAAATGAGATCCAATGGAGACCCATGTGCTCAATGTGATTGGACATGTGGAACACCTAGAGAGACTGGGATTCCCTTTGAGCCAAGAGTTGGCCATAGATATGATTCTACAATTATTGCATGAATCATATAGACAGATTATTGAGTATTATTACTTGAGTAACTGTGACAAAGTGAGTTTTTATAAAATTTTCTCTCTCTTAAAAGTTTTATTATCATTTTTTGTTGACCAAAATACCCTCATGTACTTTCCTTACTCAGTTGAACAAAGATGTGTCACAAATTGCAAAAATGCAAACCCTAGAATGTTATGGTGTTAAAATACATTTGATAATGTAATTAGTAAATAAACATATCAAACTTTCGAAATTGGACCCCAAAATTATACCATAGTTACTCAATAAGGTCATGAAGCTCTCCTAAAAATTTCAATTTAATTAGATTAACCGTTTAGGAGATATAAGCAATTGAAATCAATGTATATAATAACTTTAGACCCTGATGGACCCTGGCTCGGATCCGGTGGAAGAGACGACTGAGTCATCCTCCTCACCCATTTCTTGTGGATCTCGGCCTACTCAGTAGTGCCTTTTTTTGAACCCTCATCTCTCTCTCACCTCTCGATCATATCTAGTCAAAGTTAGCTCTTCAGATCTGACTTCTCCTCATCTTTTCAACAAGCCTAAGAAATATCCCTAACGATTAGGGATACAAAATCGCCCAAATGGCGGCGGCATGGAGCCGTTGGCAGGTTTAGGGGAGGCAACCCTAGGCCTCGTGCTATCTATTTAAGGAACTCAGTAGCTTTGCAACCCTTCCTTTAGCTGCAAAGACCCCTCAAGTTCTCGTCACCACTCCCCCTCTTCTCCACCCAACTCCATCTTCTTCGGCCTGAACCTCAGCGACCTGCTCGCACCTAAAATCTCCTCCCTCCAATCGGTTCCGTCTGTACCATCCTTGCACTGAGGCGGAGGCGTCCCAACACTCACAGAAGGGTGTGTTGGTCCAGAGACCAATATCGACTGAGCATCTTGCGGCATCACCCGACTAGACTCCAACCACCTCCACCGATCACCTTTTGTTGCTGCATTGAACTCGGGCACCACGTGGGACTCCAAGAAGGACCGTAGATCTTCTCTCGACCCTCAGCTAATCAACACTCGAGGTACAACCTGAATCGATTCCTTATTTGCACTGTTGTAGCTTATGCTTTGTACCTCCATCAGTCTGAACCTGTGCTTCACAGAGTCACAAAGCTTCTACCGAGGCAGTATATCCTCACTCACGACTTGTACATACCCCTCTCCTTCTTCCTGTCCAACCTCCCTTGCTCACGGGAGCATTTGCACAAACAAGGACCAGATCCCCTATTCGGAGCAAACAACTAAAGTCAAGAGTAGCCTCCAGTTGCTCAGACCAATCATCGAACACCTTTTCAGCAATCTGCAAGCCATCTGCAAATCCTTGGATCAACCTGAGTCATAGATCCAATCGGATCCGGCCGTTGATCAAGGTAATTTCCTTTCTCTTTTTTTATCTTAATTAATAGAACATTGATTTTCTTAGAAAAAACATAGTAAATGCTAAGATTATCATAAAATATCAAACCTATACATCATTTTCATTAAAAAAATGTGATCTATTTAAATAAAATATTTTCAGGACCTAGATTCGATCCCTTTTCTAAAAATATGGCCTACAAGTCCTAATGGCCTCTTAATATTTATATATTGTGATATAATAGTCATCATTGATTTTAGATCTGCCTTGAGGACAGCCTAAACCCTACTTGGGGCCCTAATCACCATGTTACTTGAAATCCTATCTAAGAAGGATAGTTGATTCAATAGTTGTGAAAAACCTTAATTTCTAGTTTCCTCTCTTCATAATGTATACCTTATACAACTTTATGCCAAACCCTAACAATCAATTGTCCTTGAATGACTTTGAACGACCCTGACCTTAGAATCCAACTCTGAACCATATGTATCCTAAAGTGATATCCCAAATAACCTAAACCTTAATAAGAAACCCTAATGTGGAATGATGAGAACCCATGGTGACTTTAGGTTTTTGTTTATATTTCAGGGTGATCTACTCTCTTTCATAATCTAGGACTTGTGGAATCCATATCTAAAAATTAAAGGTATGTAGGTATAATTATATGACTAGATTTTGTTGTATGCTAATATATGTACTTGTTTGCATGTAATTGAAATACATTGATGGATATGGATATATGAATGATTGCCAATTTTTCTGCCTTGAACATAAAAGAACATAATTGAGGATAAATGAAATGTAGTTACTAGTGGTGCTCATTAAACTCCCTATAGAGAGGGAAAGCTTTAATGTTGACTAGCACCTCCGTAGAGTACACGGTATACAGGGAGATCCCTAGAGTACAAGGTACACGGGGAAGGGCCCACCATTTATGTTTGTGCTAAGTCCACCATAGTAATGCATATTCATTCTAAATGTGTTTAATAACTTGGGATTACCTTATTTTTCGCCTTTAAGTAATGTTTTCTTTCTCTTTCTTCAATTTTGAGTATAATATATATGATAGCATAGTATAGCTTTCAATTCCACGTACCAACTTTGTTGATGTTTTTGTTTCTCATATTTTTTTAGGTGCAAGGAACAATTGACAAACAACGTGAAATGCATGCTCAAAGTACCTGAAGGCATAAATTAATAAGCATGGAGGATTTATTAGATAGATCTATTTCTCTTATCTTACTCTTGCTAGATGTTAGTTTATTTTTCCTAGTTGATGTTGAGGATGACTGAGATCCTATGTAATAAAGTTATCTTTCTCTAGAACAATATTTTCTCTCTTTATGTAATGACTTTATTTTATCGTTATGAATGAATGTTTGTGTGGCTTTATGAGATGATGTGGACTTTGATCTTGGCTCAATCTCTGGTTTTAGTTGATTACCTTCATCTCTTATATTTTCCCTTTTGACATCTATAGATATGAGTGCACGCATATCTATGAATGTCACTATGGAAAGTATATAGAAATTGGGGTCGTCACAGTAACTTGGCCAAACCGTTGTCAGAATTTCTTGGCATGTTGATAAATGCTAAAGCATGAATGAAGAAGGACAAACCCATAATGGTGATCAGTGTATTGGATTCTAAGGGAAAAAGCAAGGCCAAGAAGAGTTCTAAGGCTAATTTGAATTCCAAGTCTTCAACACTTAAGACAAGGAGAGTAAGTGAAAAAGGAATATGTCCTTTGCACCTAAAGGGATTCAAGAAGATGAATCAAGGGATAGAGATCTCCACTTTATGTATATTATGTTATTGAGGTAAATATGTCTACTTCTTCATCATGGGTACTAGATACCAGATGTAGATCTCACATATGTTCAAATATGCAGGATCAGAAAAGAAGTAAGCCTTTAAGAAATGGCAAGGTCAAACTGCGCGTTGCAAATAGAGCAAGAGTCGTTGCCACTACAGTTGAAACTGCCATTTATCTCTACCCACATGGCTTGTAATAGAGTTATGAAACTGCTTTTTTATACCTACCATTAAAAGAAACATTATTTCTATATCTTGTATGGACAAGAATGAATTTGAATTTCATATAAAGAATGGTTAATATTCTATTTCAAAAGATGATTTTTTTTATAGTACTACCTCAATGTTCTATGTTCTTTACTTATTAGATCTAGAGACAGATGTTTATAGCATAAATACCAAAAGATTAAAACTTGATCACTCAAACAAAACATCCCTTTGGCATTTTCGTCTAGGGCACATAAATGAGAAACACATTTATAGACTCTATAAAGATGGATAGCTAGACTCTTTTGATATCAAATCAATAAAGATATGCAAATATTATTTCCTGGGTAAGATGCCTAAAGCTCCTCTCACTTGTCACAATTAGAGAGAGAGCGTGATCTACTGGGATTCGTACATACTGATGTATGTGGACCATTTAGAACAAATGTTAGAGGT
The DNA here is from genome assembly GCA_963693085.1 of Alisma plantago-aquatica. Lineage (NCBI taxonomy): Eukaryota > Viridiplantae > Streptophyta > Magnoliopsida > Alismatales > Alismataceae > Alisma > Alisma plantago-aquatica. Next base: position 1,862,939,861 of record OY856409.1, on the reverse strand, counting down.
GGTTACTAGTACTTCATTACCTTTATTGATGACTTTGGTAGGTATGGCTATGTTTACTTAATGAAACATAAGTTATAAACCCGTGATAAGTTCAAGGATTTCATGAATGAAGTACATAACCAACTTGGTAAAAGTACTAAAGGACTTTTTTTTATCAAGGTGGATAATACTTAAACCAAGAGTTTGAGGACCTTCTATGTAATCGTGGTACTATATCACAATGGACTCCACCTTGAACACCACAACATAATGGTTTATAAGAGATAAGGAACCATACATTGCTAGATATGGTGTGGTCAATGATGAGTTTTGTTGATCTTACAACTTCCTTCTGGGGACATGCTCTAGAAACCACAACATTTACACTAAATTATGTACCATATAAATTGGTTTCAAAGATGCCATATGAGATATGGTATGGGAAGCATCCCAATGTGTCTTTTATGAAGATTTGGGAAGTGAAGCTTATGTGAGAAAGTAGTTTCCTGAGAAGCTTGGACTCAAATTGAATAAATGTTATTTTGTTGGATATCCTAGGGAAACTAAAGGATACTACTCTTATTCTCCATCTAAAAACAAAGTGTTTGTTTCCAGAGATGATGTATTCCTAGAAAAGGAATTTATTTCCAAAGGAATCAGTGGGAGGAAAGTATAACTCAAAGAGGTTCCAAACCAACAAGAAAGCATTGAACCAATAGAGTTACAAGAGGAACATAGAGAGTATTAAACTATTGTGGAATCTCAAATTCCTCATGTAACACAAAAACCCACAGATCTAGTAGGACACATTTTGATCCTGAAAGATTTGGTTATCTTATGACTAAAGAAGGTGATGAGTTGGTCATAGATGATGAGCCAACAACCTACCTAGAATATCTAGAGGAACTAGAATCTAAGAAGTGGCTTGAGACCATGAGATCTGAGATGGAATCCATGTATACCAACAAGGATGGACCTTGGTGGATCCACCTAAATTGGTAAACCCCATAGGGTGGAAGTGGGTCTTCAAGAAGAAGACTGACATGGATGGTAATGTACAAACCTATAAAGGTTGATTGGTTGCAAAGGGTTTCAGACAAGTTCAAGATGTTGAATATGATGAAACCTTTTCTCCACTGGACATGGTTAAGTCCATCAGGATCATGTTTTCCATTGCAGCATATTATGACTATGAGAATTGGTAGATGGAAGTTAAAACTACATTTTGCTTGAGGATGTGTGCATGATACAACTCGAGGGTTTTATGAATCCAAAGTATGCAAATAAATTTTGTAAGCTACAAAGGTGAATCTATGGATTAAAGCAAGCAACTCAGAGTTGGAATCTTCAATTTTATTAAATAGTCAAAGTGTCTATATTTAGTCCAGATGAAGATGAACCATGTATTTAGAAGAAGGTCAGTTGTATCATGATTGTATTCCTCATATTGTATGTAGATGACATACTATTGATAGGGAATGATGTCCCTACTTTACAAATGGTAAAAACCTATCTAAGAAATACATTCTCTATGAATGACTTAGGTGAAGCATCTTATATCTAGGGAATCAAGATATATAGAGATAGATCTAGAAGGCTTCTCAGCCTAAGCCAAAGCACATACATTGTCAAATTGTTGAAAAGGTTCATCATGGAGAACACTAAGAGAGGAAACCTACCCATGTCTCATGGTATTACTATCTCTAGAGCTCAATGTATTAGTTCTTGTTAAGAAAGGGAATATATGAGTAAGAGTCCATATACATCTGGAATTGGATCTATCATGTATGCAATGTTATGTACTCATCTTGATGTCTTGTATGCCTTGAGCATGATGAGCAGATATCAGTCATATCCCAGTGAAGAACATTGGATTGTGTTAAGAATATCCTTAAGTACTTGAGAAGAACTAAGGTCAGTTCCTTATTTATGATGGTGAGGAAGAGTTGGTGGTCAAGGGTTACACTGATGCAAGCTTCTTAACTAATAAATATGAGTATAGATCACAATCTGGATTTGTATTTTGCCTTAACAATAGAGTTGTAAGCTGGAAGAGTTCCAATCAAGAAATAGTTGGTGATTCTACAATAGAGGTCGAGTGTATTGTTGCCTCCAATGAAGTAAAGGATGTTGTTTGGATCAAGAAGTTCATCACTAAACTTGGGGTGGTTCCAAGCATCAGTGATGCATTAGAGTTGTATTGTGACAACAATGGGACCACTGCACAAGTTAAGGAACTGAGATCACATCAGCGTTCCAAGCACATGGAATATAGGTTCCATCTCATATGAGGGATCGTATAAAGAGGAGATGTGAAGATTGCATAGTACCAACTGAAAGAAATTTTGTTGACCCCTTGAGAAAAGCACTTTAACAACAAAAGCATGAAGGTCATGTTAGATTACTTGGAATTAAATTCATGGGTGATTGTCTCTAAGTTCAAGTGGGAGTTTATTGGTATGTATGCATAGAGAGACAATCATATGATGAATGTAGTGGCATAACTTGTAAACAATTTGATTCATAATAAAGGCAATCTTTGTCTATATGTTTGTTAAACTAAGAGATAATGGTATAACATGGTAGTTGTCTAAAGAATGATGTTACTTGATGACATCTGTCTTTAGGTTGAGGACCTAAATAGTGAGATTATATGTATGAAAAGAGTACATACATTCTTGTTATGTACCTAGTCATATGTTATTGTGGAAGTTGATGGAAAACAATAACACATAAGACTTGAGTGTGTGTTGGTTAATGCCATAATCTCATTAGTCGTAATATGTGATATCAAACCAAACACATAGGTACTTGTTAGAGAATGGTGTATCGAGAAGAATCACCTTGAGAGTGATACATGGAAACCATTGAATGGTAGTCAGAATCATTTCTTATAGTGATAGTGTGATTGTAATTCTTAGACCTAAAATCACTACAATTGTGATGACCATTACCACACAAAGCAAGATTATTTAAAAACAAAGCACGAAATTACCATTAACAACAATATTACAAAAAAGGGTAAATTAAAACCAATTGAAATATAATATTTCAAGCAGAAGTATTTTATGAGCAAGCCTTCAACTCAGACTATATGTATTCCATATATGTCAAAAGATGTTACATATCATGTTCAAATTTTGTCAAGTCACAACTATTACATATCACCACATGTTTGTATGTACATACATTCTTAGCACAAAACCAAAATCTACATGTCAATATATAAAACTATAAAATCTCCCCAAAGACCTGAGAGTACAAAGATGACACATAAGACTCTATAACAGAACTCTAGAAGCAAATCCAACCTCTAACATTTACTGCTCTCCTTGCTACTCAGTACCAATACCACGACCTCGACCTCCCTGTCCATGACCACCTAAAAAGTTGTGGAACCCACAAGGTGAGACCAAACATCCCAGCGAGAGATATAATTTTTCACTGATATCTATTATAAGCATAGTGAGATAATAGAGTAGTTCAAGTAAGCAGTAAATATTGATTAAGCAGTTTCAGCACTTGCAACTAAGAAGTAGAACAATTTATGCTTTTTAAAAGGAATATGAAGAACATGTATAACTATTATAAACTAAACTGTACAAGAAATAAGGCACAGAGTCATCCAATGTGATTCACATTTACCCTAAGAAAATATGACATGATTTTATTATCACTTTAATTATTATGCCCTGAGGATTTGAGGTGTACCGCTCAAATCTAACTGACCACTGCCAAGTCAAAATTAGTACCATACAAGATCAATGGAAGAGTCAGAATCCATGATCATCACCATTACTACTTGGTCAATTCAAGTCTGCAATGCAGTGACATAATAGTCAAACTGCTAGACAACAACTTATAGTCAAAGCTATAGTCTTGTAGAGACAACAACTCATAGTCAATGCTATGGTCTTGTCAAACAACTAGTCTGCCTTGGTACATGGCACAATACTAGAGAACATACCCGCACTTGATCATTTTATAACAAAGTATTATACCACAAAAACAACAATTTAAGGATATAGGGAGTTACCTCCACTGATACCCCACATATTCAATAATATGTTTTCTGAGTTTCCAATAGGAGATACTCATTTCACTATTCAACTAGATATTGATGTTGAAGATGGATCTATGATATAGGGCAACTACATGATTAGGGTTTCATTTGATTAGATATTCCAGTTAGGTATCTTTGAATGCATCAATCAAGTTACAACATATTAACCCTAAACATACTTTACAAAATTAAGGATAAGATACAACTCCAGAAGATATAAAAAGTATAAAGTGAGAACTTGTCCCATCATCACATTACTACAAAATATCAATCCCTCAATCATGTCGTCAGAGAATGTCATCTCAAACTGTGCTCAAGGCACTTCTTAGGTCATTAGACCAATTTATATAACTCTTTCACAATCATTATCACAATTTGCCTCAACATTTCTCATAGTCACTACCCTATATTATATAGAGGCCAGCATAACATTCTCATAGTTATGATATTCATATCACCTGCAAGTTAGTGTTATACAAGTAGGAGAGAGAAACACAATCACATAATAAATATCTTGAGGAGTATGAGAGCATACATCATGTTATCACAATATTAGGGTTAGGGTTCATGTATGTCTGATTAGGGTTTCTTCACAATCCTCTACTATTAAACCCTGATTTCTACCACCTCCCTCATGTTTGAAGAATACTGGGTTACGTACTATTATTGATGATTAGCCATTCATAGCTACAACACCTTAGGTATACTATCAGACTAGATAATAATCATGTACATACTCACATATAGGTGTCTCAACTTCTTCACAACACATGGTCTCAACCACCTTCAACACTTGGGTATCGACCTACATGGTCTCGACCTCCCATAATACATGGTTGCGACCATCACAGCCCATGTCACGATCGAGACACTTATGTATCTCGACCCTAAACATAAAAACCACACAACCACCCTGACAAGGCATTGTGACCGCAACACCATGAAGCATGCAAAGGCACATCGCAATCGAAACTCCACCAAGGAGTGTCGCAACCATCACAACACAAGTGTGTGGTGACCTCGACACCACAAAGTGTCGAACCACTATTACAAGGTGTTACCGCCTTAACCCGTTAGTGTCTCGACTATAGCCAGCTAGACATGACATGTTACATCCATGGTATAGCCTAAACCAGTGTCTCAACCTACATCTCTAATCATCTCAACCGCAATGCTGCATGAAGATACTTCAACAGCAACGCTGCATCACCCAAAAAGGTGTAAAGACCATCCTTAGGGTTAGGGGTGTGTCGCGGTCAAAACCACCCCTTGTATGGGTGTCAACCATGATGGAAGTCCAAGAGACGTCTTGACCATATACCCATAACCATACCATATATATACAAGGTCAGAACATATGAGTAACAACAGTGAATATCAAATGTCAACCATAGAGAAGTCTCTATTCAAGAGTGTTCTGCAAACCCTAGAATCATGTAACATAGAAGGTCACCCTAGTGATCATGATTAAATAGATAGATTATAGGTTTCATATACATATAAAAAAAACCATAGCCTTCTTTTATTTAAGGTGGGTGCATCATAAACTAGATAGAACAATTCTATAAACAAGAACAAGTGCAATGATTTAGGGTTATAGAAAGGGTAATCCTTTCTAAAATATTACATGGATTAAACATTAAAAATTATTATTTCTACTACCATAAAGAAAACATTTTTGAGATCTAGAACAACAATACATGATCAGGTTTAAGGTGCATATAACGGGTGAAGATAAAAGTTATAAAACTCGCCTGTTTTGGTGAGAAAACAACTCCCAAGATCTCAAGCTCCAAGAACCTTAAACCAAGCTTCAAACTTCAACCAAAGAATCACCTCAAAAGAGAAGAAAACCATGGTCACAAGGAAGCTCAAGAAAGAGGAAAAATAGTTTTGGCTGAACCAAGAAATCAAGGGAAAAAAGAAAGAATCATCCTTTCACTTGGGTTCATCATGACAACTATGATCTATGACCCCTTATGAGGAGAAGTTCCTCTCAAACGGCCATCATGGATGATCCATATACCAAGTCAGTGGTAGAAGAAGATGACAGAGGTTTCAGAAGAGAGAAATTGTGATCAAGAGTAAGGCCACTTACCAAGAGAAGAAATCTCCAAGAAACCACCACCAAGGAGCTGATCTAGCATAAGATCTTCAACATGCACAAAGGATCGGCCACCCAAGCTTCAAGATCTAAACTCTCTTGCTCCATAAGCTCCAAGGACCATCTCAAGGTAGAAGATGATGTGTAGGAATAAAAAAGATTACTTGCTTGTGAAGAGTATGGGTTATATACCCAAAGGAGGAGGGGAGTAAGAGATTTTTGAGGTATCAACAAGATAGATCACCAAGGGACACATGCCCTTCAAAGAGATAGTCTTTCCTCTACTCACATGAAAAATACAAATGTTCATATATTATCCAGCAAAGATGTTGTGACCATCAAGGTCGGTTGCCCCTTTGTCTCGGTCAAGACACACTTCCCACAACGTGTCTCGATAGAGACACTTTAAGGTCGAAACCCTAAGTCATATATGTCGCGGTTGAGTCACTAGAAGACAAGGTGTTTCAACCCACTCCTCTCAAGGTATCTTGGTTGTGACCACATATCCAAGACATGTGCTTTAGTCATGACCCTCACCAAAAGTGGTGTAGGGGTCATAACATCAAACCCTAGCATAGTCACCGTATCAAGCAAACTCTAAAATCATCATGAAATGTCATATCACCATACATGATTCCAATAAGGTGTCCCATTGCATCATATTCTCTCTCATGATGCTAAAGCATAAGAAACACTATCTACATGTGACAATTTGTAAGGTAACCCTCACTTTTGGGTAAATTGCAGTATGGTCCAGCACATGTACAAATTTAACAAAGATAGCTCAAAAATTTATTCAAATTGGACCTAGTAGAAAATACAAGCATGTCACATGATATTAAAACATCTCAAAAGATTATAAGGTTTAAGTATCTTATTACATAGAAATTACAATTGATCACAAAGCTAGGTCAGGCGTCTTACAACTATAAACCCCTAATAGGGATTTCACCCCTAAAATCCTATGCAAAAAGAGATAGATACTTCTCATGTATCACATCTTCAAGATCCTATGTGGCTTCCTGTACACCAAGATGATGCCACAAAACCTTAACTAATAGAATGCCCTTCTTATTCAACTTCTTCATCCTTCTATCTAGGATTAGAACAAGACCTTCCACATAAGATATGTCATTATCTAACTCCACTTCCACAGGTTGAGGAGTCAACTCTGTGTCAGGGTGACACTTCCTCATCATAAAGATATGGAACACAAGATGTAACTTGCTCAACTCATGTGGTAACTTTGACTTATAGGCCACCTTCCCTACATGTGCAACCACTAGATAAGGTCCCATATATCTGGGAGCTAACTTACCCTTTTTCCCAAACCTTAAAACACCTTTCCAAGGAGAGACTTTGAGGTACACATGTCTACCACTTGGAATTCTAAAGGTCTACAATGGTTATTGGCATAAGACTTTTGTTTGTCCTGAGCTGGCTTTAGTTGTTGTTGAATGACTTTGATCTTTTCTGTCATTTGTTGTAATAGATCAGGACCTAGAAGTTGATATTCTCCCATCTCGTACCAACACAAAGGATATCTGCAATGTCTCTCATATAATGCTTCATATGGTGCCATGTCGATGCTCCTCTTATAGCTATTATTGTAAGAAAACTCTACTAAACTGAGATGTATATCCCAACTGCCCATAAATTACAACACACATGCTCTCAACAAATCTTCCAATGTTTGTATTATCCTCTCCAATTGTCCATCTGTCTGTGGATGGAATGTAGTGTTAAACTTCTACCGTGTACCCATTGTTGTATGCAAATGCTCCCAAAAGTGACTCGTGAACTATGGACCTCTGTCTGACACAATTGTAGTTGGGATACCATGTAAACATACTATCTCATTTACATACACTTGTGCAAGCTTCTCCTTCATTTACGTTGTCTTTACTAGCAAAAAGTGCTCTGACTTAGTCAACCTATCCACTATTACCTAAATGGAATCATGACCTTTGACCATCCTTGGAAGTCCAACCACAAAATCCATTGTGATATGATCCCACTTCCACTGTGGTATAGGCATTGGTTGTAAAGTCCATGCAGGCTTCTGATTCTCATCTCTAACCTACTGACATACTATGCACTTAGCTATGAACTCAGCTACATCCCGCTTCAATCATGGCCACCAGTACAGATCTTTCAGATTCTAATACATCTTGGTGCTACCTAGATGTATGGCATACATATAAGAGTGAGCCTCTTCTAGAACTAATGTTCTCAGATTATCAACATCTGACACAACTATCCTGCCATGATAACACATTGTCCCATCATCAAATTCATGGAAGCCATCTCACTTCTCACTGCCCAACTTTGCTCGAGTCTAATGTACTGTAGTATCATTTTATAGCACATCTATGGTATATTCATTCAACGTCGGCTTCACTTGTAACTATGCCAACAGACCTGCTAACATGGACACCTCTAATTGTACATTCATCTTTCATACATGTCTCTCTTATGACATACTACTGCATGCAAATGTTCCTTCTCAACGGTTGATGACAAAGAAGACTTTCTACTTAATGCATTTGCTACCAAATTATCCTTCCCTAGACATAATCCTTGATTAAATCCATCCAACATTGTTGTCACATGTTTAACTCCTACTTCTAGAAGATATATTGTAAATTATTGTGGTCAGTGAAGATCTGATACTTCTCGCCATATAAGTAGTGTCTCCATATCTTCAAGGCATGGACCATAGTGGCTAACTCAAAATCGTGCATTGAGTAGTTCTCCTCATGTTTCTTAAGTTGTCACAAAGCACAAGAAATCATGTTCTGATCTTGCATTAGAACGCAACCTAGACCACTATTGGATGCATCACAGAAGACAATATAACCTTTTTTCTTGTTTTGGTAGCTCTAACACATGTATACTGGTCAACCTCTCCTTTAGGATCATAAAAGATTGTTGACATCTATCCTCCCAAACAAATGGCATATCCTTTCTTGTTAACTTTGTTAGGGGTAAGGATATCACACTGAACTTCTTAATGAACCCCCTATAATATCCCGCCAGACCTAGAAAGTTGCAAACCTCTATATGTATCTTTGGATGATCTCACTCCAGGACTGACTCTACTTTCTTTGGGTGTACACAGATGCCTCTGGCAGATATTACGTGCCCTATAAAAGCCACTTCCTTAAGCTAGAACTCACATTTACTGAACTTCGCATACAACTGGTGTTCCCTCAACAAAGTCAAAGCTTGACGTAAGTGTTGTTCATGTTGTTGATTATATCTGGAGTAGATTAGGATGTCATCTATAAACAAAACTACAAATTGGTCTATATGGGGTTTGAATACCCGATTCATCAAATCCATGAATGTTGTTGGTGCATTGGTTAGCCCAAACGGCATAACCACAAACTCATAATGACCATACCTTGTCTTAAAGTTTGACTTAGGCATTTCATATGCCTTAATCCACAACTGATGATAACTTAACCTGAGATCTATCTTAGAAAAAATTGTGGCACCTCGTAACTGATCAAACAAATCATATATACATGGTAAAAAATACTTATTCTTGATTGTCATCTTATTCAATTGTCGGTAATCAATACATAACATCATTGATCCATCCTTCTTCTTTACAAATGGAATGGGATCACCCCAAGGAGATGTGCTCGACCTAATGAAACCTTTGCCCAACAATTCTTACAACTATTTCTTCAATTCCTACATCTCTTATGGTGCCATCTTATACATTGTATGTTCTATAGGTTGGGTACCTGGAGCTAGATTGATTTCAAAATCAATCACTCTAATAGGAGGTACACCTGGAAACTCATCGAGAAACACATCCTCAAATTTATGTACAACCGGTACTTCCTGAATACTAGGACCCTTTGCCTTGGAATCCACAACATGTGCCAAGAACGCATTACATTCATGTCTCGTCCACTTTTCTGTTGTCATAGATGAAAGTAGACATGTCGAAAGGATCTTCCTATCACCTTGGAAAACCCATGAAGCATAACAATATACAAACGTTGCCATCTTGGCACCATAGTCCAAGATCACCCGATACTTTTCCAAAGTATTCATTCCATGGATCACATCAAATTCATGCATTTCAAGTGGTAAGAGATCTACTTGAATGCTACATCCTGAAAAGGAAATAATATAGGATGGACATACTTCCCACAGCTCTACAGAGTCAACTAAAGGAGTTTTTACATGAATATAGTCATGTCTTTGTCTAATAGGCAAGAAACAGTTAGGTATCACTTCTATAGTGATGAAAGAATGTGTCAATCCCAATTCAATCAATACAGATATAAAACATGAAGAAGATAAATCAGAATGAAATAATTTCATCTGACCTATCAGGACCCAGGGGTTAATGACACCTTCTGGCTGACTCATTGCATAGAATCGAGCCATTGCTTGTTGTCGCCCTCTTCCTCTACTAGCATGTCCCGAAGAGCCCTCCTATGATGCTTGTATGTGTCCTCTGCCACTATGGTGTTGTTTTTGCTATGACTCTTGTTGACTCTTTCTGGACTGTTGAGTCACCTCTTCATCCTTCACAGGGTAGTACCACTTGGTATGCCCCACCTATCTACACTTAACACAGGTCTTACCCTTGTACCACAGCCTGGATGGCCCTGTCACAGACACTGACGTTGCACTATGAGCTTGCGCAGGTGGACAAATATGGGCTCTACCTCTGCTTTGTGTCCACTATGACTGAGTCATTAATCTCTATTGAGACTAAAGTGCTAATGACCTAGGATTCTTGAAGCCTCCAGAAGATTGTCATTGGTACTGTGCATGCCTTTTCTTGGCCTTTGTCTCATGATTCTCTATAACTAATCTATCCACTCTCCTAATTGATTCTATAAAAGTGGCAAACCTCTCTCTATTCTCTAAGGATGCAACTAGAGTATTCATCTCAGAACTCAGACCCTTCTCATAATGTCTGATCCTCTCCTTATATGTTGCATCCATATACAGACAAAACCATAGAAGCTCAGCAAACTTAGCTTCATAAGCACTGACTGACATATATCCATTTTGGATATTTTCAAATTATACAATCTTCTCATCCAAATAAGTCCCAGAAAAGTACTGACTTACGAACTCCCATCAGAATTCTTCCCAATTTATCACAACATTTGACCTTTTCTCTTCCGCTATGGCCCACCAACGGGCATCACTCCCCTTTAACAAATACACAATATGATTCACCTTATCCTCTTCGGGGATGTTGAGGATCTTAAAGGTCTTTTCTAGTTCAGTCAGCCACATATTTCCATTGCAGGATTAGATGTTTTCACATACTCTAATGCTCCTACACGTTGAAGTCATTCAAAGTTCTTTCTAGAACCATGAGTTTTAGAACCGGGAATAGTTGCCCTAGGTTGGGCTGCAGGCATCGTATCCATCATGTGGTTCATTGTAGTCATAAACTATCCACCATGGACTCTAAAACAGGGTTGGCTAGATTAACTGGGTCAACTTGAGGCACTTTTGGCACAACCTCTGCCCTCTCTTGTCTCCTAGCACCTCCTTCTAGTGCAACAACACCACTTTCAACAACATGTTCTTCATGTTCTCTAGACATCTTTTTCTTCTCTTCTTCTTCTTCAGCATAAGTAGAAGTGACCATAAGATATACTGGAGAATGCTAGAACATACTCAAAACCTAGTCCTATGTCCATGTAGGCTTAGTAAACCTATATCTCTGAAACCACTAAATTGTGACGACCATTGCCACACAAAGCGAGATCACTCAAAACAAAGCACGCAATTACCATTAACAACAATATTACCATAAAATAGGGTAAATTAAAACCAATTATAATATAATATTTCAAGAAAAAGTATTTTATAAACAAGCCTTCAACTTAGACCATATGTATTCCATATATGTTAAAAGATGTTACATATCATGTTCAAAGGTTGTCAAGTCACAACTATTACATATCATCACTTGTTTATATGTACATACACACTTGGCACAAAACCAAAATCTATGTGTCGATATATAAAACTACAAAATCTTCCCAAAAACCCAAGAGTACATGGACGACACATAGGACTCTATAATAGAATTCTAGCAGCAAATCCAACCTCTAACAGGTATTGCTCTCCTTGTTGCTTAGCCCCGATACCACGACCTCGACCTCCTAATCCACGACCACCTAAAAAGTTCTAGAACCCATGGGGTGAGACCAAACGTCCCACTGAGAGATAAAACTCTTCATCAACATCTATTATAAGCATAGTGAGATAATAGAGTAGTTTAAGTAAGCAGTAAATATTGGTTAAGCAGTTTCAACACTTGGAACTAAGCAGTAGAACAATTTATGCTTTTTAGAAGGAATATGAAGAACATGTATAACTATTATAAACTAAAGTGTATAAGAAATAATGAATGGGGTCATCCAATGTGATTTGCATTTACCCTAAGCAAATATGCTACATGGATGTATTATCACTTTAATTATTGTGCCCTAAGGATTTTAGGCATACCACTCAAATCCAACCGACCATTGCTAAGTCAAAATCAGTACCATACAAGATCAATAGAAGAGTCGAACTTCATGATCATCACCAACACTACTTGGTCAATTCAAGTCTGTAATGCAGTGACATAATATTCAAACTACAAGACAACAACTTGTAACCAAAGCTATAGTCTTGTAGAGACATCAACTCATAGTCAATGATATGGTCCTGTAAAACAACTAGTCTGCCTTGGTACATGGCATGACACTACAGAACAGACCCACACTTTGTCATTCTATAACAAAGTATTATACCACTAAAACAACAATTTAAGGATATAGGGAGTTACCCACATATTCAATAATATGCGCTCTGAGTTTCCAGTAGAAGATACTTGTTTCACCATCCAACTAGATATTGACATTGAAGATGGATATATGGTATATGACAACAACAAGATTAGGGTTTCACTTGATTAGATATTCTATTTGGGTATCTTTTAATGCATCAATCAAGTTACAGCATATAAACCCTAAACATACTTTACAAAATTAATAATAAGATACAACTCCATAAGATATAAAACGTATAAAGTGATAACTTATCCCATCATCACATTACTATGGGATATCAATCCTTCAATCATGTCACTAGAGGATTTTATCTCAAACTGTGCTTAAGGCACTTCCTAGGTCATTAGACCAATTTATATAAATCTTGCACAATCATTATCACAATGTGCCTCAACATTTCTCATTATCTCCACCCTATATTACATAGAGGTCAGCATAATATTCTCATATTTTTGACATTCATCTCACCTGCAAATTAGTGTTACACAAGTAGAAGAGAAAAACACAATCACATAATAAATATCTTGAGTAGTATGAGCACATACATCATGTTATCACAAGATTCGGGTTAGTGTTCATGTATGTCCGATTAGGGTTTCTTCATAATACTCTACAACTAAACCCTAATTTCTACCACATCCCTCGTGTTTGGAGAATACTAGGGTTACATACTATTGCTGATGATTAGCCATTCATAGCTACAACACCTTAGGTATACCATCACACTAGATAATAGTCATGTACATAGTCACATATAGGTGTCTCGACCACTTCACAATGCATGGTCTCAACCACCTTCAACACTTGAATCTCGACCTACATAGTCTCAACCTCCCATAACACATAGTCGTGACCATCACAACCCATGTCACGACTGAGTCACTTATGTTTCTTGACCCTAAACATAACAGCCACACAACCACCCTGACAAGACGTTGTGACTGTGACACCATGAAGCATGCAACGGGACGTCGCGATTGAAACTCCACCAAGGATTGTCGTGACCGTCACAGCACAGGTGCGTCGTGGCTGCAACACCATAAAGTGTCGACCCACTATTATAAGGCGTTACCACCTTAAACCATTAGTTTCATGACCATAGCCAACTAGACATGGAATGTTATGTTCATGGTACAGACTGAACCAATGTCTCGACCTACATCTCTAATCATCTTGACCGCAATGCCACATGAAGATACTTCAAGCAGTAATGTTGCATCAGCCAAAAAGGTGTAAAGACCGTCGTTAGGGTTAGGGGTGTGTCACAGTCGAAACCACCCCTTGTATGGGTGTCGACTGTGATGGAAGTCCAAGAGATGTCTTGACCATATACCCATCACCATAGCATATCTGTACAAGGTCAGAATAGATGAGTAACAACAACAAATATCAAACGTCAACCATAGAGAAGTCTCTATCCAAGAGTGTTCTTCAAACCCTAGAATCATGTAACATAGAAGGTCACCTTAAGGATTGTGATTAAAGAGATAGACTCTAGGTTTCATATACATATGAATAGAACCATAGCCTTCTTTTATTTAAGGTGGGTGGATCATAAACTAGATAGAACAGTTCTATAAACTAGAACAAGTACAATGATTTAGGGTTATAGCAAGGGTAATCCTTTCTAGAATATTACATGGATTAAACCCAAAACATTATCATTTCTACTACCATAAAGAACACATTTTTGAGATCTAGAAAAGCAGTATATGATTAGGTTTAAGGTGCATATAATAGGTGAAGAGAAAAGTTATAAAACCTGCCTTTTTTGGTAAGAAACAACTCCCAAGATCTCAAGCTCCAAGAACCTTCAACCAAGATTCAAACTTGGACCAAGGAATTACCTCAAAAAAGAAAGAAAAAACATGGTCACAAGGAAGCATAAGAAAGATAAAAATATTAGTTATGGCCAGACCAAGAAAGAAAGGGAAAAAGAAAGAATCATCCTTTCATTGGGGTTCATCATGAAAATTGTGATCTATGACCGCTTATGAGGAGGAGTTCCTCTCAAACGGGCATCATGGATGATCCATATACCAAGTCAGAGGAAGAAGAAGATGATAGAGGTTCCATAAGAGAGAAACCATGATTAAGAGTAAGGCCACTTACCAAGATAAGAAATCTCCAAGAAACCACCACCAAGGAGCTGATCTAGCACTAGATCTTCAACATGCATAAAGGATTGGCCACCCAAGCTTCAGGATCTCACCTCTCTTGCTCTAGAAGGTCCAAGGATGATGTCAAGGTATAAGAAGATGTGTAGGGCCAAAAAAGACTACTTGTTTGTGAAGATGATGGGTTATATACCCAAAGTAGGAGCAAAGTGAGAGATTTTTGAGGTGTCAACAGGATAGATAAGCAAGGGACACATGCCCTTCAAAGAGATAGTCTTTCTTTTACTCACATGTAAAATAAAAATGTTCATATATATCCAACAAATATGTCATGAACATCTAGGTCAGTTGCCCATTTGTCTCAATTGAGACACACTTCCCTCAGCCTGTCTCAGTCGAGACACTTCAAGGTCGAAACTGTAGGTCATATATGTACATGGTCGAGTCACTAGAAGACAAGGTATTTTGACCCACCCCTATCATGGTAGTCTCAATTGTGACCACATATCCAAGGCATGTGTTTCAGTTGTGACCCTCACCAAAAGTGGTGTAGGGGTCATAACATGAACCCCTAGCATAGTCAGCATATCAATCAAACCCAAAAATCATCATGAAATGTCATATCACCATACATGATTCCAATAAGGCACCCCATTGCATCATTTTCTCTCTTATGATGTTAAAGAATAAGAAACACTCTCTACATGTTACAATTTGCAAGGTAACCCTCACTTTTGGGTAAATTGCAATATGGTCCAAAACATGTACAAATATAGCAAAGATAGCTCAAACATTTATTAAAATTGGACCCAAATTAAAATATAAGCATGCCACATGATATTAAAACATCTCAAAAGGTTAAATTAAGGTTTAAGTAACTTATTACACAAAGAGATTATGATTGAGCACAAATCTAGGTCAGGATTCTTACAACACTCATCACATGTTGTTCGATGTATGTTGACACCTTCCAACATGACCTTGAATATGGGTTGCCATAAAGGTGATGCTCAGATACATTCGGACACATGGGGAATGATTGTGAGTGATGTAGATTGGATTTGTCCCTCCTACTAGAGTTGATATCATGGCCACTTGATAAGCATGACTAAGAAATGTATGGTTGTACTCATGTGAACAAATATATGATATGTGAATTGGCATGCATCTCAGTCAGTCTACTCTAGTTCAAAGAACATTAATTGAATGTTAAGCAGATAACAATTCCATGCCTTAAGATCAATTTGGATATCAAAGACAAAGAAAATATATGATCACTATAACACTAGTCATGAATTGGAGGTTGAAGTTGTTCTCCAGCTTTCCAATTACTTGGGTAGCAATGATGTGTTGCTAGATGCCATTCATTGCTTGTGATGACATAAGTTAGTTAGGTACATTCACTGCCAATGTAACTTGGGACCTATTGGGTCACACACATATGATACACCTAAAATAGGAGTTTACTTGTGAATAAGGTTAAATTTTATTACTAAAGTGTTTAGGTATTCAATTTAAACAACATTGGTTGAACTGGGTTGTGAATTTAGTGGTTCAGAAGTGAACCAATCAGTTCAATGTGTGAACCGACCAGTTCAACATATGAACGATTGGTTCAATGATCAATATGATTGGATCAATGATTGATGCTTACGCCGTGTTGTGCATGATTGTCACATGAAAGTTAATATGTTTGCAAATAGGAAATAATGTGAATCGACTGATTCAAGTGTCGAACCAACCATGTCACATGTGAACTGACCAGTTCAGTGGTGAACTGATCGTTTCAGTGGTGAACTGATCGGTTCATGGTTTGGCTTCCAAAAAACTCATGAAATGTTGTCTCTTCGACTCACAGATGATCTGGAAACCCTAACCTGGCCCTCCTATAAATAGAGGGGTAGTCAAGGCTTTCAGGAGATACAACAATAAGCTTTGACAATTGTTGTCCTCTCATAGTTGTGGCAATGTGAGAAGAACAAAAGAGAGACTACAAGTGAGAGCAAGTCAAAACTAGCACGTTGACATTTGAAGGGATAACTCTTTTTTGTTAGTTCCAAAAGAATGACAGGAGTTCTTAGTGGTTCGTGTGGACTATGTAGAGGTGTAGAGTTTGTTGCCACCCATTAGAAGGACATCATCAACCACCATCCATGGTGCTACACCGGGGGGACACCACCAACAACCGTCCAGGATCTGCTTGTGAAAGAAGCATGTCATTGCAAGGGTAGTCATTGGACTTGCTCCAGGACCATGTATATTCCTTGCAAACTTCCTTCCCAATCCATGGTTGTTGACGTGATATGCTGGTCATGGGAAATATGACAAGGAATATTTTATTTCAGTTGTCGTCTCTGTCGTGATATTTCCATGCACCCTGTTGGCTCTGCCTCAACTATTGTGTAACCTCTTGGTTCTTCATAGGGAATGAACATCTCACATGTCCAACTTGACCACAATTGTAACATGTCCTCCTGTCATAATTCTGCCTAGATGGACCTGTCACAAACATTGAACCTAAACTATTTTCCCTAGATGGTCGAAAGCTACAACCTCTTCCCTTTCTAGGAGATCACTGTGACTGCACTAGTGTCCTTGGCCCAGAAAACATCAGCCTCTACTTTGACTACTGGTACTACGAAGAAGAAAACCTCAATTTTTTTTAAGTTGTTGACTATTGTCACTAAAACTAAGTTGATCTCTTCCTTGCATTAGCTTCTCACTGCTCCACGACTATCTTATCTATCCTCCTTATAGATTCCACAAAGGTGGAAAACTTCTCATGTGATTACAAGGATGACATTGTCTATGCGAACTCAACATTAAAGCCCTTCTTGAGCCTTCTGATCCTCTCCTTCTTTGTGTCTTACGTGTGAGGAAAGAACCTGAACAACTTCAAGAACTTTACCTCATATTCATTAACCAACCATGATCCCTCATGCTACCACTCAAATTGAGCCATCTTCACCTCCAGATACAGCTATAGGAAGTAACAACTCACAATATCTCATTGAAACATCTCCCAGCCGACCACCTCACATGGTTTTTTCTCCTCCTTTATGGCCCACTAGTGGCCAACACCACCCTTCAGAAGGTAGATTGTATGATTTACCTTACCCTCCTCAGAGATATTCAGGATCATGAATGTCTTCTTTAGCTTCGTCAACTACATGTCTACATTTGTCGAGTTTGTTGTGCCCCCATACTCTATGGCTCTGACATGCTTCAACCTCTCAAAGTCTTCCCTAGACCATGAGATTCAACACTTAGGACATCTGTCCTTAGTTTATGGGTTGGTGCCCTATCATCCAAATGCATTAGTGTCACCATCAACTATCCAAAAATAGACTAAAAAGTTGGATCAACTATAGTCGAAGGGTCAAATGGAGGCAGGAAGGGTGTTTTGGCCACATCTCAGGTACTCTTCCATCTTGTATCTATCTCCTACCACCACATCCTGACGCCACAAAACTACTCCCAACCATGTTCTTCACATCCCGCGGACATATATGTACAACCACAAACCATGGTTAGATATGTTCGATAGTAAGAATAGACACAACAACCTAGGTCCTATGTCCCTGCATACTTAGCAAACCTAAGACTCTAATATCACTACCGATGGAAATCCTCCATGCTCAATGAGATTACTCAAAATGAAAATGATTGTCAGATACTAGTTAACCATATTACCAAGTAGATTTGAAGTCTAATTACAAAAATAATTCCATAAGAATAGTTACATAAAGGTCTGTCTTCACATGTATATATACAAACCAGGTAATTTTACGCATGTCTAGTAGCCTAATCTGCAACCTATTTACAAAAGATTTTGTCCTTATATTTACAACATTTACATAATACAAGACATAGTGCCAAATCTTGAGTCGGTTAAACATTATGTACAAAAGCCCATTGACCAGAACTAAGAGTACAGGGATGTCTGTAGGACTCTACATAACCCAACCAACCTCTATGTTTCTACAGATCTTCAAACCGAGCCTCCTCATCACCTCGTGTCTGACTGTATTGTCGGTCACCTAAAAAGGGTGTGGAAACCCACAAGGTGAGGCCCATGTCCCAACGATATGATATAACCTCTAATAACATTTATTGCTTACGAGCAAATTATATTCCTTAAGTAGTGAAGGAAAAAAGTATTATAGAGTTGGAAGACTATGCAACTGATATGAAAAGTTCAAGCAAAAAAATGTCAATTTTCTACGATACGAATCACATGTAAAGGCTTATCCAAGAAAGCAAGTAATGATTATCATCCAATGTGATTTTCTAGATAACTCTATAGTTATACTACATGACTGAATCACATATTTTTATTAAGTTGTGGGTAGTTTGAGGCATACCACTCATACTACCAGTTGGCCATTGTGAAGTTGCAATTAGCCCCTTACAAGATCTAGGATGACAAAAATCCTAAAGATGTCTTCCCCTCGGTCAGTACGAGTAATAACCATAGTGGCACATCGACTCAACTACTAAAATAGCCCATTCCATCCCGGGAACACCTGCCACATCATTAGAAACTAGGGTAAATAACAATCGCAGTCACTCTCAATCACATCAACTTATAAGACACGATTTCAACCATTCTCCAAAACCTTAAAATTAGGATGATAGGGTATACCCTCTCAGAAGTCAGTTAAACTTTTTTGACTGTATCAATCAAGTTACACAAAAACACCCTAAATGTTCATACAAATTAGTTGGGGTTTGCAACCTTGGAAGATGTAAAACGTATAAAATAGTTTTATGTAACTCCATCCATGCATAGATACCCTCACTTGATCTTTAAGAGATTCAAGTCACAATTTCATACATGTAAGACCCTACTAGGGCACTTAGATCCAAAACAATAATAACATGTAAGATATTGCCAACAATTGGAACTTCATAGAGTGCTTACTGACTCATAAGCAAGATGATACTAAAAAATTCATCATAATAGTCAAAAGGATATAAAAGTGATGGTAATTCGAGAAAATAAATGATAATATGTTCAAAACTTATCATAAACAAACTACCTTCAATACTAGGTTTTTATTCCAACCATCATTACAGCGTCATAACAATGACTACTGATCCTAAAATGTGCATAAGTTGACCATCAAGTTGTCAGTAGCAGTACATGGGTCAGATCTCCCTTGTTTTGTGTACAAGTCTCCGTAAGTCTTACATTTTTAGGAGATACTATACTTATAGACTCAAAGTTTAGACTTTACATATTCAAGAAAGGTTCATTTTATTAGTAGGAACAATTTATAGAGTCTAAACAAGACTAAAGAAATCATGTTATCATCTTGTTGCATAAAATAATGCTTAAAAGATTATCTTTTAGTATTTCATACATTTTTAGAGCAATATCTAAGAAACGCATTTAAAATGTGGGCAAGAAATTCTTTTAAGGTTATATCACTTGCATTGGTAGAGAAGAAATCAAAGTCCAGAAATCAAAGCTCCAAAATAAGAAACTAAGTACTAAGCTTGGTCCTCAAAACCCCAAGAACGAAGGGAATCTAAGACAAGGAGAGAAGAAAATAGAGTCCTTTGTCCACATGTACGAGTTGTAGTATGAATACCATACCCTCGGCCAAAAAGAAGATGGGGAAGGGAGAGGAATTATGAAAATCAATTTAAGAAGAAAGATCTTACACAAAGGAAGCAAAAGAATGGTTAAAATCCTCCAAAATGTCTGAGGGAGACTCAATCTAGTACATGCATCCACAAACCATGGCTCGATAAGCTTTGATGAACCTCTGTCAATCTCCCAAAAAATCTCATTAGGCTCCTCCAGTTGCAACTGGTACTATGTCAAACAAATGAGATAAGAGAATAAAGGGGGTATTTATAGGAGTGGGTCGAAAGACTAGTCTCTTGTTGGTCAAGAGATCCATCAGTCTAAGCTCAGAAAACTCATCGATTGATGCACGATTATCGGTCAAACATGCATCGAGCTTTGTCGATCTTGTACAAGTAGAAAACTCATCAGCCATGAAAACTTGTTGGTCATAGAAAACTCTTTGTTCACTGAAAACTCACTGGTCTAACAAATTGATAAAATTCCATTAGTCAACTATTTCACGGGGCTAGCTACCCCCAAAAATTCATCAGTCATCCAAGACTTTGTCAACCTCAAGACTCATCAGACACTGAGGATCCATTGGCCCGATGATCAGGCTAAATTTCGTCAACCAATGAAAACACTACACTACTACTACTAAACAAACTATACAAGTATAAATCCCATGAAAAGTTCAAAAGCAACCAAGGGGGGAAATTGTAAGATTCGTAAGAATATTATGAAGCAACTCAGGCAAGTATTAAAATGTTGGGATTTGTGGAAGCGACATGCACAACGAAAGCAATAAAAATTTCTCCACATACCCTACTCGAGGATCTCATCGACAACAACATATTCGGAAGGAGGGGCAGTGATATACCTCATCCTGAAGCAAGTCTGGTGACGTCCCTTGGCCTGGTGGTGTGTGTTTCTCCTAGTGTGCACACATGGTCATTGTTTGTCCTCCAAAAGCAGGCAACTTAGCGTTTACATCTCTACTTCATCCACACATATGGATTGGAACTCCATGTCGCGCTTCCTTAAGCCGATGGGAAGGGGAAGCCTTCTTCTTGATGACGTGATAATGTCAGTTGCTCTCCTTATCTCTCACTTGGGGATATTGACGACTAGGGTTCATGTATAAGAGTGTAACCTCAGCATAAGCATTAGCCAAAATCCAACCATCATTCCCCTATAAATAATAGTTAAAGGAAGCAAGGTTTTTCAAAACCATTGGGAAAACAAAAGGCTATAACTATAATTAAGACAAGCCGCTCGTGGACTATTAAAAGGAATATTTTAGAATCACTTAATTAACCAATTAATTATATTGATTGATTAACTAATTTTAATCATCCATATCTAGTTAATCGCTTTGGATCATCTAGCAGACTTAACAATGTAATCTAATTAATTGTATTAAACACATTACCCTATTATATTCCAATATTATAATAGATTACCTAAACATTTTAGTAATCAATTTGATTCGGAACATTTCCCATCACGTCTATAATTATACTCCTATTCCAATCACATTATGTGTGTGACCCGGTAGGCTTCACATTACATTGGTAGTGATATTCATAACCATATTATGATTTTGAAAGCAATGATTGGTATCTACCAAGAC
This sequence comes from Alisma plantago-aquatica, assembly GCA_963693085.1. NCBI lineage: Eukaryota > Viridiplantae > Streptophyta > Magnoliopsida > Alismatales > Alismataceae > Alisma > Alisma plantago-aquatica. The sequence goes on along the minus strand of OY856409.1, from coordinate 1,862,917,554 downwards.
TTTATTATTACCTAAGTAATTGGAGAAGTTGGAGAACAACTTAACTTATCATCTGTTATTGGTATTACATTGATTGTATAGTTTCTTTGTCTCTAATATCTGAATTGAACTTGAGGCATGGAATCATCATCCTATTCAACATTCAATCCATATTTGTTGAACTAGAGAAGATTGTCTGAGATATAATGTAAGTTCAATATCACATATTGACTCACATCAGCATGGCCATGCATTTCTCAATCTCGCTTATCAAGTGGCCAGGATATCAAACTCCTGCGGGAGGGACAAATCCCATCTACATAACTCACAGTCATCCCCATGTGTCACAATGCACCTAAACACCACCTTTATTTCAACCCTTATTCAGGATCATAGTGGATGATGTCAAGGCACACCGAACGACATGTGATGAGTGTAGTGATTTTAGGTCTAAGAACCACAATCACCACCATAACTATATGAGATGACTATGACTACCACTCATGGTTCTATGTGTCACTCTCAAGGTGAATATGTCCAATACACTATTCTCTAACAAGTATTTGTGTACTTGGTTTTATATCCTATATCATGACTAATGAGATTTTGTCATCAACCAACACACAATCTAGTCTTATGTGTTGTTGTCGTCTATTAACCTTCCACAATAACTGTAAGGCCCCTAAACTTGCTTAATGAATTTAATAAGCTTAGTTATCATAATTGAATGCTTGGAAGCATAATTTAGCCTTGTTATATTCTTTGAAATCATAAGACAAGCTTAAGTTTCAAATTTGGTCCAATTTGGACACTGTTTGAGCAAGTTATGCAATTTTATGTACATTTTGGACTTTTCTATAATTTACCCATTTGAGGGATTTTCGTTGCAATTTTTTACATACATTATGTTCCTTAGATGTTATCTTATCATTCTTGAGTATTTTGAGCCATGGGGCTTCTAGTTGAGCCATGGTTTGAAGGTGTTTTCCTCAAGGTTTTAGGGTTTACCCCTTCATGGATGAGCTACCTTTAGTAGCTATAAACTAATGAATTATTTGATTGAATCGGAAATTAGACAAAGGAGAGATAATAAGGTCTATATGGACTATGGGAGAGCTTCTTGTGTGTGTGCTATTATATTATTAATAGTTTAAGGCCATGGACACTTGGAAGATACTAGAACTTCAACTTTTTCTTTTTCTTTATCTTAAAGTTTTATATACCTATCCCTAAGCACACAAACGAACCATATTCTCTCCACCACTTCCATCCTTATATGAACCTTGTTCTCCCTCTTTGCTTATACAAAGTTCCTATCCAAGGAAGAAGAGAGTGGGGATCTTCTTGGAAAAAGAATCTAGGGTTGCAATTGACTTCCTTTAGGGTTCCCAAAGCTCCTTCCTAGTGATCTTGACCTAAAAGTCTAAGTATTACCTTATTTCCTCTATTTATTTCTTTTCTCTTCTTCCTCCTATATTTCTCCAGGTCGGAACCTTTCTGTTTCATGGTGAAAGTGGCACTAGAACTCAAAAATACATCCTTCTTATTTCTTCTTTTAGGGTTTTGCTTCTTTGTGGAGGGAAGTGCCTACTTAGCCAAGTTCAAATCTGAATCTAGGGTTTTCCTATCATATTTGCTCAAGATTATTTCTGTTTAGGATCTGATCTACAATATTGAGGTGATTTATATAACATTCTTCACTTATATTTCTTGCTAGAAGCTTGTTAGTTCATATTTAGTCTTTAATGTGATGATCTAAGCATAAAGAAACCATGCTTGTTTAGGGTTACGAATTTTTAATGGTGTTCCCTGTTATGTTCCAGTTCTATATGAACTTCTAAACATGTATACAACCTTTGTAAGGTATAACATGATCTGGGACAGGTTGATAGCAACAACCTATGGTTCTAAGTACAAAACAATCGATGGTTCAAATTAGGGTTTTCAAGCTATTTCCTTCCCTGTCACACAACTGATGGTCATACCATTCAACAACCAATGGTGTTTCTATCTTGGCAACTGATGTTATTGATCAAGGGTGTCAAATTTTATGGTGAAAACCCATGGTCACCCCCTTAGGTCAAGTTTTGTTTCAATTAGAAGTTTAATTATCATCCACTAAGTATTTTAGTGATGCTATCAATCAATGATGACATTAGCTTAATATTTGATGGTGTTAGATGAATATATTGCTGATCAAACAACCAATTGTGACTTCATGACCACAATTAATGGTGGATCAGATCATTACCACATATGGTGAGTTAAGAATGTAATTGTAGATTTGACTAAACCTTAAACCAATGGTTCCTTGGTTCAATTGATCTAATGGTTAGACTTATACTTCAATTGGTAACTTTGAACAATGAACCAGACCCAATGAATAATATTGGATGCCTCAACATCCAATGTATTAGAATAAACCCCATGGTATTATACGTGGGTCCTAGTAATGAAAATTCGATGGTCCAATATCATTAATTTGTAGTCTTACCTTTGCTCTTGTATAGTTATATTTGATAAATAACTATAATAAGTGGGTGTGTAACTCCAATGTGATATAGCTTGTTATACCTAACCTTAATGTAATTAGATGATGTTGATTGGTTATAATCAGACCTCTTGAATAATTAATGTGGCAATGTATTACACTCTTCTTGTGCTGAAACCATAATGTAGTGCTATTTGAATATCATAGTTCCTTTCCATAATAATACATATGGACACATAATTGCTTATGACCTCTTGAGCCTTGTTTAAGGCATGTAATAATGAGGATGACCTTGCTATGAATAATGTGATGGTATTAAATGACCTTTGGGCATGTTGAGCCCTGATTGAGGTGAAATCATTTTCATGTTCCAATAAGGGTTGAAACCCTGGAACTTGTGATAAGAAATGGATATCTTGAAATGATATGATGATAATGTAATTCATTATAATGCAATGGATGATATAATATGGTAATATGATTGAGATCTATACTTCAAACGTTTTACATATTCTAAAGTTGTAATGCTTATACACTTGATAGAAATGAATTAGGGTTTGTATGTCCATTTGTATGATGAAGCCTTAATTCACCCAATTGGTAATGATTAATAAAGTGAAATTCTAATCATGTAATTACATGTGCCATAGATCCATCTAAGTGTTAGAACTTGCCAGATGGTGAAATGAGTACTCCTAAGGGAACTCGGAGCACATACTATTTGAGTACGTGTGGTGCTTGTCATCCTGAATCCAAGTGCTTAGGGAGGATGATTGTGGTCATACCTAGCCCTCTTTTTTAGGATGGATACGGTCGTGTCTCGGTGATTATCATGTGATAAAGGTTTTGCTTTGCATACCTTGGTCTCTAGATCCATGACATGTACCAAGGTGGGCTAGTTGTTTACATCATTATATGTCATTGTTTTGCAGTTAAACTGAGATGTCACTACAGTGCAGACTCGTACTGACCAAGTATGGAGAAGATCTTGGAGTCCAAATCTTCCTTGATCTTATATGGAACTTATTGCGACCAAGCGGTGGTCAGTTGGACTTTGAGTGGTACGAATCAAACTCCCCAGAGCATAATAAAATCTATAATATCAGACGTGTTGTATAATTGCTAGGGTTTAATACATATCACATTGATTGATTAACCCTTGTCTTGTCTTTACACTACATAGTTGTTACATGGGGCATACTTATGAAAATTGAGTAATTCTACTTGATGCTACAACTTGTTTTCTTAACTGCTTAGTATGCTTAAACTGTTCAATCTGTTCATATTTCTTATTCAATACCCTAACTGCTCAATGTATTTATTGTTAATTAATATGTTATAATTAATATATGTTAGAGAGAGTTATATCTCTTGCTGGGACTAGGTCTCTCCCGTGGGTCATCACATTTTTAGGTGGTTGCGGGGAATGAGGTTGAGGTCGCGCTATGGAAGAGAACCAACCTGGTGATCAATATATTCAAAAGGTTGGTTAGTTGTAGATGTTAGTAGTAGAGTCCTAGAGTCATCCATGTACTCTGAGGTTCGGGCATGGGATGTGTTTTCTAGATGATATACTCATATCGATATGAGATTTTGGTAGTATGCCAATGTTTGTAAATATATGGCATGTACATGTGAAATATCTTTTATATGCAAGATGTAACTGAGGTCTTTGGACCCATATGTGAATACTTGTTACAGTATATGAGAATGTAATGATGGACCTTTATGTAAATGTTCTAGAGTTTATTTACATTGTTGGAATTGGTTTTAATTATTCTGCATTTTTGACTATGTGATTAATTAGTAGTCAATCGTGTTTTATGGCTTGAGTAATCTCATTTAGTGTGACGAGGTGTCACAGTTAGGTTGGTATTAGAGCTCTGAGTCTACAGGGACATAGGACTTAGGTTTGATTCTGTTCTTATGTATCTAACATATCTGATCATAGTTTATCCTTATGCAGATATGAATGGAGGATATGAAGAACACATTGAGAGTAGCTATGTTGTACCAGGAGGAGGTGTTGGGAGGCAGGCATGCGATGAGAGAGTACCAGAAGCAGGTCCAGAGTAGCCCGTAATGCCTCATCTAGACCCGACAATAATGGCCAATCATGAGTTTCAGTCTATGTTTAGACAGATGATGGCCACAATTACACATATCGATGACAGAGCACCAGCACCTCAAGCTAGGGCAGCCACCTCTAATGTGTAGTCCCAAGGTGTTGGGAAGACATTTGAACATCTTAGACATGTTGGGGTGATTGAATATGCAGGTACTTCTGATCTAGCAGACACTGACATGTGGTTGCCTGAGCTAGAAAAGGCATTCAAAATCCTAAACATTGTTAAAGAAGATAAAGTTAAGCATGCAGTATACTTGTTGAAGGGTAGTTCTGGACACTGGTGGGTCATAGAAGAGGAGAAAAGGCCAAGAGTTGTGATAGTATGGGAAGAGTTTTAGAGGGAATTTGTTAGCCGATATTTTCTAGAGACCTATCTAGATGAGAAGATATCTCAGTTTGAGAAGATTCGTCAGGGGGCTATGACTATTAATGAGTATGAGTCAAAGTTTATGGATCTTTTGAGGTTCTGTCCGCACATGGTAGCCACCAACAAAGAAAGGATTCATAGGTTTGAAAAGGGCCTAAGTACTGATTTGACTACAATAACATCAGCCCTAGAAAATAGGGAGAGGTTTTCCACCTTTGTGGAATCTGTAAGGGGGGTTGAGTTTCAAGAAGCCAAGATTTACTCCATCAGAGTCATAGCAGAGGTTGAGTTTTAGTGAGCAGAGGTCATTCACTCCATCCCAATGGACCCTGAGTAGGGGTAGAGGTCATAGTTTTCCACCTATGGGAGCCCACAACACATCATCAATTTCAGTGACAGGGCCATCTAGGCTACGGTATGAAAGTAAGACATGTCATAAGTGTGGACAAGTGGGACACACAAAGTGGTATTGCCTTGTGAAAAATGAGGAGGTGACTCAGCAGCCAAGACAAAGTCATCATAGTTCACAAAAACAACCATTTAGCACTAGTAGTGGTAGAGGACATAGTCAAGCATCACAGGTAGGATCCTCTGGACATGCTAACAGAGGATGTGGATGACAACAAGCATTGGCAAGGTTCTATGCCATGACCCAGCCAGAAGCAGTGGTCAATCCATGAGTCGTGACAAGTCAGATGGAGTTATTTCATTCTAAATTGTCTACTTCTTGTTTCATATCTGTGTTAGTAGACCCGGGTGTGACACACTCTTTTATCACTAGAGAGGTGATAAATAGTTGTTATCTACATGTTAGTCATAGATCCGATAGCATGTGGCTAGAGACTCCTTTGGTTGGTTCTGTCGAGTTGCGGGAAGTGTGCCCTTCTTACGTTCTTTCTTTTTCTAGACACAACATTCAAGTGGATCTTTTGCCACTTGACATGCATGATTTTGATGTAATCATATGAATGGATACCTTGGAAAAATACAAGCTAGTCTTGGATTGTAGTACTAAGGTGGCGTCATTCTATGATGGAGATGTACAATGGATTTTCTAGGGTGAAAGGAAGATTCTTCCTACATGTTTGATGTCATCTATGACAGCTGAGCGGTTGATGAGAAAAGGATGCGAGGCTTTCTTAGCTCATGTTGTGGATACCAAGGCGAGAGGTCCTAGTATCCAGGAGGTACCAGTGGTGCGAGAATTTGAGGATGTCTTTCCTGAGGAATTTCCTAGCATTCCCCCTCCTAGAGAGATTGAGTTTGAGATCAATCTTGTTCCTGGAACATAATCCATAGCACAATCAACATACAGAATGTCACCAACAGAGATGCATGAGTTAAAGAAATAGTTACAAAAACTATTAGAGAAGGGTTTTATCAGACCGAGCACTTCCCCATGGGGTTCTCCTATGTTGTTTGTTAAAAAGAAGGATGGTTCAATGAGGTTGTGTATAGATTACAAATAGTTGAACAAGGTGACAAAAAAGAATAAGTATCTTTTACTGAGGATTAATGATCTCTTTGATCAGTTGAGAGGTGTCACTATGTTTTCAAAGATAGACCTGAGGTTAGGTTACCATCAGTTAGGAATTAAGGCTGATGACGTACCCAAGTCAGCTTTTAGGACTAGGTATGGTCATTATGAGTTTGTGGTTATGTCGTTTGGGTTAACCAATGCACTTGCAGCTTTTATGGATCTGATGAATAGGGTGTTTAGACCTTATCTTGATCAGTGTGTGGTCGTATTCATAGATGATATCCTGATATACTCCAAGGATAGTCAGCAACATGAGCAACACCTTCGCCAGACATTAACTTTATTGAGGTAACAACAACTATATGCTATGTTCTACAAGTGTGAATTTTGGTTATCTGAAGTGTCTTTTCTGGGCCATGTTCTATTGCAAAAGGTGTTTGTGTTGATCCCAAGAAAGTGGAATATGTACTAGAATGGGAACAATCAAAGACACTGATAGAGATCTGTAGTTTCCTAGGTCTGGCAGGTTACTATAGGAGTGTAACATTATGAATCTTAGATGTAATCTCCATGTAAACCTTTTTCCCAAGTTACCCTCTCATTTCTGTCCTTTATGTCATTTATGTTTAATTAGTGGAATTTATAGTGGTTTAGTGAACATTTATTCACTAATTGTACCAATATAAGGGTTTATGCACAAATACCTCAGTGAAAGCTTAATTACCATACTTAAGTGATATAAACCTTAGTATAACTTTTTGATATGATTTGAAAACATAAAATGAGGCTAAGTTTCAAATTTGGTTTGATTTGTATGTTGTGTGTGCAAGTTATGCAATTTTAGGTACATTCTGGACTTTTATGCAATTTACCCAATTGGGAGGTTTTCTTTGCAAATTATCAACTGAATTTTAATCCTTAGATATTCTCTTACCATTAATAAGATTTTAAACCATTGGAGAACTTAGTTTCACCTTGGTTTGATGGTATTTCTTTCCAAGGGCATTATAGGGATTACCCTCTTTACAAAGATGCTTATCCTTAAAAGCTATCAACCAATGAGGTTATTTCTTTCTTGAAAAATGGTGGGGATGGCCTAGAAGGATCTATGGGCTCTTAGGACTGACTTTTGATATGCATGAAGCCTCTATGAGCTATCCTCTTGCATGGCCATCAATCCTTAGGCTAAAGACACATGGAAAGTCCCTTAAGACTCCTCATGCTTCACCTCTTTCTATATATAGCCATGTATACCCCTTCCCAACTCACAATTCGAAAACTCTTGCTCTCCTTTTCTTTCCTCTAGCTTAGATAATAGTTCTTTCTGTATTTTTCCACGAAGTTGTTGCCTCAAGGTAATAGAGGGAGCCTACCTTGGTGAAGAAGGCTCCTAGGGCTTCCAAATTGCTCTATTAGGGTTTCTAAAGCTCCTCCTTGGTAATTTTGACCAAAACTAGTAAGTTTCCTCCCTTGATTCTCTATTTTCATACTTATAGTCTTCCTTACACCTTCTCCTCAGTCGGAACCATGACTATATGTTAATGTGTCGCTTAGCACTTACAATCACTAAGATAATTATCCTAGAGTTTAATCCTTTTTCTACTTCCGATTAAGGCTAGTATAGAAAGGGTCGATCCCACACGACAACTTATTAAGATTGTTGTCTCTAATCCCAATTGTTTGAAGAACTTGTTATTTGTTTTTGGTATTTTTTGGATTTAGAACGGAAAGTAAAAGTCGGGTTGGGGGTTTGTGATTAACACTAAGGAAAGAAATGCAAGAATGAAAATGCACTTAACAAGAATGTAAACTTGCCATGTCACAAGGAAAATTTTGATTGTTGTTAGCACAAGAAAACTATTATGAATGAAAAGACTGTAGATTAAAGAAATCAAAAGCAAATGGTGATTAAATCAAGAGATGAGAATCAAGGCTTTAGGGGTTTTCACCACCTTAGCCTAGGCAAAAATAAACTAATCCTTAAAAATGACAGATTTGATGAAGGCAAGTGAATTAATAAAAATCCACTAAAGATGTACTCCACATGAGCCCATTGGTCGTCGTGCTCATGCTTCTTAGTTCATCATCCTAAAAGAAGAAGATCCACGGTCATTTCAAAACTCCAATGTGATTGGGTTTGTTGTTCTAAATCCAAACTTCCACGGTCATATCCATCCAGATTAACTTTTGATCAAATCAATTAATTACTTTGATAGATCAATTAGTTATCAAACCCAAAAGCCATCTAGAATCATTTTTAAGGAAAATTTGATAAATCCATGGCTAAGGGATTATTCTCCTTGCCTCGATAGAGAAGTACTCACTCATGCTTGTGGAGAAAAGGCAGACGGAGGGAAGAAGAGTTCTAGCCATAGTCTAGTCTTACTAAAGGATAGTTCCTTCGGCTAGAGTCAATGAAATGGCCGGCGCTTAATCCCTTGCTCCAGTCCACGGAAGAATAATAGGAAGAAGAAAATAGATATAAATGAGCAAAGTAAAAGAACAATAATTGAAGGGAACACTTAGCTTACAAAAACTATTCTTTATTGATGGAAAGAACAATAACATAAGAACACAAGAAGATTGCTCAGAAATCTCGTACAAAGATGATACAAAAGATACTCTTGGGAGGAGGAAGTGCCCCTCCTTTTATACGATAAGGAGGGGTAGGATACTCAAAAAAAGAGGGGGGGAAGAGAGGGAGAAATCCTTTTGAACTTTTTAGATCTGATCAATAGAAATTTGATAGTCTTTAATTGTCTTGACCATGTAACTCTCTTCAATGCAGATTCTCACAGCGGAGATTTTGAACGTATTTCTCTCCCATAAAAAGAATAAAAGAGGTCCAAATAATATGCCATTCTTTTAGTAAATAAAATTTCCTTTCCAATGAATACTTGTACATTCAATTTGTACTTTGGATGCAAGAGTTATTCTACTTTTGGTGACGGGTATACAATAATTACAGGACTGCTGCAAATTGTGCAATTATACTCCAAGAATATTTATCCCATTTCCTACAAAAATCCAAGAAAATATAATTAAAATTCCACTTAAAGAAAAAATATAATATAATTAAATTAATTATAAAACTAAGAAAATAAACAACAAAACAATCATAAAAAGATATTTAAAAGATGTAAATAAAAATGATAAAAATATATTTATCAAAATACCCCGGACTTGAATCTTGCTTGTCCTCAAGTAATTTAGATTACAAATAAATTCCAATTTATACTTTCATAATGTCATTCTCACCTTAATAACATCACCATATCCCTCACCTCCAAATTTTGGCCAAGTGACCCAATCTCTTAGAACCACATAGCATAAATTTCTATATTCCCTATCAAAACAATTGTCAAATCTAGCTTCTAAAATAAGAATTTGTAGAAAGATAGGCATCGTCTTACTTTCGCTTTGACACTCTCAAATTTTTATTACTTTTTTTAGTTATTGCACAAGAATAGGATGAATTTGGGGTGTGAAAACAAAGAAAGAAGTGATGAAAATATATTGATCCCTCCTCTATTCGACTCGGGATATGAATTTATGGAGTTGTGGCTACATTGGTCACAATTTTTTTTTCATGTGTGCTTTTCGCATCTTTTGATGGTACACCCCTTTGTGGGGTATGGAGTTTTTATTTTGGGAAGCATGCCACCCTGGACTTGATTTTTGTCTGGTGGTGATTCTTTGCTTCTCTTTTTTAGAAGAAAAATAGAGGGAAGGAAGAGATGTTCTTGTGCTTGTAACTTTTTTTTTTCATCAGAGAGTGTCATTGCTCTAGTTAGAGTATTACTATAAACCAATGATAACACCAAATTTTGTGATGTTTTAGACTGTTATTCTGTTATCAAAACTACCTTTTTAACTATTTTCCTCTTTGTTTATATGTACTTTTGCAATAATTGGCCAAACGACGCTCTTAATTCAATATTTCCGTATTTTGTAGTGTTTTCCTCCAATTTTGTCCCATTTATCGTCAATAAGGTCGTCCCGGCCCACAAACAAGTTCCACCTGCATCGGCCTTCCAGATGGCCGATATGATCACACTGCCCGACAGGGTAGCGCAACACACCGACGCGCGACATAAGGATGTCGCGCAAGAAGGAACTAGTGGGCGATACGTCTTCTACCCCACAGGGAGCCGAGCTCGCCATGACAACAAAGCTTGTTGTGCGGCATAGGCCACCCACCGGCAGGCGCCGCTTGTCACATGACCGACAGCCGACAATCCTTGTGTCGGGCGATACCGATATTGGCCATCCACTGACTACGTGAAGATAAGGAGGACACGTGGTGCCCGGTGCACCATAACTTTCCCAACTGCTGCCTATAAATAGCAGCTACAGGAAGTCGAAAAGACAGGTCGGAACCCTACGCAAGTCACCTCAGGAAGGTTGCAAAGAGCGAGAGTATCGTGCCTCAGTGATTGTGACGGATGACACTAGGTGAGCATTTCCCCATCCTGAGAGGGAGGGAATTGTTCACTTAGTGTCGTCCCGAGCACCACTGCAGGCCGATATCAGCTGACATAAGGTAGATACTGGATACAAGTGACCGATACTAGATGCACTTCACTTTAGCCTGGCACGATACTGAACCCCGATATGTGTCGCCCGCCGTGGCGTGTCGCCCAAGAGGGTGTCGCCCGACAAGACCGTATCGGGCCAGGGTTCTCACATGATACAACCGGTCCGTCTCCGCGTGCCGCCTAAGAGGGTGTGCCGCCCGACACGGTTGTATCGGGCTAGGGTCCTGCCCAGTATCGGGCCGGAGGGTCAGTTGTATCATGTCAACCTTATATATCAAGAGGGCGACATTTATCCTTTATTTCTGTCATTTATTTCTTTTACTTCCGCAATGTAATCAAACCTTTATATGTTAATAGAAATAGAAGAGTTTAATTATCTACTGCTTTATGCTTGGTACCCTTGTTGGATGAATGCTATGTTTAATATCCGAACTCTAGCTTGTACGTTGGATCGTGTTTCGATTAGCTACCGACTCGTGTTTTCCCGTTGCAGCAGCCTTGAGAGAGGTGTTGTGGCTCTAGTGTTTGGTCCGATTCTGGAGTACGAGAGTGCCCGGAATTGGAGTTGTTGTAGTAACCTTTCCACTCTAACCTAAGTCCAGCAACCTCGAGAGTGGTGTTGATGCATGGTTAGAGGTACCCGCTCTGAGAGGAGGGGTATAGGATGTTCCTGCTGCCGGTTGTTTTATCGAAGTTGTTCTCCTTGGTACCTTGCTTTAGCTTTAGTATTATCTCTCCATTTCTGTTGCATGAAAAATCCCTAAAAACTGCTAAATGATTAAAACCTAAGTTTTCCTTGTAACTCCAGTTGGAGATAGGGTTTTCTTTTGCTTTATCGATCTCGTTCTGCTGTTCCTTTTTGGGAATTTTATCATCTCTTATCCTTGCCAGAGTGTAGCGTGTCGATTCTGAGTTCTCAACACTACCACCCTTGTCCCTGTGTTCGACCCCGTATATCTACTTCGACCCCATAAACAAAGTTGCGGGGGCCTAGAAGGATTCGGGTTATAAATGTAAAAGCTCGACTACCTCAAATCCGCCTCCAATTTTAGAACGCGCGATTTAGGTCGGTCAACTTTTTGGTGTCACTGTCGGGGACAAGGCAAAACGACATTGTTGACGAATCCGAACCCACTAACTACACTCTCGTGCCTCAAGCTTAGAAATGAGCTTGACAGCACCCTTTTCTTTTATTTTATTATTATTATTCTTTGCCTAAAATTAATAATTCGATTTTCTAAACTTGATTTCTCGTGCCATTTCAGGAACTCTGAAGAACGGTGACATGTTCCCCCGAGCACTGACACCATGCAGCCCCGCGTCGAGACACCCCAGTCTGAAGGAGAACGCCCAGGGCGAGCTCGGCCTCATTCGCCTCCGCCAAAAGTCAACGATCGCTATGATGGCGATGATAACCTCAAAGATCCAGAAATGGAGCAGTTCGAGGAAGGCCATCGCCGCGATAGACGTCATCGCCACCAGAGGCACAGAAGAAACCACAATAATCAGGAACGATGCCAAGACACCAGTGACAGCGATGACTCAGAGGAAGAAGAGAAAACGCTGAGGGAGTTGGCATCCATGAAGGCCAAAAACTCCTCGTGTCCCGTCATTATCCCGCGTTTCAACACGATGAATTTTGAGCTTAAGCTGTCCGTTATCTCAATGATCCAGAATAAAAGCTTTAGGGGGAGTTCCAAGAACGACAACCCTACCACCACCTGGACGCCTTCAAAAAATATATGTGATACCATACATATGTGGGGGGTCCCCCAAGAAGTCATATACTGCAAGGGCTTCATTTTCTCCTTGGAGGACAAAGCTCTGTCATGGTATCTTGGGTTGCCTCACCAATCACTAAACGTATGGGGAGCACTGGCTGATGCATTCATGAACAAATTCTACCCCACTGAAAGGACTATGAGAAATAGGCAGAAGATAACCTCTTTTATGCAGAATCCCAATGAGAGTCTCCATGACGCTTGGGAAAGATACCAGGAATATCAGAGGGATTGCCCTCACCATAACTATAAGAAGGGTTTCCTAGTCACCACCTTTTACAATGGTCTGACCCCAGATGAAAGGGTGTCACTTAATGCGGTAGCAGGCAGTGACTTCCTTGGGAAAAATCCGAGCAAGTCCGAAAGGATCATCAAAAACATGGCCGAGCTACTAGCCAGCGCTGATTACGATAGATCTGACAGAGGACATGCTAAAAAGGTCGATGAAGGGCCCTATCTTGAGTCCAAGGCGCTGGAGTCCATTACCTCACAGATACAAAGAATAGCTATAGATGTTAAGCAACTGAGGGAATCTGGCGGGAAAGGAAAGAAGCCAGTCAAAAAAGTGATGAAATGCGTAACCTGTGGTGAAGGAGGGCATGGGGTAGATAATTGCGTCTACACCTGACCGGATGCAGCCAGTGATACTGACTCTGAAGACGAAGGGACTGAAAGTGTCTCTTTTGTGAGTTTCAAAAGGCCAGACCACCCCGGCTTCAATTACGGCAACAAGGATGCGGTTGAGAACTCACATCAGCTGCATAGCTCATCTAAGCCATCGCAAGCCTTCGAGAAAAGAGGGGGGCCAAGTCAGTATACCAAGAAAACCCAGTTTCAGCCAGCCAAATGAAATTTCCAGGTACAAGGTAAATATCAAGGGTCAAACAAAGAACAGGACAAGGGCTCGAGCCAATCGGATGTGGTTGGCCAGTTATTCGATTTCGTGAAGAGGAAGGACACTATCAACAATCAACTAGCGCAAAGCGCGTTGTCGAATTCTGGCATTTTGAACTATTTGCAGGTACAATTGGCGGACATGCAGACGCATCAACGCCAAATTGATCAGCAACTAGCTCAGTTGGCCGAGATCGTGAAGAACCTGTCAGGGAAGATACCATCAAATATGGAGACTGCCAAGAAGGCAGGACTGTGACCGCGGAGGCAAGGATAAAGATGCAGGAAGAAGAAGCTGAAGACGGAAAACACAGCGCATCTCAGGAGGCATCCCGAGCTCTCTTTTATTTCTTATAATAGGATGCATTTTATTTTCCTACAAAACAAACAGTACAAACATTATGGACTGTAATAAGGCCCGAGTCAGTGCACGCGTCGGGCGTACCGACTCTTCTGTTTTATGGGCCACTGCTATATTTTATGAAGCTTTGAGGAGTAATACCTTCTAAGGTCGGGAGCTTAACCCTAAGCCGATGATGTTTTGCCCCTTAATCGCTTTTTCCTCGCCTTGTTTTGGCCGCCTGTTATTAACCGTATCGGGCAGCAGCTCAGCTGGCACGCAGGACCGCTTGTATCGGGATGTAGTCTCTCGGGCATCGCAACGGCCGTGACGGATGGCATTCTTGGGCGGCGTGCACCGTATCGTGCATGCGATTAATTGCCCTTAATGAGACTGATGGGACCGTCATCTCAGGAATGGCATGTCTCAACGGCCGATGCGCGCCCCAGAATTGCATGTTTTACCCCCAGCTGAGTTTGCTAAATATAGTAAGGAGGGTTCAACGTATCGGGCTACTACACTTACTCTTTCAGCCACCTGTACCACATGCAGTAATCCACCTTTTGCTCGCATGTCGAGCAGCTCGCCTTCGCCCTCATGTCGGGCGAGAGCTTTTAAGAGAAAAGGTATAGCCCGACAGTCTATTTGCCGACACGGGTTTCATATCACGCGTCGTGTGTCGGGTTGATGAGCTTAGTCGATTTTTCTTGTATCACCCGACACAGTGAAGCATGACACGTCGGCTGATAGTGTTTGCCCGATACGCCATAACGGGCGACACATTTTCTGTCGTGACGTCCTATCGGGAAGTTGTTTCATGTGACCTTATCGCCTGATATCCCCGTGTCGGGCAGCGCGTTGTGCCGCATTGTTCTCCCTGTATCGTCCGATCTCGTATCGCCTCAGATTTTCTTTTGATGAACGATACCCGGGCTTTCATCGAAATAAGTTTTATCAAGATATCAGATTTTCCTACCTAACATTTAAATGATCAATGAACTTGATAACATGTATGGCTCATACAAAACAAACCTCCGGTCGAGTTGACAGACACACTGCGACCACAGCTAAAGCAACAACAGTCAGACAGAAATGTCAGAATCCCAAGACAGTTGGGTCGTCAAAAGAAGCCCATTTCCTTATCATAGTCTCTCTTCTGTAGTGGTTTGGGACCATCCTCAAAAGACAGTGGAAGTCTTTCCCCGGGAGCCCCGGGATTGAATGTGGGAATTTCGGTTCCATCTACCATGAAGCCACCTTCATCATGGGGAGGATATCTTCTTCTTATATAATATCCACAAGTGTTTTCAAGAGGTCTCTGTCTACGATAGGCCGGTTATCATCGTCATAATATGCACGGGCATTGCGCTTCCTTCTTGAGAGCTTTGCACTTGTTCCGGCTGCATCCAGCTGGGAAAGAAAATGGAGACTGCAAATAATGAGAATGTATTGTAGCTTCTCCAAGGCACAAGCACAACCACCAGCTAACCTTCATTGGGCTAACATGACCTCACCATGTCTTCTTCACCACTCTGGGACAAAGTGTGGAGTAAGTTTGGGGGGTACCCATGTACCAGTGAAGGAGGTATAAAAACTTTCTTCTTCACCTCCACCCTTTGTGTCATTTTGTTCTTCTCTTATATCATGTGTATGTACCCTTTCTAGTATGAAATGCCATGCTCATATAAAAATTTTGAAAATTTTTGAAAAATTTTGCTTATTTTGTTCCCATACATATGTACAATGTCGCTATATTAGTAAAAACCTGATGTGAATTCTTGCCAGTTTGTTTCTATGTGCTTAACGAGATGCAAGTTTTATTATATCTTTCTGATAATGTTGTCTCAAATAAAAAAAAAGATTACGTTTTCCGTGCCAAAAATTTTGAAAAAAATAAAAATCTCACAACAGCTAAGAGACGAGTATGGAGAAGGAAAAAGTTGCCCGAACAGCAACAATCCTCTTGTTTCCCCTTACCCAACACAAATTTCAAAAAGAGAAAGCAGCCTTATGAGGGTGAATAAAAGCATGAGAGTTGTGCCCAATAAAAGAAAAGAAAAAAATATATATACACACTTATCTTCCAAAAGTACCCATCTTTAGGCATGGTAGATCCAGGGCAGTGGTACGTAGGATGTGAAATCACTGCTCTAAAGCCAACTGGCTTGGACTGCAGAGACCACTTGCCCATTAACGGACCCTTACCTGGATGGACTGATGGGAAACAAGAAAAACCCCAAAAAGCCTCAACCTACCCAACACACAACTTTCTGCCCCAAAAATAAGTTGTTTGGTGTGAAAGCTAACTTCGGAATCATGCACCAAAGTCTCGCTGAAGCTGTAGAGAAATTTTTTTACTGAAATAATAAAGCAGGAAACACAAGGTCTTTTGTTCGTTGTGGGACAGCATTATCTCTAAAGGCATCGCGATTCTTGTTTTATGTCTTGAGCTGAAAACTAAACCGAGCAAGAAGAAGCATCACAAAATAAAGTTTAAATATTGATTGAGGACAATCAAAATGCTAAGTTTGGGGGAGTTGATAACACCAAATTTTGTGATGTTTTAGACTGTTATTCTGTTATCAAAACTGCTTTTTTAACTGTTCCTCTCTGTTTATATGTACTTTTGCAATATTTGGCCAAACGACGCTCTTAATTCAATATTTCCGTATTTTGCAGTGTTTTCCTCCAATTTTGTCCCATTTATCGTCAATAAGGTCGTCCCGGCCCACAAACAAGTTCCACCTGCATCGGCCTTCCAGATGGCCGATATGATCACACTGCCCGACAGGGTAGCGCAACACACCGACGCACGACATAAGGATGTCACGCAAGAAGGAACTAGTGGGCGATACGTCTTCTACCCCACAGGGAGCCAAGCTCGCCACGACAACAAAGCTTGTTGTGCGGCACAGGCCACCCACCGGCAGGCGCCGCTTGTCACATGACCGACAGCCGACAATCCTTGTGTCGGGCGATACCGATATCGGCCATCCACTGACTACGTGAAGATAAGGAGGACACGTGGTGCCCGGTGCACCATAACTTTCCCAACTGCTGCCTATAAATAGCAGCTACAGGAAGTCGAAAAGATAGGTCGGAACCCTACGCAAGTCACCTCAGGAAGGCTGCAAAGAGCGAGAGTATCGTGCCTCAGTGGTTTTGACGGACGACACTAGGTGAGCATTTCCCCATCCCGAGAGGGAGGGAATGGTTCACTTAGTGTCATCCCGAGCACCACTGTAGGTCGATATCAGCCGACATAACGTAGATACTGGATACAAGTGACCGATACTAGATGCACTTCACTTTAGCCCGACACGATACTGAACCCCGATACGTGTCGCCCGCCGTGGTGTGTCGCCCGAGAGGGTGCCGCCCGACATGACCGTATCGGGCCAGGGTTCTCGCACGATACAACCGGCCTGTCACCGTTTGCGGCCCGACACGGCTGTATCAGGCTAGGGTCCTTCCCGGTATCGGGCCGGAGGGTCAGCTGTATCCTGTCAACCTTCTATATCAAGAGGGCGACGTTTATCCTTTATTTCTATCATTTATTTCTTTTACTTCCGCAATGTAATCAAGCCTTTATATGTTAATAGAAATAGAAGAGTTTAATTATCTACTGCTTTATGCTTGGTACCCTTGTTGGATGAATGCTATGTTTAATATCCGAACTCTAGCTTGTACGTTGGATCGCGTTTCGATTAGCTACCGAATCGTGTTTTCCCGTTGCAGCAGCCTTGAGAGAGGTGTTGTGGCTCTAGTGTTTGGTCCGATTCTGGAGTACGAGAGTGCCCGGAATCGGAGTTGTTTTAGTAACCTTTCCACTCTAACCTAAGTCCAGCAACCTCGAGAGTGGTTTTGATGCTTGGTTAGAGGTACCCGCTCTGAGAGGAGGGGTACATGATGTTCCTGTTGCCGCTTGTTTTATTGAAGTTTTTCTCCTTGGTACCTTGCTTTAGCTTTAGTATTATCTCTCCGTTTCTGTTGCATGAAAAATCCCTAAAAACTGCTAAATGCTTAAAACCTAAGTTTTGCTTGTAACTCCAGTTGGAGATAGGGTTTTCTTTTGCTTTATCGATCTCGTTCTGCTGTTCCCTTTTGGGAATTTTATCATCTCTTATCCTTGTCCGAGTGTAGCGTGTCGATTCTGAGTTCTCAACACTACCACCCTTGTCCCTGTGTTCGACCCCGTATATCTACTTCGACCCCGTAAACAAAGTTGTGGGGGACTAGAAGGATTCGGGTTATAAATGTAAAAGCTCGACTACCTCAAATCTGCCTCCAATTTTAGGACGCACGATTTAGGCCGGTCAACCACATCATACAAATTTTATAACAAGATAATCCATTGCTTAAATATAGAGAAAATTATGCTTGGTTCTGATTGATTCCTTATGACTTGTCAACTATTCTGAGGAGTGATGTTATTAGGGGTCCTAGGTGACATGGTGGTTTCATTCATGGCAATTTGTAATAGATTTTACAAAAAAAATACTAAAATCAATTTGGGGTACAATGATAAATGTCTACTCAATGGCCGACTAGATAAAGGCCATTTTGCAACAAAAGAAATAAAACATGGCTGACTAGATAAGGACCAAACTAAAAAAATTGAAAATTTGTGATTTTTTAAAGGAATAAAACTAAATTATATAACATAATGAAAAATTTCAGAAAAATAAGATAGTGTAGGTAGAAGGAGTACGTGCCACCCACCTCCACCATGGACTTTAAATTTTGCTCATCCTAAGCAAAACGCAAATCCAAGATGGAGGGAAGAAAATCTCTGGGATCACCGGGAGGTCCTGGTAGCTCAAAAAATGTCCAGCTGAAGGGGATGTTGATGATGGTTGTAGCTTTGAACAAAGGAGCCTCATGGTACATCCAATTGATGGGTGATCGTAGAGGCTGAAAGAGGATTTCATAATGTCTTTTGCCTCGCACTCCTTCCAAAAGGATCCACACATCTTCCTTTAGTAGTAAGGGAAATTTCATAAATGTGAGTGGCTTGAGGGGGGTTGGCGGGTGTTCAGTGGGTGGCACATATGGTGCTGACTCTGCAACATCAGGTGGGGGATCAGGCTTTGGTTTCCCTCTGTCATATTGATCTACATATAGTAAAATTTGTGGTAATATGAAAGGGACACATGAATTTAAATCAACATCATACATATTTTGGCTCTCCTCAAAATTCATGCAATCAACCTTGGGATAGATGGATTTCATGGTTGATAATGCAGGTAACTGTAGTTCCTCTATGCAAGGATTTCCTAAGATTTCTTGAAGGATAAAAATGGGGATATATTCCTTGCAGCCAGCAGAAGGGGGTATATGGATTTCTTCTAAGGAGTTCTCCCCTTCTATATCATCCTTATGTAGAATGGGAATTGGTTGTGGCAGAATGGGAGGAATCATTTCATCAATGGAGGTTGGTTGCTCATTATCCAGAATAGATCCTACCAGAGGGGATTGGTCCTCGATAACAATTGGACTTTTGTAAATGATGGGAAAGGTTGTTGGGTCTTTAGGATGACTCTCTGAGATTGACTTTTCATACTTGAGTAATAAAGTCTCCAAGGGAAGGGTAAGAATGCCAACGTCCTCATCGCATAAGAAATATGACCTCATGGTATGTATTGTTTCTTTAGAATCCGACGTATATGACATAAAAATTAGATCATCATCATCATCTTTGGGAAGAACCATCTTAGGTTTCTCTAAGGCCTCCATAGATTTTTATGCTTGGGCCTCTAGTAAGGTAGCTAAAAGGGCTTGGCTGGTTTTTAGTTTTTTCTGTCCTTCTACTACCATTTTTTCTAAAGCCCCAAGTTTCTCTTTTAGTTGATTTTCATTATTAGATTCATAAAACCCAAAAAATTTACCATCCTCACCATTCCCCCCATAAGGATCTTGGTCATGGCACCCAGTATGTTGGTTGTGGTGTTGCTCCTCATAATAATCTTCAGAAGATGGTGGATTGTAATTTCCATTACTCTCATCGTGGTGGGAAGATACAATATTACAAGGTGTCACTGAGTCATGGGGGAACATATTTGGAACATCTGGGTTTTGGGATTGGGCTTTCAGCAAGGTGGCCAATAAGGTTTGGCTAGTTATGAGTTTTGCTGCCATCTTCTCTAGGGACTTAAGTTTCTCTTCTTGTTGAGGATTATATTGGGTATCATATATAGGTCCATTTCCCCCAAAATTTTGTTGGTCGTACCCTCTCCCCAAATATGGATAGCAAGGTTCCCCATATTGGTTCTCAGAAAAATAAGGATTTACATTATACCCACCAGGATGAAAGGGCTCATATAGAGGGGTACTATGGGATAAAGTTGGACAGGCAAGAGATGCATGGTGGCAATGACCACAATAATAACATTGTGGGGGATATTGCAATGCCCACTCCATTTGAATTTTTTTTTACAAATAAAAAAAGAACTAAAGATTTGTACAAGACTATAAATTAAAAGGAAAATCTAAGGGATTATGACACAAGGTTAAAAATTACAAAACTAAAATTTTTTTTACAAACTAGCGTATTTGCAGAAAAAAAAATAGACTGCCGGAATGGAAACTCAGTAGAAGGAGGAGTAGCACTTTCGTAATGTTACTCGAAAGGCCTAAAAAATAAAAATAAAAGTTTTTTCAAAAGATTTTTGGGGGTTCGAGAAAAACAATCTGTTGTCCCCGGCAACGGCGCCAAATTGTTAATGTGTCGCTTAGTACTTACAATCACTAAGATAATTATCCTAGAGTTTAATCCTTTTTCTACTTCCGATTAAGGCTAGTATAGAAAGGGTTGATCCCACATGACAACTTATTAAGATTGTTATCTCTAATCCCAATTGTTTGAAGAACTTGTTATTTGTTTTTGGTATTTTTCAGATTTAGAACGAAAATTAAAAGTCGGGTTGGGGGTTTGTGATTAACACTAAGGAAAGAAATGCAAGAATGAAAATGCACTTAATAAGAATGTAAACTTGTCCTATCACAAGGAAAATTTAGACTGTTGTTAGCACAAGAAAAACTATTATGAATGAAAAGACTATAGATTAAAGAAAGCAAAAGCAAGCGGTGATTAAATCAAGAGATGAGAATCAAGGCTTTAGGGGTTTTCACCACCTTAGCCTAGGCAAAAATAAACTAATCCTTAAAAATGACATATTCGATGAAGGCAAGTGAATTAATAAAAACCCACTAAAGATGGACTCTACATGGGCCCATTGGTCCTGGTGCTCATGCTTCTTAGTTCATCATCCTAAAAGAAGAAGATCCATGATCATTTTAAAACTCCTATGCGATTGGATTTGTTGTTCTAAATCCGAACTTCCACGGTCATATCCATCTAGATTAACTTTTGATCAAATCAATTAATTACTTTGATAGATCAATTAGTTATCAAACCCAAAAGCCATCTAGAATCGTTTTTAAGGAAAAGTCGATAAATCCATGGCTAAGGGTTATTCCCCTTACCTCGATAGAGAACTATTCACTCATGCTTGTGGAGAAAGGGGAGACGGAGGGAAGAAGAGTTCTAGTCATAGTCTAGTCTTATTAAAGGATAGTTCCTTCGGCTAGAGTCAATGAAATGGCCGGAGCTTAATCCCTTGCTCCAGTCCACGGAAGAACAATAGGAAGAAGAAACTAGATCTAAATGAGCAAAGTAAAAGAACAACAATTGAAGGGAACACTTAGCTTGCAAAAACTATTCTTTATTGATGGAAAGAACAATAACATAAGAAAACAAGAAGATTGCTCAGAAATCCCGTACAAAGATGATACAAAAGATGCTCTTGGGAGGAGGAAGTACCCCTCCTTTTATAGGAGAAGGAGGGGGTAGGATACTCAAAAAAAAGAGGGGGGGTGAAGAGAGGGAGCAATCCTTTTGAATTTTTTAGATCTGGTCAATAGAAATTTGATAGTCTTTAATTGTCTTGACCATGTAACTCTCTTCAATGCAGATTCCCGCAGAAGCGATTTCAAACGTATTTCGCTCCCATAAAAAGAATAAAATCGGTCCAAATAATAGGATATTCTTTTACGAAATAAAATTTCCTTTCCAATGAATACTTGTATATTCAATTTGGACTTTGGATGCAAGAGTTATGCCACTTTTGGTGACGGGTATACAATAATTACAGGACTGTTGCAAATTGTGCAATTATACTCCAAAAATATTTATCCCTTTTCCTACAAAAATCCAAGAAAATATAATTAAATTCTACTTAAAGAAAAAAAATATAATATAATGCAATTAATTATAAAACTAAGAAAATAAACAACAAAACAATCCTAAAAAGATATCTAAAAGATGTAAATAAAAATGATGAAAATACATTTATCACCATACATGGTAAAACTCCACCTAAAACCCTAAAACATGTCATCTCCTTGCTCTTTTGCTAGGGTTTGCACCTCTAAAGTGGAGAAGGTGATCTTTGCTCAAAAAAGGAGCTTGGTTTGGAGCAACCATACCTTCTAATCTTGGAATCCTTTCTGTTTGAACCTTATTACCTTCCTAGAGGCAAGTTTTGTTAACCCCCTTCTCATATATTGCTTAGTACATGCTTAAAACCCATGCTTCTATGTTGATAATCGATGATTTCCATCTTTTTTTACCATGTTCTTCTAAGGTTTTGGTTTCTTGCTATTTTATCTTCTCTAGAATCTCTAGTTTGGTTATCTAAGAAACTTCAAATCTAATCTTAGGTCAAATGGTATTTTCTTCCTCTCCCTCTCTCTTTAATTATCTCGATCGGTTTGATGATGTGGCATTTTCCTATTGGTCAGTATTGAAAAATTCATATCTTCTAAACTGCTAATCCAATTTTGACAAATAAATATGTTTTGGAATTGGAAAATTAACCTCTATCTAATAAAAATATTTTCAAGGTCTGATTTCATGGTTTGATGAAGGGTGATTTTTGTAAAATGAATTTAATGCATAAAATCCATAAAAATTACATCTTAATCATCATAACTCCAAAATTAATATAAATATATGTTTTCTTGATCAGGAAAACCTAATAAGTTCACTGGTGATATTTTCAAAAGCTAAATCCGAACTTTTCTAAAAAGCTCTAAAAATATGTTTCTATATATTAATGTGCACTATGTACTCTAATACATTTTAATACATTGAAAATAGGCAAAGTAGAACTTGGACTCAATTAAAGTGGTGAAAGTTAGTAATTGATATCAGTAAGAGAGGTATGTGCATTCCTTACACCCTATGTTGGGATAATTGTAGCCAAACCCTATATTTCCCTAATGAGGCTTAAATGAACCCTAAATATTCTATTCTTGAATCCTAATGTTGTTCATGCCTCAAATTAGATTATAATTTCTTCTTGTTTGGGTCTTATACCCCATTACCATGCTTATTGATTCATATGATTATTCTTTCCATGACTACTTTCTCTAGCACGTGGATTTATGTTCTATTTAAAGTAGTGATACTTATGTACAACCACCCACAGAGGGCATGTAAATAATCTCCCTGGGGAATGTCCTATTCTCCCCATAATATTGTAGGTGACTAGAAATGTCTTATTCTCCCCTCACCTAAGGTTAGAGGTCTGGTAGGTGCCTCAACCCTACTTAGTTAGGTAGACATAATTATCTTACATGCAAATCCTTTTTGATATAATGGTTAATGGTAAGTTTCTTTTGAATATAGCCTCATATTCTTGTTATCTTCATCATATGATGAACCCTAGCCTGTTTTTATTTTTTGTACTTATCTTGATATCCCAGATTAGTTTTATGACGCATACCTTGTTTTCCTTTCCCTTTTTGCTGGGTGCTTTCCCAACCACCCAGGTGCTGGTGCTGAGCAAGGAGAATGACAAGTTTGAAGGAATTCATCTTAGGAGTATATCTCAAGCTATCTGAAAGGATATCTAGGTTGCTATAGTTGGATCCTTTTCTCTTATCTTTTTCTTTTGGGAACAATCATGTAATGAATAATGAAAGCCATGTAATAGGTTTAGTACTTTTATTTCTGCTGCTATTGACATTTTGTAATGTATCTGGTGCATGCTTATTTACTTGGAATATTATACATGCATCCCTCAGTATCTTTTATCTTTCTAAAAAGATGGATGTTTTGTACTTCCTTTAAATTTTAGTAAGGAGGTGATCTCGCCTCTTTACAGCATGGTGTCAGAGCCTTTAGGCAACTATTAGGACATGAACTTGAAGCAAAGGTGTCTAGAATGGATCAGGGTTTTGGGGGCTGGCAAAATTTTCCTCCACACCACTAGCTTGGTTTACGAGGACTCCCGTGCCCATATGATACCGGCCTGGCCTGAGCTGATACGAATTGCCCAAAATAGTATGCTTTTAGGCAATAGCATTCTAGATATTCTTTTCTCGTCTATGCTTCTATTCTTTTTCATCTATGATTCAAATACTCCTGGGAACTTAATATGTTAACCCTACCTTTCAATATAGGTGACTTGTTCGATAGTAGGAACAAGGGAAAGGAGTCAAACTCTAATGACTCCAATGTGGGAAACACTCATGTGATTCCTATCGGCCATAGCATGGTCAATCCTACTACTCCGGGCACCCCCTCCTTCACACCAGAGCAAGAGTTGGCAATGTTGCGCCAGGTGCTCTCCACCATGATGGGGCAGCTCCACACAGTGGCTGCCAATGCCAACAAGCTGAGGGAGTTCACCCTCACTGACTTCATAAAGATGCAGCCACCCTACTTCAAGGGAGAAAGTGAACACAACATGGTGGACAAAGTTGATGATTGGGTGTTGGCTTTGGATCGGACCTTCGAGGGTATGGCGTGCCCTCCTCACCAGAAAGTTCAGTTCGTGACATATGTGCTAGATGGATCGGCGTGTGTCTGGTGGAATGGTTTCGCCTGCACTCGAGACACCACTACCATGGAATGGGACCAGTTCCTGAAGCTCTTCAGGGAGAAGTACATTTGTCCTACCTTCCTGAGGAAGAAGGAAGCCGAGTTCTACAGCCTCAGGCAGGGAAGCATGAGTGTGGCCGACTACATCCAACGGTTCCTACTTCTGGAATGCTATGCCACTGACCTTGGAGTTGAAATAAGGGCAACATTGTTCTTGGAGGGCATGAACTACCAAGTGGGCCGAAGTCTTGTTCCACAACTTCCACTCACCTTCCAATAGATGGTGGATAAGGCCCTGGCCATCGAGTCCTACCTAGGATTCCAATCCTATGGACACAGTAATGGCTATAGAAACAACAAGAGGAAGAACCCTACCCAGAACGAGAATCATGGACGTGATCGGTGCAATAGGTGCTCTCGCCACCATCCTCTAGGTAGATGTCCTGTCAACAATGCACCTGCTCATAGAGACAACTGGCCTCCTCTGAACTACCATGAGTGTGGCCAAGTTGGGCATATCTGACCACTCTGCCCATGTTTCCAGCAAGGACAGAATAATGCCCAGCAGCTACAGCAGCCAAGGTAGAATCCGCCTCAGTGGAATAATAACAACAACAACCAGAACCCAAGGCGACCGCCAGTGGAGAGGAGGAATGGGAGAGTGTTTGCTCTCAATGTTGAGGAAGCAGACGAAGATAATGAAGTTATTGAAGGTACCTTGCATCTTAATATGCATATTATAAAGGCATTGTTTGATTCTGGCTCATCCAATACCTTCGTATCATGTCATCTTGCTTCCATGTTAGAAATAGAATCTGAGTATATGGATCATATATTAGATGCAAAAAAACCCAAGTGGTAAGATCTGCTCTTCGTATCTCCAAACTCTGACCATGGACCTCTGTATATCTGGTATAATGTTTCCCTTAGATTTCATCTTGCTCTACATGACCACCTTTGATGTCATCCTGGGAATGGATTGGTTGGAGAGGTACAAAGATGTTTTGTTTTATGAAGAATCAAAGGTTAGTTTATCACATCCTGTTGAGGGAAGATTGTGTGTCAAGGGTAGAAAGTGAGAAGATTGACAATTTGTTATCTCTGCTATCAAAGTTGAAAAGCTAGTCTCGCAAGGATGTAGATCTTTCTTAGCCTCTATAGTCCTCGAGACTACACTTCCTTCTCTTGAACACATAGATGTGGGGAAGGACTTCCCGGACATCTTTCCCGAGGAGTTACCTGGTTTGCCACCAACTCGGGAGGTGGAGTTCTCCATCGAGCTTGTACCCGGAACTTCACCAATATTGAAGCCGCCTTACCGATTGGCCCCTGCCGAGCTTGTCGAACTGAAGAAGCATTTAGAAGAGCTTCTCAACATGGGCTTCATCTGCCCCAGTATTTCACCCTGGGGAGTGACGTGTATTTTACTACGCGCTAAAAACGCAAGTGTACGCGTCGAGTAATATAGGCCTTGTGAGGCCCGAGTCGAACTCAGGGATACGTGAATTATTGGAGACTTCTACTAACTAATCGCAATCAGCTAGACCGATTAACAAAGTAAGGTTTTGTTGTTCAAATTAAAAGAAAATAAAAATCAAACAAAGAAAACAATCGATTAAAGGTTAATTTAATCAATTAAAAGGATATCTTTAGGATGGCGGTTTCACCGCGGGTCAACATTGTATTAGAGTTCATATAATTCCTCACACTTCTCTCTCTATCTGGGTAGTGGCCTGAAATGAGAATTACCCACTGTCGTGGTGTAATCCACTACTTAGATTTAGGTTGATTCCATCGTCATAGTAATCATTCCCCTAAACTAAGCGCACTAAGATCGGTCCCTCAGTTCCCACCATTAATTTTACAACTCCTTTGTCAAGGGTTTTATTAATTAATGTAGAATTCGTCTCTTTTCAACCGTTAATCCTTCTGTCGAAGTGATTAAGGGCATTAATTTATTATTATGGTGATCAAACATAACAATAGCAATAGAGAAAACGAATTTATACCACGGATATGAGAGAAAAATATGAATTATCAATATAAAATCATCATACAATGTATCCCCGGGCTACTCCCGGTCCTAAAGATTGAGGGTTTTAGCCTCTCATGTTCATCTTACACGAATACATGGTAGAAATTGGGGAATTTATAAGAAAAACGTGAAATAAATGGGAAAACCCCTGAACGGAGAAGAACCGGTGGATCCTTGGCGTAGAACACAAGCTTTCCCCGCCTGTCGGTGGTGGAAATTGTCTTCGGCAGCGTCCGAATCACCCAGAATGAGCTTCTCGGCCTCCGTTCTCCTTTCTCTCCTCCTCGGCACTCGTGCAATCCAAAATGAGATGATGATCACGTCTCGGCGGCCGTCATTAGGTATAAGTCCCTAATTAGGTCGTCAAATAACAACAGCCGTCCGATTGATATCAAAACAGATCCAACGCATATCTGCCGGCGTCGATACCATCGACACGGGTCGATGGTATCGACCCAGCGAATTAGCGGCAGCTTTCCTTTCTTTTATTCTGAGCGCCTGTGGTGATCTCGATACCATCGACTTGCGTTTCGATGGTATCGACTCCTTTAGCGTCGGTTGTTGTCGTTTAGCGACGCTGTAGCTCTCCTTGTGTCGATGGCATCGACTTGGGTCGATGGTATCGAATTCATCCTCGCCAGCAGCCTGGAGACATCTCGATGCCATCGACATGGGTGTCGATGGTATCGACTCTGTATTGCTCTTCTCGGCTGACTACCTGTGGCTTGGTCGATGGTATCGACATCCGTCGATGGTATCGACGGATGCAGATACTTGTTCTTCCTGAAATTGCACAACAAGACCAAGTAAATCCACACGATTTATGATAAGATGATCAATAATGCTTAAAATAGTAAAACAAAGGGGATTTGATATAAAATGATGGCAAAGACCAAATAAAGTGAATTATGCAATAATATCCATGAAAATGAGTAATTAAGGCACAAAACACATATGAAATAGGTCTCTAAATGCGACTCAAAATCATCGCATCAAACTCCCCTAAGCTTAAACATTGCTCGCCCTCGAGCAACTAATCCTTAGAATAGAATTGTGAATGTCAACTAACAATCAAAATACCAACCCACATCACAAATGACTCCCACTGGACGTTCTCAAACCGGCCTACCCTAATCACAGAACAGTAATTACCCTATAGGCGACAATAATCATCAATAAAAGAAATTATCCTTCAAACCGATGAACACTATCACATAAGGCAGTTAACATAATAAAGTTCGCCGATTCAGCCATGGTGCATATGTGATCGCCTAAACTACGTTGCTCGCCCTAACTACCATCTACATGGAAGCAGTCCTCCTTATAATCATGAGTGAGGAGAAAATCACGGTGACCTACCAATTCGAGCAACGGGTGGATGGAATGGGTGGTTCATGGGAGAATATGGAAGTATTACACAGTTTCAGTATGCATATAACAAAATGCCCTAAATGATGCAAATGCACATTAAGAATGCCCTAATGCCTAAAAGTGGGTGGAATGATGCATGCACTAACCTTCTACCTCAAAATGAGATAGAAATCTACTCAAGCCACATCATGTACTCAAATCCCCTGTTATACAAGTGATATCATTCCTTTCTCCCTCTTATTCCATTTCCTTCTAAATTCTCTTTTTTTTTTCTTTTTTTTCAAAAAAAAAATTTTTCTTTCAGATTTTTTTCTTTTCCTCTTAGCCCACATATCCATAATTGCTTAGAGATACATGTGTTAGGCTATTTTCTTCATGATTGGAAATCTTTGTACTAATGCGAGGGTATGGAACAATTTAGATCACTTTTCAGGTCAACTGAGATACATGGTGTACTTATGCATGAAAATCATGAAAGTATGAGTGCAACCACATGACATGCACCTAAAGGTAATGTGCATGTATCACTATACATTTTTTTTTCTCGTTTTATGCAAAAGTATGAAAATAACAATGCAAATTCTATCTACATGCTATGCACACAAAAGAAATTGAAACTGCACTTTACTTCCAATTCTTGGGTGGATTATAGAAAATGGGGTGGAATGATCACAAGATTAAGTGATTGAACCTTAGAAGAAAATTATGTGTCCCTCCTTACTGACATGTGTAGTAGTTTAAAGGGTTCTTTCTCTTACATCTGATTAAGGTCTCATTACCATTTGATTAGGTTAGGCTCAAACAACCGTTACTATCCACTTTTCATGAGTCAATGGGGGTGTGAGTATGACATATTGCTTCAAAGTTGACATAATCAATCATTTTCATAGAACAAGTTCCCCAAGGACAACCAAGTGAATCTATCCAAATGACACAGAAAAATTTTAAATTCCCTTAATTTCCCCATGAAAACAGCAAGATGACAATTTTTAAGACATCCACGATTACACTAGATAGATGTGGATCCTAAATAAAAAAAAAACTTAAAATTGCAAAAACAAATAACAAATCAGAAACTAAAAACAACTAAAGAAAAGATAAAAGATAGAGCTGTTCCATCCACCCCCCTAAGCTTGAATCCGACTATGGCCTCATAGTCAAAAACTAACTTAAGGGTGGAACAGTGATACCCTGATCAATCTTGCGGAGGCGGTGGTGGGTATTGTGGTGCCGTAGGATCCCAAGACGGGTACTCCCCCTGGAAGCTTGGATCATATTGGGTCCTCGGCGGAGGCTGTGGATAACCTCCAAAGTAGTCTCGACTCCAGTAGTGGTCGAAGAAAGGCTCCTGTTGCGTCTCTATCCGCTGCAACCGGGTGTGCATTTGCTCTTGGTTGGCGAGGATGAGCCGCTCGTTCTCGAACATAGCCCGTTGGTTGTCAAGTACCCGGCTCGTAGTCTCATGAATGCCGGTATACATACCCATGTGCTGCAGCTGAGTCTGCTGTATGTCCTGCAGCATGGTGTACATCCCTTGCATGGAGTAGGGATCCGCAGCTGGCTGCTCTTGCTGTGGTGATGGCGGCGGGGGCTGAGATGATGAAGATGCACCCGGGTGCATCCTAGGATGCTTCCGTAGTGCCACGCGTGCTCGAAGAGGTGTGAAAGCCTCCTCGTCCTCCTCGGCCTCGCCTTCTTGGTCTTCACCTCCGCCTTCTTCTTCGGAGGACTCGATGGCTATGATGGGCCATCGGAAATGCTGCTTGCCCTCGATGTGGAAGACGTCGTCCGGCAGGGATGCCTCCTGGTAAGCTTGGTTGACGTGGCAATGAGCGTACGCCAACCCGTCCCGGATAAGAATGAGGTTTGAACGGTGCAAGTGTTGCACGTTCACCCTACTCCGCGTAGAAATCGGAGTCATGGACTGAAAGTTCAGCCCCAAGTAAAGCGCCAACCTGGTGACAAGACCACCAAAGTGTATTGGAGCCTTCCTTGTGCTCCGCTTCACCGCCATGACGTGCTGTAACCAGAATGCTCCCCAGTTGCACTCTTGACGTTTCAGGAGTGCATAGAGAAAGAACATGTCACTCTCCTGAAACTTGCTCAAAGCAAGATCGCTCTGAGCGAAGAAAGTCAAGCTCAACATCCTGTGCAGGACCCGGACGAACGGGTGCTCAAAATCCGCTACCGCGGCATTGTGGTAGCTCACGGTCTTCCCTGCCGGCACTGTAACTAGCTCGGTGAAGATTTTGTCGTAGTCGGTGCGGGCGTCAGGGCGTCGGTGATCGTGGCGGCTGTGGTTCCAGTTGAAGATGTCGTTGAACTGCTTCAACGTGATGTTGTAATTGTTGTTGAAGATTCGGAAGGACACCCTTCCCTGAATCCACGTCTGGTCTGATGGTACCACGTCATTTGGTACGACGCAGATATCAAGAGACGCCATGAACTCGGCCACCAGTTCCTTGTATGTGGGCCATTCGCCGAAAAACGGCTGCCCATCCGCATGACAGTCCATCTCATAGAAGCGATTGGTGTGCCGCGCTTGCCCGGCCAACACATAGGCCAAGTTGGCCTCGAATCCCAGCTCCCTGATCATTCCCCGGTCCACATACCGGGTTGCCTCGAACTTCCACTTCATTATCTCCTCGTATACCTTCCTTACATCCATGTTGGCATGAATGAGGCGTGGACGAGAGATGGAAGCGGTTGGAGGAGGAACAAACTCCTCGATCTCCATGGGGTGCGCGCTTGATGAAGATGCTCCGCCCGTATGCACCATGATTGCGAGAAGAATGAGATTGGGAGAAAAGAGCTCGGTGAAGATGGAGAGAAATTCTCCGCTCGGTGAAGATCTTCGCTCGATGACGCTTCTCCGCAGATGTAGAGGGCTCGGGGGAGTGCTCTGCGCAATGGGAGATACTTGCTCTGAGGGTGTGATGTCATATGACGTTGCAAGTCCCCTTAAATAGACTTGATCGGTGCCCCTGTTGACCCGTCGATACCATCGACGCGGGTCGATGGTATCGACACGTCTCGCGGGTAGCCGCATCTGTCGCTGGTATCGATGGCTGACGTTTGCTGGATCGAGAAACCCGGATCGCTGACGGGTCGATACCATCGACAGAAGTCGATGGTATCGACGCGGCACCCGGATCGCTGACGTGGCTGTTGCGATCGTCGTCGATGTCTTCATGTGGATCGGTGACATGTCCATCGATGCCATCGACGGGTGTCGATGGTATCGACTTGCTTTTATTGTGACACCTCCGTTTATTGCATTCAACCTGTGATGATGTCGATACCATCGACGAGGCCGTCGATGGTATCGAGTTGACTGAGCAAAATTCGTCTGAATATCTCCAGAGATCTCGATGGTATCGACTGGGGTGTCGATACCATCGACACTTTTATTGCGACCTGCCTGTGACCATGTCGATGCCATCGACGGGGCCGTCGATGGTATCGACGCAGTGCGACTTCTGCTGGTGTCAACCTGAACCCATGTCGATACCATCGACTGATGTGTCGATAGTATCGACCCTGCCTGTTCCTGCACATTTAACAAATGGATCAAGGTATCATTTTTAAACTAAAAAGTAAACAAAATAAAAGCAAACTACACCTAACATTAAACTATCCTAATGTACCAATGGTTGGGTTGCCTCCCAACAAGCGCCCTTCTTTAGCATCTTAGGCTAGACGTCGGTCCTTCTTCTCATTCATGTACAAGTGAAATGAGTTTAACCTCATTCACTTTCCTCTTATAGTTCTCACCAAAGTACAGCTTCAAGCGTTGCCCGTTCACCAAGAACGTGGCCTCTCCATCTCGCACGAGAATCGCTCCGTGCGGTCTCACTTCTTCCACCTCGAAGGGTCCACTCCATCGGGATTTCAGTTTCCCGGGATGCAATTTGAGACGAGAGTTGAACAATAGGACACTGTCTCCTTTCTTGAACGTGCGCATCTCAATGTGGCGATCGTGGATCAGCTTTGTGCGCTCCTTATAAATACGGGCATTCTCATATGCCGTCATGCGTAGCTCATCCAATTCATTCAATTCAAACATTCTTTTCCTCCCGGCCTCGTCATAGCGCAAGTTCAGCCTTCTTAGCGCCCAATGGGCCTTGTGCTCCAATTCTACCGGAAGATGGCACGCCCGGCCATACGCCAACCTAAAAGGTGTAGTGCCTATAGGTGTTTTGTACGCCGTTCGATAAGCCCAAAGTGCATCAGGTAACAATGCACTCCAATTCTTCCGTGTAGATGCTACGGTCCTTTCTAAAATCTTCTTGATTTCCCTATTTGATACCTCCACCTCTCCTTGCGTTTGTGGATGATATGGGGTGCCAATGTTGTGCTTGACCCCATATTTCTTCAAAAGTGAAGCAAATTTCTGATTTCGGAAGTGTGTGCCTCCGTCACTAATGATCACTCGAGGAATCCCGAACCTGCAGAAAATATTCTCTTTGAGGAACCTGCACACTACATTCAAATCATTAGTCCTTGTGGGGATTGCCTCTACCCACTTCCACACATAATCCACAGCAAGCAAAATATAAAGATTTGAATTTGAGGACACAAAGGGTCCCATGAAGTCAATGCCCCATAAATCAAATACCTCGACTTCCTGAAACACATTCAGGGGCATTTCTTGTCTCCTTGAGATATTACCTGCACGCTGGCACGGGTCACACTGCCTAACAAAATCATAGGCATCCCGGAACAAAGTGGGCCAATAAAGGCCGCTCTCCAACACCTTAGCTGCTGTCCGTGAGCTAGCATGATGTCCTCCCATAGGCGACGCATGACAATGATGTAGAACACTTTCGTACTCTACCTCCGGCACGCACCTGCGAAGAATACCATCCCTGCATTGCTTCAACAATATTGGGTCATCCCAAAAATAGTATCTCAATGAATGGAAGAATTTCTTCTTCTCTTGATAAGACCAATCTTCCGGGATGATCCCGCAAGCTAGATAATTCACAATTTCCGCAAACCATGGTTCTTTAGAATCAATTTTTAAAAGTTGTTCGTCGGGAAAAGTCTCGGTAATGGGTATATGCAAACCTTGTTCATCCACCCTCTCTAACCTAGACAAGTGGTCAGCCACCACATTTTCAATTCCCGACTTGTCCTTGATTTCAATATCGAATTCTTATAGGAGCAAAATCCACCTAATTAGTCTAGGCTTCGCATCCTTCTTCTCCATCAAATATTTTATTGCGGCGTGATCCGTCCACACAACCACCTTTGAACCCACTAAGTATTGCCGAAATTTCTCAAAAGCAAAAACAACAGCAAGTAACTCTTTTTCTGTGGTTGTGTAATTTAATTGCGCATCATTAAGCGTTTTTGAGGCGTAGAAAATCACAGCAGGCTTGTTATCTACCCTTTGCCCCAAAACAGCCCCCACAGCATAGTCAGACGCATCACACATCAACTCGAAAGGCTTTGTCCAATCCGGCGTTTGAACAACCGGAGCCGAAATCAGCTTTTCCTTCAAAACCTCGAATGCGTGAAGACATTTCTCATTGAAATCAAAAAATGCGTCTTTTTCCAACAATTCCGATAATGGCTTTGCGATTTTTGAAAAATCCTTGATAAAGCGCCGATAAAACCCAGCGTGTCCTAAAAAGCTTCTCGCCCCTTTTACATAATTTGGTGGGGGTAGCTTAGAAATCACCTCAATTTTTACGGGGTCTACCTCTAGACCCTTGCTAGACACCTTGTGTCCTAGCACAATTCCTTCTGTCACCATCATGTGACATTTCTCCCAATTGAGGACCAAGTGTGTGTCCTCGCACCGCTGCAAAACCTTATCTAAATTATAAAGGCATTCATCAAAAGACGCTCCATAAACCGAGAAGTCGTCCATGAAGACTTCGAGACACCGCTCCACCATGTCAGAGAAAATGGCGAGCATGCAGCGTTGAAAAGTCGCCGGCGCATTGCATAAACCAAACGGCATACGGCGGTAGGCGAAAGTCCCATAGGGACATGTAAACGTAGACTTCTCTTGATCCAAAGGATCAATAGAAATCTGGTTGTACCCCGAGTAACCATCTAGGAAACAAAAATGTGACCGACCGGCTAAGCGTTCCAAAATCTGATCAATGAATGGCAATGGAAAATGATCTCTCAGAGTTGCGGCGTTCAATCGGCGGTAATCAATGCATACACGCCACCCGGTTACCAATCGGGTGGTGACAGGTTCATTTAGAAGATTTGTAGTGACTGTGATTCCCCCCTTTTTAGGGACTACCTGTGTGGGGCTCACCCACGTCGAATCAGATATGGCATAAATAATCCCTGCAGCAAGCAACTTAATGACTTCCTTTTTGACAACCTCCATCATGCTTGGATTTAGACGTCTTTGAGGTTGTATGACTGACTTGGCTCCTTCCTCAAGCCGAATCTTATGTTGACAAAGTGTAGGGGAGATCCCCTTGATGTCCGCCACTGACCACCCAAAGGCTCCACGGTGGTTCTTGAGCACTATCAATAGCTGCTCCTCCTCATCCGCACTCAAGTATGCAGAAACAATCACTAGCAACTTGTCCTCCTCAGCTAGAAAGACGTACTTCAGGTGCGGGGGCAATGGCTTTAACTCCAGATCAGGTGGGCAGATAAGGGATGATTGTAGCGGTGGGGGCAGTGTACCCAAATCTTCATAGTGCCTCGTGTAGAAACATGGAACCATTTGAAGCATTTTGGCACACTCCTTGAGTGAAGTACTCTGCATCCAATCATAAGTGAAATTAAGCAAGCACGCCTCTAGAGGCAATTCCGGATATGCATCACAGACAGAAGTAATTATCACATCATCCTCCCACGAAGGTGGAATGTCCTCATTCTCATCATTTGGAAACCCGACAGCCTTGCATAAAGAGACAGCTTTCGTTTGCTCCATAAGGTCTACCGCCAAAGTCCCATTGTCTATCCTGCTCATCACATGGGCCATATCTAAAAATGGCTTCCCGAGACAAAGTGAGATATTGCTTTCCACATGCTTCACCATGTTGCACTGTGCCTTTGCTTTAGTAGATGTATTGTTGTTGGGCATGACCATCTCAAAGCGATCATCCGCAATGCCTAAGGTCAAGCGACCTCTCCCCATCTCCAAGATCATGTCAGCTGTAGCTTGAAATGGGCGACCAAGAAGTAACTCATTGCCGTGTTCGTCCTGCATCTCCATCACAACAAAATCAGCGGGAAAAACAAAGCGGTCTACCTTTACCAAAACATCCTCACAGATTCCATATGGTTTCACCACAGAATTATCGGCCAATTGGATAGTCATATTGCTTGGCCTTGACTCCTTCAATCCAAGTTTCTTGAATGTAGAAAGGGGCATCAGATTGATGCTTGCCCCGGAATCACAAAGCGCTTCGCCAAATTTGAACTTCCCGATAAAGCATGAAATATTGAAACACCCGGGATCCTGTCGCTTTGGCGGCAAAGTGCCCATAATAAAAGCACTCACTTGCTCCTTCAATACCACAACCTCAGTGTCAGGTATCTTCCTCTTCTTGGTGATTACATCTTTAAGGAACTTTCCATAAGACGGGATTTGTTCAATTGCCTCTAACAAGGGAATATTCACAGATAACTTTCTAAAGCTGTCCAGAAATTTTTTAAACTGTGCATCCACCTTTCTTGCTTTTGCACTATTGGGATAGGGAACCGGAACGGTATGTGCCCTTTGATGAGGTGGCACATAGGGATTTAATTTCTGTGGTTCCTCCTCAGTGGCTTGTCCTTCCTTACCATCTTCGGTTGTGTCATCAATTTGCTCTATGACTGGTGCGGGCTGCTCCTTAGCGGTTGCTTCTTCGACTGTGTCCTGCGGTGTGCTTGTGTCATCCGCCCTTGGATTAAGTACCTTCTTACCGCTCCTCAACAATATGGCCTTGGCCTATTGGTTTCCCCCGGGAACATTGGTGTTTCCCGGAAAACCTGGATGTGTCGGCTTCTTCAAGCTTGCAATCTCCGCTACCATCTGTTCCATGGAAGTCTCTATAGTCCGCATCTGAGCCCCGTGGCTCTGCAACGTCTGCCCGAACTGGTTCATGAATTCACCCTGCTGCTTTATTTGCTGCCCAAAAGTGTTCATCAACTCTTGATTTTGCTTTATGACTTGATTGAGCAACTCCGTGCTCTTGTCCTCCGATACTAGATGCACTTCACTTTAGCCTGGCACGATACTGAACCCCGATATGTGTCGCCCGCCGTGGCGTGTCGCCCAAGAGGGTGCCGCCCGACATGACCGTATCGGGCCAGGGTTCTCACATGATACAACCGGTCTGTCTCCGCGTGCCGCCTAAGAGGGTGTGCCGCCCGACACGGCTGTATCGGGCTAGGGTCCTGCCCAGTATCGGGCCGGAGGGTCAGTTGTATCATGTCAACCTTATATATCAAGAGGGCGACATTTATCCTTTATTTCTGTCATTTATTTCTTTTACTTCCGCAATGTAATCAAACCTTTATATGTTAATAGAAATAGAAGAGTTTAATTATCTACTGCTTTATGCTTGGTACCCTTGTTGGATGAATGTTATGTTTAATATCCGAACTCTAGCTTGTACGTTGGATCGTGTTTCGATTAGCTACCGACTCGTGTTTTCCCGTTGCAGCAGCCTTGAGAGAGGTGTTGTGGCTCTAGTGTTTGGTCCGATTCTGGAGTATGAGAGTGCCCAGAATTGGAGTTGTTGTAGTAACCTTTCCACTCTAATCTAAGTCCAGCAACCTCGAGAGTGGTGTTGATGCATGGTTAGAGGTACCCGCTCTGAGAGGAGGGGTATAGGATGTTCCTGCTGCCGGTTGTTTTATCGAAGTTGTTCTCCTTGGTACCTTGCTTTAGCTTTAGTATTATCTCTCCATTTCTGTTGCATGAAAAATCCCTAAAAACTGCTAAATGATTAAAACCTAAGTTTATCTTGTAACTCCAGTTGGAGATAGGGTTTTCTTTTGCTTTATCGATCTCGTTCTGCTGTTCCTTTTTGGGAATTTTATCATCTCTTATCCTTGCCAGAGTGTAGCGTGTCGATTCTGAGTTCTCAACACTACCACCCTTGTCCCTGTGTTCGACCCCGTATATCTACTTCGACCCCATAAACAAAGTTGCGGGGGCCTAGAAGGATTCGGGTTATAAATGTAAAAGCTCGACTACCTCAAATCCGCCTCCAATTTTAGAACGCGCGATTTAGGTCGGTCAACTTTTTGGTGTCGCTGTCGGGGACAAGGCAAAACGACATTGTTGACGAATCCGAACCCACTAACTACACTCCCGTGCCTCAAGCTTAGAAATGAGCTTGACAGCACCCTTTTCTTTTATTTTATTATTATTATTCTTTGCCTAAAATTAATAATTCGATTTTCTAAACTTGATTTCTCGTGCCATTTCAGGAACTCTGAAGAACGGTGACATGTTCCCCCGAGCACTGACACCATGCAGCCCCGCGTCGAGACACCCCAGTCTGAAGGAGAACGCCCAGGGCGAGCTCGGCCTCATTCGCCTCCGCCAAAAGTCAACGATCGCTATGACGGCGATGATAACCTCGAAGATCCAGAAATGGAGCAGTTCGAGGAAGGCCATCGTCGCGATAGACGTCATCGCCACCAGAGGCACAGAAGAAACCACAATAATCAGGAACGATGCCAAGACACCAGTGACAGCGATGACTCAGAGGAAGAAGAGAAAACGCTGAGGGAGTTGGCATCCATGAAGGCCAAAAACTCCTCGTGTCCCGTCATTATCCCGCGTTTCAACACGATGAATTTTGAGCTTAAGCTGTCCGTTATCTCAATGATCCAGAATAAAAGCTTTAGGGGGAGTTCCAAGAACGACAACCCTACCACCACCTGGACGCCTTCAAAAAATATATGTGATACCATACATATGTGGGGGGTCCCCCAAGAAGTCATATACTGCAAGGGCTTCATTTTCTCCTTGGAGGACAAAGCTCTGTCATGGTATCTTGGGTTGCCTCACCAATCACTAAACGGATGGGGAGCACTGGCTGATGCATTCATGAACAAATTCTACCCCACTGAAAGGACTATGAGAAATAGGCAGAAGATAACCTCTTTTATGCAGAAGCCCAATGAGAGTCTCCATGACGCTTGGGAAAGATACCAGGAATATCAGAGGGATTGCCCTCACCATAACTATAAGAAGGGTTTCCTAGTCACCACCTTTTACAATGGTCTGACCCCAGATGAAAGGGTGTCACTTAATGTGGTAGCAGGCAGTGACTTCCTTGGGAAAAATCCGAGCAAGTCCGAAAGGATCATCAAAAACATGGCCGAGCTACTAGCCAGCGCTGATTACGATAGATCTGACAGAGGACATGCTAAAAAGGTCGATGAAGGGCCCTATCTTGAGTCCAAGGCGCTGGAGTCCATTACCTCGCAGATACAAAGAATAGCTATAGATGTTAAGCAACTGAGGGAATATGGCGGGAAAGGAAAGAAGCCAGTCAAAAAAGTGATGAAATGCGTAACCTGTGGTGAAGGAGGGCATGGGGTAGATAATTGCGTCTACACCCGACCGGATGCAGCCAGTGATACTGACTCTGAAGACGAAGGGACTGAAAGTGTCTCTTTTGTGAGTTTCAAAAGGCCAGACCACCCCGGCTTCAATTACGGCAACAAGGATGCGGTTGAGAACTCACATCAGCTGCATAGCTCATCTAAGCCGTCGCAAGCCTTCGAGAAAAGAGGGGGGCCAAGTCAGTATACCAAGAAAACCCAGTTTCAGTCAGCCAAGTGAAATTTCCAGGTACAAGGTAAATATCAAGGGTCAAACAAAGAACAGGACAAGGGCTCGAGCCAATCGGATGTGGTTGGCCAGTTATTCGATTTCGTGAAGAGGAAGGACACTATCAACAATCAACTAGCGCAAAGCGCGTTGTCGAATTCTGGCATTTTGAACTATTTGCAGGTACAATTGGCGGACATGCAGACGCATCAATGCCAAATTGATCAGCAACTAGCTCAGTTGGCCGAGATCGTGAAGAACCTGTCAGGGAAGATACCATCAAATATGGAGACTGCCAAGAAGGCAGGACTGTGACCGCGGAGGCAAGGATAAAGATGCAGGAAGAAGAAGCTAAAGAAGGAAAACACAGCGCATCTCAGGAGGCATCCCGAGCTCTCTTTTATTTCTTATAATAGGATGCATTTTATTTTCCTACAAAACAAACAGTACAAACATTATGGACTGTAATAAGGCCCGAGTCAGTGCACGCGTCGGGCGTACCGACTCTTCTGTTTTATGGGCCACTGCTATATTTTGTGAAGCTTTGAGGAGTAATACCTTCTAAGGTCGGGAGCTTAACCCTAAGCCGATGATGTTTTGCCCCTTAATCGCTTTTTCCTCGCCTTGTTTTGGCCGCCTGTTATTAACCGTATCAGGCAGCAGCTCAGCTGGCACGCAGGACCGCTTGTATCGGGATGTAGTCTCTCGGGCATCGCAACGGCCGCGACGGATGGCATGCGATTAATTGCCCTTAATGAGACTGATGGGACCGTCATCTCAGGAATGGCATGTCTCAACGGCCGATGCGCGCCCCAGAACTGCATGTTTTACCCCCAGCTGAGTTTGCTAAATATAGTAAGGAGGGTTCAACGTCTCGGGCTACTACACTTACTCTTTCAGCCACCTGTACCACATGCAGTAATCCACCTTTTGCTCGCATGTCGAGCAGCTCGCCTTCGCCCTCATGTCGGGCGAGAGCTTTTAAGAGAAAAGGTATAGCCCGACAGTCTATTTGCCGACACGGGTTTCATATCACGCGTCGTGTGTCGGGTTGATGAGCTTAGTCGATTTTTCTTGTATCACCCGACACAGTGAAGCATGACACGTCGGCTGATAGTGTTTGCCCGATACGCCATAACGGGCGACACATTTTCTGTCGTGACGTCCTATCGGGAAGTTGTTTCATGTGACCTTATCGCCTGATATCCCCGTGTCGGGCAGCGCGTTGTGCCGCGTTGTTCTCCCTGTATCGTCCGATCTCGTATCGCCTCAGATTTTCTTTTGATGAACGATACCCGGGCTTTCATCGAAATAAGTTTTATCAAGATATCAGATTTTCCTACCTAACATTTAAATGATCAATGAACTTGATAACATGTATGGCTCATACAAAACAAACCTCCGGTCGAGTTGACAGACACACTGCGACCACAGCTAAAGCAACAACAGTCAGACAGAAATGTCAGAATCCCAAGACAGTTGGGTCGTCAAAAGAAGCCCATTTCCTTATCATAGTCTCTCTTCTGTAGTGGTTTGGGACCATCCTCAAAAGACAGTGGAAGTCTTTCCCCGGGAGCCCCGGGATTGAATGTGGGAATTTCGGTTCCATCTACCATGAAGCCACCTTCATCATGGGGAGGATATCTTCTTCTTATATAATATCCACAAGTGTTTTCAAGAGGTCTCTGTCTACGATAGGCCGGTTATCATCGTCATAATATGCACGGGCATTGCGCTTCCTTCTTGAGAGCTTTGCACTTGTTCCGGCTGCATCCAGCTGGGAAAGAAAATGGAGACTGCAAATAATGAGAATGTATTGCATCTTCTCCAAGGCACAAGCACAACCACCAGCTAACCTTCATTGGGCTAACATGACCTCACCATGTCTTCTTCACCACTCTGGGACAAAGTGTGGAGTAAGTTTGGGGGGTACCCATGTACCAGTGAAGGAGGTATAAAAACTTTCTTCTTCACCTCCACCCTTTGTGTCATTTTGTTCTTCTCTTATATCATGTGTATGTACCCTTGCTAGTACGAAATGCCATGCTCATATACAAATTTTGAAAATTTTTGAAAAATTTTGCTTATTTTGTTCCCATACATATGTACAATGTCGCTATATTAGTAAAAACCTGATGTGAATTCTTGCCAGTTTGTTTCTATATGCTTAACGAGATGCAAGTTTTATTATATCTTTCTGATAATGTTGTCTCAAATAAAAAAAAAAGATTACGTTTTCCGTGCCAAAAATTTTGAAAAAAAATAAAAATCTCACAACAGCTAAGACACGAGTATGGAGAAGGAAAAAGTTGCCCGAACAGCAACAATCCTCTTGTTTCCCCTTACCCAACAAAAATTTCAAAAAGAGAAAGCAGCCTTATGAGGGTGAATAAAAGCATGAGAGTTGTGCCCAATAAAAGAAAAGAAAAAAATATATATACACACTTATCTTCCAAAAGTACCCATCTTTAGGCATGGTAGATCCAGGGCAGTGGTACGTAGGATGTGAAATCACTGCTCTAAAGCCAACTGGCTTGGACTGCAGAGACCACTTGCCCGTTAACGGACCCTTACCTGGATGGACTGATGGGAAACAAGAAAAACCCCAAAAAGCCTCAACCTACCCAACACACAACTTTCTGCCCCAAAAATAAGTTGTTTGGTGTGAAAGCTAACTTCGGAATCATGCACCAAAGTCTCGCTGAAGCTGTAGAGAAATTTTTTTACTGAAATAATAAAGCAGGAAACACAAGGTCTTTTGTTCGTTGTGGGACAGCATTATCTCTAAAGGCATCGCGATTCTTGTTTTACCTCTTGAGCTGAAAACTAAACCGAGCAAGAAGAAGCATCACAAAATAAAGTTTAAATATTGATTGAGGACAATCAAAATGCTAAGCTTGGGGGAGTTGATAACACCAAATTTTGTGATGTTTTAGACTGTTATTCTGTTATCAAAACTGCTTTTTTAACTGTTCCTCTCTGTTTATATGTACTTTTGCAATAATTGGCCAAACGACGCTCTTAATTCAATATTTCCGTATTTTGCAGTGTTTTCCTCCAATTTTGTCCCATTTATCGTCAATAAGGTCGTCCCGGCCCACAAACAAGTTCCACCTGCATCGGCCTTCCAGATGGCCGATATGATCACACTGCCCGACAGGGTAGCGCAACACACCGACGCACGACATAAGGATGTCGCGCAAGAAGGAACTAGTGGGCGATACGTCTTCTACCCCACAGGGAGCCGAGCTCGCCACGACAACAAAGCTTGTTGTGCGGCACAGGCCACCCACCGGCAGGCGCCGCTTGTCACATGACCGACAGCCGACAATCCTTGTGTCGGGCGATACCGATATCGGCCATCCACTGACTACGTGAAGATAAGGAGGACACGTGGTGCCCGGTGCACCATAACTTTCCCAACTGCTGCCTAT
Organism: Alisma plantago-aquatica; assembly: GCA_963693085.1. NCBI lineage: Eukaryota > Viridiplantae > Streptophyta > Magnoliopsida > Alismatales > Alismataceae > Alisma > Alisma plantago-aquatica. The sequence continues at coordinate 1,862,875,066 of OY856409.1, read as the reverse complement.
AAATAGCAGCTACAGGAAGTCGAAAAGATAGGTCGGAACCCTACGCAAGTCACCTCAGGAAGGCTGCAAAGAGCGAGAGTATCGTGCCTCAGTGGTTGTGACGGACGACACTAGGTGAGCATTTCCCCATCCCGAGAGGGAGGGAATGGTTCACTTAGTGTCATCCCGAGCACCACTGTAGGCCGATATCGGCCGACATAAAGTAGATACTGGATACAAGTGACCGATACTAGATGCACTTCACTTTAGCCTGACACGATACTGAACCCCGATACGTGTCGCCCGCCGTGGTGTGTCGCCCGCGAGGGTGCCGCCCGACATGACCGTATCGGGCCAGGGTTCTCGCACGATACAACCGGCCTGTCACCGTGTGCCGCCTGAGAGGGTGTGCCGCCCGACATGGCTGTATCAGGCTAGGGTTCTGCCCGGTATCGGGCCGGAGGGTCAGCTGTATCCTGTCAACCTTATATATCAAGAGGGCGACGTTTATCCTTTATTTCTATCATTTATTTCTTTTACTTCCGCAATGTAATCAAGACTTTATATGTTAATAGAAATAGAAGAGTTTAATTATCTACTGCTTTATGCTTGGTACCCTTGTTGGATGAATGCTATGTTTAATATCCGAACTCTAGCTTGTACGTTGGATCGCGTTTCGATTAGCTACCGAATCGTGTTTTCCCGTTGCAGCAGCCTTGAGAGAGGTGTTGTGGCTCTAGTGTTTGGTCCGATTCTGGAGTACGAGAGTGCCCGGAATCGGAGTTGTTGTAGTAACCTTTCCACTCTAACCTAAGTCCAGCAACCTCGAGAGTGGTGTTGATGCTTGGTTAGAGGTACCCGCTCTGAGAGGAGGGGTACATGATGTTCCTGTTGCCGCTTGTTTTACTGAAGTTTTTCTCCTTGGTACCTTGCTTTAGCTTTAGTATTATCTCTCCGTTTCTGTTGCATGAAAAATCCCTAAAAACTGCTAAATGCTTAAAACCTAAGTTTTGCTTGTAACTCCAGTTGGAGATAGGGTTTTTTTTTGCTTTATCGATCTCGTTCTGCTGTTCCCTTTTGGGAATTTTATCATCTCTTATCCTTGTCCGAGTGTAGCGTGTCGATTCTGAGTTCTCAACACTACCACCCTTGTCCCTGTGTTCGACCCCGTATATCTACTTCGACCCCGTAAACAAAGTTGTGGGGGACTAGAAGGATTCGGGTTATAAATGTAAAAGCTCAACTACCTCAAATCTGCCTCCAATTTTAGGACGCACGATTTAGGCCGGTCAACCACATCATACAAATTTTATAACAAGATAATCCATTGCTTAAATATAGAGAAAATTATGCTTGGTTCTGATTGATTCCTTATGACTTGTCAACTATTCCGAGGAGTGATGTTATTAGGGGTCCTAGGTGACATGGTGGTTTCATTCATGGCAATTTGTAATAGATTTTACAAAAAAAATACTAAATTCAATTTGGGGTACAATGATAAATGTCTACTCAATGGCCGACTAGATAAAGGCCATTTTGCAACAAAAGAAATAAAACATGGCTGACTAGATAAGGACCAAACTAAAAAAATTGAAAATTTGTGATTTTTTAAAGGAATAAAACTAAATTATATAACATAATGAAAAATTTCAGAAAAATAAGATAGTGTAGGTAGAAGGAGTACGTGCCACCCACCTCCACCCTGGACTTTAAATTTTGCTCATCCTAAGCAAAACGCAAATCCAAGATGGAGGGAAGAAAATCTCTGGGATCACTGGGAGGTCCTGGTAGCTCAAAAAATGTCCAGCTGAAGGGGATGTTGATGATGGTTGTAGCTTTGAACAAAGGAGCCTCATGGTACATCCAATTGATGGGTGATCGTAGAGGCTGAAAGAGGATTTCATAATGTCTTTTGCCTCGCACTCCTTCCAAAAGGATCCACACATCTTCCTTTAGTAGTAAGGGAAATTTCATAAATGTGAGTGGCTTGAGGGGGGTTGGCGGGTGTTCAGTGGGTGGCACATATGGTGCTGACTCTGCAACATCAGGTGGGGGATCAGGCTTTGGTTTCCCTCTGTCATATTGATCTACATATAGTAAAATTTGTGGTAATATGAAAGGGACACATGAATTTAAATCAACATCATACATATTTTGGCTCTCCTCAAAATTCATGCAATCAACCTTGGGATAGATGGATTTCATGGTTGATATTGCAGGTAACTGTAGTTCCTCTATGCAAGGATTTCCTAAGATTTCTTGAAGGATAAAAATGGGGATATATTCCTTGCAGCCAGCAGAAGGGGGTATATGGATTTCTTCTAAGGAGTTCTCCCCTTCTATATCATCCTTATGTAGAATGGGAATTGGTTGTGGCAGAATGGGAGGAATCATTTCATCAATGGAGGTTGTTTGCTCATTATCCAGAATAGATCCTACCAGAGGGGATTGGTCCTCGATAACAATTGGACTTTTGTAAATGATGGGAAAGGTTGTTGGGTCTTTAGGACGACTCTCTGAGATTGACTTTTCATACTTGAGTAATAAAGTCTCCAAGGGAAGGGTAAGAATGCCAACGTCCTCATCGCATAAGAAATATGACCTCATGGTATGTATTGTTTCTTTAGAATCCGACGTATATGACATAAAAATTAGATCATCATCATCATCTTCGGGAAGAACCATCTTAGGTTTCTCTAAGGCCTCCATAGATTTTTATGCTTGGGCCTCTAGTAAGGTAGCTAAAAGGGCTTGGCTGGTTTTTAGTTTTTTCTGTCCTTCTACTACCATTTTTTCTAAAGCCCCAAGTTTCTCTTTTAGTTGATTTTCATTATTAGATTCATAAAACCCAAAAAATTTACCATCCTCACCATTCCCCCCATAAGGATCTTGGTCATGGCACCCAGTATGTTGGTTGTGGTGTTGCTCCTCATAATAATCTTCAGAAGATGGTGGATTGTAATTTCCATTACTCTCATCGTGGTGGGAAGATACAATATTACAAGGTGTCACTGAGTCATGGGGGAACATATTTGGAACATCTGGGTTTTGGGATTGGGCTTTCAGCAAGGTGGCCAATAAGGTTTGGCTAGTTATGAGTTTTGCTGCCATCTTCTCTAGGGACTTAAGTTTCTCTTCTTGTTGAGGATTATATTGGGTATCATATATAGGTCCATTTCCCCCAAAATTTTGTTGGTCGTACCCTCTCCCCAAATATGGATAGCAAGGTTCCCCATATTGGTTCTCAGAAAAATAAGGATTTACATTATACCCACAAGGATGAAAGGGCTCATATAGAGGGGTATTATGGGATAAAGTTGGACAGGCAAGAGATGCATGGTGGCAATGACCACAATAATAACATTGTGGGGGATATTGCAATGCCCACTCCATTTGAATTTTTTTTTACAAATAAAAAAAGAACTAAAGATTTGTACAAGACTATAAATTAAAAGGAAAATCTAAGGGATTATGACACAAGGTTAAAAATTACAAAACTAAAAATTTTTTTACAAACTAGCGTATTTGCAGGAAAAAAAATAGACTGCCGGAATGGAAACTCAGTAGAAGGAGGAGTAGCACTTCCGGAATGTTACTCGAAAGGCCTAAAAAATAAAAATAAAAGTTTTTTCAAAAGATTTTTGGGGGTTCGAGAAAAACAATCTGTTGTCCCCGGCAACGGCGCCAAATTGTTAATGTGTCGCTTAGTACTTACAATCACTAAGATAATTATCCTAGAGTTTAATCCTTTTTCTACTTCCGATTAAGGCTAGTATAGAAAGGGTTGATCCCACATGACAACTTATTAAGATTGTTATCTCTAATCCCAATTGTTTGAAGAACTTGTTATTTGTTTTTGATATTTTTTAGATTTAGAACGAAAATTAAAAGTCGGGTTGGGGGTTTGTGATTAACACTAAGGAAAGAAATGCAAGAATGAAAATGCACTTAATAAGAATGTAAACTTGTCCTGTCACAAGGAAAATTTAGACTGTTGTTAGCACAAGAAAAACTATTATGAATGAAAAGACTATAGATTAAAGAAAGCAAAAGCAAGCGGTGATTAAATCAAGAGATGAGAATCAAGGCTTTAGGGGTTTTCACCACCTTAGCCTAGGCAAAAATAAACTAATCCTTAAAAATGACATATTCGATGAAGGCAAGTGAATTAATAAAAACCCACTAAAGATGGACTCTACATGAGCCCATTGGTCCTGGTGCTCATGCTTCTTAGTTCATCATCCTAAAAGAAGAAGATCCATGATCATTTTAAAACTCCTATGCGATTGGATTTGTTGTTCTAAATCCGAACTTCCACGGTCATATCCATCTAGATTAACTTTTGATCAAATCAATTAATTACTTTGATAGATCAATTAGTTATCAAACCCAAAAGCCATCTAGAATCGTTTTTAAGGAAAAGTCGATAAATCCATGGCTAAGGGTTATTCCCCTTACCTCGATAGAGAACTATTCACTCATGCTTGTGGAGAAAGGGGAGACGGAGGGAAGAAGAGTTCTAGTCATAGTCTAGTCTTATTAAAGGATAGTTCCATCGGCTAGAGTCAATGAAATGGCCGGAGCTTAATCCCTTGCTCCAGTCCACGGAAGAACAATAGGAAGAAGAAACTAGATCTAAATGAGCAAAGTAAAAGAACAACAATTGAAGGGAACACTTAGCTTACAAAAACTATTCTTTATTGATGGAAAGAACAATAACATAAGAAAACAAGAAGATTGCTCAGAAATCCCATACAAAGATGATACAAAAGATGCTCTTGGGAGGAGGAAGTACCCCTCCTTTTATAGGAGAAGGAGGGGGTAGGATACTCAAAAAAAAGAGGGGGGGAAGAGAGGGAGCAATCCTTTTGAATTTTTTAGATCTGGTCAATAGAAATTTGATAGTCTTTAATTGTCTTGACCATGTAACTCTCTTCAATGCAGATTCTCGCAGATGCGATTTCGAACGTATTTCGCTCCCATAAAAAGAATAAAATCGGTCCAAATAATAGGATATTCTTTTACGAAATAAAATTTCCTTTCCAATGAATACTTGTATATTCAATTTGGACTTTGGATGCAAGAGTTATGCCACTTTTGGTGACGGGTATACAATAATTACAGGACTGTTGCAAATTGTGCAATTATACTCCAAAAATATTTATCCCTTTTCCTACAAAAATCCAAGAAAATATAATTAAATTCTACTTAAAGAAAAAAAATATAATATAATGCAATTAATTATAAAACTAAGAAAATAAACAACAAAACAATCCTAAAAAGATATCTAAAAGATGTAAATAAAAATGATGAAAATACATTTATCACCATACATGGTAAAACTCCACCTAAAACCCTAAAACATGTCATCTCCTTGCTCTTTTGCTAGGGTTTGCACCTCTAAAGTGTAGAAGGTGATCTTTGCTCAAAAAAGGAGCTTGGTTTGGAGCAACCATACCTTCTAATCTTGGAATCCTTTCTGTTTGAACCTTATTACCTTCCTAGAGGCAAGTTTTGTTCACCCCCTTCTCATATATTGCTTAGTACATGCTTAAAACCCATGCTTCTATGTTGATAATCGATGATTTCCATCTTTTTTTACCATGTTCTTCTAAGGTTTTGGTTTCTTGCTATTTTATCTTCTCTAGAATCTCTAGTTTGGTTATCTAAGAAACTTCAAATCTAATCTTAGGTCAAATGGTATTTTCTTCCTCTCCCTCTCTCTTTAATTATCTCGATCGGTTTGATGATGTGGCATTTTCCTATTTGTCAGTATTGAAAAATTCATATCTTCTAAACTGCTAATCCAATTTTGACAAATAAATATGTTTTGGAATTGGAAAATTAACCTCTATCTAATAAAAATATTTTCAAGGTCTGATTTCATGGTTTGATGAAGGGTGATTTTTGTAAAATGAATTTAATGCATAAAATCCATAAAAATTACATCTTAATCATCATAACTCCAAAATTAATATAAATATATGTTTTCTTGATCAGGAAAACCTAATAAGTTCACTGGTGATATTTTCAAAAGCTAAATCCGAACTTTTCTAAAAAGCTCTAAAAATATGTTTCTATATATTAATATGCACTATGTACTCTAATACATTTTAATACATTGAAAATAGGCAAAGTAGAACTTGGACTCAATTAAAGTGGTGAAAGTTAGTAATTGATATCAGTAAGAGAGGTATGTGCATTCCTTACACCCTATGTTGGGATAATTGTAGCCAAACCCTATATTTCCCTAATGAGGCTTAAATGAACCCTAAATATTCTATTCTTGAATCCTAATGTTGTTCATGCCTCAAATTAGATTATAATTTCTTCTTGTTTGGGTCTTATACCCCATTACCATGCTTATTGATTCATATGATTATTCTTTCCATGACTACTTTCTCTAGCACGTGGATTTATGTTCTATTTAAAGTAGTGATACTTATGTACAACCACCCACAGAGGGCATGTAAATAATCTCCCTGGGGAATGTCCTATTCTCCCCATAATATTGTAGGTGACTAGAAATGTCTTATTCTCCCCTCACCTAAGGTTAGAGGTCTGGTAGGTGCCTCAACCCTACTTAGTTAGGTAGACATAATTATCTTACATGCAAATCCTTTTTGATATAATGGTTAATGGTAAGTTTCTTTTGAATATAGCCTCATATTCTTGTTATCTTCATCATATGATGAACCCTAGCCTATTTTTATTTTTTGTACTTATCTTGATATCCCAGATTAGTTTTATGACGCATACCTTGTTTTCCTTTCCCTTTTTGCTGGGTGCTTTCCCAACCACCCAGGTGCTGGTGCTGAGCAAGGAGAATGACAAGTTTGAAGGAATTCATCTTAGGAGTATATCTCAAGCTATCTGAAAGGATATCTAGGTTGCTATAGTTGGATCCTTTTCTCTTATCTTTTTCTTTTGGGAACAATCATGTAATGAACAATGAAAGCCATGTAATAGGTTTAGTACTTTTATTTCTGCTGCTATTGACATTTTGTAATGTATCTGGTGCATGCTTATTTACTTGGAATATTATACATGCATCCCTCAGTATCTTTTATCTTTCTAAAAAGATGGATGTTTTGTACTTCCTTTAAATTTTAGTAAGGAGGTGATCTCGCCTCTTTACAGCATGGTGTCAGAGCCTTTAGGCAACTATTAGGACATGAACTTGAAGCAAAGGTGTCTAGAATGGATCAGGGTTTTGGGGGCTGGCAAAATTTTCCTCCGCACCACTAGCTTGGTTTACGAGGACTCCCGTGCCCATATGATACCGGCCTGGCCTGAGCTGATACGAATTGCCCAAAATAGTATGCTTTTAGGCAATAGCATTCTAGATATTCTTTTCTCGTCTATGCTTCTATTCTTTTTCATCTATGATTCAAATACTCCTGGGAACTTAATATGTTAACCCTACCTTTCAATATAGGTGACTTGTTCGATAGTAGGAACAAGGGAAAGGAGTCAAACTCTAATGACTCCAATGTGGGAAACACTCATGTGATTCCTATCGGCCATAGCATGGTCAATCCTACTACTCCGGGCACCCCCTCCTTCACACCAGAGCAAGAGTTGGCAATGTTGTGCCAGGTGCTCTCCACCATGATGGGGCAGCTCCACACAGTGGCTGCCAATGCCAACAAGCTGAGGGAGTTCACCCTCACTGACTTCATAAAGATGCAGCCACCCTACTTCAAGGGAGAAAGTGAACACAACACGGTGGACAAAGTTGATGATTGGGTGTTGGCTTTGGATCGGACCTTCGAGGGTATGGCGTGCCCTCCTCACCAGAAAGTTCAGTTCGTGACATATGTGCTAGATGGATCGGCGTGTGTCTGGTGGAATGGTTTCGCCTGCACTCGAGACACCACTACCATGGAATGGGACCAGTTCCTGAAGCTCTTCAGGGAGAAGTACATTTGTCCTACCTTCCTGAGGAAGAAGGAAGCTGAGTTCTACAGCCTCAGGCAGGGAAGCATGAGTGTGGCCGACTACATCCAACGGTTCCTACTTCTGGAATGCTATGCCACTGACCTTGGAGTTGAAAGAAGGGCAACATTGTTCTTGGAGGGCATGAACTACCAAGTGGGCCGAAGTCTTGTTCCACAACTTCCACTCACCTTCCAATAGATGGTGGATAAGGCCCTGGCCATCGAGTCCTACCTAGGATTCCAATCCTATGGACACAGTAATGGCTATAGAAACAACAAGAGGAAGAACCCTACCCAGAACGAGAATCATGGACGTGATCGGTGCAATAGGTGCTCTCGCCACCATCCTCTAGGTAGATGTCCTGTCAACAATGCACCTGCTCATAGAGACAACTGGCCTCCTCTGAACTACCATGAGTGTGGCCAAGTTGGGCATATCTGACCACTCTGCCCATGTTTCCAGCAAGGACAGAATAATGCCCAGCAGCTACAGCAGCCAAGGTAGAATCCGCCTCAGTGGAATAATAACAACAACAACCAGAACCCAAGGCGACCGCCAGTGGAGAGGAGGAATGGGAGAGTGTTTGCTCTCAATGTTGAGGAAGCATACGAAGATAATGAAGTTATTGAAGGTACCTTGCATCTTAATATGCATCCTATAAAGGCATTGTTTGATTCTGGCTCATCCAATACCTTCATATCATGTCATCTTGCTTCCATGTTAGAAATAGAATCTGAGTATATGGATCATATATTAGATGCAAAAAAACCCAAGTGGTAAGATCTGCTCTTCGTATCTCCAAACTCTGACCATGGACCTCTGTATATCTGGTATAATGTTTCCCTTAGATTTCATCTTGCTCTACATGACCGCCTTTGATGTCATCCTGGGAATGGATTGGTTGGAGAGGTACAAAGATGTTTTGTTTTATGAAGAATCAAAGGTTAGTTTATCACATCCTGTTGAGGGAAGATTGTGTGTCAAGGGTAGAAAGTGAGAAGATTGACAATTTGTTATCTCTGCTATCAAAGTTGAAAAGCTAGTCTCGCAAGGATGTAGATCTTTTATAGCCTCTATAGTCCTCGAGACTACACTTCCTTCTCTTGAACACATAGATGTGGGGAAGGACTTCCCGGACATCTTTCCCGAGGAGTTACCTGGTTTGCCACCAACTCGGGAGGTGGAGTTCTCCATCGAGCTTGTACCCGGAACTTCACCAATATCGAAGCCGCCTTACCGATTGGCCCCTGCCGAGCTTGTCGAACTGAAGAAGCATTTAGAAGAGCTTCTCAACATGGGCTTCATCTGCCCCAGTATTTCACCCTGGGGAGTGACGTGTATTTTACTACGCGCTAAAAACGCAAGTGTACGCGTCGAGTAATATAGGCCTTGTGAGGCCCGAGTCGAACTCAGGGATACGTGAATTATTGGAGACTTCTACTAACTAATCGCAATCAGCTAGACCGATTAACAAAGTAAGGTTTTGTTGTTCAAATTAAAAGAAAATAAAAATCAAACAAAGAAAACAATCGATTAAAGGTTAATTTAATCAATTAAAAGGATATCTTTAGGATGGCGGTTTCACCGCGGGTCAACATTGTATTAGATTTCATATAATTCCTCACACTTCTCTCTCTATCCGGGTAGTGGCCTGAAATGAGAATTACCCACTGTCGTGGTGTAATCCACTACTTAGATTTAGGTTGATTCCATCGTCATAGTAATCATTCCCCTAAACTAAGCGCATTAAGATCGGTCCCTCAGTTCCCACCATTAATTTTACAACTCCTTTGTCAAGGGTTTTATTAATTAATGTAGAATTCGTCTCTTTTCAACCGTTAATCCTTCTGTCGAAGTGATTAAGGGCATTAATTTATTATTATGGTGATCAAACATAACAATAGCAATAGAGAAAACGAATTTATACCACGGATATGAGAGAAAAATATGAATTATCAATATAAAATCATCATACAATGTATCCCCGGGCTACTCCCGGTCCTAAAGATTGAGGGTTTTAGCCTCTCATGTTCATCTTACACGAATACATGGTAGAAATTGGGGAATTCATAAGAAAAACGTGAAATAAATGGGAAAACCCCTGAACGGAGAAGAACCGGTGGATCCTTGGCATAGAACACAAGCTTTCCCCGCCTGTCGGTGGTGGAAATTGTCTTCGGCAGCGTCCAAATCACCCGGAATGAGCTTCTCGGCCTCCGTTCTCCTTTCTCTCCTCCTCGGCACTCGTGCAATCCAAAATGAGATGATGATCACGTCTCGGCGGTCGTCATTAGGTATAAGTCCCTAATTAGGTCGTCAAATAACAACAGCCGTCCGATTGATATCAAAACAGATCCAACGCATATCTGCCGGCGTCGATACCATCGACACGGGTCGATGGTATCGACCCAGCGAATTAGCGGCAGCTTTCCTTTCTTTTATTCTGAGCGCCTGTGGTGATCTCGATACCATCGACTTGCGTGTCGATGGTATCGACTCCTTTAGTGTCGGTTGTTGTCGTTTAGCGACGCTGTAGCTCTCCTTGTGTCGATGGCATCGACTTGGGTCGATGGTATCGACTTCATCCTCGCCAGCAGCCTGGAGACATCTCGATGCCATCGACATGGGTGTCGATGGTATCAACTCTGTATTGCTCTTCTCGGCTGACTACCTGTGGCTTGGTCCATGGTATCGACATCCGTCGATGGTATCGACGGATGCAGATACTTGTTCTTCCTGAAATTGCACAACAAGACCAAGTAAATCCACACGATTTATGATAAGATGATCAATAATGCTTAAAATAGTAAAACAAAGGGGATTTGATATAAAATGATGGCAAAGACCAAATAAAGTGAATTATGCAATAATATCCATGAAAATGAGTAATTAAGGCACAAAACACATATGAAATAGGTCTCTAAATGCGACTCAAAATCATCGCATCAGGGAGCCCCTGTCCTGTTCATGAAGAAGAAGGATGGTTCTATGTGGATGTGTATGGACTACCACATGCTTAACCAAGTGACGGTGAAGAACCGTTATCCTTTGCCTCACATTGATGACTTGTTCGACCAGCTAAAGTCAGCCATTGTGTTCTCCAAGATGGATCTGTGAAGTGGCTACTACCAGATGCACGTGAAGGACCATAAAGTACCGAAGACGGCATTCAGAACTGGCTATGGGCATTACGAATTCATGGTCATGCCTTTCGGCTTGACAAATGCCCCTGCTGCCTTCATGGACTTGATGAACCGAGTGTTCCGCCCATACCTTGACAAGTTTGTGGTGGTGTTTATCAATGACGTTTTGGTTTATTCTGAGACATTAGACCAACATCGCGAGCATCTGCGGATTGTACTCAACACACTATGAGAAAATCAACTCTATGCAAAATTCTCAAAGTGTGAGTTCTGGATAAAGGAAGTGATGTTTGTGGGTCATGTGATTTCTGCCGAACATATAGTTGTTGATCCTGCAAAGGTAGAAGTTGTGACCAAGTGGAAAGCTCCAAAGAATCCCTTAGAGATCTGTAGTTTCCTTAGCTTAGCATGTTACTATCGAAGGTTTATCAAGAACTTCTCTGAGTTGGCCTTTCCTTTAACCAAGATGATGTGAAAGGAGGTCAAGTTCTCTTAGACTCCAAAATGTGAGAACAATTTTTAGAAGCTAAAGAAGAGCCTGACTTCTGCTCCCATGCTTGCTTTGCCTGTTGAGGGCATACCCTATGTCATCTACACCGATGCATCCAGACAAGGCTTAGGGTGTGTTTTGATGCAAGACGGAAAGGTGATCGCCTATGCTTCTTGACAATTGAAATCTAATGAAGCTAATTGGCCTACACATGATTTGGAGCTTGCTGCCATAGTTCATGCTTTGAAGATCTGGCGACACTATCTCTATGGTGAAAAGTTTGAAGTCTTTTCTGATCACAAGAGTCTGAGATATCTATTGACTCAGAAGGATATGAACTTGCAACAACGTAGGTGTATGGAATATCTTAAAGATTATGACTTAACCATTACCTATCATCCTGGTAAAGCGAATGTTGTAGCTGATGTTTTAAGTCGCAAGAAGGATATTGTTTGTGGGACTTTGAGATGTTCAATATGGGAAAACCTTGAACATGTGGCTAGATGGAGACCTCAGCCTATTGAATCAATAGATGAAGACAAGTTGTGTGTTCATATGGCCAGCTTGACTGTTACACCAACCTGGATCTTGAAAGTCATGGTTGCACAGTTGGAGAGTTCTGAGCTTGAGGAGATGAAAGCTTTAACTGAGAAACCACAATCTGACTTCTCTTTCAGAGTGGATGGTGTTGTCCGCTTCAAACAAAGGTTGTGGATTCCTAATGTTGGTGATCTGAGATAGAAGGTTCTGAGTGAAGCTCATGGGTCCAAGTACACTATTCATCCTGGCACAACAAAGATGTATAAGGACTTACAACGAAGCTTCTGGTGGAAGAACATGAAGAATGATATAGCTCTATTCGTCGTGAAGTGCTTGACATGTCAACAAGTCAAGATCGAACATCAACGACTTGGTGGTCTTCTTCACCCTCTTGAAATTCCAGAATGGAAGTGGGAGAAAATCACAATGGACTTCGTTACTGGTTTCCCCAAGTCCAAGAAAGGTTATGATGTTGTTTGGGTGGTTATTGACTGGCTTACAAAATCTGCTCATTTCTTGCCTTTCAAAACCAATTACAAAGTTGTGGATATGGCTCAGTTGTACATTGAGTGGATCGTATGCCTGCATGGAGTACCTGAGGTAATAGTTTCTGATCGTGACCCAAAGTTTACTTCTCATTTATGGGGTCAGATTCAGGAGGAGATGGGTATTGACTTGCATTTCAATACTGCTTACCACCCGTAGACTGATGGTCAATCTGAGAGAACAGTTCAGATTTTAGAGGACTTGCTTTGTGCTTGTGTGATGGATTGGGGTGGTGCATGGGATCGGTATCTACCATTAGATGAGTTTGCTTACAACAATAGCTACCAAGATAGTATTGGTATGCCACCTTTTGAATCTCTCTATGGTAGACCATGTCGTTCACCTTTGCATTGGGATGATGTCGGTGAACGTTCTCTAGTGAAGGTTGATGACATGCAAATGATGATAGAAAAGGTGCAGTTGGTAAAGAAATGCATGAAAGTTGCTCAAGACTGATAGAAGATGTATGCTGACAAGAAGAGGTCCGATGTTAACTTCCTAGTAGGTGACTATGCATTCCTGAAGATCAAGCCTATCCGTTCTATTGCTAGATCTAAACTTAAAGGCAAGTCGAGTCCCCACTATGTTGGACCATTTGAAATCTTAGATAAGGTTGGAGACTGTGCATACCACTTATCCTTACCTCCTTCCTATGATAAGATTCATAATGTGTTCCATGTCTCTGTGCTGAAGAAGTATGTGAAGGACTCTTCTCATGTGCTTACTATTGAGCCTTTGGAGATACATGAGAATCTAACCTATGAAGAGCTACATGTGACGATTCTTGACTCCCGAGTCAAGTAGTTGAAGAACAAAGAGATTGAGTTGGTAAAAGTTTTGTGGAAATATCATGGTCTGGAAGAAACCACTTGGGAGTTGAGAGATGAAATGTTACGTACTCACCCTTCTCTTTTTGCTTGAGATTTCGAGGACGAAATCCTTTTAAAGGGGTGGAGTGTTGTAACATAATGAATCTTAGATGTAATATCCATGTAAACCTTTTTCCCAAGTTTCCCTCTCATTTCTATCCTTTATGTCATTTATGTTTAATTAGTGGAATTTATAGTGGTTTAGTGAACATTTATTCACTAATTGTACCAATATAAGGGTTTATGCACAAATACCTCAGTGAAAGCTTAATTACCATAATTAAGTGCTATAAACCTTAATCTAACTTTTTGATATGATTTGAAAACATAAAATGAGTCTAAGTTTCAAATTTGGTTTGATTTGGATGTTGTTTGTGCAAGTTATGCAATTTTAGGTACATTCTGGAATGTTATGCAATTTACCCAATTGGGAGGTTTTCTTTGCAAATTATCAACTGAATTTTAATCCTTAGATATTCCTTTACCACTAAAGAGATTTTAAACCATTGGATAACCTATTTTCACCTTGGTTTGATGGTATTTCTTTCCAAGGGCATTATAGGGATTACCCTCTTTACAAAGATGCTTATCCTTAAAAGCTATCAACCAATGAGGTTATTTCTTTCTTAAAAAACGGTGGGGATGACCTAGAATGATCTATGGGCTCTTAGGACCGACTTTTGATATGCATGAAGCCTCTATGAGCTATCCTCCTGCATGGCCATCAATCACTAGGCTAAAGACACATGGAAAGTCCCTTAAGACTCCTCATGCTTCACCTCTTTCTATATATAGCCATGTATACCCCTTCCCAACTCACAATTCAAAAACTCTTGCTCTCCTTTTCTTTCCTCTAGCTTAGATAATAGTTCCTTATGTATTTTTCCATGAAGTTGCTGCCCCAAGGTAATAGAGGGAACCTACCTTGGTGAAGAAGGCTCCTAGGGCTTCCAAATTGCTCTATTAGGGTCTCTAAAGCTCCTCCTTGGTAATTTCAACCAAAACTAGTAAGTTTCCTCCCTTAATTCCCTATTTTCATACTGATAGTCTTCCTTACACCTTATTATCGGTTGGAACCATGACCTTACATGGTAAAACCCCACCTAAAACCCTAAAACATATCATCTCCTTGCTCTTTTGCTAGGGTTTGCACCTCTAAAGTGGAGAAGGTGATCTTTGCTCAAGAAAGGAGCTTGGCTTGGAGAAACCAGACCTTATAATCTCGGAATCCTTTCTGCTTGAACCTTATTACCTTCCTAGAGGCAAGTTTTGTTAACCCCCTTCTCATATATTGCTTAGTACATGCTTAAAACCCATGCTTCTATGTTGATAATCGATGATTTCCATCTCTTTTTACCATGTTCTTCTAAGGTTTTGGTTTCTTGCTATTTTATCTTCTCTAGAATCTCTAGTTTGGTTATATAAGAAAGTTAAAATCTGATCTTTGGTCAAATGATGTTTTCTCCCTCTCCCTCTCTCTTTAATTATCTTGATCGTTTTGATGATGTGGCAATTTCCTATTGGTCAGTATTGAAAAATTCATATGTTCTAAACCGCTAATCCAAATTTGACAAATAAATATGTTTTGGAATTGGAAAATTAATCTCTATCTAATAAAAATATTTTCGAGGTCTGATTTCATGGTTTGATGAAGGGTGATTTTTGTAAAACGAATTTAATGCATAAAATCCATAAAAATTACATCTTAATCATCATAACTCCAAAATTAAAATAAATATATGTTTTCTTGATCAGGAAAACATAATAAGTTCACTGGTGATATTTTCAAAAGATAAATCCATTTTTTGCTAAAAAGCTCTAAAAATAGGGTTTCTAGATATTAATGTGCACTATGTACTCTAATACATTTTAATTCATTGAAAATAGGCAAAGTGGAACTTGGACTCAATTAAAGTGGTGAAAGTTAGTAATTGATATCAGTAAGAGAGGTATATGCATTCCTTACACCCTATGTTGGGATAATTGTAGACAAACCCTATATTTCCCTAATGAGGCTTAAATGAACCCTAAATATTCTATTCTTGAATCCTAATGTTGTTCATGCCTCAAATTAGATTATAATTTCTTCTTGTTTGGGTCTTATACCCCATTGCCATACTTATTGATTCATATGATTATTCTTTCCATGACTACTTTCTCCAGCATGTGGATTTATGTTCTTTTTAAAGTAGTGGTACTTATGTACAACCACCCACAGAGGACATGTAAATAATCGCCTTGGGGAATGTCTTATTCTCCCCATAATATTGTAGGTGACTGGAAATGTCTTATTCTCCCCTCACCTAAGGTTAGAGGTCTGGTAGGTGCCTCAACCCTACTTAGTTATGTAGACATAATTATCTTACATGCAAATCCTTTGTGATATAATGGTTAATGGCAAGTTTCTTTTGAATATAGCCTCATATTCTTGTTATCTTCATCATATTATGAACCCTAGCCTATTTTTATTTGTTGTACTTATCTTGATATCCCAGATTAGTTTTGTGACGCATACCTTGTTTTCCTTTCCCTTTTTGTTGGGTGCTTTCCCAACCACCCAGGTGCTGGTGTTGAGCAAGGAGAAGGACAAGTTTGAAGGAATTCATCTCAGGAGTAGATCTCAAGCTATCTGAAAGGATGTCTAGGTTGCTATAGCTGGATCCTTTTCTCTTATATTTTTCTTTTGGGAACAATCATGTAATGAACAATGAAAGCCATGTAATAGGCTTAGTACTTTTATTTCCACTGCTATTGACATTTTGTAATGTATCTAGTTCATGCTTATTTACTTGGAATATTATACATGCATCCCTCAGTATCTTTTATCTTTCTAAAAAGATAGATGTTTTGTACTTCCTTTAAATTTTAGTAAGGAGGTGGTCTCGCCTCTTTACAAGGAGGTTCATCAAATACTTCAGTTCTATAGCATTACCCCTAGCTAGGTTAACCAGGAAAGATGTTCCTTTTGCTTGGAATGATAAGTGTCGACGCTCTTTCTATTTGTTGAAAGAAAAGTTGACCAGTGCATCAGTGTAAGTACTGCCAGAGCAAGGGAAAGGCTATATTGTCTTTTATGATGCTTCAAAGAATGGATTGGGATGTGTGTCGATGCAGGATAAAAATGTGATTCCTTTTGCTTCGTGACAGCTTAAGAAATATGAGGAGAATTACCCAACACATAATCTGGAGCTTGCAGTGGTGGTCCATGCCTTACAAATTTGGAGACACTATCTTTATGGAGAAAAGTGTCAGATCTTCACTAGCCACAAGAATCTACAGTATATATTCTCAAAACAGGAGTCGAATATGAGGCAGAGGAGATGGATGGAGTTGATGAAGGATTATGATTGCACAATAGACTACCATCTAGGGAAAGAAAATGTGGTAGTTGATGCATTGAGTAGAAACTCGTCTTCATCATCAATGGTAGATAATGCATAATTAAATTCCTTGATGTGCCATAAGAGAGATATGCTAGTGACTCTTCACCAGATGAATGTACAACTAAAAGTTTCCTTTCTGGCAGGATTGTTGGCATAGTTACAAGTGAAACCTACCTTGAGACAACAGATTCATGATGCACAACAGAATGAAACTGTGATATAGAATATCTGATCAGGGATTGGTAATGAAAAGTATGATGGCTTTCATGAGGCAGATGATGGTATAGTTTGTTACCACAATAGGATAGTAGTTCCTGATGTTGATGGGTTGAGGAAGATGGTACTTGAGGAGGCTCACTCCTCCATGTATGCAATGCATCCTGGAAGTACCAAGATGTACCAAAACTTGAAAGACATGTATTGGTGGCCAGGTCTAAAGCATGATGTGGCAGAGTTCATTGCCCAATGTCTAGTTTGTCAGTAGGTGAAGGCTGAGCACCAGAAGCCTCCAGGGACATTACAACCCTTACCAATACCATAGTGGAAATGGGATCATATTACTATGGACTTTGTGGCTGGCCTTCCTAGGATAGACAAGGGTCATGATTCCATATGGGTGATAGTAGACAGATTGACTAAGTCAACTCATTTTCTACCATTCAAGATGACATTTACAGTAGAGAAATTGGCACAAATATATGTTGATGAGATAGTCCGTCTGTATGGCATTCTAGTGACTATAGTTTTTGACAGAGGTCCAAAGTTTACAAGTCATTTTTGGGAGCATCTGCATTTAGTAATGGGAACACATCTGAGATTCAACACAACTTTTCATCCACAGACTGATGGCCAGTCTAAAAGGACTATTTAGACTTTAGAGGATCCCTTGAGGGCATGCGTGCTATAATTTCTTAGTAGTTGGGATGTACATCTGACTTTGATAGAGTTTGTGTACAATAATAGCTATCAAAGAAGAATAGATATAGCTCCTTATGAGGCGTTGTATGGGAGACAATGTCAGTCTCCTCTTTGTTGGTATGAGATAGGTGAATATCAACTTTTGGATCCTAAGCTAGTACAACAGACTACATAAAAGATTAAAGTGATACAACAACAGTTGAAAGCAACCCAAGATAGGCAAAAATCTTATGCAGATAATCGAAGTAGACCACTTGAGTTCCAAGTGGGAGATAGAGTATATCTTAAGGTTTCTCCTTGGAAAGGTGTGTTGAGGTTTGGAAAGAAGGGTAAGTTGGCTCTTAGATTTATGAGACCATACCCTATCCTAGCTCATGTTGGAAAGGTAGCATACAAGTTGGAGCTACCACTAAAGGTACATAGATTGTATAATGTCTTTCACATCTCTATGTTGAGGAAATGTCATCCAGATATCGATCAGAAAAACCAACCAGTAGGGGTTGAGTTAGATGATAATATCTCCTATGTTGAGGGTCATGTGTTGATCTTGGATAGAAGGGTGAAAAAGCTGAAGAGAAAAGATATAATACTAGTGAAAGTTTTGTGGCATCACCATGTCATAGAGGAAGCCACATGGAACTAGATAATGAGATGTGTAGAAAATACACATCTCTTTTTGGGCAGGATTTTGGGGCGAAATCCTTATTAGGGATTTATAGTTGTAAGGCCCCTAAACTTGCTTAATGAGTTGTATAAGCTTAATTACCATAATTCAATTTTTATAACCCTAATATAACCTTGTGATATACTTTGAAATCATAATACAAGCTTAAGTTTCAATTTTGGAACAATTTGGACATTGTTTGAGCAAGTTATGCAATTTGATGTACATTTGGACTTTTCTACAATTTACACAATTAAGGGATTTTGCTCTGCTATTTTTCACATACATTATGTTCTTTAGATGTTATCTTATCATTCTTGAGTATTTTGAGCCATGGGGATCCTAGTTGAGCCATGGTTTGAAGGTGTTTTCCTCAAGGGTATTTTAGGGTTTACCCCTTCATGGATGAGCTACCTTTAGTAGCTATCAACTAGGGAATTATTTGATTGGCTTGGAAATTCGACAAAGGAAATCTAATAAAGTCTATGTGGATGATGGGGGAGCTTCTTGTGTGTGTTCTTGTATATTATTAATAGTTTAAGGCCATGGACACTTGGAAAGATACTAGAACTTCAACTTTTTCTTTTTCTTTATCTTAAAGTTTTATATACCTATCCCTAAGCACCCAAACGAATCATTTTCTCTCCACCACTTTCCTCCTTATATGAAACTCGTTCTCCCTCTGTGATTCTGTGAAGTTCCTGTCCAAGGAATAAGAAAGTGGGGATGTTCTTGAAAAAAGAATCTATGGTTGCAATTGGCTTCCTTCAGGGGTTCCTAATGCTCCTTCCTAGTGATCTTGACCAAAAAGTGTAAGTATTACCTTATTTCCTCTATTTATTTATTTGATCTTATTCCTCCTATATTTCTCTAGGTAGGAACCTGGTTGTTCCATGGTGAAAGTGGCTCTAGAACTCAAAAATCTATCCTTCTTGTTTCTTCTTCTAGGGTTTTGCTTCTTTGTGGAGAGAAGTGCCTACTTGGCCAAGTTCAGATCTGAATCTAGGGTTTTCTTGCCTTATTTGCTCAATATTCTTGCTGTTTGGGATCTGACCTACTCTATAGAGGTGAGTTATATAACATTCTTCACTTATATTGCTTGCTAGAAGCTTTGCGTTCATGTTTATGCTTTAATGTGATGATCTAAGCATACAGAAACCATGCTTGTTTAGAATTACGATTTTTTATGGTGTTCCCTATTCTGTTCTAGTTCTATATGAACTTTTAATCATGTGTACTTTCTAATGTTTAATATGATCTGGGACATGTTGATAGCAATAACCTATGGTTCTAAGTACAAAACAATCGATGGTTCAAATTAGGGTTTTCAAGCTATTTCCTTCCCTATCACACAATCGATGGTCATACCATTCAACAACCAATGGTCTTGCTATCTTGGCAATTGATGTTCATGATCAAGGGTGTCAAATTTTATGGTGAAAACCTATGGTCACCCCCTTAGGTCAAGTTTTGCTCAATTAGAAGTTTAATTATCATCCACTAAGTATTTTAGTGATGTTATCAATCAATGGTGACATTAACTTAATATTTGATGGTGTTAAATGAATACATTGCTGATCTAACAACCAATGGTGACTTAATGATCATAATTAATGGTGTATCAGATCATCACCACATATGGTGAGTTAAGAATGTAATTGTATATTTGACTACACCTTAAACCAATGGTTCCTTGGTTGAATTGATCTAATGGTTAGACGTATACTTCAATTGGTAACCTTGAACAATGAACCTGATCCAATGAATAATATTGGATGCCTCAACATCCAATGTATTAGAATAAACCTCATGGTATTATATGTGGGTCCTAGTAATGAGAATTTGATGGTTTAATTTCATTAATTTGTAGTCTTACCTTTGCTCTTGTATAGTTATATTTGATAAATTACTATAATAAGTGGATGTGTAACTCTAATGTAATATAGCTTATTATACCTAACATCAATGTAATTAGATGATGTTGAATGGTTATAATCAACCCTCTTGAATGATTAATGTGGCAATGTATTACACTCTTCTTGTGATGAAACCAAAATGTAGTGCTATTTGAATATCATAGTGCCTTTCCATAATAATACCTATGGACACATAATTGTTTATGACCTTTTTAGTCTTGTTTAAGGCATGGAATAATGAGGATGACCTTGATATGAATAATATGATGGTCTTAAATGACCTTTGGGCATGTTGATCCCTGATTGAGGTGAAACCATTTTCGTGTTCTAATAAGGGTTGAAACCCTAGAACTTGTGATAAGAAATGGATATCTTGAAATGATATGATGATAATATAGTTTATTATAATGCAATGGATGATAGCATATGGTAATATGATTGAGATTTATACTTCAAACATTTAATATCTTCTAAAGTTGTAATGCTTATACACTTGATAGAAATGAATAAGGATTTGTATGTCCATTTGTATGATGAAGCCTTAATTCACCCAATTGGCTATGATTAATCAAGTGAAATTCTAATCATGTAGTGTAGGGTTGTAAATGGGTAAGGGTAGACCTGCGGACCCACAAATCCGGACCCTTAAAAACCCATCACGTGTCTAATTTTTTATACCCGCATACCCTTGGACCCGTATACCCTTGGACCCGCATATAAGCGGGTCCAATAATGGGTATGCTTGGACCCAGACCCGCTAGACCCGTGTACCCGTTATACATAAGTATCTACTAAAATAATATGTTATATATATCATACTTTACTAGTCTAATTAATATAATTATTGAGATTATATCCTACTCTAAGGTTGTGACTAGTCATATAACTAAGAATTAACTATTCTAGTTACAATAACGAACATCATATGTAAACTTAAAATCAAAATATCTACTAATCTACATTACTTTCTACATAAATTAAATGTTATGATCATCACTACAAATATGTAAACAATTACTCAATTAATTTTGTTGTATAGAATATAGCATTGTCTAATATAACTATTACATGTTAATATACTATATGATAACAATATCTAGTTGTGTTAAATATATATAACATAGTCATTTCTCTAACATAAACAATATGATGTTTTATAGAACCGCTTACCCCCATACCCGCTATTATTGCGGGTACGGGTATGGTGCGGGTCCAAGTTTTGTATTATGCGGGTCTAGAACTGGAATCGGACCCGCTAAATTAGATGGGTATGGGTATGGGTATGGCCAGACCCGCACCATACTCGCACCGTTTACACCCCTAATGTAGTGCTCTGTGCCATAGATCCATCTGAGTGTCAGAATGTGTTAGATGGTGAAATGGTATTCCTAAGGGAAACTCAGAGCACATACTATTAAGTATGTGGGGTGCTTGTCATCCTGAATCCAAGTGCTTAGGGAGAATGATTGTGGTCATACCTAGCCCTCTTTTTTAGAACGGTTGTGAGTGTGTCTCAGTGATTATCATGTGATAAAGGTTTTTCTTTGCATAACTTGGTCTCTAGTGACATGACCTATACCAAGGTGGGCTAGTTGTTTACATGACTATATGTCACTGCTTTGTAGTTAGAGTGAGATGTCACTACAGTGCAGACGCGTACTGTCTGAGTATGGAGAAGATCTTAGAGTCCAGATCTTCCTTGATCTTATATATATGGAACTGATTGCGACCAAGCGGTGGTCAGTTAGACTTTGAGTGGTACGACTCAAACTCCCTAGGGCATAATAAAAGATATAGTATCATATGTGTTGTATAATTTTTAGGGTTTAATATGTATCATGTTGGTTGATTAACCCTTGTCTTGTCTTTAGACTACATAGTTCTTACATGATGCAGACTTATGAAAATTGAGTAATTCTACTTGATGCTACAACTTATTTGCTTAACTGCTTAGTATTCTTAAACTATTCAATCTGTTCATATTGCTTATGCAATACCCTAACTGCTCAATGTACTTATTGTTAATTAATATGTTATAATCAATTTATGTTGGAGGGAGTTATATCTCTCACTGGGACTGAGTCTCACCCGTGGGTCACCATATTTTTTTAGGTGGTTGCGGGCAACGAGGTCGAGGTCACGCTATGGAAGAGAACCAACCTGGTGATCAATAGATTCAGAAGGTTGGTTAGTTGTAGATGCTAGTAGTAGAGTCCTAGTTTTGTCCCTGTACTCTCAGGTATGGGTATGGGATGTGTTTTCTAGATGATATACTCGTATCGACACAAGATTTTGGTAGTATGCCGATGTTTGTAAATATATGGCATGTACATGTAAAATATCTTTTGTATGCAGGATGTGATTGAGGTCTTTGGACCCATATGTGAATACTTATTACAATATATGAGAATGGAATGATGGGCCTTTATGTAAATGTTCTAGAGTTTATTTATTAATTATTCTGCATTTTCTACTATGTGATTAATTATTAGTTGATCGTGTTTTGTGTTTTGAGTAATCTCATTTAGCGTGACGAGGCCTCACAATAGCATCTAACTAGGGACATAATAAGAATGCATATACTCTTAACATCCATATGATCTCATCGTTCAGGTCCTCAACTCGCAGACACGTGTCATTGAGTAATATCATTCTTTAGACATTTATTATGTTATATCATTATCTCATAATTGAATAAATAGAATAAATTAGAAGATTGCTTTTATTATTAATTAAATCATTTACAATATATGCCTTCACAATCATCATATGATTGTCTCTCTGGGCATACATAGTGACACACACATAATGTTTGTGTAATATGCAAGTGCACATGTCGAGTAATATAGGCCTTGTGAGGACCGAGTCGAGCACATGGAAATAGATTCCATAATACTACTACGAACTATGATCTGATCAGCTAAGTCGGTAAAAATAGTTGAATTGGGTTGATTGAGTAAAAGTGAATGCAGAAACGAAACAAGATTAAAGACTAAGTAACTCATATTAAAGCAAATTCCTTAGGATTGTGGCTTCACCACAGATAACACTACAATTAACTCTATACACTAACATCTATTAATCCTATCCCTAGATAAAGAGCCTTTAGCAAGAACTACCCACTCCCACAGTGTTGTTCACTACCTATTCTAATGTCAATCCTATTTCCATAGTAATTGGTCGATTAGTTAGGTGTTTTATGAATAATCTCTGGGTTTCTCCTCCAGTTTATGCTCCACCTTTACCAAAGGGCACAGTAAATGGGTGAATATATGCTTTTCCAACCCTTAACCTCTCTTCTAAAATGATCAAGGATCTAAAAATATACCTATGGTGATCAAGCATAATTACAACAAGACAATCTCATAGATTTATGTCCAAAAAATAGGGATAAAAGTTATATTAATGCATAAAAGTCAAGTACAATGCATATTCAGGCTACTCCCAGATCCTAAAGAATCAAGGGGATTATCCCCACATGTTTTCCATGTACGAATACACAGTATTGAAAAAGAAAAACGTGGTAAACATTAGAAAAACTAAAGTAACCCCTAGAGAATAGAAAATCCAGATGGTCCCCTTTGGCATATGTGTAATATGTTGTCTTCTGACTACAGAATCACCCACCGGAGGTGCTTGGATCATCACGGATGTAGCCTTTGGTCATGTGCTCTCCTCTCCTCTCTCTCCAATGTTGTGTAATGGAAAATGGTTGAGTAATTAGGTCTGGTCGTACTCCCCTCAAGTCATAAGAGCCACTTAAGGTGTGAAATAACACCAACCATTGGATTAAAGTGTTGCCTTTGGATTTCCTGATCGGGTAGACTCAGTAATATCAACTAAGAAGTCAGTAGTACCAAGTTGTTAGGTTGAACGTGTGCTCCTACAATGTCAGTACTACTGAACTATCTCAATAGTATCAAATCTTTGGGTCGATCTCACTCTGTCTCCCTGATGCCATCTCAATAGTATCAAATTTGTGTACTCGGTAGTAACAAGTTTCTACAAATCATTTCTTGCGCCTCTCTGATGTGATATAGGTACTACCAACTTTTGTTGTTAGTAGTATCGAGTCTAGGCAAGCTTCTGATCTGCTACTGACGTGAAGTCAATACCACCAACTTTGGATGTTGGTAGTATCGATTATGTGAAACTCTATTGTACCTAAAATTGCACAAGAACATGCATAAGCACTCGGGATGAACTTTGAACTGTTTCAAACAATAAAAATCACATAATTTGATGCATTTAGATAGAACATGATTTTTTTTGGGGGGGGGGGGGTAGGAGGCTCTATTATTTATCCCGCCCTCCTCTTGTAGGTTTGAACTCAAAATTGGCTATAGTATCGGCTATGAAAGTAAACTTGGTAGGACTCCTACCATTACAGAAATAAGATGGGATATTGAGACCCACATTGTAACATCCCAATTTTTCAAGAATAATTTAAAACCTAGGATGTAGCTTTTCTAAAATAAAAATAGTTAAGGGCCTTAATGCAAAACGACCATGCGACTAAAATTTTTAAATAATGATGAAGTAAGAAAATTAAAATGAGGCTTAAGATATGTTTTTCTTTTTCATCCATACATAATGTGTTGCAATTGATTCAAATTTGATGAACATTAGTTTTGAATTCCTTTTCTCTCTCCTATATTATAATATGAATAAAAAGGAATAAAAGACAAATAGAAAATAATTGGAATTTGAAAAATATAATTGTGAAATATATTTCTTTCATAGAAAGTTTAATTGTCTTCTCCATATAAAGAGAAAGTACAAATAATCTATTTTTCTCTCTGTCTTCCATGCACCACTACTACAGAAATAGCATTCAATGTCACTTTTCTGGGCGTCGGTTATTAAGGAAAACCGACGCCTTATATGTTAGGCATCGGTTGTTTAAGCAAACCGACGTCTATATTCAAAGACCAGCCAGACACGGGTACCGCTTTGTATTCAGCGTCGGTTGTTTATAACAAACTGACGCTGAAAGTCGGCCGCGAAATCCAAATTTTGATCAAAAAAAAATAGTGTCATTTTCAGCGTCGGTCATGTAGGTATAAACCGACGCCTATGTGCGATGAAAATTTGCGCAAAAAGTGTCACTTTCAGCGTCGGTTATCCTTTTATAACCGACGCTGAAGGTGGTTCCCGCCAAACAATTTCATGAAAATATCGTCCAATTGGACGTCGGTTGTTGCAAACAACCGACGCTAAAGATTTTAGGCGTCGGTTGTTAAAACAACCGACGCTATTTGGGAACTTATACTCCGCGATCGCCCGACTCTTCCCCTTTCTTCTATTTCATTGCGAGCAATTACCCTATTTCTCTGCTGCCGGCGATTTCTCTCCGGCGATTTCTTCTCCAGTGCCATTTCTCCGGCTATTTCTTCTCCGACGCCCCCTTCTCCGGCGCCCCCTTCTCCACCACCACTCCTCCTTCTCCGCGCCCCCTTCTCCGCCGCCCCTACTGCCCGCCCCTGCTGCCTGCCCCTGCTGCTCCAAGCGCCTGAGGCCGCCGCCACGCCTGACTCTTCGGCGCCGCCTGGTGCTTTTCCACCGTCGTCGCGCCGCCGCAACCACCGCCAGAGCCACCGGAGCTGCTAGCTGCTCCTCCACCGCCGTCGCTACTAGCTACTTCTCCAGCCAGAGCCACCGGAGCCTCTGCCTTCTTCCCTCTGACAAGGTTGGTCTTCCCGCTGCTAGCTGCTCTGCTTTTTTATGCATCGATCAAATTGTTGTGATAAAAATGCATGTAATGTATTTGATTAGAGTTAATCTAATCTGGATGTTCATAATAATGGTATGTTAAATATGATGATTAGGGATAAATATAATGTCTAGTACACAAATATTAGATGATATTCAAGAAAACCCTAGTTTGATGAGCATGTTGTTAATCATGTTAATTATGATTCTTCTATATATTCTGATGTCATTATATAATTATGTGATCCCAACATATTAAATTGAATTAGAATGATTTCATGAATTATAGGGTTTTAAAGTTGATAAACATGTACATGCAGAAATAGGGTTATTAAACCAATGGTTATAACATAGTATGATCTTAATCTGATCTGGATGTTCATAATAATGTAGTATGTTAAATATGATGATTAGGGATACATATAATGATTAGAGAACAGCGGGGAAATGCTGCCGAAATTTTCTTGAAAACCCAATACACATTATACACTTACTAGTGAGATTAGGTGTTCAAGGATGGGATAGGTGGTACACATTTATTATATATAAGAATGACATCACATGTGTTTGTTGGCCTAGAATGTGAACAATCATTGTTTTTTATATTACTTGTACATTGAAGGATTGCTAATTGATAAAAGATCACAATTTTAGAGACATGTATGTTTATACAAATGCTAAATGTTTTCCTTATTCTAGTTGATACAAATGCTAAATGTTTTCCTTTTTAATGAAATTTTCAGATGGCTCACCATGATGAGAATGATGTCTATGATGAGCATGAAGTCCATGATGAGCATGTTGTCCATGACGAGCATGACGAGGATACCAACGTAAGTTCTAAAAACATATCCCGTATTTCTATAAAATTCATTATCTTCTAGTTATGTCATATATCCTGTATTTCTATATTGGCTTAATTTGGTGTGTTTATTTTTGTCAAATTTTAGGTTGATGATGCACAGCTACCCACTGAAGCAATTGAGCAACTTGATGCGCAGCAACAAAAACTTAACAAGAAAAGGGGTATCACTCTGTTGAAAAAGTTACTTGCGCTGAGTGGCAGTGGATCCAAATTGGTTGTGGAGTTTGATAATGGAGGGAATGCAATTGGAGTGAACCGCAATAATTTTATAAACTATCTTGGGGTTGTCACTCGAAGCCATTGTGGTGTTAAATATGATAATTGGCATAAAGTTCCTCAGGCGAAGAAAGACTTGATATGGAAAGATTTATGCGTGAGTTATTATTATTTGCAATTCTATTTTGTAGATTACAAATTCTATTATTTGCAATTATATTTTTGGTACTAGTTAATAACATTTCTATTTTATAGAATCTGTTTGCATTGGATGAGATGTTGCATCGTAAAAGTGTGATGCAACGCGCTGGAAAGATGCTTAGGAATTACAGGACAAATCTGAACAGAGAATACATAAGACAGGGTGATAAGAAGAAGAAGTCAGCCCTTGAACAATGGAACTTCTTGGACAAAGAAGATTGGGACAATTTTGTTGCTTCAAGAAAATCTGAAGAATTCAAGGTATTAGGCGTCACTCCCATTTTAATTAATATACATTGTATTCACCTATTCAAGATTAACATTTAGTGCTACTAACCTAATTATAAATGTGCATACTAACTAGGCCCTCAGTGACGCACAAAAAGCAAGGCGTGCACTGAATGTACATGACCATACTATGGGTCCAAAAGGCTATGCAAGCGTTCGCCAAAGACTACAGGCGGAGTCTGCGGCTACTCAGGAGTTTGCGACTACTCAGGAGTCTGCGGCCACACCCTTCCCTCGCCATGATATCTGGATAGCTGGAAGGAAAAACAAGAAGGGTGAAATAAAGAAGCCCGAAACTGCTGAGGCGGCTGCAAAAATGGTAAAATACAACTCTTAGAGCAATCATTTGAATATTGATTATTTGTGGTGTTAACTTACCAATTTTTGTTTATGGTGATTAGCGGGAGCTGCACGAGCAGAGAAAACAAGGCACGTTCATCCCTCAGGGCACAAGGGATGAATTGACAGTTGCTCTGGGTAACCCAGAGCATCCTGGACGTGTTAGAGGTGTCGGCGCTGGTGTGGGCATCAAAGCATTCTTTGGGCCATCCCAGCGCAAACCCAGAGCGGGACTTTCTCAAGAAGAGGTAACATATATATTCTATTTTTATAATGTTACTGCAAAAGGAAATTCATTAATAAAAAGCTAATATTTGTTTTATCCATGTATAGGAGAATAAGAGAGTCGAGGATATAGTTGCTAAGAAGCTCAACGATGTGGTTGCTGAGAAGGTCAAGGAAGAATTGCTGCGGTGGCAGACATCTCAGGCTTCCAATCAGCCTATGCCGACCCACTCTTCTCCTGGTGCACAGACTGCAAGTAATCCTGGAGACCCATCGCCTAACACGTCTGCTGTAAGTATTGTTTATGACATTGTAGCTAGTCTTTTCAAGATGATATGTTTTCAAGATGATATGTATATATGTATAACATTCTTTACGTAAATTTGTAGGCATTGAAGCCATGCCACTTAAGAATGGAAAACTATGTTGTTGTAGAGGCGCAAGCTTACCAGTCCCTTCCTGGGGCAATGTTTCATGGGACTCCAATGCCGCAGGGCTACATTCGTGTGAGCCCGATACATGTATTACCCGATTGGAGGGAAGTTGTGTTGCCATATGCCCACCCAGATATTGATACACTTGGTGAGGTAGAAAGTGGGGTCATATTGTGGCCCAAAGCAGATGTCCTCTACACGACTGAAATTGTAAGATAAATTTACATTGATTTAGACTGTTAATGTGTATATATGATGTCAACTGATCTGAAATTATATATACAGGTTAAAAAGAAGACACCAGGAGCACCTAGGCCTCCACCTCCAATTCCCGCATTACCAACTTGGGTTCCAACTGACCTACAATACCCGTTAGGTCCTGCTTGTAGGGGAATGGCATGTTGGCTACGGGCACATAATATACTTTGCCCTATAATTGTTTCTTTAGATGCAGATTATGCAGGTCAATCATACAACAGCTCTTTATTTATACAAGATATTATTGAGCTGTTTATGTATGATTGGTTGAATACATCAATGATAGAGACATGGATAAGGTGAGATCTTGTTTATACATCCATATACCTTGTGTAAGATCCGGTGATCTAGTTTCTTATATATTAATGCATACGTCTATATGTTTTGCAGCTACTTAATCGAAGATCATTGCAAACAATTTGCATATGATCATGTGGGATTTTTTATTCCATCATTGATTAGTATGGTAGCTAAAGACCCTGATAGTGTTCAACAATACTGTATAGATGCTTTTACAATTTTTGGTCATCAAATGAAGACGATAATAATAGCTCCATTCAATGTCAAGTAAGTTTGCTTTATTTATAATTTGGACTTAAGAAAATTCCATTATTATTTTGCATTTTGAGTTATTAATTGTTAACTTTTTACCTCTAGTGGTAGACATTGGGAGTTACTAGTTATTGTCCCCGGGACGTTCACTGTTTATTATCTAGATCCCGCAGGAAGTACATTAAACACTAAAATTGGACACGTAACCAGAATGGCATTATTCTGGTGAGAAATATTTCATTTTTTATATCCGTTAACATCTTTTATTACATTACTATTTACTTATGCAACTTAGTGTGTTATATTAACATGTAGGGGTTTAGATGCATTCAAAAATGCTGGAGGAAAGGTCCCAAGGAAAAAGAACCAGCCATTGTCTTGGGAGAACGTAAAAGTAAGTTCCCGACTCCCCGACTCCAATGTATATATTATTGATGTGAATTGTGCTTAGTTGTATTAATTTGTATGTTTCAATTTATAGTGCGCTACACAAGACAATGGCTGGGCATGCGCATACTATGTGATGCGATTTATGCAGATGATTATCAAACATGCTGCATTGGACATCGATACCATACATGAGGTATTATATATAGTCTCATTAGTTAGTATGAAATATATCAATCTTATTTTTAAATTATTACTTATATATATACATCATTCTCTTTGCAGGTGTTTAAAACTGACCACACTATAGGCAAACGCTTAAAAAATGTACATGCTCCATATACGAGGGAATCATTAAATGAAGTAAGAGAAGAATGGGCAATAGCTGTACAAACAGTGGCAACTGTAAGATATAATTGGGATGTTGATAGTGATGATGAATGATACTTTGTAAATGAATGTTTCTGAATGTTAAAACA
The DNA here is from genome assembly GCA_963693085.1 of Alisma plantago-aquatica. NCBI lineage: Eukaryota > Viridiplantae > Streptophyta > Magnoliopsida > Alismatales > Alismataceae > Alisma > Alisma plantago-aquatica. Next base: position 1,862,844,721 of record OY856409.1, on the reverse strand, counting down.
TGTATTTGAATGATTCTATATGTGTGAACGTGACAATTGAATTGATGTCTGAATGTATCTACTTGTGTGAATCTTTTTATGTTAATTTTGCAGGTTTGTGGCCTGTTTGTAGGCTGATATCAATGGATGTCGTAAACCTGCAGTTCAGAAAACTGAACTGCAGGTTCTCATCCTGCTGACCAGCCACAACAGGCCTGCAAACATATTTATAAAAAAAAAATATAAATAGGCGTCGGTTATTTACCGATAACCGTCAGCACAGACTTACAGCGTCGGTTTTTTGTTGAACACCGACGCCAAAAGTGTTCGCGCTACAGGAAATGGGAGTCATCTAGGACACTTTTTTGCGTCAGTGTTTTAGTATATAACCGACGCAGAAAGCGTCCTAGATGACGCCGTTTTCTGTGGCGCGAACCCTTTTGGCGTCGGTGTTTTATAATAAACCGACGCCTTTATGTTAAATAGGCGTCGGTTTTTTAATCGAAGCTGAAGTGTCCAACCTTTTAGCGGCGCCCACATAGGCGTCGTTCAGAAACCGACGCCAAAGGGGGTTAAACAACCGACACTAAAAGGCACTTCTGTAGTAGTGCACGTTGCTTAGAAAGGCATAAAAAGATAAAGGAAACAATTTCTAAGTGAGTAATAAGGTATTATCTAGAAAAGAGGTGTTAAAAATGAATAAAATTTGGTTCAAATATTTTACTTAAAGAAAGGATACAACTAATAGGGTTGCTTGCCCAGTTTGGATGAAAAATATATTAATCATGTGACTTAAATGAATCAAATAAGCCTTTTGCTTAATGGTCAAGAAACAAGTATTTAACTTTCGTATTTTTCCACCAAATCTTTCCCAAACTGAGATGCATGTATTAGCAACCTTCCTCTAAAATTTGGGACCAATCGGAATTAAGGATAAGGAGATATGGATTTAGCAAGTTTTCCTATAGTGAGAAGGATAAGAGGAAATACCTTATATGTCACGATTTAATTGGATTCTAGAAACTATATACGACTCCTTTTTTGTCGCGTGGCCCAGTGGCCGTTGGATCAAGATCTGATGCCATCAGGTTCGTCCCCTACCCTAGACCGAAAAGGAAACCAGGAATAGTTTGGCTCCTTCCTCTCCCCCGTTTTTCCTCTCTCTCCTGCTCATGGCAACATCTAGAAATATTCCCAATAGATTCGTGAGGAGTTTCCGAGTGGATCTACCCTAGGTTTAGCCTAGTGTGGAGGACCCTAGAGGTTTTCCCTATTTGCAGACAGCCGTCGGCCAACCCTCTTTGGGTCCGACTCATAAAAAAGGGGTAGACGCCCCTACGAGAATAGGGTTGGCTCCATGAGTTTTGGGTGGATTCTCAGATCCTTTCCCCTACCCCAATTCCCCTGCTTGTACCCTCCTTCACATCTTTGTTATGATGTTGCCGCCGCCAGTGAGGCCCTCGTCGTCCTCCTTGCTCCAGGCTCCTCTCGGAGAAATTGACGCCACTAGTGAATTTGGAGGGACCAGGCGGAGGTGTCGCCACCCTTTCCCACCACTCGATGTCCTGGAAGTCTGAAGTCAACCGTTCGGGTTGACTGCCCAAGCAACATGCTCATGTGACAGAGGTTGAAGATAACCTCTGTCGAAATGACAAGTCTGCCCTCCGGTCATATGTATTGAGGTAAGGGCAATATCGACCTTTACTTTGTTTCTGCTTAAACCCAGGTGGGTGTGAGTGCTAGTAAGGTGCAAGCCGATTGGCTTGGCCGTTGCTGTGTGGCCTGGGCCCTGGCTGCCTAGTTGGCAAGCTATGATTGGCTAGTTAAGTTAAAACTTGAAATAATTATAATAATTCATTGGTATGTCAGATGGAAATAAGTAATATATGAAAATTACTCAGAAAAATACGAGGAGTTCAATAAAATTAGTTTTATGTCCTGATTCCCATCCTAACTTGAAAAGTATGTAAAAAATGTTATCTTTATGTGATTTCATATGTGAAAACCCTAATTTCATAAGATTAATGAAATTGATGATCATAACATGATTAATGGACTTGTTGTGTAAGAAATGACCTTCTTGGGTAAAAAGATCATCTTGGATCTAATTCAAGATTAATAATTCACATGTATCAACATTAGGGTTTTAGGTGATAGATGGAACATGGATTGATATGTTGAATGTTATGAATAGGATGCTTAGGGTTTTCCAACCCCAAGGATGTGATTAGGGTTAACTGAACCTCAGATGGAAGATCAGGTCTCCTCTAAGTGCAAGGTAAGTGGTCCATGCTAATTGAACATAGTTAATGGTTGATTTTATGTATGTATGTATGCAATGAATGTTTTGAATGTGCTATCTATTTTAATTGCTTAAAGTCAATGAACTTGTGATGAATGGAATGTAATGTTTTATTGTTTATATCATGGTATCATCTTCATGAATATTAAGAGTAAAGTTAAAGTTAAGTTTTAAGAGCAAAGTAAGAGTTTTTCAAGTGAAAGATAATGTAAAAGATAGCTTATATAAGGTCCTCATTAAGAGGCTCTTCGGAGCAAAATTAAGAGAAGAGGCACTTCGGTGCATAAGATAAGAGGCACTTCGGTGCAACCCAAGAGGCACTTTGGTGCATAAGAGAAGAGGCACTTATGTGCAACCCGAGGATCCTTATATAGGTCAAGATAAAAGAGAATTTAAAAAGTAATTGTATGTATTTTCATTGCTTAATGTTTAATGTTTAATGTTCAAAGTCTATTTTCAGTTTATAAGTTTTCTTTATATTATAATATGTTCAATTCCACTTACCAATTGGTTTTATGCATGGCTGGGGGCGAGATGCCCACAGATAAGGAGCAAGATTAGGAGGAAGAAGTTACATGACATGCAAGGATTAGTTCAAGGAAACTTCAAGAAGAAAGAACCTAGTGGGGTGCCATTTACCAAGATGATCCAAAGATTAGATAGAATGTATATCATGTATAGTCTTTCTAACAAAGTAGATTAATTGTATTTGATGTAGTTTTCCTATCTTGAACTATGTATGAATCAGATTTCTTTCAATGCAAAGTGTTCTATTTATTCAAATTGCAATTGAATATCATGTTTGTGACACCCCCCCTTGAATAAAGAGCTTCCGCTCAGTGATGTTTACATGTTGTAAAAAGTGGGGTGTTACACACATGGTCGAGTGGAGGTGATGTGTAGGTATAGATCTCCTTTTGGTTTTGGAGGTGATGCTTAGCCAAAGCATCGGCTATATGGGGTTTTTTTGTCTTGGAACCTTGATAATGCTTGTGTCAGGCATTCCATCGAGCATATTGTTGACAGAGATGAGCCATGGATGGAAGGCTGGGTTCTCATTCGTTAATCCTACAATCACTTTGATTGCTTTGTAGCTATCCATGAGAATGGTGATTGGTTGTGAATGATAGTTCGAGTGAATCTTTAGTGCATATTCAATAGCTCTTATTTTGACTTCAGTGACAGAATGGGTTGAATGTTCACAGTAGCAACCCCCTTCCATCTACCTGTTACATCAAGCAGAGCCATAGCTATCGCAGTTTTTTCACCTTTCATAGCCGCATCAACAACAAGAGTCTCCTGACCTTCAATGGGTTCCCAGAGGTCCTCCTGGTGTTCATTCGGTATCTTGCAACTTCCGAGATTGCTTTGCTTGGCCTTATGAATTTGCTTACAGAGATTGTAAATTTGAGTAACTTGTCTGTCAAGGTTTTTCTATTTTTTATCAAACACCATGCCATTCCTGGTCTTCCAGATTATCTAGTAGGTAGTCATAAACCATGTATCTTCTTCATTCTTCTTTTGCAGGTTCCTCATAAGCCATTGTTGTGTATTGGGCTCAACCAGATAATTAATCAAATAAATGACAAATCAATACATAAAATCAAGGAAAATATGCATGTGAGAACGACTAAAAACCCATGCATCAAACTCCCCTAAGCTTAAACGTTGCTTGTCCTTGAGCAATACTCTCTTGGATATATTTGACATTAGTCAATAGAAGTACATATCACATGAACTCTTTTCTTAATCACATCCACCAAACAATCCCTAAATCGGCCTTCAACGACCACTGAACCAATAAATGCTATAAAGTGACCAAAATTTTCCATAAAATTTGTCCACCTTTTGATCAATGAGCACTGTCAAGAAAGTAATTAATATCATAATTATTCAGGCATTTGCTTGGTGCTTTATGTGATTCCCTATTCTAAATTGATCTTTCCTAACTACCAACTAATTGGAAGTAGAACTCCTCATAAAAATGGATGAGGAGACAAATCATTCGAGTGGCCTACCAATAGAGCAATTAATTGTATGAATTGGGTGGCAATTGAAGAATCACAAGTAAATCAAACTTATTTATGCAAAAGTATGATTAACCTACATGAATGAAAATAATGTCATGCATGAATCCTAATGCATAATATCCTTTTTTCTTTCATTTTCTATCAAATGATTCATGTGTCAAGCAATCTCATCAATAAATGAGACTGACAAAAAAATCAAAGAATGCACCATGTGGATTAATTTGTCTCTTCAAGAAAGGTTAAGGCATACTTTCTCCCTCAGAAACTTTGAACAATGATGAACTTCATATTAATTTTTCTAGCCCATGTTTTTTTCTTTTCTTTTTCTTTCAACATGATTGAGTATATGCTCGGGCTTTCATTTCATGCTATTCTTTTTTTAGATGTGGAGGTATGTCCCTACACTTAAATCTTAATAAATTGAGACTAAAAGCCACATGACAAAAATAATTGAATGCTATGGAATGTATGTAATCTACATGAAATTGGTATGCAACTAAGATGGTATGAACTAAAATTGTTCATTCATACAAATGCAACTTTTACTTTTTTTTCAAATGCAAATAAAACAAGCTAACTTATCATGTCACCTATTATTCTATTCCATGCAATCAAAAGGAAATAGGTTGGAGTACTCGTTCATCTTGAGGTGGTGAGTCAAAAATGGATGAAAAATGGATGGAATCACATAACTAAGAGACAATGCCTTTCATTAGATTATGATATGTCCCTTTCTAATGACCTGTGCACCGGGTAATCTTAAGGTTTCTTTCTTAGATTTCCATTTAAGATCTCGTTAAAGGTTTGATTAGCTTAGGCTCAACAACATCTTCATTCACATTCCAAGGTTGATTTAGATGTTCATTCATATCCTACGTCATAGAGATGACTAATCCAAACACTCCCTCAAGTGGTGTTGTAGAAGGATTTTGTAATTAAGCTATAAATATGTGACCATTTTCTTACAAATACACCTATGAGTACAATCTATTCGATATAAGAAACCATGCATCTACTGCTCCACATTTACACTAGATAGATATGGATCCTATATTGCATAAACCTAAAATAAAATAAAGCAACTAAAATAAGATGAAATAAAAAACTAAGATAGATAGTTGTTCCAGCACCCCCCCTAAGCTTGAATGTGACTATGCTCTCATACTCAACATTCTCACTTAAGAGGTGGAACAACGGTACCATGCTCAGAACGGAGGAGGTGGTGGATGTGGCATGTTGGGGTCATGGGGAGGAAACATCCCTGAATAAGACAGATCTAATGGTAACATTGGTGGTGGCTACAAGGTATCCTCCAAACTACCCCTACTTCTAGTAATAGTCAAAGAATGGTTGTTGATATTGCTCCATCCATTGTAGCCGCATATGGACATTCACTTGGTTGGCCAATAGAAGACGTTCATTTTCATATATTGCCTGCTGATTCTGGCACAACCATCCTTCTATCTCCTGTACACTAGCTAGCATTGCCTGATGTTGTTGTTGTCCTGTCTGAATGTCCTACAACATCCCATACATACCTGCCATGTCATATGGGTCATGCTCATCCTGAGAAGGGGGTGGGGCATATGAGCTTGAGGCATTGTAAGTGTGCTCCCATTTGAATGAGACCGCTCTTCAGGTGATGGGGATGGTGGCCTCCACCTCCACAACCTCGACGTCATCATCATGTGGCTTCTCAGAGTCGTCATGGGATGTTTTCTCAGTTTTATTGTTGTCCTCATCATCATCGAATGACCACTGAACATGCTCGATTCCTTATAGATTGAAAACAAGTTGGGGAAGGCTACACTCTCAGTACCTTCCTCCCACTGTGCAACTCGCATACACCGTGTTATAGTGCAAGCTGAGGATACTACCTTCTAGAAGTACTGGAGATCCAACCTCTTCGAAGACACCACTAGTGTGATAGTAGACAGGTCGAGATGGAGGTACAGCGCGATACGGGTAATCAATCCCCCAAAAACAATTGGCACTTTCCCCTGCACCATGTGCCTAACCGTGACCATGTGGAGGAGAAGGAAGGACCCAAAGTTAATGGGCTCTCCTTCCAACAGTTTGTAAAGGAAGAAGAGGTCTGTCTTTTGGACCTTCCCTTGGGCTTGGGCAGAGCAGGCGAAGATGATGTTAGTGTAGAGGTGATGTAGAATCTGAGCAAAAGGATGCTCGATGTCAGTGATGGAGTTGACATGTCAACTAATGCAGAAACCTTCTGGCACCTCGGTCAACTACTCCCATGCAAGGTCTTAGTTGAAGTCAAAGGGAGGAGAGCATTCTGGGACATGAGGCGATGTGAATGAATGCTCGCAAGGTGATGGAGTGGTTGGTGTTGAAGAGGCAAAAAATGACTTTGCCTTCTCTCCATTCACCTCCTATTTGTTGCTCGGGGGTGACAAGAACCTCCAGAGAAGACAAGAACTCGTAAATGAGTTCCGGGTAAGTCGGACAGTCGTTGAAGAATGGATCATCCACCTCCATTAACTATTGGTGACATACCCAACACAGGTTGGCAGTGAAGCCCACTCGCTCAATCAGGGTGCGATCTCCGTATCTCGTTAGAAGCATCTTCCTTGTCAGAAGCTCCTCATAAACCTTCTTGATCTCAGGGTTTGGATGTAGAATGTAGGTTGGTGGAGGGACCAACTCTCCTTGATTCGTCGATGAATATGCATCCCTCATTGGTTCCATGGCGATGATGCAAGAAGGAAGATGAAGAAAATAAAGGCTCGGTGAAGAGTGGCGGCACCCAGTGCAGCTTGGCTCTGAGTTGAGGGAGGATTGGATGAGGAAAGTGTGAAGAAAATGGATGTGCCACCCCTCCTTATATAGTTGAGCTCAGGTAGAGTCGGTAGTACTAAGTTGTAAGCACAAATTTGTGGCTCGAATGTATCGATGGTTGACATTTGTTGATGACCTGAGTGCATATCTCTTGGAGTCAGTAGTACTGAATGGTGTTGTGAATTGATACTACCAACTGCTCGATGAAGATCGCATATGCTGCTAAATCGAGTGCCCATGGATTGCTGACTCATGTGTCAGTACTACTGACTTTTCAGTCGGTAGTATTGAGTTGGCTATTTTTCTATGTATTTTCAAGATTCTTTCTCAGTTTCTCAAGACTGGGGGTGCTCAAAATTCAATAGTACCTACATGGATTTGATACTACCGAGTGCTTATCAGTTAGGTGCAAGAAATCTTCAAAGACTCAGTAGTACCGATTGGTCTAGTCTGTAGTACTGAGTTTTCCTTTCTTTTATAGATATCTCCCTGACGTAAATTTGATACCACCGACTGATGGACTTGGTAGTACCGACTCTGTAGGCTCCACACACTCCAACAAATGAGTCAAGGTACCTTTTTCATGAAATAAAAGATGAAATAACAAATAGAAAGATAAAATGAACATAACAAGAAGAAACAAAGGTTGAATTGCCTCCCAACAAGCGTCATTGTTTAACGTCCTAGACTAGACGAGGCTAAGAGCAAAAATCTATTGGAGTGCAATGAGTTGCACTTCTTATATTCTTTTATCTACCTCCCCACCAAAATGATGCTTCAATCTCTGGCCATTAACAAGGAATGACCTATTCCCATCTATTATCTTCACAGCACCGTGGGGGGAAAACCTACACAATCTCAAATGGTCCACTCCATTTGGACCTCAGCTTGACCAGATGTAACTTAAGTCTAGAATTAAATAGAAGAACCTTCTGTCCTGAGAGAAACACCCTATTCAAGATGTGCCTATCATGAATCTTCTTAATTCTCTCCTTATAAATTCCAGAACTCTCATAATCATCCATCCTCAGTTCATCTAGCTCATTCAACTCTAATAATATCTTCCTGCCATCTTCATCCAGTCCAAAATTTAGCTTTTTCAACGCTCATTTTGCCTTATGCTCAAGATCCACTGGTAGATGGCATGTACGCCCATAAACCAACCTAAACGAAGTAGTTCCTATAGGTGAATTATAGGTTGTCATATATGCCCAAAGAGCATCATTCAGCACAAAACTCCAGTTTGTCCTATTAGTTGAGAGTGTCCTTTCTAAGATCTTCTTCACCTCTCTATTGGACACATCTACTTGTCCTTACGTCTATGGGTGGTAGGGAGTACCCGCTTGGTGTTTCACCCCATATTTACTCAACAAGGCTCCACATTTCCTGTTGGTGAAATGTGATCCATCATCACTAATAATCAATCGGGGGACACCAAATTTGCAGAAAATGTTATCTTTAACAAGCCGGCACACAACTTGTGCATAATTGGTGTGGGTCCACCCACTTAGATACATAGTCAACATCAAGTAATATGTAGATATTAGAATTAGACGACACAAAAGGGCCCATGAAATCAACGATGCACTGATCAAACACTTCAAATTCTTGAAATACATTTAGTGTCATTCCATGTCGTTTAGATATATTCCATGCATGTTGACATGCATTACAATGACTAACAAAATTGTGAGCATCCTTAAATAGTGTTGGCCAATAGAAGCCACTCTCTAAGACTTTGGCCGCCGTCCTAGAGCTAGCATGATGCCCCCTATGTAGGCAGAGAATGATAGTGTGATCAAATGCTCTCAACCTCACATTCAGTTACACACTTCCTCATAATTCCATCCCTACATTATTTAAGCAAAATGGGATCATTCCAGATGTAAAACCTTAATGAATGAAAAAAAATCTTTTCTTCTCTTGGTATCCCCAATCTTCAGGCATCTCCTTGCATGCTAGATAGTTGACAATGTCTGCAAACCAGAGCAAAAAGTTTTTCATCAGGGAATTCCTCAACAATATGGATATCTAAACCTTTTTCATTCACCCTTTCAAACCTAGATAAGTGATCTGCTACAACATTTTCCACCCCTACCCTATCCTTAATTTCTATGTCAAATTCATGTAATAGTAAAATACACCTAATTAATCTAGGTTTGACATCTTTCTTTTGTAACATATATTTGATGGCAGCGTGATTTGTCCACACAATCACCTTGGCCCCAACTAGGTATTGGTGAAAATTTTCAAACAGAAAAATAACCGCCAAAAGTTCCTTTTTTGTGGTTGTATAATTGAGTTGTGCATCATTCAAGGTTTTAGACACATAATATATGACTGCAGGAGCCTTATCACCGTGTTGACCCAACACAGCTCCCACTGCATAGTCTGATGCGTCGCACATCAGTTCAAAAGGTAGGCTCCAATCTGGAGCATGCACAATGGTCGCGGAGATCAGCTTCTCCTTTAGCACTTCAAAAGCAGTCAAGCATCGTTCAACAAAAGAAAATTCAGCGTCCTTTTCTAACAATTAGATAAAGGTTTATCAATTTTTGAAAAGTCTTTTATAAAATGATGATAGAACCCAGCATGTCCCAAAAAGATCCTTACTCCCTTCACTGATGTCGGAGGAGGTATCTTGGAGAAGACCTATATCTTAACTGGGTCTACTTCCATACTCTTATTGGACACCTTGTGTCCAAGCACTATGCCCTCACTTACCATCATATGACATTTCTCCCAGTTCAAGACTAAATGAGTGTCCTCACGCCTTTGTGAAACTATGTCGAGTTATACATGCAATCATTGAATGACTCCCCATATACTGAAAAATCATCCATGAACACCTCCAAGCATCGCTCTACCATGACAAAAAAGATGGCAATCATACAACGTTAGAAAGTGGTGGGTGCGTTACAAAGGCCAAACGACATATGTCAATATGCAAAAGTGCCATAAGGGCATGTGAACGTAGATTTCTCCTGATCCTTTGGCTCAATCGAAATCTAATTATAATCAGAATACCCATCACGGAAATAAAAGTGTGAATGATTGTCGAGTTGTTCCAAAATCTAATCAATGAAAGGCAAAGGAAAATGATCTTTTAAAGTGACAACATTTGAACTTCGGTAGTCTATGCATACACGCCACCCCGTTACTAACCTGGTTGAGATTAACTCACTTGCAACATTAGTTTTCACAGTGTTCCCCCCTTTCTTAGGAACTACTTGAGTTGGGCTAACCCACATAGAATCTGAAATAGCGTAAATGATACATGTTGATAGGAGCTTGACCACTTCTTTCTTCACTACCTTGGTCATGATGGGATTGAGTCACCTTTGAGGTTGAACTATCGCCTTGGCTCCCTCTTCCAGTTGGATTCCCTTTATGTCCACTATCGACCATCCAAATGTGACTTGGTGGTTCTTCAGTACAACAAGTAACTACTTCTCCTCTTCACTACTCAAGGATGATTATCTGATCACTGGGAGTTTCTCTTCTACGGCCAAGAAGACATACTTTAAATGTGGTGGCAATGGCTTCCACTCTAACTCAGGTGGGCTCAACAGAGATAGGACCAACGGCGGAGGAGGTGGTCCAAGATATTCAAAATTTCTTGCATAGTGATAGGGTACCGCCTTCAGCATCAATACACACTCTTTTAGAGAGAGACTACGTGTATTGTCATCCACTATATTCATCAAGCACGCCTCCAAAGGTAACTTTGGATATGTCTGTCGTAAGGAATCAAAAGTGGCCTCCTCTATGGTAGTCGGGTCATAATCTTCTTTGTCATACTTCGGGTAAAGCATTGCTTTGACTAAAGATATCACCTTAGTGTTTTCCATGATATCAATTGATAAATTGTCCTTTTCCACCTTAGTAATCACATGGTCCATGTCAAGGAATGGCTTCCCCAAAAATAAAGAAATATTTCCCTCCACTTGTTGAAGCATGTTGCAATGTGTTGTATCCCCCATAGATTTTGAGTGCTCAGGCATCTTGATTTCAAATCGGTTGTCCTGGATACCCATGGTCAGACGTCCTCTGCCCATCTCCATAATCATATAAGATGTGGCTTGGAATGGTCTCCCTAGTAAAAGTTCATTGCCATGATTATCATGCATTTCCATTACCATGAAATGTATAGGGAAAACAAACATGTCTACTTTCACCAGAACATCCTCACAAATGTTGTATGTCTTGACTACAGAATTGTCTACCAATTGGATAGTCATACTACTTTTACTTGACTCCTTAAGACCTAGCTTCTTAAAAGTTGACAAGGGAATAAGGTTTATGCTTGCCCCTGAATCACAAAGAGCTTCTCCAAACTTGGTCTTCCCTATGAAGCAAGTAATGTTGAAAAAACCTAGATCCTGTCTTTTTGGAGGTACCATTTCCAGAATGAAAGCACTCACCTGATCCTTTAATACTACCACATCAGCTTCAACTATCCTTCTCTTCTTGGTGATTATGTCTTTCAAGAACTTGTTGTCCGATGGTATCTGCTCAATTGCATCGATGAGTGGAATATTGACAGATAATTTCCTGAAACCATCTAAGAACTTATTTAACTGTCGGTCTACTTTTGTTGCCTTCAAGTTGTTCAGAAAAGGCACTAGGGTCATTGGTGTACTCTAGTGAGGCAGGATATAAGCTTTTGTTCTTGTTCCCTCCACCTCATCAGTCTTCTCCTCAGTTGTCTTCTCATGTGCTAACACATCTGGTTCATCTGCATCCTCTGTCATAGTTTGAGTTGTTGTTCCTGTAATGTCACATGCATATGAACTTGATGGCACATCATTCAGTAGCTCCCTACCACTAAGGAGTAGGACTACCTTGACATGTTGATTTTCAGAAGGAACATTTGTGTTTGTTGGGAACCCCTACTGGTTTGGCTGCTTTAATGTGCCCACATCTGCTGCTATTTGAGAGATCTAGGTTTCAATATTGTGGATCTGTACCACTTGGTTATGGAGTTCTCTCTGAGTTTGACCAATAAGCAATTCATTCTGGCTAACCATCTTTCCAAGCATTTCTTCAATCTGGTCAATCTTGTTGGGACCCCTATCTTGTTGATGTTGTGTTTGGCCACCAAACTATTGTGGCTTGATTTGCTGCGCCTGTGATGAGTCTTGTTGGAAATTGTTGGGATCCTTCCATGAGAACTTAGGATCTTTCCTCTACGAGTAGCCATTGTTCCTCCATTGTTGTTGTTGGCGGGCAAACTTGCATTCCTCTTCTTCTCCTTCCAAAGAAGGTCCATCATTAGCACATAACTTTTTAGCAATAAGGTCCAGCTTCTCATTTAACACAGAGATGTTCTTGGACTCCCTGACACTTTTGATGGTTGTGAGGAGCTCTCTCTCATCGCCCCATGTCTATTTCTTGGACATGTTCTTTAATATCTCATTACAATGGGAGATTTTGTTGTTGAGAAAGAAGCCTGCTCCTGCACTGTTAAACACAGTTCTCTCTCCTTTATGCAAACCATAGTAGAAGATATTTGCATGTCCTAACAAATCAATATCGTGATGGGGGACCTTCCACAACATATTTTAGAATCTCTCCCATGCTTAAGAATATTATCCATTGGGTTGTTATATGAAATTGTGGATCTTCTTTAACAAGTCATTTGTCTTTTGTGGAGGAAAGTAATGCTCGAAGAAGATGTGAATCATCTAATCCCATGTCTCGATACATTCATCATCGAGATTGTGAAACTAAGACTTTGCACTGTCTACCAAAGATGATGGGAACAGTTTTAGGTATATGACAGTTGCCAGTACTCTCTCTATATTGACCATATCTTAGTTTTCAACAAAGTTGATGATGTGTGTCATAGGGTCTTTCAAACTGCCAGCCATGAAAAGCTTGGGACTTGACTAATGAGATCAATCCTGGATTGATCTTGTAGCTACCCACATTGATGCCTTGTCTTTTAATTGGTCCTTTTTGAGTCATATATGAAGAGGCCTTGATCCTCTCCCAGATCTCCTGATGTTCTGCTCCATCGCCCATTTATGTTGATTCAGGTTCCTTAGAAGGATTAGGTCCTTCAAGAGGAGGTGTTCGTGGCGGGGATCGGTTGAATCTGTCTATAGATCTTTTGAATTTCCATTCTCTGTGAAGGAGTTCTGCTTGACTGAATCTCGATGAAGATGGCTCCCCATAATCGTGAGCTAGGGTATGCACCATGCACTAGTACCTTAAAGTAGCAAAATGATTGTCAGAACATGATATTGGTGATGGAACAATAATGATATTATAATTTAGCTTTGAGTGAAATAAAACTAAAAATAAAAAAGGGTTGGCCTAGAGTGGCCAACCACAACACTCGTAGTGTTGGATGTTGTTGTCTCCCCAACAAGATCACCAAAAACTTGACACAGATATAACATGCATGTAATACGCAAGTGTGTGTGTCAAGTAATATAGGCCTTGTGAGGCCCGAGTTGAACACATGGAAACGGATTCTAGAATACTACTAACTTTGATCTGATCAGCTAAGCCGGTAAAAATAGTTGAATTGGGTTGATTGAGTAAAAGAGAATGTAGAAATGAAACAAGATTAAAGACTAAGTAACTCATATTAAAGCAAATTCCTAAGGACTGTGGTTTCACCACGGATAACAATGCAATTAACTCTGCACACTAACATCTATTAACCCTATCCTTGGATAAAGATCTTGTAGCAAGAATTATCCGATCATGTAGTGTAGTTGACTACCTATTCTAATGTCAATCCCATTTTCATAGTAATTGGTTGATTAGTTAGGTGCTTTACGAATAATCTCTGAGTTTCTCTTCTCGTTTACGCTCCACCTTTCCCAAAAGGCACAATAAATTGGTAAATCTATGATTTTCCAACCCTTAACCTATCTTTTGAAATGATTAAGGATCTAAAAATATACCTATGGTGATCAAGCATAATAGAACAAGACAATCTCATAGATTTATATCCAGAAAATAGGGATAAAAGTGATATTAATGCATAAAAGTCAAGTACAATCCATATCCGAGCTACTCCCGGATCTTAAGGAATCAAGGGGATTATCCTCACATGGTTTCCAAGGATGAATACACAGTAGAGAAAGAGAGAAATGTGAGAAACATTAGAAAAACTAAAGTAACCCTTAGAGAATAGCTAATCCAGATGGTCCCCTTTGACATACGTGCAATCTATTGTCTTATGGCTATAGAGTCACCCACTGGAGGTGCTTGAATCATCCCAGATCTAGCCTTCGGTCATGTTCTCTCCTCTCCTCTCTCTTCGGTGTCGTGCAATCAAAAATGGCTGAGTAATTAGGTCTGGTCATACTCCCCTCAAGTCATAAGAGCCAATTAAGGTGTGAAATAACGCCAGCCATTGGATTAAAGTGTTGCCTTTGGATTGTCTGGTCGGGAAGACTCGATAGTATCGACTGAGAAGTTGATAGTACCGAGTTGTTAGGTTGAATGTGTGCTCCCGCAATGTCAGTACTACTGAATTGTCTCGATAGTACTGAGTCTTTGGGCCAATCTCACTCTGTCTCCTTGATGCCATCTTGGTAGTATTGAGTCTTTGTACTTGGTAGTACCAAGTTTCTACGAATCATTTCTTGCACCTCTCTGATGTGATATTGGTACTACCGACTTTTGATGTCGGTAGTAACGAGTATGGGCAAGTTTCTGACCTACTACTGATGTGAAGTCAATGGCACTAACTTTGGATGTCAATAGTATCAAGTCTATGAAACTGTGTTGTACCTAAAATTGCACAAGAACGTACATAAGCACTTGGGATGAACTTTGAACTATTTCAAACAGTAAAAATCACATAATTTGGTGGATTTGGATAGAACGGGCTACTAATAGCATTTCATGCATGATTAATCAAATATCTAACAAATCAATGCATAAAACCAAGGAAAATACACCTGTGAGAACGGCTAAAAACCCATGTATCACATACCAACATAAAATTATCCTTAGACCCCCAAAAAAGGGAAATTTGCATTAAGGTCCACATGTTACATGGAATTGTATAACTTGAGCAAGCAAGGTCTGGTTTGATTCAAATTTTTAAACATATCTTCATCTTTGAGTATTGTAAATCAAAGTTAATTTTCAAAACTAAGCATCCAATTAATCATGTTTATGATTTAAGGAAAGTTAGGGTCCTTGCACATTTTCATTGTGAGACTTATCAGTGATTACTCCAACATCAAAACGCATGACCAAAAAAGAAATTTGAAGACTCGAAAGACCAAAATAGATATGCACAATGTGATAAAGGCTAAATGCTCTCAGGGTAAAATCAGAAAAAGACCAAAGACAATATTCTCATTTGCACAAACTACACGATGAATAAAGATATTGAAGCATTGACGTAAGTATCCAAACTAGCAAAAGCCACTATTGTCCCAAAGTGTGCATGCTCCCACCCTCTACAGATAATGGTGAAATTAAATAGATCTGACATAGGCATTCTGTTGGCTGGAAGATCTCGAGAGCTATTCCACCATGGTTGGACCATGTTTGTAGTCAGAACCCAAGGACAGGGTCCTAAAATAGAATTAACCTAAACATGCATATTCTAATTGTTCGAAAAACACAAAGGCAAAGAGAAATGATGATAATGAATGCCAAAATAGCCAATCACATCTTTGCTTGGAGTTTAGTCACACAAGATGTAGAATAAAAGGGAAAACCAAAATGCACCTTTTTAGGGTCTAAGAAGCTATGAAGGACAGTTAATGTGACACACCGATCACAACAAATCGATATTACTCAAAACAAAGCATGGAATTACCAACTAACAAACACATTACTACAAAATAGGGTAAATTAAAACTGATCTTATATAGCCACAAAAGCAAAAACGTATTACATCTTAACCCACTGTAAAAGGTTTATCCTTCAGTAGTACAAATAAGAGTGTTGGGTCTCCTATATATAGGATTCAGGGAGTACATGGGTTAAATAGAGATAAGGGAAAAATACAATGGGCATAAGCCCAAATAATCAAATATACTAACACACCCCCTCAAGTTGGAGAGTAAATATTTGCGAAGTCCCAACTTGATGCCCATATACTTGAATAACGCAGGAGGAAGAGGTTTGGTAAGAATGTCTGTTACTTGATCACATGTCCTAATGTGAGCAGTGATGATCAGCTTGGCTTTGACCAGGTCCCACACAAAATGGCAGTCAACTTCAATGTGTTTTGTGTGCTTGTGGAAGACTATATTATTAGCTATGTGTATAGCCGCCTGGTTATCACAGTATAAATTAGATGGAGTTTGAAAAGGAATTCCAAACTCATTCAGGATGGACTGGACCCATTGTAGATCACAACATGCATGAGCCATGGCACGATATTCTGCCTCTGTGCTGGAGTGAGCTACCACAACCTATTTTTTACTCCTCCAGGAAATTGGGTGAGCATCAATCATGACACAATACTCGGAAGTGGACCTTTGGTCTTTAGAATCACCAACCCAATCTGCATCTACATATCTGGAGATGGAGATTACCTTAGACTTAGGATGTTTGTAGAGAAATCCTCATCCTCGAGCACTCGTTAGATAATGAAGAATGCATTGAACGCTGGACCAGTGGACCTAGAGTGGTGAATTCATGTGTTGGCTAACAACACTGACAACATAGGTAATATTTGGTCGAGTAATAGTTAAGTAAATTAGATTCCCAACTATACAATGATACTTCTCTGGATCAGCAAAGACTTCTCCTTCATGCATAGGTTTCATATGATAGTCCATCGAGGTAGAGACTGGTTTGGCTTCTGCCATGTTGGCCTCTTGAAGAAGGTCTAAGAAATATATAGCGTCGTTGTGACAGAATTATCCCTTGGGATGAGCGGAGGACTTTGATTCTGAGGAAGTATTGTAGAGTGCCCAAGTCTTTTGTATGGAAATGTACATGCAAAGACTTCTTGAGATGGGATATCCCCATCATATCATCATCGGTGATTACGATGTCATCAACATATACAACAACAAGAACATGGCCTTTGGAGGACTTGGAGAAGAACAAGGAGTGGTCTGTGGTTAATCTTTGAAAATGAAGTTGAGTTAGATCATCACTTAACTTATTAAACCAGGGCCTTGGAGACTGCTTGAGGCCATAGAGAGATCGTCGGAGATGATACTTTGTGATGACGCCCCCTCAGCAACAAACCCAGGCGGTTGATGCATGTAGACTTCCTTTAGGAGATCACTGTGAAGAAATGCATTCTTAATGTCAAGCAGGTAAAGAGGCCAGTCAAGGAGAGTTGTAAGGGAGATAAGGATGTGGACGGATGCAATACATGTTACGGGAGATAATGTCTCAAAGTAATCCACACTAAAGGTTTGGGTGAATCATTTGGCAACCAGACGTGCCTTAAGTCATTCAACAGAACCATCTGACTTATGATTTATAGAGAAAACCCATCGGCAACCTACAATATTTTTGCCTTTGGGTGGTGTCACAAAATCCCATGTCTTGTTTTTGTGGAGAGCCCATATTTCTTCCATCATGGCATATTTCCATCCAGGATGGTACAGGGCATCTGCTGGACATTTAGGAACATATGTTGTATCCAGGGTAGTAGAAAAAGTTGAGGCAGAAGAAGAAAGACGTGCTAAACATTAAGTGTTGGAAATGGGATACTTGATAGTGCAAGAACATATACCTTTATATAGTGCCACCGGTAGATTTAATTGGTTTGGAACTGACGATGATGAACCAGATGTAGTTGGGGACTCATCTTCCATGCACCGGTGTGGTGTTGCAGATGGTGGAGATGATGGTGGTGTCGGTGGGATGAATGGATCACATAACGAGACCATAGTATCAGTATGGTCAGTGGGGGTGAGTTGGATAAAAAGAACATTTCATCCTCATGAAAAGTGACATCCACACAGATATAGATTCTGCCAGAGTTAGGTTCAAGACATTTGTATCCTTTGTGTGAACAAGGATAACCGAGAAATACAGTTCGAATAGCTTGTGGAGAAAGTTTGTCAGCCTTGGGATCAAAATTATGAATAAAGGCGACACAACTGAAAACCCAAGGTGGTAGAGCAAATAGCATGGATTGAGGATAAATAATGGAAAAAGGAGTTCACTTCCCGAGAACAGAGGAAGGTTGACGATTAATAAGAAAGCAAGTGGTGAGGACAACATCAGACCAAAAAGACTTAGGTGAGTTGGCATGAATGAGAAGAGAGTGTGTAATGTTAGGTAAATGATGATGTTTATGCTCAGCAATGCCATTTTTTGTGGAGAGTATGCTCATGAGATTTGATGAATCATCCCTACGTCACGGCCAAAAGAAGGCGACAGCCTTTTGGGTATATTCAAGGGTGTTGTCTATTCGATGGATATTAATAAATGTTGAAAATTGAACCAAAACCAACTTGTGAAACTCGTGAATCAATATAAAGACTTCATCATGAGTGCAAAGTAAGTAAATCCATGTCATTCTAGAAAAATCATCCACAAATGTAAGAAAATATCTACAACCATTATAACTAGTACTCCTGAATGGACCACAAACATCCGTATGAACTAAGTCAAATATATGAGATGATTGTTTACAAATATGGGCCGAGAATGACACACGATGGTGTTTCCCTAGCTGACGGGCATTACACTTAATTGAAGAACAGGAAGATAAGGAATTGTCTAATAGTTTAAGCTTGTCTAAAGGTAAATGGCCATGACGTAGATGTAGTTGAAGTGGCAGGAGGCAAGAAGGGCTTGTGGTTGGCTGGAGGGTGGGGCGGAGAAGTAGTAGAGATCACCATAGCGTACTCCCTACCCAATCATCGTCAAATTCCTCCAATCCTGTAAAACAAAACTAGATGGACCAAAAGTTACAAAACATTTGAGAGAATCAACAATTTTTGCTACATACATCAAATTGTAAGGAAAGTTTGGAGCAAAGTGGACAGCAGTCAACTTGACTTTAGAAGAGATAGGAATAGTGCCACACCGAGTTACTCTTTTAACCGATCCATCCACCATGGTGATAGAGGAGTGAGGGATAAATGAATCGGACGTGGTTAAAAGATGGGGCATACCAGTCATTTGTTGAGTCACACCTGAATCCATCATCCAGTTAGAACTTGTAGCAAGCATGGACGCCCCCAAGTTACCTTCAGAAGTGGTGTATAGGTGGGAAGAAGACTTGGAAGTAGGTAAATCCCCAACTTGCCAATCTAAATAAGTAGATGTAGTAATGTTGTTGTGGAGGGGAGAATCCCCATAATATCGGGTAGCTTAAGGAAGGTGTTCATATTCCTCTTGAGATAATGAGACATGAGAAGTTTGAGAATATGCATGTGGTGAAGGATGTGCATGACCAAGTGTCGGGGAAGATGCTTGACCAATGTGGGTAGGTGCTTGAGAAATATGGGCAGGGCCTCTGCCATGTCCTCTCCCATAGTGTGTTGGATATCCATGCTTTGAGTGGTAGACATCTTCAGTGTGGCCCAGCTTGCCACAATAACTACACTTTGGGTGTTGGCCTCATCCACGACCATGATCTTTGACCACCGCAACCATTGTTGATGGATGTTCAGATTCAACAGTAGGAGAAATATGAGGGGCAAGCATTTCAGACTAGGCCAAGCATGCATATGCCTGGTCCATAGATGGAAGTATTGCACCAACTACGAGTAGTTGTCGAATAGCTGCAAAGTGAGGATGAAGTCTATTAAGGAAGAACCCAGTGAGAAGAGTTTCTCTTTCTTTAGTGACCTCTATAGAGGCCGTTGGGGAGAAAAAATTCAGTTGGTTGGACAAGGCCTTCATTGCATCATAGTACATGGATAGGGGTCGATCCCTTTGCTGTTTGGAGAAGATTTTGTCCATGGCATTGTAGATGTGCAAGTAGTTTTCCTCCTGAGTGAAGAACTACTTCATTTCATCCCACATTGTTTTAGCACACTTGTGCCACATGTACTTGACAATAATGTCAGGCTCCATGCAACTCCAAAGCCAGGAGAGAACTTGACTGTTTCTTGTAGTCCAGGCAGTGTCTGGTACGGTAGGGGCATCCTCAGTGATAAACTTGAGTTTACCCCATGATTCAAGAAATGTTTGAATAGCATTCATCCAAAGTAGAAAGTTGTCATCATTAAGTTTAACGGAGGTTATGTGTGGCATTTCATTGTAAACGATAATCATTTTAGCAACATCACCCATGATGAGGTGAGTAAAGTACCACATCTAATAGCACGGTACTAACAGAAGGAAGAGTACCAGAATTAGCACGGTACAAACAAAAAAGAAAGTAAATGTATCGGAATGTAGCATGGTACACAGAACAAAATAAAAAAATACTACCAGAATAGAAACTCGGTAGAAAGAGGAGTAGCACTACCAGAATTCGGTAGGAAAAAAAATACTATCAAAATGAAACTCGGTAGAAAGAGGAGTGGCATTACCGGAATGGATCTCGGTAGGAAAATAAAAAAGCACCACCGAATTAATGGAACGGTAGGATAATGAACACAAAATCCCAAATTTTTAAGAAAATCACTCAGCCATGTGGATTAGGGAACCACATGGAGAGGAAGAAAAAGTAAATCTTTGCCCCTTCTTTTTTTTAGTGCTCTATATACTAGCACATGGTCTTGTCTTTCTTGCTTCTTTTTTTCTTCTAATAGCACTCTTGTCTCTCTTTTTACTATAGGATGCACTCTTGATACAAAGAAAACTAATTCATGGACAACCAAAAGAGGACAACGATCAGCTTATTTTTACTTCCCTGATAAGATGATAGTTGTTTTTTTGTTTGTGTGGTAAACAAATCACATCACAGACAAGAGGAGACATCAATACGTGAGATGAAGCAATAGACTTTATAAATCACAGTCAAGTGGACATCAATTCCAGTAGGTGGAGTAGCACCCAAGTCAGATGGTGGCTGGATGGAGTAGCGCCCGACCTACCGCACAGAATGCAAATAGCAAATGAGGTAATCCCTTGTTGTAGCTGGACAATGTGCAATCTCAGATCGCCGCCGTCATGGATCCGAAGAAGAAAAAAAAAGATTGGTAAAGAGGAAGACAGGGAAGGGAAAGGAGGGAAGGAAAAGGGTAGGGGGATTAGGGTTCTGCTCTAATACCATGTAAAAGGTTTATCCTTTAGTAGTACAAATAAGAGTGATGGGTCTCCTATATATAGGAGCCAGGGAGTACATGGGCTAAATAGAGATAAGGGAAAAATACAACGAGCCTAAGCCCAAATAATCAAATATACTAACACCCACAAACTATACCACTTGTATCATATATCATGTCAAAATATGTTGCATCTGAATGTTCAGTGGCTAACTTTCCTCAAACATGTTACATATGATAACTTGTTCACATATACAAGCCATATTTGTACAACCATGGCATACTGCCAAAAACTCGTATCGATGTGAAACGTCTACAACACACACCCCAAGGACCTGAGAGTATAAGGATGACACATGGGACTCTACTAAAAAACACTAGCAACATATCCAATCTTCAACAACTACTGCTCCTCTTGCTGCTTAGCCTCAACCCCACAATCTCAACCTTGTTGTGCATGACCACCTAAAAGATGTGGAAACCCATGGGGTGAGACCAATGTACCAACGAGAGATATAACTCTCCGCTAACAACTATTATTAAAACAGATATATAATAGAGTAGAAAGATAATATGTATTAACATGACGAGTAGATTCAACTAAATAATATAAGCAAAATTGGCATCACAACTTAAGAAATTTAAGCAACTACAACTGAGCAGTAGAACATCACATACTTTTAGAAGGAATATGAAGAACATATATACAAGATAACAACTAAGAAGTGTAAGAAATAACGCAAGGGGTCATCCAATGTGAATTGTTTTGGCCCTAAGCAAATATTCTACACGACAGTTTTACGCCTTTTATTATGCCATGTTGATATGAGATATACCACTCATGCTCCAACGGACGACTTCTAAGTTGAAATTAGTGCCATACAAGATCTAGGAGAGTTGAACTCCTAGGATCTCCCACACCCCCATTCAATCCAAGTCCTCTGTAGTGACATATAAAGTCAAATTGCAAATCATCCTAGTCCACCTTGGTATATAGGCATGACACTAGTGAGATATGATTGCATCCATTCTCCTACCAGTGTATGATCGCAATCATCCTTGAAAAACATACCATTTGAGTTACGGCCTCAACCGTTCTCCTGACGCGGTATGACCATAATCATCCTACAAATATGTATTTGTGGATGCAAGGATATATCCTCAACTTGAATCCCTTCATATTAAAAAATATGTGCTCTAACTTTCCCATGGGAATTATTCATTTTACCATCCAGCAAGTACTCACACTGAAGATGGATCTATGTCTCAGGGAAACCTACATGATTAGGGTTTTTCTTGATTAATTATTTCCAATTGGGTGTCTTTTAGTGCATCAATCAAGTTACAATGTACAAAACCAACACAAATTCTACAAAGATAAAGGTAGGTTGCAATTTCAGAAAATATAAAACGAATGAGGTATAAACTTGTCACATCATCACATGATACCACTGCCATACAATGTTATCATCATTATCACACCATCTTGGGATAACCATCCCTCATCACGTCACTAGAGGATATCATCTCACATTAGGCATTAAGCGTCTACCAAGTCATAGGACCCAATTACATAGTTACTGCATAACAACATTATCTCATCATGCCTCATCAAGGCTCATTATCATTACCCTATGTCATATAGGAAATACCATATCAATCACCAGCTATGATATTCATTCATCCTACAACATAAGGGTTACACAAGTAGGAGAGAGAAAACACTTTGTTATATGTTATTCATTCAAACAAGCTAAGCAAGTACATTATATGTCCATACTAGGGTTAGGGTTCTCATAACAACCTTCAAAATCAAACCTTAGGTACAAAAATTCCCACATTCTCAGAGAAAATTAGGGTTAAGCATTATAACATATGTAGCGACCATCAATTTGCGCAAATGTAGCGACCATACATGATTCAACACATGTAGCGACCACATGGTACAACCATGTGTGGCGACCACTTCACACTCCTTGTGTTGTGACCATTAGGGTTAGACAACCATGGGTAGCAACTACAACACATGGGTCAAGGTAGTGACCAACACCAAACCATGCAATGTAGCAACCAAACTCAAGGACCATAGGTAGCGACCATCCATGCACACTATCCTACATAGAGACCGCCACCACCTCTAAGTGTAGTAACCACCTTGATTAGGGTTAGGGTTAACCTTGCGACCATAACAACTCTATACATGTAGCAACCTCAACAAGAACCAGAATAAACATAGTGACCAAGGAGTGGGAAACTCAAGGTAGAGACCAAAACATAGTGACCTCAAGCTAAACCCAGGTGTAGCGACCAACACCAAGAACAACATGTAGCGACCAAAGTGGCTTAGGGTTAGGATTATAGTGACCAAACCAGAACCCTAGCACACCATCAACATGGTCATACAACTCCAAGAAACCAAGGAAAGTATGTTGACCAAATCAAAATCTTAATATTGAGAACTCAAGTGTCATCAAGATGAAACCTCAAGAAAGTATGAGCATCAAAACCCTAGAGACGATCATCATCAAGATCAATCAGTGAAAACCATGCTAAGAAAGAGAAAACCAAATGTCAAACACATGTACACAAAACCAAAACCTCCATTTAACACATGATCACCAAACCATAAACATAGTGATAAAACCAACAATCAAAATGCATGTAAGAAACAACAACATCCACCATCACGAATGGTTCAGATTCATGTATTAGAGTAAAGAGAAAGAGAAATCTAAGCAAGAATACTTCATAATCTTAAACCTTAAAATAAGATAGCATCATCTCGCCAATTATGATCACATTTTATATATAGAACAGTAGCATGCAAGCAAGATAAGAGATGAAATAATAGTAGAGGGAAGAGTTATATAACCCCCCTTAAGATGAAGATCAAGCTCCAAAGCCACGAGTTCCAAAAGAGAGAAGGAAGCTCCAACTAGGATCAACTCAAAGGCCAACAAGGTCACCTCAAGAGAAGAAGAATACACCAAGGTTAGAGGAGCTCAAAAGTGAAAGGGTAGAAACCCTAGGCCAAAAAAGAAAAGGGAAAGAGGAGAGCTTCATCTCACTCATGTACTACTATGGTCAAACCATAGTGTCAACCTCTATGGAGAGAAGTTTCTCAATATAGCCACCATGGTGATACATAGTCTCACAGCCAAGAGAAGGAAGAAAGAGTTAGGGTTCAAAGGAAACAAGATCAAAGAAAGATAACAACTTACCAAGAAGGAAGATCACCAAGAACCACCACAAGAAAGATGATCAAGCCCTAGATCTCCACATGCAAAGGTGATCGACCACCAAAGCTCCAAGGTCAACACCTTCACTTGCCCCACCAAGATCAAGTCCAAATTCAATCAAGAGGAGAGAAAGAAGAGAGCCAAAGAGAGGGTTTAAATACTCAACGGTAGGAGATAGGTAAAGATCATGAGGTCTCAAGATATTAGAGCACCAAAAGGACACATGTCCCACAAAGCCATGGCCATGCAAGAACTCTAGACATGCATGCAATAAATGGTGATAAAAACTAGGTACAATAACGACCACTCAGGTCCACTACCTATCTTCGGTGGAAGAAAGACCAAAGCATGACATGGTAGCGACCGCTACTCATGTCCACCCAAGACAAAGGTTGAAACACTAAAGCACCAAGACACCCCTAGAGACCAAAACCAAGGACAAGCACGTAGGTCAAAACAAACCAAACAAGGTAAGGTGATTCGATAGAATCACTCCAAGAAGACACAACATCAAGGTTGATACACTCAAGAAACTCAACATGGTCGACACCACCACCCATGCAAAACCATGCAAACCCTAGATCGATACACATGATGACACATCATCATCCAAGGTCCAAAAGGACACCTTTATGCATCATTCTCTCCCTCTGATGATTCTAAGGCACAAAAGGTCCATCCAACATGTGACAAATTACAAGATAAACCTACAACATGGGTAAAATTGCAACTTAGTCCAAAACAAGCATGCATATAGCATAACTAGATCAAACATCATCTGAACTGGACCAAACTGAAAACATAAGCATGTCACATGTTATTAAGGTGCATCACATGGTTATATTGAGGTTTAATCATCTTATTAAGACAAATAAGCAAGATCAAACACTAAGCTAGGTCAGGGGTCTTACAGCTAACAAACTTCTCCCATTTCTTGGTAGTTCTTGAGAACGTAGAAAGCTCCACCAGTCTGCATAATCATTGGAGAAGGCAACTAGCTTTGTGGACAATGAGTAAGGAAAGCATTAGGAACATTTGAGGAAAAGGGATTAATTCCTAGGGTCTTCTTCATAAATGTTTTAGGATAGATTTATAGGTGTCCAAAATACTACATAGGTGAGGAGAAGGAAAGGATGTAGGAAACATGGGAAGAACAAGGGAAAGGAGGAACCATAGTTGGTGAGAACTCCTTCAGACACAAGGCCTATAAATGTTATGGTTCCTTGAGTTTGGGGTGATGAGGTGAATACCGGGGGGAAGGAAAGTCGGGATGAGGGGAGAGGAAGAAAGGAGGAGAAGAAATCACAAACTATAGCAGACAGAAAGGACATGAGTAAGAGGTAGGAGAAAGCCAAGTAGTCACGTGGTCAGAATCAGATAGTGGAGAGAGAGAGTCTGCATATAAGGATACCAACATTATAAAAATTAATACCAACATATATCAACTTAATATTTGGTACTTAAGGGTATTTAAAATGTGATGTACTTGCTAAATCATTTAAGGGATCAAACAAAGATAATCTAATACCAAATTTGGCACCTAGGATAAATTTTATATATGAAATCTGAATATGAACTTAGTTTTCATTTCTAGGAATGTTTATTAGGCTCTCTAGATTCACTTATAGAATCTCTCATTTTTTTAATTATTATGAGCTACCTAAACTAGACTAATTAACGCATAAGGAATCCCAAATTGGCATTACTTTCTTATTTTGAGACCATTTGGTGAATTGTTTAATACAAATGAGTATATTGGCATGGTTTGAGTAAAAGTTACTATAATGTATATTGAGTTACTAATTGGGTATTTAAGATCCTTTGGAGATTATCCACACATGAGAGAGGGGTAACCCATATTTCCTTAATTTCCTCACTCTCTGCAATTATCCTTATGATTATTCATTTCTAATTTCCTATAGATCATAATAACTTACTTTCCCAAATTATATTAATTGTTTCCATAATATGAAAACCAATCTTTAAAGGAAATTAAGAAAGGCAAATTCAAAATTTCTCATCACCTTTCATTTATGACGACCCCTAACCATCTATTTCACAACTTGTTACTTGAGTTTAAAATTAATATAACTAGTCTTACTTTAAGGATTAATATAAATGTTATGCATTTAGTTTTCTACTCATCTAAATCTAGGAAACTTTTAGAGCCCTTATTTAAGAGTAGAATATATTAGATAGTGAATTTGTATCCTAACTCCTTACTAAAGGTCTAGTGATCAAACTATAATAGACCACCTAGGAATGAATGTTTGGTTTAAACAATATGTCTATAAGAACATAAATGCACCCTTTTACCATCTAAGTTGGGATAAATTGATTAGAATCAATTTTAAAAGATAAGGTATAAGGAGGCCAAAACTAGGGAATACAACTAGGTTTCAATATGTTACATTGGATGCATGTGCTCATCTTTTCATTGATGATAGGCCCATCTCCTTATGTAATGAAAAAAATTCATGTGTATTGCATCTGATTTCCAACTTTGTTTCATATGACTTCTTATCATCATCCAATAATGCATTTATCATTGCATTTTTTGTTGACCGTACACCTCGTACTGTATCAATTATGTTATGTCACCTAGGTTGGTGAAAAGCTATGGAATACGAGATGGTTTCTATCTAGCAAATCATACTTGGAGTGCTGTTATAAGCTCCCTCCAACAAAGCATAATGGGTCTTCTTAGTCAAAGTTGGTCCCGATGATAATATCGATAGGTTGAAAGCAAGACTTGTGGCAAAAGACTGTAGGCGGGTTAGTGGAAAAGATTACCTGGAAACTTTCTCCCCTATCACCATGAGGACATCCATCCAACTATTCTTCTCCTTGGTTACTCACTTCTCTAGCCCGTTGTTACACCCCGATCTCACAATTTCCTCAAATCATGAGATTAGGGCGTAAGATAGGATTTATATGAAACACAAAGAACACCCTTAACTTTTTTTCTTTTCTGTTAAACCCTTGTTTCATCGCATTGAACCACATATCATCTTAACAAAGGGATCTGAACATTTCTTCTACTAATCAGACTTTAATAGTAAAGATACATGTATAAGCATTCACGATGTCTTTCACACATTATGCACATGAAACTTGTAATTAGCATACATATCAAAGAGGAACAATATTACACATTGTAATTACAACTCTCTCTCTTAACTATTACTGAGGATCTAGAGTGACAAGGACCGACTGACTCAACTAATCTCGTACTTGACTCCTGTGGCAGGTCTATGCTGATGTTCTGACCATCTTCAAGTCCACGCGATTAACCCTAAAATGTTTGAGTAGAGGGGTGAGCCTACTCGCTCAGTGAATGAGTACTTCATGGAAACAGACTAATGCACTAAAGTGATTACAGATATAATTTGAGTAAACGATATGAAATTTAACAACAATAAACACTACACTGAGCAGTTCTAAAACAATATAATTGAAATAACAAAGAATGTAAATATTGCATCCAAAGAATAACTACAAGAAGACTATACTTCTAGTCTTCCTCAACTCTTTCATTTATAAAGAACTCTGTGAACCTATATGATCATATTTTAGATTATGCCCTAAATATATGCAGTGTACTCTGCATATAAAGATCCACAACAAGTTCATGCTACGGTCCCACCGTACAAGACTTAGCGACACACCCGGGAAGTGCTAAGTCTGACTGTTGTCCTGGTCTGCGTCAGGACTCTCAGGCTCTCACGGCCTCACTGCACTCTCAAAGAGTGTACTCTAGACTCCTCCTTTAACCTAAGTACATCGGCGGAGGGTCATAGGGTTACCTTCGTGACGCTGCATGAATTGTGTTAGATAACCGTGTTTTCTTTTCTTTCCAGTGCCACCGTGACACACGCACGGATTATTGTTGAACACTGCCTTTCTGCCCTCGTGCCACCGTGACACACGCACGGATTTTTGTTGAACACGAGTCACCGACCATCTAGTCACACGCTAGTAGGTCGTTTCACCCCAAGGTGCAAACCTCACGAGGGGTTCTACGGCGTTAGGGCACCTATGTCTATACCTAATTAACAAATAAATATCATAGCTCATGTATTCAACATATACCATGTCTCAGTAACATCCCTTTCTAGGGCATATCATATTTCATCACCTGCAATTTACGAGATATATATATATATATTGAAATATAAGAAGCCCTGCAGTATGTAGATAACATTTCAGAGAGAACGAGCATATAAAGTTAAATGCACTAGAAACATACAATTCAACAATTAAGTATCACCACATTTCATATCGAGACCTTTCATGTCACCATAACATGATTCATTGAACACCCTATCCTTAGGGTTTCATTTGCATCATTCACTTGTCACATGGCTCTTATCATGATCTGATAAGATATAAGCATTCACTAAATAAAGACTGTTTCCAACAAATCATATGCAATCAATATAGACATGAAACCATGGAAATTCAACTAAATTTAGATTTTCCATATCATCACTGTGATATCATGTATCCAGAATAATATTCAATTAAGATAACCCACGAGATACATCCTAACCACTTATAGAGTTACTAGTCCTTTTCAATAAGGTTGAAACACTAGTGATGTCTCAATTAGGTTAAACCCTAATTACATCATTTGATATAGATCTGAAAAGCATTCTCACTAGGAAGTGTTGCATACGTTTTTGATATGAATCTACCATCTAAGAATCATTTAAAACAGAGAAGGAATCCATATCATATCAATTTGCAACAATCTTAAATCAAACGGACATTTCAGGATTTAGAATTCACATGCTAAGCATTTAGGGATTTGGATGTTATAATCAAATTCGTGCATTAGAATGTTTGAAGGAAGAACCCACTCACCCTAAGGTGTGAAAACACCTCACAACTGCAGCTCAACTCAGGGAATCTTGAATTCCTATCAAATCCCTAGCAAATCTCCCAATTCTTCTTCCATTCAACCCGGAAACCTTGAAAATGAGGGATTATGAAGAAAGGGTGAGAAAAGAGGGAATTTCGACATCATCTTGGATCAAATCAGAGCAAGGACGGAATCTTTACATGAGAGAGAAGATTCACCATAAAAGTCTATGCAAGGAATCCGAACTTACTTGATTTCACCCTTCCTGGAATCGCAAAACCCTAATTCAGCAATTCCCCCACTTTCTCCACTCAAGCCCTAATTCTCCCTCTCTCTCTAGGAGCTCGTTTCTCTGGAATGAATGACGAAGAATGAGAGCTGCTTGAGTGTGTGATCGTTCATATAAGTCAATTGAGCTGCTTGGGTCAATTGCATATTGACCCAACACTTAACTTTAATTATATAGGCTAAATATTCAGTTATACAAAAGTTACTGTAATTCGTTTATTTCAGAGATCAAACCTTCTCCAACAATTATGAGAATTTATCACGTTGTTTATAAGTGATCTATAGAGCTTCAGCTAAAATTTGAGATCATTTGGAGTTACCAATAATTAATTAAAAATCGAACAGTGCACTGCTATATTGCAGTCTGCAGAATATATTCGGCCGAGTTTGTCCTGCACAAACTCGACCGACACCCTTACTGTAGGGATTCAAAAGTCATCCAAAAATTATGCCAATTTAACAGAGTGTCTAAAATTGTATTTATCAAATACTGTTAAAATTTGAGATCAATTGGATATACCAATAAAAAGATAAAATTCAATTACCACACTGCTGTAAAATTCTGGAAATGTGATCGGTCGAGTTTGAAACTCGGCCGACAAACAGGTCAGAGCATTCTTCAAAAATTCTGATATTTTCCAATGTTGTTCACATTTTATATATATAAATCATATCCAAATTTGAAGTAAATCAGAGTTACACATAAAATACTAAAAATTATTTAGTGAGACATTCTACTTATCAAATTCTGTATTCATGTATCATCAAAACCCTATTTGGGCCGATTAGGGTTTATGCTTCTCAAACCCTAATTCTCAGGACCAAAGAACATTTAAACTTATTATCATAGTTAAAACATCCTAATTGTGTTATCATCATTAATTAGATTTCAAGAATGATTATTCTAACTAATCTTTGCAATGGTCTTGGTAAACCCTAGTTTACCAATTAAGCTCAGATGGGGTCGTAACAACTCTCCCCCCCCTTAGAATGTTTCGTCCTCGAAACATAAACCTACAAGAAAGATACATTCAAGGTTATTCTAAGCTTCTAAAGCCTTCCATGTCATTATACTCTTGTATTTCATACCTGAATGTAGTTTTCAACATTAGGTCTTTTAATTCTTTACTAAATCACAACATATTTCAAATAGTTCTCAATGATATCAAGCAAATTCTTTATGTCACAGTCAAACATAGAATGCAAAGATAAATCACCACGCTTTCACTGCGCAACTCTGATACTCTGATACAACTATCTCAACTTACGCTGTTCAGAGAGTTCTATTGTTCGGTATCACCTTTAAGTGACAAAAGCAAGTTCACCATGCTGTTTTAAACTTTAATCAAGTGCTATTCAAATAGCAAAACAGTCTTGAATTAAAAGACTAAATTCAACAATAAATTGCACAATACTACTCTTAGCATCCCCATTGGGTCATGGATGCATGAGGTGAAGCATTACCACCTCATTCCATACTATCCTGTTTCGATCCTGGGACCTGTGGGTTATGGGTCCACACACAATACAAAGTGTAACCATCGTATTATATCATTTTAAGGTTTCAACAACAGTAATAAGGTAATCCACAATTGTATCAGTCATTCAAGCATTAATCATACTCAATTACCATCACTCAGTTATATTAGAGATAGGTATAACAAGCTACACCTCATTAGGGTTACTTGTTCAAACAATCTAATTATCATCCCTTTCTATTAATATGAGTGAATAGATATAACTACCTTATTCAGGATATCCCTCCATGTGTTCTGACATCATCCAAACCGTATCACCATATCACAAATACACAATAGTAAGATGCATATCAGGTATGAATTACTACAACTATCATACGCCTTTAATTTAACATATAGCTTGCACACATACACTGAAATCACATGTAGAACCAACTTTCATACTCTAATATGCCTTCAACAAATCATACATGCAAGAACAAATTTACATATTACACAAAGCTAGTGTTTTCCCATATCTCTCTGCTCATTCATTACTTCTTTACTTTTTGCTACCTATCCTTTTCATATGATTATATATAATAAACATCATTAACATTGAAGCATTTAAGATAGGAATAAATTATTCATCATTCTTGCTATCACGCAAGAACTTATTTCTTATCACACTTCATCATATTGTATGTCACTATTAAATTCACTAGATGACCCCACCAAGGTAGTTATGCACCATATATGATTCATTTTCTCTTATCATTTCATTCCCGCCTTGCTCTTATTAAGGAATATATGAAAGGGAAGATGATTTTAAGACTTGGAATACTTGTATTCAAACATTCCCTTAATACATTCTCATATGTAGATTTACTTAGTTATCAACAGAGATATTTGATTAATTAGCACTTGCTTGAATCTCACAACCTCTTTATTTTATAACTGCTCCATCATATTTCAAATCCTCTCTTATGTTTCATAGTCCTCTCACCATATACTACTCTTTAACCAGTCATTTTTATCTTCTAAATTTTTCTCTTATGACCATGTTGCTTATTCATATGCATGGTCATGTATACCATGTTGCACATATTTCCACCTTTATCTTTATACTATTGAGAAGTTAACATTCTAAATTAATAGTCCTTCTATTAGTTTTTACTCATGTTGAATACATTACATATTCTTCATTTTTAAATCAAGTGGATCATGCATGGGTCAAACAAGGTTTCTCTTTCAATCAAGTTTTTCTCTCCTGAATATAGTCAACCTTTGTATGACTTATTCATTCGTTAAACTACACCTATGTTCTTTGCTTAGAAACTAGTTTGTTGTTCTAGTCTTATGAATTATATGATCATATGATCCTCTTTACTTTTATGGACCTATTGAAAGCTCAACTCTATTCTTCTACTTAGCCTTTTCTTTAGAGTTCATAAAAGCATTGTACTCTATTATATGATTCATTCTTCATGATTGATTCTTGTTATCTAGAACCATACATATATACATTTCACATATCTTTTCTATATTTCATATGTATAGCTCATATAATATTAATCAATAAACTGATTATGAGCTTCATATCATGTTCTATTATTCCCAATTAAGGGTTTCACATTTGAGACCCCAAAGTTAAACCTCAGACATCAGTTTCAACTAATTCTTAGTTGTTCTGATCTTGCCCATATGTTTCAACATCTTACTGTATGTACATTCTTACTCTGAGGTGGGTCTAATTATTCCAATTATATTCTTATTATGCTATTGATAGGATTCATTAGATCCTAATAACGCATCCTGCCAACCGGACCAGGCCAAACCTGAAGTCCTGAAGCCAAGAACTACAAGAATTACATTCTTCCTGAACTGCCACTCACGGCTCAGAAACTCGGCCGATCACTCTGGAACTCGGCCGATCACCTTCCAGGTTCTGAAACTCAGCCGACCAACTTCGGCCGATCAGCAGGAAACTCGGCCGATCCTCTGGGGAACTCGGCCGATCGAAACACTACTTGTTTACCTACAAAGAAACTCGGCCGATTCAAGACCAAACTCGGCCGACCAAAACGCTGTTTGAAATCCTAAACAAGGAACTCGGCCGACCAAAACACAAACTCGGCCGAACCGCGCACAGACTGAAAACCTAAACAGACCTGCTGATGTCAATTTCACTCGAATCAGCGGCAAAACCATAGAAACAAAAGCTCATTCAAAGGTCAATTCTAGTCTACTTGTTACAAAGAATGAAATCAATAAATGCTACAATTGCATAGTATACAACAGATATTAAAGACCCATATTTCAAGGTATTGAATATTTCAATTCAAACATATAAGAGCATTTCTATACATTTCCAACAAAACAACATTATGAAATGTAAGTTCTATCTCCTTTTACATTTATGCTCTTAATTCTTGTTTCTTTTCTCGTTTTCTAACCCTAACATTTCTAGGGTTCCTCTCTAGCCCATTCTTCCACTGTATACCTGGCCAGGGTATACGTGAGAGAATAGACAGAGTAGCTTGTACTGGCTGATCCAAGTACTCAGATATCGGGCCAGGATATCCAAATACTCAAATCCCCAAAGCTAACATCAAACATCTCCTATCTGCCACACTTAGGACTCTAACTTACTAACTTAATGGTCCTTGACAACTCACCCTAAGCTCTGATACCAAGCTGTTACACCCCGATCTCACAATTTCCTCAAATCATGAGATTAGGGCGTAAGATAGGATTTATATGAAACACAAAGAACACCCTTAACTTTTTTTCTTTTCTGTTAAACCCTTGTTTCATCGCATTGAACCACATATCATCTTAACAAAGGGATCTGAACATTTCTTCTACTAATCAGACTTTAATAGTAAAGATACATGTATAAGCATTCACGATGTCTTTCACACATTATGCACATGAAACTTGTAATTAGCATACATATCAAAGAGGAACAATATTACACATTGTAATTACAACTCTCTCTCTTAACTCTTACTGAGGATCTAGAGTGACAAGGACCGACTGACTCAACTAATCTCGTACTTGACTCCTGTGGCAGGTCTATGCTGATGTTCTGACCATCTTCAAGTCCACGCGATTAACCCTAAAATGTTTGAGTAGAGGGGTGAGCCTACTCGCTCAGTGAATGAGTACTTCATGGAAACAGACTAATGCACTAAAGTGATTACAGATATAATTTGAGTAAACGATATGAAATTTAACAACAATAAACACTACACTGAGCAGTTCTAAAACAATATAATTGAAATAACAAAGAATGTAAATATTGCATCCAAAGAATAACTACAAGAAGACTATACTTCTAGTCTTCCTCAACTCTTTCATTTATAAAGAACTCTGTGAAGCTATATGATCATATTTTAGATTATGCCCTAAATATATGCAGTGTACTCTGCATATAAAGATCCGCAACAAGTTCATGCTACGGTCCCACCGTACAAGACTTAGCGACACACCCGGGAAGTGCTAAGTCTGACTGCTGTCCTGGTCTACGTCAGGACTCTCAGGCTCTCACGGCCTCACTGCACTCTCAAAGAGTGTACTCTAGACTCCTCCTTTAACCTAAGTACATCGGCGGAGGGTCACAGGGTTACCTTCGTGACGCTGCACGAATTGTGTTAGATAACCGTGTTTTCTTTTCTTTCCAGTGCCACCGTGACACACGCACGGATTATTGTTGAACACTGCCTTTCTGCCCTCGTGCCACCGTGACACACGCACGGATTTTTGTTGAACACGAGTCACCGACCATCTAGTCACACGCTAGTAGGTCGTTTCACCCCAAGGTGCAGACCTCACGAGGGGTTCTACGGCGTTAGGGCACCTATGTCTATACCTAATTAACAAATAAATATCATAGCTCATGTATTCAACATATACCATGTCTCAGTAACATCCCTTTCTAGGGCATATCATATTTCATCACCTGCAATTTACGAGATATATATATATATTGAAATATAAGAAGCCCTGCAGTATGTAGATAACATTTCAGAGAGAACGAGCATATAAAGTTAAATGCACTAGAAACATACAATTCAACAATTAAGTATCACCACATTTCATATCGAGACCTTTCATGTCACCATAACATGATTCATTGAACACCCTATCCTTAGGGTTTCATTTGCATCATTCACTTGTCACATGGCTCTTATCATGATCTGATAAGATATAAGCATTCACTAAATAAAGACTGTTTCCAACAAATCATATGCAATCAATATAGACATGAAACCATGGAAATTCAACTAAATTTAGATTTTCCATATCATCACTGTGATATCATGTATCCAGAATAAGATTCAATTAAGATAACCCACGAGATACATCCTAACCACTTATAGAGTTACTAGTCCTTTTCAATAAGGTTGAAACACTAGTGATGTCTCAATTAGGTTAAACCCTAATTACATCATTTGATATAGATCTGAAAAGCATTCTCACTAGGAAGTGTTGCATACATTTTTGATATGAATCTACCATCTAAGAATCATTTGAAACAGAGAAGGAATCCATATCATATCAATTTGCAACAATCTTAAATCAAACGGACATTTCAGGATTTAGAATTCACATGCTAAGCATTTAGGGATTTGGATGTTATAATCAAATTCGTGCATTAGAATGTTTGAAGGAAGAACCCACTCACCCTAAGGTGTGAAAACACCTCACAACTGCAGCTCAACTCAGGGAATCTTGAATTCCTATCAAATCCCTAGCAAATCTCCCAATTCTTCTTCCATTCAACCCGGAAACCTTGAAAATGAGGGATTATGAAGAAAGGGTGAGAAAAGAGGGAATTTCGACATCATCTTGGATCAAATCAGACCAAGGACGGAATCTTGACATGAGAGAGAAGATTCACCATAAAAGTCTATGCAAGGAATCCGAACTTACTTGATTTCACCCTTCCTGGAATCGCAAAACCCTAATTCAGCAATTCCCCCACTTTCTCCACTCAAGCCCTAATTCTCCCTCTCTCTCTAGGAGCTCGTTTCTCTGGAATGAATGACGAAGAATGAGAGCTTCTTGAGTGTGTGATCGTTCATATAAGTCAATTGAGCTGCTTGGGTCAATTGCATATTGACCCAACACTTAACTTTAATTATATAGGCTAAATATTCAGTTATACAAAAGTTACTGTAATTCGTTTATTTCAGAGATCAAACCTTCTCCAACAATTATGAGAATTTATCACGTTGTTTATAAGTGATCTATAGAGCTTCAGATAAAATTTGAGATCATTTGGAGTTACCAATAATTAATTAAAAATCGAACAGTGCACTGCTATATTGCAGTCTGCAGAATATATTCGGCCGAGTTTGTCCTGCACAAACTCGACCGACACCCTTACTGTAGGGATTCAAAAGTCATCCAAAAATTATGCCAATTTAACAGAGTGTCTGAAATTGTATTTATAAAATACTGTTAAAATTTGAGATCAATTGGATATACCAATAAAAAGATAAAATTCAATTACCACACTGCTGTAAAATTCTGTAAATGTGATCGGTCGAGTTTGAAACTCGGCCGACAAACAGGTCAGAGAATTCTTCAAAAATTCTGATATTTTCCAATGTTGTTCACATTTTATATATATAAATCATATCCAAATTTTAAGTAAATCAGAGTTACACATAAAATAATAAAAATCATTTAGTGAGACATTCTACTTATCAAATTCTGTATTCATGTATCATCAAAACCCTATTTGGGCCGATTAGGGTTTATGCTTCTCAAACCCTAATTCTCAGGACCAAAGAACATTTAAACTTATTATCATAGTTAAAACATCATAATTGTGTTATCATCATTAATTAGATTTCAAGAATGATTATTCTAACTAATCTTTGCAATGGTCTAGGTAAACCCTAGTTTACCAATTAAGCTCAGATGGGGTCGTAACACCCGTGCATCAACTCGACATTAGAAAAACTTTACTTCATGGTGATCTTTTAAAAGATATTTATATGGAGAAACCACATGGGTTCGTTGCTTAGGGGGATTTTCATCTAGTTTTTATCTTTATAAAACTCTCTATGGCCTAAGAAGTGATCCTAAGCAAGGTTAGGGAAGTTTAACTAGTTTGTCCATGAGTTTGGGCTACGGTGATCAAGCCATGATCACTCTCCTTTTCAAAGCAATTGGAATGTTGGGATCAAAACATGTAGATTCATGATGGATTCAAACATCAAGATATATAAAGAACATTTGAGAGGTTCTTGCAAATCCATGGCAACATAGGAGGCTGGTTGGGAACTGAACTATCTCATAGTTTCTCAACCATACATTTTTTTCCTACTAGTACGGCTAGCCAATTTGTGGAAAAACCACATTCAGCTCACTGGGATATAATCATTAAAGTTTGTTTTGCTATCTTAAAAGAACTTCATGAAATTGGAATTATCTATCTTTGTCACGACATGTAAAGGTGCATGTATTCTTAGCTATAGATTAGTCATGCTCTACCATCAAACAATGATCTATTACCGGTTGTTGTGATATTGTATGAGATAATATTGTCTCTTAGAAATTAACAAGCAAAATGTCATTGTCTGTTCCTTTTTTGAGTTATAATAGTGGGATATGGCCCATGTCAGCAATGAGATACTATGGATATGAAGTTCATGGAAGATCTGTGATTCAATTAGATAGAAGAAATGGACTTGTAGTGTGACAATCACACAATAGTTCATATAGCTTCCAACTCTATCTTTCACGACAGAACTACACATAAAAGTTTACTGTCACTTTGTTTGAGAAAATATGCAAGACAAGTTGATCAAACTCACTGCACTACAATGATAGGATAGACTTTCAAGTTTATTAATCAAATCGTAAATGGACGTTGAGTCAAATTCATGAGTAACAACCTTGGTGCCTATGAAATATGTGCACCAACCTCTAGGGGGGTGTTAGATAACTATGTCCATAATATTTTTATTCTTTCAAATATTATAATACAAAGCACATTAATATTCCATCTCTTTCTTGATCACAATTTTATATAAAAAAGTTATACTTCAATTATATTGTAGATTTATAAAAAAGAAGTTATAATATTCAAAGTGATTATAACAACTATCGAGCTTTAAACCACAAAAGGAGTGAGAGACCAATAAAATTATCCAAAAGGAGTGATGGCTCCCAAATATGTTACATAAAGTAAATTGGATAACTTCTATACTAAATTGAAATTCAATATCATCAATTTAGCCCTATCTAGTAAATAATTGACATTTAGGGTTTAAAATGAAATTTACCCAATCCATGTTCTTTTTATGGCCTCAAAATTTTACCATGAGTTGGTTTTGATAATGTAATTAATTACTAAAATTTGTATCCTCAAGTTCATTTTAAGTAATCATGTTTAATTAATTAAATGTCTATCCTAAAAGGTGAGATAAAATAAGTTAGTTTGGTCAAATTAAGAAAGTGCCTATGTTTTTAGATTCCTTGTACTAAAATTTGGTAGCATGCAAATTTTGATTTGTTTTAAAGAACCCTAACTGCACCAAGTGATTAGGAAAAGAACTAATATAGTTTTAATCTTAATATTAACATTATTGGACCGATTTTATAAAGTTGCTCAATTTTATGTTGTCATACGAGTCTTTAAATCTCAGTCCAAGTCGGACTTAGACCCGAAAGCATCCATGAGCAGAGGGACTCCCTCCTTCTCTCAACTCCTCGATCTAATAAGGGACACAGTATCCTGGTGCAACTAGGTTCCTGCTGTTTCATTTTTCTCGATGTCATGTAAAACTAGGGCTAGATTCAAAATCTGTGAAGCTTCTCGAATTGGAAGGTCCCAAATACGATAGGGGTTTTTGCCATATAACTCATAGTCGAAAAGGACCCCCTTCTCGCTCCCCTGTTTCCCATCGTGGCTAGGAATCTAGCCCCTTAGAGCAACCATCTATATATACAAGGCTTCAAAATGTTCCTCAGAGAGCATGTAACAGAATTCCATCACCCCCTTGCCATCTCGTTCGCTTGCGACAGCCTTGCCTACTCGACTTTACTCCTACTTCCTTCGAGGTTCTGCATCAACAACTAAGACACCCTAGGGGATCATCGATGCTGCAGTTTAGTTCGAAGGACCCTTCACTAGTTGCTTGAATCTTCAATTCATCCTAAATCAAGGTATTCCCTTGTTTCCCCTTTTTGATGTGGCTTGCGTTGACCATCAATTTTCAAACACCACGCCACTAGTCGCCCCAAATTTTTTTACCTTTAGTTTCGATTCTGGATAACAAAGCCATGGGTACGCACCATTTTCCATGCAATTTGTTTCTTGCCAACTTTGTCGTGCTTACAAATCGACAACCATGGCGGGAGTATGTGTTTAAGCTTCCTACCACCTATCAGCTATCACATGGGCTCGTTGTCTTCAGTTGGTGATGGGGAGCCTGCCCCTGATCTCAATTTCACGTGGGGTAGTTCCTGGTTTGAGTTGTAGCCTAGGTCTAGCCTCCTTATCTTGCTCGTCTGGAGGACATCGCGTGCTTATGTGAAAGGAAGATGATCCCCAGTGGATTTACTGATTTTCCCCTGATCTGATTTCAACTTGTCACACTTTGTCATGGGTAAAATTGTCCTTGTACAATGGTTTCAATTTTGAAATCGCAGGTCTCCTTCTGGATGAGCCTAGGCCAAGTGGCCAGCTCCAGTTGGGCCAGGACAGAATGCACTAGACCATTGGGGTTTTTGGATAATCTGACATGCCTTTTGTGTGCTTGGTTATTGGCCAAATCTTCAAAATTTCATATCTACTTATTCTAATTTTTCATAAAAATATTCATCTGAAAGGGTTTTTCGAGATCTAGACAATGAATTAAGTTTCAAAACTTATTTTTGACTCCATTTTCTCCCGATCATTAAAGAATTCTAAAACCCTAGAAATTAGTTTGAATAATAATTACTAATGAGTGATAATTGTTATAATAGAATAATTAGGGTTTCTTTACCCAATGAACGAGATTAGGGTTTCCTAAACCTAAGTAGAGCATCTAAGTCGTCTCTAAGAGAGAGTTAAGTGGTCCATGCACTTTGAACATAATTACTAGTTGATTTTAATTATATGTGTACATTGAATGTTATGAATGTATTATTTACTATTTCAATTGTTAAAAGTCAATGAATTTATAAGAAATTGAAATTCATGCTTTGTTGTCAATATTTATTCTATCATCTTTCATGAACATTAAGAGTAACGACAAGATTAATATTTAAGGGATATTTAAGAGTTATAAGAGAAAGATAATGATTAAAAGATAACTTATATAAGGTCCTCGCTAAGAGACATATCATTGCATAAGAGAAGAGTCACTTAGGTGCAACCCAAAAGGCGCTTAGGTACACTTCAAGAGGTACTTCGATGCATAAGAGAAGAGGCACTTCAGTGCAAAACCCGAGGTTTCTTATATAAGTCAAGATAAAAGAAGTAATTTGAAAGCAATTGTATCCCTTTTCAATGTTTAACGTTCAAAGTATATTTTCCAGTTTACATGTTTCTTAAAGTTATAATATGATTAATTCCACTTACCAATTTGTGTGATGCATGGATAGGGGCGCGATCCCCACAAGAAAGGAGAAACATCAAGGATAAAGTTATCTAAGGACCAATTGAAGGAGGAGTGCAATGACATCTAAGACCAAACCTGGTGGGGTGCCAAGTATCAGTAGAATAGACCTTCCTTTATGTTTATGAGACATGTGTTTTAGTTTTAGTGTGAGTTTTATAAGAAAGTGTGGGATATTTAAGACTAGCCATGTTTAGTTTTGTTTATGTTTGAGTTATGTTGAGGACTTAAGAGAATTGTTATTTTATCCTATGTTGGATTATATATGAACTTTATTTTATGCAACGATAATCATTTTTGTGACATCCCAATGAGATATATGCTTCCGCTTAGTGTTGTGCATGTTTTAGAAATTGGGGTGTTATAATATGGCATCAGAGCTAAAAAATATAGTTGGCCACCATGCTTTTCTCAAAATCTCATATAGCTTATGTCCTCTTTCACAGATGGCACCTAAGAAGAAAGGTGAGATGCCCATGGGTGGGGATGAAGATGATTCCACAACATAGGAGAGAACCATCCATCTCCGTGTAAAGAAACCCCCATGGTGCCCTTTGATGTCTTGGTTAGGGCCCTTGCCACTGTTTTTGGAAGAGGAGAGGACCAATTAGGCAACCCTAGGGTAAACCGTGAGCTTTTTCTAGTTGACTTCTTGAAGATCAAGTCAGATTCTTTTGCTGGAGAGAAAGAGATGGATGTGGCAGACTAAGCTGGAAGCTGGTTGCAGAACATGGAGCATTGTTTTCGTGTCCTAGGTTGCCCTAACCCATCCAGGATTCGTTTTGGGACTCAAATGCTCAAAGATGTTGCTAGGACTTAGTAGGAGAACTTGCTAGGATCCCATGAAGTTGATGCTCCTTCACTCACATGGGAGGAATTCACAAAAGCCTTTAAAGACCATTACACATCTGAAGCTATGGTTGAGAAGAAAGAAGAGGAGTTTCACAAACTACGCTAACATGGTGATATGACTGTCACACCATACACCATGAAATTTAGGATCTTGCAGAAATGTGGATATGATTATGATGAACGACTCAAGATGAAGAAGTTCATTAGGGGTCTCAAGCAAGACCTTAGTTTTGCATTGTTTGGACAAGGACACCGCACCCTACAAGGTGCGCTAGATGCAGCCCTGGAACTAGAAGACCACCCATGAAGAGCATGGAAGAAGGACAACCACTCCCATAACAACAACCACAATAATGATAAGAAGAGGAAGGCTCCAGCTGAGGTTGTTGCAAATCAACATGTAAAGACCCAATGTGGCAAGTTCTCCAAGTATCATCTAGGAGAATGCATGTTTGGAACTGGAGTGTGCTATGCATGTGGTGAAACATGCCACATTAGACCAAACTGCCCCAAGTTTCAAAAGAAAGAGCTCAAAGTCAATGAAGCACCTAGAGAGAAGCGACATGCTAGAATATTCACCATGTTGGATGATGATGAAGATGATAAGAAGGAACAAGGTATGGTTTAAGTGATTAAATCTCTTTAAGGTTATAGTTGTATGAATGAACATGTGTAGAATTATAAGTTAAACTTGTCATGATAAGGAAAACCCTAAGGTGGGTAGTACCCTAAAAAATCCGAGGATGAAATTTTTATAAGGTGGGTAGAATTGTAACACCCTAAAATTTTGAACCTTATAAATGACCTTAATTTGAAACCCTAATTTGTTTTGTTCCTATATTAATGTTTAGTGCATATACTAATGTGATTATGGCTCCCAAATATGTTACATAAAGTAAATTGGATAACTTTTACACTAAACTAAAATTCAATATCATCAGTTTAGCCATGTCTATTAAGTAATTGACATTTAGGATTTAATATGAAATTTGCCCAATTAGTGTTCTTTTTATGGCCTCAAAATTTTACCATGAGTTGGTTTTGATAATGTAATGAATTACCCAAATTTGTATCCTCAAATTCGTCTTAAGTAATCCTATTTAATTAATTAAATGTTTATCAAAGTGAGAAAAATTAAGTTAGATTGGTCAAATAAGGAAAGTACTTATGTTTTTGGATTCGTTGTGCTAAATTTTGGTAGCATGCAAATTTTCATTTGTTTTGAAGAACCCTAATTGCACTAAATGATTAAGAAAAGAACTAATACAACTTTAATCTTAATATTACTATTATTGGACTCATTTTATAAAGTTGCTCGATTTTATGTTGTCACGTGGGTTTTTGAATCTCAGTTCAGGTCGGACTCAGACCCGGAGGCATCCGCGAGTAGAGGGACTCCCTCCTTAGCCTGACTCCTTGATCTGATAAGGGACACAATGTCTCGTTGCAACTAGGTTCCCTCTCTTTGGCTCTCCTCGATGTTGCGCAGAACTGGGGCCATATTCGCAATCTGTAAAGTTTCACAGATTAGAAGGTCCCAAATACGATAGGGCTTCTTGCCCTAGAACTCCCAGTCAACAAGGACCCCCTTCTTTCTCCCCTATTTCCTATCACGACTAGGAATCTAGCCACCTTAGGGCAACCATTTATATATACGAGGCTTCAAAAATGTTCCCCAGAGAGCATGTAACAGACTTCCAACATCCTTTTGTTATGTTGTTCGCTCGCAACGGCCTTCCCTACTCGACTTTGCTCCTGCTTCCTCCGAGGGTATGCAACAACAACCAAGATGCCCTGGGGGATCCTGACGTTGCAATTTAGTTAGAAGGACCCTTCACTAGTTGCTCAAGTCTTCAATTTGTCCTAAATTGAGGTATTCCCTTGTTTCCTCCTTTTTGTTGTGGCTTGCGTCGACCAACAATTCTCAACCACCACGCCACTAGTAGCCCTAAAGTTTCTACCTTTAGTTTTGGTTCTGGATAACAAAGCCATGGGTACTCACCATTTTTCGTGCAATTTGTTTCTTACCGATTTTGTTGTGCTTACAGATCGACAACCATGGTGGGAGTAGGTTTTTAAGCTTCCTTCCACCTCACAACTATCTCCTAGGCTCGCTATCTTTGATTGACGATGGGGAGCCTACCCCTGATCTCAGTTTCACATGGGGTAGTTCCTGGTTTGAGTTGGAGCCGGGGTCTAGC
Organism: Alisma plantago-aquatica; assembly: GCA_963693085.1. Classification (NCBI taxonomy): domain Eukaryota; kingdom Viridiplantae; phylum Streptophyta; class Magnoliopsida; order Alismatales; family Alismataceae; genus Alisma; species Alisma plantago-aquatica. The sequence goes on along the minus strand of OY856409.1, from coordinate 1,862,800,964 downwards.
TGCCTTGTCTCGCTCATTTGGAGGACATCACATGCTTATGTGCAATGAATATGATCCCCAATGGAGTTATTGGTTTGCCCCTGATCTAATTTCAACGTGTCACGCTTTTTCATGGGTAAAACTGTCCTTGTATAGTGGTTTTGATTTTTCAATCACAAGTCTCCTTGTAGATGAGCCTAGGCCAAGTGGCCAGCTCCGATTGGGCCACGGTAGAGCGTGCCAGACCAGTGGGGTTTTTAGATAATATGACATGGCTTTTTGGGTGCTTGGGGATTGGCCAAATCTTTGAAAATTCATATCTACTTGTTCTGATATCAGAAATTTTCATAAAAGTATTTGTTGGAAAGATTTTTTTTAGTTGTAGAACCAGTACCTGAACATCCCCAGCTTGATCAGGCTACACTAGAAAACCCAGCTTTCCATGCTCTATTTGGGTAGTTTATGGCGACTATGACACATATGGCAGATAGGATGCCACCACCTGCACCTAGGGCAGGAGCTCACAACGAAGGACATGGAGTTGGCAAGACTTTTGAACGGCTTCGACGGGTAGGAGCCACTGAATATGCTGGTACAGCTGATCTAGAAGATGCAGACTTGTGGCTGACTGAGCTGGAAAAGGCCTTCAAAATCCTTAATATTCCCGAAGCTGAGAAGGTTAGGCATGCGGTGTACCTGTTGAAGGGGAGTGTTGGTCATTGGTGGGCCATAGAAGAAGGCAAAAGGCCAGGTGTTGAAGTCGGATGGGAAGAGTTCTGATGAGAGTTTGTTAGTAGATATTTTCCTATGACTTACCTAGATGAGAAAATCTCTTAGTTTGAGTGGATAAGGCAAGGACCAATGAACATTAGTGAGTATGAAGCTAAGTTCATGGAGCTTTTGGGGTTATGTCCGCACACGGCTGCTACAGATGAGGAGAGGATTCAGCGTTTTGAGAAGGGTTTGAATGTTGAATTAACCACACTAGTATCTGCTCTAGAGAATAGAGAGAGGTTTTCCACCTTTGTGGAGTTACTTAGGCTGATAAAAAGGTCCATGATTGAGAAGCGTCAGGCCCACAGTAAGAAGGTGTATACACAGTTCCAAGGACAGAGGTTCGAAAGCTTTAAGAAACCAAGGTTTTCTGCACCAACAACACCACTAAGGTTTAATACTCACACACATTGGACATCCAGCAAGGGTATAGGATGTAGTTTACCACCATAAGGAGCCCACAACTCAGCATCTATGTCAGTAACAGGACCATCCAAACCACAGTGGGAGAACAAGGTCTGATATAAATGTGGGAAGAAGGGACATGTGATGAAAGATTGTCTAGTTAGAGACATGAGTGTAACCTAACCACCGAGGCAGAGTCAACAAGGCTCTCAGAAGCAACAGTTTAGCAGTGGCACTCGAGGACGTGGACATGCGTCCCAAGCTGGCTCATCTACATCCAACAACAGGGCAAGTGGTCGACAACCAGCAACGACAAGATTCTATGCTATGAATCAGCCAGAAGCAGTGGTTAATCCACAAGTCATGACATGTCAGATGGAATTATTTCATTCTGATATGTCTTCATCATTCTTTGTACCTATTTTAATTGATCCGGGTGCTACGCATTCCTTTATCACTCGAGAAGTGATTCATGACTGCAATATGACTGTCAGACATAGAGCAGATAATTTGTTATTAGAAACTCCATTACTTGGATCTGTAGTGTTGTGGGAGGTATGTTCTCCCTGTGTTCTTTCTTTTTTAGAACATAGCATTCAGGTGGATCTTATACCACTTGAGATGCATGGGTTTGACATAATTCTTGGGATGGACACTCTAGAAAAGTATAAGGTTGTCTTGGATTGTGGTTCCAAGCAGGCTATGTTCACAGACAATGGTAATATATGGATATTTCAGGGGGACAGAAAGATTCTTCCAACCTGTCTAGTGTCGGCTATGGTAGCTGAAAAGTTGATGAGACAAGGATGATTTGCATTCTTCGCACATGTGGTAGATACCAGAATAGAGAGTTCTAATCTTTTTGAAGTTCCGGTTGTTACGGAGTTTGAGTATGTGTTTCCTGAGGAACTTCCAAGTGTTCCTCCACCCTGAGAGATTGATTTCGAGATTAATTTAATTCCAGATACACAACCAGTAGCTCAAACACCATATAGAATGGCACCTACTGAGATGGCATAACTTAAGAAACAGTTATAGGAATTGCTTGAAAAAGGTTTTATTCGACCGAGTACTTCACCATGGGGTGCTCCGGTTCTTTTTGTTAAAAAGAAAGATGGGTCTATGCGATTATGCATCGACTATAGACAGCTATAAAAAGTAACCATAAAGAACAAATATCCTCTGCCAAGGATATATGACTTGTTTGACCAGTTGTGTGGTGCAACTATCTTCTCTAAAATAGATCTGAGGTCAGGATACCATCAGCTATGCATCAAGGAGAGTGACATAACTAAATCAGTCTTTAGGACAATATATAGTCACTATGAGTTCATGGTTATGTCATTTGGACTAACTAATGCACCAACTGCATTCATGGATCTCATGAACATAATCTTCGACCATTCCTTGATCAATTTATAGTAGTTTTTATAGATGACATCCTGGTTTACAATAGAGATGCTCGACAGCATGAGCAACACCTTCGTCAGGCTCTAACTTTACTGAGAGAGCACAAGCTATATGCCAAATTCAGTAAGTGTGAATTCTGGTTATCAGAAGTGTCTTTTCTTGGACACGTAATATCTGCCTTAGGTATCCGTGTTGATCCTAAGAAGGTAGAATCTATCTTGGAGTGGGAACAACCAAATACACCAACAGAGATACGTAGTTTTCTAGGACTGGCAGGATACTATAGGAGGTTAATTAAGAACTTCAGTTCTATAGCTTTACCCCTAACCAAGTTGACCAGGAAGGAGGTTCCTTTTGTCTGGAATGACAAGTGTCAACATTCTTTCCAGTTGTTGAAAGAAAGGTTAACCAGTGCACCTGTGTTAGTGTTACCTGAGCAGGGAAAGGGGTATATTGTTTTCTGTGATGCTTCTAAGAATGGTCTAGGATGTGTGTTGATGCAGGATAAACAAGTGATTTCTTTTGCTTCTCGACAGCTTAAGAAACATGAGGAAAATTATCCAACACATGATCTAGAATTAGCTACAGTGGTTCATGCGTTGAAGATCTGGAGACATTATCTCTATGGAGAGACATTCCAGATTTTCACGGACCATAAGAATTTAAAATACATCTTTTCACAGCATGAGTTGAACATGAGACAATGCCGCTGGATGGAGCTAATCAAAGACTATGATTGTACAATTGATTATCATCCAGGAAAGGCTAATGTAGTGGTTGATGCACTAAGTAGAAAATCATCATCACCAACCATGGACAAGGCACAGTTGAACTCTTTAGTATGCTTTAAACGAGACATGTTTGTCTCTTTGAGGCAAGACAATGTACAGCTTAAAGTATCCTTGTTAATTGGACTATTAGCTGAGATGCACATAAAACCTACTCAGAAACAGCAGATCAAAGAGGCATAATAGGCTGATACTGTAATTCAACAGATCAGGTCAGAGTATGATAGTGAAAAATGGGATGGGTTTCATGAGTCAGATGATGAGGTAGTCTGTTACCATGGTAGGATGGTAGTACCTGATGTCAATGACTTAAGGAAGTTAGTCTTGGAGGAAGCTCATTCATCTATGTATGCAATGCATCCAGGGAGCACCAAAATGTATCATAACTTAAAAGATATGTATTGGTGGCCTAGTTTGAAGAAAGATGTAGCTGAGTTTGTTATGCGGTGTCCAGTATGTCAACAGGTTAAAGCTGAACATCAAAAGCCCATAGGAACAATGCAACCTTTACCTATACCATAGTAGAAATGGGATCACATGACCATGGACTTTGTGGTTGGTTTACCAAGAACAGCCTAAAGTCATGATTTCATTTGGGTGATAGTTGGTAGGTTGACTAAGTCAGCACATTTTCTTCCTGTCAAAACAACCTATACTGCTGAAAAGCTTGCACAAATCTATATAGATGAGATAGTGTGTTTACACGGGGTTCCAGCTACAATTGTTTCTGATAGAGGTCCCCAGTTCACGAGTCATTTTTGGGAATGACTACATAAAGCTTTGGGTATGAAGTTAAGGTTTAGTGCTACCTTTCACCCACAGACAGATGGACAATCTGAGAGGACTATACAAACTTTGGAGGATTTGCTTAGGGCATGTGCCCTTCAGTTTGTAGGAAGTTGGGATATACACTTAAGCTTAATAGGCTTACAACAATAGTTATCAGCACAGTATTGATATGGCACCATATGAAGCATTATATGGTAGACGTTGTAGATCTCCACTATGCTGGTATGAAACAGAGGAATACCAATTTTTGGGTCCTAAAGTAGTACAATAGACAACTGAAAAGATTAAAGTAATTCCACAACAGTTAAAGGCTGAACATGATAGACAGAAGTCATACGCTGATAAACGGCGAAGACCTCTAGAATTCCAAGTTGGAGACAGAGTATATCTCAAAGTCTCACCTTGGAAAGGTGTTCTTAGATTTGGAAAGAAGGGTAAGTTATCTCCCAGATTTATGGGGCCTTATCCAATCATTGAACAGATTGGAAAGGTAGCCTATAAGTTGGGGTTGCCACCTGAACTACACAGATTGCATCTAGTATTCCATATATCCATGCTAAGAAAGTGTCACCCTAACACGGAGTTAGTTTTACAACCTATGGAGGTATATTTAAATGAAGATATATCCTATATAGAGGGAGCGGTGTTGATTCTTGACAGGAGAATCAAAAATTTAAAAAAGAAAGACATAGCTCTTGTGAAAGTTCTTTGGAATCATTGTGGTGTTGAAGAATCTACGTGGGAGCTGGAGGAAGAGATGAGGAGGAAGTACCCTTCTCTCTTCTCTTGATGATTTCGGGGACGAAACCCCTATTAGGGGTGGATAATTTTTAACATCCCTGACCTGGGTTAAGGCTTAACTGTTGGGTTTTAGGGGAGGCAGAGAAGGCAGCGGAAACAAAAAAATTCTCCCCAAAACCCGGAACAAGGAAATGTGTCAACGTCTATATATTAGGAAAGGATGGTTTGTGGAATCATACCTTGTCCCGAGGCTTGCTCGGCGACAATACCTCATGCCTTGTTTGGTCTTCACCTCCGGTCTTGGACGGTGTCTGTGCAGCTCCTGGTCGCACCGGGACTGACAGGATTGAAGGATGTCCTCCTAGCGGCAGAAACCTCCCGCCTCTGAAGTAGTCCACACGGACCACCTGGAACTCCACACTCCTTGTCCCACAAGGAGTTGGAAGAAGTCGCACTCTCCTATTGACGTACTAGTCGCCAACACACTCTCCTGCCTCCAGTTGCAACTGCAGTTGTCTTTCCCTTGCTGCACCTCCCTTTGCGAGTAGCACTTGCTCGGGCTCTCTCTCGGTTACCAAAACCAGAGAACGACAACTTTGCAGAGCAACTGGTTGCACTGAGTTGTCCTTTGAGAAGCCCCCAATACCCCTATATATAGGAGGGTCATGGGGCAGGGTTCTCCATCCCGGGCAATGCAGGACTAAAAGCAGGAGTAGAAGGGTTCGAGATTTTCCACAAAAGCAACCAACTCGCAACCTGAACCGATCGTTTCACAACTGAAACGGTCGGTTGGGGACCTGAACCGGTCGGTTGGGACACCTAAACCGGTTGGTTCACAAGTGAACCGGTCGGTTGGTGGTCCTGGTCGGTTCCCGATTGACTTTCCTTCTTTTATTTCTAATTGGTATCAAATACCAATCCTATTTCTCAATCAAATTGGGCAATTGAAACAAAAGGAAAATTCTCACCAATCCTATTTTCCCAAGTTGCTCGGTTGCACCAGTTGAATCAATCGTTTCAACACTTGAAGCAATCGGTTCACCCTGATCTTGAGCCGATCGGCTCAACACTTGAGCCGACCGGTTCACCAAGCTCAGCCGACCGGTTCATCACATGAACCGATCAGCTGGGAGTACAGGTTGTGCAGAATCAGTCAATTGTGATTTCAATCAATCTGATACTCCAATTAATGTGTCCAACACCTTGAGCATTATGATATTGAGCTATCAATTGACTGAGTGTTTAATTGAACTACTAAACTCCTTTAGTAATCAATCTAAACATTACTTGTGGACAAAACTCCTCTTCCAGGTTAAATCCAATGTGTGTGACCCTGCAGGTCCATTTCACGTTGGCAGTGAAAGTCCATAACACTTATGACTTCACAAGCAAAGAGCGGTGCCTAGTCACACATCAGTGCTACCCAAGTGAAAGTAGAAAGTTGGAGAACAACTTTCAATCCTACAATCCGTGAATGGTGTTATAGTGAATGTATAATTCCTTTGTCGCTGATATCCTGAATGAACTCGAGGCTTGGAACAGTCATCCTGTCAACGTTCATTCACTTTCTTGATCTCAGAGCAGATTGAACGAGATGTGTATGACATCAATATCACATACTGATTCACACATGTGTGCGCACGCCTATCTCAATCCTACTCATCAAGTGGCCTTGGATATCAAACTCCCTCAGGAGGGACAAATCCCATATCTATCACTCACCCCTCAAAAGCCCCATGTGTCAAAGCCACCCAATCATCACCTTTATAACAACCCATGTTTCAGGATTGTGTTTGATAATGTCAAAGTGTGCCCAACGACATGTGTTGAATGTAGTGATTTCAGGTCAAAGAATCACACTCACCACCATCACTGTGAGTACTAACTGTGACTACCATGTCATGGTTCCATGTGTCAAACTCACGGTGGGTCTGTCTGGTACACTTGTTCTCTAACAAGTACCTATGTGTTTGGTTTGATATCTCTATATCATGACTAATGAGATTCTGTCATCAACCAACATCACAATCTAGTCTTGTGTGTCATTGTTGTCTATCTACCTTCCACAATGACATCCGACTAGGGACATAACAAGAATGTACAAACTCTTAGCATCCGTATGATCTCATCATTCAGGGCATGAACCTGAAGGCATACGTCATTGAGTACTATCATTCTCTAGACATTCAATCTGTTCTATCACTATCTCATATGACTGAAGCAGAAAGAATTGGAAGCTAGCCTTTGATGTTTATCAAATCAATCTTAATGTATCCCACCAATCATCCCATGATTGGCTCTCAGGGAATACATACTGTGACGTCCAACTTATAAAACATGAGATAAACTAAAGCGGAAGCGAATTATTTAACTGGCAGCGGAATTATGAAAATCACTGGAAATTAAAACGTTTTGGAGAAAAGATCTTTAAAACTTAAAACTCCTTTATCATAAACAAAATAAACAGTTTACATCGTGTTAAATCACTTCTCGAGTGATTATATACAACCAGATACAAAATCTCAAGATTAAAAACCAAAATCTCAGACCTACTGACTCCTAGGAACTGAGAGTACAGAGATGACATAAGACTAGCTAACTATAGGACATGACAGCCAGTATCTCCACCTGAGATTCACTGTTGTCCTTGGTGTTGCTGCTGTTGATACTGCTCACCCTCGGATTGGTTTCTCCTTCCTCGACGTCCACCTAAAAAGTTGAAACCTACAGAATGAGACAATCTGAATAATTGTCCCAGCGAGAGTTATAACTCTCCGCCAGAAGCTTTGTTATAGCATATAAGGAATAACATAATCAAGGTAACTTAAAACATCAACAGCAGGTTTGACAAAGTAAAGCAACATTTACTTAAGAAATCACTTCATTAAAACATATGAATAACATGTATACTAGATACTTGAACAGGCTAATAATGTAAACAATGTAACATCAATCATTGTTTATCGTAGTTCAACCTAAGCAGATATACTACGCGGTTTATTATGTTTTACAAACATTATTATGCCCTGCGGAGATGAGGTATACTGCTCATACTCCAACCGATCACTACTAAGTCGCAACGGTATCATACATAGGTCATCAAAAGAGCCAGATTCTTATGACCTCATCTTCCTCAGTCAGTGTGAGGATCAACATGCAGGACATCTAGTGTCTATGCTACTATAGCTTACCAGGGTATTCTGGCACTTCGCTATTAGAGTCACAGTGGCATTCTGTACTCTCTTCACCATCGAAAGATTTCTTATTTATCTCTCATCGATGTGGCATTAAAGATTCCCTCGGGAGAATAGTGTTACATCAACCTGGCATAAACATGTAGTGAAGGGTTGATAGATTAAGGTACATCTACATCAAATCCTACACTAGGATGTAAGGATATTCACATCCATATTCCCCCACATACTCAAAAGTATGTGATCCAGGAGTTCCCTTAGGAAAACCTATTTCACCATCATTTAGCTTCTGACAATGATGGATCTATGATCAGGGCTCTACATGGTATGATTATATTTGATTAGTTAGGTACATTTCAGTATTCTTTTAGCATCAAGCATGTTTTCAATCATTATTCATTAGAACAACAGCTATGAAAGTAAAATACTAAATGTATCAAGTTTAACTCACATCAGATATCATTTAGATGTCATATCTTGATCAACTCATCATAAGTCATCTAATCAACATGACTTTGATGTTACTCATGGCTCTTACAGCCTATCAATCTCATATGATGCCACTTACTAGGCAACATGGTATGTCACTATTCATAAAGCTAATAACATGCTTTTAGTGAATATGGTATCATAATCCTTACCTGGATATGATCATTCTCATATAAGAACCTGCATAGTTAATTCAAGTGACAATAATAAATAATTCATTTCCAGATCAGCAATTAATAAAGCAGAGTTAATCTTTCAATTCAAGGGTTGTACCTTCATACCTTTACTAAGGCTAGGTTCCCTTATTTACATCAATTAGGGTTATCCAATCCCTTTCGTTATGATTAGGAATAATGATTCCTCATCTCATACTTTAATCATGAAGATTCATGCTTAAAAGCATAACATGGAATTAGGGTTTATTGTACATTTCAACACATCACCCTCAATTAGGGTTTACTATTCACATTACATGTTATTACCCTATAATTAGGGTTTACTATTCACTTCATGGGGAATTGAGTTCATAGCATCATCATGTATGAGAATTATCATCATTAAAGCCCTCAAATTAGGTTAAGATTCATTAAACACCATAATTAGGGTTTCCATGATCTCACCTTGGTGGATCATACCCTAATCATGTACATTCTTACTTATTAAAGGTGTGTTACTTGATTCTCATTCATATTAAGAGCCTTCTCTCTCCTCATACTACTAGATGATGTTTACATCACTCTATATTAGATTAGGTCAAGTCAACTTTAATTATCATAAGCCATGTCACCACTATTATGATTATTAGGGTTTGATTAAACAAGGGTGTCATCTACTTGAACCCTTCAAGGGTACATTGGTAAAGTACACCATTAGTTCACAACATGGGTCAATCTATTAATCACTTAGCCCCTTAATGTCTTTAGGTATCATTAGGGTTTGGATTAGACAACCATTAAACCATTTAAACCTTCAAAGCATTAAGTAATCATAACCCTAAAGTCCCCAAACGATTACACACTTTCAACCTCCAAACGGTCCTGAGACCGTTTGGAAGTGTTGACCGTTTGGTTAGGTTGACTTCCAAACCGTTTGAACTTGGTCACCCTCAAGACCGTTTGAATTTAAACGGTCTTGAAACCGTTTCAACTTGTTGACCGTTTGAGAGAGTTGACTTTGAAACCGATTGAATCTATACGACCTTGAAACCGCATGAATTGAAACTACCTTGAGATCGATTGGATCTAAATGACCTTGAGATCGTTTGAGCCCAAACGGTCTTGAGACCGTTTGGTCCAAACCTCTCAAAACCGATTGGACCCAAAAAGTGCATCAACACTTGCAATCGATTAAGGTTTTCAAGGTTGAAGCCCTCAATTGACCTTATATATGTTAACCACTCATCAATTGAGCCAATTAGGGTTAGCCTTAACCAATTGGACACTCAATTGACCCTCAATTGATAGCCAATTAGGGTTTGAACCAATTCAATTTGGGTTTGTAACCGGTTAACCATCAATGTTCATCAACATGAACCTAATTGAAGTTGAACCCATCAATTGACATCCAATTGGGCCCCAACTTGGCCCAAACGGTCTTAGGATCGTTTGGACACCCTCCAAACGGTCTTGAGACCGTTTTCCCAAAGTCACATCAAAATCTAAGTCAATTTGATAAGGGTTGAACCCTAATTAAGTCTCAAATCAGCAATTTCAATTAATTCAACAACCTATTATGATTGGACCTTCAATTGATAAAATTACCTTAACCCTAGACCTCCAAACGGTTTTGGGTGGTCACCAAACGGTCTTGAGACCATTTGAGTGACTCCCCAAATGGTCTTGAGACCGTTTGAGTGACTCCCCAAATGGTCTTGAGACCGTTTGGTCCACTCAACCTAAAGTTCAACAAGATTGGTCCTTGAATTCAGCAATTGAACCCGATTAGGGTTTAGAAGCTTGAAGTGCCTTCAACTTGTGATTGGTTTGCAATTAGGTCATGATTCTTTGTAATTGATTAATTCAATATATATCCAACAGACCTCTAAACGATCTTCACTTGGTCAACCCTACCAAATGGTCTTGAAGACCGTTTGAATCTAAACGGTCTTGCAAACCGCATGACACTACAAAAAATGGGTTTTCAGTGAAGGTCATTTGTGAAGGACCAAAACCCTTCAAAAATATTGACTTTTTGTGAAGGGCCGTCCTACTCAAATGAAGTAGTTTCCTTCAGCCGAATTCTTTATAGAAAAGACAACTAGTGAAGGCTTAAAATCCTGTCCGAATGCAAAAATTCCGTCACCAGGGTTCCCACCAAAAATTCCCGCCCCACTAATTAGTTATTAGAATTCGAAACGGTTTTCTTCCCTTACGCTCATGTTTCCCTGTTTGATCGCCCACTGTGGACGACAGCTGTTGTCGCCCGAGCAACGATGCCCCAACAGAAGGAGTGGCCTCCGGTGAACTTTTGACCGGAAGAAGCGACTGCCGTGGTGAGGCCGCCCTGCTTCCACTGTGGATGACGGCTGTTGTCGCCCGAGCAACAGCGCCCCAACAGAAGGAGTGGCCGCCGGTGAACTTTTGTCCGGAAGAAGCGGCTGCCGTGGTGAGGTCGCCCTACTTCGACCGTGAGGTAGGTCTCCCTGCTTCGACTCTCCCATTCTTGTCATACGAAAGTTGTTTATTTGAACTTTTTTCATTTGGTACTGTGTTGGTTTCGTTGCATTGCATTCCCGGTGGGCACCCTCACTTTCTTCCAACCCAATCTGTATAGCAAACAACTAGGCAGCGGGGAGCCAGGATTCCTGGCTTGGGGGGGGCACCGCCGAATTAACTAGATCATGGGAACCATGGGTTGGCCTAAAGCACTTGCGGTCTTCTTCCTCGTGCTCATCAATCTGGGATCACTGCTTCCTTGGGCAGCGAGTGATTACTGCCCCCCACGGACACACCCCGCGCCACCTCCATGGAGGAAGAACCGCCGGTCACCCAAAATCTGAGATATTTTTCAGCATACTTCGTTGTTATATTGTCATATGAGATAATCTTTAGCGTTTTATTGTCAGTACTACTTGTGTTGGACGACTGTACCTTTTAAATATCCTATCTTGATTTTCCTTCCACCAATCCTCAGCTTGTTGCTCAGCAAACCTTCTTTTGCTGTCAATACATTTCAACACATGAGAATAGTGCACGAGGATGAACGGCATTGTAATTGCCACAAAACTCTACGAACATCAGTGATACCTACTACTTAGAACAAATTAATTAATGCATAAAGAATATCTAGCATTTGTGTTGGACGGCTGTACCTTTTAAATATCCTATCTTGATTTTCCTTCCACCAATCCTCGGCTTGTTGCTCAGCTGTCAATACATTTCAACACATGAGAATGGTGCACGAGGATGAACGACATTGTAATTTCCACAAAACTCTACGAACATCAGTGATACCTACTACTTAGAACAAATTAATTAATGCACAAAGAATATCCAGCATTTTGGCCAAAGTAGACGTGTATAAATTATGTTGATTTCATGGAACATTGACTGGCAAGTGTAATAATTGACAATGTATTAATACAATTAATCAGGTACTGGTTGGGAAAGCAATAGTGATACGATTTATTCAAACAAACTGAATGCAGGAACAGTGTATAATCAGCACAATAACTTACATGTTGCACATAACAGTGTTAGTCTCACAGTAATTCTTGCATAAAGATCAGAGCACATTTTGTTATAATGGATGTACGTTATGTGCAACATGTAAGTTATTATGCTGATTATACATTGTTCATGCATTCAGTTTGTTTGAATAAATCGTATCACTATTGCTTTCCCAACCAATACCTGATTAATTGTATTAATACATTGTCAATTATTACACTTGCTAGTCAATGTTCCATGAAATCAGCATAATTTATACACGTCTACTTTGGCCAAAATGTTGGATATTCTTTATGCATTAATTAATTTGTTCTAAGTAGTAGGCATCACTGATGTTCGTAGAGTTTGTGGCAATTACAATGTCGTTCATCCTCGTGCACCATTCTCATGCGTTGAAATGTATTGACAGCAAAAGAAGGTTTGCTGAGCAACAAGCCGAGGATTGGTGGAATGAAAATCAAGATAGGATATTTAAAAGGTACAGCCGTCCAACCACAGAAACGACATGTATTAGTTGAAAGTTAGAGGATACTTATGACTTAGATCAGGATGTTCCCTTTCGGTCTGAATGATGAACGCAAACCAGAAGTTGTAGTCCAAACATATGGCTCTCTTAGCAACTTCATTGACATTAATTAGGATTTATTTTTTAATTTTCTAGCACTCTTGGTAAGTTTTTTGTTCATATATGGACATATTATATGATCTGATAGACACATTTGTGTAAGAGGATTACATAATAAAATTTTAGTTCACTGCTGCTATGAAGTGACGAGGCTGCTATGCTGCAAGTTCACTGCTGCTTTGGCCGAAGATTCCCCAGCCTTGATGGGTCTGCTGTATCAGTTGGATGGCAAAAGAAGGGTGAGAACAATAGTGTTGCTGGTAAATTAAAGGTATTGAAATAGTCTCGTCTGAGTTAGTGTGTTATCATTTTTTTATCTATTAATTTATCAGTTCATGTGTGACAATTAATTTTCCTATTTTGTTGTTCGTGTAATTGTTTGCATATAAGGACATGCATTAATTAATGAGGATGACAACAATGTGCTTGTATGTAGCCACTAAAAAGAACTTAAAGATCTTGCTGAATACGTCAGTATCGTAACCGTTTATTATTTGTTACATTAGACTATTGTTGTTACTCCAAATCTGTCCCACATATGATATTTTTGATCTAATGTATTGATTATTTTATAGTTCAGCTTAATAAGTTTCTCTTTGGTTACATTATGCAGTTTGGAACAAGTGCATTTGGGGCCTCTGCTCATTATACTCGTAGACTTTCATCTAAATCACATGGGTGTATTGGTGGTAGAGTTGGAAGGTAACGACGATATATCTTTTCGTTTGCATTCAACTTTGTAAGCTCTAACTATGACTTTGCTAAGTTATAATATCTAATATATGATTAGGTTCAGCTTCATAATTTTATTAATGCATCTTTTATGACTGTGCTTGGCTTGTGGCCCATTGGTATTGAGTCAAGAGTAAGTTAACCTCTCTGTCTATCTATTTTAGCTGCCTTTCATTTCCCTTAAGCAACAACTATCTCACTCCTTTTTATTTGACATTTGATGTGGAACTACCCTGTCACAATCATATTTAAAGTAGTTTGTTTTGAGCGAGTTTCCTTCTTCTTGGGATTGACTGCAAGTAGTAGAAGTTCAGTGTAGATTGATTTTTTTGTAAATGCCGGCATCCTTTTTGGTTATGTTTGAAGTCCTCTGATCATATCTATCACTTTGTTCACATGGTTTTGCTGTGCCAAAGGAATCACATGACAAAATTGTCAAATTTTATTTCCATGGTCAGTCTGTGGAGCTAAAGCATGGTAGTGTTGTCATAGTTGCCATCACTAGTTGCACTAACACTTCGAATCCTAGCGTGATGTTTGGTGCTGGTTTAGTAGCAAAGAAGGCATGCAAATTAGGACTAGAGGTAGGTTTATTATCATAATACGTCCTTATCATATTTTCTGTTAAATTATTTGAAAATGATGTCATATGGTTACCTTGATGTTTGATTTTGGCCGTGCTGGGTTTCCTTCTATGTCCAGGTCATACCCTGGATAAAGACAAGCTTGGCACCGGGGTCTGGAGTTGTTACTAAGTATTTGTTGAAAAGCTAGATCTGACATGAGGATATCTTCGAACAATCTATGTTATATATCATTAACACATTTATTTGTTATCTCAGTAGTCTGTAGCCATATTTAAACCAACAAGGATTCCAAATTGTTGGTTATGGTTGCACTACTTGCATTGGCAACTCTGGTGATCTTGATGAATCTGTTGCTGCTACAATTGCAGACAATGGTATCTTATATTGTTGTTTTTTTGGGTTCTATCTATCTTTTTCCTTTGTTGAGTATATTCTCATGGTGCTGCAGACATTATTGTTGCTGTCGTTCTGTCTGGAAATAGGAATTTTGAGGGCAGGGTCCATCCCTTGACTCGAGCCAATTATCTTGCTTCGCCGCCTCTTGTAGTAGCATATGCTCTAGCAGGAACTGTGAGTGACCTTAATATGATATTTTCTCATGATCTTACTTTTGCTTTTTATTGAAAAGAACTGAGCATATCTATTCTTCATCACACACATATTTTATGGTTAGCAATGTATCAATGCATGACTACTGTATAATTTAGAAAACAAATTGTTACTCAGATTGTCAAGCTAGAAGTTATAAATAGTTCAGAGAATATGTTCAGTTTCCAGAAAATGAAATAATAAGAATAAAAGAAGGAGAATTATGGTATAAATACCCTCAACCTTACTTAAAATAAAGAACAGCTTGGCCTAAGTAATCCGTATATGATGCTCCCAGTAACTATAATAATATTGACATAAAAGTTTCAATTGCATTGCTTGCAAGGCCTTGAATGAGTCTTTATCGATTTGTTTTAAGGGTAGAGGGATTGCAAAAGCACCAGTGATGAACTATGCAGCAGAGTCTGCATTGGGTGTCGTCATAATAAGAGCTCTCTCTAATATAGATCGTTTTCTCAATAACAATCTGAAGCTTGTAGATACAGATGCAACACTTTTCTTTTATACCGTTGCTGCTATGGAGTGGGTTCTTTTAAGGGTAGAGGGATTGCAAAATATAATAATTCTAACAGCAGCTTTGATCCTTGTTTTTATTCCATAAGATTCTGTTGGGATAGATGTGTACTTTGAACATAACTTTAGTAGGCTGTGATGACCGTTGTGGATTGAAATGTAGTTTTAGTGGCTTGTTACGAACTGACTAATAAAGAATTTAAGATTCTATATACAAAGAGTACAGCTGAATACTTGGTACGTTCTTTTCATATTTCAAGTTCTATATTAATATTGACGGTTGTGCTCAGGAACTGGAGAAATGTCAATTGAAAGACACCATCAATACGCTTCCAAACCTACTGGATTCTTCTGGTAAGATCTTATATAACTACAAAATGTTAAAGTAAATGTGATCTATTGTAGAAAAAATAAGTTCACTTTTTTTCTGAATGCAGTAAGCAACAAAGGTGGAGTGTTAGACAGAGGCAACTCTTTTGTCTGGGACGTGCTCTTCTTCAAAGATGTTCATTGGCTAAACAAGTGATAAAGTCAAGATGTAGATATATGTTTATATTGAAATTTGTATCGATTAAAGGGGAAAAGGCCCATGTCCTCCCCTATGTGATGAACAATTTTTCTATGTGAAATAAAAAAGAATGTTTCAAAAGAGTGATTTGTTATGGTTGTTGTGTCTTATTAACTAAATTAGTTTGTTAAAATATTCTTTGTGCCTGATAGAAGCCACAAATGTATTACTTCATGAAATATAAGAAAGCTAAAACCTCATTGACAAATAAGAAAATGTAGATCACAATTGTAATTCTTAAGTATATTCGTGAAGGCCCTAGAACCTCATTGAAAGATGTTAAATTAGCCTTCACAAATATATTTGGGAGGCTTGGGAAGTCTTTTTGTGAAGGTCAAATAGTCCTTCAAAAAAAGTATTTGTGAAGGCCCTAGAACCTCATTGAAAGTTGTGAAATTAGCCTTCAAAAATGTATTTGGGAGGCCTGGGAAGTTTTTTTGTGAAGGTCAAATAGTCCTTCAAAATAGTATTTGTGAAGGCTAGAGTCTCTCATCAAAGTATTTGTGAAGAGGCTTTTAGAGTAGGACTTTTTGTGAATGAATGCCCTTCAACCGAATTTTTTTTGAAGGAGTTAATGTACATTTGTGAAGGAATCATCCTTCACAAATAGCCAATTTTCTTGTAGTGTGAATTCAAATGATCTTGAGATCGTTTGATTTCAAACGGTCTTGCAAACTGTTTAGACCAAATGGTCCAAGGTCGTTTGGTAAAGTTACCTAGGAATTCACGCCCGTCATCTTCAACCTTAGAATAGGTCAGTTACTTCGTGGTTTTGCTTGCAAAAGTGCAAGGAAGAGTGGGGAAGAAGAAGAACTAACTACTAACTTGCAAGAACAAAGATATGCATAAGAAAGCCAGAGGTTAAAAGTTATCAAACCCACCTTATGGTCGTTCCTAGAGCTCCAAGCTTCCAAGCTTCAAGCCTTTAATGGCGTCTTGAGCTCCACAGGTTGGCCAAAGGTGTTTCTCCAAAAAAAGGTTGGGAAAGATCGGCTAGAAAGAGAAAGCTAAGTGAGAAAACCATAAAACCAACCTTGTAATCCACTTTCCTCCAAGAAATCGAGCAAGAAGATGACCCAAGCTTACCTAGCTTCTCCTTGGTCGTTCTCCTCTGCTCTAGAGCTCTGCCTTAGTCGGTTTGAGCAAGGTGATAAGTGAAGGAAGAAAGGAAACGTTCCTTTACAAACAAAGGAAAGTTGTATATATATATATATATATATATATATATATATATATATATATATATATATATATATATATATATATATATATATATATATATATATATATCTTTGGGTGAAACTTCAACATAAGGACATCTAATTCTCCATTTCTCATCTAGGTCCTTCCTTTCTTCTTTGCACGCCCCTTCTCTTTATTTTTAAAGCAAAACTCTTTCTAAAACCAAGGACTAAAGGCAAAGAAGGTCAACTTATTACTAAGGTGCTCATACATAGGGGTTTCCTTACTTTCAACTTGGTGATTTAACTACAAAAGTGTTCCTTATTATATGTTTATTCAAAAGAAGTGCCCTCTTCATCATTATTACTCTAAATGATGTCAAGGGTCATAAAAGATATTCTAGAAGGTGTATTTTACAAGTTTCACCCCATATTTTGGGTAAATTGCACTTTACACCAAAATTAGGGTTTCAAGTACAAGGATTGCTCCACAAGCTGTATCTTGATGCCAAAGCTTGGGAAATCCATCATACTTCATCATATTCACTCTTATGATGTCTCAAAACTAGAGGAACATATTAACATGTAAAAATTGCAAGTTAACCCCTTTAATTGGGTAATTTGCACATAGGTCCATGTATTACAAAACAATACTACAACATTGTTTAAAAAGGACTGAAATGAAAACATATGTTCCTCAAGAGCTTTAATTACATACCAAAAGATAATCACAAGTATTTAATTACATATTTAAGCAAAACTCCTAGGGTTAGTTCATAACCCAGGTCAGGGATGTTACACATACCAACATTAACCCTAGAAGTTTTGCTTAAGTAAGTCATTTAGATTCTTGTCTTTATCTTTTGAAAAGTAATTAAGGGTAAAGGAGAGCTTATGTTTCAATTTTGGTTCTATTTGAATAATGTTGAAACAATGTTTTACCTATTTTGGACTAAAGTGCAATTTACCCAATTTGAGGGGTTACTTTGCAAATGTTACATGATAAATGTTCCTCAAGTGTTGGAGCATCATAATAATGAGAATGATACTGAGGTATGGCTTGTAGAAGCCTAAGTTCCAAAAATGAGCTTGTTTGAATAATGTTTGTGCATTAAATGACTAGTTTTGGTATAATTTGCAATTTACCCAAAAACCTAGGGTTGAACATGTAAAATACCACTTCAAGAATGTCACTACTATTTCTTGGTATAATTTAGAGAAAATAAAAAGAAAGGGACGTCTTGTTTGAATTATGTTTGAGGAGAGATAATCTTGATAATAAAATAATCAAGATTTAAGCATAATTGAAACCCTAATTTACTTTGTAGCAAAAATAAATATATTAAATGAAGTGCCCATCAACTAAAAAGGATTTGGTTGAAATCCTATAATGCAAGTTCTTCCAAATGCCTTGAGTTGCACCGAAATATCCTAAGTAGGTGAAGAAACCCACTCACATTTGTTAATTAAAAAGTAATGTCCACTAAAAATGGATAATAGTATTATATTAATTAAGGTGCTTAAAGTGGTTGCTTTTAATTCAAGGATAAATGATAGGATATTTAGGATGAAGGGAATTGGCTTCGGAGTCAAGGAAGGGAGGGGGCATGTGGCAAAGATAATGGATGAAATTCCTTCTACTTTCTCTCTCTTAGAAAATCAATCACATATATTCAATTTTCTCCTTACTTGAAAGGCTATTTTGCAAACCACTTTCTTATCTTTCTTTGTCCGATGAACAAGGATCTTAGGAACAGGAGGAAAACGTTCCCCAAGCTGAAGGTAAGCTCCAAGATCATCGTCAACCTTGAATTGATGGTTGAAATCAGATTTCAACATTGATTTTCTTCTTTTCTCCATCCAATGCTTAACCTTGGCCATTCCTTTGCATACAAAGAGTTGGAAATGAGTCTTGGTTAGTTGAAGGAGTTTCATTCACCATTAGATACATGAAGATTGAATCTTTGAAGCTACTTTGAAGGCAGGTTATATAACTTGAACCCATTGATGTTGTTATTGATTTTAATTTCTCATCATATGTTGATCCTTTATTTCTTCTTGAATAATTGCTGATTTTTTTTCATATATATGGAAATAGAAATAGGAGGTCTGAAGCTTGATGATGATGACATCATCTTATCACACACCTCAAGAAATATCATGAGGAAATGGTTTTGCTTTGTGTTGGTCAAACAGTTTCCATACCGTTTTAGACCAAACGGTTTCAAAACTGATTGGAGGGCAAATGGTTTCAAACCGTTAGAAGACTAAGTGGTTTCAATAGGTTCAAGGATTGATTGATTTCATGATCTAATAACTTTAAACAAATCAAATACAATTGATTTCTGAACTCTAGCACAATTGGGTTCAAAGCCCTAAGTCAATTAAGGAACAAAACCCTAATTTAGGGTTAAACGGTTTCAAGATGAAATGACCAAATGGTCTTAGACCGTTTGAGGACTAAACAGTCTCAAACTATTTGGGGTTAAATAATATTTAAATCAAATGGTCTCAAACCGTTTAGGGATTTTGAGATCAAGACTGTTTGATGGTCTAACGTTCTTAAGACCAATTGAAGGTGTAGATCAAGACTGTTTGGAGGTCAAGCACCTAAAGACCGTTTGGAGGTACAAAAGGTTCAAGACCGTTTGGAGGTTCAATTGAACCAAGACCGTTTAAGGTCTAACGGTCTTCAAGACTGTTTGAAGGTCAGTGACTTCAAGACCGTTTGAAGGGTCAATTGGCCAAGACCGTTTGAAGGGTCAATTGGTCCAAGACCATTTGAAGGTCTAATTGATTTAATCTATGTAAGTACTAATAACCTCATAAGTGGTTGAAGAGTATCTCAAGGATGATTTCAATGGGAGTACCTCTAAAATACTTAAGTGATTAGTATAATGAGAGTGATCATCATTTGATGTCTATGAAAGTAAATAATTCAATACACTCTGATAAATATAAGTGTATGTAGTTGGTGAAAGGTTAAGTCAATTGAATAAGGTATGATGGTGATGTGAGTTCCTAGTACATGGAACAATGATGAGTATGATTTAATACTTAAATAATGTTATGTGCTCCAAGATATGTGGAAGCACTGATTTAGGGTTTGGATTGATGATATAATCATAAACTCTAACTAATGGAGAATGGAAACCCTAATTGAGAAGAATGGGAAACCCTAACCCTAATTTTGGGTAATGGGTTGAGAAATCCTAATTGAAATGAAATGGGAAGTCCCTAACCCTAATTTTTGTCTATGGGTTGAGAAACCCTAATTTCAGGTAATGCTATATGAAACCCTAATATGGGATGATGTTATATGAAACCCTAATATGGGATGATGTTATATGAAACCCTAATATGGGACGATGTTATATGAAACCCTAATATGGGATGATGTTATATGAAACCCTAATATGGGATGATGTTATGTGAAACCCTAATACATGGTGATGTTATGTGAAACCCTAATATAGGGTGATATTATGTGAAACCCTAATTCAGGGAGATATTATGTGAAACCCTAATTGATAAAGATGGGAAACTCTAACCCTAATGAGGGAATAGTGATGTTATCTTTGTATTGCATGATGTTGATATGAAATTAATATGGCCGTTATCAAGTATACTAACCATGCAAGTATCATGAGATGATGTGCATAACCATGTATGAATTATGATGGTAATGGGCCTTGTGATCCATTACTTTATTTATTGCCTAGTGACAGGTGACAAGAAGTTGAATATACCTGGTGAACTATGTGAAATGATTGTGTAACAAGTATCATGAATACCTTGGTCAGATGTGTTGGTATGTATGCCCATGGAGCAAGTCATGTGATGATTGTAATGGGATACTTTGTAAATGATTTGAATAATAATAAAGGCAATTTCCAATCTATATGTTTTAACTGTTTCTGAGATGATAGTGTAACATGCTAGATGTCTAAAGAATTGTTTACTCGATGACGTATGCTTTTAGGTTAAGGACCTAAATGATGATATCATATGGATGTTAATAGTATACATTCTTGTTTAGTCCCTAGTCGGTTGTTATTGTGGAAATAGCCATAGACATGAATAACACTAAAGACTAGATTGTGTGTTGGTTGATGACAGAATCTCATTAGTCATGATATAGTGATATCAAACCAAGCACATAGGTACTTGTTAGAGAACAAGTGTACCGGACAAACCCATCGTGAGAATGACACATGGAACCATGATTTGGTAGTCACAGTCAACTCTCACAGTGATGGTGGTGAGTGTGATTCTTCGACCTGAAATCACTACACTCGACACATGTCGTTGGGTACACTTTGACATCATCAAATGCAGTCCTGAAAGATGGGTTGTTATAAAGGTGATGATTGGGTGACTTTGATACATGGGGCTTTTGAGAGGTGAGTGATAGATATGGGATTTGTCCCTCTTAAGGGAGTTTGATGTCCATGGCCACTTGATGAGTAGGATTGAGAAAGGCATGCACATGCATGTCTGAATGAATATGTGATATTGATGACACACACATCTCACCCAGTCTACTCTGAGATCAAGGAAATGGATGAACGTTGAAAGGATGACTGTGCCATACCTTGAGTTCATTCAGGACATTAGTGACAAAGGAATTATACATTTGCTTTAACACCATTCACTGATTGTAGGATTGAAAGTTGTTCTCCAACTTTCTATTTCACTTGGGTAGCACTGATGTGTGACTAGGCACCGCTCTTTGCTTGTGAAGTCATAAGTGTTATGGACTTTCACTGCCAACGTGAAATGGAACTGCAGGGTCACACACATAGGATTTAACCTGGAAGAGGAGTTTATCCACAAATGATGTTTATATTGATTACTAAAGGAGTTTAGTAGTTCAATTAAACACTCAGTTGATTGATAGCTCAAAATCATAGTGTTCAAGGTGTTGGACCAATTGATTAGAGTATTAGATTGATTGAAACTGCAATTGACTGATTTTGCACAGTCTGCACTTCCAACCGATCGGCTCATGTAATGAACCGATCGGCTCATGTGATGAATCGATCGGCTCAAGTTGGTGAACTGATGGGTTCATGTGGTGAGTCGGTCGGCTCATGTGTCAATGAAACGTATTTGTTTCACGTGTACAAATTTGATTTGAACAAGGACTAATATTTGATTAGTCGGAAACAAACATGGAAAGTCAATTCGAGTTGGACCAGGAGCATGAGCCGATCGGCTCAAGCATGAACTGATCAGCTCAGATGCCCCAAACAATCAGTTCAGGTGTGAATCGATCGGCTGAGGTCACCAACCGACCGTTTCATGCTTGAAATGATCGGTTCAGCTGACACAGTTGGTTGTTTTGTGGAAAATCTCGAACCCTTCTACTCCTAATTTAATCCTGCATTGTCCGGGCTAGAGAACCCTCCTATATATAGGTGTATTGGGGGCTTCTCAAAGTACAATTCAGAACACCAGTTGCTCTGCAAAGTTGTCGTTCTCTCTGGTTTTGGTAACCGAGAGAGCCCGAGCAAGTGCTACCTGATAAGGGAGGCACAACAAGGGAAAGACAACTGCAGAAAAGCGAATGGTGGCAGGAGAGTGTGTCGGTAACTAGTACGCTGACAGCAGAGTGTGACTCCTTCCAATTCCTTGTGGGACAAGGAGATCGAAGTTCCAGGCAGTTCGTGTGGACTACTACAGAGGCGGGAGATTTCTGCCGCTCAGAGGATAGTTGTCAATCCCGACAGTCCCAGTGAGACTAGGAGCTGCACAGACACCGTCTAAGACCAGAGGTGAAGACCGCGCTAGCCGCGAGGTAACGTCGCCAAGCAAGCCTCGGAACAAGGTACACCTCGACAAACCATCATTCCTATTGTATAGACGTTGATGCGATTCCTTTATTTTGGGTTTGGGAGAAGAATTTTTTTGTTTCCGCTGCCTTCTCTGTCTCCCCTAAAACCCAACAGTGGTATCAGAGCCACGTCAACTGCTCTATACTTTAAGAATATCGATGTGATCGATTTTGGTTTTTCATCTTTATTTATTGAATATGATGCAAATATAATTGGCTTTATGCATGTCCAATCCTAAATCTACAAATCCCTATATACATATATGATATGTAATATGAATGCACTCGATACGCGTCACCCTTAAACAAGTTTTGTGGTGGATGTACAACATGTTTATGGCCAATAAACCCTATGTATGTGTGCTTGGTTGAATGTGGTTGCTTGCATCTTGGTCTGTGCACTGATTCCCTATCTCCTATTCCTGATGTAACTCGAGATAACTCGAGATTTCTTTACTACCTTTGCTCCCCCCGAATGTAACTCGGGGTTTCCTTTTTCAAATGTAAAATAGGATATATTTTTATTTCATGTTATGTCAAATAACAATAGACATTTTGATGACCGGTTCGAGGAACGAGATGAGCGAGTGACGACCTAAGGAGATGCACGATGAACAGTGAACCGATCGGATGGTGGCACCCAACCGACCGGCCTAACGGCGAGCAGATCTATCATGGAGATGAGTTGATCAAACCCAGAAAGGCAAAGCACAAAGTTCATCTTATACATGTTGCATGTGATGTGGACCTAGATGACCGTGATTCCTCTTGGCTCGAGGAATCACATTAGGATGGTCATAATCATTGCTTTTATCATTTCACATGTTTTCTGTGGGATATAGCATGTATATGATACTTACTATATTGTGGTAATTGGATATGTATATGTACCTATAAAAACCAAATCCCTCATCTAAATATTAAGTCTTTCACGCCTTCCATTAGTGACACACATGAAAAACATGATCGACCAAGTGTAGGTTATGCCAAAGCGTGGTGCACCGTCTATCTCGCAGAAGTGTGAAGGGTAAACATGTAGGTTCTGTGAAAGCAGGGTGCATATTTACCGTGTCAGCTTTTGGGATAGACTTAACTGGTGATTCTTAGAGCATCTAAGCCCAGAGACACATAATGTTCATGGCAAGGTGTTGCGCATGTTCATTCATCAAGAGTTGCATATGATGCAATTGGCATGATGGCCAACCTAAATAGTCAAGTTGTGGGCGATCAGCCAAAGCTGACTCATGACTTGATGAAATACAGATCTTGACCCACTAGAAGATTGTACGCTACAATCTTCTGAATTGATGGTGAGGGTTGTCAATTTGAATCAAAATAGTGGGAGCGGTAATTAATTAAAGGCCTAATTAACTGTAAAATTTTATTCAAATCAAATCAAATCAAAAGGAGTTTTGACACAAGCAATTTTCTCTTATAGAATGGCAAAAGAATCATCTTTTAAAATGGGAAAATTGATTGAGAATAAATTCCATAACTGGTTGGGGATTGTGAGAAGTGTTCTGCACAATCCAGAAATATTGGTAGTCTTTGAATCCACTCTATGTGCGCTTAAGAAGAAGGATAGTTCATTGATGGAGATCAATGGAACAAAGTCTAAGGACAAAGGTGAGGGAGAGAAGGGTTCTCTCGCCAAACCAATGTCAAAATCTTCTGTGCTCAAAACATGGAGAGGACGGAAGGAACTATGGAAGAAGAAGCAAGAGATAGAGATCTCTACTTCTAGTGTATACGTGATAGAGATTAACTTTACTAATTCTTTGTCATGGGTACTTGATACCGGATGTGGATCTCACATTTGTTCAAATGTGAAGGATCTTAAGAGAAGTAGGCCTTTGGGGAAAGGTGAGGTTGAACTACGTGTTGCCAATGGGGCAAGGGTTGCCTCCAGTGCCGTAGGAACCTATGAGTTAACTCTACCTAGTGGGATAATAATAGAGTTGAAGAACTGCTATTATGTATCGGCCATAAATAGGAATATCATTTCCGTTTCTTGTTTAGACAAAGATGGTTTTGAATTTCTTATTAAGAATAGAAAGTGTTCCATTTCAAAAGATGGGATCTTTTATGGCAGTGCCCCAATGTCTTATGGTCTATACTTGATAGATCTAGAGATAAGTGTATATAACATAAACACCAAAAGGAAAAAAACTCAACAACTCAAACAAAATGTATCTTTGGCATTGTCGTCTAGGGCACATAAATGAGAACCACATTTCTAGACTCCATAAAGATGGTTATCTAGACTCTTTTGATTATGAATCAATAGAGACATGTGAATCTTGTTTGTTGGGTAAGATGACCAAGACTCACTTTTCAGGTAAAGTTAAGAGAGCTAGTGATCTATTAGGACTCATACATATTGATGTATGTGGGCCTTTTAGAACTAATGCTAGAAATGGGTATTAGTACTTCATTACCTTCACGGATGACTTTAGTAGGTATGGCTATGTGTACCTGATGAAACATAAGTCAGAAACCCTTGAAAGATTCAAGGATTTCATGAATGAAGTATAGAACCAACGTGGTAAAAGTATTAAAGCACTTTGATCTGATCGAGGTGGAGAATACTTAAGCCAGGAGTTTGAGGACCTTCTGTGAGCCTGTGGTATTATATCATAATGGACTTCGCCTGGAACACCACAACATAACGATGTGTCTGAAAGAAGGAATCACACTTTACTGGATATGGTGCGATCAATGATGAGTTTTACTAATCTTCTGATTTTCTTCTGGGGTCATGCTCTTGCAACTGCCGTGTTTACACTTACCGAGTACCATCTAAATCAGTTCAAAAGACACAATATGAGATATGGACTGAGAAGCGTTCCAATATGTCTTTTATGAAGATTTGGGGGTGTGACCACTACTACATTTTTGGCCAGTAACGCCGCTGCCGATAGTGTCATTTTTATTAGAATAACTGACCTAATAGACTACTGTATCAGTTTTATCATAAAAACCGACCTTATAGGTTTCCCACGGCGAAAATTCATGCGATTTTAGCTTCACGCCTCGATCTATAAGGTCAGTTTTTAAAAATAACCGATGTTATAGGGTCAACAAAAAATGTGGGCACCGCTTTGGAACTCTAGAGTCAATTTTTATAAATAACCGGCCTTATAGATGCTGGTCTATAGCGTCGGTTATCTTAAAAATCGATGCTATAGGTTAAGTTCGGGCACCGTTTTTTTAATAGACTTTTAGGGTCGGTTTTTACCCAAAACCAACGCTATAGGTCTTCTACATTGCACATAGAAGCCTGATTGTAAGGCTTAGGCTGCCATTTCCTGTTGTTGCTACTCCCCGTTCCCGCTCCCGCACCCGAAGAAAGGCAGCGCCGCCTCTATAAAGGTGACCTCTCCCAACCATCTCCTCATCCGGAAAGAGGCAAACTAGCGTCGCTTTCCTTGGATGACGACGCCCAAGCTTCTTACCACCATCTCCGATGATGATGATGCTCCTTACCACCATCTCCAGTGCCATTTTCCTTAGATGACGACAATGCCTTAGGTGTTGCATCTCTCTCCGATGCTTTCTTCTTTGAAAGGTGATGATGCCTTAGGCGTTGCAAGGGTCGTGCACATCTCTCTCCGGTTCTTTTCCCACACAAGCTCCCTCACTGACCGGTTCTTCTCAAGGTATTGTCTCTACCACCTCACTCCTCCGTTTACGTCTTACTTTCAAGCAACTGACCAGGTAGCATGGTTGTGTTGGGCAACACGGCCATGTCGGCTGAGTTGGAGAATCATCAAAAATTGTCAATTTTGAATTTGTTACTGCTCCTATAAAATTGACACTTTAGGGTTTATATATGAGATCATCGATGCATGGTGTTTAACTTAATATATAAATATGACAATAATACATTTATGCATGTATCAACTTAGAAACTCGTTCAAAATTTACTCATAGGAGTAAATTTTGGATAGTCCCCGGTTTGGGACTGTTTTTGGATATTTAATCTCACTTAGGATGTAACTGCATAATGTATGTTTAGTTTTGAAGCAAATTTTAGTAGTATTTCCTCATTTGTTCTCTGGGTACATATGTGAGTGGTTATTTACCATTTACATCGGTGTACTTGGAGAACTTAGGGGAAATGCTACTGAAATTTTCTTCAAAACTAAACATACATTATACAGTTACTAGTTAGATTAAATATTCAAAAATGGGATAGGTGGTACACTTTATATAAAAGTAATTAACTTCCTATCAATAAAAACTTACAGCTTATAGTATCAATATTAAATGCTTAGTTTTATAATTAATTTTTAATGTGATATAGAAAATGGATCGAAGTTGGATGTCTATCAAGAATCGTTGTAGTCCAGAGTTTGCCAAAGGTCTTGATGAATTTATCAGATTTGCTGAGGAACATAGGAAACTACCTACAGATAGGTTCTATTGTCCATGTAGAAATTGTGGTAACATTTTGAAAGTTGATACTACTGAGGAAATTAAGAATCATGTCATATGCAATGGGATCATACAAGGTTATAATGAATGGTATTGGCATGGAGAGAAAATTAATAATGGATCAAAAAATGTCGATACTAATAGTTGTGGCATAGAAGATATAGATAATGATGATAATTTCAATGATGAACCGATTTAGGATGACCCGATTCAGGATGATATGGTTGATGAGATGCTACGTAGTTGTCGGGATAATGTCATTGATCCACCTTCTTTATTTGCAAACATTGTCCATGATGCTGAAAAACCTTTATATAAGGGTTGTACTAAGTTCATGAGGTTGAGTGTTGTGATGCGATTATATACTCTTAAAGCTCAAAACCGGTGGAGTGATAAGAGTTTCACTTCACTGTTGTCTTTGTTAAAGGAAATTCTTTCTGAAGGCAACGAGCTTCCAATTTCAACATATCAAGCAAAGAAAATAATGTGCCCAATGGGAATGGAGGCTAAGAAGATTCATGCATGTCTAGATGATTGTGTATTATTTCAGAAGGACTATAGTAATTTAATAAATTGTCCAAAATGTGGTGCGTCAAGGTATAAGGCCACAAATTCAGCTAAGGCTAAAAATGGCTCTCTTGTCAAGGTGATGTGGTATCTACCAATAATATCACGATTTCAATGCTTATTTGCTAATACAGAAGATACGCAAAATTTGTCTTGGCATGGGGAGTTAAAAGCCAATGATTGTGGCATCCTACGACATGCATCTGATTCACCACAATGGAAGAAAATTGATTTATTATACCCTCAATTTGGTAAAGAACCAAGAAACTTAAGACTTGGACTCTGTACAGATGGAATGAATCCCTATGGTACATTAAGCAGCCAACATAGCACATGGCATGTTATGATTATTATATACAATCTTCCTCCTTGGTTGTGTATGAAAAATAAGTATGTCATGTTGTCAATATTGATATCAGGGCCCAAGCAACCTGGAAATGATATTGATGTTTACCTTCAACCTCTAATAGATGACCTGATGAAACTATGGAAAGAAGGTATTATGACATATGATGCTTCACGTAAAGAGATCTTCAGTTTGCATGCTATGTTGTTTTGCACGATTAATGACTTTCCAGCTTATGGAAATTTGTCTGGATATAGCATAAAAGGATACAAAACATGTCCTGTTTGTGAGGAAAATACTGATTCAATCAGACTGAAACATGGTGGTAAAATCATATATCTTGGTCATCAAAGATTTCTCCCACCAGTGCATCCTTATTGAAGGCAACACAAAACCTTTAATGGGTCAACTGAGGAATGAAGTGCCCCTAAACCTATACCAGGAAATGTTGTATATGATAGGGTGAAACATATTGTTAATGAATTTGGAAAGAGTTCAAGTAGTCGTACACTCGCATGTGACAAATCTCTATACAAGAAGAGGTCAATATTCTGGGATCTTCCTTATTGGATATCTTTGGCAATTAGACACTACATTGACATCATGCATGTTGAAAAAAATATTTGTGATATCATCATTGGTGCGCTATTGAACATACCAGGAAAGACTAAAGATGGCATCAAATCTAGAAAAGATTTAGAATTAATGGGTATAAGAAAAGAATTATCAGGGGAGATCAGGGGTCGCCACACATATTTACCACCAACTTGTTACACTTTGTCAAAGAAGGAGAAAAAGACTTTTGGTGAGTGCTTGTATAATATTAAGGTTCCACAAAGATACTCTTCTAATATTCGTAGATTGGTATCAATGAAGGATCTGAAGTTGATAGGTCTCAAATCTCACAATTGTCACACCTTAATGCAACAAATTTTACCTGTGGCTATTTGATCTATATTGTCGAAGCATGTAAGGTTTGCAATCACAAGACTCTATTTCTTCTTCAATGAAATATGCAACAAAGTGATACATCCTAATAATCTCGATAAATTACAAAAAGATGTAATTGTTACCATGTGTCATCTTGAAATGTACTTTCCTCCTTCATTTTTTGATATCATGATTCATCTTATAGTACATATTACAAGGGAGGTGAAGATGTTGGGTCCAATTTTCTTACACTGGATGTATCCATTTGAACGCTACATGAGTATTTTTAAAGGTGATGTTCGGAATCGTTATCGTCCTGAAGGAAGTATTGTTGAGGGTTACATGGCTAGGGAGGTGATGGACTTTTGCAATGATTTTTTGAATTGCAATGAAACTTCTAGCAATCTAAAAAATTCCCATCACACTGAATCTTATTGTGGCAAAGGAACTTTGGGAGGACGAGTGAAAGGAATCAGTCGTGAGTTATGGGAACAAGCACATTTGTATATTGCAGTGGAGGTTCCAGAATATAATGTTGTGGCAACGGGCAAGGTGTACAACCTTGGTGGT
This sequence comes from Alisma plantago-aquatica, assembly GCA_963693085.1. Taxonomy (NCBI): domain Eukaryota; kingdom Viridiplantae; phylum Streptophyta; class Magnoliopsida; order Alismatales; family Alismataceae; genus Alisma; species Alisma plantago-aquatica. Next base: position 1,862,771,226 of record OY856409.1, on the reverse strand, counting down.
ACATTGCATTGCCAACAAATTACTGATGACATTTGTCGTGTGTCCATCCATCTTGTGTATGACAGAATGGGGGACAAACCACTACCCATACCTAATCCTGAATATAGTATAGTTGAAGAAGCAGAGGGTGTTATGGTGGGTTGGCCTAGACACTTGGTTATCAATGACAAGGTATACTTGAATTCTACCATGTTTTTCATATTTGACTACATATATGAACTCGTGTAATAGAAGTAGGTAATTTAATTAACAAGTTTGCAAACCAAAAAGTAAAAATTATACTAGTCGTCCTCCTATGCCCAAGCTATCTATTATTCCAGAATCCACATTCGATGAGTTGGGAAGTAAATGTAAATGTTTGTGTCGATACTTAGCCAACCAAAGCTCTAGACTACAAATGTTGATCAATTTAATAGAAGATGTAACTGGGAGGGACTTTGACAATTATATTTTTCTTGATGATATTATAGAGTTGTTCTGGTATGATTGGTTGAATACTTCAATATTATAAGTATGGATAAGGTAAGGATCTATCAATATAGAAAATTCCAATACACATTTTTAGCTTATTTCTACATATGAAAATAATTACAAATGTTTAACAGCCATTTATATACCGAGGCCACAAACTTTGATATAAAGAATGTTGGATTCTTAGTTCCTTCGGTCACTAGTCAGGTGGAGACACATATTGACGAAGTGAGTGAGTACTTCTCTTATGCATTCAAATATTTTGCTAGCGTGGAAAGGAAATTATCCTAATTCCTTTTAACGTCCAGTAAGTATTATTATTTAATATAATTTTAATAATGAGCAAATGTATTTATTTTAATGTTTGTTTTATTCTTACTCAGATCTAGACATTGGGAATTAGTGGTGATTGTCCCAAAATTGATGACTCTTTATTATATTGACTCAATGGGAAAAACAACAAATGGTCACAAACTGAAATTGCCAGCTATGGAGTAAGCATAAATATAGTCAATGCTTCAACATGATATTTCTATTTAGAATTTCTATTTTACCAACTATCGTTTAATTGATAGGGGTATAAAAGATTTTCGTGAAGGCGGAGGACAAATACCCACAAAATTAAAGACATTAACTTTGAAAAATGTCAAGGTAGCTACTTTGACAACTGCTTAGTCTTATATGTATTAATTTTCAACTCTTATATGTCAACTCTTATAGTCTTATGTTTATAGTAGTTTACTAACATTAAGTATAATTCGTTATTTGTAGTGTCCTATACAAAATAATGGTTGGGCTTGTGGCTACTATGTAATAAAATATATGCAAGCTATTGTCAAACAAGCATCAAATGACATTTCAGACTATAGATAAGGTAATAAAGAATAACATCATAAATTTACAAGTGAGTTGTAGTCATTTTATAAAATATTAGCATGTGCATTTTCTGTTACAGATCTTTACAACTCAGCCTTACACACGTGAGGACTTAAATGAATTCTGAGAAGAGTGGTCAGATGCTTTTTTAAATGAAGTCAATATAGCATTGGAATAAATATGTCAGTTACGTTCCATTTATGTATGTGGTTTCAGTACTCTTTTATATTTACTTTTATATCTGACATTTAATATCATCTCAGACTTGCAATCTATCATTTTGTAAATTATGATGTGACTATGTGTACTCAACTCAATATATGAATCATTTTTGTTATGAATGTGTGGTTTGGAATGGTGACGCTTGAGCATCAATGCTCCCCTCTCCCATATCTTATTCTTGTTCTTCTATTTTGTTCTGTTCAGTTTCTGCAGAAATAAAAAAAAAATGTACCATATAGTGTCGGTTTTCTTAAAAAATCGACCTTATAGGTATCTTGGTCGTGCCGCGTAGAACGGCCGTGCAAACATGTGTGAATCAATATGTGATATTGATGTCACACACATCTCACCCAGTCTGCTATGAGATTAAGGAAATGGATGAACGTTGAAAGGATGATTGTGCCATGCCTTGAGTTCATTATGGACATTAGTGACAAAGGAATTATACATTCATTGTAACACCATTCACAGATTGTAGGATTGAAAGTTGTTCTCTAACTTTCTATTTCACTTGGGTAGCATTGATGTGTGACTAGGCACCACTATTTTCTTGTGAAGTTATAAGTGTGAAAAACCACTAGAGGGGGGGTGAATAGGGTTTTATAAAAGTTTTAATAATAATTCAACTCAAGCAACCACAATTGAGATAATAAGAAGGAGGCAAGATGTTTAGAGTGGTTCCACCTTTAGCAAAAACTAAAGGAGTCAGTCCACTATCCAATTGTTTCCAATTGGGATTTTGAAAGTATTTAATTTTATTACCTCGCAAGGATGTTACATAAAATTACAACACTTTCAACGCCCTTTGGACAACTTCACCTTGAAGTAGTCTCACCAACCTTAAAGCATCCTTCCTCTTCAAGTAGCTTCTCGTTGAGACAACCTTCTTGAAGTAGTCCAAAGTCCTCCTTCTCCACCGAGAAGATCAAATCCTCTCCAATCTGCAGCCTCCAACCCTAGGAGTAGCAAGGAGAGTACAAATAATAAGAAAGAACAAGAAGGGAAAATAGAAATTACAATTACCGCTTGTAGCACAAGGCTTGATTTCCTATATCAAGCGTTTTGATCTCCTAACCAATGTGTATGGAATTGTAAGTGCAGTGGGTAGGAGATGCTAGCCTATAGGACACAAATTTGGAGCAAAAAAAAAGAGTAGCAAGTACTAGAGTTGCTCAATTTGCTCAAGAATAGATTGTCAATTGGAAGTATGTAAGCTCAAGTATTGCACAAGTGTATCTTGGGTGTCCTAAGGCATGTCCTATTTATAGGAATGACCTATGAATGCTTAAAGACATTCTAGACACTTTCTAGGGGGTTCTTAGTACTTAACTAGCCGTTAGTTGTCCACTAATTGCTTTAGCAACGACTAGTTAATTAACTCTGAAAAGTGCAGACAGAGACAGTCTCGGTCGAGTAATTATCAACCGAGAGCCCAGTCGGTCTAGGTCTTTGTCGACCGAGGGACGGTCTAGAGCAAGAGTGTATAACGTTCTATTCCAACTCCCAACTACCTTGTCTGCAGTGTCTAACGGCTACTTGGGTCATTCTCAGTCGAGGAGATTGTCGACCGAGAGTGTCTCGGTCGAGAAGTTTGTCGACCGAGAATGACTCTGTTTCAATATTTTAAACTATATACTAAGTGTGTGTATTAGTGTGCAGTTGTGACACTATTGTAGGGGATGACCTATCTAAGTGTTGTGATTGGCTAGGAAAGATCTAAACACTTGATTTACATGATATCTAAGTACTTGTACATTATATACTTGACAAGTTTTTTTACATTTGATTACAATCATGAATTAAAGCATTTTGAGCATATAGATCTTCCAAGTTGTGTCATCCACCTAGTTCCTGCAACACTCAAGTAGCACGTTAGATCCACAAGGATGAAATGTTTGTCATAATCAAAACAAAGGGATTTAAATTATGTCCATTTAGCCAACAATCTCCCCCTTTTTGAAGATGACAAACATTTCCAAAATATAAATCAACCAGTCTTTAAAATGAGTTGAGTTTCATACCTGAGATTTACTTTGTGAATTCCTTCTCTTATTTATGAAATATGTGCTTATTATTCCCAAAGAAGTATGGAACATAAAATCCAATTCTTAGGGAATAACACAACTTTATAAAGCCAAGAGATTATGAAACCCATTGAGTTTTTAAGAGTTACAACTATTTAAGATTTACATTATTTCTCCCCCTTTGTCATTTCAAAAATATATCCATTAAAATCAAGTGTTAAAAACCCCCCCTTAATTTGTTCTCTCCTTAAAAAGATAACCATCAAATCATTTGAAAAGATGTCCATTTGAAGCCAAAATGGAAGGATTAAAAACCAGCCGGTTTAAGAAGCACAAATGTCAAAGAAAACTCTTCTAAGGGAGTAATGAGTAGTTGCTTCCTTATTTTATTGAATTGATCTAATGAAAGCGGTTTTGTGAAAATATCAATCAATTGATCTTCCGTATCAACATGATGAAGGGATACATGATTTTTAGAGATATGATCCCGTATAAAATGATGACGGATTTCAATATGTTTGGCACAGTTGTGTAAAATAGGATTATGTGTTAAGTTTATAGTGCTTGTATTGTCATAAAAGATAGGCATAGATGAAAAAGTAAAACCATAATCGTTTAAAACTTGTTGCATATAAAGCACTTGAGCACAATAAGATCTGGCTGCCATATATTCAGCTTCAGTTGTAGAGAGGGTAACTGTATTTTGTTTCTTGCTAAACCAAGATACGAAGGCTCTTCCTAACGAGAAACAACTACCGCTTGTACTCTTTCGATCAATTCGACAACCAGCGTAATCGGCATCAGTATAAGCTTTAAAGTCCAAAGATTGTCCTTTAGGATACCATAGACCATAACTTGTAGTGTCGGCTAAATATCTTAAAATCCGTTTGACAGCTTGAAAATGGGTTTGCATAGGTTGTGATTGAAATCGAGCACAAAGACCAACATAAAACATGATGTCCAGTCTAGAAGCGGTTAAGTAGAGCAAACTACCAATTATATCTCTATATAAGGAATCATCAATAGGTTCCCCATTTTCATCCTTATCAATTTTAGTAGAAGTAGCCATTGGAGTGGTAGCATATTTGCAATGGTCCATCCCAAAACATTTTAAAAGTTCATTGGTATACTTCTCTTGGCTTATAAAAATCCCGACGGGTGTTTTCTTTATTTGAAAACCAAGAAAGAAAGTTAGTTCTCCCATGAGACTCATTTCAAATTCCTTTTTCATAATATCACTAAATTGTTTGCATAAAGACTCATTTGATGCACCAAATATAATATCATCAACATAAAATTTGAACTACTAGAAAGTCAGATTCATATGTTTTGAAAAATAAAGTAGAATCTGAATTTCCAATAAAAAAATTGTTATCAAAGAGATAGGTCTTGAGCCTTTCATACCAATTTCTAGGTGCTTGTTTCAAACCATAAAGTGCTTTCTTAAGTTTGTATACATAGTCACCTTTTTCTGGTATTTCAAAACTAGGGGGTTGGGCAACATATACTTCTTCTTGTATTATTTCATTTAGAAATGCACTTTTGACATCCATTTGGAACAGTTTGATGTTTTTGTGGGCAACTATGGCTAGTAGCATTCTAATGGCTTCAAGTCGTGCTATTGGTGCATAAGTTTCATCAAAGTCTATTCCTACTAGTTGATTATACCCTTGTGCTACCAACCTAGCTTTATTTCTTACTACTTCCCCGGCTTCATTTAACTTATTCCTAAAAACCCACTTAGTTCCAATAATGATTTTATCTTGCAGTTTAGGCACTAAGTCCCATACATCATTCTTAGTGAATTGGTTTAATTCTTCTTGCATTGCCATTATCCAATAGTCATCTTTTAGAGCTTCAGTCACTTTCTTAGGTTCAATTATAGAAACAAATGCCATATTTGCAACATCTCTAAAAGATGAACGGGTTTTGACTTTATCATTAGGATTTCCAATGATTAGTTCTTGAGGATGATCCTTAATGAGTCTAGGAATGGGTTGTTGTGTCTCAACTTGTTGATCATCTTTAGTTTATATGGTTAGATTTTCTACTTGATGAGTAATATCAACTACATCATAATTTTCAGTTTTTAGTTCTTCATGAAAAGTGATGTGAATGGATTCTTCAACTTTTCTAGAGATAGTGTCATAAACTCGAAATGCTTTACTAGAGGTTGAATATCCCAAGAAAAAGGCTTTTTGTGATTTAGAGTCAAACTTTTCTCTATCATCTTTTGTGTTCAAGATATAGCAAGTTGAGCCGAAAGTATGAAAATAGTCAACCCTTGGTTTCTTAGTATACATGATTTCATATGGCGTTTTCTTCAAATAAGAGTGTACGGTTACTCTATTTAGCACATAGCAAGTTGTGGTTACCGCTTCATCCCAAAATGTTTTAGGTGTACCATGTTCAAGCATCATAGTCCTAGCCATTTCTTGTAATGATCGATTTTTCCTTTCAACTATGCCATTTTGTTGTGGAGTACGTGGAGCAGAAAAATTGTGAGTGTAGCCTTGAGATGTCCAAAATGCTTCAAATAGATGATTCTCAAATTCTCCACCACGATCACTCCTAATTGTGCATATCTTGTTTTGTAGTAGATTTTCAATCTTGGAACAAAATTGTATGAAAACTTGAATAGTATCATCTTTATTTGCAAGAAAATGTACCCATGTATATCTACTCTAATCATCAACAATAACAAACCAATATCTTTTTCCACCAATAGATTGTGTCCTCATAGGTCCGAACAAATCCATATGAATAAGTTCTAGTGATCTATTGGTGCTAAGTATGTTTTTGGTTTCAAAAGAAGTTTTAGTTTGTTTACCCAAAGTACATGGTTCACAATTTTCAGATTGATCAAAAGATAACTTAGGCAAACCACGAACAAGATCATATTTAATTAGCTTTTTGATAACATATGAACTAGAATGACCTAATTTTCTATGCCATAGTTGTAAAGAATTTTCTTTTGCAAGTAAGCATTTTCCAACTACATATTGCATAGAGTTGGGTCTAAGGATATAAAGATTTCCAACTCTTTTTCCTTCATAAACAATATTTGTAGTATTTTCTATTAGTAACTTGCAGCAATTTTTGTTGAATAAAACATCATATCCACTATCACATAATTGACTGACACTTATTAAATTATGGTGCAAACCATCGACAAGTAAAACATTCTTTATTTCAAGGTCTGTACCAATATTACCTATTCCAACAATTTTACCTTTACCATTATCTCCAAAAGTGATTGTTCTGCTTTTCTTTTCCTCAAAAGTTTGAAATGCATCCTTATTCCCAGTCATGTGTTTGGAACATCCACTATCAACTACCCAATCCTACAATAAAATATAGGTTTTGGTACCCATGTGATGGTCCATTATGGTTAGGTACATTTAATAACAAACTGAGCATGTCTTAACAAAGTAAACTGATCAGAACTTCATTCGGTCGACAAATAGTTTGACCGACAGATGTCTCAGTTGACCAATTTATCGATCGACAAAGTTGCTATTTTACAGGTTAAAACTGAACAAAAACATAAATCCACTTGGTCGACCATTTTTCGACCGATTTTTGCTCCGATCGATAATTTTTCGATCGAAATAGTTGTTGTTTTCACTATAAATTCTGTTGTAGATTTTGATTTGTCACAGGCATTCTCTCGGTCAAATATTTTCTCGACCGATAATGTCTCAGTCGAACTATTTGTCGACCGACAATGTTTCTGTTTGTTTCAGCAATTTGTTTATATCAGTTCTGAACAATACATTAAGCTATCTGTTTAGTTGAGATAAGACATTTAGATGTTCAAAACAAGTATTAGATCATATCCCAACTAAATTACATTCAAGTCTTCTAATTTTGATGTTTGGGAACCCAAACTAACTCAGAATCCTTCTTCTTATAAGGGCATGAAAAGGAGTAATGTCCAAGACGCAGACAATAATGATAAGAAATAGAGTCAATTTCATTTCTCTTTCTAGGATTTGGAATTGTGTTCTTGGGTACAAACATGATCTTGGTCTTGGATGCTTGAGCTCTTCTAAGTTTAGGTTGATAGGATTTTTCTTTGGGAACATATCCTAAACCTCTTCTTCCATTGTAGCTAGAAGAATATTTCAGAATCTTATCAAGAACATCATTGCTCCTTAAACCATTAATTTATTTCTATAGCTTTGCAATCTCATCCATCTTCTTATTGATATCTATCCTTGCTTGATCTAGATTAGATAATAAAGAGTTTCTTTCCTTAACAACAGTATCATAATATAAATGATTACATAGAATAGGTTGGGTCTGAAAATTGTTTAGTTTTGCAAGCAAATCAACCTTTTCTTGAGAAAGAAGATCATGATTTGTTTCTAAAGTAAGTAACTTCATATTGCAGTCATTTAAAGATGATTTCAAAGTAAAATTTTTAGAAGCAATATTGTCCTTTTCAACAGAAAGATTATTCAATCTAGCATATAGATCCTCATTAGTTTTAGTAACCTTCTTTAGTTTCTTTTTGCAGTCAACGTATTTGTCATGAGTATCTTGTAGACTAACAATTAGATCTTCTTTTGGCAAATCAAGAAGGCTTACCTCTTGAGAATCGTCACTATCATCTTCTTTTGCCATGAGACACTCCACATTCTCTTCTCCGCTTTCACTATCACTTGACTCATCCCATGCAACTTTATAAGCTTTTTCTCCCTTCTTCTTGTATGAGCTTTTATTTCCTTTCTTTGCTTTAGGACATTCATTTTTTAGATGAACTTTCTTTCCACATTCAAAACACCTAGGAGGGGAAGAGGAAGAACTAACAACTTTGTTAGATATTAATCTTCTATATTTCTTACCATTAACAATTAGGGCTTCTTCTCCTTCTCCATCACTTGTTTCATCACTTTCTTGTGTGATGATCTTTGAAGATTTTAGAGCCATATCTTTATTTCTTCCTTGTTGAAGTTAACGCTCTCGTCGTTCCTCTTCCTCCAAGGTTGCCTCATGTGCTTCTAAGTTGCCAATGAGTTGCTCCATCCTTAGTCAAGTGAGATCATTTACTTCTTCAATAGCAGTTACCTTGGGCTTGTACTTGGGAGGAAGAGACCTAAGAATTTTTGACACTTGATCTTCTTCACTGATCACTTTACCTAAAACATTTAAACCATTCACAATAGAAGAAAACTTTGCATACATTTCACTAATAGACTCATTTTGATCCATACGAAATTGTTCAAATTTTTGCTTAAGCATTCTGATTTTAGAATTCTTAACTTGAACAGTTCCTTCATAGGTTATGGAGAGTCTATGCCATATTTCATATGTTGTTTCACAATTTGATATTCTATTGAATTCACCAACTGAAATTGAACAATAGAGTATACTTACAACTTTTGCATTCATTTGGGCAGATCTTACCGTATTGGCATCCCAATTTGCATACTCTGTTTGAGGGAATTCATATAGATTTGATACCATCCTCCAGAGATCCCAGCTAATTCCTTGGAATTAGAATTGCATCCTCCTCTTCCAGTAGGTGTAGTTAGTGCCATCAAAAGGTGGAGGTCTAGCCACGAGTGTCCCTTCTAGGTTGAGGTTGTTGAGTACCCCGTCACCCATTTCTTCAAGACTTTGTTAGAGTTCCTTGAAGCCTTTCTCTGATACCAAATGAAAAACCACTAGAGGGGGTGAATAGGGTTTTATAAAAGTTTTAATAATAATCCAACTCAAGCAACCACAATTGAGATAATAAGAAGGAGGCAAGGTGTTTAGAGTGGTTCCACCTTTAGCAAAAACTAAAGGAGTCAGTCCACTACCCAATTGTTTCCAATTGGGATTTTGAAAGTATTTAATTTTATTACCTCGCAAGGATGTTACATAAAATTACAACACTTTCAACACCCTTCGGACAACCTTCACCTTGAAGTAGTCTCACCAACCTTGAAGCAGCCTTCCTTGAAGTAACTTCAAGCTCCCCCTTGAAGTCGCCTTCCTCTTGAAGTAGCTTCCTGTTGAGACAGCCTTCTTGAAGTAGTCCAAAGTCCTCCTTATCCACCGAGAAGATCAAACCCTCTCCAATCTGCAGCCTCCAACCCTAGGAGCAGCAAGGAGAGTATAAGCAATAAGAAAGAAGAAGAAGGGAAAATAGAAATTACAATTATCGCTTGTAGCACAAGGCTTGATTTCCTATATCAAGCATTTTGATCTCCTAACCAATGTGTATGGAATTGTAAGTGCAGTGGGTAGGAGATGCTAGCCTATAGGACATGAATTTAGAGCAAAGGAAATGAGTAGCAAGTACTAGAGTTGCTCAATTTGCTCAAGAACAGATTGTCAATTGGAAGTATGTAAGCTCAAGTATTGCATAAGTGTATCTTGGGTGTCCTAAGGCATGTCCTATTTATAGGAATGGCCTATGAATGCTTAAGGATGTTCTAGACACTTTCTAGGGGGTTCTTAGTGCTTAACTAGCTGTTAGTTGTCCACTAATTGCTTTAGCAATGACTAGTTAATTAACTCTGAAAAGTGCAGACAGAGACAATCTCGGTCGAGTAATTGTTGACCGAGAGCCTAGTTGGTCGAGGTCTTTGTCGACCGAGGGACAGTCTGGAGCAAGAGTGTATAATGTTCTATTCCAACTCCCAACTACCTTGTCTGCAGTGTCTAACGGCTACTTGGGTCATTCTCGGTCGAGGATATTGTCGACCGAGAGTGTCTCAGTAGAGAAGTTTGTCGACCAAGAATGACTCTATTTCAATGTTTTAAACTATATACTAAGTATGTGTATCAGTGTGCAGTTGTGACACTATTGTAGGGGATGACCTATCTAAGTGTTGTGATTGGCTAGGGAAGATCTAAATGCTTGATTTCCATGATATCTAAGCACTTGTACATTATATACTTGTACAAGTTTTTTACTTTTGATTACAATCATGATTTAAAGCATTTTGAGCATATAGATCTTCCAAGTTGTGTCATCCACCTAGTTCCTACAACACTCAAGTAGCACGTTAGATCCACAAGGATGAAATGTTTGTAATAATCAAAACAAAGGGATTTAAATGATGTCCATTTAGCCAAGAAAGTGTTATGGACTTCCACTGCCAACGTGAAATGGACCTGTAGGGTCACACACATAGGATTTAACTTGGAAGAGGAGTTTATCCACAAATGATGTTTAGACTGATTACTAAAGGATTTTAGTAGTTCAATTAAACACTCAGTTGATTGATAGCTCAAAATCATAGTGTTCAAGGTGTTGGACCAATTGATTAGAGTATCAAATTGATTGAAACTGCAATTGATTGATTGTGCACAGTCTACACTTCCAACTGATCGGCTCATGTGATGAACCGATCAGCTCAGGTTGGTGAATCGATCGACTCATGTGGTGAGTCGATCGACTCATGTGTCAATGAAATGATTGGCTCAATTGTTGAACTAGTCGATTCATGTGACCAACCGAGATCGTTTGGAAAGTCAGAAGACTCTTTTTGCAAAAACATATTTGTTTCACTTGTACAAATTTGATTTGAATAAAAACTAATATTTGATTAGTCAGAAACAAACATGGAAAGTCAATTTGAGTTGGACCAGGAGTATGAACCGATCAACTCAAGCATGAACCAATCGGCTCAGATGCCCCAAATAATCAGTTCAGGTGTGAATCGATCGGCTGAGGTCACCAACTGACCGTTTCATGTTTGAAACGATCCGTTCAGCTGACGCAGTTGGTTGCTTTGTGGAAAATCTCGAACCCTTCTACTCCTGCTTTAATCCCGCATTGCCCGGAGTAGAGAACCCTGTCCCATGACCCTCCTATATATAGGGGTATTGGGGGCTTTTCAAAGTACAAATCAGAACACTAGTTTCTCTACAAAGTTGTCGTTCTCTCTGGTTTTGGCAACCGAGAGAGCCCGAGCAAGTGCTACCCGATAAGGGAGGCACAACAAGGGAAAGACAACTGCAGAAAAGTGATTGGTGGAAGGAGAGTGTGTCGGTGACTAGTACACCAACATGAGGGTGTGACTCCTTCCGATTCCTTGTGAGACAAGGAGATCGAGTTCCAGACAGTTTGTGTGGACTATTGTAGAGGCGGGAGACTTCTGCCGCTCGGAGGATAGCTGTCAATCCCGACAGTCCCGGTGAGACCAGGAGCTACACAGACACCATCCAAGACCGGAGGTGAAGACCGTGCTAGCCACGAGGTAACGCCACCGAGCAAGCCTCGGGACAAGGTACGCCTCTACAAACCATCCTTCCTATTGTATAGACGTTGACACGATTCCTTTATTCTAGGTTTGGGAGAAGAAATTTTTTGTTTCTGCTGCCTTCTCTGTCTCCCCTAAAACCCAACAAGATGACCTGGAGGTAATAGTTACCTGATAAGTGGTAACCATGTTTAGTGTTGAATTAAGGGTTTGAATGCCCATATCCAGTAAACATGATGATGATGTTGAGGGATGTGAATTCCCAGCAATGAGACAAGGGATTGAGATCCCAATACTTCATAAAGTTTTGAAAAGTACTTGAAAGGAGTATTGTTTCTTTGTTTTTTTTAGGCAAGGTAATGATATATTTATAAAGCACATACATCAAGCGAAGACCTGCTAATGTGAAGAACCAACATAGAGTTTGTAGGGAAAAGAAAGTAAGCTGAAAGCAGACAGGGGGAGGCACCCCTTAAGACAAACCTCTTATAAAATATAAAGTTTTAGCAATCTAGAAAATGTGACAAAAAGTGCAGATCTTGTAGGGGATGAAACATCACTAAGGTTGCTGCACAAGACTGACACCCGTCTCATCATCCACCATGGCTTTTAGATCACAAAGGAAAGTTGCTTCCCATTCCGCAGCCTCTGATTCACCTTCATCCGAATGAGCTTGGGATTCACCTGCTATTTTTCCTGCAATTTGATAAAGATGTGAAGATCGGCATCAATATCATTCAAAATAGTCTTTACCAATTTTTTCTTATTATTGTACAATCTATTGTTTCTTTCCTTCCAAAGATTCCAGCAAATGGCTGAGAATAGATCGTTACTATTGTGTTGCCTATAAAGTCTAGTTGGAGGAATTTGTATAGGGAATATTTATTCCTGGAGATCAGGAAGGTATTTTCGTAGGTAGTGTGAAATGATTTTTTGAGAGAAAGGGCATTTTAAGAAGATGTGACTGGTTGAATCCTCGTTATGTTCACAGAGAACACATCTAAACGTCCATGGAAGCCCTTTTTTTATGATATCTCCTGTAGAAAGCTTGTTGTGGAGGAGAAGCCATATGAATGTTTTATATTTATGTGGCCATTTTTGTTTCCATAGCATAGATGGTGTTGGGGTGATACCTCTGTAAGCAAGAAAATTGTAAGCAAGTTTCACCGAATAATCTTTACCCCATTTCCAGGAGATGTCATTTGAAGTGTTTTCTTCTAAAGAGGTTGCGAGATTTCTGAGATCTTGTTGGCTTAAAACAAAGAGGATACATTTTTTTAAGGAGTTAGATCTTTTGCTGGTGGTAAGGGAGAGGGATTTATCAATTTTTAAGTGGATAAGTTTTTTTAGAATAGCCCATGATGGTTTGAGGTTAATAATTGAATTTTTGTTATACCAATGGTCTGACCAGAAAGAGATGTTCTTATGCGAGTGAGGTGGAGTAATAAGCAGCTGCTGAATAGTGTTGATGTTTTTATTTATGTATTTCCAAAGGGGGGAAGCAGATTTCCTTTTGATTTGATGCCAAGGAGGTGCTGAGTGGTAGTATTATGCATGATGAGATTTGTCCAGATTTTTTTTTATTTTGGGTTAGACAATCTATGATTTTGGTAATCAGACAAAGGGAGTGTGTTTCAATGTTTATAATCCCCCAACCACCTTGGTCAAAGGGAGCAGTGATTGTTTTCCAATTAACCAGGTGGCAGTGTTGCCCCGATTTGTCATTTTTTTGGCATTATTCCAAAGAAATTTTCTCCGAATTTTGTCCAAGGTATGTCTGGTCTTTGAGGGCAAGGGGATGCAGCTTAAGAAATGTGGAGTGATGGAACTGTTAAGTAAGGTTAGTCTGCCCGAGAGATTAAGAAAATTGTTTTCCCAGCTAGAGAGCTTTGAGTTTATTTTTGTTATGATGGGATTCCAAATGGCATTTGTGATGTTGTATGGAGTGATGGGAAGGCCCAGGTACTTGATCGGGAAGTCTTCCGATTTGCATTTTAGAAAAAAATTTAGAGTCTCGAGGGTGGACTGATGGAGGTTAACCCCGAAGATGGAAGATTTTTGAATATTAACTTTAAGGCCTGAGATATAGGAAAATAAACCTATGATCCTGAAGATGTTTTGAACCGAGGATAAATCAGGAGAGGAAAAAATGATGGTATCATCCGCAAATTGAATGATATTTTCCTTACAGTCCTCAGGAGTAGAAATGATTTTGTTTTGAACACCCAGATGGATCATCCTGGAAAGGAGGGTAGTGAGGATGATGAAAAGGTAGGGAGAAAGAGGATCACCTTGTCTAAGTCCGTTTGTATTATGAAAGTAGCCAAAAGGGACACCGTTTATGATGGTAGAGAAGTGATTTGTGGAGATGCAGGCATGAATCCAGGAGATCCATTTATCTGGGAAGGCGAAACCTTTGAGAGTTTTAAGCAAGCAATTCCAGTTTACAAAGTCAAAAGCTTTCTCAAAATCCAATTTGATAGCCAGAAGGGGAGTTTTGTTTTTATGGCAAAGATGGATAGTTTCATTGACCATTAAGAAGGCATCTTAGATACTTCTGTTTTTGAGGAAGACACACTGGTTTAGATGGATGATGTCATTCATGAGAGGTTTGATTCTATTGGCTAAGGTTTTAGCAATGATTTTATATGAGGTGTTAATAAGACTGATAGGTCTGAAATGTGTGATTTGATCTGGTTTGGTATTTTTTTTATCAGAGAGATGAAAGTTTTATTTATGTATTTTATGATGTTTTGGGGGTTTGGACTGGATTGAAAGGCGGAGAGAAGAGCAAGAAAATCATGCTTGTAATGATTCCAATTAGCCAAGTAGAATTCTACATTGAGACCATCAGGTCCAGGGGATTTATCTTTGCCTAGATCGGAGATAGCGGATTGTAATTCCTCCAAAGAGAAAGGTTTGGTCAGGTCAAGGGGGTTTTTGATTTTGTTTTGGCAAATGAAATGCCAAAGAAAGTTATTTAGACCAGCCGGATTGTGATTTGAGTTGAAAATTTTTTGGAAATGGTTTTTTATGTGCGTTATGATGGTCTCTTTGTGGGAAGTGAGACGACCATTTATCTTAAGATGTGAAATAGAGTTGTTTCTGAAGTTTTGATTGCATATTTTATGAAAGAATTTTGTATTTTTATCACCTTCTTTGGCCCAAAGGATTTTGGCTCTTTGTCTCCATTTAGTTTCTAATTTGTTATTTATGATGTCGAGATCAGCTTTGATGGATAGGATTTGAGCCGGATTTGCTAAAGGATTTTTTTCAAAGTTCAAAAGTTGGTCCTCAAGGTTTTTTTGGTCATCCAACAGGGTCAAGGGATTTTTGATCAGCCAGTTTTTTATATGCTTTTTGATTTTTTTTGTATTGTTTAAAAAATGAAGGCCCAGGTTTGTTGATTGTGAGCAAGCAAGATCCCAGGACTCAAGGCAAGAAGTGGTAAAACTTTCTTTAAGAAGCCAGTTGTTTTCAAAGCGAAAAGGACGGGAACCCCAAGAGGAAGAGATTGTGGCCAGGATTAGGGGAAAGTGGTCAGAGATGGTTCTGTGAGAAATGTATATAGAAGAGAGGGGATGTTTGTCCTCCCAAAGGTTTGAACATAAGAAGTGATCAAGTCGGGCAAAGGTTTGGTTTCTTGACCAAGTGTATGAGGCATTTGAGGGAACATGGTCGAAGAGAGAGTAGTTTGAAATCATCTGTTTGATTTTTTTGTCAGCAGCAGATAAGGGAGAGGGGGAAGGATTTGAGTTATGTCTGTCAGAGATTTGGGTGACTAGATTAAAATCCCCACCCAAGACCCAGGGTAAATGGTGAAAGTTTTTGAAGAGGCAGTCTAATTACTCAAGAAAGAGGGATTTGTCATGGCCTGGTTCCCCGTAAATACCAGAGAAAGACCAAAAGAAGTCATCAGAAATATTTTTGAAATCAATAGTTATCGAAAAGTTTAGAATGGAGGAGTTTTGTAACAAGAGGGCCTGGTTGTTGAAACCCACAATGATACCACCTTTGAAACCCTTTGGAGGAAGTTGAATCCAGTTAGTGATTCTATTTCCACCAATCGTTTTGAGGGCAAAAGGGGTGAGGTAGGCTTTTGTTTCTTGAATAGAGATAAGGTCTATTTTGTTTTTATAAATATGGGATCGGATTTTTTTTCTTCTTTGTAAGTTTGAAGCTCCACAGATGTTCCAAGTAGAGTTTTTCATTTAGAAAGAAGATAAAGAGAGACCAAAAGACAGATAAGCAAGACTAACCTCGTCTATTTGACCAGCCCATGTAAGATTCAAGATCATTTAGAAAAAATGAGCATCATTTTCCTTTTCAAAGTAGAAACCAATCTTATTTGTGAAGGATGAAAAACTCTTTAAACTAGACCAAGAGGCTATATCATCTATAGTATCAGAATTTTTTTGAACTTGATCATTTAAGAATGGAGATGTAGAAAAAGAAGATGTTGAAGAAGCTAAATAGATAGAGTTGGAAGGAGTCTTACCTTTCTTGGCCCTGTTTGAGATATTTGATCCATTGTTGATGGAGAGACCGGGCTACAGGATCTTTTGGATGGAGCTTGTGTTGGAATTCTAGAGAGGGCTCTTCTGATCCGCACTCTGCAAGGAGTTAACCTTGAAGTGTTGAGAAGAGTCTTGAAAAATAGAGGTATGATTTGTTTTATCTGGAGAATGCCAACTTTCCGTTGTGGAAGAAGGGGAAGGGCAAGGTTTTTTTATTGGCGGGATGTTTGATGTAGGAAGGGGGAGAATTGGAGATCGATTTCTCTTTTTATTTTGGAGAGGGTATGAGTTATCAAGAAGGGTTGGGTGATTCCTAGTCCAAACTTGGCTTCTTTTCGGGGGGGTCTGGTGAGTGAGGAGTGGTTAAAGCCCTTGTAAGGACTGAACCAGGATGGCGGATGAGAAGAGAGATCAGAAAAAGCGGTACTATGTTTGGTGGGTTGTTCAGCAGCAAGCTTAAGATGGTAGATCGATTCTCCAATTCTAATGTTAATAGAAGGAGGGAGGGAGATAGCAGCTTTGACAGAGAGGAGACAATAGGCTTTGATGTATTGAGAGGGATGAAGAGTTTCGGGACTGATGTATTGAAGAGTGGCCCCTAAAGAATGAGCTATTCCTTTGAAGATTTCTAGCTCCCACAAATGAGGAGGAAGGTTAGAGATGGCTATCCAATCAGAGCCACCCGCAGGGGCCGGAAAAGAACCAGATTCAGCTGACCATTTGGATAGGCGAGCCATAATGAAACTGGATCCACAAGGAATGGTAAGAACTTGATTGAAGATATGGGTTATCTGAGTTCCTTCAGGGACAGAGTAGATAAGCTGGGTAGGCGAGAGGATTTTTGGTTTGAGGATGGTATGTCCGGGTAGAAGAAGAGCTAGAGCTCTAGTGATGTCTAGAACATTAATAAGGTTGTTGTCCAGGTTGTTCTCTATTGAGACAAGGATGCTTCTAAGGGAGAAGACTTTGAGAAGGTGCATCGAATTTGCAGGAAGATCCAAGGCGATGGCATATTCCAGGTGTTCAGGAGTCTTCAAAGTTTGGGCGGGGGGAGGTTGATTTTCTTTATGTGCTTTTGCTGATGGGATCATAAACAGGGGGAAGGTTTTTTAAAGAGGGGCTTGGAGTGGTTGCTAGACGAGGGTTTTGAGGAGGAGGGGTAGGGTTTTGAAAAAGAAGGTATCCTTGAGCTTTCGAAACTGGGTTTTGAAGATGTTGCATGGTCTGGCGGGAGATTTTCAAGGCATGCAAAAGGATTGCTTGAAGGGCAATGATTATGAGTGGGCATATAAAGAGGTCTGTTGGCAGAAGGATGTCGTTTTGGGACCACTGAACAAAATTGGGAATGAGAGTGTTGTCTAGAGTGGGAGTGCATGTGAGAGAGAAGTGGATTTAGCTGTTGTCCGAATCTGTTTGGAGGAAGTCGCTCCAAGCAGTGCCTTTTTATGTGCCCTATGCGGCCACACCTGAAGCATGAAAGGCGAGAGAAATATCTGGTAGAGGAGTGGTTGTTTCTGAGGTAGAATTGGTAGAAGAGAGCTCAAAAGGGCTTTTTGGGGGGACCTAATTTCCAGTTATGGACGGTGGGGTTTAGCCCCAAGGAATCGTTGATGAGAAGGGAGGATTTTGCTTTCCCCAGTACAGGAAAAGAAAGATTTAGTTGTTCGATGTCCTTAGGAATGATGTCACTGTTCAGAGGAGGTTTTTGCACGAGGGTTTTGTAGAGAGATGTGAGTTTGATGTTGGGGACCTTTTTTTTAGGCAAAGGAGAAGGAGAGGGAAAGAGTTTGTACCTTTCTGCAATAGAGCTGTTTGGTTGAAGAAAAGCAGATGAGGCCTCGTCTTCATAATCTTCCGACCCATAAGAGATAGAAATGGGCAGAGACTTAGCACCCATAGGAGGTTGATGTTCTCCTCTGACGAAAAGTTGATCAGCTGAAACTGAAGACGACGAACTGTCCTGGTCATACTTCTTGTATAGAAAAGCGAGAACAGATGGGGTTTGATGGTTGAAGTCTCTGACCCAAGCCCGGAAGGTACGATCTACGTAAGGTTGGAGGAACAAGGACCATTCCGGCTGAAGCTTGAGTTCCGATCGCATCTCAGTCCAGCCGTCAGAGATTAGAGGAAGGGGGGGTTTTTCCCCCCAGATTGAGTCCATAGGAGGGGACCGTGAAATCGTTACCTGGAACGATCGGTGACCAATGTTTATCATACAGATGCCAGGAGAGATATCGTATTTGTGGTAAATCCAAGCTCTTGGGAGCGGGATGGATGAAGAGAAAATTGGATCAGCCAGATGAAGCTCAAGGAAGGGGAAGCGCGGGTTCATAGTGGTTATGGAAGAAGGGGTTTTTGGAGAGATTTCCGATTTCTGGAGTTTGTGATTCAGAAGGGCACGACGGAAAGTCATAACTTTGCCTGATTTATGCATGCATTTCACTTTTGAGACAGAGGCGAGGATGAAGTTACCACCGGATCTCATAATGAGAAAAGATTGTTAGGTGGGGCTATAAAGGAGTCTAGCTGGGAACACTAGAGTTTTATCGTGCCAGGAAATCGTCAGAGTCTGGGGAAGGAGGGATAGTCGGCAAAGGGAATGAAGAGGTGTAATCAATGAGAAGTAGGTAGTGGAAGCCCGAGACCAGAAGGGGAACTTCAAAAGAGGATGTTGCAGTTAAACAAAGAGTTCCAGCAGTTACACAGGAGAAGAAAGGGTCAGATATTATTGAAGTACCACCGCAATGAAGGGGGGATGTCGGCTGAGGTAGTGAAACAGACAACTTAAAACCTTTAATGAGAACTAGAGAAGAAAAAGTGGAAGCCACGGTAGAAGATCTTCTTAACACAGACGATGTTGCATGTTATCCGATGGAGAAGAACAATCAGAGCGATGAGGAAGAAGAGGGACTAGGAAACCCTAGAAGGGTAACGAGAGGGAATCAAAGAAAAAACCGATGAAAATTTGGAGAAGAAAAAGAGCTGAACCACAGAGATGTTGAAAACCGATCAAACCAAAGCAATAGGTCACCTTAGCTGGGGAGGAGAAGCTTGAGATGAACGGAGATCACCTGGTGGAGCAGCTCGGGGAGCAACGAGAACCAGATGGAGACGGCTAGAGAGAAGCCAGAGCTTTCTCTCACTAACTTACCGTTGCTAGCCGCTCTCCCTTTCCGATGAGCAAGTTTAGTATTGTTTCTTTGTAACATTTGTCATGATAATTCTTGTTTGAAAACTTGACTTATGCTAAAAGAATATGGTAATGTACTTAAATAATCAAGTGGAATATTATCATGTAGAGCCCTGGCCATAGATCCATCATCGTCAGTAGCTGGTGATGGTGAAACGGGTTTTCCTGCTGGTTAATCCGGAGTGTATATTGTTGAATATATGGGGTGCTCCTAGACGAAAATAGGAGGATTAGAGTGCAACTTCAGTTGTAGACTCAAGATATATATAAGAGCATGGTGAACAGGCCCATGGCTCAGTGTGTTAGAGAATGAATGCGTTCATGGCTCAGAGAGCACAGTGAATTGGCATGTGGCTCATATTTACTAGCACCGGGACCTGTGCCAAGGCGGGCTAGAGGATGGGTAGCCATGAGAGCTAACCCTGTGACTGACGTCACTTAAGCAAGAGACTGCAGTCCTGCTTGTGGTCTCGCACTGACCGAGACGGATGAGATCGAGGAGTCTGACTCTTCCTTTGATCTTGTATGGCATCAGCTTTGGGTTTCGCAACTAAAGGTTGGATTTGAGCGTTACGACTCACTTCCTCAGGGCATAAGTATGATTGTAAAATGTAATCAGCCGTGTAGCATATTTGCTTAAGAACGAATCAGAGAAATCATTGGTTGATGTCACAATGCTTATTGTATCCTAAAGTGTATAAATATTATACATGTTCTTCATATTCCTTATTAAATTGAATAGATGACATTGTTGTATTCTGCTTAATAATGATTTAAATCTTGTTGTTCAATAGTGACTATTCTGCTTAGTTTATTACTATTTACCTGCAATAATAATGTTTCTGGCTGAGAGTTATATCTCTCACTGGGACAATTTTCAATTGTCTCACCCCCGTAAGATCTAACATTTTAGGTGGACGAGGACGAGGAGGTAGAAACCCTACAACAGGGGAGGGACAACACCAACAGGGACAACAGTAACATCTCAGATGGAGATATTGACTATCGTGTCTTGTAGATAAGAGTCCTATGAGTTGTCTCTGTACTCTCAGGTCCTAGGAGTTGTAGTTAGTGCTTTTATGATCGATCTGAGATTTTGGTATTGAGTGCCTCGAGGTTTATGATGCTCATGTGTAGATTTAATAGAGCAATTGTTGTATGTAATCCTTGAGAAAAGAAGGTACATGGTATGCACTTTGTGGACCAGAATGTGTATATTATATTTTGGTTCTTGATATAAGAGTTTCCTGGAAATGGATCTCTTATAAATAGTTTTAGTTTTTAGTAATTTTCAGTAATCCGCTGCTAATGTTTTCTTCCGCAATTAATTACATTGTGACAGTATGATTTGGTGTCAAGTCGTCTCCATGCATATTTTAGAAATCAGGGTGTTACAAATGTATTGTAATATACATTAAAAAGGTAAAACTGATATTCCAAGCATAGTTGTCTGTAATGATTTATATCTAATATTTTGCACTGATAGAAATATTCTTCAAATTCAATGTGTATCTTGTTGTGCTAAATGTAAAAGAACATTGATAAATCTGAAATACCCATTGAAGCACACTAATTAAGATTCTATAACAGTCTACTGATGATCAATTACAATTCATGTTTTTGGGAGTATAGTTATATAATATCCCGCATTAGATTGTATACACTTCAGCCTAATAGCTCAATTATATAATGTGTACTATGAAAGTTCACCCTAGTAACAACTTGCACTGGTTATTTTAGTTGTATAATTTAGTGTCATACTCTGCGTAGTGTCCAATCATATCATATGTACATTCTTTGAATACTTATGTACTTTGAAAAATTAAATCTTCATACCAGTGAACAATATAATAATGTTCCAATAATGATATGTAACTGTTCTATTTTTGTGTGCACTTTTACATATAAATATTGTGTAATGTTCTTGTTTATATTGAGTACCACAACTGTATAAAATGCCTTCTGCACATCCCAATGTACATTTGTACGTGTTAAAATGTGCATTAAAGCGTGTGTTGTGTAACATTTTTCAGTGTAAAATGTATCAAATATATAATCGTCGATTCTATTTTTTAATTTTAATATAAATATATTATTATTATTATTATTATTGTATATTATGCTACTTAGTTTTTACTCCAAATGCTTAGTGACTAGTGCATATTTTCTACAAGTCACACAAAGTTGAATGACTGATAGAGTGAATCTTGTCCATGGGACCATAGAATCAATCTAAGTGTGCGTTTGGCACAAGACTGGGATTCTAGAATCTGGACTGGGTTAGTCAGGGTTAGTCTGGATTCCGGTGCTGGGGCAGTCAGGATGCAGTCTGATTTTGTTTGGCAACACAGTCTGATTCTGGTCAGCTGGTCTGATTTCAGTCTGACTGCAGTCTGAATCTGTTTGGCTGGAAGTCTGATTCTGTTTAGCAGCGTAGTCAGTATCTGCTTATTCTGTCACGTTCTTGCATCACTGTTTGAACAAGTACGAATAATGTGTTTTTGTGATGTCAGTTCAACCTAAGTTTAGAATATATTAAAAATATATTTTATTTGTGTTGTGTGGGTGTTATTTTGTATATTTATAATAGTGCAAATACGATATGAGATTTGTCCCTTTTTTTCGTAGTGATTAACAATTAACAGTCACGTTCTTGCATCACTGTTTGAACAAGTACGCAGAATGTGTATTTGTGATGTCAGTTCAACCTAAATTTAGAATATATTAAAAATATATTTTATTTGTGTTGTGTGGGTGTTATTTTGTATATTTATAATAGTGCAAATAAGATATGATAATTCTAATTTTTACGTAGTGATTAACAATTAACTGTCATATTCTTGCATCACTGTTTGAACAAGTACGCAGAATGTGTATTTGTGATGTCACTTCAACCTAAGTTTAGAATATATTAAAAATATATTTTATTTGTGTTGTGTGGGTGTTATTTTGTATATTTATAATAGTGCAAATAAGATATGAGATTTGTCCCTTTTTCGTAGTGATTAAAAATTAATTGTCATGTTCTTGCATCACTGTTTGAACAAGTACGCAAAAAGTGTATTTGTGATGTCACTTCAACCTAAGTTTAGAATATATTAAAAATATATTTTATTTGTGTTGTGTGGGTGTTATTTTATATATTTATAATAGTGCAAATAAGATATGATAATTCTAATTTTTACGTAGTGATTAAAAAGTAATGAAACGTTACTGTAGTCTGGAATGACATTTGCATGTGGTACATTTGGATGTGGTAATTTTAACATAGTTAATTGTCGTCAATAGTGTGACAAATTACATTATCGTCAGTAACAGTCAAGCTACATGAAATATGAAATTGGCCTAATATATTTTGTTCATGACATAAACAAATTACATTATCGTCAGTAAAAGCAACTGATAATAATCATATTGTCGTCATTAGTGAAACATAAACGACCACTGATAATAACATAATTGTTTACGGGTGATCTTCGTCAGGGGACAAGGACAAAACATGGGAGCAATAAACAGCCAAACCAAAACTAAGATTTTGACAAGGCACTTTGGGGAGACATGGTTGGATGTGGCTCTTGATTAAAATGAGGCCAACGTTATGGCCTCATCGTACTCGTCCCATGACACTGGGCATGGTTCCTGCACCGGCTGCTTGTTTTGTTGTTTCATGTCATCTTTTGGCCAATCAAACAGCAATGGCAAATGAGGAACATGCTGACTGACTTTGACCTTGAGGACTTTACCCTTGACTTGATCATCTATCCCAATTTTGCCCTCCTCCTCGTTTGTGTGAGTGCAACAAGGTTTTGTGCATAAAAGGTTATCTTCAACATATTTATGAATTTTTTTCGGTGACATCAAAAGTTTTTCAAATTTTGCCTTTGCCCTTGCCTTTTCACGCGATGTCGACATCTAAAATTAATATAAACAAAGGTATGAACAAATAACATAATTCGTAAAGTAATTGTGGCAATAAGATAATAATGAAGTAGGAAATTTGATCGCATTATGGTAGCAACATGTAACACAGAAGTAGAGAATGTATATTGTTGCGACGCAAAAACACAACTACATTTAGCACAAATGTTATAAGTTCATTTGTTTATTTCAATCGTCAGTGCTAAAAAATATCCCTGGTGGGTAAGTGTGACACGTCGTCGAGAAGTTGTGTTCAATGCTTTGTTGCGCGGCCAATGTGGGGGGAGGCAATAAATCTGCCAATATGAACATATTGTCTCTTACAAACTCTCTTTTGATGTATTGCCATCACATTTGCAACTCAGGCAATGAAATGTAAGGGCCTCCTGTTATGTATAAGAACTGGTGCCATGCCTCCATCCAAGCCTGTGTAGAGTATACTCCATTTACACATCTACCCACGTGATATTGGGTTCTCATCAAACCCCTGAGAATCATATCAAGCTCGTGTGACCAGATAAAAGACGGTGTCGGCGGTTGGCCAGTCATATAACAAATTATGTAAGTAATATATTTTTCAAAAGTAAGGGTGTATATCACAATTAATTGTATTATTTGGTTTGAGCTAACATTAACAAAAAATTCAAATAATAACATACATCATTAATAAAACACTCATCAACATGAACAAAATTTTCATACCACTTAAAATGTAATATGACATTTATAAAAGTGCCTCATTTAAACAAGTGTATGATGTTCATAACATCCATTGATAGTCATTCTAAACAGAGAAGACAATGTAAATGCATTTGCCATTCAACGTTATGGAGTCATTTGAGGTGAAGGGATGTCCAAAAGCAGACGACATTCTTCCTCCAGACTGGCAACGTTGCGTTCTAAAACCTCATGCTCATACTTTTTTTTAGAGTATAATTCATCGTAGTTGTAATGCATTTCAACGAAGTCCTTCATGTTCATCGCCTGACCCCACACTGACTTGCACTCAACAGTTAGTAACATAATCTCCGCTTTCAATGAATCAATTGTTGGGGGGAGATCGACTGCCCAATGGAAGTATCTGCATCGGTCTTTTCCCTAAAATGTAGTACGAGGTACAAGTTAATGGCAAAGAATGTGGAACCTCGACAAGGACAATATATTATTTATTGATGTACTATCACACCTCACGAGTAGGGCATATGTAATACATTTTGCCCGACCTTTGACTCAGAATGGCAAAGTCATTTAATCCTGCATTCTCTATGTTAAGCCGTAAGGCTGCATTTAGCCCACAATCACACCTCGGAACCTCAGATGGAATCATCGACATCTAATAAAACAAAATTGACGATTAATAGAAAAAATATCGGGTTCATGACATAGTTTTTGAAGATAATATGAAGACCATTTGTTCAGGAGTAGCTAATTGTTGCAACAGACAAGTGGAGTTCATTTGGACATATCATAATATAGTATATCTATGACGTATTGTATCCATCTTCTTCTGATGAAGATTCATTATCGCTCATAATTTGAAGTCGGTGGCGAAGATATCGGCACCTGTCATGCATACTTGAAATTTCTTCTTGTAACCTATCTGTGTCTGCTCTGGTTGAACAGACAAAGGCACAATGTTCTGACCAGAACTTGCATTCACTACGTGCATATGCGAGTTGTGATACCATTGCATCCCTAATTGCAGTCAGTGTAGCCACTGTAGCTGGTACTTGCTGTGCGGGCAACCTCATATGGCATCTGGTTTGTACAAGACCCCTACCACATGTAAAATATGGCCTGTGGGGATTGTTGTCTTCAAACTGTCCATTTGCCGCATCTTTGGCATCCATGTACACTCGTACGGTGCACTGCAGACCACATGGGCACGACGGCATGTCATTGTCCATTTCTAGACAGAAAACCTAATGAGACATAATTTCACATTGTTTATAAGTAGGCAAAATTGTAGTGAACAATACAGTTTGAGAACAAAAGTTGGCCGTTAGGTTATACAAAAAAGGGAGTAAGTGAAACATGTTGTAGAACATGTTTCAATGTCTGCAAGTTACAAAACAAATGTATAAATCACTGATTTGCCCACATAGAATTGGCAATAGTTTCGCGCAAGACATCTCCCTCTCTAGCATCAGCCTGGCTTGTTTGTTGCAGAGAACTCAATTCATTCGAGATGTCAATGGTAGTATGAGGGTCATCCAAGTTTTCATCCATCATAGGATCGCCATAATTTTGGCGTCGGATAAAATTGTGAACGATACAACAAGCCATTACAATCCGAGACTGAAACTGCACGGGAAAAGTTGCTCCTTTACGAAAGTAGGAAAACCTCTTCTTCAACACACCAAAGGCTCGCTCGACAACGTTACGTAGTTGAGCATGTCGGTGGTTGAACATTTCCTTTTTGCTTGTGTATGAGCCTCTGTTACCCCAATACTCTGCTATATGGTAAGCAACGTTTCGATATGGTACAAGAAATTGCCTGGTGTTGGCGTACCCTGCATCAACAAGATAGTACTTCCCAACGGGAACTTTGAACCCGCCTGTGGTTGTAGCTGCCTGAAGTACCCTTTGGTCAGCAGCAAATCCCTCCCAAACAGTCATGATATATGTAAACTCCATTGAGAAGTCGGCTGCAGCCATGACATTCATGGAAACATTCCCTTTTCTATTTCTATATCGGTTCTGCTTTTCGTGCTTCACCAAAACGGGGATGTGTGTCCCGTCAATTGCCCCAATGGCATCCTAAGACAAGTATATAAGAAATACGCAAGTAAATACCAAACTCAACGATGACGATAGTGGTTATATTAATAATGGAATGGACAATGGTAAACTAAGTGATGGTCATACCTTGAAATAAGGGTAAAATCTTGGACTCTCGCCGATGCGACGGTGCGGAGTTGTGGATGCAGTTGGCATGACAATATATTTGCTGCACAAAGCACACACTGCATCCAACACCTCGTTAAACTTTCTACTTATGGTCTCACCACTGTGAATGTAGTCCTCAGCAAGAACACGGTTGGTATGGCCATGACAAACCATCTGAAGGAAGTAGCAAACTGCCTCCACTAATGACACACCTCTGGTACTTTTTAACAAACCTCGGTCCTCAAGTTTGTCAACAAAGGCTAAAACCGTGTTGGGTAGCATACGGTACAGATCGTACACCCTCCTTTCATGGCCGATTATTATTTCTAAAACCTTTTGATGGCCGCTCCTAATACTAATCGATCTCGGTATTGGTTGGTGTGTGGTTGAGGCGTCTGAATTTGCCATGATATTGTGGGAAATTTGGTTGGCTATTTGGTAGGATATTGCATTAGCAATGTCATAAGCCGGACCAGACATAACATGTCGTAGTTGTAGAATGTCATCAGTTGTTTCATATGGATGCATATCATCCATCACGTCTATAATTAAAAGCGATTATCCGCATTAGGGAAATATCGAGATATTGCATAAATGAAATTAGGGCTAGTTCCATTAAAACCATTACATAGTACTATAGTTCAGAGCTTGTTCCCAACAGATTAAAATAGTACAACAACAACTTCTGATAAAGTTCATCAAATAAAAGGCAGGATACTGATATACTTATTAAATTAGTCAACCTCAAAAGTACGGTGGAGATTGTGGCGTGAAGGGTGATTGTGATGCAGAAGCTGCAGAAGTTGTGTTCTTCATTTCCCACAAGTCTTGCAACCAAATGGTAATTTTTTGTGGGGTGTCCATAAGGCTTAGGTAAATGTTACGATTAGCTGGATCTTTTATGGCGTGCACAAGAGTGGTAAAAACTGGGACAGGGGCGTCAGGGTAGGTTGCATGAAAGTGGTGCAAAATGGTTTGGTATTCGTCTTTATCATTACACCTAGCAGCAATTCCGCTGCCCATCTCATGTACCTTGGAAAACACCTCTGTGAATTCAGACACAACATCATTAGACAGGACACAACTGTCCTGTGAGCTTGACGCTCGCTTCCTACGTCTGATCGTGGTGGGAGTCGTTGCACCAACACCTTGGTTGTGTGATCCGCCATTGGTGTCCTCACTTTGTGTCCCAGAATTAACCACGTCTTCAGTGAAATCGGCTGGACCGATTGGTTCTGGGCTGACAAATGAATCAGATGCATCTAGGTCAACAACAACATCATCTTCAGATGCAACATCAGAAGGAGGTTGTCTATCGGTTGAGGACATTGCATGATGGCCCCTAGCTATGTTCCTCCCCCCCATCATCTCGACGTCGTGGTAGTGGTAGAAAGGTTTGTTGATCAATCTCGCTAGTTCTCTGTTTGCCTAAAATAGGGGACAACTACTGATTAGGTCAAAAGTAACAAGTTTAATTTAATATATAATAGTCAGGGGAGTATATATTATTAGACATACCGCAAGTGCCTCCCTCCACTCTGGGGTGTCAGGCAAAATTGGCTTGTGCCTGTTGTCATCCCATCCAACACCACTTTTGTTGGTTACCAGTTTTATCTTTGCATAGTCTCTCCTGAGGTTCTTCCACCGAGTTTTTAACCGATCCAATGTACCCTCGTTCCTCCCCATTCTGATATGCCAATCGTGTAGCGTCTCCCTCCACGCGTCCCTAGTAAATATTCTATCGACGCACCTACCCATGTCATATTGTCTCCTCAATGCCGCAACAAGAGCCTCATCCAACTCTTTCGACCATACAATACGGAACCTCGGGTCGGGTGCAACCATAGTAGCAATGACACTACGATATATCAATTTAGTGTGGGTGTTTAAACGAAACCGTCATACGAACCTAGTATGAGACTACGCAGTTGAAAGTAATAACTTGTATTGAAGTAGGCTAAGACAAGATCCATTACCCGGACCAGTCATAAGATCCAAAATGCGTACAACAAATTTTAAATTGTAGTTAAATTTGAAATGGTTGTAGCAAACACATCATCAAATATGTTCATTACAGGAAAACTACATAAATAGCAAGCATTCAGCATGGCATTCACATTAAACGTGTTCGTATTGCTCATGAGATATACCTGATAAGCCCAAGTGAAGGTTGAAGAGAGTTGCACGGCTAGCGACAAGGTCAGGGACGGTACATACAAGAAATTCAGAGGGAACACAGATTAGCCGAAATAGTGATATTATTTGCAATATAATCAGCAGAATTCGTGTGTACAATAGTAACATTGTAAAAATATTGGTATATGTATGATGTATCACAACCCTAGCACAACAACCACAATTTGCACAATTGCCGCCATATAGTTTTCTTTTCATGGCTAAGGTTATTATGATGTAATGGACAGTAGGCTAAGACAAGATCCATTACCCAGACCAGTCATAAGATCCAAAATGTGTACAACAAATTTTAAATTGTAGTTAAATTTGAAATGGTTGTAGCAAACACATCATCAAATATGTTCATTACAGGAAAACTACATAAATAGCAAGCATTCAGCATGGCATTCACATTAAACGTGTTCGTATTGCTCATGAGATATACCTGGTAAGCCAAAGTGAAGGTTGAAGAGAGTTGCACGGCCAGCGACAGGGTCAGGGACGGTACATACAAGAAATTCAGAGGGAACACATATTAGCCGAAATTATGTCTTACAGGAAGATAAATATTTTATTCTTTTATACATATATATACATTTAAACACAACTAAACCTCAATATATACAGTTGTATTGTTGCATACATAGATATATACATAATTTTGAAAGTGATACTTGTATGCATAGACGTAAATGTGGCAATAATGGGTATTTGAGGTTCCACTAATATACAAAACAGATTTATATAAATTCTGTAATCCACTATACAACAGTTTTGGACTTAAGTAAGGGATTAAGGATAGCAGTGCTTAAATAGCAGCAGTAGATAAATTTTTATTTCGGTAGATAATTTTCATTAGTTTAGGGTTATATTCAGCTTATATACAGAGCTTTTGCAGCTAATATGGCTGCTTGAAGCTTCCTAAAATAAGAAAGAAGGGATTTCTTATAAGTAGCAATCTATTTATAGTACAATTGGATAGCTATACAGGGATGCCTCAACATCAAGATCAGATTCAACCAACTACCACAAGAAAAATAGTAAAATAAATACCAAGAGTACTATCCAGAAAATAATGACATTGTACAACAAACATAGATATATATACTTCATTTGTATATTAGGACATGTGTATAGCAAATAAATAATTAAATACCTATATATAGACTCAGGACCACAGTGCAAAAATATCACTAATTAGCTAGTCATGAGCATGTGTCCTGATATATAGAAGGTAATATACAGAGAAGCTTTAAGAAAAATTAAAGTTGTGTACAATTTACTTATGTCTATACATGTGTTATGATTTTTATAACATCCCCCTTCATGTATATGTAATTTTTACCTATATCAATACACATCTTATGATCTTTATATCATTTCCCCTTTCATATATATGTTTATTTCAGATACATAAATGTAGGTCAATCCATAAAATTATGGTTAATCCACTGATATACATGTCTTACATGAAGATAAATATTTTATTCTTTTATACATAGATATATACATTTAAACACAACTAAACCTCAATATATACAGTTGTATTGTTGCATACATAGATATATACATAATTTTGAAAGTGATACTTGTATGCATAGACGTAAATGTGGCAATAATGGGTATTTGAGGTTCCACTAATATACAAAACAGATTTATATAAATTCTGTAATCCACTATACAGCAGTTTTGGACTGAAGTAAGGGATTAAGGATAGCAGTGCTTAAATAGCAGCAGTAGATAATTTTTTATTTTAGTAGATAATTTTCATTAGTTTAGGGTTATATTCAGCTTATATACAAAGCTTTTGCAGCTAATATGGCTGCTTCAAGCTTCCTAAAATAAGCAAGAAGGGATTTCTTATAAGTAGCAATCTATTTATAGTACAATTGGATAGCTATACAGGGATGCCTCAACATCAAGATCAGATTCAACCAACTACCACAGGAAAAATAGTAAAATAAATACCAAGAGTACTATCCAGAAAATAATGACATTGTACAACAAACATAGATATATATACTTCATTTGTATATTAGGACATGTGTATAGCAAATAAATAATTAAATACCTATATATAGACTCAGGACCACAGTGAAAAAATATCACTAATTAGCTAGTCAGGAGCATGTGTCCTGATATATAGAAGGTAATATACAGAGAAGCTTTAAGAAAAATTAAAGTTTTATACAATTTACTTATGTCTATACATGTGTTATGATTTTTATAACATCCCCCTTCATGTATATGTTATTTTACCTATATCAATACACATCTTATGATCTTTATATCATTTCCCCTTTCATATATATGTTATATTTCAGATACATAAATGTAGGTCAATCCATAAAATAATGGTTAATCCACTGATATACATGTCTTACAGGAAGATAAATATTTTATTCTTTTATACATAGATATATACATTTAAACACAACTAAACCTCAATATATACACTTGTATTGTTGCATACATAGATATATACATAATTTTGAAAGTGATACTTGTATGCATAGACGTAAATGTGGCAATAATGGGTATTTGAGGTTCCACTAATATACAAAACAGATTTATATAAATTCTGTAATCCACTATACAACAGTTATGGACTTAAGTAAGGGATTAAGGATAGCAATGCTTAAATAGCAGCAGTAGATAATTTTTTATTTCAGTAGATAATTTTCATTAGTTTAGGGTTATATTCAGCTTATATACAGAGCTTTTGCAGCTAATATGGCTGCTTCAAGCTTCCTAAAATAAGCAAGAAGGGATTTCTTATAAGTAGTAATCTATTTATAGTACAATTGGATAGCTATACAGGGATGCCTCAACATCAAGATCAGATTCAACCAACTACCACAGGAAAAATAGTAAAATAAATACCAAGACTACTATCCAGAAAATAGTGACATTGTACAACAAACATAGATATATATACTTCATTTGTATATTAGGACATGTGTATAGCAAATAAATAATTAAATACCTATATATAGACTCAGGACTCCATAAAAAACTTAAGGCGACATTTTGGTTAAGGCGCAGGTCAAGGCTCACCCCCTTGGGGCACCTGGACAAGTATGACATAAAGGCCAACAAGTTTACCCACATAATTGATGTGTGTAGAAAAATAAAAACATGATGGATAGAGGATAGTTTAAAGTGGGAGAAACAGGGATAGAACCACATTTGTCAGCCCATTTAGTTGACCACTTTGACAAGATGACAGTAGAGTGGGAAATGAAAGAGTCAGTAGTAGCAAGTGTGGCATATCCATCATATGTTGGGTAGCTAGAAATCCACAATCCAATAGGAGTGGACAATAAGCATAGATGACCAAATGTTTGTTTTTTGAATGTGTCATGATATATAGAAGGTAATATACAGAGAAGCTAAACAATGCACTATAATCCCAGAAAATTAAACATGGGAAGGATAATTAAGCAGTATAGCAATTATTTTCTATAATCATCACCACAGTAGCTTTGAGGCTCACGTTTTTTCAGTTCATTCAAGCTGGCTCCTTGCAGCCTTTTTGACAATGGAAGTCGAAGATACCATTTTGTCCCAGAAATTAGTCTAATTACGAGGTACTCTAACCTTGATACTTTGAAATGTTACTAAATAGCAGGTCGGCGGAGACATATACCATTTTTATACTGAAAACCTTGCAATGTTATTGAAAAGGGGCGACGGATACCTACCTTGCAAGTAGGTCGGCGACTTCCCACAATAGTGGCTCGGCAGCGACGGCGGAACAGAAGATTGTATGGAGCCTTCGAAGGTGAGATGCGACGAGATCGATGACGAAGTGCACAACTAAATAGCAGGCGCGACACTGGTTGCCCTTCCTAGGGTTTACTGCACGACGCTTTGATGCGAGTTGACAACTCGGGAGTAGCTCGACGCTTGCAGACGAGCCACCACAGCTTTGCCGCTTGATTGACCTGCTACTCTGCCTACTCCACTGGGCAGGGTTTAGGGTACGCCAGTCGCCTGGCATGGCTGCCGCTGGAAACGACCGATGGAAACGATGCCTCAACTTTATTAATGGCGAGGATAGACCACAGAGCTCGTCTCGAGGTCTCGGGAGAGGAGGTCTCGGGAGAGAAGAGAGGATAGACCACAGAGCAGAAGGAGCAGAAGATAGAGCAGGTAGAGGGGAAAAGAGAAGAATGTCGGGATGGGTGTGGGGCGAGGAGAGGAGAGGATCACCTAAACCGGTTTGTGAACCGGAATCCCGCCCTTCGTGGGACTGGGACAACCCGGATTGGGGGTTTCCGTTATCCCATAACGGAAGATTTTCTGGGTTTTGAACCAAACACGAACCAGCCTTGAACCGCGAGTTGTTTGGCAGGATTGGCACTAAAAGACAACACGAAACCGGGTTTCGGTCCCGTGCCAAACGCAGGCTAAGTCTCCATCGACTGATTCTGTCCGCACTTGAATATTTTTCTTCCATTAGTTTTTGCCTCGTGGACCCGATTCCATCTTGATTATGGTGAACAGAAACGCGGCATGCGACCTTTGCTTGGAGCCCAAGGTTCTGTGTATATGAGGAAAACGTCGAGCCGGAACCCCGAATCATCGTTGATCATCAGATTCACAATTTGCGAATCTCAACCCAGCCGCAAGTTGTGCACGCAAGGATAGTGACTTTTAGAATACCAGAGGAAACAAACCGGAGATTATATAGGGCAAAATATCCATAGTCCGGGAGATCATTCTATACTGCTACTTGTCCTTGACCTTATTGGCTGCAATTTTTTTTCTACTTATGAAAACTGCTTGGTGGCTGTATTTAATTGGATTAGTTAAGAAAGAATTGGGTGGTCCGATTAATGAGCCGTTTTAGGAACCAGGGTTTTAGGCTGCCTTCTTTCCCCCTCTAACGCGCGGACACATTCTTCTGCATATATAACCGCCGACCCACAGACTGATCTCCTCCACACCGTCCACTCTGCAATCTCCCTAGAAACGACTCTCGTT
Source organism: Alisma plantago-aquatica (assembly GCA_963693085.1). NCBI lineage: Eukaryota > Viridiplantae > Streptophyta > Magnoliopsida > Alismatales > Alismataceae > Alisma > Alisma plantago-aquatica. Next base: position 1,862,737,751 of record OY856409.1, on the reverse strand, counting down.
TGAGCCCTCCCACTCCCAAATCTCTTGGTCTTGTACCCGACCCGCTCTTCCTGCTTAGACTCTCTCCACGAGGAAGATTGTGGGGTTTCAGCTCTGAAGTATGGGGACCGGCGAAGGCTCGAGCGAGAAGAAGCCGCTGGATTTGTTCCTCGGCATTGGCCTTGATAAGAACAGGGCGGAGAACGCCGTCGTCAACAATAAACTCACCGCCAATCTTGTCGCCGTTATCAAAGAGGTAACGCAAGATACTTTTTTTTCTTCTTCTTTTTCCCATCTTCTTCCGGCAATTGCCATGCATGTTGGATTTCAGAACCCATGGGCGTGCCGTGATCGCATGCACGCCGATGATGGGTTTATGACAGTATTGTCCCCAAGCTAACTTCCCGTCTTCCCCAATTCCATATCCACAATTCCTTAGAATTACGCACTCTCTGCAAGGGCAGGAGCAGATAGACAGCCAATTTCAATCCATCCCGCAGACTAGTTTCTAGGTTGTTAGCTGCATTGTATTATGCGCGGACAAGTCAACCGGCTTTAATCCCAAACTCTGTAGAAGAAATCACATCTAAGAGTCACTTCCCACTCCCAATTTTGTAGTTTCACTCTTTCTTCTACACAAAATTTTAGTCGGACATCTTCTCATCTCCATATTTTTTTTTTGCAAGTATTTTGCTTAACAAATTTGTTTAAGCACACTTTAAATAATGCTTTTGCACAGGCTGGTGTAATGGACGGATGCAGCAAGGCTATCGGGAATCTTCTCTACAGGGTATGCACTCTTTGTCGTCCCTTATATATCGGTCTAGATGAACATTGAATTTCTTTGCTGGCTTTTACATCAAGTTCTGGTATATGGCACAGGTGGCTTCTGAATTCCCTGCCCATGCAGCTGTTCACAGGAAGGTTTTATCGGAATATATTGTATCTGCGAAGGTAACCGCTCTAAGATTGATGTAACTGTCTCTCTATTTCTGTCAAACTAATATTTTTGGAGTAGAAACTAGAAACTCGTTACAGTTTGCTTCTTCCGCTGCTTGATTTTACTGAGAACCATGCATCGATGCTAGGGAGACACAGCTTGCAATGTTTGTAGAGCTGGAACCCTTGGTAGTGATTTTACAAATCATTGAGAGTCTAGTGGCAGGGTCTCTATTAAAAATCTATCTTAATCTTAATTTAGAAACCAATATCTTTTGGTTGGTTGATCTCAACAGACAACTGGGCTTAAGATACTTTCTGAAAAATGGAATTTTTTTAATTAAATTCTTGAGCCTTATCGATGGCTTTAAAGGTTGTGGAATGTAGGCTCGAGATATCAGAAACCGTTATGAGTCAGCAGATGTACCTAAGTTTAGCAGGAGTTATGTAAACTAGACTGCTCTGCATAAGCCTTATTGGGTTCTACTAGTTTAAAGCATTAAGGCCATGACAGGTTTGCTTTTTTGGTCTAACCATCAAGAATTCCCATGAAACAACAAAGACTTGTAACTCTTTAGGTTGCCTCCTAAAATTATATGAGCAGGAGAAGTGTGTGTTGAGTATCTTGCATTAATAATTTCGATATGCTATCTAATTCTTAATGCAAAACATCTGTGCAGATTAAATCTTCTGCTCAAGTTGACGCTGCTTTCTCATTTTTAGCTAAAGCTGGGTCCCACAGTATTCAGTTGACAGACTTTGAACAAGCTTGTGGTGTGGGTATGTACTTCCTCATAATCTTATAATAGGAACGCTTAAGACCAATTGACAATTTACAAAGACATTTTTTTTACTCATTTAAGTTTTTTGAGTAAGCTTTCATGTGCTGATATTGTTTATATCAATTAGTAGATCACTTTCTCATGGATTAGAACTGATGTAGGACAAACGATTGTTAAATCAAACTAAGAAGATGCTCTTGTTTCCAGCATGGTTAACTATAGGAGCTGTTTTTATAAATGATTAGGGAACTTGTTTAAATCAATGCATTTTGCAAAGTTGAATTCAGGAACTAGACTTCTGATACCAATGTTACTGGTAGTTACTGATAACCTGGCATAATATTTGGTAGATAATTTCTTGACCGTTTTGGCGCAAAAACGAAAAACTTAAGTCTTGACATCCTGCAAGTGTAATCTACAGACCTAAAAACCGAGGTTGTTGAGGAGGCAAGGTGACAAGGCCCCTAACTTGATCGCCTTGACGCCTAGGCAACCTTTAAAAAAGATAATTTATGTATATTTTTCCTGTATATATACATGTATGTCATGGTTTTAATGACATTTCCCCGTCATGTACACATATTTTACATTTATGTATGTAGGTATATACATATATACGATCAATCCCCATATATAAATATTTTGTTTTATCATTTTATGAAAAAGTAACAAACCACATTTCTAATAAATTACCATCAACAATAATGGCAAAACAAGAAAGGAAATATTGTAAAGAATGTTAGAGTGATCAACAAGTAAATCGATATTTATTGGCATAGCTACAAGTATTAAGCAATGCAATCACTATCCTTCACAGCATAGCTGCTAAATAGAATGAGTATTGAAGGTGCAAAATAAGAAAAATTAAAAGATGTCTACTAAGAGTATTAGATCCAATTATAAGTGATATTTGGCACATAACATAGGCAATAGTATTAATTTTTTACATTACAATAACAATAACTGTTATTTTTTTAAATTACAGTAGCTACATTGAACATTAAAATGCATAAATATAGAATCGGGTGCACAAAAATAGGTCAAGACGGCATTACATGCAAGGCGGCAGCGCCTAGGCTCAGATCTGAACAACCATCCAAAATATACCTTTTAATGCAATAATAGCATACACCGGATATTTTTTTTTTGGGGCGGGGGGAGCATCATCTGGGAGGAAGGAAACCAATTTTTTCACGGGGGAGTTTTGATGAATGACGTTGACTATGAAACTAAGGAGTTAACTACAATTATTTATGTAATGGTTTTATGTATTGAATATATTTGTGTATGTGTAGGGGTCCTTAATGTATCGTGTTGATTGAAGGCTCAGGAGTGCATCGTGGAAATATCACTATAATTAGATATTTGGACTGCATGAATAGTTACAACTCACCGAATTCAACATTTGACTCCACAAAATTTGATTATCCCCCCAAAAAGTAGAAAATACAATGCTAGAAAAGTGAAAACCACTGTTGAAGAATCCCTCCCTCCTGGTTGGGATGTTAAACATTCATTTTTTTAATATGATCAGTGGTTAGATATATTCTAACTCTAACATGACAGTTGTGTTCTATATATAATTATATATGTCTGTATATTATATACATATACGTATGCATAATAAAAGGACATAAAGTTGTTTTCTCAAACTTAGGGCAATGGAAATAAAAGGGAATGTTAGAAAATATAAACTTTCCTTGAATTAGCTTGACTGGACTACAATGTCCTCATTCCCCCTTTTCTATTCTCAAAACAACAATAGTAGAGTCATGTTTACAACTATGGGTACAATTTATGATGCTGTCACTATATCAATAAGTTACCGCTTGCTTTTGGGCATTTTGCATTCTTGTCATCAAAATTTGTTGGTGTATGGCCTAATTCTGCCAGAAAGAACAGATTCCGTGAGCCCATTAGTAAACGTGCCTTAAGCGTTACCTGATGGCACCACACTTGTTAAGGCGAGCTTTGACCTGCGCCTTGACCAAAATGATGTCGCCTTACGTTTTTCATAGACCCTTGCTCATATATGTAGGTATTTATTTGATATACACATGTTCTAATATACAAATGAAGTATATGTATCTATGTTTGCTGTACACTATCATTATTTTCTGCATAAGACTCTTGATGTTTATTTTCCTATTTTTCTTGGTAGTTGGTTGAATCTGATCTTGATGTTGAGATATTTTCTTCCCCTGAATAGCTATCCAATTGCAATATAAGTACATTGTATATAAGGCCCTGTTTGGTAGGGTGGTGTTTGAATTCGTTAAGTTGTAAAGTACATTTGTCAGTTTGATTTTTCATTTGGTTAGATGTAGTTGGGTATAATTGGTTGGGTTTCGATTCCGTCCAACTTCATTACAGCAGCTGAACTCCAGAAATTGGTACTGCGCTGGAAACGGGCGCAGTTGGATGCAGTTATTGAGTTGCTTAATTGTTTGCATTACCGTTGAGAGAAACCTATGTACAACTGTGCCAGCATGCCCATGTGTCTGCAACATCACTCAGCTGGCGTCAGTCTTCCGCTGTTGAATAAAATATACTACCAAATAAGGACGAGCATATTCAATGATCTTCAACGGCATCCTACCAAATGAAGCTGAAAACATTTGAGAGATACGAGTTTGTTCCCATGTTTTACAATTCATAGAACTGCACCCTACCAAACAGGCCCTAAGCTGAAAAAACACGTTGACGCTATTCTTCCCCCTGAATAGCTTATACGAAATCCCTTGTTTCTTATTTTATGAACTTCAAGCAGCCGTATTAGCTACAAAACAATGTAAATAAGCTGACAATAACCCTAAAGTAATGAAAATTATCTACTGCTGCTATTTAAAGCACTGCTATCCTTAATTCCTTATTCAAGCCTTAAACTGATATACAGTGCATTGCAGAACTTATATAAGAGTCTGTTTTGTATATTAGTTGAAGCTCAAATACCCATATTACCACATATACATCTTTGTATCCAAGTATAACTATTGAAATTATGTATATATCTATGTATGCAACAATAAAACCGTATATATATATATATCTAAATTTAGTTGTCTTTAATATGTATATATCAATGTATGAAACAATAAAATATGTTCTCTTCCCATCAGACATGTATATTAGTGGATTCACCATAACTTAATTGATTGACCTACATTTATATATCTGAAATATAACATATATATGAAGGGGAGGGGGGGGAGAATGATATAAAACCGTAACATGTGTATAGGTGTAGGTAAAAATAACATATATATGAAGGGAGATGTTATAAAAATCATAACACGTATACACATAAGTAAATTGCGCGGAACTTAATTTTTGTAAAGCCGCCTGGGTGCGCCTAGTCGCAAAGCTGCCGCCTTGTCGCCTTAACAAGTATGGCTGGCACCGATATTGGTGTATAGGGGGGAGAATGATATAAAATCATAGCATGTGTATAGGTGTAGGTAAAAATAACATATATATGAAGGGAGATGTTATAAAAACCATACATTTATATATCTGCAATATAACATATATATGAGGGGGGGGGGAGAATGATATAAAATCATAACATGTGTATAGGTGTAGGTAAAAATAACATATATATGAGGGGAGATGTTATAAAAATCATAACATGTATACACATAAGTAAATTGCACGAAACTTAATTTTTGTAAAGCCGCCTGGGTGCGGCTACTCGCAAAGCTGCCGCCTTGTCGCCTTAACAAGTATGGCTGGCACCGATATTGATGTATAGGGGGGAGAATGATATAAAATCATAGCATGTGTATAGGTGTAGGTAAAAATAACATATATATGAAGGGAGATGTTATACACATACAATGTATTAGAAAGCGGGAAGCGGGAGGCGTGCGGACAACACCCTGTAACCGATTAAGCGGTAGGCGGGTGATTAAGCGGGCGATTTTTGAAAAAGCGGGTGCTTAATTTTTATACAAAATTGCATGTGTATATAAAAAGTATATTTCTAAGGAACTTTTATACATATCTAATCAGCAAATCAGTAATTAACTAAGTATTCATCAATACTTTACTACTAATTAGTATCTCTAATCACTAAAATCAGCAAGCAGATCAGTAATTGTAAATAACAAACTATGAATTATTGAATTAAAGTAATCACTAAAGTAATACTAACCAGTAGTACCAATCATTAATCACTGAAAGCAGCAAGGAAATCCATAAAACTAATCATGCATTAAAAGTATAATAGAGCAATATGATATTTACTTAGATGCATTACAGCAGTACCCAATTATTACAGCTTACACCTTAGTTATCAAGGCGCCCGCCTAGGCGCCGCCTAGGCGTGCCTAGGCGCCCTAGGCGTGCCTAGGCGCCCTAGGCGTTAGGCCAGGCGCCTCAAACTAGACGCCCAGCCTATTAAATGCATTAAGTGGGCGTCTAAGGCGTTTTAGGCCCAAATTATGCAATTTAAAGGCTAAACTAGCATGAATCGAGTCTAGATTTGGTCAAATTAGATCACCTTCAGGCATTGCATGGTTGATATAGGTCTGATTTAGAGTAAATCAGGTCAAATTTTGGCAAATTAGGTCTGGTCTGAGGAAAATCTGGTCTGATTTGGGGAAATGAGGATTGATTTGGGCCAAATTGGTAGTCCTCATAGCGTTGTTTGTTAAGTTTTTTCTACTTTTTCATATGTTTATTGTTCTTGCTTCTTTCTCTTTTCTTTTTTTATCCATTCTCCTGCATCTTATTCCTGAATCTTGCTGCTATGTTTTTTCTGAGTTATTCATCCTATATTCCCTCCTACTACTATGCAAGCATGTGCATATTTTCTTTTTCAAATTTGTCCTATACATCCTGCTATGAAATCTACTACTACTATTTACATATCTAATTTTCTTTTTCTGATTTCTTCCTCCTAAATCTCCTCTCTTAGCCACTGTTGTTTGCATGTTTCCATTTATTTTCACTGACCTATTCCTTCCTCTATATTTTCTAATTCAGCACCTGCTACTGCTGTTTTTTATTTTGTTTTGTTGATTCTTCCTCTTTCAATCTCCTTTTACTGCCCTTGGTTTGTCTTATTCTGACTTCTTCCTACAGAACTTCTACCATTTGCATGCTCTTTTTATCCCATTTTCTCTCACCAATTCGTACTTGTCTTCCTCTTACTGTTGTTTCATTTTCTTCATGTTAATTCTGTTGTCCCTGATTCTCCTATAGTTATCAATTCAAATTAGACTTACAATAACATTTAATGAATAAATAATACATTATCACATGTAGTATCATGTGTATGAACATTTAAATATGTAACTGAAAAAAAAAGTAAAAACAATAACGCCCAGAAAAGCCTAGGCGCCCGCCTAGGCGGGCTAGGCGCCCCTTAGATTAAACCCACCGCCTAGACGCCTTGACAACCATGGCTTACACACAAAGTATGCATTCTAAATTAGGACTAGCTATATCATATAACATTTAATGTATACAAGTTTCATATATTATAGTCAACACTACTTGGACTATGTAATTAATTAATGTTACATGCTTACATTAGGATTTTTAAACAAAAGTGGGCAAAAAGCGGGAAAAAGCAGGTGAGGCGGGCAAAAAGCGGGCGATTAGGGGCAATTTTAGGCGGCTGGGGGTCATGGCCGCTTAAGCGGCCGCCTGAGCCGTTTTTTAATTCACTGTACACATGCACATAAGTAAATTGTATGAAACTTAATTTTTGTAAAGTCGCCTAGGCTCTTCTAATTGCAAAGCTTCCAAAGCTGGCGCCTTGTCGCCTTAACAAGTATGGCTGGCACCGATATTGGTGTTTTGGACAAAATACTGCTATTTTGACTGAAGTTTCGTTCCTTGGTTGAATCAGGGAGTCAAACCAGAAGTTTCTCATATCTCACTTTTCAGTCATGGTTTCAATAGCCACCCGAGGGGTTTTGCATATGGGTAGTTGGTGAACTCTGAACTGATTCAGGGTCACTGTGCTACGTGGTCTCTAAGGGGATGGATGTTTCCACCCTTATCATTTCATGTCAATTACTCTGAAAACCAAGTGTGTCAATAAATCTATTACAACAAATTACTGTCATTATCATGTTTGTCGAAAAAGACCAGATAATTTACACCTTAAGCTCTAGTTTTTTACTTTATATTGCATGACTACAGATTAATAAGTAATCAACAAACTATAGAATAAAAAGTCTTCCACTCAGCGAATATTTGTTTTAAATTTAATGTGAAAGTACTTTATATTTGTGTCTGTGTTTTTTGGAATTGAAAAACGGACTGAGTGGCAGCTATTTAGAATAATCCTGAGCGCCAATGAAGCGGATCCAAAAAAAGCGACCACCTTTTGCCCGCTTCAGCCGCTTTTTGCCTTTTTTTTTTATTATAGGCCTCTAAGAGTAAGTTTTACGGGTCCACGTATTATTGACTATTATATATTAATGTTATATACATTAAATGTTCTATGATAAGCTGTAGTTCAAATTTAGAGTGCATACTTTGTATGTGAGCCATAATAATAGGATACTGCTGTGACGTATCCAAGTAAACTATATTATGTAACTATTATCTAGAATGCATACTTCGATTAAAGGTATTGCTAACTGTATGACTAATTGACGATACACAAATGTAACTACAAGTTAGTAAGGTATCTATGATAAGTCTATTGTTTACTATTTAGCTATGTAAAATATGTGATCCAAAGTTGTTGTTGTATCATGTATAAACACTTGTTTATAGTTAGGTAGTGTGTTTTATCTATGACAAGTCTATTGTTTACTATATTATAGCTATAATCATTGTTTAGTTGCGATATAAACTTTTTGGGTGTTTTTTATAGTGTCTAGATATGTATAAAAATTCCAAAAAATGTAGTATATATAAGGAAAAAAAACCACATTAAAAAAATTGCCCACCTAAGCACCCACTTAGCGCTTAAGCAGTTACAAGGTGTTGTCCGGATGTTACCGCTTTATTGCCTTTTAAAATATTGTTGTTTTTTGAAAATAAATAAATATATGATGTATGTATACGGTTTTTCAACTGTCTTCCACGATCTGTTTGACACCCCACACCTGGGGAGTACTGTTGTGTTGAACCAACTTGCAAATTTAAATGGACAGTCTTGTCTATGCTTCTATGGTATTAATATTATAAATATCATGCCTTTTAGAACAGAAAAATGAGAATCAGGTTTATGCTAGTTGTATGGCACAAATTATTCTGCGTTTTAATTACATTGTTAAATGAGGATTTTCTGAGCTTTAACCACATGCACTATGAATGTTAATTCTAGGAGAGCTTAAAACTTTATAACCCACTTTCTTGCTTGTTACCAGGAGTTGAAGTTCCTATTGAAGAAATTGAAAAAACAGTTGCTGCAATCCTGCAGGGAAATCTGGAAACTATCACGGAGAAGCGCTATCATTCTGGTTAAACCCCTTTCAATGCTACCTATTTGTGATGTTTGGTATCTATTCCTTGATTCTTATATAGCTCAACCAACATTTGTTGTCGTTCTGTGTTTAGAAGCATAACTCAGAGCCCTTTGGGCCTAAGTAGTTCAAATTCAATAATTATGTGGACTACTGGGATTCAGGAAAAATGTACATAATAGTGCAAGAAAGATCTGATCAAAATAGTACAAAAATATTGAAAGAAAACTTTCAAATTCTCAATCCAACTTACATAAACTCGGTAAAATTAAGACATGTATAGAACGTTACCTGCACAAGTGGGGGTAATTGAGGTTGGACCATGCTTGATGATGCCTTTGCAGTTCATGGTAGAAATATCACCATCATCATCGTTATCGTCGTTACCGTCACCATCGTCATTGTCGTCGTCACTGTCACCGTCGTCATCATCATCATCAACATCATCATTGTTATCATCATCATCTAAGCCTCAATCCAAACCATGTTGGGTCGGTTACATGAATCTTTTTTTTCTAACCAGCTCTGTTATAGGTCATATTCGATCAAGATGGAAGCATTCAAAATCTGTCTTTATAAGTTCATCCCAGGTTCATCAAGGCCTGCATATTCTTTGAATTGCGCTTGACTCAATAGCACTGCTTCGTATAAGTGTAAGTCAGTTTGCGTTGCATATGATCATACCATCTTTGTCGTCTCTTACACGACTTGTCCTCAATACTCGCCACCCCACTTTGTTCTTGATATAAGCATTTTTCAACCGATCTTTTTTTGTCTTTCCACCCATCTAACTCAGCATATGCATTCAACCACATTCATCTTGTTGAGACCTTGTTTCTTCACCGCCCAACATTCACTCCCATATATCTTGGCTAGCTGTATAGTAGCTCTATAAAATCACTTTTCAATCTGAGCCAGTCACAGAAAACTCCAGTTGCATTCCTATTTCAACCGTCCCTATCTTGTGAGTTGTGACAAACATCATCGTGAACATCCCCATCTATTTGAATAATAAAACCCAAGTAACGCATCAGCCTGTTTATTGAAAAAGCGGCTTCTGGGCCCAAAAGAAATTAGTGCATAGTTCTGTATGTTATGTTTGTAAATCAAGTATGTGTTTCTAATTATGAATTGAGTTACATATGTATCAAATCATCCCTACTTCGTACAAGGCTTGAATGTATGTATTGCTGCACCCATGTTACATCTTGATGTATTAACTGCTGCACTTCACCTTACATATTCATCATTTGTGCCTGCACTACTGCTCTGCTTTGTACTGAACTACTAATTATATATTTATATAGTATATTCATATCTTATTGCTACCTATACATTCATGTGTTTGTTTCTCTTGTATTGTTATGTGTACAACTAATGTACTGTCTATGTAGATGTACTTTGTAATATGTAATACTTACAAGGTGCAACGGTATAATGTACATATCATGTACTGCCTACTACTGTATAATATATATTTTGTACTATGTAGATGTACTTTGTAGTATGTAATACTTACAAGGTACAACTGTATAATGTACATATCATGTACTGCCTACTACTGTATAATATATATTTTGTACATATTATGTACCACTAAAGTATAATGTATATGTCATGTGCTACATGCTACTATATATTCATATACTATTGTACTATGTACCACTAGTGTGTATATATCATGTATTGGCTACTGTTGTATATACCTAATTTATTTTATATTTATATTATTGAATATATTATGTTATAAAGGAGTTAATTCAGTTATTTTATACTCATCACATTGTTTATAGATGTATAAAAGTTCTCTAAAAATGTATTATTTATATACATATATGTGTAATTTTTGATAAAATTGTATATTAATGTTGGCATCCGAAAAAGCACCAGCCTGGCTCTAAGCGGCCACAAGGTGTTGTCCACACGCCTCCCGGTTTCCACTTTCTAAAACATTAATCACACACATGCATCATACATATATAATACATATACGCACATATACATACTCATAAATATGCGTTATATGTGTATGTTATTTATTTATTAAATGCCTCGTACATATTTGAGGCTTATGCATTGGATGCCTTAAGGTTTATGCCTCACCTCACTGAGACAAAAACGCCTCGTTACGCCTCACACACATCAAAATCTTGGTTAAAATCTGGCATGATCAGCCATTATCTAGAAAGCATGGACACTTCCCGGAGGCTGCCTTGTCCGTGTCCGATAGGTGTCCAACATGGACACGCGGTGGACACGCCTCCCGGTTTCCACTTTCTAAAACATTAATCACACACATGCATCATACATATATAATACATATACGCACATATACATACTCATAAATATGCGTTATATGTGTATGTTATTTATTTATTAAATGCCTCGTACATATTTGAGGCTTATGCATTGGATGCCTTAAGGTTTATGCCTCACCTCACTGAGACAAAAACGCCTCGTTACGCCTCACACACATCAAAATCTTGGTTAAAATCTGGCATGATCAACCATTATCTAGAAAGCATGGACACTTCCCGGAGGCTGCCGTGTCCGTGTCCGTGCCCGATAGGTGTCCAACATGGACACGCGGTGGACACGACTCTGGCGTGTCCAGCTTCATATTTTTCTAATTTTCCAGCTAGGCACGGCATGGACACTTCTTGGACACTGGCTGGACACAGCCAACCCAGCCCACACATCTTAAAAACTTTGCAGCAACTGCTGCAAGAATAATAGCCAAGTGTTGGAGCCGCTGCAACCAACCACCACAAGGAGACGGGAGCTGCTACAATTAGCTTTTGCAGCAACAATCAGTAGGAGTTGTAGCTGCCACAAGCAACATCCATTTGCAGCAGGAGCTACCAACATCTAGACCAGCCACAAGCGGCAGCCATTTGCAGCAGGAGCTGCCAGCACTAAGATCATCCACAAGAAGCAGCTTCCTTCCCCTCTAGGACCTCCTTCCATCTTCTCCCTACTTCATTGGTCCTCTAATGTGTACTCTCCTCCACGTGCCTCTTCTTCTTAATCCATTGCAAACTCCTCTCCTCTTTTTCCTCCTTCCAACATGCAGTCCTACTTCTGTCTTTTCCCTCTACCCTCCACTCCTACATGACTACTAAATGCATTAACCTCGTCTTGCTTTACCACCATCACCATACCAATACATATCTCCCCTTCTCTTCCTTGCGCTCCACTTTATTAGTATTATAATTGTAAAATTGTTACTGTATGTAATTAACTTATAAAGATTTTTCTCTAGTTTGTCATTCTTGGATATTATAATATATCATTTTGTATGGCAGATTCGACATTGCTTAGCATAATTTGAATACATATGTGAATTAATGTGGATACTTTGGTGATCTTCGTTCGTACTTGTTGTAGAGAATTCTCTTGTCTTTTACAGATAAATTTTATACATATACATGTGTCTATAATTGTATACATTGTGTCCTATTTTTTTCGAAAATCGCCGTGTCCCGTGTCCGTGTCCGTGTCGGTGTCCATGCTTCTTAGGTCATTATAGAGCAATGTGATCTTTTTTTACAAGCTATGTGTCTGTGTTGATTATCTATCATTATCATTTGACAATTTTGAATGTACTCTCAAATTCGGTTATTGTAGTCGGCAATCTATGTGGACAAGTTCGCACACGCCATCCGTGGTCTGATGCAAAAATCGTTAAGGTAGGTTCAACCTTGTAGTGTTATAATGTGTAATCATGCTTTTATATACCAGTTTTTGTCTTGAGATTTTGCAGTGGTAATTTTGTGTTGAATTTCGTATTAGGATATGATTGAGGATGGGCTTCGAAAGTTAATTGGCGAGAGAACAGCAGCAGATAATGAGAAGCCCATAAAAAAGAAAAAAGAGAAGCCGGCGAAAGCTGAAGTAATAGCTTTAAACTTGTTGTACTCTGTTTTAATTTTGGGTTGATTTTTATGGTCTGCACTCTACAGAAACTGTTTATATGTAGTAGACAGAGATCCCTTTCAGTAAGAAAGAAGGGGTGTATAAAGGGAAGTTAAACTCAGGCTGGAATCAAATCTGTTGCAAAAACCTGCGATGGCAAAATTATGTATTGCCTGCTAGATTAGAAACAATTGATTAGATCATCTGGATCTGTTCATTGATTTATCTTTGCTTTATATTCCTTCACCAAGTTGTTTCTGTTCCAACAAACAATGTAAGTCCCTCCACTGAAGCCATGGAGATCAACATTGTCGGTGAACCAAGTTATAAATGGATACAATTTTGTGGTTATCAACAGAATATTGATTATTTTGAGATCTGTATGTAGCTAAATCTTCCCCAACTGGAATCATAGCACAAGTTATCAATTCCGTATCCAACACTGCTATTACGTTGTCTGCTAAATCAATGGAATGGCTGCTGCATATTTTATGCAACCAGATGATCAATCCCCAAAAATGAGAACCGTGCTATGATTACTAATTATTGATTTCCATGTCAGCATGTGGTCAAGGAGGTTGCTGCTTCTGCTCAGCCCAGCATAGAAGAACCAGATCCCTATTCAATCTTTCCACAACCTGTTGAGAATAAAATGGTATATTTGCATACATAGGAATGTTTTAAACAATAGTAAATATCCAGAAGTATATCAATGTCATGATGGCTTTATGTGATTATTCCAGGTTCATACTAAGATACATTTCAGCGATGGATCAATATGGGCAATTCACAACACTGCTGAGAAACTAAAAAGGCATTTAGCCATTACTGGTGGTAAAGTTTTCACTCGTTTTCCTCCCGAACCTAACGGTTATCTGCATATAGGCCATGCAAAGGTATATCTTTTAATTTTGCAGCTCTCTTTTATGCTAAGAAAATGAAATAACATGTACTATGTTTGCAGGCGATGTTCGTTGATTTTGGTTTGGCAAAAGAGAGAGGTGGACATTGTTATTTAAGGTATGTATCTTGTCTCACACTCATAATAGAATGTTTTTGAAGTACACTTTCCGTTATAGATATTGTTTGAGTAAAAGACATAAAAAGGTGTGCACACTAGTTGTCCAACAACTAAACTCATCTTTGTTGGTGAAAAAATTGAACATTCGGATCCAAATAAAAAAATCCACCATGTTGCTGCGTGGTTGTCTTCTTTGTAGCACATTATTGTTGTCTCGTGGAACACCTTCTCCAAGCCTCCACACAAGTGCCTCTACCTCTACTCTATCCACGCAAATGAGGGAGATCATGGTGCACCACCTTGGCCACCAAGTTGAAGCAGAACATGAGTTGTTGACGTGCTAGTCGTCCTAGAACTCCCTTTCTTCTCCCATCTTGGCCTGTCGTCCTTAGGGCAACTTTCTCTCTCTCCAAGCGAGAAATTTCATGGCCAACTATCTCACAATGTGTGTCAAGTGTCGCAACCCTGATGGGATGAACCTCCTTTATATAGGAGAATCATTGGCTTGAAATCTTCTAATTCTGATCTCTTTTCTAATCGCAATCTCAAAACCCTCCTTTATATAGAAAAGTCATGGGCTTATTATTTTCTAATTCCCAATCCCTTATCTAATCGCAATCTAAAAAAAACATTAAAATTGAGAACTTGGACTGCTGTCCCAGTCGGCCGACTGGGACTCTCATTCACGTAATTGGGTCCCTGCTGGGACCTGAGTTGTACGGGCGGCTGCCTAGGCGGGCCGGGCGGTCCGAGGGTCTAAAAAATGCAGGCGCCCAGGTCTGTTGGGGTTTCTAGGCGGACTAGGTGTCCGCCCAGGCGGACCGGGCGACCCGCCCAGGCGGCAAGCCCATTAAATTTGGCCCATTAAGAATTTGTTGTAATTTCTTATAAAATAATAACTTCTTTCTTAGATTTTTTTCCTAATAACTACTCTGTTCCAAACTTCTTTCTTCCTGCTGGCAGCCTGCTCTCCCAACCAGAGTACCACATTGGTTACAGCAGTAATACAAACATTTTAGCTGCCTATTCAGTTCGTATATTTCATTGTCCTTCGCCTAAGGTTAGTTGAACAAAGCCATGCTTTTTTGTGATTGTCTTTTTGTCATCCAAAATGTTCCTGCCAATATTGACACCTATCAAATTACAAAACATTAGAGCAGTAAGTAGTGCGAGACACCATGTAAAATCATTTCAAATGCTTAATAGTTAGAAGTTAGAACTACAACAAGTAAAAATGAATTATTATGTCCTTATATACTGAATTAGAAAAATTTTAATCATTAAACAAATTTAGGGATTGGTATATCCTTATTTACTGATTTAATAATTTCTTAATCATGTACCAAGTTATATTTATAGATGAACTGATTTATATGTATCATTTAACTGATTTGTATGTATTTATCTCTTGGGTTGCATAAGGGATCGAATTATATTTAATCATCTACAAAATTAGCAAATATGAACTGATTTAGCAAATATTTATGAACTGATTTAGCAAAATATTTATGAACTGATTTAGCAAATATTTATGAACTGATTTAGCAAATATGAACTGATTTAGCAGATATTTATGAACTGATTTAGCAAATATGAACTGATTTAGCAAATATTTATGAACTACAACAAGTAAAAATGAATTATTCTTCCACTATTGGTAATTTGGTAGCACATGATTGCATATTTATCATGTATATTTATATGTGTAAGGCTGGTATTTTTTTATAAATTTTACATATATTTGATAAAATAAAAAATCTATCAAAACGCCTGGAAACGCCTGGGCGCCTAGGCTGTCTGGGCGCCCCCCTGGAACGCCTGGCCGCCTAGCCGCCTATACAACCATGGCTGGGACTAAGATGGTCGCGAGTTGCTAGATTCGCCAAGTGAGTTGCCCGACCTGCCAGTCTAGGTCCGAATTGGTTCCCAATTTGATTCCACATCAAATCTGGACACTTTCCCTATAGGTTATCGTCACCGGACTGGTCATTTTCTAAAGTGAAAGTTAGTCGATCGATTGATAGTTGAGTGATCCATTGACCCGACCAATCCATTAGACTGATTGGACATTCTAGTCGCCTGACTAGGCAGGAAATCAACCTCTTTGTGATTCAAAATTATTCTAATCATATGTTTGATTTCGAACTTTAATTCCTTTATGCATCCTAATGCATGTTAACTATTAGGAGCTTATTTACATTGGTAGTGATGTTCAAAACCTCACAAGCAAAGATTGGTGTAGCAGCAAATCTTTGCCGCCCAAGTAATAGGAGCCCGTTGGAGAACAATTTCAACATGCAAACTGACCATTGTTACCATGACTGTATAATCTATTTGTCACAAATAATCTAGATTGAAATTGAGGCATGATATTGTCGCTCGCTTATCATTCAATCTATATTTTTTGAACTAGAGCAGAATATTTGAGATATTTTGAGCTCATTATCATGAGCCTGCCATACATTTCCACAGTCTCGCTTATTAAAAGGCCGAGATATCACTCTAAAGGAGGGACAAATTCCGTCTACATTTACAATAATCCTCATGTGTCACAATGCACCCAATCACCTCTTTTTTTGGCAACCCTTATTGAGAGTCACCTTAGGCTAGTGTCAAAACACACCAAACAACTTGTGATTTACTATACAGACTTTAGGTCTAAGGATTACAATCCCCACTGTCACATGGAGATATGACTCTTGCATGTCAATACATATTCTCTAAAAAATACTCATGTATTTGAATTGATATACAATGTCATTACGAAAGGGACGTATTCGTCACTCAGTATTTGCTAGTCTTTTGTATTATTGTTGTCCTATGATATCCACAATAATAACCGACTAGGGACATAACAAGAATGAGTACTCTAAGACTGAGTATACCTATGATTTCATGTTCAAGTCCTCAACCCAAACCTTATGTAATTGAGTCAAAACATTCGTAGAACATTTTTAAGCTTGTCCATTATCTCAATACGAAAACAAACATAATAAGTGAAATTGCCTTATATTAATAGTCAAATCTTATAAAAAGTATCACTGCTTCCTAGCAAAGTCATCCATGTGATGGTTCTCAGGGCATACAACAAACACCTAGATAGTGTGGGGGAAAAGGAGCATCTATTGGAGGGGGGAGTTGTCGTGGCGTGAGATAGTGGGTGCGACCATTTGCGGCGTGAAAACCATGGAGGGGGGTGCCTAGAGGCTTGGGTGGGGGCTTATGGCAAGATAGGGGCTTGGACAATGCGGAGAAAAGGGAGCACAATAGGGGGGGACTGTTGCATCATGAGATAGTAGGCATGACCTTTGGGGTGTCAAAAGGAAAGTTGGGGGGGTTTGGTGTGAGGAAGCAACCAGAAGCAATTGTTGGTGAGCTATCAGGAATAGAGGGGAGGGGACGTTAGGAACTGAATGCTAGAAAGGGGTGAGTGGCAGGGGCACAAGGGTTGAGGTTGCTAGTTTATAATGCTACAACTGCCAATTACAAAAAGAGTTTGGGGAGGGCGATTTAAGGGGCTATGCCACTGTTGCTTCATGAGATAGTAGGCATGACCTTTGGGGTGTCAAAAGGAATGTTGGGGGGGGGGGTCGGTGGAGCTGCTAGTGGTTTGGTGTGAGGAAACAACCAGAAGCAATTGTTGGTGGGCTATCGGGAATAGAGGGGAGGGGACGTTACGAAGTGAATTCTAGAAAGGGGTGAGTGGCAGGGGCACAAGGGTTGAGGTTGCTAGTTTATAATGCTACAACTGCCCATTACAAAAAGAGTTTGGGGAGGGCGATTTAAGGGGCTATGCCACTGTTGCTTGGATTACGACATCCTAATGGGGACCTGATAGGTCCTACGCGATGGACTTGAGTGTAACTGGGGCTTGGGTAGAAAAAGAAAATTGTGCTTGGCTGGGCGCGATTGCTGTTGGAACGACGTGGTTGAATGTTGGCTGTGGCCTCATGCAACTTGTACCATCATAATAGAGGTTGTGCAGTGATGGTGGGGAGATGGTGCCTCGAGAAGGCAACACTATTGCTGATAGGCAGGTTGGGCGCATGAGCTCACCTGGTCCTGGTTGGGCTGGCGCACAAACAAAGAGGTGGTGAGTCTAGTGCTCATGGCAAACAAGCGTTGGTTGCGTTCTTTGCACTGGTTAGGTGACATGCTTGCGGGTGAAGGTAGGGGATTGGGCCATACACGAATGTGGAGAGAGTGTTGGCAAATGCCATGTAGTGAAGTATGAGATACATGGATTACTTTAAAAAAAAGTATGAGATACATGGGTAGTTCCCTGATTGAATAAATTTAGGCTCTGATACCAATTGTTGCAAAATGAATATTAAAGAACGAACATCGAATGAGAAGTGAAATAGTCAAATTTCCAAGGCTGTAAAGCTAAAATGAATAGCTTGTCACGTTCATCCTGCATCAATAAGGGGTGACATATCATGGCACCTTGTTGAGTGGGTGCTATATAAGTGTTGGACAAGTGCTCACCTATAATGGTATAACTCATGATGGAATGCGAAATATAATCTTATACATATAGCGAAATAGAAGCCCTATTTCACCCATTTTCCATATTTACATACCAAGGAGCATCGAGTTCGACGTAGATTTTCATGTATGGATCTTTGTAAAGCATTCATGTAACATTATATGTGTCACATGAAGAAATGTACACCTAGCTATATCAATATGGTGCGTGCTCGAATGCATATTTCTCTTCAGAAGAGATATAGAAGGAGGTGACCCCCTGCTGTTCACTATCTGCACAAACTTGGGATGTACAGTGGGGAGGTAAATTAGGGATTGTTCCTTCGATCCTGGGTTGCTTCGCGGGTTCCTCTTCAGCAGACCACATGCAAGGAATAACGTTTCGTCAAAATTGTCAAAATTTCATTGAAAATTTTCAATTTTGACAGCATCTGCTGTGAAACCTTGCCACTGCGTTGCTATGTCAAAATAAGTGATTTTTTTGCCCAAATTTCAAAATTTTTAAGAAAACAGGAAAGTTTCAATTTCCTCACATTAAGGACCCGGCCACCTATCCTCATATCAAATTTATTGCATAAAACGATGCATTTAGGTGTAGAAACCACACCTGTGAAATTTCAAGGCTTAATTCATTTTTTGGCGTCGAAATGGGCACAGTTGCATTTATTAATTTTTTGTCGAAATTCTACAAATTTCCTATTCCTTGCCGTCGAAAGGTACGAAACTGAATACCTCATTCTTTGCCCACATGCCAACCCTATCTGGTTTTTGAATGCATGTCTTAATTCTCTTGCATTTATTTTGATTGGAAATCTTATTTCTCCCATGTCCTGTATTTCGATGCCGAAGAGCGTTGAGCTGACACGATTTTGTATGAATGGATGTACGTTTTTGGACCTTTCTAACGCGTCGGTTTAGCCTAGCTTGAGAATAAAGGGAGGAATGTACAGCCGGGAATTTTCTGTTGTTTTAGCTTTAAGAGAGTACGCTGCTATCAGTTCATGAATCATACGCCAACTTCAAGCACAATAAAGACGCAGAACAATTGATTATGGGATGAAGAACACACATATTTCTAGACAATGTTGATATATACTCAGACAACGATCCAAGTGAGCAACATGTGCTTACACGTGTGAATGGCAAACACATTTATATTATGAAGCTAGTTGAGACATATAATTGATTGGTTTAACTGAATGGCAAACAAATTTATATAACCTGAGGGTGCCACAGTGACAAAGATTTTGTCATTATGGCTTAGCATAGCGACCCATTAGGCAATCCACATGTTGCTATCCTTCTTCTGGATTGGTTGCTCTATAATAGCAGATATACCCTTCTATGAATCATTAATTGCAGTGGAAGCTATAGTACCCTGCAGGTTGCTACTTAAAGGAACTAGGGATATGCAAAAGGTGTTCTCACCACCTTCTTGGTTTAAGCTCCTGATGAGTGATCAAGATATCATATATGCACCTTCTTTGTTTATTAAAATTGGGTTGAAGCTAGCTTTTTTTCGGACCCCATGACGGAATCATCTATGTTGGAAGCTGAGTAATTTTGGAATGATAAATGATCACCGGATGTTAGGGTTCTTTTTCTATATTTTTTTGTAGTCTTCTCTTTCGATACCTTGCATTTCTCCCTCTGTTCATGATGACAAGCTGTGGCTCTAGTTGAAACCTGGGATGAATTGTGCAAAATCTCTATATAGAGCTGGATCGTTATGTGTTTAAGGAAGACTGACGAAGTCATTAGTTAGTATTGATTTTTCTTCTTCTATCCACTAACTAATGGAAACCCTAATGATGAAACTAAGATAATTATACTGGTCGGAAGAAAGTAACTTGCATTCGGTTTTCAATCATCAGAGTTACCCTCATAAAAGGTAGGCATCCAAAACTTCACACACCTAACAAAATTCCAGAATAGGAAATAAGAAAATATACAAATGAGCCGTACCAAGCCGTACTAAGATTTAAGGCCAATCTGAACTTTGTTGCCTGTGTTAGGTTGTCCTATATCACTAACACAGTGCAAGCTTTTTAGTATACATGATTGTAATTGTTTATGGTGTGGGCAATAGGAAATCATGACCAAGATATTCAAATTAGGTTTGAGCTTTTTAGGAACATCTGGTCTGGTTTTAAGTATAGCTTATCTGAGCTTTCTTTTGTCTAGCATGTCGGATTTTGGCATAACTGCAGTATCGTCTCTTATCAGGTCTGCATTGAACAAGTGTAAATGATGTATTATACGTTACTATTAAGCTGCTTTAAACTTTTGCAAGTAGATAGGAGTTGATACTTGGTAGTTGATAGCCTATCGAGACTGACAGTAAAGTCTTATATAAATCTTTATAGTCTTACACATTTATGGTTTTGATTATTAATTTCCATCAATTGTTGAACTCTTAGATTTGATGATACTAATCCCGAAGCTGAGAAGAAGGAATACATCGATCATATAAAGGAGATTGTAAACTGGATGGGCTGGGAACCATATAAGGTTTGAAGGAATACTATCAAAATCTACTGCTCACTTTTTTCTTCTTCGAATGATGAACCTTTAATTTGAGTTTAAAAAACTGATTCATTTTGGTAGCCAGTTGTTTCTAATAATCGTGCTACTCATTTTAGGTAACATATACAAGCGACTATTTTCAAGATTTGCATGACCTAGCTGTGGAATTAATAAAGAAAGGCCTAGCATATGTTGATCACCAGGTTTGTTCTCAACATTTTGCGGTTTCTACCTAAGTTTTTAAAATTATTGTAGAACCTGTCTTAGGCTTAATACATCCTCACTAAAGAAATGCCCTCTTGCATTTTATGAACACACTGAAAATACACAAACTGTGCTCATTTTATATTCTTCTAGCAGAGCTAATGTTCCTCAGTCCTTTTTCTTTTAAAAAACCTAACACCGTGTTCTTCAGCCCCCTTCATGCTTCACTTCTTTTGCTGTACCCTATGCTGGCTGTTGCTGCTGGATAGAGTGCCACCTAGGAAGCATGGAAGCTTCTCGGAGGCTACCACCGTGTCAGTGTCCGACATGTGTCCAACTCGGATGCGTCGTGGACATGCAGTGGACACGACTCCGATGTCTCCAGTTTCATTTTTTTATTTGGAAGCTGGACATGGCTTGGACACGTCTAGGGCACTTCCTGGACACATCCCACATAACACCCAACTAAAAACAAAAGGAAAAATAACACCCATCTCCCCGGACTCCTCAACCAAACCCCAGCTCCTCACCAAAACCCTCCTCCCTTCCCTGGAGAGGTAACCAACAAGCGTTCCCCCTCTAGTAGTTGTTGTTCCCAAAGAAAAAGCAAGAATTGCCTCTTACAGTAGTGCTGCAGGTAGCAGCTAGGTGCTGGAGCCGCTGCCAGCAGCCATCACTAGGAGTTGAAGCTGCCATAAGCTGCTGGCAGCAGTGGCTGCTAACACCAAGGGCAGCCACAAGCAACAACTTCCTTCCCCTCTAGGTAAGTTCTTCCCTCTTCTTTCTGTAGTCTATTTTCTCCAACTCCTTTTCTCCCTCGTCTTCTTCCAACTTTGTTGGTCCTCCATTGTGCCCACTTCACCTGCCTCTTCTTCTTACTCCATTAAAAATTCTCCCCTCTTTTTCCTCCTTTACGAACAGGCAACCATCCTATTTACTTTTGTCTTCTCCCCTCTACCCTCCATTCCTACATGGCTACCGAACATATTAACCTCCTCTTGGTTCACCACCACCACCACCACCATCGCACCTCTCCCCTGC
This sequence comes from Alisma plantago-aquatica, assembly GCA_963693085.1. NCBI lineage: Eukaryota > Viridiplantae > Streptophyta > Magnoliopsida > Alismatales > Alismataceae > Alisma > Alisma plantago-aquatica. Next base: position 1,862,715,426 of record OY856409.1, on the reverse strand, counting down.
ATCGGTGCTGCTGCCCCTCCTCTTCTCTGTTGGTATTGTTCACTGTAAATTGTCACCACCAGATCTTTATTGCAGGATTTGGCTTTAATTTAATTTCTAATGATTTATCTATGCTCGATTGTTCTCATCTATTATGGTATATCAGTTTTATTAATTATGACAGCGTATTTTAATGTATATGTGAATATAGTGAGGGTATTATAATGATCATTTATATGCTCTTTTTTTAGATTTATGGTCTTGTTGTGTTTTACAACTAAGTTATATATATATATATATATATATATGTTGTGTTTTACAACTAAGTTATATATATATATATATATATATATATATATATATATATGCGTGTGTGTGTGTGTGTGTCCGTGTTGGTAATGTAACTGTAAATTGTTACTATCAGATCTTTACCACAACATCTGTCTTTAATTTAATTATGCTCATCATTCTCGGATGTGATAATGTATCATTTTGTCTGCTAAATTCAATATTAATAATTCTATTGTTTGAATACATATGTGATTATGATGTGGGCATCATGGTGATCATTTGTGTGTCTGTTGTTTGGATTTATGGTCTTGTTGTGTTATGCAAATACACTATACATATATACATGGTGTGTGGTTGTCTATAGATAGATAGATAGATTTATATATAAAACCGTTGTGTCTGTGTCTGTGCTTCATTGAGTCCCTCTATAAGTTGTATCGATCACCACCTATTTTTTCAAGAATATTAGACTGCATGACAAAATGATGGATTAAAAGTAGTGTGGATGGGTCTTGCTGCTAGTAGTTGTTATTGTGTAAAGTAGCATGGAACATGTTGAGTCTAGAGGAAGAGCTCGCGGAAGGGGACAGAGTCGTAATAGTTGCAATGGCTTAGGTTGTAGCTAGAAAGCATGGACACATACATGGATACGTGACATGGCTATTTTAAAAAATAACGGACACAGACACGGTATTGGACATGGAAAAAAATACATGTACATGTATATTATTTTTATGTACAAAGAAAAAAGAACAAGCACTTTCAAACACACAAAGATCATCTCATCCGAGCTATATCCAATTTCATATTAACACTGAAACACACATTCATAGATAATGGAATCAAGCCATCAAAGACATACCATCAAATAAACCCACAATGTAATCACAATGGGAATTAACCTTATAGACAATTTATTTATGTGTAGTGTTTTAAAAAGCGGGAAGGCGGGCGATTAAGGGCGCTTTTTAGGAAATCGGATTTAAATTCTTATAAACTTCTATGCAAAATTACATAAACTTTTGGGCCAAAAGCGATGCCATGATGTAGCGATCTAGCTTTCATTATATAGGAATAGTACATTTATATAATAGACCCAATAAAGAAACAAAATAAGAAAAGACTACATGAATAGCTTATGTTCTCTAACACTTCCCTTAAAGTTGGAGCATACACGTTGTGCATGCCCAACTTGGAACTCATATGGCTAAAAGCTCAAGGTATAAGGGGCTTGGTGAAGATATCTGCAACTTGGAGAGCACTAGATCACAAACAAAGTGGTAGTCCACCTCGATGTGCTTGGCTCGCTCATGGAACACAAGATGTTAGCAATGCGAATGGCTGCCTGATTATCACATATGAAAGTGATTGGAGTTTCAACAAACACTCCCATTTCAGACAATATGAATATAACCCACTATTGTTTGCAACAAGCATGTGCGATTGCTCGATATTCAACCTTTGTGTTGGACTGTGCTACCACATTTTTGTTTCTTGCTCCTTCATATCACTAAATGTGACCCAAGGAATACACAATATCTTGAGGTAGACCGTCTATCTCCAATATCACTTGCCCAATCAACATCAATATATCTAGTAAGCTTCAAGGAAGCAGAGGAGGAATGCTTCTTTGTTTGATAAGTGAGACCTTTTTCTAGCGAACTTTTAATATAACGTAGGGTTCAGGTGACTGCTGTCCAATGCGACATCTTGGGTGCACTCATGAACTGGCTAACAACTCCTGCATAGGAGATATTAAGATGAGTAACCGCCAAATAAAACAACTTACCCACAACTCGTTTATACGTTGCTGGATCTAAAAATCACTTTCATATGAAGTAACTGCCTTGATATGATAATCCATAGGCGCGGAGACTGGTTTGCAATGTGACTCATGCCTGTCTCCGCAAGGTCTAGAACATATTTTTGCTGAGAAAGAGTGATGCCATTTTATGGAACGTCGCTCTATTCTAAGAAAATAACAAAGATTGCCCAAATCTTTTGTTTGAAATTGCATTTGTAGCCACTCCTTGAGCTATGAAATTCCAATAAGATCATCACCTTTGATGACAATATCGTCCACATATACAACCAAAATAATAGTGCCAAGAGAGGATTTGCACACAAATAAAGAATGATCTGTAGAAAACAGACTGAAGCCAAATTGTATAAGTGCAACACTAAACTTATCAAACCATGCCCGTGATGATTGCTTCAGGCCATACAAGGATTTCTTCAATTTGCACTCTTTCCGACAGTTCTCCTAAGCTCCATGTATACCTCTTCAAGAACATCATCATGAAGAAATGCATTTTGACGTCTAGCTGGAGAAGTGGCCAATCATAATGAGTAGGAACAGAGATAAGGATCCATACAAAATTTAGCTGGGCAACATAGAAAAAGTCTCGAAGAACTCCACTCCATGTGTCTTAGTGTACCCTTTGGTCACCAATTGAGCATGCAAACAATCAAGAGATCCATCGGGTTTTTGTTTAACAGTATACACCCAACGACAGTTTACAACATGCTTCCCAGGATGAAGATCCACCAAGTCCCGTGTTGAGTTTTGGTAAAGAGCTTCCGTCTCACTATTCATGGCTTGGACCCATCCATCTTGTCGTGCTGCTTCTGCATGTGAATGAGGAACATCTGTAGAATCTAGCTGAAGAGCAAACGTGTATGCAGTTACAGATGGAATAAGGAACAAACACTAGAGATAGGATGTCGTATAGTGCAAGACCGAACACCTTACGAGATGCAATTGGTTTGTGCAAGTCTGAAATAGAAGTATCAAGAGAACTCTCAACATGAATATGTAACTCAGGAGTATTCGACGATGATGAATCAATCTGATGGATTGATGCCGTTTCATCCCGTTTATTCTATTGGGTGATGCCCTGCTCGCTTGGTGTAAACCAGTGGAGAAGGTTAAAAAGGTGGTGTAGGTGGTGGTGATTTAATAGTAGTAGTATCTAGTACACTCTTATCACTTGACATAGGGAGTGGTGGTTCTCGCCCTCTCACTCTATCATTCTCAAAGGTAAGTTCACTCTCCTGGTTGTGCCTGTCCTCACGCTGGATAGAGTCACTAAAGAACAGAGTGGACTCATAAAAAGTTATGTCAGTCAACACAAACATACATCGAAAACAAGGACAATAACGTTTTGTAGCCCTTTTATGTGGGAGAATATCCCAAAAAGATACTGCGGTTGTCTCGAGGAGACAACTTGTCTGCACGTGGATCAAACACATGAACAAACACAATGCAACCAAAGGCACAGAGGGGTACTGGAAAGGCTTGCTCGTCTGGTCGTAAAATAGAAAAGGGGGTGGCCCCATGCAAAACAGAAGATGCGTGGCGATTAATCAAGAAACAAGTAGTGAGAAGAGCATTAGACTAGAACTTCGTTAGCTTAGACATCTGAAAAATTGGCGTACGAGATACATCAAGTAAATGACAATTTTGTGCTCATTAACCTCATTTTGTTGAGGTGTATGAGGACAAGTCATTTGGTGAATCATGCCATCGAAATCATATAAACTAGAGACAACCTTTTGAACACACTCTAAAGCATTATCAGTAGAGAATTTTTATGAGTACCAACCTGAACTTTTGTTAATTGATGAAACATTTGGATGAACTTAAAGAGTGTTTTACAATACAACCAGGGAAAGAAACACGATGATGCTTGCATAGTTGACAAGACTGACATTCAATAGATATTTATGAAGATAAGTTGGGAACAAGCTTCAGAATACTCTGTAAGGAGGGATGTCCATAGAGCCAATGCCATTGTAAGGGAGAGCAACTGAGGATAATAGATGCGGTGGAAAAGACTTGGCGAACTGGGCGATCACCCTCAAAGAAGTAGAGGTCACCTTTCCTAGCCCCCCCACCAATCGTTTTCCAACTCCTACAATCTTGTAACATGATGAAGGAAGACCCATATATTACCAAGCTGTTTAAGGAACCAACCAACTTAGCTACAAGCATTAGATTAAAAGGAAAGCTTGGTACTTAATGTACATATTTTGAAGTCAAAGAAGATGACACCTGAACAAATCCACATGCCTGAACTCGTCTGACCGATCCATGAGCTAGAGTTAGAAGAATGTAGGATATACGAATCTAAGGAAAGACGCATTGATTGTATATTGTTCATATGTTGGGAGGCCCCTGAATCCACCACACATGCAGAAGATGGGTGGGAAGCAACAAGTGATGTCCCTTGGGCCTTCGTTACCTGCATCAGAGACAAGATTGGCGTAGGAACCAAGAGGGACTTGTTGAGTGGCCTGAAGAAGACGGTCATACTCCTCGGGGATGTAAATCCATGCTCCTGCTAGATTCAATAACGATATAGATAGCATTCATCCAGAAAGAACAACTCTATGAGGTGAGCTTCATTGAAATTGATTGATCATTGCAGACTATTGCTAGAATTCACAGTGGCCTTTTGTCTCCAATAGTGAGATCATATTAGAATGATTGTAGCAGCAGAAGTTGAGACAAACTGCCCAACAACACGCTGTGTAGAAATTTTGACACACTGTGTGGAGATTCTGACCATAGAATTAAATGTCCGATTTTGATGCCGTGTCTGATGGCCCAGAAATAGAAATTTTTCGAAATTTCGCACTAAATTTTGATATTTACGGCCCTAACGATTTCGACGACCAAATAAGCGAATTAAATCATGAAAATTTACCAGGATGATCTAAACGCCAAGATCTACTCAAATATGCAATAATATTTCATATTGGATATTGGGGGGGGGGTCTCCCACATTTGTAAGTGAAGGAAGCTGAACAATTTCGACAAAATTTCGATGACAATTTCGATGGCAAAATGAAGGAATTAAGTTTTGAAATTCTGCAAACACAAAGTCTAGACATAAACACACTAGATTATATAATAAATCTATATGTTTAGAGGTTAGGGTGGGATCCATGTCTTGACGAGTGAGTGCACAAATGAATAGAATTGTCAAGTCTGTTAGACTGTAAACAACTTACAAACCCACAATTTACCACTTAGACCTTAAAACTTACAATTGCAAGTTACAAACTTACATGTTACAACTTATATAAGTCTAGTGTTAAAATTTAGTTAGGTTACATGGGTCATGTATACATAGATCAAAGAAAATACATTATTTTTAAGTCATTTTATGTATAAATATGTGTAATAATAACAAATTTATTGTAGAATTGCAGACTTAATACTATTATTTCATAGATTCTCAAGTTTGTTTGTAGTTCATGTGATTTTCAAAAGAGAATCGCCAAAATACCTAACATGTAGCAACATCACTTAGAACTTTGTTATTTTTCATAGTATCTCTTCACATCTTTTCGAAGAGTGTAAACATAGAAAGAGGTATACATGGGCTAGGGATAGGGGAAACACACCTTAGAATCAAAGAAAATAGCCTCTATAAGCAAAAGATACAAAGAGAATCGCCAAAATACCTAACATGTAGTGGCAACAGTCCTAGGAACAAATATCTCGAAATTTCTATCGAAATTTTGTGCCATTTTGCGAAATTATGGCCCAAACCGGGCGAAATTTGCACTGTTTTGCGAAATTTCTGCGAAATGACGTCCCATTCTCTGCGTACATGCGTTTCGATGTCCGATTGAAAAAAAATCGGAAATTTCGGTCGAAATTTTGCAATTTCGATCGAAATTTTGTATGATTCTGACACCTCGTTTAAGATGTCGCATGTGTGAATCAAACTTCTGTCAACACTTCGTGTCAAACAATCAACACGTAGTGTAAAATGTGATAGGTGTGAAATAGGCTACAATAGTCAACATGTCATGTTGAGATGTCAACATGCTGTGTCAGTTGGCAAAGGCAGAAGCAAAGTTTTTGAGTTTCTTCGACACAATGTGAGTAGGAGATACTCTGTGTATTTGTCAAAGGCGTAAACTTTAGTAGTCGTCAACACGCCGCATCACTTTGGGGACACGTCGTGTGTATATCAGAGGTGTAAACTCCAGTAGCCGTCGACACGACTGTGTCACTGAGGGACACACCGTGTAACTTGTGATTTGAGTGAAAATCCTACGTTGTCACGACAAATTCTGGAATGGAATTAGCTCTGTCAAAGAGGTAGAAAACCCTTCGAAGATGCGCTGAGGGGTGATGTGAATTAGCATTGTCACCTATGTGAGAGATGATGCAAAACTGACACATCAACAACCCCTAAAGAACTTAGGCACTCATCCACGTGCAAGGATTACCTGGAGAGGAAAGAAAACAAGAAGGGAGTTGTTCCTCCTCTCTACGGGCTAGAATGAGCGGTTGTCCCCCTTTCCTTCAAGCACCCATCGTGCTTTGGTGGAGATAGAGGGGGACTGGCCGGAGGCGTTCAGCATGAACTGAAGTCGGCGACAGAGTGGAGATGAGATAGAGAGAGAGGTGTGGCCGGCGGCTAAGGTTACATGAGCGAAAGTATTAGGTCAAAGCGATGCCCTGCTGTAGCGGGCTAGCCTTTATTATGTGGAAAGAAAACATTTACATTATATGCCCAATAAAAAGAAAAGACTAATGAATAGCTTCTATTCTCTAACAATTCACAATTAATTATATGAGTTAAACACCACAAGACAGAGTTCACAATAAAATATTTTGCGTATTAAATTTTGTGCAGAATAAAAAAACAGTGGCGGTGATGGCAACAAAGTAAGAAGAGGGAGGTTTTTTTGCTATAGAAAAGGAGAGTGAATATAGTAATTGCGGTGTTTCCCCTTAGTGTGGTGCCATATCTTGGCTCCGTCCAAGCCGTGTCCAACTCCTAATAAAAAGGCGGGACTTGGACACGTCTGGCCCTGTCCACCATGTGTACAGATGTGCAGCCTTTGTCCATGTTGGACACGACACGGCAGCCTCCGGGTAGTGTCCATGCTTCCTAGGGTGGCAGCGACAGTGGGAGAGGGTGAAGAAAGGAACAAAAGAGAAAGGTTATGCTATTCTAATAGAATAATCCGATGCAGGAGATGGTCAACCGAGTTTAGTTCGGATGTTTATGCTATTTTTGTGAATGATCAGGTTATATCTGATTTAGGTGTGAAATAGGGGATGCAATTCAGCATTTTATTATTAATCTAACGGCATGCCAAATATTGTTGATCTAACAGACAGCAGATGAGATCAAGGAGTACAGAGAGAAAAAAATGAATAGCCCCTGGAGAGATCGACCTATTTCAGAGTCAATGAAACTGTTTGATGAAATGAAACGAGGCATGATCGAGGAGGGTAAGGCTACACTCCGTTTGAAGCAGGATATGCAGAATGAAAATAAGAACATGTACGACTTGATAGCTTACCGCATAAAGGCAAGTGTCTTCTGTAGCTTGTTTTCTCAATAAAACTAGTTTTTTAATTTTTTCAATATCCTTGCAGTTTGCGCGCCATCCTCACGCTGGAGATAAGTGGTGCATATATCCAAGCTATGATTATGCTCATTGCATCGTTGATTCACTTGAAAATGTTACACACTCGGTATGTTCCTATCAGGGTTAACTTGAACTTAAGTTTTAAGCTATGATTAAATGCCAACAGGGTTAGCTTGAACTTAAAAATTGAGATTCAGCTCTATAGTGAACTATGAAAATTAGCAGTTTAGATATAGCTCTTGACTGTCTAGTGAAGACAACAAAGTTCAACGTGGTAAAGCAAAAATTGCTTTTTTTGGCACTGTCTTGTATTTCATTGGAGGCTATGTTGACTAGACGATTGCATCCAATTGCATGCATTTACTGACAACCATATACTCTGTTCTCATGCACATCACACTAATTAAGTATGCTTATTATTTGGAACACTTTGGAGATGATCGGGTTTATTACATTGTATTTAACTTACCCTTGGTCGTTGTCTAGTTGTGCACCCTCGAATTTGAGATCAGACGTGTTTCATACTACTGGTTGTTGGAAGCTTTGGACCTCTATCATCCTTATGTTTGGGAATATTCACGATTGAATATCTCAAATAATGTCATGTCGAAGCGCAAGGTAAGTTATATATTGCTTCTCCTTTCAGTTAGTTTTAGTTGACAATATTAACATTCTGCTTTATTTTTCCACATATTGCAGTTGAATCGTCTTGTAACTGAGAAGTATGTGGATGGTTGGGATGACCCTCGCCTACTGACATTAGCTGGTTTAAGGCGAAGGGGAGTGTCTGCATCTGCTATCAATGGATTTATTCGAGGACTTGGCATCACCAGAAGGTTATTGTTCTACTTTATCTTATTTTTTAAGAAATAAAATTGTCTACGAATTGACATTAGTCAGTATTCAGATTTTAAAGATTTGAATAATTGTCGACGACCCAGAGTGTTGTCAAAACCTTTCAATACTGCAACTGAATACCCAATTGTCCCTAATTTCTGCGTCGCAACCCATTTCCCTTGTTACTATTTTCACAACCGTTACTACCCATCTTTGTAGTCAGCATCAACATGACTCCCTCCTTTCCTCTTTTCTCATCTCTCCACCTTGTCACGCCGAGGGGAGGGGGAGGTATGGGGAACATGTATTGCAGAATACTGAAAGGTGGCACTAGAAAAGGGGAAGGAGGAGGTGGTGTGGAGAGAGTGTTACCTTAGAGAACTAAAATATTGGCTGTGTGACGGTTGATTTTTTTTCTTTTTTTTTTGGGGGGGGGAGAGGATCGAGATAGCAACTTAAGTCCTATTAGAACATTTAATGGTGAAATCAATGAATGCATATTTATAGCTCAGGTATGCTTAGGGCATTGCGTTGTCTTCTGAAAATTTATGGCAATTCTTAGTCGAACAGAGACTGGGTGCTACACATAGGCATCTTTGCTTTTAATTATCATCTTTTCTATTTAACAATGACATTCGTTTCCTGCCCCCCTTCCTGCTACTATACAGTGGTTGCTTCTTTTTACCTTCTGACCACATAGGCTAATGCTTTGTTTTTTTTGGGTTTGATCTACAGTGATAACAGCATGATACGATTTGATCGTCTTGAATACCACATCAGGGAAGAGTTAAACAGAACTGCTCCACGGAGAATGGTTGTTTTACATCCCCTAAAGGTATAGCCCTCGATTCTTATTGCAGGTTTTCTTTTGTTGGATATTCCAATGACAGCTTGAAAATTTCAGCCGCATATTTGTGTATGTAGGTTGTGATTACAAATCTTGCTGATGGAGTGATTGAGAATCTCGATGCAAAGATGTGGCCAGATGCCCCGAACGACGATACATCTGCCTTTTACAAGGTTTTTAATGATCACACCTCAATGACTTCCGTTTAATACTTGCTCTTGTCATGTGTATATGCGAAATTACTTCCAATAGTATCTGTAGAAGCAGAATCCAAGTTGCTGTTAATTGATACATCTTTTTTTTGAAGTTGTGTTAATTGATACATCTGATACAAAATTAAAGGGGAAAACGCAGACTAGAAGATGAAATCCAGAAGATAATCGGACATATCTCTAGTACTTTTGCCATTAGTATCAAATCGCACTGGGCTATTGAACCAGAAATGTGGCAGTGGATATACGGTGCTGTTTAATTATATTCAATAATCTACCTGTTAAACAAAGCTGCTGTTATTGATGTGGTTTGCATATGTGAATCATGTGCGAGCACAAATATACCCAATCGATAATAAGAAAAGGTAATCCATAATTTCATAAAAATAATTCAGAATTATCATTAAAAACTGAAATAAAATACAGTAATGCTAAATAATGTTAGTAGAAGACTGCCTAGGTCTAATCAGAACCATTGGACTTGTACATGGGCCAATGACATTCTCCCATAAAACAAGAAAGGCGATTGAAGTTTGAACTTGTTGTGAGTAATTATTTGTTGACTTTATTATGTGTATAGGCCTAATTATTTTTGGCCCAGTAGGGTTTGGGTCCAAGTTGTATCTGTCCCCTTCTATATATAACAATAGGGTTTGTATAGTAGAATCATCGTATTGCCTCCTATCTTGTTTTCCATCGGATGTTTTCCTAGTTGTGCAAAATAAAGCTCCCTTTTTCATCTCGAAAATGAGAGATTGTATCCACTGCTTTTCGTGTCCAAAAGCATTGTTTTAAAAAGCGTTCTGAGTGCACGCTCATCCGCTGCAAGGTCATTGCCGCTTTTAGGAGCTCGACTGTGGCTGCCCAAAGTGAGAAGCTAGGCCCAAGATATCTTCTTCCACATCTCTAAACCACACTTCTATTTGTACTTCTATACATTTAACTAGCATATAGAATAATATATTAAGTATAGATATGCACTATCTACTGTGTATAATGTGTATTTATATTGTATAGTAAGCGATATCTACTGTTATACATGGTATTGCATTACCGAGTTAGTATGCTTTACTTGTATGCTAAAACTGTATCATTTATTATTTCTGCATTTCTACAACTCTTCTTTACAATATTTGACATTATTGCATCATGTAATCAACTGCATATAATTATTTTCTGCTAGGTTATATATTTGTATTATTTGTGTAATTGTTTTATCATTATATGTATAGACATGTTACCTATATTAATATTGTAAGTTTGTAAAAGACAAGTATTTATGTATTATCTACACTAGTATTGTCATAGAATTAAATGTCCGATTTCGATGTCGTGTCCGATGGCCCAGAAACAGAATTTTTTTGAAATTTCGCACTCAATTTTGATATTTACGGCCCTAACAATTTCGACGACCAAATAAGCGAATTAAATCATGAAAATTTACCAGGATGATCTAAACGCCAAGATCTACTCAAATATGCAATAATATTTCATATTGGATATGTGGGGGGGGGGTCTCCCACATTTGTAAGTGAAGGAAGCTGAACAATTTCGACAAACTTTCGATGGCAAAATGAAGGAATTAAGCTTTGAAATTCTGCAAACACAAAGTCTAGACATAAACACACTAGATTATATAATAAATTTATATGTTTAGAGATTAGGTGGGATCCATGTCTTGATGAGTGAGTGCACAAATGAACAAAAATGTCAAGTCTGCTAGACAGTTAGAGACTAAGTCTATTGCAAACTTACAAATTGCAAGTTTAAACAACTACTACTAGACTTTAAAACTTACAATTACTTACAAGTTACAAGTACAACTTGCAAGCTTACAAATTACAACTTATAATATATAATTATAAAATAAAACAAATTAACAACTAACAAACTTACACATTATGATGTTCCATAAGTCTTGCGTAGTAGTGAACTAGGAGTCCAAGAATCCTAGTTGAAGCTTGAGTGTCGTGGTGGTTCTTGTCCTTGTGGTGGTTGACCATACATATCCTCATTGTCAAGTCCGTTAGACTGTAAATGAGTGGGATCCATGTCTTAATGAGTGAGTGCACAAAATTAACAGAATTGTCAAGTTTGTTGGACTGTAAACAGCTTACAAACCCACAATTTACCACTTAGACCTTAAAACTTACAGTTGCAAGTTACAAACTTACATGTTAGAACTTATATAAGTCTAGTGTTCAAATTTAGTTAGGTTAAATGGGTCATGTATACATAGATCAAAGAAAATGCATTATTTTAAGTCATTTTATGTATAAATATGTGTAATAATAACAAATTTATTGTAGAATTGCAGACTTAATACTATTATTTCATAGATCCACAAGTTTGTTTGTAGTTCATGTGATTTTCCAAAGAGAATCGCTAAAATACCTAACATATAGTAGCAACACTTAGAACTTTGTTATTTTTCATAGTATCTCTTCACATCTTTTAGAAGAGTGTAAACATAGAAAGAGGTATACATGGGCTAGGGATAGGGGAAACATACCTTAGAATCAAAGAAAATAGCCTCTATAAGCAAAAGATACAAAGAGAATTGCCAAAATACCTAACATGTAGTGGCAGCAGTCCTAGGAACAAATATCTCAAAATTTCTATCGAAATTTTGTGCCATTTCGCAAAATTATGGCCCAAATTTGGGCGAAATTTGCATTGTTTTGCGTAATTTTCACCTAAGTGCAAAATTTTAGCCAAATTTCTGCGAAATGACGTCCCATTCTCTGCGTACATGCGTTTTGATGTCCGATTGGAAAAAAATTGAAATTTCGATCAAAATTTTGTTCCATGAGTATTGTGATCTCACTCTATATTATGCAATATGTTGTATACCTAAGGCTATATTACTCTCTTACTTATTTTTATGTTATTATACAACATATTGTATATTAATATTTTTAGAAGCACCATAGTAATATATTAAATTGTATTGAAATTAACTTTACACTATTACATGCGTATTGTTGTAGCGCGGGTCAAAATTATTTCCATCCCAAATTGTGAATGGCAGTTGGGGTTCTTGTTTCGGATCCATGTTGTGTGTGGTGAAGCCAAATTTGAGACGACCGTCAGGAATTGTGAAGTCAAGATTGGGTCGACGCATCCAATCTGGTTGAGCCAGATGACATCCGCAACAACCGTGGAAGAATAGACGATGGGTGGAGCAACAACTGATTTGTTATGTTTATAATAGGGATCTTGGTGTGTATGAGAGAGCTCGTATGTATGGTGATCTTGGTGACGCCGATAGATAAGACTCAGGGGAGGTAGATAACAATTATGATGGTCGGGGTAGAGAGCGTCGACAAAAGATTGAATTTTTATATATATAAAAAAGAGAGGAGATGACCATGGAGGTCAGAATGATGTCGGGCAAGCAAGCCAAATAGGACGGCGGCCACCCGCAGTTTATGACTCCCCTCTTTTTCTCCCTAGGTCAAGATCGATGCTTTGATACCATGTCAGATAGTAAAGGATGACTAATCGATATATTTGTTAAGAGGACCCCCCTCCTTTATATAGGAGAAGGCGGAAGCGTACAAACTTTAGACTTAACATAATTAACTAAATTATCTGTAATAGTTTAAATATTCTTGATAAGCTTTCTCGAACTTATTTTGGCATATGTTCAACTCTATAGCATTGCTTTGAATTGGTGCATTTGTTCATATAATCTGAGATGACTCTCCCTTAGCTTGTTCTCAATACTAGTAGCCACCCACACTTTACTCCTTATGTAACGATTTGTCAGGTGATCTTTCCTTGTCTTCCCTTGTTATTTGCCTTTTTGCTATATTCATCTTGTTGACCCATTATTTCTTCACTGCCCAACATTCATTCCCATACATGTTTGACTATTAAATGTACCAACAAAATTACTTCTTATTCTGAGGGTGATGTCCTCGTTGTAAAGTATTCCAATAGCATTCCATTTCATCAATTCTTGCTGTGATCATATGCCATACATCATCTTGAACATCACCATCCATACAAATAATATAACTCAAGTAAAGAATTTACTAAAGTAATCACATTTTGGTACATCCACTACCACTTCTTCCAATTTAGCACCACCACTCACAACAGTAGATTAGTTGAAATGGCATTACATTTACTAATCTTCACTTCTACTAATCATAATACTTAACTCCATTGGATTCCAATGCATTTCTCCAAGGTTTAGGTTTCTAATTCAATTTGTATTTAGTTCTATAAATAAACACATATCATATCACCAACAAATAACATACACCAAGGATATCATTGTAAACATCTTTTGAGGTCATACATAACAAGAGCAAATATATATGGCCTTAGAGCCTATCTCGATGTGGCCCAACTATTATCACAAATCTTGGAGGCTCCCCTCTTGTAGTCCTAATAGTCATACTTAAGTTATCATACATGTTTTTCATCAAATCGTATATTGGATTGTGATTCCATTTTTCTCCAAAACCCACACGTGTGTACTTGATCATAAGCCTCATTTCAAATTAATGAAACCGTTTGGGTTTTCTTTTCTTTGTTTTTCTTCTTGACCCTTCTTATAAGAAACATAAGTTTATTGTGGATCTTCCATGTATGATATTAAATTTATTTTCTGATATATGCATTATAGATAATCTTTGCTCAATATCCTCTTCCAAAGCTTCATAGTGTGAAAACATCAATTTGTGTAGCTTTGAACATCTCCCTTGCTCTTGTAGATAGGGACTATGATGTTTTGTATCCAATGTGTAGGGCACATTAAACAAATATGTAAAATACCGAATATTACATACAAAAATAGATAGAAATTAGATAAAAGTAGGCCATGCACCTAGTCATCCTAGGAGTTTAGCTAGGCCAATGCACTACTTTGCTGCCTTAAAAACTATGACTCCCATGTGAGTGAAAGTGGTTTATTGGTGTTTGTTTTTTCGGAGTGGGTTGGATCTAGGATGCACAAACACAAACACATGACACAACAAGGACAAGAACACGAGACAAGACGAGTTTGAAAATATAGGACACATGCACTGTGTTGGACGCGACATATACATATACATACATATACATATACATTTACATGCACTGTGTCTTATCAACTCCCCTCGACCGCAAAAGACTCGATCCCGTCGAGTTAGTGCTGAGGTAGAGCTCAAGAAGATCTGCATCAATGCAGCGGAATCCCTCATGCTCCACCATTTGTTCTTGCACCTCATCACCAACCATGGGCTCTGCCCCAAGGCCCACATGTTCATGTGGCACCTCATCCTCGAGCCCCTGACCATAATGGTTTCATAGCCCCCTTGTGCAAGGAAGAAAATGTCCGATTTCGATGCCGTTTCGGTGGCCATAGAAACAGAAATTTTGAGAAATTTTGATAAATGCGTTCATGGCGTTTCGACGCCAAAACAAACGAATTAATTTATGAAATTTTACCAGAATGATCTACTAGTGTAGATCTACTCAAATATGTAATAATATTTCATATTGGATATGTGGGGGGTGGGGTCTCATCATTTTTTAGTGAATGGTCCTGAACTGTTTCGATGGGCATTTCGATGGGGATTTTTGATGTTAATTTTCAATGGTGAAATCAATGAATTAGGTCATTATAGTTTGCAAGCACAATGTATAGACTTAAAAACACAAAATGTGCAAAAAATATGCTCTAGATAGTACATAGTATATGAAAACGTAGAAAAATCAATAATCTGTCTGTTTCGAGAGTTTCGTCAGTCAATTTCGATGTCCGATTGCCACAGAAATAGAAATTTCAGCTGAAATTTCGACAATTTTGTTAAAATTTTAAACATTGCCCCTGTGGAAATGTTTTCCCCCACAACCCATACGGTCAATACCACCTGAGACCTCATCTATCACATCACAAGATATGCAGCGGACGACGACGGCAACAACGGCTGGAAGCAGATTGCGGTGGATGGCGGCTAGGTCTGGCAGGGAAGGGCGGCTGCAAGATTTTGCTTTAGAGGGTGGCGGCTAGGTTTAGAGGGCGACTGGCAGGAGCACAACCCTAAGGGAGGTTAGGGTTAAGCTCTGATAAGCTCTGATACCACTTGATCTATATCTACCGAATTAAAGAAGAAATACGGTTAAAGACTAAAAGGAATAATTCTGATTCTATTATTCATCAACTGTGTTTCAACAAAGATACAATAGAGCCATTGTATAGGCTTTAAAAGATAGACTAAAAGGACAGCTAATGTGGGACTAAACCACATGACTTTACAAAAACCCAAATTAAGAAAGAGGTATAATAAAATAACGCAAGCTAGAAAAAACCCTACCTGTCCTACATCAGAGGTTGCATTGTTTATGTTTCTTTGTAGGCCTGCCATATCCAAGGCAGGTCCATGATGTATCCACGACGTGTATTTGTCGTGGTCCATAACATGAGCAATCTACATATATAGTCGTATCCATTGTGTCCAGTTGTGTTCGTGTCTGGTCCCAAGATACCACGATTATTTCAAGGAAGTGTCTGTGTTTCCTAGGGTAGAAGGGGGTTACTGACCTATTGAATTTCTTCTTCAGTGAAAGTGGTGGTGTTCGTTTTAATTTTTCTTGAGAATGCTCTTCCCATCTTCTTATTAGTTTATCTCTGATTGCTTCTTGGTCTGAATTTGTGCCCACATAGTACTAGTATGATATTTGATTGTTGAGCAAGGACTATGCGGTTTTATGTAATCCCGAACTGTACTAAGAGTATTAGATCCAAATGGGCTCAAAATTTGTACGTATCCTAGTTATAGTATGACGGTGAAGATCAACGGTTTACATTTTGCAAAAAATAGTCTTGATATGCAAACACACTTGAGTGTATTCGTGCGATCCGTACACTCGAGTGTATTCTAGCCTGACTCTCTCTCTCTCTCTCTCTCTCTCTATATATATATATATATATATATATATATATATATATGGGGAGATCGACAATAAATATGTAGATAACTACATATATAACTATACAATGTGTGTATATGAGTGGGGAAAAACCATGACACATGTATACATACATAAAATATATACATAAATTATTTTTTTAAAGGTCGCCTAGGCGCGCCTTGGCGCTAGGCGTCCAACCCCAACGCCGTGTCGCCTTGCCGCCTTAACAAGTATGGGCTTATTGGTATACTACTTGATGGTTGTCAACTTGATATCCTATTTGCACCGTTTCTTGCTGCCCATCCTTTCATAGTTACATTCTAATTCTACACTCTAACCTGTCCTTTAATTCCAATGTGCTTTTAGGTGCCTTTCACAAATACATTATATATTGAGCGTTCTGATTTCCGTACCGAGGATTCCAAGGATTATTATGGACTTGCACCTGGAAAATCTGTATTATTGAGGTAAGTCGCTTGCATTCACGAATGCAGAGTGATAAGTTTAATGTAATATATCCATTTTTTTTCTGGTGTACAGATATGCATATCCTATTACGTGCACAGACGTTATATACGGGGATGATTTGGAATCTGTTGTTGAGGTTCATGCTGAATATGATCGGAAAAAAAACACAAAACCCAAGGTAAGCTGCATTGGCTTTTTAAATGTACTTTATTAACTGTAAGTATTTGCAAAATGTCTTTACTGTTATATGTTTTCAAAATATTGCTATTACAGAAGAATTACATTTAGTTGAATTCTATTTGTAATAAGTATATATATCTGTTGTTGAGGTTCATGCTGAATATGATCGGAAAAAAAACTCAAAACCCAAGGTAAGCTGCATTGGCTTTTTAAATGTACTTTATTAACTGTAAGTATTTGCAAAATGTCTTTACTGTTATATGTTTTCAAAATATTGCTATTACAGAAGAATTACATTTAGTTGAATTCTATTTGTAATAAGTATATATACTTGGATCGTCAACGGTGTAGTCATAAAGATTGTTTATCAATATGCATGTACTGCGTGTGCTTTATTTTTTTGGTGTAAATTAAACATGAATGCTTACTAGTAAATTATGTAGGGTGTTCTTCATTGGGTTGCTCAGCCTTCAGAGGGGGTTGAACCTGTTAAGGTGGAGGTCAGACTATTGGAAAAGCTGTTTCTGTCTGAGGTATGCACCTAGACTTTCTTCTGTTAGACCAAATGAGCCCCCTTTGGTCCTCAATTCCTTATGGTTTTAGTTTCTCATGCTATGTTTTTGCTTGCAACAGGATCCCACTGAGCTTGGTGACAATTGGCTTTCTGATTTAAATCCAGCTTCCAAAGAAATAATTACCGGTGCATTTGCTGTATCATCACTTGCTAATGCTGTTGTGGGTGACAAATTTCAATTTGAAAGGCTAGGTAAGTATCATCTTTAATGTTATTCTTATAAGCCTGCTAAGATTCAAATGATATTGTTTATCCAAAAAAAATATAAATGGTATATTTAGAAAATTATCCTAGTTGCTGTTACCATCCTCTTGCATCTATAGAGGCTTGTGCAGCTTTTCTATCTCGTATAGTTGGAAAACACCATGAGAGAAATTGCTTTTTTTATTTTATTTAGTATGGATTGAACCCTTGGTTTGACTAAAACAAAGTGCATAACAAGAACGTGCTTGTAAAATTGGTCACGAGCATGACGAACAAGAATGACTAGCTAAATAACGAAGCAAAATGAATATTAAAGGAGTTACTTTAGATGTAGGTGTCCCAACATTGCTAACCATGGCATTGGAAATGCCAATTTCATGTTGAGTATGGAATGGGTACTATTTGAAGTAGATATAAGTGATAAGTAGATTATACCAAGGGTGTTTTTTTTTCAATCACCAAGTTCTAGCTCTTTAGACCCTAGGGAGTAATGTAGAAAAGGAAAGAAATCTTAATAGACTACTCTCTCACCAGAACATAGAGACTATACCTCGTGACTGAAGGTGAGCATAAATCTTAAACCTAGTAAATATAATATCATGAAAGTATATTGCAACTCACCTTTAGGTGCAAATGGTAGTGATGCCATGGAGGACGGGGATGCCTTTGATGTCTGGGCGAGGAATCACAGTTCTTCCCTTAATCAAACTTCAAGGATTCTTCTTGAACTTAGGGTCACTTCCTGATGGGAGGGTATCTTCCACCTTCATTGTGCTGGAGACCTGAGACTACCACCCTCATCATTCATAGTTTTTGAGGCGGCCAGGCAGTGACTGTCCCTAGATGGAACCCCAGGCCACCCAAGCGGTGTTTTTATACACAAACAATTATACATATGTATATATTATACTAATATATATTATTTATGTACTATGTTATGTATATAGTACCTATGCATGTATGTATGTAATACTTATCCAGCCCTCCCAAATTTATTGAAACAACACTAAAGTCATTAAGTCTATAACCAATAAAGAAAACAAGACGAATTCAATACCAAAAAGAGACAACAATAAGTATAGTAGAGTAGAATTAATAAAATGTTGAAAGACACCCAATGATTCGCCAATCTTTTAAATGCACTATTAGTATCAGGGCTGTAAGGCTGAATATGGAATTAGGAAAAACAACGACATAACACACAATACAAGTGTTTTACAAAAATTATATAATAAAAAAACTTTTGAGCTGATTAGATGAATAAGAAAAGTTGCAAGACGTTCCATAGTTCCAACTTCCACTAAAGTACTACGATAATAGTGATCAAAATAAAAGACTATGGTTTTGTACTACTGGAGGACTATACTAGAAGTTCAGAACCAAACTTAAATGCAAAAAAGCAAAAGTGCAAAACACATAAAAGAGTGTATGAAACTCAAATGGATCTCCATCATTGTCTTCTGCATCCTCTCCATCACCACCTTCATCATCATCCTGTAGTCTTGCATCCTCGTCTATTGCTTCCTCTTCTTCCAGAACATGATCATCTTCATCACTAAGTCCCCTTGGAGCTCTGTTAGTTCCATTATCCATATGATCTTCTTGGCCTACTTGGCCCAACTTGATAGTTTGTAGCATCTACGTCAATATCTACTTGGTTTAATCTAACACCTACAACAACAACGAGATCTTTTGGAACACTTGTCATCCAATCACCGTTCCAATTTAATTCATCTAGATCTAGAGCTATAAGAGCGTAGCTCTTCTCTAGGTTCTCTATCTGCCTACTCTTGAACCTTTCATGAACATTGTCGATTGTACTGAATGTAGACAAGCTTGTCCATTGACTCCATTCTTTGAACCTCTAACCCGTTCCTCCTATTTGTGTGAATCTACATAAGAAAAAACAAAAATCATATGTAAATATAACTTTGTGTAACACTGGCAAAGTCAAATGTACTCCAAGCCCTCTTTGTAGAAGAGGAGGCACTACACAAGCCAAGGATACACTTAGCAATCTATATGCATCCCACCAAACCACTACAAGAAAATATATTTTAAATTTTAATAAGTAAAAGAAATGCTCAAGTATATTATATATTATGAAATATTTACTTAAGGGGTGATTTTACAGTCCTATGGCGAATGGCAATGTCTTTGCTAAACATCCCACGGCCCTCCTTATACCAATCTAGCTCATTAGAGACTATCTTGTTTTGAAGAATCATCCATCATCTTTACAAGACAATCAACAAAGTCAGAATCATAACTGCTAAGGTTTGGGTCCCTACTGAACTCTAGCAATAGTACAAAGTGGAATTCAACAAGAACCCTACACCATATAGGACCTTCTCATATGATATACCCATCCCTTCTCCACGGTGTTGATGACAGGCTTGTACTCTCTTTCTCTATTAGCAAAATTCACCTTGATTTCTTCTTTTGCCCTCTCAATGAATGCAACAATGTATTCCATGGGAGGCTTCTCATAACATCTAGAAGCCTCAAAATCTGCATTAGGGGTTGAGAAGTCCTAAGTAAGTCATGTACAGAGTTCCAAGAAGCTCTAGAATCTATGATAGCTGAAACTTTTTTCCTTGCAATGGTCTTCGCCCAACTGTTTTGCTCCCATGCAGTAGAATTGAACAAAGTGAACAATGTTACTTTGTGGCTAAGTATGCTCTGCAAAGTAAAAAATAAGGTGGCAAAATGAGTTGTTCCCAGACGCATGATCTCTGTATTTCCTTTACTTCATTTGTTAAAATTATCATGCAACCATGTATGTTGGTTGATGTATACACAATGTACAACACAGGGGGTCAAAACAAATGTCTGTACTTGAGCACCAACTTCTTAGGTGCACTCTCGTAATTAGTCGCATTGTCTGTAATGACTTGTACCACATTTTCAACCCCATTTTTACCTATTTCCTCCTCAAGATAGTATACATGTATTCAGATGTATGAATTGCAGAAGTAGCAACAATGGAGTGCAAATTAAATGAACCTTCAAGAGTGTATGCATGAAAATTAGTCAGTCCTCTTTGTCTCTTATCATACCAACCATCAGGCATGAGCATTGATTTAAAAAGCGGATGAAGCGGTCGCTTAAGCGGCCAAGCACGTCCCATTGTAATTTCAACTGAAGCGGGCTTTGAAGCGTTTTGGACTGAAGCGGCCGCTTTTTGCCGCTTCAGGCCGCTTTTCAGCCCCGCTTAAGCGGCCGCTTCAGGGCGCTTCACGGCAAGTATTGTTGGAGTGGCCCAATTACACGCCAAATGTATAGAAAAATGAAAACACTACTTTTGGGAGATGTGATGCTCCAGATGTTGTATCTCAAAAGGTGTAAGAAGGTTTAGTAATCAGCATTTATTCTTTACTTTGTTACTGGTGTTTGTACACTCTGTACTGCTAGACTAGTACTTTGTACTGTCTAGTTTGTATATGATATTACCATAATTGTTTAATGTTCTTTATTACCACTAATACTCTAATAGTATACTTGAACAAAACCTTTGCAGAACCATCTGTGGACTATAACAAAATGATGTCGTAAAATATTGTTATATTATCAATTATGTACTTAGTGTAGTAGTTTATTGTTCTTTAGGATTTACTATGTATGATATTGGCATGTATGTTTAATGTTGTTCATTACCACTGACAAATTAATAGTTAACCATTTTGTATACTTGTCCAAAAATTTGCACAACCATCTATAGACCTTAACAAAATAAGGTAGTAAATTTTTTATATTGTCTATTATGTACTAAGTCTAGTAGTTTATTGCTCTTTAGGATTTGCTGTGTAATATCTAACTATCTTGATTCTACCATATTGTCATGGATTTCTCTTTATTACTGTTTAAATGTGCATCTATTTATATTATGTTGAAGACTACCTTAGTCAACAATATTTGTACAAAGTACTAGTATCTAACAACTACTACCTATTAATTTTTTTTTACTAAATGATACTTTCTAAGCCCAATTGTTGGAACAATATTAAGTACATAGTACTAGTATGATATTTGATTGTTGAGCAAGGACTATGCGGTTTTATGATGTTTGAGGTTTTTAGCTTGTAACAATTTACTTTTGTAAATATGATCTTTTTAATATGTGAACGTCATTCTGATGCAATGAAATATCATTTAGATGCTTGATTAATGATATGTTAGCAGTATGGCTGTCAGTAAATTTTTCTACATTTTTAAAAACAATTCAGACCGCTTTTTCAAAAAGCGTCCGCTTTAGTTCCGCTTTAAAGCCTGCTTTCCGCTTCCCGCTTTGAAAGGGTCAATCCACACGCTTCCCGCTTTGCGCTTTCCAAAACCTGGGGCATGAGAGTACAACCAAACATTTTCCAATGTCTCTCATGCTCTCTCTCTAGTTCTTTTGTCTGCTCATATTGCCTCTCCAAGAGGGGCAACTTGACTTGATGGTAAGAAGGGGGGAGTAATCCTCTACGATACTGTCCCACTGCTACAATTAACAACAATAAAAGAGCTATACTTGCTTCAACTATGCTATCATGGGCCACATGCAATGCTTCCTTTTTGTGCAAATTCAATCGTCATACTTTGCCACCTGCTTTCTTTTAGGCTACAACATCTGCCAGACTAGGACATACAAAAATATCAAGAGAACCCTTGACTTTGAAACCAAGGCTTGAAGTACCAATTGGATTGACAAGGTTTAGAAAAATTGTTAAAAATATCAACAGTTGGAGCTGAGGGATGTACATAATCACTGTTCAGGTTAACAACATTGTCGTTAAAACTTGTATCAACTTTGCACTTCCTGGTACATTCTCTGCACTCCTTCAATTCAGTACGGTTTGCTTGAATAGCTTTAGACCATTTAACAGATCAAGAAAACTGCCAATAATGTGTTGCTTGAATATGCTGATCCCATTGTCGCTAACATGTCCAAAAAATACACATAGTTTGTTCTTGTCGGCTTGATCAGGCCAAAATCCATATTTCCACTTGGGGTCTTTGAATTTTGCCTTTTTTGAATCATTATTCACCAAGTCGATGAAGCATGGTCGAAACTCTCCAACAGGTATCACATGATCAACATCTCCGTCCTTTATGATGATTAGACATCGATGGAAACATAGACATGGACTGCTGTACGTGGACGTAGAACAATGTACCGGATTTTGTACCCTGTGTCTTCAATCTCTTTGTGCGTTCCCTTGTCCAATTGGTTTCCTACCAGTAAGCTATATTGACTTCTCTTCTGATAATGCTATCCAGTATCTCTAAAGACTTTCCAGTTATAGTGCCAATATTCTAAGATCCCACTCTAATGGCTGGTTGTCAACATACCACTAACCCTCCTTCTTGACCCGGGTTTGAAACCGGCTTTGCACAAGATGTATATAACATAGGCAGAGTTAAGACTACCACCCTCATGAAAGATAACTATCCTCATGATGCACACACGACTCAACCTCAAACTTCCATCATATGCTACACAACCTCAAACTCTAGGGTTTGGGTTTAGGCAAGCTTTTTTAATTTAAAGAGTCACGCCATATTGTTCTAAGTTTTAACTGTGGTTTTGCTCGACTTATCACTTCTCTATTCGTTTTTGATACCACCCTTCCATGAACATGAGGTGATAGAGTGGATGCCCGATCATGGTAACTTCTTCATGGCTTAGTTCCTCCCATGACGATCATCTTCGTGTGGCAGTGGGTTGTATGTTTGGGGTGGGGTTGATTGCTTGCCTTTTTTTGAAGATAGTTGGTGAGGAACTTACTCTAGCTTAGTTTAGTTCTTTGCCATGGATGATGACGAGTCATGACAAGAGCAACCTTTGTGTAGTAGGAGAGATATTGGTGAATTTATTAGGTCAGTCCTCTTCTATTTCTTGCATCCTAGTCCTAGGCATGGTATTAAAAGACACGTCGCAAGGTGAGGGTCGTCAAGGTGCCTAGAGAGGTGTGCACCTCATCCTGACTCCCTGAAGCACGTTCATTGTTTCTTTTGAGGTGTAGCCTATATGTATAGTAGACATAATCATACAGCTAAAGACGGGGAGGAAGAAGAGCCTTTAGGTTCAAGTAACCAAAGGTTTACTGATTAGTTTTTACTAAGAAACAGGTCTAGGTGCGATCCACACATGTTCAACCACCAATTCCTAGTTCAACTAGCTGGACAAGATCTGCTCACATAAGATGAACTAAAGGCAACCATATAGTTTGTAACGTCATCTCCTCGGTGAACAGTTATTCATCAAGTGATTAGAGGTTAGTTATCCAGGTTAACACGCTGGATATTGTTGATGATTAAACATAGCAAATGATCGATTAACAACACTAACAGGAAAAGATGAACAGGCAGAAAAAATGATGAAGGCAACTTTCAGTGGATGGGAGTTCTAGGCTTCCGTTTTGCCATTAAATGACACTGTCCATGCACCTCTTGTATAGGAAATGCATGGTGTGGTATCCTAATATTTGAGGGTTGTATTGATGTTTTAGGCCTCTCTAAAGCAACGTGACTTACCAAGCTGGGTGCTGTCTCTACACGCACAGATATAATGGGCTAAAGACTAAATTGTCTTTTAGATTTATAGTAAGCTTATAGTGCTGATCTTTATTAGCAAATTCTTTTTCATGTCATTAACTGACAACGAGAGAGGTGGATTCTCTGAACAAGCAGAGTCTATTTTTCAAGGATGTTCTCAGGATTGACACATAGTATCTGTTTTGGGCCTTACTGACTCCTGGGGAATCCGGAATAGGGGAATCAGAGTACCTTGCGGTTGTTCTTGTATAGAGAGTATACTGTGGAACGCCCCTTGCTATCTGAAGGGAAAGCGAAGTTAGCCAGGGAGGCAATAGCTAGAGTAGGTTCTGACTGCATAACTAGATGAATTTATTTCACCCTGAGTCAAAAAATAGGTTCTGACTGCATATTGGCTGATGACAGTGCTATATATTTTCAGAAAACATTTCCTAGTCACTGTTTCCACCCTCTTTCATCTATAGAGACTTATGCAGTTTTACTGTCTTATAGTTGGACAACGCAGTAAATATTGGTTTCTTTTATTTAGTAGACCTTCAATGCTTGGTTTCACCACCTTGTTGGTCTTATATAGTCCTCCCAATTTCTAAATAACTAGTTGTACTCTTATCGTCACCTTACAAACAAACCTTTCAAGATAATCATGCTTTAGTCCTTGTTGCCTGACATCTTATGCTAGTACTTTTCACTATTGTAAAACACCGATCCTCCATGTTGTGCCAACCAAATGTCTCTGCTTTAAAATTCACTAAATATTAACAATAGAAAACAGGATGTCTGGAAAAAAGATTCAGGGTCAACAATCAATGAAGACAGAAAGGATTAACCCTAGAGTTTACTTTAGATTTTGCTTCAAAGTGAACCCTTGAGTAAAAATCTCGGATGTGATTATTATTATCTCATCTATCAACTCAAAGAAACTTATTTCAAGTTCACTATTCGATCAGAAAAAGAAACTATGACTATTACGTTTGATGACAGGACATATCAAGTGCAATTGATGAATTCTGACACTTCCATGTTTTTTTTTTCGTTCAGGTTATTTTGCCGTTGATACTGATTCTACTCCAGACAAGCTTGTTTTTAATAGGACTGTGACATTACGTGATTCTTACAGAGGCCAATAGTAAATGAAGCAAATGAATGCTTGAATCAGGTGTTCACCAATATAGATCACGGTTCAGCTGCAATGGCCGGGTTTCATTTTTGCTGTAGATGTAAATGACAAAATGTATTTTTGTATAACTTGTTTGCCTTCATGTAACAAATGTCTTTCCATTAGTTTAGTATCTAAACGAATATGGTTAGTAGTTCAACTTCTGTTTGGCCGGGTGAAACTTGTAACCTGTTTGACTATTAATACAATTACAAAAGTTCACACCTTTTCCTCACTCACGTCTTTTGGGTGATACTTGTAACCTGTTTCATAATCAATACCATTACGGCATGTTTGGTTTTGGAGAATAGGATATGACTAAAAATCCATAGTGCTCCCAATCCTATATTTCTTTGCTTAAAAATTACACCAGGATATTAATCCTGGGACAACAACACTCCCATCCGAATAGGACTTTTGAGTTCCGCTCCCGACCAAGTATTAGGTGGTATAACTATTTGCACGCCCTTACTCCGAACCCCGATACTTTTCTTGCAAGTAAACTTACTCACTGAACTCTTGGCATCGAACTGAGTCTATCCTGGAGCATGCAATGTTCTATCAATTGACTTTGTGTGATCGGCAATGATGTATGATCCTAGTCGACGTCATACGAACCTGCTCCTAATCTTTCATAATCTGAGCCGTTCTGGTCATTAATTGACAAACTCCTCGAATCACGTCACTGTTTCTAGTCGGAACCTGTTGTTGATAGAAAAGTTGACTTCTGTTGTATTGTTGATACTAGGGTGATTGATGACTTCGTGATTAACAACTTCAGAAACTACTGAATAGGTATTTTTTTGTCCCAATTCTCATTAGTTACTTTAGGACAACATGACAATTTAACATGTGCTTTATAATTTCTGTATACAATATACTATTTTAGATTGAACAACTAACAGACTTTAAAACCGTTGTTGCATATACGAAAACTAATCAATCGGTTCTGTTATTTCAGCAAGCATACTAATGTGCAAATGCCCGTTGCTAACAGATTGTTCATTACAAAGTTAACTTTCGTTAATATCCGTGGATCTTGATGATCCACAAAATATAAAATATGATTAGAGAAACAATGAAAATGAGTATTCATAACCAATGTTTTATAAAGTGGGAGGCGTGCGGACAACACCTTGTGGCCGCTTGAGCGCCTGGCGCTCAAGCTGACGCTTTTTGAAAAAGCGGGAGCAGAAATTATATAATTTATAGAAAATTACACATATATGTACATGAATAATATATTATTATACATATATAAACCATGTGATGAGTATAGAATTACTGAATTAACTCAATTATAACATACTCATTCTTGTAACTAGTAATATATTAAGTTAAATATATACACAAGGAGCCCGTAGATGATATATATACACTAGTGGTACATACTACATAGTATATGAATATATAGTAGCAGGCAATACATGATATATGTAATACATTATGCTTTAGAGGTACATGCTACATAGTATAGAATATGCATTATACAGTAGTGGGCAGTACATGATATGTACATTATACCATTATATGCATTGCAAACTACAAAGTACATCTACATAGATAATACATTAGTTGAACGCATAACAATATAAGAAAAACTAAGGTATGAATGTATGTATAGGTACAAGTATAATGTATCAGTAAATAATAGTGGTTGAGTTCATAGCAGAGTAGCAATGTATGTATAAATGATAAATATGTAATGTAGGTAAAGCAGTTCATACATAAAGATGTAAATGGGTGCAACAATACATACATACATAGCTTATATGAAGTAGGAAAGATTTTGATGCATGTACAACTCAATTAAAATGAGAAACACATAGTAACCTTGATTTATAAACATAAGTTGTGTTTTAAAAAGAAAAATAGTGTAATATATACATTAGTTAAATGTTGTAGACTATTTAGATACATATTTAGTTGTTTAGCGCAATAGTATTATATTAACATGTTAAATAATGTTATACAATGTTGATACATATTAACAAATTGATTATATTTCATTTTGGGACGAGGAAGTGGGCATAGAACCTGATTTTAACTTAAGCGGCCTCAGGCGGGCGCCCAAAAGCAGTGCTCAGGCGGGCGCTAAAGCGGGCTGAGCGGGTCTGAAGCGGCCGCTTAATGGAGATCCGCCCGACTGCCCGCCTAAAGCCCATTCTGAGCGGCCGCTTAAGTGGCCGTCTGGGTCGCTTTTTAAAACACTGGTCATAACTAATCCTATCATGCATTACATCCAAATATAAGACGGGATTTCCCAATGTTACATCCTCCATTTATACTTTAAATCCCATATGCTTGCATTTCCCATTTGAATCCTTTCTTGCGAACCAAAACACTATATCAAAAGTTAAGACCTTTTCCTCCCTCTTGTCTTTTAGATTTATAATCAAAATTAATTATTTCAAAATTGAGAAAGAGAATGAGACTTCCAAGGAACAAGAAAATTTTACACCCACTCAAAGCAATATTAACTTTCTTAAAGCTGTTAAACACGATATCTTATTATATAATGATAGCTAAGATCTTACATATGAAAGTACATTAAATATTCAGTGGAAGAGGCAAAATAGGGTTGCGTGTATGATGGGGTTGGGTTGGGGTGGTGGTGGGTGTAAGGGATCTTATTCTTATTCTTATACAACAAGTGCGGGGGTTAGAGTATGGACAATTCTCTATTCCACCAATATCCTCCTTACCGTTACTTGCTTATCCACATGGTAAACATGGAGTGTAAGGGTGAAGTGGGTACTGGTTGGAAAAGGATTCAAGTAGTTGGCCCCCAACATTGTTGGGATTGAGGCTTAGATGATGAAGATGATGATTAACAATGATGGTCTCTCTACATTTATATATTTAAGTGAAATGTTAAGATGTTGCAGAATGTCTATTAGTTATTTAAGTGATTTAAGCAGTCTTCTACAAATTTATACATGATCTGTGTTGTATTGAAAACATACTTTCAATGCAATGGTCATTGCATATATCAATAATAGTTATTGTAATATTGGTTTGTGAACAAACAAATTGCCCCAAAAGAAAAAGATTATTGTACTAAAATGATATTAATACCAAAAGTTGTTGCAAATATACATATCCTATACCCTCCAAATGTTTTTGTAAAAAAATTTTAAGCACAAAATGAAGAAGATAGTACCACCACAAAATATGTATAACTGGTAACGACTAAATGTCGTTGTTATATTCATGTGTCTTATAGTTGAGGTTTTCGTCATACCGATAACATCATCTTTGATTCACTTTTCATAGCCTATTTTTTACTGATAACAATAATTTTGATTCACTTTTCTTAGCCTTTTTCATAATAAAATTCTTTAGAATTATGTTTGGTTTTACTCATTTTAACTTTAAATTCACTTATTGTTAGGTTCTAATTTAGTTTTGTTGATATTTGAAAGAATTTGGTACAAATCTGATGAAAATACATGAAACATATATTCTTCATTCATTATTTGTTTTGGAAAGTTGTTCATGAACATCCTCATGTGGTGAAAATCCTATCAACAATTGTAAGTTTATGTACTGCAACATGTACACATATATGTAAATTGATTTTGTTATGACATTAGAACATGTAGAGCTAAGTTATCTACTCATCTGAGTTAACTAATGTTGTATCGTAATCTTTTCAAATTTTGCATATATATGCACTTCGGATATGAACAAACCATCATAAATTCCATTATAGCTTGATCTCTTGATCAATCACTTAAATTATCAATCTGATTATATTTTGAAGTTAGAGCGGACATATAATATGAGAAGATACTTTTCATGGCTAAGGCAATGTTACTTGCAAAAGATAATTAATTAAAGAGAGACATTTGGTGACTAGAGGAAAAAGTTGCTTGATGTAGCACAAGAAATGTGAGAACTTCACGTGAATTTTGAAGTCAATGTCTTTTTATTGTCAACATGCTCAGTTTTGTTACTCAATTGATTGGTAATTGTTACATGCGGTCCATATATAGTTGGAATTCATAGTGGACACAAGAGGTGCATCTCTCTTTTCTTTTTTATGAAGATCTCTTTTACCCTTTAACGCTATGCAAAATCTATCATTTCCTTAAAATAACCTATACCTACCATTTCAACCAGTGGCGTAGCCACATGTGGGCACGTGAGGGCATGTGCCCTACCCGATTCCAAGTTTAAAATCAAATTTGGATGTAAAAATATCATATCCTAGCAACCATTGGCAAGACTTTCGTTAGAGTGTCCCACCCCTATCTTCATTCTACAAGGCCTACATGAGATGCTTCATTCTTAGTGTAGCCGCCCGTCCGTTCCCCATATTCTCCTTAACCAGCTCCAGACTCCTAGTCTCCGCTAATGACATGTTTTCCATAACTGTGAGTAAGTAATTGAATAAATAAAAATCCAGTATTTTATTTAAAGTCAACATGAGAGACTAGAAGAGGCTTTTTCTTATGATTTTGGAAGTCCATTCTCAAACACCATTTCATGTTAGTTCTCAAGCTGCATTGCGACTGCGTCATTTTTACCGATTTGGGAAGACAATTCTCAAACATAGGCACCGTCCATCTTTCTTACTAGTTTTGGAATACTATTCTCAAACTCTCAAACACCATTATGGCGTGGTACATATTTCTTGCTGGTTTTGGAAGAACAACTGCACATGAAAATAAGGAAAGTATGTCGAATTTTATGCAAATGGAGATTGCTCTAAATATTGTATGCCCATTATTCTTATACATCCCTATAGACAGATCCTTATTTTAATATCCATCTTTCATTAGGTGAAGCTTAAAAAGTAAAAACATTTTTGTCTAAAGTGATTCTTCTTCTTATCTATATTTATTTTTATATCTTTTGTTATATACAATGATACAAACTAATTACATATATTTTATCTCATTGGTCAAATGACAACTCTTATAGCCGTCTTTAAGATAATTTTCTTACAAAAGAAAGATCTTTGTGACTCATCATATTTGGATCATATACAAAATTCTTGGAGCAATTACTCTTCTATTCTTCAACATGCAATTATTCTTCTATTCTTGGATTGATGTTACATATTTCTCTATCATTTTGACCTGGAGTGTGAACGTTGCTGAAAAAAATTTGTTCTGTGAACAAGCAATTCAAAATACTTCAGGTATCATTTTTGTTATTTTTTATCCATTGATTCATTAAAATTGGAACTGAAGCATGACTAAAACAGTTTCCTTTTTATATATAATATTTAGAATCTAGAATGTATCATCTTCTCAAATACAAATTTATTATGTTAAAGTCACTTAATTATAATGGAGAGATTTCTTAAGAGAGCAACCACATGATTCAAGCTCCAATCAAAGTCCTATTTAAAACCATGAAGTACAAGTGTTGAGTCCTTTAATGACCCAACAAATATAATCCAACCTACAAGAGTTAATTTTTGATCCGGGATTGAGGCCAAATATTTCAAGCTACTGTGTTTGAGATAACATTTGTAGATCTTATTTATAAAATGGTCCTTGTCAACCTAAAGCTCATAAATTTCCCCTTACATGGTTTGAAAAAAATCTCACCAATTTAATTCATGGTTTGATGAGTACCCCAATGAGTATAGAAAAGAAAAAAATGTGGCATACTGTCGATATTTTTACCTTTTTCCACAAACCGTTCATGATCCTGCTTCCGTTAGTAGAGGATACACAAACGGGAAGGAGAAAAAAACTTTTAAAAAACATATAATACTTCAAGTGCTCACAATAGTGCTCGAATAATGTGTAGTGGCCTAATGATTAAAGTTCAAGACATTGATATTGCATTATCTAATCAAGATGAAGAAATCAAAAGATCATATCATACATGTCTATAGGCGTCAATTGATTGTGTTTGTTATCTCTAATCAAGGATTAGCTTTCTGTGGCCATAATGAAGATTTAAATTCATTAAATAGCAGGTGTTAGATGGATGGATGAAGAAGAAAAGTGGCAAGTCTACTACGGCAAGAACATCATTGCTCGACGGCCGCAGCGCAACAAAGACAACCCAAGGAAGAATATGGGCAAAGACAAAGGGAAAGCACAATAGAATAAGTATCAGGCTCTGGAGGAAGAAGATGAATGTAACAATCCGAATACTAAAGAACATAATGAAGATCAAGCAGCACATCCAAACCTAGAAGACGGGCGCAGACCAAAAATTTGGAGGAAAAAACAACGACAAAATGAGGATACTGATGTCTCATCCAAGAAACAAGCTCAACCAGCAACTGCAAGTTCTACGTCTGGCCATGCTAGAACAGAAGAAATACCTCAAGAACCCTCAGCCCCATTACACACCGCAGTGAAACTAGTAGGTGATGAAGTTATAATGGGAAGACCACAACTAGAACCTAAAGAACCAAATAACAGCGGGAAGGTGGACACAGTTGAACATGCACCATCTACTGAAACTAATGACAACACTGACTTACATAACGATTTAACTAAGGAAGCAGTGCATGCTAGTAGGAAAGCCAAAGAGAAGAAAAGCCAAATGGGCAGTAGCAGCCCACAGAAGAACCCATCTTCTATCACGCGAAGCAGAACTAGAAGAGGAATGGAGGGCAAGGAGGGGAATGCGGGTAACTAACCAGTTATCAACCTTATCTGTTGTTAATGTTAAATACACTAGCCTGGAATATTAGAGGTGCTAGCAAGAAGTCTACTAAGCACTTCCTCAAACAACTTGTTGTTGAGCATAGTATCAAGATTGTATCTATCTCAGAGCCTCAGATATCTGGTCCAGAAGCGCAAAAGGTTATCAACGAGCTTGGTTTTACTAGCTCTCATAGAGTAGAAGCAAATGGCTTCTCAAGGGGAATTTGGATTCTTTGGAATGAAGACGAGTTTCATATACAGATACTGCAAAGTCACAAATACTTCATCCACTGCTGTGTTGACAACAAAACTTTATGTACGTTTGTCTACGCGTCTCCTTGCCCAGGCGGCAAGCCTATTTTGTGGGAGCATCTCAAGAGACTTAGCTATCAAATCTCTAACCCTTGGATCATCCTTGGAGATTTCAACTGTATGATAAACCCTGACGAGAAGATTGAAAGCGATAAGTTTAACTTCAATGAAGCTAACATATTCGCAAACACCATCATGATGGCTGACCTTTCAGATATCGGCAACATGGGCCACACATTCACTTATAAAAAGGGTCTCCTCCATGAGCGCCTCGATAGAGCACTCGCCAATGCAGCTTGGATTCACAGTAATGCCTATTTCAACTGTGTTAACTTACCTCGCATAGGCTCGGACCATAACCCGATCGGAATCCTTGATTCCATCAAGGAGAAGAATAAGAAGAGGTTCAAGACCTTAGCATCGTGGCAACAACATAAAGACTTCAACACTCTGATGCAGAAGAAGTGGAACTCATCCCTGCCATTTGAGACTGCTCTGGAAGTTGTTTGCAAACTGATCATGGACTGGCATACGGGGTTCTGCCGCAATAAGAGGAAGAGGAAACATAAACTAATAACAGCCATATCCCAACTACAAAAAAATCTGGAAGCAAAACTCAATGCTGAAGAGGACTGCAAATGTACTGAACTTGAACATGAGCTCGAGAATATATACCTGAAAGAGGAGGAGGACTGGAAGCAGAGAAGCCATATAAACTGTTTAGTGAATGGCAATAACAATAAAAAATTCTATCATGCTTACGTTAACATGCGCCGTAGGTTCAATACCATCAAATACCTCCAGAATGAGGATGACGTTCAGACAGAAGACAATCCTGAACTGCAAAAGCTGGTGACTAATCACTTATGTAGTCTACTTACGGAAAATAGAGCTCCTTCTACTGAGGCCATGGACAAGATTCCTGGGCAGTTTAAAGCTCTAACAAACTGACAACTCAGACAAATGGGTGCTGTGGTAACTGAATATGAACTGTGGCGGATCATCAAGGAGGAGAATCCTTTCAAGGCAGCTGGGCCTGATGGCTGTGATATATAATTTATCAAATCCAACTGGAAGACGATCAGAAACTCTTTACTCATTACCATCCACAGCTTGCTCAATGGTAATGATATCCCTGATTATGTTGGAAATGCCAGTATAGTACTGATTCCCAAAGTTAAACATCCACTCAACTGCAATCAACTACGACCCATCACGCTTAATAATACATGTCTGAAACTGGCATCCAAAGTGGTAGTCAACAGAGTCCAGAAATTCATATCCAATTGGGTCTCAGAAGAACAATCTAGCTTTATTCCTGGGCGAAGCATCACTGACAACATTATCATGGCACAGGAAATTATCCATAATCTCCGAAGGAAACAAAGCGCTCCATATATGGCTATAAAGATCGACCTATCCAAGGTGTATGACCGTATGTCATGGAGGTTCATGGCACATACTTTAAATCGAATGACATGACCTCCTCACATTAAGCAGTACATTCTAAATGCTCTAGGAGTAGGAAATATGAGCATTATTCTCAATGGAGGAGCTCTGCCAACGTTCAAAACGTCCAGGGGTCTTAGACAAGGTGACCCAATGTCACCGTACCTGTTCGTCTTGTGTATGGAGAGACTTACATAACTCATTCAGCAGGTTAAAGCCACCAAATGGAAACCAATCAAGCTAACTCATCAAGGACCGCATATATCCCATATCATGTTTGCAGATGATATCATAGTTTTTGCTAAAGCATCGGTGGAGCAAATCAATGTTATCAATAATTGTTTTCGATTCTTTGAAGAGGCTTCGGGTCAGCAAATTTTGATTGAGAAATCCAAAATCTACTTCTCCTCAAGCGTCAATAGAACTACTAGAATGACAATCTGCACGGCTAGTGGCATACCAGAAACTGATGATTTAGGGAAATACTTGGGCATCCCTCTGTTACATAATAAGATCAATAAGAAAACATACTCTTTTATAGTGAACAATATGGAAAATCACATCAATGCCTGGGCAGCAAAAATGTTATCTTTAGGCGGGCGAATCTGCCTGGCTAAATCAGTTCTTACTACCCTACCCACTTATGTCATGCAGAATGGCAACATCCCTATTTCTATTTGCTCCAAGCTTGACAGAACAATTCGTAAATTTATCCGGGGAGGAGACCATAAAAGCCAACCTATGTCCCTTGTTGCGTGACACAAGGTTAGCACCAACATGGAGAATGGAGGATTGGGAATAAAATCTATGGCAGACTGGAACAAAGCTCTACTTTGGAAGAACACTTGGAAGTATATGACCAATAATAATTCCTTATGGACAAAGTGACTAAATTACAAGTACGGAAACTACACGTCCAATAGAAAGGGAAGATCTACTGCTCTATGGAGAAAGCATGCAATCTGGGATGGTTTTCATCAAGGAAAATAGCCGAAAAGTGATTAATGATGGCCAGGACACCATGGTGTGGACAGACCACTGGGTTCCAGGCTTTCAGGATCTCTCTAGTATAGCAACCAAACCCATTAGTGTTGATATTTCGGACCTATATGTAGCAAGTCTGCGGAACCTAAATGGAAATGGGATGTTAATTTCTTAAACTACTACCTACCAGAAAACTGTGTTAAAGAAATTCTTAAACTGCCCGCCCCAACCACTGAGAAGGGCGAAGACAAGCACATATGGCTCCATGTTGAGGGTGGAAACTACTCCACTTCCTCATCTTATCATCTGATCCACGAGGATATCCAGTACCCTATTAATAAACTGTGGAAGTGCATTTGGCAATCAGACCTACCCAGCAAAATCAAGATCTTCATATGGTTAGTAGCACGTGAAGCTATCATGACAAACTATTGTAGAAAACAGCGCAAATTAACGGAATCTTCGAGCTGCCTGAGATGTGAAGCCCAGGAGGAAGACACTCTTCATGCTTTGTATCTCTTCCCATATGCAAAAGAAGTTTGGGAGAAAGCACACCCAACAGTTTCTGCCATTGCAGAGAGCACACATGAATGGCTTATGACGAATCTACAAGGGGAAAAGGATAAAGCTATACGCTTCATGACCACCCGCTGGACCATATGGAAGGCCCGAAACGCTATGGTGTTTGATAAAAAATGGATGGGAGTCGACCATCAAGTCTTTCAAACTCAATATCTCTGTGAACAAATTTATAAATCCAGAGAAAGCATTGCTGGAAGCTGTAAAAGAGCAGATGACAATCAGGACTATGGTTGGGAACCTTACAGAGAGCATGATATCCTAGTAGTGGATGCAGCCGTGAAAGGCGGGAAATTTGCAATTGCAGTGGCATGGCTCGATTACACATGCAAATGGAAGGGAGGGGCTGTCGTGAATATTGAAACCCAGTCCGTCACTGAAGCCGAAATACGTGCTATTGATTTTGCTATGAAGATCTTCTCAAGGAATTCTCTACAACCAGTGACAATACTAACAAATAGTGATACAATTGAAGGTGTGGCGGATGAGAATCCTACTTTCCATCCATGGCTCATGTCTATAAAAAAGATGCTAGAAGGTATGTCTGACATTCACATTGTCAAGGTACCATGACAAGAAAACATATATTGCTGATGCTTTGGCTAAGCATCACCTCCAAAAACATAAGGAGAGTTGTACCTACACAACATCTCCCCTCGACCCTGTGGGTCTTAACCTTCTCCCCTTTCTCTATAATGGCAGGAGTCCTACCAAATTTAATTTCGTTGCTGATAATGTAGTGAACTTTGAGTTTAGACCTGCAAGAGGAGGGCGGAATGAATAATAAAGCCTCCTAACTTCTCCAAAAAAAAATCACTAAATAGGAGTAATTTTCTAGAGCTGTTGCAGTTTCTTGCTTCCCACAATTACAACATTAACAAAGTCATTTTAGAGAATGCTCTAGGGAATTTAAAACTGACTTCTCTAGATATACAAAAAGAACTTTGCAAAGTAATTTCTATTGAAATAAGAGATCAAATAGTAAGGAAAATTGGAAATGGCCAATTCACTATTTTGGTTGATGAAGCTAGAGATGCATCCATGAAATAAGAAATGTCCATAATGCTAAGATATGCTAATGCACGAGGAGCACTTATTGAGCGCTTTGCTGATATTATACATGTAACTGGTACATCTTATATTTCTCTCAAGTCGGATTTTGATTCCTTTGGTGAAACAAATCTCAATATTTCACAATTGCGAGGATAGGGATACAATAGTGCAAGTAACATGAGTGGAGAATTTAATGGGTTGAAAAGTCTAATTCTAAGAAACAATTTCTCTACTTCTACATTCATTGTTTTTCTCATCAACTTCAATTAGCTCTTGTTGTAGTTGTAGAAAGACATGCACATGTATCATCTATGTTTGAGTCAATTTCAAATATCATGAATATAGTAGGTGGCTCATATAAGCGATATGATGCTCTTCGAGCAAAAGAAGTGGAGAGACTAAATGCTGAATTAAATTGTGGTGAAATCATAACTGGTACATGATAAAATCAAGAATTTGGTATTCAAAGAGTAACTGACACAAGATAGAGTTCTCACTATACTTCTTTAATAAATTTTATCCACTTATATCCTTTCATTGTTGATGTTTTGGATATTATTTTGAAGAATGGCAAAGATGCAATACATAGAGGCCTTGCAAGTGTGTTCTCTAATCGAATTCAACAGTTTGAATTTGTCTTTCTAGTGCATTTGATAAAACCTATTCTCGGTAAAACACATGATGTATCTCAAGCTTTGCAAAGAAAAGAGCAGAATATTGTGAATGCTATGGGACTAGTAATGTTATTCAAAGAACAATTACACTTGAGAATTAAAGACGACCACTGGGAGATCTTTATTCAGACAATGATTAACTTTTGCAAGAAGTATGACGTAGATATTCTGAACATGGATGAAATATTTGTACCACATGGGAGATCAAGAAGAAATTTTGAAAATGTCACAAATAGGCATCATTACCGGTATTAGATTTTCAACACCATAATTGATTGGATGCTGACAAAGTTACATGATCATTTCAGTGAGACTAATACAGAGTTTTTCTATGTGTCTCATGTATTGATCCAACTGATGAGTTTAGACTTTTCAATAAATAAAAATTGATTCGACTTGCACAACTTTATCCTATAGGTTTTTTTTAAGTTGATATTGGGATACTTGATATACAACTTGATACTTATATTTTGGATGTCCAGACTCCTGCGTTATCACATCTAAGAGGAATTGATAGTCATGCTCTGAAACTAGTAGAGTTGAAGAAAGATAAAGATTTTTCATTAGTGTTCAAGCTTATAAAGCTAGCACTACTTTTGCATGTTGTAACAACATCAGTTGAAAGAGTTTTTTCAGCTATTAAGATTCATAAAGAATCAACTACAAAATAAGATGGAGGATAATCAGCTTAATGTATGTCTTGTTCCTTATATTGAAAAAGAAACATTTTCTTCAATTAGCAATGAGGCAATTATAAAACGCTTTCAGGGAATATCTAGTCGTCGTGGTCAACTCTAAACTCTAGTGCACCTAGTATTATTTTCTTATATTTCTTCTATGATTGTAAACACTATAAATATACATCAACAATTGTCTTCTTATATCATTTTTTACTCTACTACACTCATATTTATGTGGTGCCCCGCTAGTGAAAATTCCTGGCTTTGCCTCTGATTCCAATTGTATATATGTCCGAATCTTGAATAATTTGAAGGTTTCTATTGACATTCCTATACTAGCATACACTTCCCGTGGTTCCTTCAGATCCTTAGACCCTTAGTGCGTTTACACACGATCGGGTATTTGGCCCACAAACTATAGGGTAGATTTATAAGCACATCAACCCGTATGATTACACGATTGGGCCATTCGACCAGAGACTTTAGGATAGATTCATTAGCATATCAATTATGGCGCTTTGGGTTTTCTACAACAGCTCAACTTACAGCCTTAGCCGATACTAGATATTTATTCACCGCACGCATGCACTTTTGCATATGTGCAAAGAGCGTAGAAAGGAATAGCCGAACCTAATAGGCTGCTTTGATCGAACAGCTAGTTGACTTTCTTACAGTCAACCCTGACCTGTCCACTGGTCCCTGTCAGTAGCCCGATGTTGCCCATCTTGACCATTGCCACCTTGAAGTCAGAGAAGAACCTCGCGGCATCGGTGCTGTACGTCCTGACAAGGTCATCCGTCGAAACGTTCTTGAAGAGCGCCTGGTCGGAATGAAGCAGTCCTTTCCCGTTCACAAGGTTCCTGTAGTAGTAGTTGTCGAAGACAGTGTTGGTCGCGGCGTCGAGCGGCGCCAGGGAGTTGTCCGCACCGGAGCTCGGGCAACCAGACTTCCTTGATGTTGCGAAGGAGGCGTCAATGTTGGTTTCGGTGTTCACCCGGTCGCGGAAAGTGGTGCACCGCGCCTGCCCGATGGTGTGGGCACCTGACAGCGCCACCATGTCGGTAGTGGACAGGCCTTTCTTGGCAAAGGCGGAGACGAGGTCGCTTAGGTCGAAGACGGGAGGTGGGAGGTCGTTGTTGGCGGCGTCGAAGCTGGCAGTCGTGGAGTCCCTCCGGCCGAGCCCCACGCTCCATGAAGGACCGCCCAACTGTATGTGATGGATGTATACATCAGTGACTAGCTAGCAGTGCATATCATCATTCCATTAATAATGTTTAGATAGAAAAGCATGGATATATAGCTAGTAGTATAATCATCACTACGTTAATAATGTTTAGATATATAGAAAAGCATGGATGCAGCATGTTTTCAAAACGGCGATTGACTGGAATAGCGAGACAGAAGAATTGTCTGCAGGGAAGTCACTTACAGCGACAACAGAGTCCCTTGCTGCGACGGCGAGGATGTCTGCACAGGAGAAGGTCTTAGGGCACGCATTCTCCAGTTGCGACTTGATCGAGTCGATGACCTCAAATCCCCTGAGCGAATCCTTGTTGGGTGCGGCCGTCTTCTCTCCCTTGAGCGTCGGAGTATCATCCAACAGTACGGACGCCTCGCATCCCTGTTTCGTTTGTTTCCAGAACGTCATTTACGAAGAGACACTTCATGAACGCTTGTAAATCAAGTATTGAAAATCAAGCGAAGCAGCTAGATATGATGTTCATATGAGAAACTTGCATTGACGAAACAGTCATGGAAATGCATGCGTAGAAGGGATGCTCCCATGCGGTAGTCACTGGACACAGCAGCGGCGACGCCGGAGCGGATGATGGGTAATGCGGCGGGGCAGGTGGCGGAGTAGAACGTGGGCGAGAGCTGAGCGGAGGTGGCGCCCAAGAGGAAGAGGAAGACAGCGTAGACCATTAGTGCTAACGCTAATGAGCTAGGACGAGGAATGGCCATTGTTGTAGCTACTCTGCACTGATCGTTGCAAGCTCAGATTCTAGTGGTGCTTCAACTGCGCCTCAAGATAGCACTATTTATAGCCGGAAATTGGCATAATTCAGAATAGAGTCAGAGTGTCTCTCGAAACTCGCAATCACCACTCCGGGGTGTTGCAATATTGTGGGAGGGCTCCACTTTCGTAGACCAATTGCATCATGTGTAGATAAGATGTACTTGGTAGTAGTGGTAGTACGATAGTTAGAAAAGGCGGACACTTTTCCACGTTTCGTCAAACTAGCTTGGACGTGAAGGGAAGACCGCCGCTGCATGCGTGGGGCTCTCCCCCCTTTCGGCTATAACTAATTGGCTCTCGTCTTGGTGCCTCTCACCAACCCAACCCTCAAATAACACAGGAATGCATAGTATATTGCACTCAAACAAGCAACTCCACGGCTCTTTGTCGACAGTCACCAAATCAACCCCATTCGTTTCATGTCATTGGGTCGTTGTTCCCTATTGCCAAGTGATATTTAGTTCGACAGCCATTGCAAACAGACAGTTCTTGTCTTCTGGCCAGAAGTGCATGATGATGAGATGCATACATAGTTGGACATCAGCGTGTGAAAACTAGTGTGGCAGAATCGCACACAGTCAACTAAATCGGCTGGCCACCCATGGCTCTAGCTAGTGCGCTTGGTTGTGATTTAGGTGTTATGATCATACTTTTGTTGAACATGAAATCGTAGAACCTTCTAATATTCGCACACATACATGTCAATATAGATAGACCTAAACGCAAATTCCAATTACTGTGGCAAATCAATCTATGTGGTGGAAAATGGCATGTTTATTGTCTGTGCATCTTAATTGTAATATACACGGTCAAGCCTCATCAATTATCCAAGATTTTTAATAACGAAAGGTTTAAGTAACGAGGAATTTAATCAAATAAGCTAACATTTGACACGAGAGTGAATGGTTTTTGATTCATTCCATTAGAACCTTTGTGGTTGTTATCTTGGGATGGCATGAATAATCGTCTGGATGAGAATGAATAGAATCCCCACTCTGAGTGAAAAGATAGTTTGAAAAACATCAAGTATGGCCGTCATCACATTTAAACATCTATATAAACACCAATTTCATATCCCACTCGAGAAAGTTCATGAACATACATTATAAGTACCTTATGCCAAAGGAAAAATAAATGAACATACTACTTACATCAACCTAAGTTCATCCCTAATGCATCCTTGTGAGTCCACAATCTAAGTTTAAACCTTGCATATTCACATTAGATAAGAAGCATATCTAAAATGAAAGAAATCATTAAAGTAGAGATCAATATATCATACTAGAAAATCAATTGTTTCACACCAACAATGAGGAACTATATGAATTTTTCTTGGTATAATGATCATTTCAAAAAGACATGACAAACCACCAAGAAAAAGAAAACATTCCAAACCCACAACCATCATGGTCATTACTAGGCATATGGTAAAGGAAAAAGATTTCTCTTGTTGCAGGAAAGAATACTCAACAATTGACTTTACACCAAAAAAAAGTACCAGAGACACCACACATTATCAAATAAAAGTTTCTCCACTCAGAACCGACTCATGGTATGCCACTTCTGTCCATCAACATCAAACTCTTGATATGCAAAGGGACGAGAAGGGGACGATGCATTCAGTAACAAGGTGACTACAGTTAAGAACTTATAGACCTATAACCTCACTAGAATTTTCACGACAAGAGGTATGTGGAAACCAACAATGCATAATTCATGAGATGTCCCTATAAAGGTGGATGACCTTCCAAGGCTATTTCAATTGTCTCACAAATGCATGACCCATTCACCTCAATATAAGTGATGGGAAATTTCAAGTCATCCATGAATTATAGCACAAAAACCATTCCATATGCTAAAGCCTCCTTCAGCAAGGTGGCTGTCAACCAGGCCTGAAATATGGCACACATCCATCCATCATTATTTGTTACTATACAAGCCATACAAAACCACTAGTCATTAATCATCTAGGTATATCTCCTAATAATGAGATTGACATTCATACACTATTACAGAACTGACCTTTGGCGGCGGTTAAAAAGCGACACCTATGTGGGCGACGCTAAAAGGTGAACCCTCAGGTGTCGGTTTTAAAACTGACACCAAAACCCTTCGCGCCAGCAGGGGCACTATAGGCGTCAGTTATTAGTGGGAAAACTGACGCCAAAACCCTTCACGCCATAAAAAGGGAGCCAGCAGGGGCACTATAGGCGTCAGTTATTAGTAGGGCAACCGACGCCCAAACCCTTCACGCCATAAAAGGGCGCCATCTAAGACACCATTGGCGTTAGTTTCTTAGTAATAATCGACGCCATATCACCTGCCACCACGACCGTGCTGGCCAACATGGCCGTGTTGTCTGGCAACATTAGACGTCAGTTTTTTGATATTAACCGACACTGCAAGTCTTTGTTTTCAGTTTTCGACTAATAACCAACGCCTATGTTTTGATTTTTTTTCTTATCAATTTACAAGCCTACTGTGGCTGGTCGCATGATAAAGAAACCTACAGTTTAGTAGAACTGAACTGTAGGTTTACGACATCTATTGATATCAGCTAACAACAGGCCACAAACCTGCAAATTTAACAAGATTCACATGTACACATGTAGAAACAGGCCACAAACCTACAGTTCCTTTCATTTTCACATTCACACATGTAGAAACATTCAGACACATGTAGAAACATTCACATATATGACAATTAAGAAAAATTCATTTACAAAATATCATTCTTTAGCCATTATCGCTATCAACATCCCAATTATATTTTAAAACCCCCACTACTTGTATGGCTTTTACCCATTCTTCTCTTACATCATTTAATTCTTCCGTCGTATAGGAAGCATGTACATCTGATAAGGCCTTACCTATAGTGTGGTCAGTTTTAAATACCTACAAAGAGAATGATGTATAAACATAATTAATAATATATAAATAAGGTTGATATATTTCATATTATCTAATGAGACTATATATAATACCTCAGGTATGGTATCGATGTCCACTGCGATATATTTGATAATCATGTGCATAAATCACATCACATAGTATGCACATGCCCAGCCGTTGTCTTGTGTAGCACATTATAAATTGAAACATACAAAATATTAAAAAATACAACTAAGCACAGTTCACATAAATAATATATACATTGGAGTCAGAAACTTACTTTCACGTTCTCCCAAATTATTGGCTGGTTCTTTGTCCCAGGGACCTTTCCTCCAGCCTTTTTGAACTCATGTAAACCCCTACATGTTAATGTAACACAGTAAATTGCATAATTAAATAGTAATGTAATAACAGATGTTAACAGATATAAAAATGAGCATATGTCTCTAGTATAGTCCGTCTAAGGGCCCGTCTGGTTGGGCCGTGAGATACGGTCAAGCCTCATCAATTATCTAAGATTTTTAAAAACGAAAGGTTTAAGTAACGAGGAATTTAATCAAATAAGCTAGCCTAGTGGTTAACATTTGACACGAGAGTGAATGGTTTCTGATTCATTCCATTAGAAACTTTGTGGTTGTTATCTTGGGATGGCATGAATAATCGTCCGGATGAGAATAAATAGAATCCCCACTCTGAGTGAAAAGATAGTTTGAAAAACATCAAGTATGCCGTCATCACATTTAAACATCTATATAAACATCAATTTCATATCCCACTCGAGAAAGTTCATGAACATACATTATAAGTACTTTATGCCAAAGGAAAAATAAATGAACATACTACTTACATCAACCTAAGTTCATCCCTAACACATCCATGTGAGTCCAAAATCTAAGTTTAAACCTTGCATATTCACATTAGATAACAAGCATATCTAAAATGAAAGAAATCATTAAAAGTAGAG
This sequence comes from Alisma plantago-aquatica, assembly GCA_963693085.1. NCBI lineage: Eukaryota > Viridiplantae > Streptophyta > Magnoliopsida > Alismatales > Alismataceae > Alisma > Alisma plantago-aquatica. The sequence continues at coordinate 1,862,671,595 of OY856409.1, read as the reverse complement.
AGCAAGATATCATACTAGAAAATCAATTGTTTAGCACCAACAATGAGGAACTATATGAATTTTCCTTGGTATAATGATCATTTCAAAAAGATATGACAAACCACCAAGAAAAAGAAAACATTCCAAACCCACAACCATCATGGTCATTACTAGGCATCTAGTAAAGGAACATGATTTCTCTTGTTGCGGAAAAGAATACTCAACAATTGACTTTACACAAAAAAAGTACCAGAGACACCACACAATATCAAATAAGAGTTTCTCCACTCAGAACCGACTCATGGTATGCCACTTCTGTCCATCAACATCAAACTCTTGATATGTAAAGGGACAAGAAGGGGACGATGCATTCAGTAACAAGGTGACTACAGTCAAGAACTTATAGACCTATAACTTCATCAGAATTTTCACGACAAGAGGTATGTGGAAACCAACAATGCATAATCCATGAGATGTCCCTATAAAGGTGGATGACCTTCCAAGGATATTTCAATTGTCTCACAAATGCATGAACCATTCACCTCAATATAAGTGATTGAAAATTTCAAGTCATCTATGAATTATAGCACAACAACCATTCCATATGCTAAAACCTCCTTCAGTAAGGTGGCCGTCAACCAGGCCGGAAACATGGCACACATCCATCCATCATTATTTGTTACTATACAAGCCATACAAAACCACTAGTCATTGATCATCTAGGTATATCTCCTAATAATGAGATTGACATTCATATTAGCCATATTTGTGGGTGTCAGACAAGACATCAAGAGCCTAAGGATGCACTTAGGTTTCCCAAGGTTAAACTTGCATATTTTATTAATAAGACCCACATTATCATCAGTTAGACATGCTTTAAAATTCATCTTTACTTTAACAATTGAGTAGATCTCACCTAGTGGACAAATGAGGTCAATCATCACATCATCAAAATGAGATTTACATTTACTTCTCCAATGGACCAAGTAATTAGGGTGGGTAGGAACCCATGGATCCAGTCACTAAGTAAGCAAGAATATGCACAATTAGAACAAGCATCCATAACCACACCCAAACCAACATGGAAATATGAGGCCATCGAAGGGTCAAGGATGGGTAAGGCTTTCATGTATATATACATCACTATTCCAAGAAAAGGTGATCATACGATTCCACATCAAATTTTAGACAACAATTACACCTTGAAACAAGAGGGATGACACATCTAGAAATAGCATCATTAATGATCACTTCATGTTGTATCCCCCATTAATTTACGTTCTTATTAGGAAGAGGTTCTAGACCATTTATTGTATGGTGCAAGATGAACATCCAATAGATTGTAATTGAAGTTGGGCAGAGCAAATAGAGAACAATCATGAGACCCCTATTGTCTAAGATGAGACATCATCACATTCATAATTATGAGCTTGAGGCTCAATTATCAAGTCTAATCCATCAATTTTCAAGAGCATGCTTAGGACATCCCAATCACAAACCATACTTCTGAGACTAAAGGCCTTTGTGACTAGAGGCCTTTGTCTAAATGGACATATTCACATTTGATGGATGGTGAGAAAATTGGTGAAAAGGATGCTCCGACCAAGTATCCAACTAGAAGGATATAATGACCTTGACAATGATACGAATGGTATTATTCATCATATAATGTCACAACCTATTTTGATAGGAAGAAGCATATGAAATCTTCTTCACAAATCATTGGAGATTATCATCAACTAAAATATGCCTCCTATTGTATTCCTCCCTACAGAAGTGAGCCCAACAAGATGAGCCTTAGTAAACCCCTCATCATGCCATAATGTAAAAACCTTTAAAGAAGAATGTAGTTTGTAATATCCACTCATCCCTTTTGTTTCATCATCACAATCTTGTCCCAAGCCACCCAAGCTCTCCTTCTACTCCCTTCACACGCTTTCCACAAAAAGTTAGACAAGATTCTCTCAGATTGTCGATGTGCACCAACATGAGCACCCGAAGTTAAGACCACATATGGAGGGAACAAGAGAGAGAGAGGGCTTTCTAAGAATGATCTTCAAAATATAAAAGCTTACCTTATTAAATAGTAAGTTTTCCCCCTATCCACTCGAAAATGCAACTAAAATGTTCCTTCTTCATGGAGCCCTTCAGTAAAGGAACCCCCATGTAATTGAATTGATCCCCTTTATGATGTATTCCCAACATTGGATTAATCTATCAACTTCATGTCACGCCCCCAGACCAATCAAGAAATTGGACTTATCACCATTAATATGTCTCTAGCTATAGGTAGAATAAGAATACATCATGTAGTAACATTTTTTCAGTGAGACCATTCTACTGTTAGTGAATATTGCAAATTCATCAATGTAAAGAACAAAACTAGGTGTGATGAGGACTCCCTAGGATAGAAGGAATTAATGTCATGAGATTCCTGCTACATGACCTAAAAAGGCACACAATACATAGGGTACGTGATAGAGGGTTTCGTTGTTCAGATCCCGCCTCATAGGGGAAGCCATGGGAGGAACCATTAAGGAAGATCAACATAAACATACCCTCAATAAAAGATAAACACACAAAGATAGCATAAATAAACTTCTACAAAATCTTTTAAAGAACAACCTACACTACCATGTATACTTGAGGACTGTGTTTTGGTGCTTCTATCCAAAATCAATGTCATGAAGAAGTCCCATTGCCATTTTATTATTATGGACGAGGTTCAATAGAGGTAGAATTAGGAAAAATAGAATCAATCCTATTATTTATAATTTTAGGAAAGATATTGCTCATCATGTTCTCCACTAAAAGATGGTGGAATTTAGATCCTAAGGGAGAAGCCTTGGTAAATTCAAAATTAGAATACATCTAAACCATTCAAGATTTTTTTGACATCCATGCATTGAAAACGAAATCTATAAGAAAAATATGATCCACTTTAATCACCTACCAAGCATTGAGGAAAAATTTAGTCATAAATTCACTCATCCAAACATACTCCTTTTTTCCATCTCCTTAGTAGTATTCAAAATTTTGATCTCTAAGGGCAAGGAACAATAGAAAAGTTATGACTAGAAAAAAAAAAACATATCTAATATCACTTATAGAGAAGGAACCCCACCATCAAAAGATATGCTCACATCAAAAACATAGAAGTTCTCAAAGAAATTAGTGGTTTCAGTGATAATTACTTGTTGATTAACTAAGATAGTCCCATCATTTTCAATTCGATGCCTTGTCACACATCTCTTCTTTCTCCCTCTCATAGTATCATGATAGTATCTCATATTTATTTCCCCATCATTAAGTCAATGAATTTTAGATTTCTGCTTCTACAAGCTCTCTACTTATTTATTGAACTTGTCTTCAACCTTCATAAGAGGTCTCTTGTTAATATCAATCAAATTAATATAAAAAACCATTTGTATATTATGAATGATATCTTATAGATTGATTTTCTTATATAGTATTTTACCTAAGGTATTCAAATACCATTTTTTCAAATTCCTCTTCACTAACTTTATCTTAGGAATCAAGTTTAAAAGAGGGGTTTCCCCATCCTCCCATGCACTAGTTATCTTCAATAACTCTCCAACAATCATCATGTGAAAAGCCACAATTCCCAAAGGAGAAAACAACATGATGTTGTAATGTTTTCCCCAATATATTCACCATGAGAACAAGGTACGGGTTTGAATCTGTATTCCTTATGAGATTTTACAAACTAGGATTTGATAAGTCTCACATGACTCGTTATAGTAGCCCCCAGATAAGATGTTTCCTCATCATAGACAACATATGGTGTGTGTCAATCGATGTGAAAGTGTTAACAAAAAAGAGAATCTCCCTCATGTTCATATCCATGATAGATGAAATAAAACCATTCATCCTAAGAGTAGATGACTGCCTAATCTTACACTTCTCATGGCTAAAACATGCTATGTGAAAAACATCTATAATTATCCAAGAAGTATCAACTATACTATCAATTACAGGAAAACCTTCTCCAAAAGAATACTTTGTTTTGCCATCATATATTTTGTGTAAAACTCAAGAAATAATAACATGGCCCACCAAGATTCTTAAAGATATTTTCATATTTTTTAGTTGGGTAGAAACCACCACGAACTGAAGATCTATGGGAAGATACAACCATAGTGTCACTAGAGAAGCACAACACAAGTATGACAATATCCATGAGCTCTTTTACTTGCTTGACATGAAGAAGTGGTTTGAAAAGATTCACCAAAGAAGGATTATGTCGTCTATATAGGTTCCCTAAAAGTTTTTTAGGTGTTGTAACTAAAAGCACCCATATGTTTCAAAAGAGAAGATTACCCATAAAATAAGCAAATTTGAAACCGTCAAAGGAAAGAAGAGTACTTATGGTGAAGTCACTCCTCTCAAATCTACTACCTCAAAGAACTTCAATCACACATGATACTTTTCAACTTGATCTCTATCCCTATCACAAAAATGAATCTACCAGGCATCCTCCAAGGGACTTGATCACACTTAAATGTGGATCAAAAGTGTAAAAAGAATTTCTTAGTTGAAGGTATCAGACTTTAAATTAATACCCTACTTCAAGCGACATACTCAATTTAATAAGGAGTCATTGTAGTAATACAAAGTCAAACATAGGGATGAAGACAAACAATGATGTAAAAACCAAAATACTTGTCTTAGTTTAGACAAAACAAAAAGGTTGAGATTGTTATTTTAGTAAAGGAACAAAATAGTCTACTAAAAGCACTAAACCTAATTTATAAAAGATGAACTGAAATAAGGGAAAAGATGATTATAATTAGGGAACCTGCATTGGGCTTCAATAGTCAGGCGTACCTTAACCATGAAAAACCTTCTCTTCTAATTTGTAATATTCTTGACATATTTTGTAAGCGGTCATCAAAAACTTCTAACACCTACTTTCTCTCGAGGTCAGGTTGGAATTTTATTTAAGGACGCCTCTCTCTTGATAAGATAACCAGTGTATGGTTTTTTATATAGTGACTCCTCACTTTGTTGCTCATCACTAATCTACACTCTAGTTCTTTCTGAACTAGTTATCTTGAATTTATTCAGATCAGACCCTACAAGAAGGTGGCTAATCAAACAAGTGATGCATTTAAATAGGGGTATCAAAACTATACTACAAGAATATGTGTATTCAAACAGAAGAAAAAAATATTACATGGTTGTGAGGGCTTGATGGCTACTCCCATCCCAAGTTAATGATCTCAGCCACTCATGATGTAAGGAAAAAGCAAAGTACAACTTGAGCAAGTGATGGTTCTCAAAAGAAAACAATGAAAATAGTAAAAAAATAAGGAGAGATGTTGATACACAGGTAGATCGATTTGAGAGGTCGATCTACCCACCTTTCAGTTGAATCTTCTAGAAAGGTCGATAGTCTCATGGAGGTTGATCGATCCCACCAATCAACCTGGAGAGGTCGATTACTTTCGATTCTTACTGGCGAACTTGTTCAAGGTGAAGTGAAATCAAATTGGTTAAGGAAGTGGTTGGTGGAAAAGTTAGATGTCGATTGCACGATGAGGTCGATAGAACTCACTGATCTTGTTCCAACCTTGATCTTGCACTCTGCAACACTATTTTGTCTTGTTCACAGAAGGCAAGATCCCTTGTAACTGATGCTTTGGGACTATTTATTGGGTTTGAGTAGCCTCGTGTCACCTATGATTGGTCCACATTGTGTCGAAATTTTCAAAACATGACTTGTCGAGTTTGAGAGCTTGATGGGATTCTTGATCGATAGAATGACCATCAATCTTGAGTCAATCCTTGAGAGGTTGATGGATGAAGGATATCAAGATCTGGTTTTTCCCCCAGCTCGATAGACTTATGTACTACGAACATGATAGTTGTTCTAGAATAATCATGCTTGATGGATCTATTATCGACCTTGAGAGATGGATTGCTTGATGGAGCTTTTACTTGGTTGAATTGAATTGACCTAGAAAGGTTGATGTCTTGAATAGATTTTGATTTGATGAATCAATCAACATGGTGGTCGATGGGTGATGCTCACTCGATAGATTGACTATTGAGCTCTTTGAGGTTATCTTCTTAATTGAACTTAAATGACGATCGATGCAATCACTCTACTTTTCTAGATATCTTCTTCCTTCATAATGATTGACCTTAGAGGTCATTTTCTTGTCCACCAAACATAGAGTCCAATTTTCTACAATTTTCAAAGGTAACTTAGTCAAAACAGAGTTAGAAACTAAGTGCAAAATATAGAATTTTATGATAATTATTTGCATATGAAGATAATTTTCTTGATTATAGAGAAGTGCAATATTCATGAAAATGAATATTATCACCTCCCCAAAACTTAGCATTTATCTTGTCCCCAAGGTAACAACCAAAAAATCATCATGTAGGTTTAGACAAGTAGGATGATAGGATCGATAATTGATAGAATATTTTTTTGCTGACCTCTTCCCAAAATTCCTTACCAATTTTTGAACAATCTCGCCTCTTAAACCATCATATTTGAAAAAGATTCATACTTTCCAACTCATTAAAAATTATTATTCTTGAACTATCTCTGACATACACATCTCATTCAAAGTAGGCTAAAAGTCTTATGGAAGGTGGCAGAATGAATGGGTAGGCTAAAAGGCTTATGGAAAGTCGCTTCCTATTTGTGGGTCATTCATCTATAGGTTCCTTTAGTAGGCAAGTGATCTCTACTCTTCAAACTAGTTGGTTTTAGAGTAGTGATTACACATCCTAAGAACCACTTCCTCATATTATTATACCTTTAATGAACACCATTGGAATTGGGGTTTGCATTTTTTGGTCTTGGAGACTATTTTTTAGATAGATTATTTGACCAAAGTAGGGCACAACTCTTTGATTTTGTTCACATTCTACATTTTTCATTCCTCGCTATTTTTGGGACTCTATTGTGGTATGGATGTGAAGTGGATGACGAGGTATCTCTTTCTTTTCCCACAAGAGTGTGTTATTGAATGAATATGAGTATCAATTTTATCTTGTGTGGCTTACATAAGAATTCTTTGATGATGTTCTAAGTTTTGAATTCAAGTTAACAAAATTAATAACATTTTGCTAAGAGAAAGATATAAAAACACCAATATATTTGGAAATTTAGGAATTGTTCTGACTCATTTCTTCACATTGGATTTGTATATAAGTAGCTATGTGGCACAAACATACAATGTTCTTGGGGGTGGGTGGAATTGATCTTCTTCATTTGTACATTTGAAAAAATAAAAAAATGGAAGAGCAGTGAGAATATAGATGAAGAAGGAACAAAATGCAAAATGTATGATACTGATGATACCTATCACATAGTAATACACTCCCCCAAACTTACAACACACTATATCCTCATAATGTAAAAATTAAGAAAGAAAAATAGAATCATGTGAGATTTTTGAGTCAAGCTTGGTGACAATGTTCTTCATTTGCCTCTTCATATTTGAGGATCCTTACAGTGAATTTTCCTCTCAAAGCATTATAGTTCTCAGCATGACACTCTTCAACCATGATGTATATAACAGAGATAGATTACATACAATAATAGAGATAGATTACATACAATAAATGGTATAAAAGCCACATTCATTTAAGAGATGTCATTGTTGTGGGTTGTGGTGAAAAAATTAGGTCTTGATTCATTTTTTCCCTACCCTGAGAGTCATAGTCATTGCCATATTATCAAATAAGAGGTATACGTGCTCTGGCACAAGTGTCAGAGATGTTTTATGGGACACTTTGGATTAGTGAAGAGTATTAGAGACCCGCCAAATTGAAGAGAGGATCTGCGCTATTATAGAAAATAGCAGTGCAGTCTCGAGTAAAACTCACAAGCAATGTTCATTGATTGCCATGTAGTAGAGGTAAGAATATGTATAATTGGGATAGATGTCTGTAGACATCGAATGAGAAAATCTTTCTCTTTAAATTTGGTTTGTTCACAAAGATCATTCTTCAAATTAGGCTCGACCTAGGTCGTCAACCAAAAGGAGTTGATAGGAAGCCATACGGTTATGGGACAAATGATTGTATGCTATTAAAGTCTATTTGAGAGCATCTTTCATAAAAAAATAGGTCATTGTAGCAGAATATAAGACAATTTTCATCACTAACTTTGAGGCACAACACAAGAAGATGTAGGTCATCTTGAGAGAGGACACAACAAGCACTCCTATCAAAGTTGATAAAACTTGGCTCAACGGTCATTGTTGGCCCGTAAAGAGGAAATGGATAAGGCTCATTCAACATGCATAAATTTATGTGGCTTAAAAAGCATGCACTAAGGTAGATATAGTTCTAGGTGGATGTGAGTCCAATTGGGAAGGATGACTCTCCTTGGGATGAGGTGATTATGTGCTTGGATGCTGAGCTTGTTCTACTTTTTCATGAAGAACTTATAAAAAAGGTAACTTGGGAGGCATGGGGTAAAGAGGATAAAGATCCAGAGGCTCTCAAAAAGCTTAGGATCTTGAAAGAAGAGGTGATTGGGTATCACCTCCATTGCACATCTCCCCCATAAAATAGTAAAATCATTGGGGTCTAGGGTAGCAATTGATAGATTGTGGTTGAGGGCCTCCATGACTAGGAGGAGTATAAAAGTGCTATCATCCTTTTATGAATTATTTTGATGGATTAATGGCTTGATAACATGGTTGATCTAGTTGGTCTTATATTGATGGTATTGTTGGTGGATTACGTACTGTAAGTGAATTGGAATATGCAAAATCTTTTATGCATTAGGGTCTCAAAATTGCATATTGGCATTGTGCACCTCTATGCAACATGTGTTGAACAATACAATATATCACTTGACGAGATTGGAAATTCATACGAGTCAATATCCTTGATAATGAAAAGGTAGAAGGATCATTCTTGTCTTCTTCTTGTTGATCCTAGATATTAAGGTGGTGATTATTGGTGTTGTTAGTCAGTTCTTGAACAAGCGATCAACAATAGAAGGTGTGTCATTGTATGATGGTCATTGATTGTCACTAGCATCACATTTTATAGAATCATGGATGCTTGTACATTGAATAGGTGCTTATTCATTCTTATGGATCTGCAAAAGATATTGCATGATGAGTTTCTTGTAAGGGTTTAGGCTGCATTGTTGTAATCAATATGTTTTCCACCCAACCTATTGTACAAAATTTCATGGAGATGAAGATATCCCAAACTTAAATTCCTTGTAGGTAATCAAGATCCATATTTTCCATCTTGTGAGGGATCTGTAGAGGGAGTGATAATTATGGTTCAAGAAAAATAGGAACAACGGGCCATGGGATGACATTGGATAGAATGGATGTCAGATGATCGTCGTCTTCATCAAAAGAAGTGTGCCCATCATAAATTGTAATATCATCGTAAGAATATAGTGTATGGTCATCCCCATTGATTCCCAAGGAAATATCTCTCTATGAATCAATATGTTGATTGTGAAAGGATTAGATTGGACTATCATCTCGTATCAGAATATCATTCAACTTCTGCATTTGGTCTTCATCGTGGAGAAGGTATTGCCCAACCTAATTCCTTCATGGAGAAGATATTTCTCAACTCATTCCTTCATGGAGAAGGTATTTGCAAGACATGTTTTGACCTAGCTCTGATACCACTGTTGGGTTTTAGGGAAGGGGCACAATGGAATAACCATTTTTTCTCTTTCTACCCAAGCCCTTGAATTTTTTGTAGTTGTAATATATTGGTGAATAGAAGACATAACACAAGATAAAGGTTATACCTTTTCACACACTACTTGTCCAACAAATATATGCATCTTATGTTGGTGAGGAACTCGATCCTCCAAATCTAGATCCAGAATGACCACCAAGAAGTTCAGACAGATAAGAAGAAGAAGATCCAGATTTGGCACCAAACATCAACTTGTTGTCATCTTGTAGCATGTGTTCTCCAAGACTTCACATGTATGCCTCAACCCACATTTAAAGTTTCCTTTTTGGTTCAACATCCTATTATTTTTTTGTTAGAATCTTGGAGGGTTTTCTCTTCTAACGGCTTGACCTCTTCCTATGGTGTGAGGCGGATGTCTCAACTGTTGATTTTTTTGCCACATATGTGTTATCATATGAGAAACTTGGGTGTTCTAGTCTTTTAGAATTTATATAAGAGACATTTTCTATGGGTTTTCTTAGATAATCTTCTACTTCATGAGTGTAGATACAATTATCAATCCTATGTCCACTCTCCATGCATGTGGCATAGTTCATAACAATTTTTATGTGGAGCCTTACCTTCCTGTTATTTTCCTTCAAATTGTGAATGTTTATAGCCATTTTATCAAGCTTGGCATTCAAAGTATCAAGAAATTTTGAATCATAAGTGGTGTCAATAGCGGATGCTTTCCTAATTGGCCATGTATCATAATCCAGCCTAGCTTGTAATATTATTAATTTAATAATAATTTCCTTAAAGCATTTAGCACTGATGCACATAATTTATAGACTTTTAACCCACCTTTGTATGCATTTACAATCCACTTTATACCTTATTTTTCCTCTAATCATACTAGATTTCCCCACTTTTTAGTTGTCTTTACTCATTCCATGTTTGCGATCACAAGTACATGATGTTGATGAGGAAATGGGGCCAATTCAATCAAAATATGACCTTAGTTGGATTCCCTGAGAGATTGCACAATCTTAAAAAAAATTGAAGTTACTGTTAGAAACATGACATGTCATTTATCAAACACGACGCATCGATTGCAAATAGATACACCCTCACCCTGATGTGCAGCAACACATAATTTTGACCAAACGACACGTTGTGTCCTTTCATTCAAAGAATTTGCCCAATTCCCTTCTTGGCAGCACCACGATGTGTTTTAAATACACACATTGTTTCCTCTCAATCCATTAGTCATTTTAACACACAATCACAACGTGTTGGTATATGATCACATCATGTTCACTGGATGTAGATTTTTTGGATTTTCACTGACTAGCAGCAACATGGCATGTCAGCCAACTGAGACGACGTGCATCCTTTACACTGATAGTTTCACCTTCAACTACTTAGAGAGACACACCATGTTGTTTCACAGACATGTCGTGTTGTTGGCGTTTTTTACACATTTCAGAGAGCAATCGTCCCTCATTTTTAAATATGAAAGGTCTCTTATATGATGGTTATTACTCGTCATTTGACACACTTTTCAACCAAATAACATAGCAGAGAAGAAGGATGGAGATTCTAGAAAAGATGAGGTGGTTACTTGAGAGAGAACCTCTTGTCCTCTCCCTTTTCTCTTCACTAACTGTAGCAAAGGCGTCTGTTCTTCATTCCAAACCCTTGGAGAGAAGGTTTTTGGAGTAGTAGTGGCAAGGAGGAAACTTTCTCTTCTAGCTGCAATTCTTCTCTTATTTCTTTCCTTCAATGGATTTTTTAGTTCTTTCTCTCCTCTAACTATGTTTAGCTTCATAATTTTTCAATTGTACTTATGATTCATCACAGTGTGTGAGTAGAACTCTTTTCTTGGACATGGGATAGTAACTCCCATGTCATGGCTTGTGGGAACTTGAATTTCATACTTAATATTGGTTGTCTATTGTTCTAGATTGCATTAGTGCATTAAATTACTTACTTTCTTGACTGCCCATCTAGTTTGCTTGTTTTATGCTTCTTATGATCTAGGAAGATGTATTTAGAAGTATGGAGATGCGATCTTGGAAACACCTCCTTGACCACAAGATTGGCTGGGAATGTGTTGACGAATCAAGTTTTGTAGTTTGAAACCAAACATATGCACAAGAGTCCTATGTGGAGTTAGAACTATCTCAAATAAGTGGGAGGTGTATGAGATACAACCCTCCTTGTATGCTTAACTAGTATGTTGATTTTATTGTTTCAGCAAGTTATGATATGGAAGTGAAATACCATTCTTAAGTTTCATTAAATCTGGTTTAACTAATCCTTCAAAAGTCTTGTGTTTACATATTTTATTCTTTCCCTTTAAACTAGTATGATCTAATCAATCTAACGTAATTAAACAATCTAGGTTGTTGAACCTTAACATTCTTGTGTCTAATCAGCCTAACCCCATGCGGTTCAACTTCGAATACAATCGGTTACGTATACTTGCGGGGGAGAAGTGAGTTGAGACTATCAAATATTAAAACTCATTCATTAAATGGACCAACAAGCATTATGCCCCATAAAATTGCTCCTTGCTGCAAAATTAAGAGATGTTCTCTCATTCAGAATGAGCCCGTTATAGAAGGTGGGTTCTAGATAGATTTCTTCAAAGTTGTGATGGTATTGATATCTTTCCCATGATTCATGTAAGTTTTCACCAAGTGTTTGTCTCAAACTGGTAATCTTATTTCTAAAACAGATGGTTATCTCGACTTGGAAGAACTTATTGACAAAAACTTTAGCTAATGGTGCCCACCAAATGATACCCTTGTGTTATAAGGATTGAAACCATGTGAGGCTTTATCCCTTAATATGAAATGGAAAGCCTTGAATAGATGAATTCATGTGGGGTCGTGTTGATCTTGAGGGTATCACAAATGTTATTGAAAGCATCCAAGTAAAGATAAGTATTATCTTCAGTTGATTTCCCTCTAAAAGTGCATTTTTTAACAATAGATGTGAGAGTTGGCCTTAATTCAAAATTTTCCAATTGAATATGAGGAATGAAAAAAATATTCCTTTGATCATTAGCGTGTTTGGTCACTAATGATTAGAGAGATGGGCCATCATCAGGTGGGTTATTTACAAATTTACTCAGACTAGTTCCATCTTGAAAGGGTACACCTTGAACCTTGATTGGCCATTGTCTTCGTGGTCAGTGAAGAAAGAAAAAAGGGTTTGGATTACACCGACTACCTGAAAGGATCACATGAGTGGAGGTTAGTAACCTGACACACAAGCAAAACTTCAAGATATAATGTGGTTGAATTATAGGGTATGTGTAACTATGTCAGAACTTAATGACACTAACTAAATCTAAGTATTACTTTGGGTCTTTAGTGGTTGTTTGTTGTTGTTGGATCAAAGGGCTCTAGAGGGGCGTGAATAGAGCTAAAACACTTGCAAATTTTTTTTAGACCTTCAGGTTACTTCAAATAGGCACAATTGCAAATAGTCAATTTGATGGAAATCTGAAAATGCATAGCAAGGATGAGAGAGATTGAAATAACAAGTTGAACAAGATGTTTAGAGTGTTTCCACTCCCCAAACTAGGAGAGAATCAATCCACTACCTAAATAGGTCAAGCTCTAGTATTTTGCAACCTATATATATGTATACTCCATTATAAGACTTACAATTGACCTTCCTATTTTGGGACAAGGATACTCAGCTTCTCTTTGAGGTCAAGGGAGCCAATAACCTTACAACCAATCTCTTATCTATCCAAGAAGTAGAGTCTTCTACCCCACCAAGGTCTTACCCACTCTTACAAGCAGTTGGACACCTTCACGAAGGAGATCCCCTCTTTGCACCAATTATTTTTCCTTGAAGGATTTACCCACTCCAATCTTGGATCTTCAGCCTTGTCCTCCTCCTTCACTCGAAGAAGCTTTTTGCACATTCTTCTACATCTTGAAGAAGCTTGAACCTTCTACTTCACTCAAAGAAGCTTTCACCAACTTGATCTTGAAGAAAGGGGTTGGGGGAAAGGGAAGCTTTGATAGCTTTACAAGTATACAATGAAGTATCTATCTCACACAAATCCTATCTCACTCATGTGGATGTTTTGATTTTCAAACAAGAGAGAGAAAGGGGTTCAAGTGGAATGGTTGCACTCAACTATATCTGAGAACTTGAATAACATGAAGTAGAAACCTTAGAATGAACTCCAAGAGATCTTATTTATAGTTGGGGGTGTCCATTAGAGGGTATGAGAACTAAGGATAAATTTCTAACCATTTTGAGGGTTGCAACAGATATAATTTTGAGTTTTTAAACTCCCTAACGACTAGAATCATTTTTTCTGCACTTTCTATATAGTACATTTGGTCGAGTTTTCATAAAGGAAACTTGACCGATTACACTATACGACAAACCTAATTTGAATCATTGGTCGATTTTATCCTGGATGAAACTTGGCTGAACACTTAAATCAGTTTTTCTCAGTATAGGGACCGGTCGAGTTCTATGAGTGTGCAACTCGACCGAACCCAAATTTTCTCAAAATCTAGTAAGGGGAACGGTCAAGTTCTGTGAGAGAAAAATCAACCAAAAGAGTCCCTGTAATGAATTTTGGAAAATGTCATTAGAGTGATTAAACATTCGAATTTAAGTATGCTAATGTTTTCTCATCTTAGTTACATAACATTACATAAATACAAATGATTACAAAAATCATCATAAGGGTTTTAGGGTGTTTTCTAGAAAAGTGCATTTGCATTGCTTTTGACTTGAACTAGATCAAGCTAGGGCTTGATGAATTTGATCCTTTCATGTACTAATGCCTGAAATCAATCTCATGTAGACATATTAGATACATATGAATGGAATGGGTAAGTCATTATTAAAATATGGACAATGTGTAACACTGAGGTCAACATTCTCTCCTTTTTGACAATGACAAACCATTCCTCAACATATTGAAAAGGGTATGAAATTTTAAACCTTTACTTTTGAGAAAGGACATGAAAGTTAAACCTTTACCTTGTGAATTACAAGGGGATACATGAATGAACAATGTTAATTTTCTCCCCCCTTAATTCATACTTACCTATTCCTGCATGGTTATTCTTTAGCACGTGTATATACTATATGTTCCTATAGTAGGTCACATGATATGCAAATAATTGATAAGAAAGGATCATATAAGCAACAAAACAATATGTCTGAGTTCATTTCTCCCCCTTTTTCATATAAAAAAGGTAGGGGGTAGAGGAGCTATAAAGCACATGTCTTCTCCACACACACAAAATAAACAAGAAACCACATATATTACACACCAAATACAGACAAAATAGAGAGAAACAAGCAATCCAATGTCATAATAAAAATATGGGATAACATACCAAGAACTCATAATATATAGTCAACCAAAGAGTTATGGTACATTAGATGAAGATTACAACATGAACCATGTTCTCTCAAAATAAGAACTACAAACCAACAAAAAATAATGAGATGATAAAATAGTGTGTCTCAGATACACAATGCCCAAATGTCTAATACATGATAGTCTCTCTCTCTCTATATATATATATATAAAATTTCTCTAAGAGACTATATAACTAAACATATTTGGCATCTACTACATCAACTATATCATCATCGTCGTCCTCCTCAAACTGGTAGTCCTCATCCTCATGAGATGGTGCAATGAGGTAGCATTGGTAGCCTCACCATCATCACCAGAAGAACCAGCAAAGCCATCATCAGAACCATCATCATCATCCTCGACATCCTTAGTATCATTAGCACCATCATCATCCTCAACATTCTCAACATCATCAGCATCTCCTGGTCAGGCATCTCCTCATCAATAGGAGGACCAAATGCACGAGTACTGGGCCATCTGGCATTCTGGTCAGCCCAAGACATGCCACATGCATGTAGTGAATTTTCTTACGGAAAGGTAGGAGTAGAGACTCCATCGTATCCAACAAGTAGAGTGGAGGTAGGGCTAGAAGAGGAAGAGAACAAGGGGTAGGAGCATGTCCACCATCAGCAGTAGCAGGGACCAGGGGTAAGAGCATGTCCACCATCAACAATAGCAAGGGGTGCAGTGGAAGCAACAGGAGGTGGAGGGTCAAGGTACAGCTGACTGTATGCATAAGAGGCATAGTCAGCTCTAGAGGACTCATGGTAGGGTGGGTAGTTCTGACTACAGGATAGGTTCATATGTGACATGATCTGGCAGAGGTCTTGGTGAAGATGATCATGAACCCTAGGGTTGCACGCCTATTGATGCATCATATATCCCATGCTGGCTTCATTTGATACAGAAAATGAGGTACGACTAAGGAGAGGTGGTGGTAGAGGTGGAGGGGCATGGGTGGAGGAAGAAGCACCTGGTGTTGTGGAAGAGGTAGGAAGAAAAGTCTTCTTGATGGTTGTCTCACTAATGGAAACTCCTTTGTGACTTGGCTTATATCCAAGATCATGAAAGAGGGATTTTTCATTATGGTGAGCAAACACACCACAAATCAGGTTTGGGTATGGGAGATAGGTGCCTGAGGTGTTCTTCCCAAAGTCAAAGTAGGTCATATGATAGAGAAAGTAATGAGCCCACTTAACTCTGATATCCTTCAATAGGAAATACATAATCACTATCATGTTCTCTGCAATTTCAGTTTGATTCCTCTTGGTATGAATATTGAAGTCTATCACTAAAGTGATTAGTCTTGTCTTGATATCTAGGGAAGATGAGGGTAGGGTTAAGTTCTTATTATAAGGGATGCCGAGTTTCTTTAGGAACTTATGGATGTTAAGAAGGGCAAGTTTGGGTCCAGTGCTCTTGTAGAAACCTTTAGGGTCCAAAAGGTCATGGTACTTTGGGTAAGAAGCCACCTAAGAACCAACGATGTCAGAATCAAATAAGTAGGTGTTCAAAGAATCCTATGAGATTGTAATCTTGGTTCCAGAGATCGTAAAAGTCAACATGACTTGGGTATTTGGTGGTGGGAGTAGGGAAGTATAGTTCCACGTCAAATTGGCACAAAATTCATGGACAACCTTAGAGCTTGACATGGTATTAGCAAATCATGCACGTTGTACACATAAAGCACTTAAGCGATGTGCTTCAAACACCCTAGATACCTCTTCAATAACCTCAGTTGTACCAAACCGAGGTTCAAACAAAGCTTTAAATGGAAATGGAGTTCTAGGCAAGAGCTTCTTGTACCTATTCATATGTGCGTGGAGATGAAGGATGTATTATCGAAGGATACATTCCTTTGGACAATTGGGGTGGGGGTAGCTCCAACTTGGCAAACTTACTTCTTCAGTTTGAAGCTGTCTAGGTCAGAGATGGAGGAGATAAGAAGCAAACAAAGAAGAACCACACAAGGTAGGTTGGAAAACCACCTAGGTCACTAGGGAAGAGGCAAGGGAGACTGATTCTAGGGTTAGGAAGGGGTAGGAGTGGATAGTCTGGCCTAGGGTTGAGGATGAACACTGGAGAAGGGATTTCGGTTGGATTTTCTCTAGTTGAAAGGGAGAAAAGTCAATAAATTACCCTATATAATTTTGGTCCAGTGTCGTTGTCGGTCGAGTTCTATGTTGTGGAAACTCGACCGATCGGGTTAATCAACTTTGTCCTCGCCAGGGATCGATCGAGTTGTATCTAGAGAAACTCGACGAATTAATAATTTGTCCAAAAACATAAGATGTACGATTCTAAGTCTCTAGAGTGCTATATAAATTTGTTTTTCTAACTATCATGTCTTTTAAACATTTTGAGGCACATTTCACTCATCTTTGGCTACTATTTTGTGAAAAAACATTCGTTTGCAAAAAATAGCCAAAAACAAGCGAAACAAGGCATGGAAAGATAGCAATTATAGATCTTTCAGTAGAGATGATCAATTTTAGGTGTGATAACATTTATCTAGATTGCATGTCAATATCATCAAGAGACAATGAAAGATAGCCTTGATTTGAAAGCCATGGAAGAATGTAAGCTCCCCCATCATGCTCATCTTGAACTCACTTTACATAAGCAAACTAAACTCATTGCAAATATTAAGACCAGTCCCGCTAAAAATAATATCATTAACATAAATTTGAATAATCAAGAAATTGATATAAGTGTGTTTTAAAAACAAGGTAGAATCGACTATGCCCATAATATATCCATTGTCTAGCAAAAAGTTTTTTAATTTTTCATACCAAGCTCTAGGGGCTTGTTTGGGTCCATCGAGAGATTTTTGTAACAAATAAACATGGTTAGGCAATTTATCATGTTCAAAGTCGAGAGGTTGAGAAATACACACTTCCTCCTCAATTGTACAATAATATTCACTTTTAACATCCATTGGATAAAGCAGAAAATTCTTGTAACTAGAAGAAACAAGTAGCATTCTAATAGATTCAAGTCTAGCAACAGATGCATAAGTTTCATCTAAATCAATACCTTCATGTTGGTTGTAGCCTTGAGCTACTAACCTTGATTTTTTCCTTACCACTTTTCCAGTGTCATCAATCTTGTTTTCATAGACCCATTTGGTTCCAATGATCTTTTAATCACTTGGTCTTGGCACTAAGGTCCACACCTTATTTTTCTCAAACTGTTCTGAATATTCTTGCATGGCTAGGATTCATTCATCATCCTTGAGAGATTCTTTGAAATTTTTTGGCTCAAATTGAGAGATCAAGGTGGTGTCAGCTTGTTTTTTGTTGAATGCAGCCCGCATCCTCACCCTTTCAAAAGGATTACCTATGATGAGCTCTTTAGGATGATGTTTTGCAAATCAGGGAGTTGGATCCTTCTTTTTTTTCTTTCTCTTCTTCATCAACTAGCACCTCTTTTTCTTTATCAAAAATGTTGAGATCTTTAAAGTGAGGTATCACCTCATCTACAACATCATCATTAACATATTCTTGGAAATGGAGGGGTTAGTCTCAACAAATATAACATTAATATATTCTTCTACTTTAGACAATTCAAAGTTAAACACTCTATAAGCATTGCTAGTAGTTCTATAGCCAAGAAAGAAAACCTTGTAGGATTTTGGATCAAACTTGTCGAGGGAATCCTTGGTCTCTAAAAGAAAACAAGGACAACTAAAAATAGGAAAGAAATAAATGGAAGGCTTTCTACCACGCCATAGCTTATAGGGGGTTTTCTTCAAAGATGGATGAGTGAAACCTCAGTCTTGCAAAAAATATGAAGTACTAATGGCTTCGGCCCACAACTTCTTTGGAGCATCATACTCTAGAAGCATAGTCCTATCTATTTCCTGTAGTGGCATATTCTTTCTCTCTACAACCCCATTTTGTTGAGGTGTTAGAGGTGAAGAAAATTTGTGTGCATACCAAGATTCCTCACAAAACCGTTCAAACAAGTTATTTTCAAACTCTCCCCCATGGTCACTGTGGATAGAAACAATTCAGCAAGAAGCTTCATTTTCACCTCATTTGCAAAAAAATCGAGAAAACATCAAGAGTATCACTTTATTAAACAACACAGGAATGAAAGTTCAAGTATAGCAGGAAAAGTCATCGACAATCACAAGAGAATATTTGGTGCCACAAAGGAATTGAGTACGCATTGGTCTGAATAGATCAATGTGAAAGTTTGAGAGTCTTTCGGTACTAAGGACTCCTTTGTTGGTATATATGCCCATAGATCCATCCCAAGGGATTGAATGAAGTCAGATATTAATTAATCAATTAATATGATTATTTGGTTAATTGATTAATTCTAGAATATTCTAATTAATCTATGAGTGTTTTAATTAATGCATTCTTTCTATTTACCGATGAGTTTAGGATACCCTGCTTCCTTTTGTATCCTATTGAAAGGGGCTCAACAACTGATATCTTTATAAGATATTGAGAGAGACTTTTCAGTTTATGCTCCCATACATAACCCTAGCCATCACCATCCTCAGGAGAGAAAGGAGAGTACTACAACACTAGCATGTCGCGACACAGAGACTACTCCTTCTCGCCAGATTAGAAAGCGCGACGTGGAGCTCCAGTCCATCCGCGTGGACGAAGTAGAGAGATAGACACTGAGACGCATACGTTCGGATGACATCAACGACCATCCAAACACGCTACGAGCGGCATACATCACCGCACAAAAGGAGTGCCACCAGATCTTCCTGTGATGCACTCAGTGAATGGGAGAGAAGTATCATCCATGTAGGCCAGCAACATTGCACACCATTGTGCAATGGGACATCGTCGGATTTGCTCCGTGATAAGGTATATCATGTGAACACTCTTTCTAAATATGTTGTTGTCGACGAGATCCTATTTTGGGTTGTGTGGAAATTTATTTTGTTGCTTCCGTTGAGCATGTTTTCTCCACAAACCTAACAGTGGTAACAGAGCAACGTCGATCTATGTCGTATTTGGATTCGTTTCGATATGATCGAACCGTCGTATACTGTTTTCTATGGTGCATACGATGCAAATTAAAATTGCTACTGTGAAAATCTAAACCTAATTCCACATATGTTTTAGGGTTCTATTTTTGACGTTTTAGATAGGTCACCTATGGAAAATACTGATTTTCCTAAGTGCACGAAAGTAAAATTCCATATACCTTTCAGGGGCTCTACCCATGAGACCCCACATAGTCTGTGTGGGAGTCAAAAATTTATTTAATGGGGAATGTCCCATATTAAAAGGATTGCAATTTTAATATGTATATACATATATGTAGATATACCTATGATATCATACATGTCGCCTTTAAAATCTATATTATGTGGTGAATGCATGTATGATTATGGACTAGAATCCCCTTTTTTGGATGTGGTTGTGAATCTTGTAGATATGTTTGTTTTTGAATGTTGTGGATGTATAATGGTTGTATTTGGATCTTTTGTATAAAGTATTTGGCTTGCATGCCTAGCCTCATCTCTTACTTCAAAGTGTAATTAATTTTTTCTCTTTATATTTGTACTCATATGATGTAATACATATATGATTAGTTTTAGTCTTTGTAAACTTGATGTAAGGAAGACACTTGAAGATCCAACTCCAAGGAGCATCCATGGAGAAGCACCATGAAGATCCAATTCCAAGAAGCAACCTGGAGATCCAACTCCAAGGAGCATCCATGGAGAAGCAACTTGAAGTTCAAACCTCACAGAGAATCTATGAAGTTGTTCATTGTAATGTTGATCCTTACAGGTTGATTCACAGGTGTTGTTGCATGAGATGCATAAGACCTTAGGTGGACCGTAATCCTTTTATGCTCTAAAAGATTACAATAGTATGGCCATAACCGATGTATTTGTGTTTGTGATTGCATGTCTATCATTTGTGGTTGTGGATATAGTAGTATATGATACATACTGTAAGTATGTGGTGTTTAGATATGTATATGTATTAATAAAACCCCTTAATTAATAATATTAAGTTTTAGTTGCCTTCCATAAAGCAACACACATGAAAATCTTGATCGATCATGTGTGGGCACGCCTCCGTGTGGTACACTGTCTATCTCGTAGAAGTGTGACAGTGGGTGTGTGGGTCTGCCTCTGTTGGATGCACACTCATCGTGTTGTCTTATGAGTTGGACTTCACTAGGGAACCTTGATAGGATCAAGTACCTAGAGGCATATATATGCATCATGGCAAGGAGTTATGCATGATCATCTATCCAAGAGTTGCATATGATGCAATTGGCAAAAGTTTCCTACCTTAGTATTTGGTCTTTGACGCCGGCGTTGGCTGGTCATTAATCTAATTATTTTGGATCTTGGCTCGCTAGAAGGTTGTACGTTGCAATCTTCTGAGTTGATAGTGAGGGCTATCAATTTGAATAAAATAGTGGCATCATAATTAATTAAAGGCCTAATTAATCTCGTTTATCAAATCTTTACAAGTCAAAATGTTTTGGACTAAATGCAAACTTTTTCTTTTCTAGCAATCAAATGGAAAACAAAACTCACACTTTCTCATTGCGATCAGACCTTGAGAAGGACAAACTTACCGGAACCAACTTTCAAAACTGGTTTAGGACACTGAGAATTGTTCTCATGTAGGAGCGTAAGCTCTATGTCCTTAAAACACCAGAGCCAGCGAAATCCACCTCAAATGCACCCAAGGATGAAAAAGATGCTTACAAGAAGCACCTTGATAATGTCATGTATGTCAAGTGCCTGATGTTGTGCTCAATGAACTATGAGTTGCAAGAGAAGCATGAGAACATGAATGTCATGGAGATGGTAACACATCTCAAGAACATGTATCAACATCAAGAAAGACATAAGAGATATGTTGTCTCCAAGGTTTTGTTCAGAAGCAAGATGAAAGAGGGAGACTCAGTTGGCACCCATATACTCACTTTGATTGGGTACGTGGAAAGCCTATCCAAGTTAAGATTTCTCCTAGGTCAAGAGTTATCCACTGACATGATTCTGCAATCATTGCCTGAATCATATAGTCATTTTTTCATGAACTACAACATGAACAATCTTGACAAACCGTTGTCAGAATTGTTGGGCATGTTGAGGACAGCTGAAGCACAGATGAAGAAAGACAAGCCCAAGTCTGTGATGATGATCAACAAGATAAAGGGAAAGTTAAAAGGTAAAGGCAAGGTTAAGAAAGGTTCTAAATTCGGGTAGAAGCCAAAGTCATCAGTGCTCAAAGCTAAAGGTGGGATCTCCAAAGAAGGCAGTGGTCACCTTGTCACCAGGCTGGACATTGGAAAAGAAATTGTCCTCTCTACCTGGAGGAATTGAGGAAGAAGAAGCAGGGGATAGAGATCTCCACTTCAAGTATATATGTTATTGAGATAAACTTAAATACTTCTTCATCATGGGTACTAGATACCGGATGTGGATCTCACATATGTTCAAATATGTAGGATCTGATAAGAAGTAAGCCTTTACGAAAGGGCCAAGTCGAGCTGCGGGTTGCTAATGGAGCAAGAGTTGCTGCCACCATAGTTGGAGTTATTAGTTTATCTTTGCCTATGGGCCTTGTAATAGAATTAGAGAATTGTTATTATGTATCTGCCATTAATAGAAATATTATTTTTGTATCTTGTATGGACAAGAGTGGATTTGAATTTCACATTAAGAATGGAATGATTTCTATTTCTAAAGATTAGATCTTTTATGGCAATGCCCCTATGTCTTATGCTATCTACTTGTTAGAACTTGAGACTAGCATATACAACATAAATACTAAAAGGATAAAACTTGACAACTCAAACAAAACATACTTATGGCATTGTCGTCTTGGGCACATAAACAAGAAGTGCATATCTAGACTCCATAAGGATGGTTATCTAGACTCTTTTGATTTTGAATCATTAGAGACATATGATGCTTATTTATTAGGCAAGATGACCAAGACTCCTTTCTGTGGACACAGTGAGAGAGCCAGTGATCTGCTAGGGCTCATACATATTGATGTATGTGGACCTTTTAGATCAAATGCTAGAGGAGTCTATCAATACTTCATTACCTTCACTGATGACCTCAGTAGGTATGGCTATGTATATCTTATGAAACACAAGTCAGAAACTCTTGAAATGTTCAAGACTTTCATGAATGAAGTAGAGAAGCAACTTGGTAAGAGTATTAAAGCACACTTTTCAGATCGAGGTGGTGAATACTTAAGCCAAGAGTTTGAGGACCTTTTGAGAGACCATGGTATTGTATCACAATGGAATCCACCTGGTACACCACATCATAATGGTGTGTCAGAAAGAAGGAATCATACATTATTAGACATGGTATGATCAATGATGAGTTCATATGAACTTCCAATATCGTTCTGGGGATATGCTCTTGATACCGCAATGTTTACACTTAACTGTCTACCTTCCAAACCAGTTCAAAAGACACCATATGAGATATGGAATGGGAATCATCCCAATTTGTCTATGTTAAAGATTTGGGGATGTGAAGCTTATGTTAGGAAACAATTTCCTAAAAAGCTTGGACCCAAATCTAAAAATTGCTATTTTGTTAGATACCCCAAGGAAACTCAGGGATACTACTTCTACACACCAACTGACAGCAAAGTGTTTGTCACTAGGACTACTGTATTTCTTGAAAAGGAATTTATTTTCAAAGGAATTCGTGGGAGTAATGTAGAGCTCAAAGAAGTTTGAGATCAACAAGAAAGCAGAGAACCTGAGGAGGTATATAAGGAACATGAAGACTCACAAACTGTTGTGGAATTTCAAGTTTTAAATGTAACACAAGAACCTCATAGGTCTAGTAGGACACGAATTGAGCCTGAGAGATTTGGATTTCTCGTGACTCAAGATAGTGACGAATTGGGCACAGAAGATGAGTCAACTTCCTATCTAGAAGCTACTAAGGGACCAGAATCTGAGAAATGGCTCGAAGCCATGAGACCAAAGATGGAATCCATGTACACCAACAAGGTATGGACCTTGGTAGATCCATACGAAGGGGTAAAACCCATAGGGTGCAAGTAGGTCTTCAAGAAGAAGACTGACATGGATGGAAATGTTCAAACCTATAAAGGTAGATTGGTTATGAAAGGATTCTGTCAAATTTAAGGTGTTAATTATGACAAGACCTTCTCACCAGTTGCCATGGTTAAATCCATCAGGATCATGCTTGCCATTGCAGCTTATCATGACTATGAGATTTGGCAGATGGATGTTAAAACAACATTCCTCAATGGGAATTTACTCAAGAATGTGTACATGACACAACCTGAGGGTTTTATTGGTCCAAAAGAAGCCAATAAAATATGTAAGCTACAAAGGTCAATCTATGGATTGAAGCAAACATCTGGGAGCTGGAATCTACATTTTGACGAAGTAGTCAAAAAGTTTGTCTTTAGCCAAAATGAAGATGAACCTTATGTTTACAAAAAGGTTAGTGGGAGCACAGTCGTATTTCTCATATTGTATGTGGATGACATACTATTGATGGGAAATGACATCCCTACTCTTCAGACAGTAAAAGGTTGGCTGGGGAAGACCTTCTCTATGAAGTTTTTTGATGAAGCATCCTATATACTAGGAATCAAGATCTATAGAGATAGATCTAGAAGGCTTTTAGGCCTAATCCAGAGCACATATATTGATAAGGTACTAAAGAGGTTTAGCATGGAGGGTTCTAAGAGAGGTAAATTTCTCATGTCCCATGGGATTATGATATCTAAATCCCAATGTCCTAGTTCATGTTATGAATGGGCACACATGAGTAAGATTTCATATGCATCAGAAATTGGATCTATCATGTACGCGATGTTATGTACTCATTCTGATGTGTTGTATGCTTTGAGAATAAAGATCTAGTATCAGTCAGATCTAGGTGAATGTCACTGGACAGCTGTAAAGAACATCCTAAAGTACTTGAGAAGGACTAAGGATCAGTTCTTGGTATACGGTGGTGAGGAAGAGCTCGTGGTAAAGGGTTACACTGATGCTAGCTTCCAAAATGATAAAGATGACTATAGATCACAATCTGGATTTGTGTTTTTCCTGGACAATGGAGCTGTGAGCTAGAAGAGTTCCAAATAAGAGACGGTTGTGGATTCTACAACAGAGGCCAAATATATTGCTGCATCTAATGCTGCAAAGGAAGCTGTGTTGATCAAGAAGTTTATTTCTGAACTTGGAGTGGCTCCAAGCACTAGTGATGCAATTGAGTTGTTTTGTGAAAACAACGAATCAATTGCACATGCTAAAAAACCAAGATCGCACCAACATTCCCAACATATTCTACGACAATTCCATCTCATACGAGAGATCGTACAGTAAGGAGATGTGAAGATTTGTAGAGTACGTACAAAAAGCAATGTGGCTGACCTACTCACAAAAGCACTTTCACAGTAGAAACATGACAAACATGTTTGATCACTTGGATTGAGATTCATGAGTGATTGGGTATAAGTGCAAGTGGGAGTCTATTGGTATGTATGCCCATAGAGACTATCATTTGATGATTGTAATGGGATACAATGTAAATAATTTGTAATACTACATTGATCATATCAATAAAGGCAAGTTTCCAATCTATATGTTTGTGTTTTATATTGTAAGATGGCCATAAAACTTATAGATGTCTACAGAATAATATACTCAATGACATATGTCTTTAGTTTGATGACCTAAATAGTGAGATCATATGTATGCTAAGAGTATGTATTCTTGTTTTGTCTCTAATCAGTTGTTATTATGGAAATATCCATAGACATCAATAACGTTGGTTGATGGAAGAATCTCATTATCCATGATATGGAGATATCAAATCAAATACATAGATACTTGTTAGAGAACAGTGTATCAGACAGACCCACCTTGAGAGTGACACATGGATACCATGATTGGTAATTAGAGTCACATCTCATAATGATGGTGGTGATTGTGGTTCTTAGACCTGAAGTCACTACACTCATCACATGTCGTTCGATATACTTTGACATCATCCACTGTGGTTCTGAATAAGGATTTCCATAAAGATGGTGCTTGGGTGCACTGTGACACATAAGGATGACTATGAGTGATTTACATGGAATTTGTCATTCCTATGGGAGTTTGATATTCTGGCCACTTGATAAGCGAGACTAAGAAATGCATGACCATGCTGATGTGAGTCAATATGTGATATTGAGCTTACATATATCTCAGACAGTATTCTCTAGTTCAAGGAACATGGATTGAACGTTGAAGAGGATAATAGTTCCATGACTCAAGTTCAATCTGAATATCAACGACAAAGGAACTATACAATCACTATAATATCGGTCATGAACGATAGGTTAATTTGTTCTCCAACTTCTCTAATTACTTGGGTGGCAATGAAGTCTTGCTAGATACTAATCATTGCGTGTGAAATCATAATATGATTATGGATATCACTACCAATGTAATTTGGAGCCTACTAGGTCACACCCATAGGATGTGTTGGAATAGGGGTATAATTATGGATTTGATTGGAATTGTTCCGAATCACATTGATTATTAAAATATTTATGTAATCCATTAGAATAATATTAGAATATATTGAAATGTTTGAGCCAATTAATTGGAGTGACTGGCTCTAAGTGCAACTGGGAGTCTATTGGCATATATGCCCATAGAGCCATCCCGAGCGATTGCATGGATTCAGATATTAATTAATCAATTAATATGATTATTTGGTTAATTGATTAATTCTAGAATATTCTAATTAATCCATGAACATTTTAATTAATGTAGTCTGTTGGTTTACCTATGGGTTTAGGAAACCCTGTTTCCTTTCGTCTCCTATTTAAAGGGGCTTGACGGCCGATATCTTTATAAGATATTGGGAGAGGCTTTTCAGTTTACACTCACGTACGTAAACCCTAGCCATCACCATCCTCAAGAGAGAAAGGAGAGCACCGTGATGCTAGCACGTCGCCTCAAAGAGACTACTCCTTCCCGTCGGCTTAGGAAGCGTGATGTGGAGTTCCAGTCCATCTGCATAGATGAAGTAGAGACACAGATGCTGAGATACCTGCGTTCAGAGGACGTCAACGACCATCCATTTGTGCTAAGAGCGGCATACATCACCGCACGAAAGGAGTGCCACCAGATCTTCCCACGACGCACTCAACAAATGGGAGAGAAGTACCTTTTGTGTAGGCCAGCAACATTGTACACCATCGTGCAGCGGGACATCTCCGGACTTGCTCCGTGATAAGGTATATCTCACGAACACTCTTTCTAAATATGATGTTGTCGACGAGATCGTATTTTGGGTTGTGTGGAAATTTATTTTGTTACTTCCGCCGTACATGTTTTCTCCACAAAACCCAACATCCTTTGTATTTGAAGGAGGACTTGGTTTTCTTTCCTTGGGTACAATGTTGGCATTCCTCATCCTTTTCCAAATTTAATTTAGGAAGTCCCTTTACCAATTCCTTTTTGCTCAACTTATTCAATCGATGCATATTTACATGACCTAGCCTACAATGTCACAAGGAAGTATCATTTGAATTGGAAACAGAACATCTACCAACAATAGGCTTAATAGAGTTAAGAACAACAACATAGAGATTATCATTTCTAGTTCCCTTATATATAACATTGTAGGAGAGGGAATCTAGAAGAAAGCATTCAAGTGAGGTAACAATAACAAGATAGATATTACCACACAATTGACTAACACTAATTAAATTGTGATGTAGGCCATCTACAAGAAGAACATTCTTGGTGCATAGTGAATCACCTTCATCACCCTCACCTCATACTTCACCTTTGTTGTTGTCACCAAATGTCATTGATCCTCCTTTATTCTTTGTGAACTTGTTGAAGTGGCTGATTTCACCTGTCATATCTTTTAAGAAACCACTATCAAAAATCCATTTTCCTTTTACCTGTAAGAAAAGAAGACGTCGATGCCCAATTCAAACCTTGGGATTCGGCATTATCTTGGGGACCCATTTCATCTTTGGGTTGGTCCCCTTTTCTCTTTAAGGACAATAAGTAGAGTAATGGTCATCACTCTTGCAATGCACAAAAACCATAGGGTTCTTAGAGCTGGTTGAATATCCATGGAAAATAGGAGGTCCCTTACTCTTTTTCTTATCCTTTCCCTTGCTCTTGATCTTTGGAGCTCCCCCTACATATCCCAAACCACCAGCACAAACTTTTTTGATAGAGTGATCTAGAACTTCATTGAGGGACTTTTTTCCTTTGAGAAAATTCTACAAGGAAGCTCTTAGTTTGTGGTCATCATCACTAAGAGTAATGATAGTAGAAGATAATCTAGCAAGATCATATTGTGCATGAAGTAAGTCGGCCTCCAAATAGAGGGCTTTAGTAAGATAAGAATATTTTTATAAAGTAAGACTAGCAACTTCATTACTTGGAAATAAAGGTATATAAGAGAGATCATTAACTTGAGAAAGCAATCTAGCATTTCTAGTTCTAATCATAACAAGTTCATCAAGATAAATTCTATTGTCATCCTTAATAGTATCACAAAAAAATTTAAGATCATCATTTTCAGTTAAAGCAAGCTCATCTACTCAGGCTTGGTTTTCTTCCTTAGGACTATTGATGTTCTTAAGGTAGATTCCATTCTCTACTTCAACTCCATTGTATTAGAGCTTAAGATCATGAAACTTCCCTTGCAAGGAATCAATGCTATCAAGATGCAAATTTTCATTTTGATCAAGAATATCAATTTCAACATACAAATCATCTATCATATTCCCTAACATATTCTTCTTAGATTTGCATTAGAAATAAGAAGAGTGGGTAGCATTAAGCATGTCAATGAGAGTTTCCTTAGATAGATCATGTAATCTTATCTCACTTACCTCACCAATGTCTTCACTTGTAGAGGCCATGAGTGCAAGATGGCATTCTCCCTAATTGGAGCTTGAATCACTTGAAGAAGACTCTTCCCATGCATCATGGGTTGCATCCTTGCTTCTTCTTTCCTTCTTATCCTTCTTCTTATACTTGCCATCCTTCTTTTAGTCCTCCCTTTTCTTGGAGCTTCTCTTGTGGTTAGACTTCTTAGCCTTGGGGAATTCATTCTCGTAGTGCCCCTTTTTCCCACATTCATAGCACCTTAGAGTGGAGGAAGTGGATGGCTTTCCATTGAAGTTCTTTCCCATGGAGTAATTTGCTTCATGGTCACTAGGGACTTCATCTTCAATTGAAGAGGGAGGAGAATATTGGTAAGCAAGTTGTTGTTGGAGAATCATTGCCTCTATTTGATCTTTCAATGTGCTATCTTTGATCTTCTTTGATTCCTTCTCCTCTTGATTGTCATCTTCTTCTTGCTTAACTAATCTTGGCTCATGGACTTGAAGATTGCCAACGAGTTATTCAGTGGATATGTCACCAAGGATTCTAACTTATTCAATGGAGGTCACCTTGGATTCCCATCTCTTGGGGAGAGACTTTAAGTTCTTTGAGTTTATTGTCCCTCTATCCATGGTGTGGCCCAATTAAGAAAGTCAATTGATGATGGTGTTGAGCCTTGTGTATATTTATGCCACTCTCTACTTCTTTCCCATCTTAAAGTTTTCAAGGAGACCCTAGAGCATGTAGATCTTGGACTCCTTGAATTGCTTTGTGCCTTCATAGGTGATGCACTACTTGTCACAAATCTCATGGGTTGTGTCCCAAGAAGATAAGTGGTTGAACTTGGAGGAGGTGAGGGATGCATAGATGATGCTTATTGCCTTTGGATTTAGCTATGTCTTTTTGATTGTAGCTTCATCCCAAATGGATATCTCCCCCGTCAGCTCCTTGTATGGAAGAATCACCACCTTCCACATGTAGTAGTTCATCCCTTGAAGGTAGAATTGCATTTGTTGTTTCCAATTGAGGAAATTAGTATCGTCGAAGATTAGGGGTCTCATGGAGAAACCTCCCTCTAGGTTGAGAGACCAAGTAAGTTGTCACTCATTTTCTCATCTCGTGGGAGATGTGTTGTAGAAGACTGTGGCTCTAATACCACTTATTGGATCAAAGAGCTCTAGAGGGGGTGAATAGAGCTAAAAACACTTGCACAAAAATTGTTAGACCTTCAAGGTACTTCAATTAGGCACGATTGCAAATAGTGAATTTGATGGTAATCTAAATATGCATAGTAAGGATGAGAGCGAGATTGAAACAAGAACTTGAACAAGATGTTTGGAGTACTTCTACTCTCCAAACTAGGAGAGAATCAGTCCACTACCTAAAGAGGTTAAGCTATTGAATTTTGCAACCTATATATACTTATTGTAACATACTCGATTCCAGACATATAGGCTAATCCTTCGTTCTTCTATGCCCCTAATTGATTATGTGGATATCCAGTCTCCCTTTCCTCTTTTCTAGTTACTAACCTTTTAAATATCTTTATTTCACTGTGTTAGCATAGAGCAAACCATATTAGGATAATCGACTCATTAGTATCCCATAGACATGAAATCATAGGATGAAATAACCCTAATAATGGAATTATGGAAAACTAGCAAATGATAGTAATAAACTATAGACTTGATCCTTATTTAATGCCCTAGTGTTACCCTATGATATTAGAGTGAGAAATGTGGAAATGATGTAAGAGGATTCACCCTATTTTTCTATTAGGTTAAGCTAATAACCCTAATTAAGTAATTATAGTATCAGGGCTTAATGGAAACACAAACAGTCTCATAATGAAAAACTAAGTCCAAATTTTGTTCCTCATGCCCACATTAGGTAACCCACCAATTTTGGGATTAATACAATGTCAAATACTCCCTAAAAGTATTCTAGAAGATAAAAACTAAGTAGGGATGAGATATATCATTTCAATCGTAATTTTGACCGAATTGGGATCAAAGTTTGGGCTTATTATGTGGACACATGCATCAGCCATGATTCGTGGGTCACTCAAGTTGACCCGGGTTGGGTAGCTGGGCTGGAAGACTTTGTCTTCCAGCTCCATCCTTTCTGCAAATGCACGAGACCGGCTCTGTGCAACGACTGCTCCCCGACCTTCTCTTGATATAGTCACCATTTCTCCACGATTTTCTCGCCAAATTATTCTTCGTCAAATACTGATTCCTATGAGCCATTACTCATGATTGACGGTTGCCAATACCACAAATGCCCAACTAAAATCTAGCTAACTTCCGCTGTGTTTCTGGCAACGAAAAAATAACTCAATAAACTACTACAAAGGGAAGCCAAATCATCCAGATATCTTCATAATCCAATCGTTCACTTTCCCTCTCTCTCAATTGCTCCTGAGGATCACTAGTTTGGGCATCCAAGGTTCACCTTCTTCTCCGGCAGTCACTGAGGATACACAACAACTCCCACCCCCCTGACAAATTAACTGAGTGGTAGGCATCTTGGTCACCATCTTATCACCTCTACACATTTAGTTTTCCCTGGCATTTGCTGGATCGTTTTCCCCACAAACTTCACCTACACGTGGCTTCTGGGTCACCGCTTGTATTCACCTCCAAACATATGTAAATGTTCTTCAACCCTATAAAGACAATGAATGGGTCTGTCTAATCCCGAGGAAGGTTTCTCATTCCTTAGTTCCTCCATTGATCTGGCTCGAGCTAATTTTAGAACTCCAGGCTTTCCCTGTGTGAGCTGGTATCTCTGTGTTTTGCAACGACGACATTTATCAATGGTGCATATCCTATTTTGACAACATTTCTAGGCTATGACCTTCACTGTGATCTCTTGTGGAGTCACGATTTCTTGATAGGGACACTCAACTGTCCTTTTAGCCCACTGGTTTCCTGCTTTACCTCCCTCAGGACAGAGTTCGCCGCATACCGCCCCGGAGGTCCCATGGAATTGACAAATGTCACGCTGAGAGTACTCCAGACTCAGTAACTTTGTGGCTGAGTCGTCTGCGTGTGAGGGTGGCCACAATGGGTTTTGATCCCAGGATAGCAAGCTCCAATGGAGTTGCTTCGGCCATGGCGTGAGGGTCAGGAGGGAACAAATCCCCCTGTGAATGTTACCTCTCACCCTCAGTGTCTCATCTATCTCTAAATTGATCTTGTGAGTATTTCTTTCTTTTAATATTTATCCACATGAACTTGCCTTTCTACATCAATGACAATTATGTCATGTCACATCCCGTTAGTTCATAACTAGATGAGAGGCCATGATGCGATGATTTTGAGTCGCATTTATAGACTTGTTTTGCTCGCATCCTGTTTATTGGTCATTTTGGTGGTTAATATTGCATAATTCACTTACTTTAGTCTATGATCTTGCTCAGTATCAAATCTCTCTTATTTTATTGTTTTGAGCATAAATGATTACAATAATATGTTTTATTTCGGCTTATGTGGTTTTGTGTTGCAATTTCAGGAAAAACACATATCTGCAGCTGTCGATACCATCGACGGCTGTCGATACCATCGACACAACCATAGGTTGCCAGTCATAAGGAGCAACACAGAGTCAATACCATCGACTTTGGAGTCGATGGTAGTGACATTTCATCAGGTTGCGGGCGACCAATCTGTCGATACTATCGACCCTAAAGTCGATGTTATTGACACAAGAAGATTTTGCGACGGAAAAGGGATAAAACCGACGCTTAAGGGTGTCGATACCATCAACCCACGTCGATGGTATCGAGTCAGCATCAGGCGTAACGAAGAGAAGAAAAGAAGACTTGCCGATATCGCACAGAGTCGATACCATCGACCCGCGTCGATGGTATCGACACCGTCAGATCAGAGTTTGTTTCAGATCGACCCAAATCTGACGGCTGTGATATTTTTGCAACCTAACTCGGTGATTATACCTAATGACGGCGGCCAAGAGTAGGGTATCACGTCATTAGCCGCTGCACACGTCCCGAGAAGGTGTGGAGAGAAGAACGGAGCCCAGAAGCATGCCCCAGCCATTCCGGAAGCCGAAGAAGACATTTTCCACTGCCGAAAGGCTGTAGATCGCGTATTCTATGCCGAAGAATGCTTGGATCTTCTACGTTCAGGGGTTCCATTACTTTTTCACATTTTTCTTCATGTTTCCCCTTTTCTCAACCATGTTTTGCTCTGAGATGAACATGCGGGGCTAATCCCCTTTATCTTTAGGACCGGGAGTAGCCCGAGGAAGCATTGTATGACATTTTTATCATAGTAATTCATAATGTATCTCTTAAATTTGTGGTATGATTTTGTTTTCTCAATTATATTGTTATGCTTGATCACCATAATGATAATCTAATGCCTTTAATTGCTTTGAAAGAAGAATTAACGGTTGAAAAGAGATGAAATTCACATTAATTAACAAATCCCTTGAACAAGGTGATGTAAGGTTAATGGTGGAAACCCAGAGGTCGTTTATAATGCACCTAGTTTAGGGTATAGGTTACTACGATGGTGGAACCGACCTAGACATAGGTAGTGAATTGTACCACGACAGTGGGAAATTATGATTATAGGCCACTACCCGGATTGAGAGATGAACCTGAATTATTATATGGAAATTCATACAATGAAAACCCGTGGTGAAACCACAATCCTAAAGATCTCCACTTGAATTGATTAAACTAAACCTTTAATCGATTGCTTTGTTTTATTTTATTTTCTTTTATTTTTAAAACAACTCTCAGAACCTTTTAATTGGCCTAGCTGATTGCGAGTAGTTAGTAGTAGTCTACCGACAATTCAGTGTCCCTGAGTTCGACTTGGGCCTCACAAGGGCCTATACTACATAGACGCGTGCACTTGCGTTCGACCCACGGTAAAATCGTGTCAATTTTTTGGGGGAGTTGGAACAACTCTATCCTTTAGTTTTCTCAGTTTTTGTTTTTATTATTTTGTCTTTTGTCATTTATTTCTTGTAGTTCTTAGTTGTTTGTAGGATCCACACTCTATCTAGTGTAATTGTGGATGTCTTAAGTCATGTGTCATCTCGTTGCTTGTACATGGGATTTAGGGGCAAATTTGAAAAATTTTAGTGTTTTTGCAAGCTTGTGTTGTTTAACTTTGAGCACATCACTTAAGGAGATAATTGGGTTTGTCAACTCTAAAATAGGAAATCACAACTGTACATTCCTATGATTCATGAAAAGTGGACGGAATTGGTTGATTGAGCCTAAACTGACCAAATGATAATGAGACTTTAATTTGAAATAAGTTTTGGCTAAATGGACATCTGTAAATCCCTTTGTTTTGATAATGACAAATATTTCATTCTTGTTGATCTAACGTGCTACTTAAGTGTTGCAGGAATAAGGTGAATGACAAAGCACTAGGGAATCTATATGCTTGAATGATTGTAAATGTCATGAAATGTAATCAATTGTAAACTTGTACAAATATATAATGTACAAGTACTTAGACTTCATGTAAATCAAGCGTTAGATCTTCCCTAGCTAAACACCACATTTAGATAGGTCATCCCCTTCAATAGTGTCACATATGCACACTCATACACACACTTAATGTATTTATTTGAAACATTGAAACAGGGTCTATCTCGGTCGACAAAATCCTCGACCGAGACACTCTCGGTCGACAAACTTCTCGACCGAGAAAGACCCAAGTAGCCGTTAGACACAGCTGACAAGGTAGTTGGCAGTTGGAGATAAACGTTGCAAAACACTTGATCCAGAGAGCCTGTCGGTCGACAAAACTTCGACCGAGTAGGTGTCTCGGTCGACCATTTCTCGACCGAGATGGACTCTGACAGCAACTGCAGAATTAATTAACTAGCCGTTGTTAAAGCAACTAACTTATACCTAACGGCTAGTTAAGCACTTAGAAACCCCTAGAAAGTGTCTAGAACGTCCTTAAGAACTTGTAGGACATTCCTATAAATAGGACATGCCTTAGGACACCTAAACTCACTTGTGTTTACACTTGAGCAATCTTTGAGCATACACTTACATTGAGCAACCTGTTTGTGAGCAATTGAGCATATTGACAACTGGCTACTTCTTCTCTCAGCTCAAATTTTGTGTCCTATAGGCTAGCATCTCCTATCCACATCAATCACAATTCCATACACATTGGTTAGGAGATCTACACACTTGATCTAGGCAAATCAAGCCTTGTGCTTCAAAGGATAAGTTGTAATTTCCTTTTTCCTTTCTTGTTCACTATTATTGTTTGTACTCTCCTTGCTACTCCTAGGTTGGAGGCTGCGGATTGGAGAGGTTGGAGATCTTCTTGGTGAAGAAGGGGACCTTGAGCTACTTCAAGAAGGATGGTGCAACGGAAGGTTACTTCTAAAGAGGAAGGCTACTTCAAGGGGGAGCTTGGAGTTACTTCAAGAAGGATACCTCGGGTTGGTGCATCTACTTCAAGTGAAGGATGTTCAAGGGGTGTAAGAATGTATTGTATTTTGTGTAATTCCTTGTGAAGGTAATAAAATTGATACTTTCAAAATCCCAGTTGGGTAAGCAACCGGGTAGTGGACTGACAACCTTAGTATTTGCTAAGGTTGGAACCACTCTAAACCCCTTGTCTCCTTCTTGATTTCTCATTTGTGGTTGTTTGAGTTAAATTATTGTTAAATTAGTTTAAAACCCTATTCACCCCCCTCTAGTGGTTTTTCAATTGGTATCAGAGCAGGCTTCAAGGAGCTCTAATAGAGTCTTGAAGAATGGAGGGTGATGGTGATTACAACCGCAATAAAAGGAGCAACCTGGACCAATCTACAACATGTTGCAATTGGTGCTTAGGAACAAGACACACAACATCTAGCTGCCCATGGAGATCAAAGAAGGAAGATGAGCACAAAGATTGTCTTATTGCTACAACAAGTGAAGAAGAAGAAGAGGTAAGTCTTTTTGATTTATCTAAAGATGAGCTAGTTGCTAGTCTTGAAGAGACACAAAATAAATATATTGAGTGCAAGAAGAAATTAGAGAAATCTAATAAAGCAAATGATGAATTACATGCTAATCTTCTTGCTATTACATCTGAAAATGAAGATCTTAAAAAGATCATTGAAGATCATAATATTAAGATAAAATCTATAGAGGTAGATTGCAGACTTCTCTCTTTAGAAAAGATAAATTTGCAAACTCAAGTGAACGATCTTCAAAAACAACCCATCTTGTGCTCACATCTAGATTATGATACTATCGTGAAAGAAAGAAATTCATTATCATCTAATCTAGAACAAGCAAATCTAGATATCAAGAAAAGAATGGAGGAAATTGCTAAGCTACAACAAGAAGTTTGTAGTCTAAGTAACAATGGCATTCTTGATAAAATCCTAAATGATCCTTATCGTCAAATTGGAAGGAGAGGACTAGGTTACAAGCCTAAAGGAAAATCTTATCAACAACCTAGTAAGGGAAGAACACAAGCGCCAAAGAGTCAATCCATGTATGTACCAAAAGATACAAATACATACGTACCCAAGAACAACCTAGAACAAAATCATAGAAAGAGATATGAAGTTGATTCTATATGTTGTCATTACTGCTTGCGTCTTGGTCACTATTCCTTTTCATGTCCTTACAAGAAAAAGGATGTCGAGTTAGTTTGGGTCCCAAAACCCCCAAACTAAATGAGCAAAAATAAGTTGAGATATGACCAAGGACCCAAATTGCATATTTATATGTCTATCTCAACTTAACAAATTAATTCAAGTATTTAAACATCTAATATATAATTCCTTTAAATCTACAAAAACAATTCTGATTTACTTACTGAAAATAGCTCTGAAATAGTACAAAACCTTTCTCGGTCAAGAATCTGTCGACCGAGAAAGACAGTCGGTCGAAGACATGGTCGACCGATCCAGTCTCTGATAAATCTGCTGAATGTGTTTTCAAATTGATCAAATTGCTATCGATTTATTATTAATGACTGATCTTACAAGTTGAAGACCATCATGTGTTATGACATCTAGTATAAATGATCACCGTATTTTATGAAATTATTATTATATGTTGTTCATTACAACGTGGACATGCTTTCACTATTCAGCTCATAAAGATGATAGAAAATGATTATTGTATGCATGGATCCTTGATGACACATTGGCAAGCAAAATGATTCATTTGTGATATGAAAAAGAACTTTAAGGCTTGCAACACATAAGATAAAAATTTCTCAATTAAGAATGTGAGATATTGCTTTCAAGGATATATATTTTCTTGGAGAATCTTACATGAAAACAAGGGTACAAGAAGAAATAGAATTTGATATTTATGTACCTACAACAAAGCTTATATAAATATTCTAGGAGAATTACGAACGGAAATCTTCATATTGAGTATCACTCAAAATTGCCTCTTAGTTAAAATCAAGCTTGACCAAGGGGCGCTATGGTCGTAGTCAAAGTCGACCTAAAATAAGTTTGGCACAATACTTATTTGAATATCATTCTCTATATAAAAATTGTGATCAAAAGACCAATTATGACCACAAAATTGTTCAAAGATTGGTAATAATAATCACAATATTACTCCCTTAGAAAACATATATATGCTCTACAAATTCAGTCTATCATTTGCATTAAGAATCCGCTTATAAATTCATCCACAGTAAGTTTGTCGGTCGACGAATTTCTCGACCGAAAACATCTCGGTCAACCTATATCTCTCAACTGACAGACTTAAAATAAAAATTACATCGGCAAAACTCAGACACACATTCGGTCGACAATTATTCGACTGAGCCAATGTCGGTCGACAATTTCTCGACCGAGAATTGACCGTTGGGATATGACCGTTGGAATCTGACCGTTTGAATATAACCGTTGCCGGTCGACCGTTGGGTGACCGAGTGGCGCGCCTAGGATATGACCATTGCCGGTCGTCGGTCGACAATTTGTCAACCGACCAGGTTACTGGATTGCTATAAAAAGGACAAAAAACGGGTCAGTGTATTACACCTTCACATTCTTACTTCCTTAGCTTCCTTCTAGTGCATTTGTGTGCAACTCTTTAGCCTCTCCATCTCCAAGACTTTCTTGCTTCTTCTCCACCTTAAAAGACAAGAAATGGCTTCATCATCAACACGTGGAAAGAAGAAAGTTGCTAGCAGGAAAGAAAGGGCGGCTACTCCACCATTGACGATCATCAACGACATCCCCTTTGTCGACGCAGATGCTGGTGATCGCTATCTCAGGCTCTCCTCCAAAACTCCTCTTCCACGATGGCCGGTTGACGTCATGGACTTCCTCAACATCGTCGACCTGGAGGATCTTTTTGAGGTGCAAAATTTGAAAGAATTTCTTAACCCTTCCTTCCCTTCCTACTCTTCCAAAGTGGTAAATGAATTCTATGCAAACCTAATCTCCCATTCCGAAAATGAAAATAACTTCTTCTACTCTATGGTCAATGGGCATAGCTTTCGATTTACTGAGGAGGATATTCTTGACATGCTCAACATAGACTCAGAAGAATACCAAGACACTCTTGACCTTACCACTGAAAATCCACTCAATACTCTTTCCCAAGATGACAATACCGTCAATCTTAGTGAGATTAAACGAACCATTTTTCAATCTAATACAACTTGTCACGAAGATAGGGGTACCTACTATGCCATTAACCTCAAACCTGCAGCTAGGATTATCAACCTTATTGTTTCCACAAATATACTTCCTAGAGCAAATAAGTCTGAAGTCCCTACCTTTCGCATGTATCTAATCTATGCCATCATCAAACTCATTCCCATTAACTTTATCCGCATCATCATTAAGAATATGCTTGAGTTTTCTGGCAATCCCCCATATGCTGATTTCGTATGCCAAATCACTCAACACTTTCTTAAGACACAAATTGAGGACATGGGATACACATGGGAAAGAAGACCACAAAAAATAAGCAAAAACACAGTAGAGAAGATGGGAATTGATTTTGGTCACAAGAGGGCTAGGACGGGAGGTGAGACATCTAGTCAAGACATACCACCACCACCTCCTCCTACTAACCCATCCTATGATCCCATCCAAAACACCCTAACCTACGTTGCTGGGTCACAATATCATCTAAGCAGACAATTAGATTATAGCCACCATGCCATGACCTACCTAAATCAAAGGATGCAAACCCTCTCTCCAAATCAACCAGATGAATATCCTTATTCTTTAAATCCTGGCATGCTCAACCCATATAATCCCTCTTACAACTACTACCAAACTCCACCTCCACCATCTACAGATCTCACACATACTCAGTTTTCCTCAATACAATTACAAGACATTGCTGCTCATTTCCGCTTTGATCGTGTTCCTACCTTCTTGGAAGCATATGCCTTAACCAAGACAGGTGCTTTGGAGTGGCAAACTTTGGTCAAGTATTATGGAGCCGAGCCATTTCTTGGAAAAGACCCTGATATTGATGTAATACTTAAGTCTTTCCAGTGAGATTTGGAGTGTCCGTTGTATTAGTTGTAATGAAATGGTTATCTTTGCATGATTGTAATGGTTATCTTTACATGACTTGGTTATCTTTGCATGATTGTAATAATTCCATGATTCTAATGAATTAGTTATCTTTACTGATATTCCTCTATGGCATTATTTGAACATGGCTTATAAGACTATTCTAGTAGAGCATACAAAGTAAGGGGAGTAATAAATATGTCATAAATAAAAAAGGATGAAATCTTTGCAAATACCTGAAATTTAAAATTGTGGCTAAACTGACCATCTATTGGAGAGGGATATCTATTTAAGGGGGAGCAATACTTTTCATATAATATTTGTTCTTAAACAGATATCTTTTTGAAATGACAAAGGGGGAGAAATAAATATAAATGCAAAACTCAATCAATGAGTTTCATAAACAAACTCTTGGCTTTACATTGAAAGTTGCTATATTCCCTAAAGAATTGGATTTCATGTTCCATAATTCATGGGGAATAATAAACACACATTTTATAAACAAGAGAATAAATTTACAAAGGTAATCTTCAGGCATGAAACTCACATGTTTTATATTTTCTTATTTTATATTTAGGAAATGTTTGTCATCTTCAAAAAGGGGGAGATTGTTGGCTAAATGGACATCTGTAAATCCCTTTATTTTGATAATGACAAACATTTCATTCTTGTTGATCTAACGTGCTACTTGAGTGTTGCAGGAATAAGGTGAATGACAAAGCACTAGGGAATCTATATGCTTGAATGATTGTAAATGTCATGAAATGTAATCAATTGTAAACTTGTACAAATATATAATGTACAAGTACTTAGACTTCATGTAAATCAAGCGTTAGATCTTCCCTAGCTAAACACCACATTTAGATAGGTCATCCCCTTCAATAGTGTCACATATGCACACTCATACACACACTTGATGTCTTTATTTGAAACATTGAAACAGGGTCTATCTCGGTCGACAAAATCCTCGACCGAGACACTCTCGATCGACAAACTTCTCGACCGAGAAAGACCCAAGTAGCCGTTAGACACAGCTGACAAGGTAGTTGGCAGTTGGAGATAAATGTTACAAAACACTTGATCCAGAGAGCCTGTCGGTCGACAAAACTTCGACCGAGTAGGTGTCTCGGTCGACCATTTCTCGACCGAGATGGACTCTGACAGCAACTGCAGAATTAATTAACTAGCCGTTGTTAAAGAAACTAACTTATACCTAACGGCTAGTTAAGCACTTAGAAACCCCTAGAAAGTGTCTAGAACATCCTTAAGCACTTGTAGGACATTCCTATAAATAGGACATGCCTTAGGACACCTAAACTCACTTGTGTTTACACTTGAGCAATCTTTGAGCATACACTTACATTGAGCAACCTGTTTGTGAGAAATTGAGCATATTGACAACTGGCTACTTCTTCTCTCAGCTCAAATTTCATGTCCTATAGGCTAGCATATCCTATCCACAACAATCACAATTCCATACAC
The DNA here is from genome assembly GCA_963693085.1 of Alisma plantago-aquatica. Lineage (NCBI taxonomy): Eukaryota > Viridiplantae > Streptophyta > Magnoliopsida > Alismatales > Alismataceae > Alisma > Alisma plantago-aquatica. Next base: position 1,862,630,689 of record OY856409.1, on the reverse strand, counting down.
ATTGGTTAGGAGATCTACACGCTTGATCTAGGCAAATCAAGCCTTGTGCTTCAAAGGATAAGTTGTAATTTCCTTTTTCCTTTCTTGTTCACTATTATTGTTTGTACTCTCCTTGCTACTCCTAGGTTGGAGGCTGCGGATTGGAGAGGTTGGAGATATTCTTGGTGAAGAAGGGGACCTTGACCTACTTTAAGAAGGCTGGTGCAACGGGAGGTTACTTCTAAAGAGGAAGGCTACTTCAAGGGGGAGCTTGGAGTTACTTCAAGAAGGATACCTTGGGTTGGTGCATCTACTTCAAGTGAAGGCTGTTCAAGGGGTGTAAGAAAGTATTGTATTTTGTGTAATTCCTTGTGAAGGTAATAAAATTGAAACTTTCAAAATCCCGGTTGGGTAAGCAACCGGGTAGTGGACTGACAACCTTAGTATTTGCTAAGGTTGGAACCACTCTAAACCCCTTGTCTCCTTCTTGATTTCTCATTTGTGGTTGTTTGAGTTAAATTATTGTTAAATTAGTTTAAAACCCTATTCACCCCCCCTCTAGTGGTTTTTCAATAAGAGAGAAAAACCTCTTAATTACTACACAAGTCAGTAAGGAGGGACGCATAATAATTTTCAAAGGTTCAGTCAATTAGTCTTGTGATCTATCCACCCCATTGTTTTCATACTCCACTTTAAGAAATGAAAGTACATTACTATTTTAATCTCTTTGATTTCATTCCATGTAGATAGGTCTTGTATTACAACTATTTTCTCATATTTTTGAATGAAAAGAAAGAAAAAACAGAATAGCTATACATGCACATTATCCTTAGGTGCGTGTCATTTAGTTGCATAATTATCATTTTGTAGCTGCATTCACATTTTTGTATATATAGTACATCATGCATCTTATGTCTTCTGTAACATAAAAGGTGATGAACTTGTTCCATACCTACTGAATGTTCAAATGTATAACTTATGCATAATTAAGTGAGCCCGACAAACAATTCGTTGTCAGCTATGAAAATAAGGACTTGAAAAAAAAGAGAAGTTTTGAAAAAAAGAGAGAAAAAGAAAAAAAAAGAAAAGAGAATTGAGAAGTAAGTAGTAATGAGAGGGAAAAAGGAACATGTTCTCACTACATACTAAGAAGAATAAGTACATGATGTAGTTCTCTTAGATATTCTATCTCACCTTGAGATGGAATGAAAGTGCATGCATCATTCCACCCAAATGTAGGCATTAGGGCATTTTCACTTGCATATGCATCATTTAGGTCATTAATGTTTTGTGCATGTTAAAATCATATAATGCTTCCATTTCTTCCATGAGCCACCCATTCCATACACCCGTTGCTCGAATTGGTAGGCCACTGTGATTTTCTCCTCACTCGTTAATACCAGGAGAGCTGCTTCCATGTAGATGGTAGTTAGGGCGAGCAACGTAGAATAGAAGATCACAAGATGCACCGAGTCTGGACCGGAGAATTTTATTATGTTAACTGCCTTATGTGATAGTGTTCATCAATTTTGAGGTAGATATCTTTTATGGATGATTACTGTCGCCTTTAGGATAATTGTCATTCCGTGGTTAGTGAGGGCCGAAATGTGAATGTCCGGCGGGGATCATGTGGTGATGTTTGTTGTGACAATCTGTTCTTTAGTTGACTCTCGCAATTCTATTCTAAAGTTTTGTTGCTCGAGGACGAGCAATGTTCAAGCTTAGGGGAGTTTGATGCGATGATTTTGAGTCGCATTTATAGACTTGTTTTACTCACGTTTTATGCGTTTATTGGTCATTTTGGTGGTTAATATTGCATAATTCACTTACTTTAGTATATGATCCTGCTCAGTATCAAATCTCTCTTATTTTATTGTTTTGAGCATAAATGATTACAATAATATGTTTTATTTCGGCTTATGTGGTTTTGTGTTGCAATTTCAGGAAAAACACATATCTGCAACTGTCGATACCATCGATGTCTGTCGATACCATCGACACAACCACAGGTTGCTAGCCGTACGGAGCAGCACAGAGTCGATACCATCGACTTTGGAGTCGATGGTAGCGACATTTCATCAGGTTGCTGGTGACCAGTCCGTCGATACTATCAACCCTAAAGTCGATACTATCGACACAAGAAGATTCAGCGATGGAAAAGGGATAAAACCGACACTTAAGGGTGTCGATACCATCGACCCGCATCGATGGTATCAAGTCAGCATCAGGCGTAACAAAGAGAAGAAAAGAAGACTTGCCGATATCGCACAGAGTCGATACCATCGACCCACGTCGATGGTATCGACACCGTCAGATCAGAGTTTGTTTCAGATCGACCCAAATCCGACGACTGTGATATTTTTGCAACCTAACTCGGCGATTATACCTAATGACGGAAGCCAAGAGTAGGGTATCATGTCATTAGCCGCTGCACACGTCCCGAGAAGGTATGGAGAGAAGAACAGAGCCCAGAAGCACACCCCATCCATTCCGGAAGCTGAAGAAGACATTTTCCACCGCCGAAAGGCTGTAGATCGCGTATTCTACACCGAAGAATGCTTGGATCTTCTCCGTTCAGGGGTTCCATTACTTTTTCACATTTTTCTTCATGTTTCCTCTTTTCTCAACCATGTTTTGCTCTGAGATGAACATGCGGGGCTAATCCCCTTTATCTTTAGGACCGGGAGTAGCCCGGGGAAGCATTGTATGACATTTTTATCATAGTAATTCATAATTTATCTCTTAAATCCATGGTATGATTTCGTTTTCTCAATTATATTGTTATGCTTGATCACCATAATGATAATCTAATGTCTTTAATTGCTTTGAAAGAAGAATTAACAGTTGAAAAGAGAAGAAATTCACATTAATTAACAAATCCCTTGAACAAGGTGATGTAAGGTTAATGGTGGAAACCCAGAGGTCGTTTATAATGCACTTAGTTTAGGGTATAGGTTACTACGACGGTGGAACCGACCTAGACATAGGTAGTGAATTGTACCACGACAGTGGGCAATTCTGATTACAGGCCACTACCCAGATTGAGAGATGAACCTGAATTATTATATGGAAATTCATACAATGAAAACCCGCAGTGAAACCGCAATCCTAAAGATCTCCACTTGAATTGATTAAACTAAATCTTTAATCGATTGCTTTGTTTTATTTTATTTTCTTTTATTTTTAAAACAACTCTCAGAACCTTTTAATTGGCCTAGCTGATTGCGAGTAGTTAGTAGTAGTCTACTGATAATTCAGTGTCCCTGAGTTCGACTTGGGCCTCACAAGGGCCTATACTACATAGACGCGTGCACTTGCGTTCGACGCACGATAAAATCATGTCAGGCCATATTAGTCATTTGATCATATACTTCTATCAGTTATTCAGAAATTGATTAAATCTTGTAAAAATCATATCTAATTATTGTTTCAGTAGAAAAATACAAATATATAAATTTTTGGACTTAGAAAAATATGAATGATTTAATGGGATGAGTTTCACGATCAGATTTTTCAACTTATAGTAGGGTCATTTTCTAAGTAAGAGATTCAATGAAATTTATATTAATTGAATGCACACATATTATGACTAGGTTGAGACAACCTTGACCCTGTGCTTAGGAGGTGTTATCGAATATCTAGGTCTGATCATAAGGTATGTACATCCTCTATTTTATTTTGGGCATTATTTGACTGAACCTACATTTATTTAATGAGGCATCTCTTGAACCGTTATTCTACTTGGAAATCCATTTGCTTGGATATATATATTTTCCTGCTCTCAGTTCATTATATCCATTTAGTTGTTGTGATACCTTGTTTATAATGGGTTCTTAGACCCCTCCTGCTTTGAATACCATTTATGAGAAACTGATTGTAAAGCCAGTCTTGCTCTCTGTTTTATGCATGCTACATGTTTGACTAGAATATCTAGAATAGTGGTACTTATGTACAACCATACTTATAAAGGGCGTGTGTATTCCGCCCAGGGTGTGCATTTCCACCCTTGTTTCTTTTAGACCATGATCCTATGGTGTTATGGCCCTGTCTTAGGTATATTTAGTCTACATTGTTATGTATGCAAATATTCATTGTTTTAATTGAATCTGTGGATGATTGTTATGGCAAGACACTCTTTTATTATCATTCTTGTAATCTGAAATTTTATACGCCTCATTTCTTTTGTTACTTTTCTCTTGAACATACCTAATTGGAAATAGTCCCTTTTTCTTGTGGGAACATATCTTTTTGCACTGTTAACCCTATATAATGCCCAAAGTATTTTATATATGTACATACTCAGCCTTTTCTAACCTCTATATTGTTTCCTATGTTTTGGGTGATGTTCCCTTCCACCCAAGTCTAGGTACATTGGCAGACAAGATGCTAAAGGATTGAATATATGGACTTGAACTTTGAGGATAGCTTGGGATAGTTGGTTTTCCCTCTGCAATCGGCCTTATGTGTTCTTAGGTGTATACCTTTCACTTTATTTTTCGTTCCACCTTATATGATGAGGAATAATTGTACAAAGAAAATTTTGTAGCTGTGTAATAGTTTTGTTTCCGATGCTTATTCATTATCATGCTCTGTATTATGTACCATTTGAGAAAATGAATGGAATTCTTCCTTTCCTTCTTACCTTTTTGGTATTTTTGGGATTGGATGGAATAATAATTCAATTCAGTGAAGAGTGGATCCTCTATCGGGTCTCACTCTTTACACTTATACTCCATGATAAGACATATAATTGACCTTCCTTTCCCGAGAAAAGGGTACCTAGCTTCCCTTTAAGATCAAGGGAGACAATAACCTTACAAAAAATCTCTTACCTATCCAAGAACTAGATTATTTTACCTCATCAAGGTCTTACCCACTCTTGTAAGTAGTTGGACACCTTCACGGAGGAGATCCCCTCTTTGCACCGAGTCTTTTTCCTTGAAGGATTTATGTTACGACCCCGCCTCCCGGTAACCCCCAATTAAGGGAGACCCGAAGGTCAGAGCCGTATTTCAACTAACAGGATCAAAGGTTCGACGATTAATCAATAACAATTAATAAACTTTACCAACTAAAATGAAAACTGGTATAAAATAAAACTTTTCTTACCTTGGAAAAATTGGGATTTCTAAACTTCTATCCATGAACTAACTAATCCTCCTGTGCATATTATTTCTCCTTTAATTCCACATCTGCCACTTTACTGTTTGTTCTTTTCATTTGTACCTAAAACGCCGACAAACAAAACATCGGTCAGCGAGAAGCTGGTATGTGGGGGAAACCATAATCATGCAACTACAATAAAAAAAGTAATCAACCAATTATCATTTAACAGCCAAGATTACATTTTAAACCATACTACTCAATCCTTTCCTATCCCATATCTCTGTGCTGTCCCTGCAGTGGACTGAGATCCCACCTCTCTCTAGGTAGATCCTTATTAAACCCCACATGATCCTACCTAACAGGTAGACCAATATCTAGGGTTGAGTCGCATGGCACTACCCATAGGTAGTCCAATCTCTAACTCAATGTGACTTGATGGACCTACCCCATTGGTAGCCATTTACTAAGTCATCCAATGACCTGATGGGCCTACCCCATTGGTAGCCATTTACTAGGTCAACCCATTAAGCTACAGAGGGGACTAGGATCTGAGCTAGTAGGCATATCTCTTATGTGATAGTCATATTCACATTATACTTTTCATGAATTAAATACATCCAACAGTTTAATTCAAGTCAAGATGGAAACATCGACAAAATCTCGGAAAACTAAATCGGGTAGTCATAAGTGTAACCACATACCTGTATTGCAGATTCAGATACAAAATTAATCAGAACATAGAAATCCCAATCAAGCAACCAATCATGCATAAAATCCTGAAATAAATATACCAATTTCCTTTTATTAATATTTATTCAATATCAACATCATTCTTAGGATTTCTATTCCAATTTTAGGGTTTTATTAGGGTTTTAGCCTCCGTTAGGCATTTATCACTTTTCATGCTCTTTTAGTCTACAAACCCTAATTTCAACATCATAGGTACAATTGAAAGTCAATTAAGTCCAACATATCGTTTTTATACTAACACTACCATCTTTACCCTTTAAAGTCATATCCATATCATTAAGGCCAATTATTATGTTTGGGTCTCTTGAATTGACAACTCAACAGATAATCATAATTTGATTCTCAAAGGAACCCTAATTACTACTTTTCTCATTGTTTATGTTCGCAAACCCTAATTCTATCATTAATTGCACTATTATATATTAGGAAACCCTAATTTCCAAATTATCCACATTAATGATCTTTTATACTCATAACTCTGTCTTATTCATGGATTTACACAATTAAAACCATTAAAAGACATATTCCCCTAAATTAGGGTTTCTAAGTCTATTAATGCAAACTTAGGTATATGAAACCCTAAATTAAACCAATTATGTATAAAGATCATCCTTTTGGATTCAAATCATCCTTTTTATCATCACTCGGTTAATATTCGCTCAAAATAATTAGATAACATCATTATGTTCAACTATCACCAATTTTAAGGGTTTTTCATTAATTAAATCATTAAAGATAGTGTCTTTATACACTTTTTAAATTACAATTAGAATCAAGCTTCCATTATATTTATATTACATTACTTGCATTTTTCTAATAAAAAAGCACTACCTATTTGTAATTTTCGGCCAAAGAACCTATTTTTAATGAAATATGCAAGATTCATCAATTTTTCTTGAATATTGGATAGAGGAGGTTATTTGCCAGAATTTCTGGGCCGTTCGATGGATAGTCCACTGACCCCCCTGAGGATCAAACGCCTTGCATCACTCGCCCCCACTTACTGGTTAAGTTAGCCGGCCAGAACTAGGGCCGTCAGATCTATTCTGCGAGACCACAGTGGTCCTCCATCCTACGGCCGTTGCATCTCGTCTCCTTCTTCTTCCAAATCCCGCCTGTGGTGGTTCTACAGTGACACCGTAGTGGAGGCTCGCCGGTGAGAGGTTGAAAGAGAGAGAGATAGGGTACCAGGGCCCTTAGAGTGGCCGCTCCAGTTTGTGAAGGTTCCAGGAGTCCAGTGGGAGGGTTATTTATAGGGTTAGGGACCCTTCTAGGGTTCCTCCAACTCCCCTCCACCCTTGCTCGCAGCCCAAAAGGGCGTTTCTTTTAGAGCCCTCAAAACACCCTAAAAGTAGGGTCGGTTAGTCGCGAAATCACCTCCCAAAGACCCTCAGGGTCTCGGATTCTTTGGAGGTGAGGTAGGATGCGAGAAATTCTAATTGAAAGATCTCAAATTTCCTCCCTGCTTTCCTTCTCTGACTCGGGGTGGTGATGTACAGTCACCCTTGGATTCATGGTCCTTTGGACCTCGCGGATATCCAAGGGCTGACATTGCTCCCCGTATCTCTTATTTCTTTTAAATAAAGGAAAAAAGTATTTAACAAAGGAATTTTGTGAAAATCATATCTCTCTCTTCGTTTAATATTTTTCACTAAAATTTTAGAGGAAACACTTTATTGGCATTATCTACTCTCACATTAAATTTTAAACCCAAAATCCAAAGGAAAAGGGTGTTTCCATCACATGCAAGATATTTACTAATAAAACCAAATTAATTGATATTTCCTCTTTCTCTTGTCATTATCTTATCATCTTGGATTCCTTGGACCTCAAGGAACCCTAATGGGTCGAAATCTCATCTTAGGAATATCCCTTAGCCTTTTCCTTATCTTTTATCCATTATTTCTCATTATCTCACTTATTACTTATTACAATATTTCCTTTTGAGGATTTCTCTTTATTTCTCTTTTATTTTCCTCATTGGTATTCCTTTTATCATTAGGAATCCTTGGGATACGAAATTACACTAAGGATTACTCAATTATACCTCTTTTCACTTATTTTCCACATTTCATCATTGTTTTCAATTTATTTCTTAATAAAGAAATACTTACTTACTCTTTTCTTTTCTTATTGCCTTTTCTTTGTGACTTTGGACTCCTTGGAACCCAAGGAACCCAAGAGGCATGAAATCCATCCTTGGATTACATCTCTTTGCCTTCTAGAGGTTTCTACATCTCTCTTTTCTCAAAAACTCAATTATTCATTTATTAATTGAATTTCCTTGTTATTGGGCTCAATAGCCAATAAAGCCCACAAATCAAACAACAAGGCTATTTTCAACGAAATTCATTTATTCAACACAAATTGTATCATCATTTGTTCCAATATCTTTAAAATGAGAAATTACATTTCTCTCCTTATGAACCCAAGATTGGGGTTGTAACAATTTACCCACTCCAATCTTGGATCTTCATCCTTTTCCTCCTTCACTCGAAGAAGCTTTTTGCACCTTCTTCTATAGTTTGAAGAAGCTTGCACCTTCTCATTCACTCAGAGAAGCTTTCACCAACTTGATCTTGACGAAGGGGGTTGGGGAAAGGGAAGCTTTGACAACTTTACAAGTATACAATGAAGTATCTCTCTCACACAGATCCTATATCACTCATATGGATATTTAGATTCACAAATAAGAGAGAGAAAGGGCCTCTGCATGACTTAATGGGCTACGCTCCTTATGGGATGGAGTTGAGCTCCCCAGGTTGGGCTCGGCACAAGCCTTATGAGTCTCCTGGGTTACCAAAAAAAATAAGAGAGAGAAAGGGACTCAAGTGGACTAGATGCACTCAACTATATCGAGGAGCTTGGTTAGCATAAAGGATCAACCTTGGAATGAACTCCAAGAGGTCCTATTTGTAGTTGGGGGTGTCCACTAGAGGGTAGGAGCACTAAGGGACGAATTCTAGCCATTTTGAGGGTTACAATGGATATATTTTTGAGTTTTGCAACTCCCTAATGACAACAATCACTTTTTATGTACTTTCTGTACAGTGCATTCAAGCGAGTTTTCATAAAGGTAACTCGACCAATTGCACTATGCGGAAAATCCAATTTGAATCATCGATTGAGCTTATCTTGGATGAAAATTGACTGAACGATTAAATCAATTTTTCTCAGTGCCAGGATCTATCGAGTTTTGTGAGTGTGCAACTCGACCGAACTTGAATTTTCTCAAAAGCCAGTAAGGGGATCGGTCGAGTTCTGTGAGAGAAAAACTCAACCGAAAGAGTCCATGTAATGAAATTTGTAAAATTTCATTAGAGTGATTAAACATTTGACTTTAGGGCTCCTAATTGTTTCTCATCTTAGTTACAAGTCATTACATCAATACAAATGATTACAAAAATCATCCTAAGGGTTCTAGGTTGTTTTCTAGAAAAGTACATTTGCATTGATTTTGACTTGAACTAGATCAAGCTAGGGCTTGATGAATTTGATCCTTTTCATGTACCTAATGCCTGAAATCAATCTCAAGTAGACATATTAGATACATATGAATGGAATGGTTAAGTCATTATAAAAATATGGACAACGTGTAACACTTAGGTCAACAGTTGCCTTATCATCAGCAAAAATGCCAAAAGTTTGTTAAACCTTAAACGTGGTTAAAAGTGTGAACACAAATTCTCAGTCAAAGGTATCAGACTTTAAATTGATGCCTGACTTCAAGAGATGTCCACAACTCAATACAGAGTCTATTATAGTAATATGGGGTCAAACACAAGGATAGAGACAAACTTTGACATAAGAAGAAAAATGTTTGGCTTAGTTTAGATGAAACAAACAACATTGACATAAGAAGAAAAATGTTTAGCTTAGTTTAGATGAAACAAATATATTGAAATTGGTATTTTAGTAAAGGAATGAATTAGTCCATTGAAAGCAATAAACCTTATATTGTAAAAGATCAACTAAAATTAGAGAAAATATGATTATGATTAGAGAAAATGGATTGGGGTTACCGATTTGAGATTCTTCAACCATGCAAAACATTATCTTCTAATTAATATATATTCTTGACATACTTTGAAAGTAGTCATAAAAGACATCTAACATCTTCCTTCTTCAAGATTAGTGTAAATTTATATCTAGGGCACCTTTCTCTTTGATATCCAACATGTCAATAATAAAAGTATGATTTTTTTTATAATGACTCCTCACTCTCGTGGCTCTTCACTAATCCATACTCTAGATCTTTATCAACTAGTACTCTTGAATTTATTTGGATTACACATCACATGAAGGTAACTAATCAAACAAGTGATTCATTTAAACAAAAGTATAGAAACAAATTGCAAGAATATAAGTATTTGACCAGAAGAAGGAAATATTACATGGTTGGGTGGGCTCAATCACTACTCCCAACCCAAGTTAATGAGACTAGCCACCCATGATACAAGAAAGAAATAAACTACAACTTAAACAATCCATGGTTCTCAAAAGAAAACAATGAAAATAGTAAAAGAATAAGGAGAGAGGTCTATGCACGGGTAGATTGAATTGAGAAGTCAATCTACCAACCTTTTAGTCGAATCTTCCTGAGAGGTTGATATACTTGTGGAGTTTGATCAATCCCACCAATCACCCTGTAGGGTTTGATTGCTTTTGCTTCTTGTTGGCAAACTTGGTCAAGGTGAAGTCTAATCAAACTGGTGATGAAAGTGGATGGTGGAAAATTTAAAGGTTGATTACTCTCGAGAGGTTGATAGCACTTGCGGATTCGATCATTGCAACCTTGTTCTTGGTTGTACAATGAAATTTCAACATGCTTGTAAAAGACAAGATGCCTTGAAATTGATTCTTTGGGGTCCTATTCATATGATTTGACCAGCCTCATGTCAACCTATGATTGGTCTAGTGGCATCGACCAAATTTTAACTTATCGATCTTGAGAGATCTATGGTCTTCTTGGTTGATAGAATGACAATTGACCTTGAGTTAATCCTTGAGAGGTCAATGGATGAAGGACATCAAGCTTTGGTATTTGATACCATCTCAATAGACTTGTGGATCATCGACCTAAAGGTTGATAGGTGTTCTGGTAGCATCAGCTTAATGGGTCTATTATCAAGCTTGAGATCTCTATTAGTTTATCATGATTTTCCTTGGTTAAATCTTTGATATCTTCTAAGTTGCTGAGTCGATCAACCTAGTGGTCGATGGGTGTTGTTCACCTCAATTGAATACTATCGATCTCTTTGAGTTTATCCTCTTGATCGGCCTATAAAGATCGATTGATACAATTGCTCTACTTTGCTCGATATCTTTTTCCTAAATAATTATTGACATTAGAAGTTGATTGCTTGTCCGTCAAAATTTATTGCTTAGATTCCAATTTTCTACAATTTTCAAAGGTGACTTAGTCGAAATGGAGTTTTAGAAACTAAATGCAAAATAGAGGAATTTATGATAATTATTTTCATATGTAGATAGTTTTCTTGATTGAAAGAGAGGTGTGATATTCATGAAAATTTATGTTTTAATGACTTATATCTGATCTAGATGTGACTCTACTTTGTGTACCATGTTTATTTGAAAAAAACATGTCATCTATGTTGTCCTTACTTTTTTTGGTATTGTAATTGTGAACTATGCATCTTTTGTGGACACCTTCACCTAAAATCCTCAATGAACTCATGCAATTAACATTTTTGTAACAACCACCTGAAACCATTCTGTTCAATATCCATCTTATGTGAGGAGCATGTGGAAGCCTGTCCATAGGTATAGGTAGTTTGAGGAGGGAAAACATCAACTCCTATAAAGAATGGGGTGTGAATCCGTTCACACTCAGTCATGAAAGAGAAGCAAATGAAGTGGAGACAAACTTCATAATAAGCGCATCCAATGTGGTTCCCAAGTTTTATCCAACCAATATAAGAATTAGATGATGATTACATATGTTGTATTTCACAATATTTTTAGTCTTCATAATATATTTTAGATCTTAAAATTCACAATGATCAATCTTGGAAGATCTTCTGTAAAGGACTACATTTTAAGGACTCCTAGTTGACATCCATGAGGCATTTACAACTAGAAATAAACTTAATCACATAAAAATATTTGACACTTCCTTATAGATCCTTCAACCCTAAAAAATAAAACGTATTAAAAAATAAATGCAGAAAAAAATCTTCCTCTTTACCAGATTAGTAGTTGATGTCCCTTGATAATCAACATCAAGTTTCTCATGTGGGGTTACCTTTCCTCAAGAACCTTGGCTACATGCCCTTATGTGGGAAAGAATACCAACACCTTCCATCCAGAAATATGATCCACCATGACCATATCAGGATAGATACATTAGAATATCCTCAATGTATTAGAACACTACCCCTCTAAATCCTATCGAATGAGTATTTCCTTTTTAATATGAAGTAGCTTGCACCCTAGAATCACCATGTCCATATAATTAAACAAAGATCTTCTTGTGCAAATTAATGGGTGTACTCTAAACCCTAGACCACGTATTGACTAGTGAATAAAAGGTGGCTATACTACAAAATTACAATGTCCATTGGCCAAGCCCTATACAATTACTAGCAAGGTGCCCTAGTCTAAGGTAAAAATAGCATAATTTGGATGCATAGCACCATTCCTACTATTGGACTTCCTCATGCATCTGCAATCATGAATCTTTGGGAACATTAAAGAATGTCATTGTTCTTGCTTCTAGTGATAGAGGACATGGTTAATTTTGTCTGACTCAACCCTAAACCTTTATCCATACTGCATCATCCCCAACCACTTCCTCATTTGGCCGATGTTCTCTCATATGTATGCCACATGTCAAAGTCACCACATTGAGGTATATATAACATATATGTATGATCAAAGACCACTTCATTTATTATTTCACCTATTATATATGTGTTTATTGTTATGTTATTAATTTATGTTACTAAAAATCATATTTCTTTACCTTATCTAAAAGTGATATTATTTAGGATTTTTTGATGAACATGTTTCACATAATCTATACACGCAAAGATGCATAGTTTCCCCTTCAATTAGACACTTAGTCCATTTATTATAAATTTACTTAGATAATAAAAGGAAAATTTATCCAACATGGTCTAAATATCCAATTTATATTTATTTAGATATTTTAGACACATTTCAACTATTAGTGTATATTCATGAAGGGTTAACCTTGTGCATGTATTAATCACTTTATCAATTAAATATGTGATACATGACATACCAAATCATTCATTAACTGGAAATTATAGCTACACATTTTGGCCACCCATCAGTCTATTTGTATCTCTATTATACCCCATCATGCAATTCATATTTTGTATATCAAAGGTGTCACATAGGTTACATATTGATAATACATCTAGGGTTTGCACCTAGGTATATATTATATGTCCATTTTAGGTACACAAGGGTGTACTATGGTTTTGATGGTCATTTGGATAACATTGGTTAACTATTAAAAACTAATCCTATTCTTATCTAATTATTGAGTATGGTTCTTATGGATATTTTGTATATATATATATATATCTCTCTCTCTCTCTCTCTCTCTCTATATATATATATATATATATATATATATATATTAGTATGCTGCACCCTTCTTCCAAGGGATTCACGTTACTGATGTTCCTAAAGAAGAAGAACAAGAAAAAAAGGTTATTGATGTGCCTAAAGAAGAAAATAAAGAACAAAAAGAAAAAGGAGAGTAATGAATTTTCCCCATGCTATACAAGGGGATGGGGTTAGCATTTTTTGATGTTGATAAGAATAGTATTGACCCATTTCTTTCCAGTGGGATCTTCAGAATGAGGTATAGAAAATAGAGTTTAACTGCTTAGTTATGATTGTGGTTGATGAATGGCTAAGGCATCTCCATGACAATTCCCATTAGAAATTCATCACATACTAACCTAGGAGAGATTGTAACATCCGATCACTTATTGCATTGTGGATGTAGCAGCGTTTGGTTTTTCTACATGGTTTGAAGTTTTAAACAATTTAGATGTCTAGTCTAGTGTGTGAGGATGGCTCCTATAGGGATGGGGTTCCCATAGAAGGAATTGGGTCCCTCGAAACTTCAATCACTTTTTTAGACTTGGAAGGTAATATGCATTACATTTAGTCAAGGGCATTTTCATTGGATTGATTGATGGATTGTAATCATAATTAGTCATACCACTAGGTTATATGTTATATAAATAAGTATGAATTGATGTGTCGCTAGAACATCCAAAAAATGGGTGTTACTTTTTATTTAGATAAATTGTTTTGGATTATGAAAATTTTCATCTAGTACTCAAAATCAACTAAAGATTAATGAATATTTTACTAGAGTAATGTTTCACTTGATGTGGGTATGTGATCTTAGTAATTTGCTCAAAAACATAAGTTCATAGAACTTAGCTGATTTTTGGACTTTGGAAACAAATGAACATGTTTAGGAATTCAAACCTATTTTGTGTTTGAATCATTTCTGACCAAGATGTCAAAATTTTGAAAACTTTTTGACTTTTTTTTGAAATATAAGTGAACTGACATCACAATGTTAGAAAAATATTATGTACTTAAAAATTGAAAGAAGGCTTAACCAAAAGGTTAAAATAGTTAGGAATCAAATTGTTTTTAGGTTGAAATATTAGTTAATCAAATTTTAAAAAAAATCAACATTTTGATGCTACTTCGGTTTTTGAAATGAATGCCACGAAAACATCAAGAGTTTGGCAGCATTTGTTACAAGATTAGGTTTTGAAAATTTAGGAAGTTGCAACCAAAATAGTGCTAAATTTGATGTACTTTTATTTTTGTTAAGAAGGATATGCTAGAAGGTTGAGCTTATTAAGAAATTTAAACTTATTTGGGCTTATGAAGATTTTTCCCTAAACATCAAAATTTTGGAAAGATATTGACACTCCTTTGGGTTTCAAAAGGAAGGTTTACTAAATAAAAAAATGCAAAATTTTGATGTACTTTGGGTTTTTCTGGATAAGGTGGTACCAAAAGCTTGTAGTTTTTAGGAAGCTAGGACTTATTTGGGTTTGATAAATTTGTTGACAAATATTACTTTTTTTGGCAATGTTTGATGCTAGTTTAGATTTTAAAATATATTCTTACCAAAATCAAAATTTTATGCAATTTTGATGTATTTTGGACTTTTCAAAGTTGGTTGTGTAAAATGATTGAATTTGTTGAATAATTTGAACTAATTTGTGTTTTGAAAAGATTGTAAAAAATCAAACTTCAAACAATATTTTGATGCTAATTGGGTTTTGCAAACATAGGCCTATTCAAACAACTTTTTGTAAATTTTTTGATGTATCTTTCAATTTATCAAGAAGTTTAGGCCTAAAGGTTTGAAACTTGAAACCTATTGGGCATGAAAATATTGTTACGAAAAGGTTGGCAACATTTTGACTCTATTTTATTTTTGATCTAGTTGGTTTACCATAATCAAAAGCATACGAACTTTGACGTGTTTCTACTTTTGAAATGAACAAAAAGGTTGAAATTGATTTAAAAGAACCTAATTGGTTTGAAAAAAAATATTTTCTACCAAACAATAAACAATTTGATAGAATTTTGATGTTATTTTGGATTTCAAAAAGGTTTGTTTACCATAATCAAAATTTTGTGCAACTTTGATGTGTAAATACTTTTTGTAAAATGTTGTATTAAAAGGTTGAAATAGTTTTCAATTGTGAATAAATTCGGAACTTGAAAGAGTTTAGAAAACTTTTAGATTTTATCTACATTTTGATTTAGTCTTCTATTTTGATGGAGAGTGTGCTTGTTATTTAGATACATACAAACAAACATATCTCTTCCATTTCACCCATTATGAGTTTTGCATTTATTTTTGCACCATCACCACTCTTGTGCCTACAAAAGGGACAAAATAAGAGTCATTATTTTCACTACCGATGCAGTTTACTTCACTATACACAAATTTATAGGTTCAGTCGGTTATGGTACTACCTCAATTTATCTCCTTATCACCATGGCCATGGTTTATCTCATGTATAAGGGAGAGGGGACATGTAAGGATTAGAAAAACTTGTTGCACATGCTCCATGTAATTTGTGATGCCTAGGAACTTTACATATAGGATATCATTAGTGCTACTATTTAATGCACACCATAGGTGAAGGATGATGTGAGTGAAATTTCACAATTTTATCCCCAAAAGACATTCAAAAAATTCAATTGAATAGAGGTGCAACATTAGTTAAACATAATAACTTTAACAAAACTGCATGAAAATTATGTAGAATGAAAGGAATTTTGTAGATTTCATAGATTTAATATTCAATAAGGTTGATATGAAGTAAAAAATATTAAAACTAAGTGGATTTTTGTGCTCAAAGTACTTGTACCATTAGAGATTTATAAAATAATGGATGGATAACTATCAGTTAAAGTAATAAAATAAAAGACAAAATCGATTGAACACCATACATGTTAAGTTAGCAATGTGCCTTGTGCTTCATTTGCCTAGGTGGATCTAAGAAAATAAATAACTCATTTCACTTATATGTATATATCTGTGCACTTTTATAACATTTCCCTCTTCATATGTATGTCGTATGTTACCTAAATGTAAACATGTGCCATGATTTGACACATCTGGCTAAATCCAAATATACATACATATATGTGTTTGAGTGTGTACGTATGTGTCTTTGTGTATAGATTAATCCAAAACTATGTGGTTAATACCTTGATATACATATATTTTGTGGTAAGATAACATAACCAATTAACATTTCTTAAAAAAGTTATCCAAAAGAAAATAATAACACTAAATAATGTAGGAGATACGGATTTTATAAATAAACATAGAATTAATCCATAGTGCATATCCTGATAACCTAACTCCGATTATAAAATAAACTGAAGGTTTCAAGGCCCAAAACACTAGAATTAATAAATTCTTATTAAAATAAATAATTCTACAAAAAATGATATTTGTTACATAACATAGACATAAGTATATGTTTAAACGTTACAACAAGAAAATGCATCATTAAAAGTCATTAATATGTCATAAGATAACCAAAAACAAGATAAGAAGGTAAATTAGCAAAGGAGTTGGGCAAGACACGTCTGTGAGGATGTCTTCCACCTAGGAAGTTTCCATGGCACCTGGGATGGTTGTGTCCTTAAAGAGCACCCTCAATATTGGAACTAATTAACCAAAAATAAAATGAATAATCATATTTTAGGATGAAATATAGAAATGAGAGAAGGCGTATGTGTTATGAAGACATGTCCGTTTGAGACTCATGTGAGATTAGGGTGATCACCATGGATTCAAGTTGGGTGTGTTGTGATGGTTCATTGCCTTTAACCATGATGTTTGACCACCACTCAAGTACTTCCCCTTCTCAAACTTATTCCAAATAAACTTTTGGCAGGTATGCTTTCATATGATGCCCACCTCAATGTGCATGTGACCATAGTCCTCAGGAATCAATATGATGATCACCAAGGATTCTAGGTGGGTGTTATCTGGTAATGTGCCCCCCTAGAGCTTGGATTTACAATCAGTTGTTTGTGGCCTCCTCTCATGATCAAACTGAATACACCCTTCATGTAATGTAGGTGCATCCTTAGGCGATGTAAGATATTGAAATCTAGGATCATGCCCTATTCCATGAGTAGGATGTTAGTAGGTGTGGTTTCTTAAATTTTACCAAACAAAATATAAAGTTACACCTTAATGAATAATGTTAATAAATACAACATATTGTCTGGAAATAGGTTCTTTAATCAACATCAAATATCATAATACACTCATATTAACATAATAACTTAATTATGTGCTAACATGTAAGTAAATTAAACAAATATGTCACATATGTTTGCTTTACTAACTAATATACAAACAATGATCAAAATATGTTTAATAAGAGGTATAATGTATTTTGGAATAATAATTGGATTTTCCATGTCCATGAATATGAATAATATGCCAACATCTAAATAAATATTAAATTAATGAATTAATATGTTAAGTTAGAAAAAAAGTTAGAAATCCGTACACATGAAGGTCATGGCACTCTAAATAATAAATAATAATGGTAACAATGTAATGTTATAATAATATAATGGTGATGAGCCCAAAACTCAACTTGTGTTAAAACTCAAAAAAGAAATCTAAACCCAAATATCATGATAAAAATGAGTTCCTTGGGTCCCATTTACCATGGTTTCCAAGTTTCACCTTATTTGATCAATAATAACTATACTAATTTTATTAAGAAAAGAAAATGTAGGATAAGGCCTATAATGTTAAATTAATATTAAAAAAATCTAATATGTTAGATAAATATCATAAACCAACTTGCATGGCTTATACTTATATAATTCAGGTGAAGTTGTAATAAATAAAATTGTGGTATAACATAGAGGGAAACAAAGTTGTAGATGCATGATAAATCTATGTAAAATTTATCACGATGGAAAATCTTAAAAATATAATATGAGTTATAGAAATATAAGCTGAGGTGATTGCAACAATGTGGAACACACAATATATTTTAAATAATTATAACAAACTTGAAGGAATGAATTCTCTCTACTTAATATTTGAAAATAGTAAATAAATTAAAATTATCACGTCAACATATCATAAAGTGAAAAAATATTTAAACTCAATTATATATTTGATTGTAAATGAGAAAGCATTCCCAAATTTATATGATTAATTACTTAACCCAAATAAGAAATAAAAACCACATTTACTAAATGATTTCCTTAGTAAACCTACATATTACCTCCTAAAATTGTTAACAACGAGGGGGGGAAGGAAAAATGATTTGATGATTACATGAATTGAACGTTGAAGAGGATGATGATTCCATGAATTAAAATTATTATCTCATACGATAAGCTTTGGTTCAAGGTACATGAATTGAACGTTGAAGAGGATGACGATTCCATGCCTTAAGTTCAATCTGAATATTAGAGAAAAGGAAGTATAAGATAATGATAACACTGATCACAGATTGTAGCACTAATACATAAATGACCTTTAGTGTCGGTTATTTAAGGCCTTTAGCATCAATTTTAATGCGACACCTATGTGGGCGCCGCTAAAAAGCCAACCGTTAGGCGTCGGTTTCCAAACCGACGCCACAACCCTTCGCGCGCCACCGAAAACACGCCAACATGGGGGTATAGGCGTCGGTTAATAGTTTTGAAACCGACGCCATAAACCTTCGCGCCACATAAAGGGCGCCATCTGGGGCACTATCAACATCAATTTATTAGTGATAACCGACGCCATCTCACCCGCTGCCACGGTCGTACTGGCATGCTGCCACGGACATGCTGGCCAGCACGACCATGGTGTATGGCCCGCTACCACGACCATGCTGGCCAGCACGACCGTGGTGCCTTGCCCCATTAGGGAAATCGACGTCGGTTACTAGTAGGGAAACTGACGCCAAATTCAAAAGTGTCAGTTTATTATTGATAACCGACGCCACGTCACATGCATTAGGCATCAGTTATAATTATTTATCCCACACTGTAATCATTTGTCGTCAGTTTTAAACAAATAACCGACACATATTTCATGTTTTTTTTTCTTATCAATCTGCAGGCCTGCTGTGGCTGGTCACAGGATGAGAAACCTGCAGTTCAGTTATGAACTATAGGTTTTATGACATCCATTGATATCAACCAACAATAGGCCACAAACCTGCAAAATTAACAACATTAATTTTCACACATTTAGCAACCTATAGTTCCATTTGATTTTCACACATGTAGAAACATTCATGTAGTAATTTGTAGTTTCATTCATTTTCACATTCACACATGTAGAAACATTCATATAGCAGCCAACAGTTTCATTCATTTTCACATTCACACATGTATAAATATTCAGACACGTAGAAATATTCATACATCTAGAAACATTCACACATATTATAATTCAGAAATTCATTTACAAAATATCATTCTTTAGTCATTATTCAATATCAACATCCCAATTATATGTTAAAACCCCCACTACTTGTATGGTTGTTGCCCATTCTTCTCTTACATCATTTAATTCTTCCGTCGTATAGGGAGCATGTACATCTGGTAAGGCCTTTCCTATAGCGTGGTCAGTTTTATACACCTGCAAAGAGAATGATGTATATATATAATTAATAATATATAAATAAGATTGATATATTTCATATTATCTAATGAGACTATATATAATACCTCAAGAATGGTATCGATGTCCACTGTGGCATATTTGATAATCATGTGCATAAATCGCATCACATAGTATGCACATGCCCATCCGTTGTCTTATGTAGCACACTATAAATTGAAACATACAAAATATTAAAAAATACAACTAATTAAACACTATTCACATAAATAATATATACATTGCAGTCAGAAACTTACTTCCACGTTCTTCCAAATTATTCGCTGGTTCTTTTTCCTGGGGACCTTTCCTCCAGCCTTTTTGAATTCATCTAAACCCCTACATGTTAATGTAGAACAATATATTGCATAATTAAATAGTAATGTAATAACATATGTTAACGGATATGAAAATGAAATATTTCTCACCGAAATAATGCCATTTTCATTTTGTGTCCATATTTTGAATTCAATTTAGTCCCCTTAGGATCTAGATAATAGACAGTGAACGTCTCGGGGACAATAACTAGTAACTCCCAATGCATACCACTAGAGGTAAAAAGTTAAAAATTAATAACTTAAAATCCACAATAAAAATGTAATTTTCTTAAGTCCAAATTATAAGCAAAGTAAACTTACTCCACATTGAATGGAGCTATTATCAATGTCTTCTTATTTTGAGAAAAATTTGTAAAAGCATCACAACAGTATTGTTGAACTAACAGAGGGTCTTTAGCTACAAGACTAATCAAAGATGGAATAAAAAATCCTACACGTTCGAATGAAAAATCTACACATATCTTGTCTAAGTAGCTACAAAACATGTATTACGTATGCATTAATAAATAAAAAACCAGATCACCAGATCCTACACAAGGTATATGGATGTATAAAGAAGATCTCACCTTATCCATAGCTCTATCATAGATGTATTCAACCAATCATATCGAAACAACTTGAAAATATATTGTATAAATAGTTTGCTTTCGTATGATTGACATGCAACATCCGCATCTATAGAAACAGTTATAGGGCAATTTATATCATGTTCGCCTAACCATATTGCCATACCCCTACAATTAGGACCTAACAGGACAGGTAGGTCCTGTGGAACCCAACTTGGTAATGTAGGAGGTGGAGGCCTAGATGCTTTGGGTGTCTTCTTTTTAATATGTATATATATATAATTTCAGATCAATTGACATCATATACACACACTAACAATTTAACGTAATGTAAATTTACCATACAGTTTCAGTATAGAGGACATCCGCTTTTGGCCACAATATCACTCTACCTCCTGTCTCACCAAGCGTTTCACAATCTGGGTGGGCATATGGCAATGGAAGATCCATCCAATTGGGGAATATATGTATCAGGCTCACACGAACCCAACCAGCTGGTAATGGAGACCCATGAAACATTTCCCCTGGTAGGGATGGGTAAGCCGATGCCTCTGCAATGACAAATTCTTTACTTTTTAGATGGCATGGCTTCAACCCCTACAAATTTTTGTGAGAAGAATGTTATATACATATATACATATCATCTTAAAAAGACTAGTTACTATGTCATAAAAATACTTACAGTATATGTTCTAGGTGTTGGGTCTACATGATTACTCCCAACCTCTACAGTAGGAGTAGAGCGGGACGCCATAAGTACTGTCTGCTGAGTGGCAGTCAGAGATGCCTGCCACTTGCTCATTGCTTCTTCGATTTTCCTATCAACTATCTTATCTACCTATACATGGATAAAAGAAACGTTAGCTTCTGATTATTGAATTTTCTTTTACAGTAACATTATAAAGAAAGAATAGGTTACCTCTTCTTGTGAAATTCCCTCTTTTGGGACATGTTTGTGCTGGGATGGCCCAAAGAACGCTTTGATGCCCACACCAGCACCTACAACCCTAACACGTCCAGGATGCTCTGGGTTACCCAGAGCAACTGTCAATTCATCCCTTGTGCTCTCAGGGATGAACTTGCCTTGTTTCCTCAGCTCGTGCATCTCTCGCTAATCGCCAAAACAAAAATTTATAATTAAGTAAACACCACAAATAATCCATATTCGAACGATTGCTCTAAGAGTTGTATTTTACCATTTTGCAGCCGCCTCAACAGTTGCAGGCTTCCTTATTTCTCCCTTCTTATTTTGCCTCCCAGCTATCCATACATCATGGCGAGGCAGAGGTGTGGTACCTATAGTAGAGGACTCCTGAGTAGCAGCAGACTGAGCAGTAGACTCATCCTGTAGTCTTTGGCAAATGCATGCATACCCCTTTGGACCCATTGTGTGGTCATGCACATTCAGTACACACCTTGCTCTTTGCGCCTCACTGAGGGCCTAGTTAGTAAGCACATTAATGATTTGGTTAGTAACACTAAATGTTAATCTTGAATAGATGAATACAACATATATTAATTAAATTGGGAGTGATGCCTAATACCTTGAATTCATTAGTTTTTCTTGAAGCAACAAACGCGTCCCATTCTTCTTTGTCCAGCAACAAACGGTCATCAGGAAAATGCTCAACCATCTGAAAGTTCACATTCACATTGTAAAGTAATTCACATTGTAAAGCTCACATTGTAAAGTAATTCACATTGTAAAGTTCACATTGTAAAGTAATTCACATTGTAAAATTCGCATTGTAAAGTTCACATTCACATTGTAAAGTAATTCACATTGTAAAGTTCACATTCAGAAAAATAAAACGTATAAAAATATAAACATGCCTCTAATGTTGCAAATTTTTATCAATTAACAATCCTTCATTGTGATCTCCGCGCACATACAAGTCATCATTATCTTCAATATTTGCTGGTGTTGGCAACCCAACTAAGAATGGAATGGAGTCATCATACTTATCATAGTACTCTTCTTCATCTATAGGATCTTCAATGAACTGTCTTTTACCATGAAGAACAACCGACCATTTATCATTTGCAGGATCATCGATATAAAATACTTATTTCACCTGTGATGCCAATATGAATGGTTCACCCTTCTCACCAATCTTTTCAAAGTTCACTAAAGTGAAACCCAATTCATCCACTATAACTCCTTTGGTGTTATCAACCCAATTACATTTGAAGAGCAAAATTCTGAAATCTATGTAGTTAAACTCCCATATGTCTTCAATGACACCATAATATGACATTTTAGCTTCACGTGGACTCTTATCCTTTGCACTTGCAAAAAACATAGTCGACGCTTGAAGGGTGACCCCACTGTTTTAGACGACACTCTTATCATCTTGGCGCTTTGTGTAATATGTGAATCCATTAATGTCATACCCTTCATAAGACATAACATTCAATTTTGATTTAAAGGTGAGGTATTTGATAGTTTCAGTAATATCATCTGGTGTTTGAGATAGTTGATGTAAGACTTTATCTTCAAACCACTTAATAAATGTCATATTATGCTCTCTAGCAAGCCACATTGTATTGGCTCGAGGATATTGTCTCTTGATGAAATTGGTATGTTCCTCGATATAAACACTCACTTCATCCATGTTGTGTAAAATATACAAGTAACCTTGTTCCAACTGCTCACGGCTGATTACTTTCACCCGTTATCCCAAAATTCCTTTGCCAAATTGCTCCTCAGTATTCTTGTCATTACCAGGAGTGTCACTACCAATGAGAAAGTCATTGCAAAATTCACCACATAACCCTCAATAATACTCCCTTCAGGCCGATAACGGCTTCGAACATCACTTTTAAAAATGCTCATATATCGTTTAAAGGGATACATCCAATGCAAGAAAACTGGTCCCAACATTTTCACTTCCCTAGTCAAGTGGACAACACGATGTACCATGATATCAAAGAACGACGGAGGAAAATACATCTCAAGTTGACATAGGATAACAACCACTTCTCTTTGAAAATTATCGAGAGTATCGAGGTCAATAACTTTGCTGCATAGACTGTTGAAAAAGAAACAAAGTCTGGTGATTGCAAACCTTACATGCTTCGACAATATAGATCGAATTGCCATAGGCAATATTTGTTGCATTAGAGTGTGACAATCATGAGATTTAATACCTATCAACTTCGGATCTTTCATTGATACCAATCTACGGATGTTGGATGAGTAACCCTGTGGCACCTTAACATTTACCAAACATTCACAAAAAGTTTTCTTCTCCTTTATAGACAATGTCTAACAAGCGGGAGGTAAGTATGTTCTCCAATTTCCCATTTCACGTAATTCTATTAATTCTGACCTTATTCCCATTTCACGTAGGTCCAGTCTGGATTTTATCCCATCTTTAGTCTTACCTGGTATATTCAACAAAGTACCAATGACACTATCACAGACATTTTTCTCAACGTGCATGACATCGATACAATGCCTGACTGTCAAAGAACTCCAATAAGGAAAATCCCAAAATATTGACTTCTTCTTGAATAAATATTTGTCACTCCGTGTGGCCATAGTACATTGTGATCTCTTACCAAATTCATTGACAAAGTCTTTTACTCTTTCATAAACAACATCCCCTGGTATAGGTTTAGGTGCACTCCGTTCCTCATTCAATCCATTGAATCCTTTGCGCTTCCTACGATACAGATAGAAATTTTGTAAGAAACCTTCGATGACTGAGATATACAGTCTTACCGCCATGTTTTAGTCTTGTTAAATCAGTGTTCTCTTCACATATAGGACACACTTTATCTCCTTTGACACTATATCTAGACAAATTCCCATATGCTGGAAAGTCATTAATAGTGCGAAACAACATAGCATGCAAACGAAATGTCTCTCTTCATGAAGCATCATAGGTCATCACACCTTCACCCCAGAGTTTCTTTAAGTCATCAATCAGAGGTTCAAGATAAACATCGATATCATTTCCAGGTTGTTTAGGGCCCGATATCAACAACGAAAGCATTACGTACTTATTTTTCATACACAGCCAGGGAGGAAGATTGTATATAACTAGCATGACTGGCCAAGTGCTATGTTGTATGCTCAATGTCCCGTACGGATTCATCCTATTTGTACAAAGCCCAAGTCTTAGATTCCTAACTTCTTCACCAAATTTAGGGTACAATAGATCAATCGTCTTCCACTATGGGGAATCAGACACATGTCGTAGGATCCCATCATTATTTTTCTGAACATCTGCATGCCACCTCAAATTCTTTGCATCTATCGGATTGGCAAACAAGCGTTGAAACTGTGATATTATAGGTAGATACCACATCACCTTGGAAGGAGAACCAGTTTTGGACTCCCCTGAAGTCATCAATTTATACCGTGACGCACCACATTTTGGACAATCTTTCAAATCCACATAGTCCTTTTGAAATAATACACAATCATTCAGGCATGCGTGTATCTTCTTAGCATCCATTCCCATTGGGCACAACAATTTCTTTACCTGGTATGTTGAGATTGGCAGCTCGTTTCCTTCAGGAAGCATTTCTTTCAACAAAGAAAACAATGACATGAAGCTTTTGTCGCTCCATCTATTGTTAGCTTTCAGCTTATACAATCTCAACACAGTGCTAAGCTTCGTAAACTTAGTACAACATGTGTATAATGATATCTCAGCATCATGCACAATGTTTCTAAAAATGGGAGGTGGATCGGTGTGCTCTACCCCACAACTATCCAGCATCACATCAACGATGTCTACTGGAACTGTTTCATTCACATCTACGTCATCGGAGGCAATTTCTGCTTCCACACAAGCACTGCTATCGACATCCACTGGTTTCGGGTTTGAAATCTCTCCATACCAGTGCCATTATGTATAGCCTTGTATAATCCCGTTGCACATGACATGACTTTTGATTTTGTCACCAGTGCTGACTTTCAAGTTGTTACCGCAATGCCTACATGGACAATAGAACCTATCTCCAAGTTGTTTCCTATGTTCCTCAGCAAATCTAATAAACTGGTCAAGACCAGATATAAACTCTGGGGTGCAGCGATTGCGAATGGACATCCATGATCTATCCATTCTATGATCAAAGAGAAAACAAGTAAATATTACAACAAGATTAGGGTCTACGGTTAACAAATACATGTGATGTCATTCTTATATATAATAAATGTGTACCACATATCCCATCCTTGAACACCTAATCTCACTAGTAAGTGTATAGTGTGTATTGGGTTTTCAAAAAAATTTTAGTAGCATTTCCCCGATGTTCTCTAAGTACATATGTACTTAGAGAACAAATGGGGAAATGCTACCAAAATTTTCTCAAAAATCCAATACATATTATACACTTACATCATAAGTGAGATCAGGTGTTCAAGAACAGTCCCAAACCGGGGACTATCCAAGGTTTACTCCTAATGAGTAAATCTTAGACGGGTTTCTAGGCCAACAAATATATGTGATGTCATTCTTATATATAATAAATGTGTACCACCTATCCCATCCTTGAACACCTAATTTTACTAGTAAGTGTATAATGTGTATTGGGTTTTCAAAAAAAATTCGGCAGCATTTCCCCACTGTTCTCTAAGTACATATGTACTTAGAGAACAAACGGGGAAATGCTACTGAAATTTTCTCAAAAACCCAATACACATTATACACTTACATCATAAGTGAGATTAGGTGTTCAAGAATAGTCCCAAACCAGGGACTATCCAAGATTTACTCCTAATGAGTAAATCTTGGACGGGTTTCTGGGCCAACAAATACATGTGCTGTCATTCTATAACATTGATTTTAACATTTTGAGTGTCCATGCATGTTCATCATCAAGATAAAGATTACATATAAATTAGTATGACCTAGGGATGGAGAGATTCATAATTGATTTCAAAATTTCAAACTAGCTCATGCATTATCATCAATCTACATAATACAATATGGATTCATGTAGAAATTAGGGTGACACATCACTACAAAATTAGAGATTTAACAATAGGGTTTTAATATCTTACATAGATTGATCACAAGATTTCAGCAATATACTTAATTCAAGATTATGGTGAAATGTGTATTAGGGTTTTAATATCTTAATTCAACATGCATCAAAATTTACAGAATTAGGTCAAGCATTAGTATTCAATTGCAAATGTATCTTCTTCTTCCTGCTCCCTCCTTACCAAATGGATAAAAGTAAGGCCACGACCGTGTGGGCTAGCCACGGTCGTGGCTGTGTTGGCTGTGTTGCCTAGGGGCAGCACGACTGTGCTGGCCAACATGTCCGTGATTGGCCAACACAGCCATGGCCGTGGCCATCCCACACAGTTGTGGCCTTGCTTTAATCCATTTGGTAAGGAGAGGGAGCAAGAAGAAGAAGAGGTGGAGGAAGAAGAAGAGGTGGAGGCCCATACGGTCGTGACCTACTCATGTTGCTTCCAGGCAGAGGATCGGGTAGTAGAAATCCAAGGGTAGAACGGTGGGGCGAGCAGGTGTTGAGCAAGCAAAAGAGAGGGAAAAAGCAAAGAGGGTACCTCCTCTATCGAGCGGCGGCGGAGACGAGCAGGTGTTGAGCGGCGGAGAGAAGTGAGGGCGATCGGCGGGTATCACGTGGTGACGGCGAGCAACAGGTCTCCAGTAGAGGTGGCGGTGTGGCGGCAGTAGAGGTGGCAGCCTGAGCGGTGACGGCGGCAGGCGTGGAGGCAGTGGCAGTGAGCAGCGGCAGAGCAGCAGAATCGCCAGACTAAACCTCTCAATCACGGGAATGAAACAGAGAAGGAAGAGACTGGCTAGGTCACGTAGGTGCTATTAAGTTAATAATAGGCATCCGTTATTCAAACAAACTGACACATAAACGTATAGGTGTTGGTTACAACACAAAAACTAACACCTATGATCAATGATAGTCGTCAGTTTTTCTAGTAAAAACCGACATCTATCTAAATATGCCGACAAAAACAAAATGTTCTCGCATTCTGACCATAGGCGTCGGTTTCCGTAGCAAACCGACGCCAAAGGGGGGTGAAAATTTTCATGGGGACAGCGCGTGAAAATATATTGACGTCAGTTACTGCAAGCAAACTGATGATAAAAATGGGCCCAATTTCTATCTCGCAAAAAACCATTCATCGTCGGTTTAAGAGTTAATAAACGATGCCATATGTTAAATTTTGGAGGTAATTTTTTTCGCTGGAAATTTTGGATTTGGAGGTTAATTTTAGGCGTCGGTTTTTTAATTAGGAACCGACACTGAATAAAAGCGATACCCGTGTCTGGTCGCCCTTCACAGATAGATGTCAGTTTTTTTTGAACCGACGCTTTATGTGTTAGGTGTCGGTATATTTATACAACCGACGCCTTTAAAAGTGATGTTATAAGTCATTTCTGTAGCACTGTAGGTTGAAATTGTTATCCAACTTTCCAATTAGTTGGGTAGAAATGGCGTGTTGCTATATACCACTCATTACTTGTGATGTCATAATTTAGTTATGTCCATTCACTGCCAGCTTAATTTGAGACCTATAGGGTCACACACATAGGATGCACATGGAATAGGAGTTTTATGATGAATGATGTTTAACTTGATTACTAAAGTGTTTAGGTTTTTCAATTTAAACAACAATAGCTGGAAATTGACTGACTGGATTGTGAACTGACCAGTTCAAGTGTTGAACCAATTGATTCAAGTGTCGTGTCAATTTGAACGACATTGGATGAACTGGAACTTGAACCTCTCAGTTCATAATTGAGTCAATCAGTTCAAGGATGTTAAAAGAGCGGTTCAGGTTGTGAACTGACTAGTTGGGTGATCAATACAATTGGATCAAGGATTGATGTTGATGTCATGTTGTGCATTAATTGTCACATTAAAGTCAATATATTTTTGAATATGAAACATTTTCAAGTGATGAACTGATCATTTCACATGTGAACTATTCGGGTCAACTGTGAACCGACCGGTTCAATGTACGTAGCTTCTGAAAAATTCATGAAGTTTTGTCTCTTTGACTCCCATATGAACTGGAAACCTTGACCCTGGCCATCATATATAAAGAGGGGTAGGCTAGGCTTCCAGAGACACAACAATAAGCTCTAAGAATTTTTGTTCACTCACAGTTGTGGCAACATGAGGGCCTGAGCAAGTCCTACCCGTAAAAGGGAGGGATAACAAGGGAAGTCAATATGGGAAAGAGAATCAATGCTAGCAGGTTGATGTTTGAAGGGACAACTCCTTCCTGTTGGCTCGAATAAACATTGAGTTTTTGGTGGTCCATGTGGATTGTGTAGAGGTGTCGAGGCTATTTCCATCACGCTAGGAGGACAACAACCACCGTCGTCTATGGTGCTATACCGGGATGTTGTCGTTACCAGTTTTCTGTGTGTGCCATTGTGAAAAGTACACATCAATGTGTAAGAATTGTCAATAGACTTGCTCTAAGACCAAGTATATCTCTTGCTACCTTCTTTCCTAGATACATTTTTATTGATGCAATCTCACTAGTTTGGAATCGAGCATTAAATATTTGTTTTCGTTGCCTTATTTGTTGCTTCAATTTTCCAATAGTGGTTTTATAGCCACATCAATTTACGGTGTATCTGAATTCAAATCGATATGATTGGATTTATTTTATTCCATACAATGTGAATATTAAAATAGTTAATATGCATATCTGATTAAATACCACATACGATCCTAATTTATATATGTATATATATAACATGATATATATACAATCAATACACATTTCCCTAAAAGTGTATTGATGGTGGATGTATGTGTGGTTATGGCCAAAACCCATGTGGATTGTGTCCATGGTTGTTTTGTTTATTTCCTATTATTATTTGATTTGTATATTGAGCCTCTCCCCTCCTTTCTAAATGTCAATTAATGGCCCTCTTCCTATCTTCCCCTCAAATGTAACTCGAGATTTTTCCTTTCATAATATAATATGGAATATTATAGTTTTAATTTATATTTTGTTGTGAGAAGATGTTTTACGAGTCAACTGGCGAAGAGTCTAGTTGATTGACTGGAGGACCGAGGAGGCTAACAGACAAAAGGAACCAACCGATCAACTTGAAGGCCAACTAATCGACTGAAGGGTTCATACGACCAACCAAGCCAACACAAGTTTCCTATACATATTGCTACATACGATATGGACCTTAGGTGGTAGCCATTCTTTGTGGCTCCAAAGAATTGTATTAATATGGCCATAACCATCGCTCGTATTTTTCTTATTGCATGTTACTCATTTGTGTATATAGCATGTATGTGATACATACTATAAGTATGTGGTGATTGGATATGTATATATAATTACATATAAAATCCCTCAATTAATATTAATCTTTATATACTTTCCACAAGAGACACACATGAAAAGCTTGATCGACCAAGTATAGGTTACACCCAAGTGTGGTGCTCCATATATTTCATGGAAGTATGATGATAGATATATAGGTTCTGCCAAAGTAGGGTGCATATTCTATTGTGTTGGCTTTTTGGTCTGGCTTGACTAGGTATCCTTAATGAGATTAAGTGCCTAGAAGTATACAAATGGACTATGGAAAGGCGTTATGCATACCATCTATCCAAGAATTGCTTGAGATGCTATTGGAAAATATTGCCACCTTAATAATTGGTTATGAGCACCAGTGTTGGTTGGATATTAACTCAATTATTTTGGATCTTGGCTCATTAGAAGGTTGTACACTGCAATATTCTGAATTGGTAGTGAAGGCTATCAATTTGAACAAAATAGTGGGAATGATAATTAATTTAAAACCTTATCAATATCGTCAAACTTTTCAAATCAAATAAAATCAAAAGTGTTTTGACAAAAGTTACAAATTTGCTTTTGTAGACTCTAATGGAAAACACAAATAAATTATAGTTGTGATCAGTTCTTAAGAAGGACAAACTAAATGGGACAAACTTTCATGATTGGTTTTGGAGATTGAAAAGGGTTCTCAATGATGAGCATAAGTTGTATGTCCTAGGTACACCAGTGCCAGATAAACATGCTCCTAATGCACCTAGGGATGAGGTGGATGCTTATTGGAAACATGCCAACGATGCCTTAGACATTAAGCACCTAATGTTATGTTGTATGAATTATGAGTTGCATGAGCAGTATGAAGACATGGGGATTCTTGAGATGGTGACACATCTTAAGAATATGAACCAGAATCATACAAAGCAAGAAAGGTACAATGTATTAAAGGTGATCTTTGAGTGCAAGATGATAGAAGGGAGACCTAGTATATCCCCATGTGCTCAATATCATTGGGTGTGCAGAACATCTAGAAATAATGAGATTCCCTTTGAGCCAAGAGTTGACCACATATATGATTTTACAATTGTTGAATGAATCATATAGCCAATTTATCAGGTGTTACTACTTTAGTAACTTGGCTAAACCACTTTCAAAATTTCTTGGAATGTTGATAAATGCCAAAGAAAGAATGAAGAAGGACAAAACCTATGATAATGATCAACAAAGTGAGGTCCTACTACAAAGGTAAGGCCAATAAGTGTTTTGAGGCTAAGATAAGGTCCAAGTCTTCTGCACTCAAGATAAATAAAAGAGTAAGAGCAAAAGGAATATGTCCTTTTTACTTAAAGGAATTCAAGAAGAATAAGGAGATAGAGATTTCCACTTCGGAACTCGAGAAGAAGTAAGATGGAATTGTGCAAAGAAAGAGTTGTTGGCACTATAGTATAAATTTGTCATTCATGTAATAAGCATGTAATTGAATTAGTGAATTGCTATTTGTACCTACCATTAATGGAAAACGTCATATCTTGTATGGACAAAAATATTATGAATATATTTGATGTTTTGATTTCAAAATAATATCTTTTATAGTAGTAACCCTAATGTCTCATAGTTTGTATTTGATAGTTCTAAAGACACTTATATACACTGAATGACTCAATGACTCAAACAATAAATACATGTAGCATTGTCACCTAGAGCATATGAATGAAATGCATTTTTAGAATCCATAATGATGGTTGTCTGAATCTTTTGATTATTGAACCAATAAGAGACATGCAAGTCTTATTTATTGGGCAATATGAAAAAAGCACCTTTCACTAGATGTAGTGGGAGAGTGAGTATTCTATTAGGGATCATACATATTAATATATATACCTTTTAGAACAAATTATAGATGTGGTTATTAGTGCCTCAGTATATTTATTAATGATCTTAGATATGGTAATTTGTATTTAATAAAATACAAGTCTGAATCCCTTGAAGTGTTCAAGGAGATCAAGAATGAAGTGCATAACTAGATTGGTAAAAGTATTAAATACTTTGATATAATTGATGTGGAAATATTTTAACCAAGAGTTTGAGGACCTTCTAGGAGACCATAATAGTCTATCATGGTGAGCTCCACCTAAAACACAATGATAGTGTATCATGATAGTTTATTAGAAAGAAGGAATCACACCATGTTAGTCATGGTGCAATTAACAAAAAATCTATCTAATCATACAATTTCCCTTAGCACATGCTTTACACTAAAATAATGTACCGTCTAAAATGGTTCAAAAGGAACAATATGAGATATGACATGGGAGGCGTCCCAATATGTCTTTATAAATATTAAGATCGAAAGCTTGTATAATAAAATAATTTCTTGAAAAGCTTTGTCCACAATCACATAAATGTTATTTTTTTGAATATTACTTTTACATTCCAACCAACAACAAAAGTGTTTATTGCAAAATGGTTGTATTCCTAAAAGGAATTTAATTCCAAAGGAATCAATGGGAGAAAAAATAGAACTCGTAAAGTTTGAGATCAACAAGAAAACATTGAACCTGAAGAGGTATAGTAGGAACAAGGAGAATCACATGTTGTTGTGGAATCTCACGTGCTTTATGTAACATAAAGCCTCATAGATCTAGTAGGATGTGCCTAAGAGTTTGAAATATTAGGATATCTTATAACTCAAGAAGGTAGTGGGTTGGCCATAGATGATGAGCCAACAACCTACTTAGAAGCTATTGAGGGACCAGATTTTGAGAAATGGCTTGAGGCTATGAGATTTAAGATGGACTCCACATACACCAATAAGGTATGACCTTAGAGGATCCACATAAAGGGGTAAAATCCATAGCGTGCAATTGAGTATTCAAGAAGAAGATAAATATAGATGGTAATGTACAAACCTATAAGGGCAGATTGGTTGCAAAGGGTTTCAAACAACTTCAAAGCGTTCAATATGATGAAATATTTTCCCCAATTGCCAAGGTTTAATCCATCAGGACCATGTTTGCCATTGCAACTAATTATGACTATGAGATTTGGTAAAATGGATGTTAAAACTACATTCCTCAATAGGATAATTTATGAGGATGTGTATGTGACACAGCCTAAAGGTTTTTATATTCATTTATTGCAAATAAAGTCTATAAGTACAAAGGTCAATCTATGGATTGAAGCAAGCATCTCAGAGTTGGAATCTTCAATTTTACAAGATAGTCGAAGTGTTTGATTGTAGTCAAAATGAATATGACATATGTGATTACAAAAGTTGAGTGGGAGCATATTTATATTCCACATAATGATGGGGAATGATGTCCTTATCCTGCAAGTATTAAAACTTGGCAAGAAAGTACCTTCTCTATGAAGGGTTTAGGAAAAGCTTCCTATATGATAGGAATCAAGATCTATAGAGATAGATGTAGAAAGCTTCTTGACCTAAGTGAGAGCACATGTATTGGCAAGATGATGAAAGGGTTCAACATAGAGTACTCAATGAGAGAAAATGTGTCCATGTCTCATGGAATTAGTCTCTCAAGATCTTAGTATCCCATTTCTTGTGTAAAATGGGAATACATGATTAAGATGTCAATTGCATTTGCAATATTATGTAGTCAACATGTTGTCTTGTATGTAGTAGACATGATGAGTGGATATCTGTCAGATCCTAGTGAAAGTCACTAGACTACCATAAAGAACATCCTTAAGCACTTGAGAAGCACTAAAAGGATTGATTCCTTGGTTATGGTAATGGGGAAGAGTTTGGTGTAAAAGGTTACACCGATACAAGCTTCCAAAATGACAATGAAAATTAATGATTGCAATCTAAATTTGTGTTTGACCATAAAATGAGAATATTAGCTACAAAAGTTTTGATCAAAAGGTAGTTGTTTAATTATACAATAGAAGTCAAGTATATTGGTGTTATGAACACAACAAAGGATATTGTTGGATCAAGAAGTTCATATAGATGAACTTGTGAGAGGTTCCAACCATTAATGACATAGTAGAAATACTATGATAACAATGGAACTATTGGATAGGCAAGGAATCTCAGATAGAATACTACGGAAATTCCATCTTATGTGATGAGTATGGTGAGCAGATGAGAAAACTTACAAAATACCGACTAGAAGCAAAAGTTGTTAACCCGCTATACAAGTGTTTGCGCAGCAGAAATATGATGGGCATGTTAAGATCACTTGGAATAAGATTCCTAAGGGATTGGATCCAAGTGCAGGTGGGAGATTATTGGCATGGATGCCCATAGACCCAATCATATGATGATTGCAATGGGGCATCATATACTTTATTTGATAATGATAAAGGTAATTCCATCTACTATGTTTGTCTCAATTATGAGATGATGACACAAATATAACAAATGTCTAAAGAATGATGTTACTCAATGATATATGTCTTCAGGTTGAGGACATGAAAAATTAGATCATATGTATGAAAAGAGTACATATATTCTTATTATGTCCCTAGTCGGATATTACTGTAGAAGCAAAATAGATTATAGTAATACATAAGACTAGAATGTGTGTTGACCGATGATAGTGTCTCATTAGTCATGATATGTGATATCAAGTCAAACACATAGGTACATGTTAGAGAATAGTGTCTTGAACAGACCCACCTTGAGAGGGAAACATGGAGACCATGGAATGGTAGTAAGAATTAGCTATCATAGTGATAGTGGTGATTGTGGTTCTTAGACTTGAAATTGCTACACTCATCACATGTTCGTCAATGTATTTAGATACCATCCAATGTGACTTTGAAAAGGGTTGACATAAAGGTGGTGCTCAGGTACATTATGACACATGGGGATTAAGTGTGAGTGATATAGATGGGATTTGTCCCTTTTATAGGAGATTGATATCTTGGCTACTTGATAAGAGGGACTAAGAAATGTATGGTCATACTCATGTGACTCAATATGTGATATGTAAGCTAACATGCATCTCATACAATCTGCTCTGGTTCAAGGAACATGGATTGAACATTGAAGAGGATGACAATTCCATGCCTTGATTTCAATCATATATTAGAGATACAGCAAATATATGATCACGGTAACACTAATCACAGATTTTAGGTTGAATTTGTTCTCTAACTTTCCAATTACTTGGATAGCAATGATGGGTTTCTAGATACCGCTCATTGCTTGTGATGTCATAAGTTAGTTATGGACATGTTGAAGTTGTTCTCCAACTTTCCAATTACTTGGATAACAATGATGTGTTGCTAGATACCGCTCATTGATTGTGATGTCATAATTTAGTTATGAACATTCATTGCCAACATAACTTAGGGCTATAGGATCACACACATAGGATGCACATCGAATAGGAGTTTTAACATGAATGACGTTTAACTTGATTAGTAAAGTGATTAGGTATTCAATTTAAACAATAATGGCTGAAAATTAATTGATTGGACTGTGAACCGACCGGTTCAAGTGTTGAACTGATCGACTCAAGTATCATGTCAATTTGAACAACATTGGTTGAATTGGAACTTGAACCACTCAGGTCAGAAATGAACTGACCGGTTCAAAGATGTAAAATGACCGGTTCAGGTTGCGAAACGACTGATTGGATCAAGGATTGATGCTAACATCATGGTGTGCATTAATTGTCACATTAAAGTCAATATGTTTGCGAATAGGAAGCATAGTGAACCGATCAATTCAAGTGTTGAACCGATCATTTCACAAGTGAACTGACTGGTTCAACTGTGAACCGACCAGTTCAAGTGTTGGACCGATCCTTTCACAAGTGAACTGACTGGTTCAACTATCAAACGACTGGTTCAACATTCACACCTTTTGCAAAATTCATAAAATCTCATCTCTTCAACTCCCGAATGAATTGGAAACCCTGACCCTAGACATCCTATATAAGGGGGTAGTATAGGATTTTAGAGACACAACAATAACCTCTGACAATTGTTGTCCTCTCATAGTTGTGGTAACGTGAGAGTCTGATCAAGTCCTACCCATAAAAGGGAGGGATAAAAAGGGAGAGACAACATGAGAGAGAGAATCAACCCTGGCATGTTAATGTTTAAAGGGACAACTCCTTCGCGTTGGCTCTGGTAGTGCAAGGTAGAGTTCTTGATGGTCCGCATATACTACATAAAGGTGTGGAGGTTGTTGCCATCACACTAGGAGGACAACAACCACCTCCATCAATGGTGTTGCACCAGGAGGTCGTCGTCGCCAGTTGTCTTTGTGCGCCATTGTGAAAAGTGCAATCTGCATGCAAGAATTATCATTGGACTTGCTCTAGGACTAGGTATATCTCTTGCTACCTTATTTCCTAGATACATTGGTGTTTACACGATCTTTCTAGTGTGGGCATCATGCATTAAATTTTGTTCTGTTGCCTGATCTGTTGCCCAATTTCCCAACATCCAAATAGGTGTTTAATTGAGAAAATTCCACTTCATCATGAAGAAAGACATTATCATGGGCAACATGATCATATCTAGAGGAATATAGGTCAATGAGCCCAAGACTGAAGTGATATTCCAGCTGGCTCCTCCTTCATTTAAGGATATGAGGTCTTTTCTAGGGCATACATGCTTCTATTACAAATTTATCAGAGACTTCAATAAGATAACAAAACCACTTACAAATATTCTTCCACATATTCTGAATTCAAAGAAGAAAGTGATTGTCTCAAAAGTTTCACATGCCTCGATTAGGCACTGGTGTCCTTGCCCATTGTTCAATCTTTAGATTTGTCTCTTTGTTTTGAGATCATGTGTGATGCCAATGACTATGAAGTGGGAGTAGTGATGGGACATCATGCGATAGAAAGAATTGTGTTATATAGTAAATTGATAAGACATAGGATGATGACCAAATTAAATATTCCATGATAGGGAAATAACTTCAATCATTGTATATGACTTTGATAAGTTCATACCATATTTGGTGGGATCACATGTTGTCATTAACACTAATGATGTCATGTATTTTTTTCAAAGGAGGAAAATCCATGACTTGTTTATTAGATCTTACTCGTACACACATTTTACTTAGAGATCCAAAATAGGAAGGGAAATGAAATTGTGGTAGCAGCCCACTTGAGCATGCTACATAATAATGACATGGACATGGATGTGATTCTAGATGACCAGTTGATAAGGGTCACAATTGTACCCCGTGGTGGGTGTGCCTTGTTCTACATTGATATATATATAATCTCTTAGTGGCAGCTACCTGATTATACATGTAGTATCGTGAAGAAATTCTCATTAATTTAGGCACTTTTACTAGGATGAGTCATGCCTATTCAAATTAAATTCAAATGTACTCTATGGTGTTGTATTATTGAGAAAGAAGTTCCTTCTATCCTTGACTATTTCCACTCTATCCCCATAGGCACAAACATGAGATCAAACAAGACAAAAGGTATTTGATTGCAAATTTAACTAGCTGGAAATATCCACATATCAAAAGAACTTTGGCAGAGTGTGTGGTTGATGTTAGAAGACTAGTAACATCTCCAAGCGGGAGCAGATTCCTCTCCAACTTTGGAAAGAAGTGTAGGTATTCAATGTTTAAGGTGTTGACTACATGGGTATTTCCCCTATTTTTATGGCTTCTCAATTTTAATGGTTGTGAACTACGTGTCCAAGTTGGTTGAGAAGATCATCGCTATTAGTGACTCAAATATGCTCATCATAATTAGAGTACCCTGTATTGTCATTTCATATGGGGACTCTCATTTTCTAGAGTAGAGCTTTGAGGTACTCCTTTTCAAGTATGGTGTATCTCTCTGGGTCTTAACACCTTATCATCCATATATGAGAAAACAAGTGGAGGTATCCAATAGGTAGATCAAAGCTATCTTAAAAGATAATGTCAAATGAATTCATAAGAACTATGTCCACAAATTGATTGATGTGTTATGGGAATACTAGACAACATTTAAAACTCTTCTTGGTCTGACTATGACCCCATTCAGTCTCATCTATGAGAAGCATGTCATCTTCTTATATAAGTGGAGTACATGGCATGATGGATTGTGAAGAAGATCAATTTCAATAAGGAAGGTTAGACATCATCAGTAACTTCTACTACATGAGCTTGAAGAACTTCATCTGAAAGCATATGAGAACGCATACATTTACTAGGAGTAGACAAAGTTGTGTCATGAATGAAACTTGAAGAGATAAGTTTGAATGAAAGTCACCAAGTGTTCATGTGCAATTTTCACCTTTGTCTCTCACCAGGAAATTTCAAGACCTACTGGTCATGTTCATGCATCTCTAGGGGCATATACCATCAGGGAGTTGTTGACATCTGGCATGACAACATAGAAGAATTTAAATTCAATTAGAACCACCTCAAATGCTATATGACAATGGACAACATGAAGGAAGATCACCCACTAGATATATATGTAGCTTTGACATCTACTTGAGCATTCAATGTCGATCCATCAATGTTAACAACAATGATTGTTGGGTGAAAACACATCATTTATCTTAGACTTTTTACTTTCATAGTTTGTGTTAGCTAGTTGTAGTTAGTATCTTTACATGTTTCATATAGTTTGTTGCATGATTAGAATATAAATTATTTGAATTTCTTTTACATGGAAGGTTAATGGGCTGAAGCAGAATTGCATGTGTTAGACAGACTCAACTACCCAATCAGCTAGCATGGTCAACCGCCTAGTCATTGTGAGTCTATAAGCCCAATTTATTTGTATCTATTTGATTGACTAGCCTTTATAGAATAATAACTAGCTTGTGATAGGTTCCTATATGGTACTTTCTTGTCTGTTGACTAGAGTGACTAGTTGCTCAAGTGGGATAAAGAAGAAAAAGAGGATCTACAGACAACATCTAGTGAAGCAGCTAGTGTATCTAGGTGAGTAGCTAGAAAGGGAACAAACACTTTGAAAGATTAATTATTCGATCAACTATTGTGACTAGTCAATCGACTAGTGAACATGGTCTGCATCAACAACATGACTAGTTGGATGGCTAGCAAATAATAGTTGTTGACTAAAGGAGACCTAGATCGACTAAATCAACTGAGAGGATGCATACTCATTACTTTCACTCATCTAATCAAGACATCCTATCACTCTCACTGTAGTTGACTGAATACCATCAAAAACCCATAATTCTACATCACCGAGGTGTGAAATGCTTAAGTGCGGGCATCAAAATATACATGCCCACCTATGGTCGACTTTGTCATGTTGGGCCATTCTCCCTATCCCTTAGCATTTCCATTGCCCCTTTCTTCTCCAACATCTTATCTACTCCACTAGCCATCACTGCCTTCTTCATTTCACTTGCCCTAGAAACTTTTTCTTGAGTTTTTTCCCTCCAACCCTACATTCCACATAGTGCCACCCCGTACATATTTATCCACCAGAATTGCTATACCATGGTCACTAATTTCTCCCACAAGTTACCATCTTCAATCCAATACACTTCCACTTTCAATCCAAGCCAACCCTAAGTTTAGGATTACCCAACCCTTTACCTTCACCATAAGAATGGTTTGGAGAAACATCTTAAGGATGTGGTGAGCATATTTCTCAAAGGCAAGGGGTAGAAAAGATTCCCCACTTTGTCCCATTCTAAGTTGACATGGATGCTTGTTTTAGGTGCCTTGGTGATCAGGGAACCATCTACTTCTAGAGACACTGATGATTTACTACCATCTCTTGCAACAAAGAGTACACACACCAATCCACTACAAATTTCAACTCTGACACTGACCCAAATATTTTCATTGATGTAGTTGATGTGGATTGTTGGATTTTGATCGAGCAGTTGGAAGAAGAGTGTGCTTCTATTGAACATGCAATTAGGTTTCTGGTCCATTCTAGTTCCTACGTAGTCATTGCACCACCTTTCCGCACAGATACATTTGGGTTCGAAAAGGCTCCTTACATGTAAAGTACAAAGTTCCCATCAAAAAAGCAAAGAAAGAGATATCACCCAGTTGGATGCAATTGGTGTTCAGATACCTTGATGGCGTGTGTGGATACACTCACAAAGTTGAGATTCTAGGTTCAAGTAAGAATTTCCTATGACACTCTAGATTGATCAATTTTGTGTACATTATATGTATCGCCACCAATTGACTTTAGAGTTTTTGATTTTATTTAAAGGTATTTGACACAAAAATGCTTCCACATATTTGGTTTAGGAGTCTTTGGGCACGAGCACACATTGAATGCATGGACATTAATTCAATGTTGATTGGGGACAAGGGAGAGTAGGTAAATGAATGTGATGAGGATGGCTATAGACAAGACTATGATGAGTATGCTTAGTTTTGGTTATAGGCTGAAATTTCTAATCTCCCATTAGGCTTTCCCAATCAGATGTAGGCAAGCAACCTTCACAACCCTTTGGTGTAATTTCTGCATTGCATACTTGCCAACACCACTTTGACGTGGGGATCTACATAAGGAGTGGTCACAACCCATGGTATATATTGTGTTCAATGCATTCTACACACCGAAGTAATCAACTAGGGTGAGATGTAAAGGGATTACATTGACCATGCTCTAAAGGGCATATCATCTACTCCCTTTACATATGGTAGCCTCATCAGCAAAACATCAGATGTTTGGGTTATACCACACATTATGTTCATTAGGAATAGAAAAGGGTCCAAGACATATCAGATGATTGATAAGGATAGTTATGTGACTTTAGATCTTCCAAACCATTATATTTTCTAAGGTCAAACCTTTAATATGATTTTTGTATGACCTTTCCACACATATTTAGCAGTTCAACATTGTGAATCCAAAAGTACAAAGAGAAGAGGTTGATTTTACCATGTCATCCAAGAGCGGTTCCTCTATGGAGGCTCATGATGATGCTATGCAAAATTCTGACATTGCTTCACCATCTTCCAACCACATCAAGTGGAGGATAAACTATAGTGTTGAGCCACTGACACCATGAGGGTATTCTTCTTTGGAATTTAATTTTTAATGCATTCAACGCCCGTCTAAGAAATAATGATGAACCTCAAGTTATAATGGAGATAAAGCAACAACAACAGGGTCACCAGCTGAATCACGCCTTTTATATGTAGTATGGCAACTATTAATGGCATCGGTGGCAAGATCACTATCAAGATGTACAACTAACATACTAGTAGCAATCTGAAATACTCTACCACAAAATCCTAATTATCAGGGGCAATGCTCAGGATCATGTGTATGTACCACTATTACCTCTTCCTACACCACCATTGTAGTGATATGATCCATATTCAGAAGGGCTCATAGTGGCCCCAAGATTCATTTTCCAATTGGATGCATTAGTATGGTCGAGGCATACGATGGAGTGGATTTCCTCCCCTTCAGTATGAGTTCACAATTTGCATTGGTAGCAAATTTCTAAAGTCTAGGTGGAGGGTCAGTGATGTGTGCTCCATTCCACCCACACATGTAAACTTTTAATATTTGGATCACTTGCATTCTATTATTACATGCATCCATCGCATTTAGACTTTTTAGTAATTGCATTTAGTTTACAATTATATATATAAAAAGGGTTCTTAAACATTGCATTTATTTAATAGAAAAGATTATTTAGTTGACTTAGTTTGCATGCATGTGTCATCACAACATGGGTTGTAGAGTTTGTCATAAAATCCCCCTGTCAAAGTGAATCATTAAGTTAATTATCTACATTAAATAGGTCAACTGATAAAAACATCCATTTTGGCTCGTTAATGACAACTTTATGCTACCTGGGAAGGGCAGTAGGTTTTAGAGGAACCAATATGGATCAAACACAACAATACTTCTAATGAATAGTGAGATGTGCCCTTGGAATTGACATGTATTCTTGTGTCTTGTCATTGTTTGGGTCTAGCAAGCTGAGAAACAACTTGATGCATTAAATCACAATTAACAACTTTGTTCATGGACTAATCTCTCTTTGGCGCCTTATTTTCATCTTCTTATCTTCCATCCACCAAAAATAGAAAACTCCAAAAGTTGTGTCAAACTGTAACCTCAGGGATCCCTACTACTTCTACTTATTTCCCTCTCTATGTAATTTGGGGAACACCACCGAAACAAAAATTAAAAAAATGCCAATGTGCACAGAAATCAAACTATCTCCACTATTTTCAAAGAAAAAAAACATGCTATTTCCATTGTTGCATTGTCTGCATAATTGGGATTTTGTATGATTCCTCAAAATTTGTGAAATCCTTAAACATGTGTGATATTGGGGATTGTGGTGAAGAAGTGGTGTTGTAAAGTGAAGTCGGGAATGAAGACATAAATATCTGTGTTTTGTGATTTCAGGAGTTTGCAGAGATTGTTCACATTAGAGGCATGGTAAAAAGCATGGTGTGAGTGTGAGGCATGTATATAGGTTGGGAGATTTTATTTTGATATTTTTCCTGGATTTTTTTGCTTACATTTCATTTTGCATTTTCATAATGCAATTGAATTATATTTTCATTATTTTAGGTTTCTAGTTATTTCAAAATTGTGTTTGGAAAATTTTACCTTTTTCTTTTTCTTATTTGTAGGTTGAGCAAGTGAAAGAGGGAGGTCATACATCCTCCATGAAATGAGAAAGATGAACCAACCATAGCAAATTCCTCGCTCCCTGGCTCTAGCAGTTGGAGTGAGGAGCACATGACAATATTATGAAATTAATGTCTCTAAGGCTATAGTCGATCGACTAGGTTTGCTAGTTACTAGCTAGTTGGTTGGTAGGGAAAGGCAAAAAGACAACCCTCTAACTGACAGACTATATCATCTAGTTGGCCGAATACCTGGACAATAGGAGAAGGTTAGACTTTAAAATTTTTAACTAGTTAATTGACTACCACAACTAATCAACTAACTACCCAAGTTCATGACTCAAACAATCTTCATGATTAGCTAGTTGATTGTCCGTGCAACTAGTCGGAAGATTGAAAAATTAACAAGCACACCTGAAATTAGCTAGGCAATCGACTACCACACCTAGTCAGTCAATCAAAGAATCGTCACTAAACTAAGAAGGGAGAATAGGGAGCGACTAAACCATTTATTTTGATGACTTCTAAGGGCAACAAGAGCACCCAAATTCAACCTATCAATTAGATACTCAGCCTAGTTGACTAACAACCTTGAAGATGAAACATCGCAAATCCAAACAAGTCAACTAACTAGTCCAACTAGTTGATCGACTACTCAACTGTCACAAATAGGATCACCTGACATCATGGTAATTATTGGGCCCCTTGGTAGGACCACCTCCCTCCATATATAAGAAGAAGACTTGGTATAGTGAAGGGTCTGAACACACACATTTGACCTAATTCAGGAGGAGATACATTGTAATTGTTGTTAGAGATACATGGCAAGCGTTTGAGAAGTTGCTTCTACATGTAAGGGTCGGAGAGTTTTGGCCCATAAGTGACTAGAGTTTGGTTCTGCACACTATGGAAATAATCTCCTTCACCCTTTTCCTACTTGTTCTAGAATTGGCATGAGTAGCGAGTAATGTAATTGCATCCTTGTTATTGTATGAACCATTTTATTATGAAAATCTTATTTTTTGTCATGTCTTAAGCTTGATAACCATATTACATGGGTGTTGGGTTTTAGTGGTATACCAAACGGTGTTAGAAAAGCTAAGGATTCCAATCTGTTATGTTAACTCCTTGATGCTACCATAGATGGGTTGTCTCTAGAGCGATGAATGAAGTACCACTCATATATCATGATTGTGTGATGGAAGAAATGTTCATTCATAAGCATAATTCTCTATTTGAACCAAGTTGAGTACCTTAATGGCTCTAATATCTTTCTTCATGCTTAATTAGATGTAATGTAAGAGATAACTATTAGGGTAATGTCTTTAAAACCATCACCCTAGTTCTTTGATCCATTCATTAATCTAAAATTTCATTATGATATTTATTTATTTTCATTAGTTTGAACTCAAATCAATGTATCTATCTTTTTATCCATCTAGATTTGGGTAAGT
This sequence comes from Alisma plantago-aquatica, assembly GCA_963693085.1. Classification (NCBI taxonomy): domain Eukaryota; kingdom Viridiplantae; phylum Streptophyta; class Magnoliopsida; order Alismatales; family Alismataceae; genus Alisma; species Alisma plantago-aquatica. The sequence continues at coordinate 1,862,586,463 of OY856409.1, read as the reverse complement.
TTCGACCGACCAATATAATTCTCAAAATCATGGTATCTTGATATTCGATCCTCAACTACATTGTGACATGATTTTCCTACATGCAAGTAATCTGATGTAGCCACTAGTATAGGGGTAAATTTTAGGATCTCTATAACTCTAGTGAATTTGAGATATGTAAAATGACATATACTATGCTAAAATGGGTCTCACTATTCCTAGGGTTCTTTTTGTTCAGTTCATACTTCATTTAAGATATGTTTGAGTTGTCATTCATAGCCTACAATTTTAAAACCTAAAGTTTTGTGTTCACATTCCAAAATAAGTTTTGTGGGAGATTGTCATATGTATTGCTAAGTGTCATGGGTATATATAAGTATAATAGAAAGTTGGATCCAATGTTTGCAATTAAAACAAGTGATCTGTCAATTTAATATTATCAAAGTTTTCACATAATACCTGGTATTGTTAAGGCAAACAACTGGGTGGAAAGGTGCCTTTGAGGTTACAATTCACCCAAATTTTGTACATCATATGCATATTGTAACATCTCAAGATTTGAGGCCTCAGATAAAATGATCTCAAAAGGAATGATTGGACTACCCGTATCACCAAGATGCATCTCTTTTTCCGAGAGCTCATCACTAAAGAACTCCACAGTTAAGCGTGCTCAGCTTAGAATAGTACTAGGATGGGTTACCAGTCAGGAAGTTGACCCTGACTTGCGCGTGAGTGAGGACAAAGTGTACAATTAAGGCTAGTGGTGGTCTATGGGGCCAGCCGTCATTCTTGAAACTTTACTAGAGCTTACAACAATGGGACCGGGTGTTTACAAATGGTATAAGAGCCAATTCCTCTCCAGTAGGTGGGGCCCACATGGGCTTGTGGCATGCCAGTTGTGACGACTGAATTGCCAAAATGAGATCAACTAATGCGGAAGCGACTAATTAGCAGCGGAATATTAAAAATTAAATTTTTTTGAAGAAAAGATCTTGAAACCATAAAACTCTTTTATAAGAAACAAGATGAACAATTTACATCATTGTAAAATCACCTCTCGAGTGATTATATACATCCAGATACAAAATCTCGGGACTAAAAACCAAAATCTCAGACCTATTGACTCCTAGGACCTGAGAGTACAGAGACGACATAAGACAAACTAACTACAGGACTCAGCAGTCGGTATCTCCACCTGAGATTCACTGCTGCCCCTGGTGTTGCTGTTGCTGATACTGCTCACCCTCAGATTGGTTTCTCCGTCCTCGACGTCCACCTAAAAAGTTGAAACCTACGGAGTGAGACAATTTGAACAATTGTCCCAGCGAGAGATATAACTCTCCGCCAGAAGCTTTGTTATGGCAATCAAAAGAATAAGATAAGCAAAGTAACTTAAAACATCAACAACAGGTCTGGTAACAAGCAAAGCATCTTCTACTTAAGCAGTTACTTCATTAAATCATATGAAGAACATATATGCTAAGTACTTAACAGGCTATTAATGTAAACAATGTAACATCAATCATTGTTTCTCGTAGTACAACCTAAGCAGATATACTACACGGTTGATTATGTTTTACAAACATTATTATGCCCTGCGGAGATGAGGTATACTGCTCATACTCCAACCGATCACTACTAAGTCGCATCGGTATCATACATAGGTCATCAAAAGAGTCGGATTCTTATGACCTCATCTTACTCAGTCAGTGTGAGAATCAACATGCATGACATCTAGTGTCTCTGCTACTATAGCTCACCAGGGTATTCTGGCACTTCGCTATTAGAGTCACAGTGGCATTCGGTACTCTTTCCACCATCGAAAGATCTCTTATTTATCTCTCATCGATGCGGTATTAAAGTTTACCTCGGGAGATTAGTAATACATCACCCCGACATAAACACATAGTGAAGGATTGATAGATTAAAATACATCTACATCAATTCCTACACTAGGATGTAAGGATATTCACATCCATATTCCCCCACATACTCAAAAGTATGTGATCCAGGAGTTCCCTTAGGAAAACCTGTTTCACCATCATTTAGCTTCTGACAATGATGGATCTATGATCAGGGCTCTACATGGTATGATTATACTTGATTAGTTAGGTACATTTCAGCATTCTTTTAACATCAAGCATGTTTCCAAGCATTTAACTATTAAAAACACTGCTATATAATAAGAATACTAAATGTATCAATTCTAACTCACATCAGTTATCAAATGGATATCACTTCTTAATTATCTCATCATAAGTCATCTAATCAACATGACCTTGATGTTACTCATGGCTCTTACAGCCCATTAGTCTCATATGTTACCATTTAAACTAGGCAATATAGTATGCCATTATTCATAAAGCTAATATCATGCTTTCAATGAATATGATATCATAACCTTTACCTAGCTATGATTACTTCTTGCTAACCACCTGCATGATTGTATAATTGGAGATATGCATGTATAACAATATCATCACAATACCAAACCTTTTTCAATTACTTTATAGGCACCACGACCGTGCTCCCTTGCACGGTCGTGCAAAGACATACAACCACGGCCGTGCTCTCTTGCACGGTCGTGCAAGAGCAAGATACCACGGCCGTGTTCCTCAGCACGGTCGTGCTGATCAACAACATACCATTGATTTCTAGGGTTTGGATTTGTTCACTTCATTATAGGGTTATTGAACCTCTTTAGCATACAAGGCATACAGATTCCTCATGTTACAACATGTAATTAGGGTTTCATACTCAAAGGCATAACCCAGATATAATTCATTCATCAAATCACCCTAAATTAGGGTTTACTATTCACATTACATGTTATTAACCTAGAATTAGGGTTTACTATTCACTTCAAAGTGAATTGAGCTCATAGCATCATTATGTATGAAATATATCATCATTGATGCCCTCAAATTAGGTTAAGATTCATTAATCATCATAGTTAGGGTTTCCATGATCTCACCTTGATGGATCATACCCTAATCATGTTCATTCTTTCATATTGAAGGTATGTTACTTGATTCTTATTCATATTAGGAGCCTTCTCTCTCCTCTCACTACTAGATGATGTTTACACCACTCTAGATTAGATTAGGTCAAGTCAACTTTGATTAATATAAGCCATGTCACCACTATTATGATCATTAGGGTTTGCTTGATCAAGGTGTGTTGTCTACTTGAACCCTTCATGAGTGCCTTGATAATGTTCATCATTAATCATATCTTGGGTCAACCTACTAGGTACTTAACCCCTTAATGTCTTTAGGTATCATTAGGGTTTGAGTTAGACAACCATTGAACCAATTAAGCCTTCAAGTCACTAAGCAATCATAGCCCTAAAGGTCCCGAAACAGTTTCACACCTCAACCTCCAAACGGTTTTGAAACCGTTTGGAAGCATTGACCGTTTGGTCACTTTGACCTCTAAGACCGCATGACACTCAAGACTGTTTGTTTGCATTGACCATTTGAGAGAGTTGACTTTGAAACTGTTTGAATTGAAATGACCTTGAGATCGCATGAATTAAAACGACTTTGAGATCGATTGGATCTAAACGACCTTGAGATTGTTTGAGCCCAAACGGTGATTCAAATGGTCTTGAGACCGTTTGGATTCAAATGGTCTTGAGACCGTTTGGTCCAAACCTCTCAAAACAGATTGGACCCAAAAAGTGCATCAACACTTGTAATCGATTAGGGTTTTCAAGGTTGAGCCCCTCAATTGACCTCAAATGTGTTAACCACTTATCAATTGATACAATTAGGGTTATCCTTAACCAATTGGACACTCAATGGATCCTCAATTGATAGCCAATTAGGGTTGAAACCAATCCAATTAGGGTTTGTAATCAGTTAACCATCAACATTGATCAATCATGAGTCTAATTGGAGTTGAAGACATCAATTGACACTCAATTGGGCCCCAACTTGCCCCAAACGGTCTAAGGATCATTTGGACACTATCCAAACGGTCTTGAGACCGTTTTCCCAAAGTCACATCAAAATCTAAGTCAATTTGATAAGGGTTGAACCCTAATTAAGTTACAAATCAACATTTCAATTAAATCAACAACCTATTGTAATTGGACCCCTAATTGGTCAAATTACCTTAACCCTAGACCTCCAAACGGTCTTGGGGTGCCACCAAACGGTCTTGAGACCGTTTGAGTGATTCCCAAATGGTCTTGAGACCGTTTGGTCCACTCAACCCAAAGTTTAACACAATCGATCCTTGAAATCATCAATTGAACCCGATTAGGGTTTAGAGGGTTGAAGTGACTTCAACTTGTGATTAGTTTGCAATTAGGTCATGATTCTTTGTAATTGATTAATTCAACATGTGATCAGTAGACCTCTAAATGGTCTTCACTTGGTCAAACTTGCCAAATGGTCTTGGAGACCGTTTGAATCTAAACGGTCTTGCAAACCGCATGAAATCAAACGGTCTTGCAAACCGTTTAGACCAAATGGTCCAAGGTCGTTTGGTAAAGTTACCTAGGAATTCACGCCCATCATATTCAACCTCATTTCAGGTCAGTTACTTCATGGTTTGCTTGCAAAAGTGCAAGGAAGAGTGGGGAAGAAGAAGAACTAACTACTAATTGCAAGAACAAGGATATGCATAAGAAAGCAAAAGGTTTAGAGTTATAAAACACGCCTTATGGTTGTTCCTAGAGATCCAAGCTTCCAAGCTTCAAGCATTTAATGGCGTCTTGAGCTCCACAGGTCGGCCAAAGGTGTTTCTCCAAGGAAAGGTTGGGAAAGATCGGCTAGAAAGAGAGAACTAAGTAAGATAACCATAAAACCAACCTTGTTATCCAACTTTCTCCATGAATCCGAGCAAGAAGATGACCCAACTTACCTAGCTTATCCTTGGTCATTCTCCTCTGTTACAAAGCTCCAAAGCTCTGCCTTTAGTCGGTTTAGAAAGGGGATAAGTGAAGGAAGAAGAGAAAACGTTGCCTTTGATTGCAAAGGAAGTTGTATAAGTACTTTGGGGTTATTTCTAACATAAGGACAACTAGTTTCTCCATTTCTCATCTAGGTCCTTCCTTTATTCTTTGTACGTCCCTCCTCCTTATTATAAGGGCAAAACTACGTCTAAGACCAAGAAGTAAAGGCAAAGAAGGTCAACTTATTACTAAGATGCACATATACAAGGGTCTGCTTACTTACAACTTGGTGATTTAATTACAAAGGTGTTCCTTATTATATGATTACTCAAATGAAGCGCCCTCTTCATAATTTTTACTCTAAATGATGCCAAGAGTTATAAAAGATATTCTAGAAGGTGTATGTTACAAGTTCCACCCCATATTTTGGGTAAATTGCACTTTACACCAAAATTAGGGTTTTAAGCACAAGGATTGCTCCACAAGCTGCATCTTGGTGCCCAAGCTTGGGGAATACATCATACTTCACCATATTCATTATTATGATGTCTCAACACTAAAAGAGCATATTAACATGTGTAATTTGCAAGTTAACCCCTCTAATTGGGTAATTTGCACATAGGTCCCTGTATTACAAAACAATACTACAACATTGTTTAAAAAGAACAGAAAATGGAAACTTATGTTCCTCAGGTGCTTTAATTACATGCCAAAAGATAATCACAAGTATCAATTACATAATTAAGCAAAACACCTAGGGTTAGTTCATAACCCAGGTCAGGGATGTTACAAATTATCCACCCCTTACAAGGATTTCGTCCCCGAAATCAATAAAACATATTAAGAGAAAAGAGCAGGGTATTTCCTTCTCATCTCTTCCTCTAGTTCCCAAGTGGCTTCTTCAACACCAAAGTGATTCCAGAGGACTTTCACAAGACTTATATATTTCTTTTTCAACTTTTTAATCCTGTTATCAAGGAATGACACTAGTCCTTCCTCATATGTTATATCATCATACAATTCTACCTCCCTAGGTTGTAGAACTAACTCGGTATCAGGGTGACATTTCCTCAGCATAGAAATGTGAAACACATGGTGTAACCTCTATAACTCTGGTGGTAACTCTAGTCTATAGGCTACCTTTCCAACCCGTTCAATGATTGGATAAGGCCCCATAAATCTAGGAGCTAACTTCCCTTTCCTTCCAAAATGAAGAACTCCTTTCCAAGGCGAGACTTTGAGATACACTCTATCTCCAACCTGGAACTCCAAAGGTCTACGACGTCTGTCAGCATATGATTTTTGCCTATACTGTGCAGTCTTAATCTGTTGTTGTATTACTTTAATCTTCTATGTGGTTTGCTGCACAAGATCAGGACCTAACAACTGATGTTCACCGGTCTCATACCAGCATAGGGGTGATCTACAGCGTCTACCGTACAAAGCTTCATAAGGTGCCATGTCAATGCTATATTGATAGCTATTGTTATAGGCAAACTCTATTAAGCTTAGGTGTAGATCCCAACTCCCTGTAAACTGGAGAAAACATGCTCTCGACAAGTCCTCTAAGGTTTGTATAGTCCTTTCTGACTGTCCATCAGTCTGTGGATGAAAGGCTGTACTAAACCTTAACTGGGTGCCTAGAGCTTTGTGCAGTCGCTCCCAAAAATGACTCGTAAACTGGGGACCTCTGTCCGAAACTATAGTGACTGGAACACCATGCAGTCGCACTATCTCTTCAACATACAGCTGTGCTAACTTCTCAGCAGAATAGGTTGTTTTGACAGGAAAGAAATGAGCTGTCTTTGTCAACCTATCAACTATTACCCAAATGGAATCATGCCCTTTGCTTGTCCTGGGTAGGCCAACAACAAAGTCCATGGTCACATGATCCCACTTCCACTGTGGTATGGGTAAATGTTGCATTGTTCCTGTAGGCTTCTGATGTCCAGCTTTAACTTGCTGACACACATGACACCTCATCACAAACTCTGTAACATCCTTCTTCATCTCAGGCCACCAATACATATCTTTCAAGTTTCGATACATCTTGGTGCTTCCTGGATGCATGGCATACATTGAAGAATGAGCTTCTTCCAGGACTAAAGTCCTCAATTTATCCATATCTGGCACTATCATTCTTCCATGATAACATGCTACATGATCATCTGAGTCATGGAAACCATCTCGCTTTTCATCACCATACTCCGATCTGATCTGCTGAACAGTAGCATCAACTTGCTGTGCCTCCTTGATCTGCTCTCTTAGAGTAGGTTTTATATGCATCTCAACCAACAACCCGACTATCAATGACACTCTCAACTGTACATTGTCTTGCCTTAAGGAGATAAGCATATCTCTCCTAGAGCATACTAAAGAGTTTAGTTGTGACCTATCAGAGGATGGTGTTGCTGATTTCCTACTCAAAGCATCTGCAACTACATTGGCCTTCCCTGGATGGTAATCAATTGTACAATTGTAGTCCTTGATTAACTCCATCCAGCGACGTTGCCTCATGTTAAGCTCATGCTGAGAGAAGATGTACTTAAGGTTTTTATGATCAGTGAAAATCTGGAATGTCTCACCGTAGAGATAATGCCTCCAGATCTTCAAAGCATGAACCACAACAGCTAACTCCAAATCATGTGTCAGATAATTCTGCTCGTGTTTCTTAAGCTGTCGGGAAGCAAAAGAAATCACTTGCTTATCTGCATCAACACACATCCGAGTCCATTCTTGGAGGCATCACAGAAAACTATATATCCTTTGCCTTGCTCAGGTGACACAAGTACAGGTGCACTTGTCAACCTCTCTTTCACCAACTGAAAAGATTGTTGACACTTATCACTCCAGACAAAAGGAACATCCTTCCGGGTCAACTTAGTCAAGGGTAAGGCTATGGAACTGAAGTTCTTAATGAACCTTCAGTAATAGCCAGCCAACCCTAAGAAACTACGAATCTCCGTCAGTGTCTTCGGTTGTTCCCATTGTAGAACAGATTCTACCTTTTTAGGGTCAACACGAATACCCGAGGCAGATACCACATGTCTAAGGAAAGATACTTCCGGTAACCAAAACTCACACTTGCTAAACTTAGCGTATAGCTTATGTTCTCTTAACAAAGTTAAAGCCTGACGAAGATGCTGTTCATGTTGCTGAGCATCTCTACTATAGATCCGAATGTCATCTATAAAGACAACAACGCACTGATCGAGAAAATGTCGGAAGATTCTATTCATGAGTTCCATAAATGCAGCTGGTGCATTAGTTAGTCCAAACAACATAACTTGTGAACTCATAGTGACCATACCTTGTCCTGAAGGCAGACTTGGATATGTCACTATCCTTAATACAAAGTTGATGATATCCCGACCTCAAATCTATCTTTGAGAAGACGGTTGCACCATGCAACTGATCAAAGAGATCATCAATCCTCAGCAGAGGGTACTTGTTCTTTATTGTTACTTTATTTAGTTGTCTATAATCAATGCATAACCGCATTGAACTGTCTTTCTTTTTAACGAAAAGAACCGGAGCACCCCAGGGTGAAATACTTGGTCGGATGAAACCCTTCTCGAGCAACTCTTGAAGTTGTTTCTTGAGTTCTTCCATCTCATCAGGCGCCATCCTATACGGTGTTTGAGCTATAGGTTGGGTGTCTGGGATCAAATTGATTTCAAAATCAATTTCTCGAGGTGGTGGTATACTTGGAAGTTCTTCAGGAAATACATCTTCAAATTCCCTAACTACAGGGTCTTTAGCAGGGTTAGGACTCTCCATGGTAGTATCTACCACATGGGCTAAGAATGCATAACATCCTTGCCTCATCAGCTTCTCAGCAACCATAGCTGACACCAGACAGGTGGGTAGAATCTTTCTCTCTCCTTGAAAGATCCATGTGTTGCTATCATCAACAAACACAACCTGCTTGGATTCACAATCCAAGACAACCCTATACCTTTCCAAGGTATCCATCCCAAGGATTATGTCAAATCCTTGCATCTCAAGTGGTATTAAGTCCACTTGAATGCGATGATCACAAAAGAAAAGGATGCAGGGAGAACATACTTCCTGCAACACAACATACCCTCTCAACGGAGTCTCAAGCAACAGGCTATCTGCCCTATGACTAATAGTCATATTGCAGTTACGAATCACTCTTCGAGTGATGAAGGAGTGTGTAGCACCCGAGTCAATCAAAATAGATACAACACAGGATGTAGACATATCAGAATATAACAACTCCATCTGACCTGCTACAACCTGTGGGTTGATCACTGCATCAGGTGGGTTCATTGCATAGAACCTTGCTGTCGCCTGAGGTTGATTCGGTGCTGACGATCCAACTTGGGACGCTTGTCCACATCCTCTAGCTGCTCCTTGAAACTACCTCCTCTGGGATCCTTGCTGACTCTGCCTCTGTGGTTGGGTTACACTTGCTAGTCTAGCTCTACAATCTTTCATTAGATGTCCCACCTTCCCACATATGTAGCAACTTCTCTCCAGTTGTTGTGGTCTTGGTGGTCCTGTGACTGACACCGATGCTGAACTGCGAGCCCCTTATAGTGGTAGGATTCATCCTCTACCTCTACTCAGTGTCCACTGTGTCTGAGCACTAGGTCTAGGTGGTGGTGGTGTCAGTGTAGAAAATCTAGGTTTCTTGAAGTCTCTAGATGAAGATCCTTGGAACTGAGGATATCTCTTATGGTTTTGCCTTTTCTCAGCTACAAACCTTTCTATCCTTCAGACTGACTCAACGAAGGTAGAAAACCTTTCTTGGTTCTCTAGGGCAGACACGAGAGTAGTCAACTCAGCATTCAACCCCTTCTCAAACTGCCTGATCCTCTCTTCATCTGTAGCAGCCATGTGTGGATAGAACCGCAACAACTCCATGAACTTAGCCTCGTACTCGCTAATGTTCATCAGACCTTGTCTTAACTTCTCGAACTGAGAGATTTTATCATCCAGGAACGTCTTAGGGAAATATCTATTGATAAATTCCCGACGAAAGACTTCCCATGCTATTTCTACACCAGGCCTCTTCTGCTCTTCCATGGTCCACCAGTGACCAGCACTCCCCTTGAGAAGATAGACAGCATGTCTAACCTTCTCAACTTCTAGGATGTTTAGGATTCTAAAGGCCTTCTCTAATTCGGTTAACCACAAATCGGCATCTGCAGGGTCAGCTATTCCAAAGTATTCGGTTGCTCCGATAAGACGAAGTCGCTCGAACATATTACCGATACCTTATCCTTCAGGTTGGGCAGGTGCCCTAGGTGCAGGCATGGGCATCCTATCTGTGATGTGTGTCATGGCAGTCATAAACTGCCCGAACATAGTCTGAACAACTGGGTTTCCCATGTCAGCTGGGTCAAACTGAGGTGGCTCAGGTATAGGCTGTTCTATTTCTAGGTTTCTTGCACCATCTCGGGGTGCAGCTATGCTACTCTCGGCCACGTACTCCTCATGTGGCTCAGACATCCTTAGTTATCTTCTTCTCCTGAGGAGCAGAAGATTCTATTAGATATACTGGAAACACTAAAGATAGACTCGACATCCTAAGTCCTATGTCTCTGTAGACTCAGCGAACCTAGAGCTCTGATACCACTAAACTGTGACGACAGAATTGCCAAAATGAGATCAACTAATGCGGAAGCGATTAATTAGCAGCATAATATTGAAAATTAAAACTTTTTGAAGAAAATATCTTGAAACCATAAAACTCCTTTATAAGAAACAAGATGAACAGTTTACATCATTGTAAAATCACCTCTCGAGTGATTATATACATCCAGATACAAAATCTCGAGACTAAAAACCAAAGTCTCATACCTATTGACTCCTAGGACTTGAGAGTACAGAGACAACATAAGACAAACTAACTACAGGACTCAACAGTCGGTATCTCCACCCGAGATTCACTGATGCCCCTGGTGTTGCTGTTGCTGATACTACTCACCCTCAGATTGGTTTCTCCGTCCTCAACGTCCACCTAAAAAGTTGAAACCTACGGAGTGAGACAATTTGAACAATTCTCCCAGCGAGAGTTATAACTCTCCGCCAGAAGCTTTGTTATGGCAATCAAAAGAATAAGATAAGCAAAGTAACTTAAAACATCAACAACAGATTTGGTAACAAGCAAAGCATCTTCTACTTAAGCAGTTACTTCATTAAATCATATGAAGAACATATATGCAAAGTACTTAACATGCTATTAATGTAAACAATGTAACATAAATCATTGTTTCTCATAGTACAACCTAAGCAGATATACTACACGGTTGATTATGTTTTACAAACATTATTATGCCCTGCGGAGATGAGGTATACCGCTCATACTCCAACCGATCACTACTAAGTCACATCGGTATCATACATAGGTCATCAAAAGAGCCGGATTCTTATGACCTCATCTTCCTTAGTCAGTGTGAGAATCAACATGCATGACATCTAGTGTCTCTGCTACTATAGCTCACCAGGGTATTCTGGCACTTCGCTATTAGAGTCACAGTGGCATTCTGTACTCTTTCCACCATAGAAAGATCTCTTGTTTATCTCTCATCGATGCGGTATAAAAGTTTCCCTCGGGAGATTAGTAATACATCACCCCGACATAAACACATAGTGAAGGATTGATAGATTAAAATACATCTACATCAATTCCTACACTAGGATGTAAGGATATTCACATCCATATTCCCCCACATACTCAAAAGTATGTGATCCAGGAGTTCCCTTAGGAAAACTTGTTTCACCATCATTTAGCTTCTGACAATGATGGATCTATGATCATGGCTCTACATGGTATGATTATACTTGATTAGTTAGGTACATTTCAGCATTCTTTTAACATCAAGCATGTTTCCAAGCATTTAACTATTAAAAACACTACTATATAAGAAGAATACTAAATGTATCAATTCAAACTCACATCAGTTATCAAATGGATATCACTTCTTAATTATCTCATCATAAGTCATCTAATCAGCATGACCTTGATGTTACTCATGGCTCTTACAACCCATTAGTCTCATATGTTACCATTTAAACTAGGCAACATAGTATGTCATTATTCATAAAGCTAATAACATGCTTTCAATGAATATGATATCATAACCTTTACCTGGCTATGATTACTTCTTGCTAACTACCTGCATGATTAGTATAATTGGAGATATGCATGTATAACAATATCATCACAATACCAAAACTTTTTCAATTACTTTATAGGCACCACGTCCGTGCTCCCTTGCACGGTCGTGCAAATACATACTACCACGACCGTGCTCTATTGCACGGTCGTGTAAGAGCAAGCTACCACGGCCGTGTTCCTCAGCACGGTCATGCTGATCAACAACATACCATTTATTTCTAGGGTTTGGATTTGTTCACTTCATTATAGGGTTTTTGAACCTCTTTAGCTTACAAGGCATAAAGATTCCTCATGTTACAACATGTAATTAGGGTTTCATACTCAAAGGCATAACCCAGATATAATTCATTCATCAAATCACCCTAAATTAGGGTTTACTATTCACATTACATGTTATTAACCTAGAATTAGGGTTTACTATTCACTTCAAAGTGAATTGAGCTCATAGCATCATTATGTATGAAATCTATCATCATTGATGCCCTCAAATTAGGTTAAGATTCATTAATCATCATAGTTAGGGTTTCCATGATCTCACCTTGATGGATCATACCCTAATCATGTTCATTCTTTCATATTGAAGGTATGTTACTTGATTCTTATTCATATTAGGAGCCTTCTCTCTCCTCTCACTACTAGATGATGTTTACACCACTCTAGATTAGATTAGGTCAAGTCAACTTTGATTAATATAAGCCATGTCACCACTATTATGATCATTAGGGTTTGCTTAATCAAGGTGTGTTGTCTACTTGAACCCTTCATGAGTGCCTTGATAATGTTCATCATTAATCATATCGTGGGTCAACCTACTAGGTACTTAACCCCTTAATCTCTTTAGGTATCATTAGGGTTTGAGTTAGACAACCATTGAACCAATTAAGCCTTCACGTCACTAAGCAATCGTAGCCCTAAAGGTCCCCAAACGGTTTCACACCTCAACCTCCAAACGATTTTGAAACCGTTTGGAAGCGTTGACCGTTTGGTCACTTTAACCTCCAAGACCGCATGACACTCAAGACCGTTTGTTTGTGTTGACCATTTGAGAGAGTTGACTTTGAAACCGTTTGAATTGAAACGACCTTGAGATCGCATGAATTAAAACGACTTTGAGATCAATTGGATATAAACGACCTTGAGATCGTTTGAGCCCAAATGGTGATTCAAACGGTCTTGAGACCGTTTGGTCCCAAACAGTCTTGAGACCATTTGGTCCAAACCTCTCAAAACCGATTGGACCCAAAAAGTGCATCAACACTTGTAATCGATTAGGGTTTTCAAGGTTGAGCCCCTCAATTGACCTCAAATGTGTTAACCACTTATCAATTGAGACAATTAGGGTTAGACTTAACCAATTGGACACTCAATTGATCCTCAATTGATAGCCAATTAGGGTTGAAACCAATCCAATTAGGGTTTGTAATCGGTTAACCATCAACATTGATCAATCATGAGTCTAATTGGAGTTGAAGACATCAATTGACACTCAATTGGGCCCCAACTTGGCCTAAATGGTCTTGGGATCGTTTGGACACCCTCCAAACGGTCGTGAGACCATTTGCCCAAAGTCACATCAAAATCGAAGTCAATTTGATAAGGGTTGAACCCTAATTAAGTTACAAATCAGCATTTCAATTAAATCAACATCCTATTGTAATTGGACCCCCAATTGGTCAAATTACCTTAACCCTAGACCTCAAAACGGTCTTGGGGTGTCACCAAACGGTCTTGAGACTGTTTGAGTGATTCCCAAACGGTCTTGAGACCGTTTGGTCCACTCAACCCAAAGTTTAACACAATCGATCCTTGAAATCATCAATTGAACCCGATTAGGGTTTAGAGGGTTGAAGTGCCTTCAACTTGTGATTCGTTTGCAATTAGGTCATGATTCTTTGTAATTGATTAACTCAACATGTGATCAGAAGACCTATAAATGGTCTTCACTTGGTCAAACTTGCCAAATGGTCTTGGAGACCGTTTGAATCTAAACGGTCTTGCAAACTGCATGAAATCAAACGGTCTTGAGCTCGTTTGATTTCAAACGGTCTTGCAAACCGTTTAGACCAAATGGTCCAAGGTCGTTTGGTAAAGTTACCTAGGAATTCATGCCCATCATCTTCAACCTCAGTTCAGGTCAGTTACTTCATGGTTTGCTTGCAAAAGTGCAAGGAAGAGTGGGGAAGAAGAAGAACTAACTACTAATTGCAAGAACAAGGATATGCATAAGAAAGCAAAAGGTTTAGAGTTATAAAACCCACCTTATGGTTGTTCCTAGAGCTCCAAGCTCCAAGCCTTGAATGGAGTCTTGAGCTCCACAGGTCGTCCAAAGGTGTTTCTCCAAGGAATGGTTGGGAAAGATCGGCTAGAAAGAGAGAACTAAGTAAGATAACCATAAAACCAACCTTGTTATCCAACTTTCTCCATGAATCCGAGCAAGAAGATGACCCAACTTACCTAGCTTCTCGTTGGTCATTCTCCTCTGCTCCAAAGCTCCAAAGCTCTGCCTTTAGTCGGTTTAGAAAGGGGATAAGTGAAGGAAGAAGAGAAAACGTTGCCTTTGATTGCAAATGAAGTTGTATAAGTACTTTGGGGTTATTTCTAACATAAGGACAACTAGTTTCTCCATTTCTCATCTAGGTCCTTCCTTTATTCTTTGTACGTCCCTCCTTCTTATTCTAAGGGAAAAACTACTTCTAAGACCAAGAACTAAAGGCAAATAAGGTCAACTTATTACTAAGATGCACATATACAAGGGTCTCCTTACTTACAACTTGGTGATTTAATTACAAAGGTGTTCCTTATTATATGATTACTCAAAAGAAGCGCCCTCTTCATCATTTTTACTCTAAATGATGCCAATAGTTATAAAAGATATTCTAGAAGGTGTATTTTACAAGTTGCACCCCATATTTAGGGTAAATTGCACTTTACACCAAAATTAGGGTTTTAAGCACAAGGATTGCTCCACAAGCTGCATCTTGGTGCCCAAGCTTGGAGAATCCATCATACTTCACCATATTCATTCTTATGATGTATCAACACTAAAGGAACATATTAACATGTGTAATTTGCAAGTTAACCCCTCTAATTGGGTAATTTGCACATAGGTCCCTGCATTACAAAACAATACTACAACATTGTTTAAAAAGGACAGAAAATGGAAACTTATGTTCCTCAGGCACTTTAATTACACGCCACAAGATAATCACAAGTATCAATTACATAATTAAGCAAAACACCTAGGGTTAGTTCATAACCCAGGTCAAGGATGCTACACCAGTCTTGAGTCGTGCAGTCCAGGCATGTTAGAAAGGGTTGTCCATAGTTGGCGTAGCCACCCTTACACTAGTATTCTGTGATCGGGAGTTGGGTGTCCATGGGCCATTCTGGGTCTACAATGAATTGGAAAAATATTATGATGTCATATAGTTGAGCCTTGACGAGGATGTCAAGAGTCTAAGTGGAGGAGATTGTAACGTCACAGGATTTGAGGCCTCAGATAAAATGATCTCAATAGGAATGATTAGACTACCCATATCACCAATGTGCATCTCCTTTTCTGGGAGCCCATCACTAAAGAACTTCATAGTTAAGCATGCTCAACTTGGAGTAGTATTAGGATGGGTGACCAGTCAGGAATTTGACCCAGGCTTACGTGTGAGTGAGGACAAAGTGCGCAGTTAAGGCTAGTGGTGGTCTGTGGGGTCAGTCATCATTCTTGAAACTCTACTAGAGCCTAAGGCAATGGACTCAGGTGTTTATACATATTTACTTGATTAAAGTTAGATTTAAATTTTTATTCACCAGATGATAACTTATTTAGGAATTATTCTCTGACTACATGATTCATGACACATCATATTTTGCACATTCATGAGCGTGTGTGCATGTGTTTGTGTATTCGTGTGTGTGTGCACATGCGCGTGGGTGTGCATGTGTGTGTGCGTGTGTGTGAATAATAAAAATGTATGTATATTGATAAATATGTGAGCTCAAGCTAGAAGAATTTGTGGATAAGCTTGTAACATGTATGTACTCCTTTCATACTTGTATTTGTAATTCTAGTATATTAGTAACAAAACACTGACATATATACCCCTTAGTTTAGATGTGCTTCAAAACTCATCCTAAACTATCATGTGTGGACCATCCAACAAAACGTGTATAATGTTTTATTCAATGGTAGGTTGCATATTTGCAAAAAGAATATTGTTGATTATGTATAATTATATGTATGAGATATAATTGCTGCCTCAAGAACTTCCAATCTAAAACTATTTTCTATCAATTTGTATGATTATATTTTGTTAAGTTCAGAATTGGAATTTGATGGAAAATGCATACAAGTTACATGTACATGTCAACACGCTTCATGAGCTATGTGTTTAGGCGTGAGCATGCATTCTTGTAAGTATATGTTTGAAATGCTAAGCCAATCGAAAATATGTATATACTTCAGTTATATATACATACTATACAAGCATATCAGTATGTTTATTTATTAAAAGTATAACTACCTATTCTACAATTTTTATATTTTTACCATTTGAGTACGTGATATTATAAATTCAATGCATTTTGTACCTGATTACAGTTGATTTAATTATTTGAAAAATTCATATATTCCCCCAAAAATTCTATGCATTATCCTCTTTCTCTGCCTATACACCGCATACCACTTTCCAAATAATGCATGCACCAAACCCCATAAAAAATCATCTCTAACCCTTACAGACGTTTTCTCTCAACCTCAAATTTGCAACTACAAATCTGTAAAGTAACATCAGACTGTTGTGTGAGTAAAACGCTGAACCACATGCAAAGCACCATAACACTCGAGCATGAGGATCGGCCCATAGGGTTTGACTAATGGCTGGTCATCATACCCAAATACGACTAACCAAGCATAGAGAAAGAACCCTCAGTAAAGAAACATGAACGAGCCTAATTTACAACTCAGCTCAGCAGTCCTTATCTCTGCTAAAATAGGGATGCGCTGGGTACCACAATTAATCCAAGTTTATTTGCAGACAGATTGTGTTGCATTTTATCTAAGACTGGCAACACATGGCCTGACCTGAAGGAGCTGGCTCAAACCCAAAAAATTTAAATAAGGTCTAAGACTTTTCCACCCAAACCTGAAGAACACAAAATTTGACCCTATGGTCAGATTCAGATATGGACTTTTGATTCGATTGGCCCAAAAGTCATAATTATATATTCAATAAAATAATAATACTTAAATTTAAGAAACCCATGGTCTATTAAATTACTAATCCAACACTCATAAAATTTATTTTGGCAATTCTAAATAATTTTATTTTAATTTGTATGATTTATTATGTGAATTGTTTTATAACTTTGAGCTTAAAACTCTCGAACAAATTACAGTGTGTTTCTCAAACCATTATAAGTTTGTTTACATTGAAATTTGTTAATTACACTTGGTAATTATCAATGATTAGACAAATCATAGAACTTTTCTCTAAGTATTTGGATTTTACATGTAAGACCCTATAGACCCAAAAATATTCATGCGTCAGGTTAGGATTAAGGGTTTCAACCAGAAGATTCATTTTTTGCAAATTTAGGGTCCAGACAAAAGTGTTGACCCACAATAACCAAATAAAAATCGGTCAACCTGAACCCGATTGTCACCCCTACATTTATCCCATGCGCAAATTTATGTCTCCAGCTCACAAACGCCCAAATCTATATCAAGCATTCAAAGCCAACCAATGGAGCTGCATAAGATAGCTATCGGCAGATATAAATGAGCAATAAAAAAATTGTTTGCATAAGAAATTTTAGTTGCTAATGTGCTATTATTTCATAAATAGGACATCACAACTTTAAATAGCAAGGTAATGCCCTGTAGCCTAGATACAACAAAGAGAGCAGTAGAAACTGACAGATTTAAGATACAGTCCTTTTGAAACTCAGGACGATATCCATGGAGAATATAATTAATAAGTTAACTTGAATCAGTGAAAGGAATACCCGCTACTAAATGGATCAGAAATGAAGCCCATTGCCATGCATTCAAGAACCCAGTTTTTCAATATCATCCACCTCATTTGATGGCTCACCCATGTCTAAACTTTTTGTAACGCCTCGGCCCACTACCCATGGCTCTAGTAGCATTTTAGGAATGACGACTGGCCCCACAAACTACCACTAAATTTATCCCATGCACAAATTTATGTCTCCATCTCACAAACGCCCAAATCTATATCAAGCATTCGAAGCCAACCAATGGAGCTGCATAAGATAGCTATCGACAGATATAAATGAGCAATAAAAAAATTGTTTGCATAAGAAATTTTAGTTGCTAATGTGCTATTATTTCATAAACAGGACATCACAACTTTAAATAGCAAGGTAACGCCCTATAGCCTAGATACAACAAAGAGAGCAGTAGAAACTGACAGATTTAAGATACAATCCTTTTGAAACTCAGGACGATATCCATGGAGAATATAATTAATAAGTTAACTTGAATCAGTGAAAGGAATACCCGCTACTAAATGGATCAGAAATGAAGCCCATTGCCATGCATTCAAGAACCCAGTTTTTCAATATCATCCACCTCATTTGATGGCTCACCCATGTCTAAACTTTTTGTAACGCCTCGGCCCACTGCCCATGGCTCTAGTAGTGTTTTAGGAATGACGAATGGCCCCACAAACTACCACTAGCCTTAACTGCGCACTTTGTCCACATTGACGCGCAAGCCAGGATCAACTTCCCGACTGGTCACCCATCCTAGTACTATTCCAAGCTGAGCACGCTTAACTTTGGAGTTCTTTAGTGATGGGCTCCCAGAAAAGGAGGTGCACCTTGGTGGTATGGGTAGTCCATTCATTCCTTTTAAGATCATGTTATCCGAGGTCTCAAATCCTGGGATGTTACAATCTTCCCCACTTAGACTCTTGACGTCCTCATCAAGGCTCAACTATATGGCCTCATTATCTGACCCCATTTCAGTGCAGACCCATAATGGCCCATGGACACACAACTCCCGATCACGGAATGCCAGTGCAAGGGTGGCTACGTCAACCATGGACAACCCTTTCCTACATGCCTGGACCGCACAGCTCAAGACTGGCATGTCACATGTCCAAGTGGGCCCCACCTACTGGAGGGGTTATGGCTCTAATACCATTTGTAACGCCTCGGCCCACTGCCCATGGCTCTAGTAGCGTTTTAGGAATGACGACTGGCCCCACAAACTACCACTAGCCTTAACTGCGCACTTTGTCCACATTGACGCGCAAGCCAGGATCAACTTCCCGACTGGTCACCCATCCTAGTACTATTCCAAGCTGAGCACGCTTAACTATGGAGTTCTTTAGTGATGGGCTCCCAGAAAAGGAGGTGCACCTTGGTGGTATGGGTAGTCCATTCATTCCTTTTAAGATCATGTTATCCGAGGTCTCAAATCCTGGGATGTTACACTTTTAGACACCAGGAGCCTGCCAGTTACTGGGTCAATTGGATGACTATCTCGAGGTCCTCCTTTTCGAGCCATGGCAGTCATTGGAGGAGGTGGTAAGAGACCAGCTCTGAATAGAATGCGTTCCACATGGTCAGAAGGTTGGGCGCCAACAGATAGCCAATACCTGCGTTCAGTTTGAATCAAAGAAATTTGGTTAGAATTCAATGGTTGAAAATGACAAGATGAGAACAGTGACATTGGCTTTTCCGTTACTAAGGGCAAAACAAACAAAGAAGCTACCATTTTATTTTTCCTTACCCCATAACCTTTCTCCAGTAGCGTTTGATTTAAATTTCGAGTGGAGAAAATGATCTGCATGCCAATATCTAGGATTGTGTTAAAAAAATTTACGTGTTTTCTTTTGTGACATTATTTTGAGTTGGACATAAGATGGATGGTTTGGGAATTGGTACTACTCTATGTTCACTTTTTTTATCACCATCATATCGAAGTTTTTTAGAGTGGAATTGAGTAAATAAGAGGACCAAACAGCCAAAAGATAAGCAAAAAAATGTAGCATTCTTTTGTCATTTCTCCGTGCATGCATAACATGCCTAGACACGAAGAGGATACAGTTGGGTTGGTTTGTATTATGTTTCAAGGTGGGTTCTATTTATATTATTAATGTGGTAAGAGGATCTGTGGAAAAGTAGCGACTACAGTAGTAGCTACTTTGGGATCTTGGCACCGTCATAATCAACTATCCTTGTGTTGTAGATCACTACTACATCCATTCATGGTTTGATATGCTGAGGTATACTAGAAGTGTTGGGCCCACCAAGCTTTCAAGTTGGCTCACCTACTGCTTAATAAGGCCAACTGTTATTCCTCAATAAAGAGACAATGTTAGCCACAGATTAAGGCCCTTTTATATATTAAAAAAAA
Source organism: Alisma plantago-aquatica (assembly GCA_963693085.1). Lineage (NCBI taxonomy): Eukaryota > Viridiplantae > Streptophyta > Magnoliopsida > Alismatales > Alismataceae > Alisma > Alisma plantago-aquatica. Next base: position 1,862,566,045 of record OY856409.1, on the reverse strand, counting down.
TGTCCATAGTTGAAGATTAAAAATCCACAATCCAGTGACGGGCATCCCTGCCTTCATTTTGCATGCTTTCAAGACTGAAGCAACTTCTCCAGTCAATGTAGCTGCTTCGAAAATTGTATGAGTTGAATCGTGCATCTCCATGGGAAAGTTCAATTGTTCAATAGGATATCAGGGCCTTTGAAAGTTGACTTATAGAAGAAACCATTTCTACTCTTAGCATGTGGCAGATTTACTGTTATCTACATTTTATGGATGGATGATCAGGGGTTTGTGTAGCTTGACACTACCCTCATTTTGCACTTTGTTCTGCTATACATTTGTGGATTCTTTGATTGCCTATTTATCCCCATTGAAAGTGCTGATATCCCATGGCAATTAAGTTATATTCCACTATTATGCAAGTATTCCTTGTATCTACACCAAGGAGTGCAATAGTCCAAAAAAAAATCTACCCTCCAGAATTCAACATCTTACGAAACTCATTCTAGCTTAATTACTTTCTTACAGAAATTTTTCTTTGAAGTGGCTAATTCCAATAGAATTTTTACTCCACACAAAAAGGCCTTAGCATAAAATGTGGTGTTTCCTGATACATCAATACTAAGATCCTATTTGGTAGGGAGTAGTTACAGTTCATTTCAAACAAATGTCCACTTTTCAGTTTTATATTTTGTTGGGTTGGGTGTTCTCGAGCATAGTTGGTTAAATCCAATTCACATCCAACTTCACAGTTGTCTGGAAAAACACAGAATTAGTACCACGCTGAAATCAGAGGTAGTAAGATGCAGTCTCACTTTTCGGGCTACATTACAGCTGTGATGTGGGATGTTGGTACGATCAAATGGAAAAAGGTTGCATGCTCTGCCCCATTCTCGCTCCCTCGCCAAACACTTCTAGGCTAAATCGTTGAATCCAATGTATTGAAAAACGGCATGAGCGGCCGCTTTTGCACCCGCTTCTGCATCAACAGGTCATGGTCACTAGAAATGGGCCTTACGCAGGCTGGAGGCAGAAGTCCATTAATCGTCCCATTTTTTGTTTGCTTTAGCCACTTGCGGCCCGTTTTTTCCCTTTACTGAGTGGTGTTTTTTCCCACTTACTTTCTGGGAAGCTGAAATAAGACCCAAACCATTGGCCCAGTTGTTTTCGGCCCAAGAGAGGTAAAAAAAATGTAACCTTGCAATGAACCCCACCCACGTCTCCTCAACTCCCTCCCAACTACAGTTTTACCGGGAAAGTTATGCCCACAGTTTTCCCTACCATCGCTACTAAAGGCAAGCTTGGCCAAACTTAGGACTTGCGTAGCACCCTAGAGGCTCTTGCGGAGGATTAGGAGCTGATTTGCATGAGTATTGGCCTCCATCCTTCCGCCTAGGCTACTGCCTGGAAGGGAGCCAGCGCCAGGTTTTGTGTTGCACATTTTGGACGTTGCGGAGGTAGGTTCAAGACATCAAGGCACTTTGTTCCCGTCACAAGAGGAATATTCAAGGCGAGGCAACTACTTTCTATTGTTGTTTTCTTATTTCTTGCTTTTTTTCCCTTTTCAATTGCAAATGCAAAAAAACAAGTGGTGGGTCATATTGACAATTTTTTTATTAGAAACCCAGAGGATCATGTTAATTAGAGGAGAGTATCAAAATAGGAAAGCCTCAATAACAAGTTGAAGAAAGATGAAAGGAAGAACACTCTACAATATATAGCACATTGGTTTTAACTTTTACCAAACGAGTAAGTTGTTTTAATATTTGTTCAAAATCCCACCTTCAATTCTTATTTATTCTATTATTTCTAAAGTCTAGATTGACCTTACATAATCATTGTAGGTATACCCATGAATATCGTGACACTGTAGAATTTTAAATTTTAACGTAATGTTAAGAGGCAGTTCGGTCCGAGATTGTAGGGACAATTTGTGCACGACTTGCACAAGCCTCTATTAAGGAATGAAGTGGAAATGACTAAGAAGTCATTAGAGAAACAAAGGGAGGAATTGAGGATTAGTAGATGTTCTATTATGAATGATGCATGAAATAATAGAAGGAGAAGAAGCATCATGACTCTGTGTAAACTACAAAAGAGGCACAAGCTTTTTGTGGGAAATTGATGCATCTGCCGAAATCCACAATGTTGAGTTTATTTTCAAGTTGGTGGACAGTTGCATTGAGGAAGTTGGGGAAGTAGTCACTGAAATATGCATTTTGATAACATTACATATTTTATTTATCTTATACTTTCAAAAGTATTAGAATAATGTTACATGAACAATGCATGTAGTCACTGACGATATCCCATTAAATCTTGTTGTGAATAGCTTCTAAAAGATGAGAGGACGAGGATATTCCAGACTCCCTGTGTTGCAAACCGACTAGATCTTATGTTGGAGGCTATTGGGTAAATGTCTAGGGTGAAGAATGTGATTCAGAAGAGTAGGAAATTGGCAATGTTCATCTACAATCACTACAACACCCTAAGTCTGATGAGAAACTTCACCAACGGTGACTTAGTGAGACCTGGAGTGACACAATTCGCCATTGTATATCTTAGCCTGCAAAGTCTGCTAGACAAAAGGAATGAACTTAGGAACATGTTTTGTTCTACTAAGTGGGCAGAATGCAAGTATGTAGGCACAGGAGAGGGGGAGTGATTTTCTACCATGGTAACAAATTTTGCATTTTGGCACGGGATTGTGTTTGTATTGAGAATTATTAAGAGGTTTGTTAAGGTATCACATCTTGTTGATAGTGAGAAGAAACCTGTCATGGGGTTTATATATGTTGCTATGCTTAATGTTGCAAAGGAGTTGACAACCAATTTGAGCGATGATCCATTGTTCATAAGGAAGGCCGTGGACATGGTTGATGAGAAATGAATAAAAAGGTTGCATCACCCCTTACATGTGGAAAGTAACTTAAGTTGCACTTTTAATTATTATTGTTTCTATTGTCTAATATGACATCTAATGTAATATTTTATAATTTTAGGCTACTACTTGAATCCCTATTACTATTGGGTTGATTCTAGGACAAACAACACAGTGTGTCATGACTCATGAGACGTCTAATGGAATGTGTGGATATCTTTTTCCCTTAAATAAACATTAAAGATAAGATTTATATTGAGCAAGAGATGCCAGTGTATAGGAATGCTAAGGGGGCATTAGGAAACCAAACACCATTAGACAGATCTAGTCTAGACTTGGACCCTAGTAAATTGTCATCCACTTTAATGCTTGCATTACTCATAGTCATTATTTTCTAATAGATTAATTGAATGCTTTATTGATTTCTTATAATAGTGGAATGGTGGACCAATCATGGGTATGAAACTCCTCATTTGCAAAAGACGACAATTAGAATTCTTAACCCGAAATGTCATCTTCTAGGTGTGAAGAGAATTGGAGTATGTTCGAGACGGTAATTTACCTCCCTACTTGCAGTCACGATCATTCAATAATTTTGCATAAGACACTACGTCATCGACTAACTCTTTTGCATTTACCCAGATTCACACCAAGAAGAGGAATCTACTAGATGCGCGGTGACTAAACGATCTACTTTATGTGCAAATGAAAAGCTGAAAGATAAAAAGGAATGATGTGATTTAGAGGAGGATCTTTGGAGTTAGATTATTTGGATAAGGCAAAGAACTGGGTTACAGACCTTAATCCAGAGGAAGATGAGGTATACCCGGGTGAAGGATTGACATGGGGACAAATGGTTGAAGCGTCTGGAGTTATAAAAAGAGTTTATACTAGTACCAGAAGACATGGGCAGCCCACCCCTCCTATCCAACCCACCCTCTTGGTGCACAAAGTGATGGAGAAGATTCTGAGCCAAAGCAATTCACTAGTAGGAATATATTTGATGGCTACTCCGGTGTAGAGGACATTGAGGGGGGCTATTAGGAAGTAGGAAATAGGGTTATGATTATCTTTCTATAGAAATAGCAATCACATTGTAGAAAAATTGTTTTTGGCTACTTGGACATACATAGTTGTTGATGTGCCCGTCTAGGTCTCTAGGCGCACAAGGGGGTCCGCCTAGCCCCTTGCTCCATAAAATTGAAAGTGGACACTTGGGCGAGCCCTAGTACTATCTGGGGCCACCTGCGCAACTGCCTAGGGATGCCTAGGGTGCCTTGGAAATCTAGACAATTTTTTTTCTAGGTTTTTTATGTTTTGGATAATGTATTTTAACATATATTTGACATAACGTTTTAGGCATTTTAAGATGCTATCTCACTCTTACATTACTATTTAGGATGTAGATCATAAAATATACACATAAATACCTTATATATGTGATATATGTTATATTATATATCTATAAAATATGCAAAAAAAATAAAAAAATGTCACCACCTAGGTGGTCTAGGAAGCCATCCAAAGCATGCCACCGCCTAGCCGCCTTATAAACTATGGGCATACAACCATATTTTGATCTAGATCTGACTTGATGATTGTGTTTCTTTGGATGTTTTATCATCTATGTTTTGATTTTGTTGTTTGAAAGTAGGGATGTAAATGGGTAGGGTAGGATAAGGTAAATGCTTACCTTTACCCTTATCCACATCAAAGTTGTGGGTAGCAGGTAGGATAATTTTCCTTTTTCCTAAAAACATTTATCCTACCCTTACTCAAACCCTTTTACTATCTAGGTAAATGGGTAGGGTAACAAGTGAAATGGGTAAAGCAACATGAAGATAGATATACGATATTTTAAATAATAATCTCATATGGTATTCTCTACATCGTAGATAGGACATTGTTAAAACTAGTTTTAGATAGTAATAATTATGTCTTTGGTGATATACAACAACAATAGTAATATTTAACCAATATTTTTCTCAAAATAAGGCCTAACCTTTTCTATATATTATTTCTCATTTGATGAATTCATTTTTCTATCCAATATATGACTATATACGACATGACATGCTACCCATTATTTATTAAAGTTTTGGGAATCATAATAGCACAAATTAAGAAAGTAGTGATGTTGCTTGTTGGGGTTTTAATTAGGCACTAATACATATAATATAATCTGAATTTATTAGTTCAAGCGTATACTAATGGGTGAATGGGTAAAGCGGGTAGGGCAAAACGTCTCCCTTACCCTATCCTTTTTATATGCAGGTAAAGTGGGTAAAGGATAAATGGGTGGTGGGTAAAAAATATTTACCCTTACCCTACCCTACAAAGTATGGGTGGTGGGTAAATAGCAAGGAATTAAATGACCGATACTGACACCGTTTCGATAGCTTGGGTATAGATATTTATAGGTATACCGACGGAAATATTGTTAGATGCAATCCTGGCCATACCGATGCCAAAATGAACGAATTAAATCATGAAATTTTACAGGTGTGGTCTCAACACCTAGATGCAACGTTTTATGCAATAAAATTCTATATTGGGTATGTGGGGGGGGGGTCAATCATGTGTGAGTTAAGGAACATGTCCTGTTTTTTGGAGATTTCGATGAAAGATATCGATGGAAAAATGCAAGAATTAAGATCTAAAATTTTACTAGCACAATCTATAAACTCATGTTAACACACTTATGCAATAATATTCAATTTACAAAAAACATATAACAACGTAGTAAATTACTAACTCACATCAGTTGTATGTTGAGTGGCACACTGGTTCTTTATACAATATGTTGTTCATATGCTCCACATATTGCTCCCATGTCATGTAACTTCTGTAAGACTTGTTGTATGAAACAACATGTTCCTCATATACTTCAGGATTGGCAAACTGCATCATCCCAAACTTCAGAAAATGTTCTTCCAAATATTTTAGATATTTTTCCTTTGTTGTTGAAATGGAGGGAGGTTGAGTAGAAGTAGGTGGAGGTGCCCTTGCTCGAGGAGCTTGAGGTTGAGTAGTTGTAGAAGCAGGAGGAGCCCATGTTTGAGGAACTTGAGGTTGTAATGGATAACCAGCAATAGGATAAATTGTAGTATGCCCACCACTCCATGTTTGACCTCCATCACCAGAGTATGCTTCAATGTTCACCCGAAAGCATCCATAAGGGATACAGACAGAGTATGCTTCGCGATATCCCATACCAGGTGCAAGTTCTAATTGTAATCTTGGTGGTGGTTCAGCATGATATCCAGGATACCCATGTTGGGGCTGAGATGGGTATGGAAGTGTCTATCCAAATAACATATCTCTGAATGATTGTTGAGATTGAGAGTGAGATATGCTCATGTTATCCATTGAATCAGCAAGATCAGAATGACGATCACTTTGGCTATGATATGCACCGCTGTAATCTTTCCCAGTTCGAGTTTTTCTTCTTTGAAATCTTTTTTCAGCCATGGGATTTCCCTGTTCTTGTGGAGGTGCAGCCCTAGTAACATTATGACTAACATAAGGCCGGTCATCATTTTGAGGATCAACAACTAGAGGATATTCTGGAGAGCGTTGGCTGCGATTATCACCATCATTGCCTCAATCGTCAGACTTAGATTTAGAACCAGATGTAGAAGAAGAATCTGAGCTACCTAATTGTTCTTCCACTTCTCTATTGATTTCCATATCAAGTTGCCTCCTCCCTTTCCCACTCACTTCTATGAGAATCTCTAATAGCACGTCTATACATACGACGTGAATAAGTTGTATCACATTCAGGAGGATATCCAATATCATCATCAGATTCAGCAGAAGAACCTATGGGCCTAACATCAAATAATGTATCTGTATAAGCCCTTTCAACCTCCTTCATCTTATGTTGTTTTTGTTTCTTTGTGCCCATCAATTTCTTGAAATCGTCTCTAACACTTTGGGGACACCTTTGGAACATTGCCACATTTTTGTCACCACCAGTAATGTGACGTTTAAATCTAGTAATCCCCCTCCACCAAGTGTCTTCTTGCAGTAATTGCAAATTATCTTTCTCCCCTCAGCAGGCGTGCAGTGATTCCATGCAAAATCCACATCCTTAACTCCAACATTATCGGCCCCAACACCCTCACCATCGCTTGAAGACATCTTCTCAAATCAAAAGTCAACACTGCAAAAAGACAAAGAGAAACAAAAATTAGGTGTATGAAATTAATAACCCATTAAGTTGCAAGAAATGAAGAAATTATTCTATTTTATGTATTATAGAACAAAAAAAAAATACTTTAATTGTATAAATGTTACATGTATCTATAGAAGCAAACACAATATTTTTTAAGATTTTTATTAACAAGAAAAAGGGTTAAATAAATAAAAAAAGTCTAAATTTATTTTAAAAAATAAAAAAATTGTCATTTATCTAGTATTAAGGCAAGTGATGTGTTACAAATTACTCATTCCATCTTATATTACAATAACACACATAAATCTATAGAAAAAACAAAAAAATGCATTTTTTAATTTTCATCATTTTTAATAAATGAAAAAATGAAAAATATATTTATTTGTAGTATATTTTTGTTTGTATTGGTTCATATTAGTATTTGGTACAACTTTTTCTACTAAACCTAAGTTAGATACCTATTATTAATAGTACTTATTGTATTATTACGAATTTTATATTAATTAGTGAAATTATGTGATAATATTAATTAATAGTAGTAGATCTAGTGATACATTAGTATATCTACATAAATTAATCATAGATCTATTGTTAGATAGCATTAATCCTAAGTTTTTAGGAGTAGATCTAGATTTTGGGTGTACTTAGAGAATTTGGAGTTCTATGGTGAAAATAGAAGAAAATAGAGAGGGGAGGGGTTAGAGAAGATGAGAAATGAAAGAAATTAAGAAAACATACCTTGATCGGGGCTGATTCGAGCTCCAAGGAAAGAAATCGCCTCTAATCTCCAAGAAACTCTACTCAAACAGCAGCAACAAGCAACAAGTTTGCAAATATCGGCATGCCAGGCGGCATACCGCCTATATCGCCCGCAAGTTGGGCTTTTTGCAGAGGTAACCCTTGGTTTTCAGTGGTAAGTGGCGGTATTTAGCGGTAAGTCCACCAGTATACCGATATTTGTGGTACCAACGGTAGACTTGCTCAAACCGATACCCGATGGCGTCAATATCGATATTTCGATCGGTATACTGGCGATATCGGCGATATTTCATTCCTTGGTAAATAGGTAATACCCATTTACAACCCTATTTGAATGTCATATGTTTTGATAATTTTCAGTACTGGTGTTTTTGATTTGCTATCTTTTGGGTGTTTATATTAGCCTTTAGGTTTCAGCAACAAAATCATGTGAAATTGTGAATATTACATGAATATTGTACTAATTATTTCTTGTTTCAAGTGTATTCATGTGGGCACATTACTTCCTTATCCAACTAGTTGTCTATTCGTATGATGTTGATCATGCTCCATGTAAAGGTAACCAACTAAATTCAATTCGTATATTTGTTCATGCATGAAATTGGTTATCGATACATACATTTATTCATCTTTAATTGATGAATCTATTAACTCTTGATATTTGTTACATCATATTAATTTTAACCGAATAAACATATTTTGTTATATAAATAGTCAAAAATATTAAATTATGCATGTACATATGTCTATAAATGTGAAAAAATCTCTAAAAAATTAAGCATACACTTTTTTTGAAAAGTGCCTACTTAATCGCCAGCCTGGCAATTAATCAGCTACAAGGTCCCATTTGCACGCTTCCTGCTTCGCACGTTTATATCATTGGTTGAATTTGTACTGCATGTATCAAATATCATTTGTGTACTGCAAAAGATACACACTAATATAATGTTTTACAGAGTGGCTTGAGCTCCCGCTCAAGCAGCAAGTGGGTCGGGCCGTACCAAACTGAGATCAAACGACTGCTGGAGCCGATCACAATTAAGATTGCCTACAACACACATCACCCGCTTGTTCACCCGCCTGGGCTGTCTTTTAGATGCAGTCGCTTTGGACCTACCTTTTATTTGGGTGACCAAGTTCAGGCCAATATCCAGGCCCAAGAAGTTGTCTGCCTATAAATGATTAAAAACGAGGTGTTTCATACATTACGCCCACCACAATACAGTGTTTGTGGCAACTTCCCCTGCAAGAAAGATGACATCGACGTTCCCAGGGCCATGGATCTTCAAACCTTGCACTTGGGTTGCATCCTAGGGAGTATTACATCTCACCCAAGCTTGATTTGAGGGGTCCTCAGCCTCTCAGCCTTGCTCCTGTGAGTCTGCGATCGCAGCCTTGGAGGGAGTCATCCCTTGTTTGGTTGTTGTTTGTTGTTTGTTTCTCAAAGTTGCTGAGAAGTTTTGAGACACAAAGGAAGGCCTTTTGCTAGAGAGTGGATGATCAATCACACCTAATCCACTTCTCTTTTATTTTTTGTTGTTTGTTGCTTTTTTCTCTCTTTTTTCACTTTTTCTACAACATACTGTACTGTTTTCATGCATTGTTTTCTGGTGACATTCATTTGCTGCCATTGTTTCTGTGTTTTATTTTGTTTCTTATTTATTATGGCATATATTAGTATGTTTTGTAATATTGTACTAGTATAGTAGTACATTACTACTGGTAGCATACAATAATATGTTTTTGATTATCCACTTATACATTGTGTTATAATATTCTAATACCTTCTACTTCTATTATTCCATATCTTCTAATATGTAATACTTCTATATCTTCTAGTATTCTAATCTCTTCTAATCTTCTAATTGATTATGTAATACATTTTGTTGTATAGCATTAATTTATAGCTGTTTTGTAATACATTTTCTAATATTCTATATATTCTACTTCTACTGCATATCACTCTATTAGTATATACGTTATATTTTTGTGGATTACTACAGTAAGTCAATAACAATAGCCTTCTACTATCTACTGCAATATTTGTTGTATACATGTATGCAGATTACATTCAGTTCATCAATACTTCTATTTGTCATTGTATATTGTATGTGACCGATGATACCTCTGCTCCTCCAGCCCCTGATAATCTCCCTAATGTCGCTTCCAACATTAGGTCACAAGACCGGGGTTGGAAGAATCATGATCTTCCTGACCCGGCTCGTAGAGAAACACCTTCGCTACACTTTTTGCAAACATAGCTCCACGGGTGGGATCTTTAGGTTGAAGCAACGCCTTGCTAGAAGGAGAGGGGATGTGGATGCTTGTACGAGTGTACCACTAGAAGTGAAAAAGGAGATTTCTGACTATCTGGATAAATTAGCAACAAAGAAGGTACCAGAGTATAGCACATTCAGAGAAATGATCTAAATAATTACTATAAAGATAAGAAGATCTGGCAGCACTTTGTTGAAAAAGGTACTTCATTTTACTGCTTAAAGATGGTAGCAGGCTTATGCTTAATTATCAAGGCACCCGCCTAGGCTCCTTAGGCGCTAGGCAAGGCACCTCAAACTAGGCGCCCAACCTATTACATGCATTAAGTGGGCGCCTCAAACTAGGCTCCCAGCCTATTAAGTGCATTAAGTGGGCGCCTCAAACTAGGCTCCCATCCTATTAAGTGCATTATGTGGACGCCTAAGGCCTTTTAGGCCAAAATTAAGATGTCTATCATGAATTGAGTTAGATTTGGTCAAATTCGATCACCTTAAGTCATTTTATGGTTGAACTAGGTCAGATTTAGGCCAAATCAGGTCAAATTTTGACAAATTAGATCTACTCTGGGGATAATAGGTCTGATTTGGGCCAAATTTGCAAGTCCTCATAGTGTTATTTGTTAAAAAATTCTACTTCTTCATATGTCTATTGTTGTTGCTTCTTTTTCTTTTCTTTTTTTATCCTTTCTGCTACATTTTATTCCCAAATCCTACTTCTGCTGCATTTTTTAATGAGTTATTCCTCCTATATCCCCTCCTACCACCATGCGACTGTGTGTATTTCTTATTTCATATTTGTCCTGTATCTCCTGCTCCCAAATCTACAACTACTATTTACATACAATTGTTTTCTTTTTCTGATTTCTTCCTCCTAAATCTCCTCTCACAACTACTGTTGTTTGCATGTTTTCACTTATTTTACTGACCCATTCTTTCTTCCTTTATATTTTTTATTTCAGCACCTGCTATTGTTGTTTTATATTTTGTTTTCTTGAATTCTTAATCCTGCTTCAATCTCCTTTTACTACCCTTGCGTTTATCTTATGCTGACTTCTTTCAGCACAACTCCTACCATTTGCGTGTTTCCTTTTATCTCATTTTCTCTCTCCAATTCCTACTTATCTTCCTCTTATTATTATTTCTTTTTCTTCCTATTAATTATCTTGCCTTTGATTCTCCTATAGTTATCAATTCAAATTAGACTTAATGAATAAACAATTACATTATCACATATAATATCATATCTACAAACATTTAAATATGTAACTGGAAGAAAATAAAATAAAAAAAACGTCCAAAAAAGCCTAGGCACCCCTTGGCTTAAACCCACCACCTAGACGCCTTGACAAGTATGGTTTTATGGTAGCAACCCCATTCTTGGTAGATAAATGCAATAGAAAATACTCACTTTACTCTGTCAAAGTTCAAGCCCATCCTCTTTCCACCATCTAGTGTTGATCACATCCATGATAATAATAAAAACTATTAGTAATGATTGACTTGTCAACCAAAGAAAGAGTAGATATATGTTTAGAACTTTATGATTAGAAAATGAAATGCATAGCCAGTCAGAGATACTTAAGTGATAGGTAATTCACCATGGGAAGAGTACAGTGCACAATTCAGAAAACAGAGACAATTCAATAAAAAAATATGAAAGAAAACAAATAACATAATGAAAGCGGTTTCTACTAAAACAAGATTCGTCAGAATCAAATATGTAGATTTTCCATTAGACAAGATATGAAGTCAATCTGTCTTACTTGGCAAAGGATTATAGTATCCCAACACATCAAGATTCTTGCCATCTCTGGGTGCTCTGTTGTCCGCAGCAACCACTCGGTAAAATGGCCTGTTGTTACATCCCCACCTTGAAAGTCAGATTCTCACTACCATCTCTACGACTTCTCTTAACACAAGTTGTATGTTGAGGTGGTTCCTGAGCAGTAATGGAATGATTAGTTTGCATAATCGAGTGTAGTAACCAAACTTATGACTAAGGTTGTGATGGACAAGCGACTAATTCATGAAACAAGCACCATTAGAAAAAAGTTCAGTGATAAAAAGGAAAAAAATAGAGTATATGAAAGATATAAATACCATTCTCAAATTTCAATATCAATAAAATATGTCCGATAACTAATTTCCTTACAGAAAAAGATTAGAAATATAAATCTTACACGACTATGAGAAAGATGAGTTACAAATTGCACACTACACAGCAGAAGATGGAAACTGATAACTTCATATATGGAAGTAAGAGGTAAAATGTTACAAACAAAAGTACATAGACCATTGTTTGGTGACAAATCATTAAAAACATGATTGACTTAGCATGTTTGTCTGGGAGGCAGAGCAACAGATCTTGTTGGAAGGTGGTTCAGCATCAAAGCAAAAGAGTACACCTCAAACATTTCTGATAGGATGCCTCAAGTGTTAGGTCATGGTCCAAAAAGATCCATTCTTCTAATGGAGTGGTAAGAAAAACATCTAGTGATGTCCAACCCTGGTCAGCCATGTTTTGCAAGGCCAACCAGCATTTCCGTGGAGGCCCATAGGTAGCACTATAAAAAAGAAGGTCTATTGTATATAGATGCTACAATAGGGACATGACAAGGAGTTGTTAACTTGCTCCACAATAGAAAATGGATACATTTCTAGGCAGAAAAGATTGTAAGTGCCAAACTTCACTGATCCAATAGGGATAGATTCACTCATCAGATCGGTGATCATGTCCTTGTAGAGAGAAGTATCATGTCATTTTGTGTCGAACGACCCTCTTCTCTGTTGGCCAGAGGCTTGGGAACCCTCAGCTGGCATGTCTTTGGGTCATTGGATGGTGAAAGGAAGAATGCTAATGAGGAAGTCGACCTACTTTTTAAGGCAACCAGGGGCCAAGACACCAACACTAAGCACCTTGTTGCCTTGGTGCGCCTAGGTGCCTAGATTAAAATTTAAAATTTAATCCATTTTACTCCAGTATTCCCCTCTCTATATGCATATACTTTGCAGTTGTATGCGTATATATATATATCATCATTTCATGGGTTATATATACATATACGTATAATCATGGAACATGACATCAACTTTGAGTTGACTTCGAGGAATGTGGATGTGAAGTGGAAGTTTGTGGAAACATTGAGGAAACTCTGAGGATTTTTACAATTAATCTTCGACACATCTTTGACAAAAATTTAGCTAAAATGTGATTTAATGTTGAAAATCGATATATTTAATCAAATCTAGCTTACAAACAAAATATATGTTTATATATAGCCATCTATATAGCTTTACACGTGCAAATGTACAAGACTAGACATCTTTGTGACAACTTCGATGGGCATGGAAGTTTACCAGGTTTCCACATCGACATGCGCACACATATGTGACCATGCTTGTCAGAACCAAACCGGTGAGTGAACCGGTAAGGCCGTCGATTCTCGGTTCACTGGATCAACCAGTGGTTCGACTAGTTCAACCGGTGACGTCAGCATGACGTCATAAATAATTAATAAATATATAAATACAAAATTTATATATAGCAAGGAACCACAAGTGTAGATAATAGGGAACCACAAGTGTAGATAATACAATAGAGACAATCACAATAATTGAATTCACACAGTAATAAAGTGATAAACTAATCATCAAACCATTTATGGCACGCAAGTTAACAACAACTAAATTTATGGCACATAGGGAGAGTGAGATTATACCTCACTTGAAGGCTGAAGAAGAAATACACACAAATCAACAACACAAATGCACAGGCACGAAAACTCAATTCAGCCCAAGAAGCATAATAACCCAATACAATTCAATTCTGTAATCACATAGAATCAATATGCATCAAATTACCATCAATTTTAGAGGATGATGAGAGTAGGAGGATGTCCGTTAGCATAGAAATTAAGGAGAAATTCGAACATTAGAAAACAGAAGGGGAAAGGCAATGAAGGTAAGAAAGGAGGAGGAAGAGGAAGTGAGAATGGAGAACAAACAAGGAGAAGAGGAAGCATCAATATCAAAATTACTAGCAAGCTTGCTAGATTACAACAAGAAAAAAAGAAGAAGTGGGCGAGTAGTGGCCTAACCACTTGGAACTAAAAGAGCTGAAGAAGAGTGAACTGAAGAAGAGTGGAGGAAGAGGAGGAAGATGAAGTGAGAGAGGGAGGAGGAAGTTACCTGGCGTGCAACAAGGGCGGCTAAGAGAAGCAGCTCCAATGGCAACAAGAAGAGTAACGAAGCAGCTGTCGGCAACAGGGACTGCGACTGCCACAACGACGGCTTCCGGCCAGTCCGTGATGACTTTGTACAGGTCTGCAGTGAGCTTCCGGCGGCTTTGGTATGCTTGCAAAGGCAAGCTGCTGCTTAGGGCTTCGCCGTTCGTGAGGGGAAGTTGGGAGAGTCGGCGATCAGGGGTGGAGGGTGAAACTGGGAGTCAGGGGTTTTCTCCCCTGCGTGTATTTAAGATGCACACACTGCTCACATGGGCACTTGATTGGCAGGTCAAGGAACCGGCCGGTTGGGCTAGAACCAGACCGGTTCACCGGTTCAACAGTGAGTTAGTGTCATTTTCGGCTTTTAGAGAGAATCAAACCACTAGTGTGACCGGTTCTCGGTTCAACCGATTGAACCAGCCGGTTCAGTTCGAGTCTGATAACCATGTATGTAACATTGAGGATTAATCGCCAAATGTTGATGATGTTGAGTACCACTGTATAATTATATAATCCCAAAATCGATCCTAAGACCATGTGCAATAAAAAAGTTTTGAATGGTCGATGCAGTATTTGGGATTCTTAAAATAGGCAAGAGGAGATCTAAGATAAACATCATAATCTTGTATGTCACATTTACATGCATATAGGTACAATATAGCCCTTACTCCTTACAGGCATCAATGACCATTTTCTGATCTCATAATACTTTCACCCTTGCACGGATTTGAGGTTTTATTATAAGTATGAAGATTGTTATTTTAAGTATTGTGATCTTTTACATTGATACAAGGCCCTAACAAAGATTATAAAAGGTCCTCAACAGAAGAAAAAAATGGAAGGCGGATAGAAAAGCAGAATAAGAAAATTGAGTTCATGAGATTAAAACAAAAATTTAATATGATTACAGAACCCTGATAAAATCAGTGTTTTGAAAAGCGGTAATCGGTGTACGGGCGGACAGGGTACCGAATAGAGTATATACGGTATGCGGGAGTACAAGTGGGAGTATAAGTAGTTTTAATCAATTTTGCATTTTTTTAATATAGTTATATATTCACTTAAATTTATATGTTATCACTATATAATTATACATATAAAGTGAACAATAACAAAGGGAGATGTAACAAGAAGCATAAATTCATTTAGAATGTTATCGTTAACTAAGTGTCATAAAGATAAATGTAGTTTAATACATTCTAAAAGGTACAAAACAAGTAAACACCAAACTGACCCCTTATGACTTTTCATCCTTATTCTTCCATATTTCCTCAATGTTCATCCTGATCTCTAGCTTAATGTCATTGTCAATGTTAGGGCATGGTGAGACATTGCCCCCTTATGTGAGCTAAGTGCTACTTTAGGTGATTCACTCCCCCCCTTCATCTCCCTCCTACAAGAGAACAAACAACCTAGCTGGAGTTGTTTTTATCTTTGAGGAAACAATATTTCCATGCTGGATCTGTTGACGCAGGTGGAATTATGTGCGGATGGGAAGTGTCTTGTTGGGTGTTATCCCCAATTGGGATTGATCCAAGATTCTCCATGATTGCACTGGAGACAATCATCAAAAGACATCAAATAAACAAACACAATCACAATTTCACGTATGTAAACACCAATGTATTAGAAAGCGGGAAGCAGGAAGTGGGAGGCGTGCAGATAGCACCCTGTAACCGATTAAGCGGTAGGCGGACGATTAAGCGGGTGATTTTTGAAAAAATGCGTGCTTAAATTTTATATATTTTATACAAAATTTCATGTATGTGTATATAAAAAGTATATTTCTAAGGAACTTTTATGCATATCTAATCAGTAATTAACTAGGTATTCATCAATACTTTACTACTAATCAGTATCTCTAATAACTAAAATCAGCAAGAAGATCAGTACTTTTAAATAACAAACTATGGATTATTGAATTAAAGTAATCACTAAAGTAATACTAACCAATAGTACCAATCATTAATCACTGAAAGCAGCAAGGAAATCCGTAAAACTAATCATGCATTAAAGTATAATAGAGTAATATGATATTTACCTGGATGAATTATAGCAGTACCCAATACTACAACTTACACACAAATTATGCATTCTAAATTAGGACTAGCTATATCATAGAACATTTAATATATACAAGTTTCATTTATTATAGTCAACACTACTTGGACTATGTAATTAATTAATGTTACATGCTTACACTAGGATTTTTAAACAAAAGTGGGAAAAAAGCGGGAAAAAGCGGGTGAGGCGGGCAAAAAGCGGGTGAGGCGGGCAAAAAGTGGGCGATTTTGTTCAAAAAGATTAAGCAGGCAATTAGGGGCTAATTTAGGTGGCTGGGGGTCTTGGCCGCCTGGGCCGATTTTTAATTCACTGGTAAACACTAGCACAAGCAATTAGATAAAGAGGCAATTATAGAAATGGAACTATTTAAATGAATATGCAATTTGATGAACAACTAAGCATCAATTAGATGAATAGCAATTAGATGAAAATGCAATCATGCATGTATGAAAAGGCAATAGATGAGATGGCAATTAGGAAAATGATACTAGTTAAATGAGCATGCAAATTGATGAACAACAAAGAAGCAATTAGATGAATATCAACTAGATGAAAATGCATTAGGCATGTATGAAAAAGCAATCAAATGAAGAGGCAAGTAGGCAAATGAAAGAACTAAACAATATCAACTAGATAATCAGTTGGCCGTCTATATGCAATTAGGAGGTGGATAGCATGAATTAGATTGACATGGAGTATGGGGAAGAAATGGAAGAGTGTGGGATGAGTAGGAGTGAAAGAAGAAATTAGAAGTGGACAATAATAAGTCGGAAGGTAAAGAAAAGGGAAAGACAGAAGGTTCGTTGGCAAATAAAATTAGAAGAAGAGAAACTAGTAGATAAATTATAAGAATAGGTATTAGAAGATACGAGGAGAAGAAGAATCAAAGTGTGAGAGGGGGCGGACTTATAGGAGAAATAGAGGAATAATAATCAAAGGGGGGGGGAAGCAGGAGAAGGAGAATTAGAGGAAGAAGAACAAAAACAGAAGGACTAATGAGAGGAAGAAAAATACCTATGAGGAGAATGTCCGCCGCCGCTAACCTAATCCATCGTCGCCTTGTCAATGACCTGGAGCGCCACAAGACGTGTGTGCTTTTGCTTGAAGCATCGTTGCTCCACTCCACCACTGGCACCTCTGCCTCAACCCGCCAGTGCCGTCGTCTCGGTAATAGGTTTCCGCCTCCGCTGCTGGTTGGACGAGCCTGTTCCTCCGTTGGTATGAAGAGTCGCTGCCATAGGATAGTCAAGGGAGGGTGACAGGGAGAGTTGTTGTGCGAGAGTGGGGTTTGAGTCGGGGGCTGTCATATTTTTTTTCTTTTTTCCCTTCTTTCTTCTAGCCGGGCCTGGTGGGTTCGGTTTTCAAAAATCGGCGAGTACTCGGGGGAATAATCGCTTGGGCGACCGACTAATCGACCATGGCTTGTTTACATGACCGATTGGACCTATTCGGTGTGACCCACTGACCGAACCCAGTAATCGTATCGGCCGCTCGGACCGATTTTCTGAACACGATTTAAAATAATAATACTACACAAAATTAGAGCCAATAAAAAGTTCTAGTGTGTACATGATGTGTAGATTAAGGTGCACCCTCCTGGGGCACCTTGATACCTAGGCGCATGCCTTGAGTCTTGACAAGTATGAAGCAAATGTGTGATAGAGAGTGGTCAGATATAAGGTTCGGTGGGTGAGTATACAATAACCCCATCTATCATTTGGTGTATGAATATATATATACATCATTCCCTTTAATGCACATGAAATGAGTACCAGCTAGAGGATCAAAGCCAAGGTTGTCATAATCAAACCAATGAGGCCTCTAGTTCTCACGTTACTATAGTAATGGTCTACATAAGGGTGCAATCAGTGAGTTTCCAATCAGTGCAATCAGTGAGTTTCCATAAGGGTAACTCGACCGATAGAGTAAAAGACAAAGCCGATATTCAGACCATCGGTCGAGTTTGTCCTGGGGAAACTCGACTGACCAATGAAAATCAAATTGGTCAGATACTCCATCGGTTGAGATCTGTGAAGTGTAAACTCGACCGATGAAAAGTCATTTTCAAGATCCAATCAGGATCAGTCGAGTTTGCAACTCACAGAACTCGACTGATGAACAACCTGATGTGAATTTTGGAAAATGACTATTGAGTGCTTAAACATTCGATCTGAGTGCTCTTGATTTTTATAAGCTTAATTACAAGTCATACAATCATTACAAGTGATTTACAACATGATTCTAATGGATTTACATCATATTACAAAAACGTGCACTTGTATTGACTTGACTTGTCTTTTCTCCAATTTGATATGCGCAAGTTAGGGCATTTGGAGTGTGTCTATACCCAATCTGAAATCACTCAAGTAGATACATTAAACACTAATATGTGGAATGGTTAGTCATCATCAAATTGACCTTGAGTCAATTTAGACGTGAGTCAACATTGACCTAATTGACCTTGAGTCAACATTCTCCCCCTTTTTGAAGATAACAAACCATTCCAAAAATGTATTGAAAGCTTTTAAGTAAAATCATACCTTCAGATAAACCTAGGGGATTCAATAGGATTGAGCTCATATGCTCCCCCTCAATTGATGCACATGGAGTTCTCATACTCCCCCTCAATTGATGTTATTTCTCCTGCATGGTTAGCTTTCATAACATTTATAGAATACTATGTCTTCTACTCATATATGTTCTACGCATATATGTCTTCTCCCTTTACGTTCTACCTTTACATGAACATACTTCTCTTCTTCATGTAAGACATGCCTTCTCTCTGTTTTGTCAAAAGAAGACATACCTTTCTCCCCCTTTGTCATTTAAAAATGTGGGGGTATGAAGAAATAAGAAACTCCACTTGTTAAGAGAAAGGAGATAACAAAAGTTTATATAATGAGAGTAGAAGAGCACAAATAGGGGCTTGTCCAAGCATAGAAAGAAAAGCAAGTTAAAGCATGCACTTGAACAACCCAAAATGCAAGATGAAGTGTTGTAGAAAAATAATAAAATGCAATTTTGACCCTCAAGATGATAGAATTTACCCAAAAAGTATCAGGGCTCATGGAAAAGCGACGAGCCTTGCTCAGAAGGTCATTTCTGCATAAAAACACTACTCTTGCAGCAAAAACTAAAACTAGAACAAAGTCTGCATAAAATCCAAAAATACTCCAATTTCTACATACAATGTATGTCTATGTACCTTGCATTACAATGTTATGCAAGCAACTAAAGATAGTAGATATGCAATTCAATGAACAAGCTTGAGCATGTATGAGACAAGATACAAGCATATCATATAGTAAAATGCCATTAGATGAGCAAAGATACCAATTATAAACAAGGTTAGAACTACATGTATGTGAACTACTAGTAGATGATATCACAAGTTAGGACTACTAGTAGGATCTTGATCATAGCAAGAGATACCAAAAGATACACAAGATAAAGCAAGCTATGAGTAAATGTATAGATATATCCAAACAAAGAGATATGCAATTTTAAAAGCATGAAAGTATATAACTCACATATAAATATGCATCATTACCAAAGAATGATTACCACTAAGAACCTCAAGGTTGTATCAACACAATATATACACCTATATAGATGTAGCAAGTTAGAGTACAATGGAAGCAATTTTAGACACAACCAAGAGATCCAAAGAGATCATCATCAAAACTTGCAGAACAACTCAAAGCAAGTAATTGCAAGATATAGATATACCAATTTAGAGAAATTAGAGAGATAGAGTTTGTGACGCATCATTCGAATAAAACATTATTAACTTAGCAGAAGTGATCACTAAGTAGAAGATTACCAAAAATCACTAAAAATTAAAACTTTTTTACCAAGAGATCCAACAAAAGAAAACTCTTTCACATAGAACCAAAGTAATACATTTACATTCTGGTTTAAAGGTACATGTCTTGTATTATCTCATCTCAAAGATTACAACATCAATTGTTCTGTTAAACTATATTCAGACAACATAAGAACATTGAGGCATCAAGCCAAAATCTCAGATCGATTCATTAAAACCAACTACGGACTCTGAGGACCCAAGAGTACAGAGACGACAAACATGACTCTATTCACACATATACAAAACTTGATAGCCAGTGTCTCCACCTGAGAATTCACTGCTATTCCTGGTGCTGCTGCTGTCCTTCACCTACTGAAGGGTTCCTGCCTCCTCGTCCGTCTCCACCTAAAAATGTGGATCCCACGGGGGTGAGACAATTGTAAATTGCCCCAACGAGAGATATAACTCTCCGCCAAAACATTATTATTGCCGTTATTGAATTAACACTGAGCAAAGGAATTATATATTTAACAACAGATAGATCAATGTCTAATTAAATTAGAGCAGTATTCTTATTCCAAGCATTTTAGATATAACTTGATAAGTCAGCATGATACTTATTTAGTGAGGAATTAAAGCACATGTATAACATTTATCCTTCTAGGATATGCTAAGCAGAGTAACATCAACTTTCTCGGTCAGTACGAGATTATATGGCAGAGACATCACGTATCAAACTACAATTAGCTTGCCATGGTATATTGACATCTTCTCTATAGAGTTATAGCCGTAACATATATTCACTTCAGGCTTAGATCACACAGCTAATGCATGGTATTGTATTGTGGAGTCATGGCCTATAGCCATACTCTTTTAATAAAGTATTGGGATCTTAATCCCTCATCTCATCAGGTACATTTCCATTTCTCAACAAGTTCATCATCATGATTATAGAATATGGGTAT
Organism: Alisma plantago-aquatica; assembly: GCA_963693085.1. Lineage (NCBI taxonomy): Eukaryota > Viridiplantae > Streptophyta > Magnoliopsida > Alismatales > Alismataceae > Alisma > Alisma plantago-aquatica. Next base: position 1,862,544,913 of record OY856409.1, on the reverse strand, counting down.
TCAAACCCTCAGTTCATCATAGATTACTTGTTACCACTTATCAGGTAACTTAATACCTTCAGGTCATTTGACCAAGGTAATCATGATTCTTACTACACAAGCATTCTACATAGCTCACAAAGCTCATATCACCTCTTGTTACCTCTTAGTAGGCAACAAGGCATATTATGGCTCATTAACAAATTTAATTAAAAGAAACATCATAGCTCATACCTGGCTATGTTCATCTTTTCATGATACTTGCATGGTTAGTTCTTCCTGATAACAATCATAATGCTTACATATCAGCACCATGCAACACAAAGTAATACCATTATTCCCTTTTTAGGGTTAGGATTTATCTTACATATCATCACCCTCCATCAGGGTTTTCCATAAATTATCATCTAGGTTCTCAAGATCATATTACTAATGACCGAGCCCTGTTTCATTGCTTCACATAGCTATGAGCCAACATTGAGAGCATAAGCATTTAATCTTGCTTATTGATTTGGATTAACCTTTTCATAAGGCATGTTAACCTACACTTATCAAAGTGCATTACATCTCAATGTAACAATTGGCATGACACACTTCATGTGTTACCCATCCAAGTATATTGGATTTAAAATGCACCAAGGTATATCAATCTTGGGTGCTGGATGTGATATCTATCATATCTTGATGTATCACTTCCCTCATCACCTTTGTTTTACATGAATTCCTCAAGTTAGCTTGTATTAGGGTATTTCCCATCCTAATACTTTATGCACCAGTTCATCACATTTATCATGTAATGTATTGGTCATAAGTCACTTATTTAGAATATGCAACCATTGATAATGATATGGACTCATCTTTGAGTTAAGGTAGTATTGATATAAAGATATCCATTATCAACCTCTTTAGGTATTTCACTTATCTATAAATTAATCACTATTCCATTATTAGGAATAGGGTTTCCCATCTTTATCAACTAGGGTTTGCATAACATCTCCCCATATTTGGGTTTCACATAACATTTCCTGAAATTAGGGTTTCACTTGGCATCACCCTATATTAGGTTTTATCATAGCATCACCCTGTATTAGGGTTTCACATAGCATCACCCTGTGTTAGGGATTCACATAGTATCACCCTATGTTAGGGTTTCACATAGCATTACCCTGTATTAGGGTTTCACATAGTATTACCCTGTATTAGGGTTTCACATAACATTACCATGTATTAGGGTTTTATCATAGCATCACCCTGTATTAGGGTTTCACATAGCATCACCATGTGTTAGGGATTCACATAGCATCACCCTGTGTTAGGGTTTTACATAGCATTACCCTGTATTAGGGTTTCACATAGTATTACGCTGTATTAGGGTTTCACATAGCATTACCCTGTATTAGGGTTTTACATAGCATTACCCTGTATTAGGGTTTATTATAATGTATTGGGCTATTGCATTAATATGCATCAAAGGCTAACCCCACTAAGGGTACCAATCACTCTAGTACCTCAAAGGTACAACCATTGTAATAATCATTGATTTTCATCATAAATAATCAAGTAGTTGATTGACCTTCAATCACCTTAGACATCCAAACAATTTTGATTAATTAAATCCCAAATAGTCTTGGTCACTTAGACCCCAACAATCTTGACCAATTAGACTCCAAACGGTCTTACTAAAATAACCTCCAAATGGTCTAAGACCATTTAGACCTCCAAACGGTCTTCATTACATTGGCCATCCAATCGGTTTGAAACCGTTAAGCCAAATCAAGTTGAAACCATTTGGACATATAAAACCGTTTATACAAAATATTTTGAAACCGAATGAACTTGGGTCTCCAAATGGTTTGAGACCATTTGGTCCCAAACGATCTTGAGACTATTTGGTCCCAAACGGTCTTGAGACCGTTTGGACTCAAATGGTCTTAAGACCGTTTGGTCCAAACCCTCTCAAAATCGAATGGACCAAAAAGATATCCATCAACTAAATCGATTTCAGGGTTTCACTTGTTGAATCCACCTATCAATTGAAACATTGAATTAATCCCAATTGAACCATTAAATCACCCTTCAATTGAACCATCAATTAGGGTTTTAAATTTAAGAAACCATCAATTAGGGTTTTAACCTAATTGAATTAGGGTTTAAAATTTAGATACCTTCAATTGTTGACATTGTAAGACTAATTCTATTGAAATCATTGAATCACCACTTAGCCATGTCATGACCTGACCTCAAATGGTCTTGAGGTCGTTTGGTTAACCTCTAAAGGGTCTTGAGACCATTTGACTAATCCCATCATTTGAAATTTGTGAAATTCAATAAGGGTTTGCATCATAGAATCGATCATCAATTGAGCTATTGATTGTATTTCAATTTGATATCATTGGATCTTCAACCATCTAATCATACTTCATCATAGACTTCCAAACAATCTTGGTTGACCTCCAAATGGTCTTGAGACCATTTGGGTGACCTCCAAACGGTCTTGAGACTGTTTGGGTTAGTCAACCCAAAAATTAAATCAATTAATTGAGAATTTCAGCACTCAACCCGATTAGGGTTTGATACTTGATGGACCTTTAACTGATGAACCCTTTGAAGCCAATCAATTGGATTTAATGGGTCATCAACCATCAAAATCAAAATATGAACTCCAAACGGTCAACTATGGTCAACTATTGCAAATGGTTTTGAAACCGTTTGGTCTCAAACAGTTTGATGAAACTGTTTGGCTAACTTTATTGAAACCGATTGGACTCAAATTTTGAAACCGTTTGCAATAGATATTTATGGAGGTGTGTGCTTATGATGATGTCATCATAATCAAGCTATAAACCCACGAAGCTTTCTGTGATTTTCATGGTGATTGCATCAATCAATCAAATAAAATTTCAAGAATGAAGAAAGGATCAACAATTGATAGAGGTATGATATCAATAATAACATTCAAGGGTTCAAGTTATATAACCCACCTTCAATTGAGCTTCAAAGATTCAAAATACACGTCTTTAATGGTTAAATAAACACCTTCCACTATCCCAAGTTGGTCCTTAAGCTTTGAGTGAAAAGGAATGGCTAGAATTGAAGATGGAATGGAGATAAGAAGAAATCATGCATTGATTTTTGATTTCCACCATGGAATCAAGGTGAAAAGAGGTCATGGAGCTTACCAACAGGTTGGGGGTCGTCCTACTGATCCCCCAAAGCTCCCTTGGTCGTTTTGCAAGCAAAGAGTGGAAGTGGTTTCGAAAAAGCCTCTCAATTGAGTTGTAAAAGGTGTTTTTATAAGAAATTCAATGAGAGAGAAAATATTTTATAAAATACTTTTAATTCCAAAATTGGTGCCACCTCTCCCCCATAAATTCCTTGCATGCAAATCCATCTTCCCCTCCTTCTAATTCCTCTTCATTATCCATGAATTAAGGAAAAGCAAATTAAGCACCTTAAATCATATAATACTAATATCCCATTTTTAGTGGATATTACTTTTGATTTAACTAATGTGGGGGGGGGGTTCTCCACTCACTTAGATATTTTCATGCCTTTTCAAGGTGCATGCTCGTCCAACCTTATATAATTTCAACCATTACCATTTTGGTTGAAGGGCACTTTGATTAACATATTTATTTTTGCATTAATTTGAAGTAAAGTTCCAATTATGCTTAAATCTTGATTATTTTTATATCAAGATTCTCTTTCTTCAAAAATGATTCAAATGAGGCAACCCTATCAAATTATTTTCTCTAAATGATTCCAAGAATCATGAGGGACCCTCTTGAAGTGGTATTTTGCATATTGAACCCTAGATTTTTGGTAAATTGTACATTACACCAAAACTAGGTTTTAATGCACAAACATTGCTCAACAAGCTCTTTCTGGTTATTCAGGCCCCTACACGCCATACCTCTATATCATTCTCATTACTATGATGCTTCAACACATGAGGAACATATTATCATGCGAAATTTGCAATTTAACCCCTCAACTTGGGTAATTTGCACTTTAGTCCAAAATAAGTAAAATATCATTTCAACATTATTAAAAAAGGGTTAAATTGAAATATGAGTTCCTCTTAAGCCTTAATTACTTTTCAAAAGATAATATCAAGCATATAATCCACTTTATTAAGCAAAACATCTAGGGTTAGAGCATAACCCAGGTCAGGGATGTTACAGAGTTGTAGGTAAGATAGGCAATTTAAAGCATGGCAATATGCATATATAGAGGTACCAAAGGAGTGCCAAAGAATAAGGCTATCAGTTGAGAAAATATAGTTGAGAGGGAAATTCTCATCCAATAAGCCAACTGTGTATTCTGTGCAGAGTGTTGTCGGTTGAGTTCTGTGCATTTACAACTCGACCGATGACAGCTGCTGGCAACACCCATTGGTGCCTATCAGTTGAGTTTCAAATAGGACAAACTCGACTGACAGAGCTGCTGTCAAAAGTACATATATTTCATAAAAACATATTTAAAGGCATGCTAAAAATACAAACCATATCCAAACATGTCTAAGCAAGTTGGTAATGCATTGTAGAAGCATTAGAAACAATTTTTGAGCAAGAGTGTGAAGAGAATCACAAAATACCACTTCTGACTCAAAAACTATATGTATAGTGCACACCATCTTGACAAAACAAGTTAGGATTGGTTATAAGCAAGAAAATATTACCTTTGTGCTTACATTGCTTTTCCACTTGTTTTCACCTCATAAAAATCTCACCTTTCTTCTTTCATGTGGATTGAGAAGTCAATTTACAATTCAATGGCTCAAGTCAATCCATTTGCAAGTACCTACAAGAAGAAATATGAAATGGTCCCCAATCATGTTTTTGGGTCCGGAGGGGTTAGTTTAGCAACCCAAGTCCTATTGCTCTTGGGTGCTTTCCTAAAAGGACAACAGGTAGAATAATGACCAATTTCATTGCAATAGTTGCATGTGCCCATAGTCTTAGAACTAGAGGATTCTCCATGGAATATTGGAGGTCCTTTACCTTTGTTGTTCCTTTGACTACTATCATACCCTAAACTATGTCTACCAATTTGTTTAGTAGTATGGTGTAGGATGTCATTAAGATTCTTTTTACCAACTAATAATCTTTGCAAAGAAGATCTCAAACCATCATTATCATGCATAAGAGAAGTAATAGTAGAAGACAAATGATTGATATTATCTCTAGCATGCAAAATATCATTTTCTAAGCAAAGAGCTTTAGTTAAATAAGAATCTCTATCAATATGAAGAGCAGCAACATCATTCTCTTTACTAGTAGAACTAGAACAAGATTCATGCACATTGATTTTATCAAGCAAGGAGGCATTCTCATTTTCAAGCACAACAATCTTAGAAAGATAAACACCATTTTTAGAATTTAATCCTTGCAAAACAAAATCTTTGTCCTTGTTTTCAGATTTAAGAACATCAATATCATGCATGAGAGAATTAACAATTAAAGTATGCTCTTCATTAGAACTAGGAATAAGAGGTTGATCTTCTAGAAATCTAATATTATCAAGAAAGCTAGCATTTTCAAGTTTAAGATTGTGAAGATGGGTCTTTTTTCCTTGTGGGCAATCTTCCTTGTAGTGACCCTTCTTTCCACATGTGAAGCACCGAATGGAGGAGGACTTGCCTTTATAGAGTTTACCCTTGGAGTACATGGAATATTCTTTAACTTGAGAGGATGGAGAAGCTTGTCCCATGATAGCTTCAATTTGAGCCTTCATTTCAGCCTTCTTCATTCTCTTTAGCTCTTTCTTCTCTTGTCTTTCAACTTCTTCTCTTTTGTCAAGTGTGACTTCATGTGCTTGTAGATTTCCAATGAGCTCTTCAATAGGGACATCCTTAAGAGACCTTGCTTCTTCAATGGAAGTCACCTTGGGTTCCCTCCTCTTGGGGAGAGTTCTAAGGATCTTAGAGTTGATCTCTCCTCTACTCATAGGATGTCCTAGAACAGAAAGACCATTCACAATGGTGTTGAGCCTTGAGTACATGTTGGCTATCCTCTCCTCCTTTCCCATCTTGAAGTTCTCAAGCAACCCTTTGAGTATGTAGACTTTGCTTTCCTTGACTTGATCTGTCCTCTCATAAGTGATGCATAGCTTTCTCCATACCTCATAGGCTGTTTCACATGAAAAAATCTGATTGAACTCGGTGGGGGTCATGGAGGCATAGAGGATGTGCATGGCTATAGAATTAAAGGTTGCTTTCTACAAGGTAGCATCATCCCATTCTTCAATCTTTGTCTTTGGTATCTTGTATGGGCTGTTCACCATTTTCCACATCTCAAGACTTGATCCTTGGATATAGAATTGAAGCCTTCTTCTCCAATAGAGGAAATTACTCCCATCAAAGATTGGTAGGCTGATCAAGTATCTCCCTCCTTGGTAGTCACCCATCTTATCCTACTTGTTGAAGTATGCTTGGAGAAGCCCGCTCTGATACCAATTGTTGGATCCTAGATGGGTGATTAGATGCTCTAGAGGGGGGTGAATAGAGCTAAATGCACTTAAACAAAATCCATTAGACCTTCAAGATATATCACAAAATAGGGTTGCTAAATAGGAAGTTTGAGTGCAACTAAAACATACATAGCAAGGGAGAGAGAGATTGAACATACACCAATTGACAAGCTATTTAGAGTGGTTCCTCACTTCAAACTAGAAGTGAGTCAGTCCACTTACCTAGAGAGGTCAGCCTCTAGGATTTCCTAACCATTGCATTCTTATATTCATTCATAAGACTTACAATACATGACCAACCAAAGGACTTACATATCCAATACAAAGAGTCTTCAACCTTACCAAGGACTTACCCACTTTGCAAGGAGTCTTCCACCTTCTTACAAGGACTTACCTACTCTTGCATAAGTGTTCAGTCTTGCAAGGATTTCCCACTCTTCTTGGATCTTCCGCCTTTGACTTTGACTTCACCTTCACTCGGAGAAGCTTTCACCAAGGACTTACCCACTTGAGCAAGGAGTCTTATGCCTTCACCAAGGGCTTACCCACTCTTGCTCTAAGTCTTCAACCTTGATCTTCACTAAGGGACTCCTTCCCTTGTTCTTCTTCACCTCTCTTATCCAAGAGAGAGATCCTTCATCTTCATGGTTGAATTGAGAGAAAGGGAGGTGGTGGAAGTGATAGCCTCACAAGATATACATGTAATACTAGCTCTCTTACAGATTTCCTACTCACTCTAACGAATGTGGCAAGTGATTAAGATGAGAGAGAGAGAGGAGGCTGTAGGAAGCACTCAACTATAGAATAGGAACCTCACATAGAGTTTTGCATTGAATGCTCAACCTTGGAATGAAGCCCAAGGGGTCCTATTTATAGCTGGGGATGCCTCTTAGCCTTTGGGAACACTTGAGAACAAAAAATAGCCGTTTTGTGGCTTGTAACAGATATATTTTCACTTGTTGCAACTCCATAATGGCTAGAAGCACTTTTTTGCACTTTTCTGTGCAGTGCAATCAGTCGAGTTTCTATAAGGGTAACTCGACCGATAGAGTAAAAGATAAAGCCAATATTCATACCATCGATCGAGTTTGTCCTGGGGAAACTCGACCGACCAATGAAAATTGAATTGGTCAGGTACTCCATCGGTCGAGTTCTATGAAGTGTAAACTCGACCGATCAAAAGTCATTTTCAAGATCCAATCAGGATCGGTCGAGTTTGCAACTCACAGAACTCGACCGATGAACAGCCTGATGTGAATTTTGGAAAATGGCTTTTGAGTGCTTAAACATTCGATCTAAGTGCTACTGATTTTTTATAAGCTTAATTACAAGTCATACAATCATTACAAGTGATTTACAACATGATTCTAATGGATTTACATCATATTACAAAAATGTGCACTTGTATTGACTTGATTTTTCTTTTCTCCAATTTGATATGCACAAGTTAGGGCATTTGGGGTGTGTCTATACCTAATCTGAAATCACTCAAGTAGAGACATTAGACACCAATATGTGGAATGGTTAGTCATCATCAAAACACGGGTTTAGTCAATTTTGATGTGTGTCAACATTGACCTAATTGACCTTGAGTCAACAAAAACAAACTAGTGAACTATTCATTCATCTAAATTAAATGGCACATCAGTAGTTTTTAAAAACATAAATGGAGAATGGGATTATAGAAGCATAAAAGGCTCACCTGATGATAGGAGGAGAAGCACTCGCAACAGCTGGACAAGCAATAGACCAAGAGCAGCTGAGAAACATCAAAGATACACAAGGAGGGATAGATACAGAAGGGGAGAGGTGATTAGTACAACAAGATAGGCAGAAGGAAGGGGAGTGGTGATCGGTACAGAAAGAAGGGAAGAAGGAAGGGGATGGGTGATTAACAATTGTCTACTATAGTAATGTTATGAGAGGGAAGTAGAAAGGGGAGGGGGTTATTAGTACAGAAGAAGAGTAGAGGAGCGGAAGATAAAGCATACCGGGGAGGACCTTGGCAACGACAGTAGCACAACTATCAGATGACAGCGAACACCTAGACAAGACTGCAACAACAGTGCTTGAAATGAGAACGGCGATGTGGAAGCTTTAGTCGGACAGCGGCGGCCACCAGAAATGCAAGAGGATAGGTAGTCAAGGGCTCAAGCTGAAACAACAACAACATGGGAAGGAATCGGGCGGGTATCAGGGTCTGTATGTGATGCCCGATGTTCCTGTTTTAGCAGCACGTGATATCACATGGCTATTCAGTGTTCTCAGAGTCAGATCGGGCCATTCGTAAGGAACTGGATCGGTTCATTTTGAACCGGTTGCTCCATCAGTTATATTCCAATTCAGTAGGTATTTCACTTTTGGAGGCAGAGCGGACCACAATTATGGGCCAATTCCTAGTTCGATTGGCTGGTTGAGTTGGATTTTTATGATCTTGGTCAAAGCCTTCAAAGTAAGATGGGAAGTGAAAATATAAGATGATGGCACATTATTCTACATGAGTACAATAGTGGAGAAAGTTCTCCAAATATTTGAGATGTAGAAAAAAATTCCTTCGTGGTAAATAGAAAGCAATTGTTGAGTAAGGATGAAAATTGTTGGTTTTGTCAGATGTGGAAGATTTGAGTCTAAATAAGATAGGGGAATTAGGGTGAGTCTTGCTAGAAATTTAGCAGAATAAAAAGAAGGCGAGAGGGGGGAGGGAAGATCGATTAAGTATTTGAGGTTCACCATGTCTACTGAGGTTTCAACTGATATGTCTAGTGTAGATCGCAAATATTATCTCTATAATTGGAAAACGTTGAAAGATCTAGAGGGGGTGAATGGAGCTTTTGAAACTTTAAAATTTAATTAAAAACTTAAATCAAAGAAGGAGGAGGAAACATAGAAGACATTCAATGTAGAATAGTTCCAACCTTTGAATCCAAGTTTATTAGTCTACTACCCAATTGTTTCCAATTGAGATTTTAAAAGTGGTTTATTTTATTTACCTCACAAGGATTTTACAACAAAATACAACTCCCCTCCAAACCCTTGAAGTAGCCTCAACCTCCTTGAAGCAGCCTTCTTAAAGCAACTTCAAGTCCTTGGAGTAGCCTTCACAACCTTAAAGTAGCTCCACCACCTTGAGATAGCCTTCACCTAGAAGTAGTACCAACCTCCTTTGAAGAAACCTTCTTGAAGTAACCTCAAGCAACCTTAGAGCAGCCTTCACCACCTTGAAGTAGCTCCACCTCCTTGAGATAGCCTTCACCTAGAAGTAGCTCCAACATCATTTGAAGAAGCCTTCTTGAAGTAACCTCAAGCACACCTTGGAGCACCCTTAACTTTTTGAAGTAGTACCAAAGAACCTCCTTTAATATAGCGTCCAACCCTAGGAGTAGTCAAGGAGAACAAAGTACAATATCAAAGAAATAGATTGGAAAAAAGAAACACTTAACCAATGGAGTACAACACTTTGATCATATATCAAGCGTACAGATCTCAAATCCACTTAATATGGATGTGGATATATGTAGTGGCTAGGAAATTGTAGCTATAGGACACAATTTTAGAGCATAAGAAAGAAGATAGTAAGTGAATCTCAGCTTTGTTGCTCTCTAGAATGGATGCTCAAGTGTAGCTTGTGTATTGTGTATGCAAGTGACTGGGTACGTTTTAGGGAGTGTCTAGAGTGTTCTTAGTGCTTAACTAGATGTTAATTAGAAAGTAGTTAGGTTGCAATGGCTGAAATGTTTGTTAAATGTGAAGTTTCCAGAACTTCTCTCGGTTGACAATATTGTCGACCGGATGACTCCCGGTCCACAATATTGTCGACCAGATGATAATCTGGGTTCAGCTGGCTCTAATGTCTATACGGATGTTTCTTTCTTGTTTAAACCTATTACAATGGCTATATATCGGTCGACAATATTGTCGACCAAAATCGACTCAGAACTAAAGATTAGCAAAGTTATTTTTTGATTGTTTGAGTCTTCAGCCGAGTGATTCTTGATCAAGAATTTTGTCCACTGAAAATGACTTTTTGCAAGGATTTACAATGTATGTGAGGTCCTATTGATGACTCATATGAAACCAATCAATCATAAAGTCTTCATGTGAGTGTAAGATAGGGTTTTGGGTGGATAGGGTAGACCTAACGCTTGATTTATATGATATATAAGTACTTGTACATTATAAGTGTGTACAAGTTTTTACATTGATTACAATCATGAAAATATTAAACATTTAAGCACATTCATATTCAACTATCCATTAGTATGATCTCCTCATTTTCTTGAACCCTGAAATACTCAAATAGCACATTAGATCCACAAGAATGAAATGTTTGTCGTCATCAAAATAAAGGATATACTAATGTCTGATTTAGCCAGCAATCTCCCCCTTTTTGAAGATGAAAAACATTTCTAAAATATAAGAAAAATATTTGAAATGAAATGAGTTTCATGCATGTGATATACCTAACATGAATAGGTTCTTTTGATCTCTTAAAATGTATGCTAATATACCTAAAGAGATATGGAACATGATATTCATCTCTTAAGGCAATTTAACACCAACTAATGTCAAGCCAAGAGATCATGAAACTCATGAGAATATTTTTTCTTTATTTTGCTTTATTTTATTGCTCCCCTTTTGTAATTTCAAAAAGATAATCATATGCGTAAGTCAATAAGACTCTCCTTAATTGATTACTCCCCTTTAATTGTTTACTTTACAAAAGAATGTCCAATTTAGCCACAATTCAAAAACCAATTTTCTCAACCATTTGCAAGGGGTGTTAAGCCCTAAAATGATATGAGATTCTGTAATTGATTACTCCCCCTTAATTGTTTACTTATAAAGCGACACAATTCAAAAACTAATTTTCTCAACCATTTGCAAGAGATGTTAAGCACTGAAATGATATGAGATTCCTTTAGGCTCATGGTGGGATCAATAAATATGTTTTTATATTAATTTCTCAACCATTTACAAGGGATGTTAATCCCTGAAATGATATGAGATTCATTTAGGATCATAGTGGAATCAATAAATGTATCTTTAACCAAATATAAGGGATGTTAAGCTGAAATTGGTGTAGAGAATCCAATTAAGAGGAAGATAAAAAATATATGCACATTATATCTAAGATTTTTTTGAGCTCCCCCTTAATCTTATAACAAAAGTGAGCTCATAAATGTTAAAGTATTTCAAATCATGACCAGATTTAAAATCAATTAAGACTACGAGTCAATTTTTATGATCTTTAAGCAATATTGTTTGTTGCATTATATTGTTTTGGAAATTTCTCTCATTCTAAGTATTCAACATGTTGAGAAAATTTCCGATTTAATATACCAATGTTGCGTGCAAGTAATGATTTGATATACAAATAAGCATTTGTGTTAGGCTTATTTTTTGTCGACCATGACTTCGACCAAGGCACCCCTCAGTCGAACTCCTTTTCAGTCTAGAGGCAGTTCTGCAGATTTCCAATTAATGCAACTTTATCTAGAATGAACCAAGATATAACATTTTATTCTATATTAGCATAAGTGACCAATCAACTTCTTTTATATGTATTTTCAATCTTGTTTCAAGTCATGAGTTTAAGCAACATAGATTTCTTCTTTTATGATTTTATTAAGAAAACAAGTTTTGCATCCTTTGGAGAGTTTGATGTCCTTATGATTGGCTAGAGTTAAATAACATATAAATGGCCCCAGGTCCAGCCATAGGTGCATGTCATATAAAAGTCTATTTCCTCTCATTATATCCTAGCTTTATTTAGTTTATTTAATCATTCCCACTTAGTTCTGATGAATGTTTTGCCTTTAGGTCTAGGAATATAATCTTTTACATTATTCTTGGTAAACTCATATGGAAATTGTCCAAGAATCAAGTCTTTTAGGATATATGACTAAATCTTAAATTTGTTTTGTATAATCATCATTTATTATTCAACTCTCTTAGATGTAGACTTAAAAATCCTAGATGCTTTGCTATATATTGGATATTCCAAAATAAAGCCTTTTGTGACTCAAGACCGAATTTGTTTCTACCATCTTTTATTGAAGAGAAAAAAAACAACATCCTTTATCACAAACAGATAAAATTCACATAGGACCCAAAAAAATTATGATCTCTAATGATATAGTAAGCAAAGTTTTAGTTTTGAAAAATATATCTTAATTTTCTTGCTTACAATACATAAATCTCATATTTACCAAAGGAAGGTTCGGGTAATGAGCATATTATAAACAACTTTCTTGCATATACAATCTTTCTATGCCATAAACAATTCATAATTTGCAACAAGTCACAATAGTATCCATAGAGTTAATAGCTTTATAGTTATTTTTCCTTTATCCACAACCTTGATATTTTCTTATGAATCATAACCATTGCCATATCACTTATGATGTAGTATTTTGAAAAATAACAAATTAAAATTTATACTAACATTACCTATGTGAATAGTTTTACCTTTGTAATTTTCTCCAACTATGACCAATAATTTTACAGTGTATGAAAATCTTTTTATTTCTGGTCATATGCTTGTTAGTGCAATTTCTATAGACCATCCAAACCTGCAAAATATGAAAGTTTTGGCCCCTATATAGTGGTCCTTTTGGTTAGGATTATCCAAATATTTAGAACAATCTAATATGAAGAGTCCATTATAAATTTGAGTTACCAAAGTTAATTGCAATTGGATGATTTAATTTTCAATAAATGATTCTGACAAAACTATCTTCACGAACTTTTCTTTGACCAGAAGAATTCTCAGTCGAACTATTTGTCGACCGAAAATATTCACTAGTAAAAACAATTTTGACATAACTACCCTCAGTCGAATGTTTCTTCGACCGGAAGAGATCTCGATCGTGCTCTTTGTCGACCGAGATGAAGGTCTGTGCATTTTTAGTAAATTCAACATTTCTAATGTAAACAAATCATGGTATTATTTTTGGATAGCACAATTATGCAATCAAACATTCAAGTTAATGTCGATTTTAGTTGAGATAAGACATTATCAATTTCAAAATGAAGTCTAGGTCAAATCTCAACTAAGTGTCCAATATTTCTAAGTTGGAGGGTTTGGAACCCAAACTAAATCATGTCCTTATTTTTCTTGTAATTTGCATGAAAATGAATAATTCCCAATACGTAAACAATAATGACAGCAAATGAAATCACTTGCATTTCTCTTTTTAGCATCATGGTCATGATATAGATTTTCTTTAGACACATACATGACCTTGGTCTTGGGTTTCTGTGTTTTTCTAGTTCTAGGCTTTTGATCAAATTTCTATTTAAGTAGATATCCTAGACCTCTTCTTCCAACTTGTCCAAAAGAGTTTTTTACATGTTTTTGTAACTTAGAAATTTCATCAATTTTCTTTGCAATATATAGTTTTGCTTGATAAAGCAAAGAATCTCTTTCTTTAGCAATGATATCATAATTTGAATGAGAACATAGAACAATTTGAGTTTGATAATTATTTATCTTAGCAAGCAATTCAACCTTTTCTTGAGAAAGATGATTATTATTGGTTTCTAGAGCGATCAACTTGATATTGTAATCATTAATAGATGATATCAAGGTATCTTTTCATACATAATGCTTTCTTTTTCAAAAGTAAGATCATTCAATTTAGCATACAAGTCATCATTAATTTTTGTAAATGTCTTTAATTTCCTTTCACAATCAACATATTTATCATGTAGTTCTTCAATACTAGTAACTAGTTCTTCTTTAGATAAATCAAGAATACTTACCTCATTTTCTTCTTCATTAGCTGTTGCAATGAAACAACTTACCTTATCTTGTTTAGTCATGAGACATTCTGCTTCTTCTCCGCTCTCACTATCATCACTTGACTCATCCCAAGCTGCTTTGTAGGCTTTTTCTTTCTTCTTAAAGGAGGATTTCTTACCTTTATTGACTTTAGGACAATCATTCTTTACATGTCCTTTCTTGCCACATTCAAAGCACCTAAGGGAAGAAGAGAAAGAAACACCAACATTTTTGTTGGATTTAAATTTTCTATATTTCTTACCATTTACGATGAGTGGCTCATCTTCACTGTCTTCTTCACTTGTTTCATTACTTTCTTGAATGATAGTTGCCGCCTTAAATGCAATTTCCTTCCTTTTCTCCTTTTTGTGTTTGGCTGCCAATTTTTATTCTTAATCAAGTGTAACTTCATGAGTCTCTAGATTGTCTATGAGTTGCTCCATATTCAAAGTGGTAAGGTCATTGTCTTCTTTAATGGTCATCACCTTTGACTTGTACACTGGAGGCAAGGATCTTAGAATCTTAGAAAGTTGATCTTCCTCACTTGTATACTTACCCAAGGCATTCAAGCTGAGATAGCCTTCACCTAGAAGTAACTCCAACCTCCTTTGAAGTAGCCTTCTTGAAGTAACCTCAAGCACACCTTGGAGCAACCTTCACTTTGTTAAAGTAGCACCAAGCAACCTCCTTTCAACAACCTCCAACCCTAGGAGTAGTCAAGGAGAACAAAGTACAATATAAAAGAAATAGATTGGAAAAAAAGCAATACTTAACCAATGGAGTACAATGCTTTTATCATATATCAAGCGTATAGATCTCCTATTCACTTAATATGAATGTATCTATATGTGGTGTCTAGGAGATTGTAGCCATAGGGCATAAGTTTAGAGCACAAGGAAGAAGATAGCAAGTGAATCTCAACTTTGTTGGTCTCTAGAATGGATACTCAAGTGTAGCTTTTTATTGTGTATGCAAGTGATTAGGTACATTTTAGGGAGTGTCTAGAGTGTTCTTAGTGCTTAACTAGCCGTTAGGTATAAAGTAGTTGGGTTGCAATGGCTAAAATGTTCTTCAAATGCAAAGTTTCGAAAACTTCTCTCAGTCGACAAAATTGCCGACCAGATGACTCTCGATCCACAATATTGTCGACCGAATGATTTTTTGGGTTTAGCTGGCTCTAATGTCTATATGTCTATTTCTTTCTTGTTTAAACCTATTACAATGACTATATCTCAGTCGAAAATATTGTTGACCAAAATTGACTCAGAACTAAAGATTTGCAAAGTTATTTTTTGATTGTTTGAGTCGTTGACTGAGTGATTCTTGGTCGACAATTTTGTCAATCGAGAAGATTTTTTTGCAAGGATTTGTATGTGAGGTCCTACAGATGACTCATATGAAGCCTATCAAACCTAAAGTCTTCATGTTAGTGTAAGATAGGGCTTTGGGTGGATAGGGTAGATTTAACACTTGATTTACATGATATCTAAGTATTTGTACATTATATACTTGTATAAGTTTTTACAATGAGTACAATCATGAAAATATGAAACATTTAAGTGCATTGGTATTCAACTATCCACTTAGTATGATCACCTCATTTTCTTGAACCCTGAAATACTCAAAATAGCACGTTAAATATGCAAGAATGAAATGTTTATCATCATCAAAACAAAGGATTTTATAATGTCCAATTTAGCCAACAAACACAACATCAATAGGGCCGTAGGATGAGTGGTAACAAAGCACCCCAATATTCCTTCATAAAAGAACTGGCTCACTTATCATTGTGATTTTCATGGCATGAGTAAAGGAAGGGAAATTTTCCAGAACTAAGCCCTCTAGATCCTTCATTGTGTTATGTGGTAAAGTTTAGATTTTGGCCTTTAATGAGAACCTATATACCAAGCATTCTTAAATAAACTAGCTTCATTTTCATGTTGTGCATTTAGTTTGAACTAAAATAATGTACATTTAGGGTAGGCAAGTTCCAAGATGTACATAAAGGGTAGGTAAGTTTGGACTATTCATCTTTGTTTGTTAGTGCATGTATATGATTTGTTTATTCATTAATGCAGCATTGCATAAATAGAAAATTAAGGTGCTAGAAAGTAGAGGTGCTTGTTCCCTAATATACATCTCATTAATCACCTTATCATGATTTAGTATGAAAATCAATTCATTAATGTTTAATGTGTTTCATAATGTTCACTAAAATGCATATAATGACTTGAATATGATAATGAGTATTTGGGTTCACATAAGCATGCACAAGTGCCTAATGTGATGTGAGAGGTATAATTTATAATATGAAATGTCATATGAGAAAATGATTAATGATCTCATTAACATGAGTATGATAGATAATGTGACAACGTGGGATATAGTGATAAATAATTTATGTGACCTTATTTGGAATTATTATAGGCTTAATAGCTTGTTGAATAATATTATCCCTTTCTTACATGATAATCTATGATAATTCTACATGATGGCTTTATGAGGATAATGGAGGATAGGATCAAGTTATTAAGGTTTGTGACCTAATACATTAATGAATGTTGAGATTACTTAGTAAACCCTAATTGTGCTTAAAACCCTTAATGGGATAAATAAGGGTAATACATATGTGCATAATGTGGAGATAATATCCTTGTTAAAACAATGTGATAATAATATGACATAAGTAATGGAATAATAAAGATGATGCTTTTTCATGATGGAGATTATGCTTACAAGCCAAACTATCTTTATTGTTATGTTTGATAAAAGGCTATGTGTATGGGGGAAACCATAGTGAGACTTGGCTTATGTGAAGAACTTATGAATTACCCACCTAGTGACCTAATGTTGGGATGTTACACACTCACCCTCACCCTTCCCTCTTGTTGTGATTTTAGGGACGAAATCCTCTTTAAGGGGTGGAGTGTTGTAACAGACTGAATCTCAGGGTCCTTTATGCAATTTACCCACTTTGAGCTTTTCTTTTCTTTCTAGTCCTTTTTGACCTTTTTCATAAATTTCCCATCATTTTGAGTCTTCTTTGGCCTCAATATTGAAATTGAGCCTTTCTTGAGGATGTAATGCACAATCTACCAACATTTATGATTATGTAGGGGGTATTGCACAAATAACCCACTTAATGTGATTAGTGAGGACTAATTATGCAATGTGACCATTAATGATAGATAATTAATGGATAATGCTAATTTGGAGCTTTTATATCTTTTTGGATAATGATATGAGTAATAATGTGTATTTGAATTAAGTTATGAGAATAATTAACCCCTTTACTTTCTCTCTCCTCCAAATGGACCATAATACATTAATGAGAGGATAATATGGTGGGATAGGACTCTTAATATTAATATGTGATGTTTGTCTCAAATTTCACTCACTTATGTCATTAAGAGACTTTCTATACATTAATAATTCACTTTATACATTAAAATATGTATTAATAGTCAATATGGCACTTAAGGGCCAAAATGTGTGTAAAATGAGAAGATAAAGGCATAGAATTGTTCTAGGATTTATAATTAACCTATCATCCAAATTTGGTGGCTTTTGGACTTTATTTGACCCTTCAAATGGATTTTACAAGTTCCAATATAGTGTAACTATAGGATATTAATCAACTTGTATTTATTCCATTTATTTTTTGTGTCACGTGCCGACCCCACCGTCCGATCTCAATATGACAGCCTCAAAATCATGTTCTTCCTCCAGCCGCACGAGCCAACAAACCCTCTTGACTCCTCAGCTCGTTCTCCCTCTCCCCTGCACCATTTCACGAGAAATTTGTTCCGTTGGCTTCGTCTCCTCACGATGGCTCTAACAAGCCTTGATTCACTCGCTCTCACACCCTTTGGAGGAAACGCCCCTTAGGGCTCCCCACTCCTTCTCCACGGCGAGGTTGCAAAGGGGAATAGAGGCCTCCTCTGACCTATATAAGGTCCGATCAAGCTTCCTGTTATAACCTCAATTTCCTAAGTATACAATGAAAAGTGTAATTCTCTTTTAAAGAATAAATGAAATCTATTTCTTTGATTTGTGATGGGTTTCGAGTGAAATGGCCTTGATTGATTTATAATGGGCTCTGTTGGCCATTGAGCCCAATTGAAAAGAAAAGAGAAATAAAAAGGAAAATGATTTAATCAAATAAAAGGAGAATATGTGAAATAGAAATAGATAAGAGGATAAAGGCAAGTAAATATTCTCCAATATGGGAATTCATGCCTTTAGGTTTTCTTGAGCTCCAAGGGACCCAAGATAACAAGATAATAGCAAAGGGAAAAGAAATACTAATTAATTTTGGATTAATTAAAGGATAACTTGGGAGAGAAGGAAACCTTCTCATCCATTAGAATTTGTTTCCCAAATTTTGTAAATAGCTAGATAATGTCAAGATGAACTTTCCCTTAAATTTTGAGATAAAAAGGAGCTATGGTTTAGGAGATATGATTTTCTCAAAAATATAGCATTAATGTGGCAAATAGGAATATATATTTCCTTTTGGTTGATCGCATGCAACGAGGGCCGTTGAATCTTGATCCAACACTGGATGCTCATCGTCTAAGTCCCACTGGGACTGGGACCCTACGAGTTATAGAGGGTTTTTCCTCTCAGGTTTTCTCACGATCCAGGGAGCCAAGCCTGAGGATGATTCCTTTGGACTCAGAAGAGGAAAATGAACAAAATCAACCCTACTTTGTAGGGGATTGGCCGCCTATTGGGAGAATTCCCAATCTGATAGGAACCTACCCCGACCCTATATATAGGGGAGGGTAAATGAGGGAACCAAAACCCCTCTTTGCTATCCCAACCACTACGGAAGATCGTGAGGAACGATTTCCTGCGCCCAATTGATCTCTTTGTCCTGACCTTTACCCTCGTCACCTCAGCAAGCTTCGCCGGAGTCCGGCGAGTAGGGGAGGGTCACGTCGTGTTCGCGGCCTGCAATTGAACCCCTAGTCATATTCGACGGAGGGAGGCGAAGCTCCCTGGACGTTTGGCATGCTCGTAGACAAACAGAATTGAGAAGTCAACTACAGAGTTGACCCTCGCAACAACTGCTGAGTCGCGAGGTTGAAGTAGGTGTCGACCCGCGAATTTACCAAACTACCCCCACAGTGTCTTCAGTATAGGTAAGGGCAGACTTGTCCTTCACTTTCTTTTGATCACAAAGAAAAGGTGCACGCATCCTTGACTGTTGGATCCTGAGTCGACCAGCGGACCATGGATCGGGCGATCCGTGTTTTTCTAAAATTAGGAAATAAATCAGAAAAAGGAATTTTCTTGTTAAAATCGTATCTTTTGATAGAAAATTCGGATGAGGAAAGTTAATACATGAAAAATGATCAGAAAAATATGAGGGATACGTTAAAAATAGTTTGGGAACCTAAATACGTATCCTTTTGCAAAAGTATCTAATTTTGTTGGAAAAGTATTAATTTGTGGTTAGAAACCCTAATTGTTGACAAATGATAGATTTAATCTTGCAAATAAGTTAATTTGAGCATTATTAACTTGATTAATGATAAAGATGGATTTTAACCTATTTTGATTATAGAATTGCAAGATTTAGGGTTTTAAACCTAATATGTTGATTAATATGCTTAGAAACCCTAAATAAGAGAAAAAGAAAAGAAAAGTACTTATAATTTGAAATTAGGGTTTCATGTTGCTAAAAGATGAACTTAGAATCTTTTGTGAAAGAAAGATGAAATAATTAGGGTTTTTAAGTGATTTTATAAAATTAGGGTTTAAAGTAATAATAATGAAGTGGAACCCTAATTATTCTGAAAACCCTAAAAAGGAATAATAACCCTAGGAAACAACTAGGATTAATAGATCATGATGACATGATTAATGATAGAAAAATTGGATGCCTTTTTCAGGAACAACTTTTGTGTACTTGCTTGATTTATTGATTGGTTGAGTTATTTCTGCATTCAAGTCAGCTTAATAGGTATGTGGTTAATTATGGTTAATCGCATTAGTTTCCCGAAGGTTTTCCAGATGAATTGATCGCATTGATTGCAATTAACCAGTTTGGATGTTCATTCTTGCAAATTATAAAGCCACTATGATTATCACACTTGTAATATAAATGTGTACTCTCGCACCTACATTCCACCCTGATGGATGATGCAAAAAGGTCAAGCCTAGGAGGGAAGACCAATGGGCACCATGAGAGGTGACCCCAGACACCAAGCTCGGGAATGAGAAGGTGGTCTATGTTGCATGACTAAAGGGCACCATGAGAGGTGACCCTAGGCACCAAGATCGGGATTGAGAAGGTGGCCTTAAGTCAAACCCTAGAGAGGGTATTCCAGGGTTAGGGCAAAAGCGGTGGAGATTGACACATTGAAAATGTAAATTGACTTGTTAATTACATTGGTTGTGATAATTAGTTTGTTAGCCATATTTGTGAACTTTTGGTTGTCCCCACATACCGGCATATTCTTATATGTTGACCATTGTTTTGTTTGTCGGTGTTTTAGGTACAACCCTAAAATGAACAAATAGTAAAATGACACTTTGTGAAAATAAGAAATAAAGTGCAAGGAGGATTAGATAGAATAGATCCAAAGCTATGGATAGAAGTAGATTTACAAAATTTTTAAAAGGTATGCAAAATTTTATTTTATACCAGATTTTAGTTTAGTCGGTAGAATTTCTTAATTATTATTGATTAATTACCGAACCTTTTATCTGGTTTATTGGGATAATGACTCTGACCTCTTGGTCTCCCAATTGGGGGTTACCGGGAGGTGGGGTCATTATAATTGGTATCAGAGCATAGGTTCCTCATTTAATCTTTAATAATTATTAAATTTTACAAATTTTATAGAATCGAGGGAGTTATTAGAGGATTTTCTGAAAGATAGAGGTGTCTAGAAAAGGATCACGTATGGGGGCTGGCAATATTTTCCTCCACACCGCTAGTCAGAATATGAGGACTCCTAGATTGTGTGATTGCCTAGCTAATGTCTTAGGATTTGACTCGAAATAAGATACGTTTAGGACTCTCATCTTGTTCATCCCTTCTCAACTCAAATTCTATTAAGGATTTTAAGGATTAGGATTTTCTCTCTCTTCCTCACCCTCTTAAGGTATGGGTAAGGTTGATAAGGTTTAATGAATCCTCTACCAAAGTAATAAAAGATACATAATTAAGATGTCATTGACATAAGTATAATTAGTTAAATATACACTAAAGGTTTGTTTGTGTGCTTATGTAGATGGCTCGTACAAAGACTGTGGCTATCCCGGTTACCACCAACAGTGGTGGGCCTCCCCACAAAGAGAATGGGTCTTCTAAGAAAAGGAAGCGGAACCATGGTGGTGAAACCTCAAAGAAGAGAAAGAGACCTGAAGGAACTGCTCATGAGGCCCCCAACCCTGACCCAATACCCTTCAGCAACCTTGAACAAGAGGAGGGACCGAGATATGAGGAACAACATGTGTACGAGGAGGTAGTCCAGATGGAGGAGGACCAGGTTGGTGGTCCGGAACTGGCTATGGTAGTCCACACTACGGATGAGGTGTGGATGGAGCAACAAAAACGGCTGACTGAGGCTATCCATGCCTTAGCCCTCAGGGACATATCTAGAGATGAGAATGGTAATTCACTTCCTGTTCATCCTCGACTGGGAGCCACCATTTTGGACTTCGTCAAGCTGAACATCTAGAAGTTCTGGGGAGAAGATAAGTCTGAAGTGGTCGATAAGGTAGAAGCTTGGCTGCTTGCAGTCGAGAATGGATTTCATGTGCTTGAAGTACAACCAAACAAGAAGGTTCTGTTTGCTACTCACCTTTTGGAAGGTGCAACCAAGATATGGTGGGAGAATCATATCACGGGAAGAGACCTAAGAGAAGAACCGATGGCGTGGATCGATTTCAAGACCATCTTCACCGCCAGATTCATCCCCGTCTCAGCCAAGAAGGAGAAGGAAAGAGAGTTCACTAACATGACACATGGAAGCTCGTCGATTGCAGACTTTAGTTGCAAGTTCCGCATCCTGGAATGTTTCAGTCACATGATGGATGAAGAAAGAAGGGTGGACCACTTCATAGAGCATCTGCACCCTACCATCAAGCCACATGTGATGTCTAGTAAGCCAAAGACCTTCTCTGAAGCCTACAACACCATCTTGGACATGGAAAGGACGGTGATGCCTGCATAGAATCCCTCCAAAGGATACCTGGGTTTCACTGAAGGAGCTCAAGGGCAGAGGAATGAACACAAGAAGGGACAGGGACACAACCACAACAAAAGCAAGCATGGGCACAAAGGCAAGCCCCATGGTCGCCTCCAGCACTGTTGCACCTGCGGACGGACACATCTTGGGAAGTTCCATTTTGAGAAGAAAGTATGTTTCAGATGTCAGCAAGAGGGACACTTCATCACCAATTTCCCTCAGCCCGACCCAAGATGACCTTTGGGGTCACAACCTGTGGCAACACAACCAGTAGCTGCAGCACCTCCAGCTGGAGCACCTCTAGCTAGAGAGAGGAGATAAGCTAGAGTGTTCTCCATTGACAATGAAGAAGCTCAGGCGAATGCTAATAGGCTGATCGAGGGTAATAACCCCTAGAGTTTTCCTTTTAGTTTAGTAGATCATGTAATAGCCTTCTAATGTGATATAAACTATGTTGGCCTGTTGGAAGTCATGGGACAAAATGTAAAAGCACTCTTTGATTCTGGTTCTACTAATACTTTTATTTCAAGAAATATGGCAACTATGCTTAGTTTGGATATCAAGGATTTGGGTTATGTTTTGGATGTCACAACCCCGAGTGGTTGCATTTATACCTGTCTTTTGAAAACCCCTATTTTTCCAGTTAAGTATGTGAACCATGAGCTTCCCACTGACTTCATCCTTCTCGATATGAATGATTTTGATGTAATCATCGGTATGGATTGGCTTTCCACCTACAGAGCCCAGATTGACTATAGAGAGAAGAAGATTCTTATTAGAAAGATCGACCATCCACACTTCACCATTCGAGGAAGGAGGGATGTGATAACTAGCCTTTATTTGTCCACTTTGAAAGCTGAATGGATGCTATCCAAGGGTTGGCGAGCCTACCTAGCCATAGTTACCATACCTGAGGTTAAGGGACAATCCTTAGAGGATATAGAGGTGGTTCGGGAGTATGCGAATGTGTTTCTGGATGATCTACTAGGAATTCCCCCTGAGAGGGAGGTAGATTTCTCCATCGAGTTAGCTCCTGGGACTAACCCTATATCTAAGGCACTCTATAGAATGGCCCCTATAGAGTTGCTTGAGTTAAAAACCTAGTTGCAAGAGTTGTTGGATAAAGGCTTTATCTGACCCAGTACATCACCTTGGGGAGCACCAGTCCTCTTTGTGAAAAAGACGGATGGGTCGCTTCATATGTGTATTGATTATCAGATGATTAACCAGGCAACCATTAAGAATAAATATCGTTTGCCTAGAATTGATGACCTGTTTGACCAACTCAAATCAGCTCAAGTCTTCTCCAAGATCGATTTGAGGTCAAGATACCACCAGGTGAGAGTAAGGAGTGAGGATATACCTAAAATGACTTTTTCAACCCGCTATGGCCACTATGAGTTTGTGGTCATGCCGTTTGGATTATCCAATGCACCTAGTGTCTTCATGAACCTCATGAACAGTGTGTTCCAGCCTTTCCTTGACTCTTTTGTGATAGTGTTCATAGATGACATCTTGGTGTACTCAGATGACCTAGCCCAACACCGTGACCACCTGGGTAGAGTCCTTGATATCCTGAGAAAGCATAAGTTTTTCGGAAAGTTCTCGAAATGTGAGTTTTGGTTAGACCAAGTCATGTTTCTTGGACACATCATCTCAGGAGGAACCATCGTCGTAGATCCAGCCAAAGTATCGGCAGTTCGAGACTGGCCGACACCAAAGAACCCCTCCGAGATTCGTAGCTTCTTGGGGTTGGCCGGATACTATCATCGCTTCATCAAGGATTTCTCAAAGACTTCTTTGCACCTGACCATGTTAACCTGGAAGGATGTGAAGTTCATATGGTCTGACATATGTGAAGCTTGCTTCCAGGAGTTGAAGGAGAAGCTGACCACTTCCCCTGTGTTGACTCTACCTTCTGGAAATGAGGGTTTCATGATATTCACCGATGCTTCCAAGATGGGAATTGGATGTGTGTTGGAACAGAATCAACACATGGTTGCATATGCTTCTCGACAGCTCAAGCCCAATGAGGTGAATTATCCGACACATGACCTAGAGTTAGCTGCTATTATCCATGCCTTGAAGATATGGCGACATTACCTGTACGGTGCTACCTTCGAGATATTCACCGACCATAAGAGCTTAAAATACCTACTGACACAGAGAGACCTGAACCTACGACAACGATGATGGATGGAGTATATGAATGATTATGACTTCACCATCGACTACCATCATGGTAAGGCGAATGTTGTAGTAGATGCTTTGATTAAGAAACAACTTAAGTGTACAGCTATTTTGTCCAGTCAGTGGAAGAGTTTGGAGGAGCTGGTGGAGTGGACTCCACAACCGCTAGAAGATTGAGTTCATTTGGCTAATATTCAGATTTAATCTAAATTGTTGAAGGAGATTATAGCAACACAATTGACCAGTGAAGAGCTAGACAAGATGAAAGGTTTAATGATGAATCCACAGACTAGTCTATTCGTGGGAGTAGACGGAGGAATCATCTTTGAGAATCGCATATGGGTTCTGGCAGATTCATCGATAAACGAACGTATCTTGCAAGAAGCTCATGGATCCAAATACACAGTACACCCAGGAACTACTAAGATATTCAAGGACTTGCAGAGGTTTTTCTGGTGGCCAGGAATGAAGAAAGACATTATGACATGTGTGGCCAACTGTCTTACGTGCCAGATGGTGAAGGCTGAACACCAATGGCTCGCGGGCTTTTACAGTCAATAGAGATTCCAGAGTGGAAATGGAAATAGATCACCATGGATTTTGTGGTGGGTCTACCCCGGACTAAGAAAGGTCATGATGTGATAGGGGTCATGGTAGATCATCTTACCAAGTCAGTACACTTCCTTGCCTTAAAGACCACTACTAAGATGTCAGACCTAGTTGAACTATATATTAGAGAGATAGTGCATTTGCATGGTGTACCTGGATCAATCATCTCTGATAGAGATCTAAAGTTTACTTCCAAGTTGTGGAAGCAATTTCAAGAGGAACTTGGTACTAGGTTGAAGTTTAGTACCACTTATCACCCCCAGATAGATGGTCAGTCAGAAAGGACAATCCAGACATTAGAAGATCTATTGAGAGCTTGTGTGCTCGATTGGGGTGGCTCATAGGAGCAGTACTTAGCTTTAGTTGAGTTTGCCTACAAAAATAGCTACCAAGCTAGTATCAAGATGCCTCCGTATGAATCTTTGTATGGGAGACCGTGTCGGTCCCCACTTCACTGGGATGTTTGGGTGAGAGGACCCTATTGAGGTCAGATGAGCTCCAAGTGTATGTTGATATAGTTGCTTTGATCAAGAAAAGGATGAAGAGAGCCCAAGATCGACAGAAGTCATATGTTGATGCAAAGTGGACTGACATGCATTTCACTGTGGGAGAGCATGTGTTTTTGAAAATATGACCGCTCCGAGCTATAGCTAAGAATAGAGGAAAGATGAGTCCCCGATACGTGGGTCCGTTTGAGGTGTTAGAACGGATTGGTGAAGCTGCATATCGTTTGGCGTTACCCCCTCAGTATAGCATGATGCATGATGTGTTTCACGTGTCCAACATGAAGCGATATGTGCAAGATCCGAGCCATGTGCTGAGCATTGAACCTATTGAGCTTCAAGGGAAGCTGACTTATCCTGAGACAGCTTTGCAGATTCTAGATACCAAGGTGAAAGAGCTCAGATGCAAGAATATAGAGATGGCAAAGGTTCTTTGGAGGCACAATGGAGAGGATGAGGCCACATGGGAGCTGAAGGCAGACATGGAGAAAGCATACCCTGATTTGTTTGTTTGATTGTTTGAATTTTGAGGGTAAAATTCCTATAAGGAGGGGAGGATGTTATAACCTTAATTTCCTAAGTATATAATGAAAAGTGTAATTCTCTTTTAAAGAATACATGAAATCTATTTCTTTGATTTGTGATGGATTTCATGTGAAATGGCCTTGATTGATTTATAATGGGCTTGGTTGGCCATTGAGCCCAATTGAAAAGAAAAGAGAAATAAAAAGGAAAAGGATTTAATTAAATAAAAGGAGAATATGTGAAATAGAAATAGATAAGATGATAAAGGCAAGTAAATATTCTCCAATATGGGAATTCATGCCTTTAGTTTTTCTTGAGGTCCAAGGGACACAAGCTAACAAGATAATAGCAAAGGGAAAAGAAATACTAATTAATTTTGGATTAATTAAAGAATAACTTGGGAGAGAAGGAAACCTTCTCATCCATTAGAATTTGTTTCCCAAATTTCGTAATTAGCTAGATAATGTCAATATGAACTTTCCCTTAAAATTTGAGATAAAAAGGAGCTATGTTTTAGGAGATATGATTTTCTAAAAAATATAGCATTAATTTGGCAAATAGGAATATATATTTCCTTTTGGTTGATCGCATGCACCGAGGGCCATTGGATCTTGATCCAATGTCAGATGCTCATCGTCTAAGTCCCACTGGGACTGGGACTCTACGAGTTACAGATGGTTTTTCCTCTCAGGTTTTCTCGCGATCCAGGGAGTGTGCAAGCCTGAGGATGATTCCTTTGGACTCAGAAGAGGAAAATGAACAAAATCAACCCTACTTTGTAGGGGATTGGCTGCCTATTGGGAGAATTCCCAATCCGGTAGGAACCTACCCCGACCCTATATATAGGGGAGGGTAAATGAGGGAACCATCACCCCTCTTTGCTATCCCAAACTTTGTGGAAGAGTGTGAGGAATGATTTCGTGCGCCCAATTGATCTCTTCATCCTGACCTTCACCCTCGTCACCTCAGCAAGCTTCGCCGGAGTCCGGCGAGTAGGGAGGGTCACGACGTGATCGCGGCATGCAATTGAACCCCTAGTCGTGTTCGACGGAGGGAGGCGAATATCCCTGGATGTTTGGTGTGCTCGCAGACAAAAGGAATCGAGAAGTCAACTGCGGAGTTGACCCTCACAACAACTGCTGAGTCATGAGGTTGAAGAAGGTGTTGACCCACGAATTTACCAAACTACCCCCGCGGTGTCTTCAGTACAGGTAAGGGCAGACTTGTCCTTCACTTTCTTTTGATCGCAAAGAAAAGGCACGCGCATCCTTGACCATTGGATCCTGAGTGGACCAGCGGACCATGGATCAGGCGATCCGTGTTTTTCCAAAATTAGCAAATAAATCAGAAAAGAGAATTTTCTTGTTAAAATCATATCTTTTGATAGAAAATTCATATGAGGAAAGTTAATACATGAAAAATGATTAGAAAAATATGAGGGATATGTTAAAGATAGTTTGGGAACCTAAATTGGTATCCTTTTGCAAAAGTATCTAATTTTGATGGAAAAAGTATTAATTTGTGGTTAGAAACCCTAATTGTTGATAAAGGATAGATTTAATCTTACAAATAAGTTAATTCGAGCACTATTAACTTGATTAATGATAAAGATGGATTTTAACCTGTTTTGATGATGGAATTGCAAGGTTTATGGTTTTAAACCTAATATGTTGATTAATATGCTTAGAAACCCTAAATAAGAGAAAAAGAAAAGGAAAGTACTTATAATATGAAATTAGGGTTTCATGTTGCTAAAAGATGAACTTAGAATCTTTTGTGAAAGAAAGATGAAATAATTAGGGTTTGTAAGTGATTTTATAAAATTAGGGTTTAAAGTAATAAAAATGAACTGGAACCCTAATTATGCTCAAAACCCTAAAAATGACTAATAACCCTAGGAAACAACTAGGATTAATAGATCATGATGACATGAATAATGATAAAAAAATTGGATGCCTTTTTTGGATCAACTTGTGTGTACTTGCTTGATTTCTTGATTGGTTGAGTTATTTCTGCATTCAAATCGGCTTAACAGGTATGCGGTTAATTATGGTTAATCACATTAGTTTCCCGAAGGTTTTCCGGATGAATTGATTGCATTGATTGCAATTAACCAGTTAGGATGTTCATTCTTGCAAATTATAAAGACACTATGATTATCACACTTGTAATATAAATGTGTATTCTCGCACCTACATGCCACCCTGATGGATGATGCAAAAAGGTCAAGCCGAAGAGGGAAGACCAATGGGCACCATGAGAGGTGACCCCAGACACCAAGCTCGAGAATGAGAAGGTGGTCTATGTTGCATGACTAAAGGGCACCATGAGAGGTGACCCTAGGCACCAAGCTCGGGATTGAGAAGGTGGCCTTAAGTCAAACCCTAGAGAGGGTATTCCAGGGTTAGGGCAAAAGTGGTAGAGATTGACACATTGAAAATGTAAATTGACTTGTTAATTACCTTGGTTGTGATAATTAGTTTGTTAGCCATATTTGTGAACTTTTGGTTGTCCCCACATACCGACATATTCTTATATGTTGACCATTGTTTTGTTTGTCGACATTTTACGTACAACCCTGAAATGAACAAATAGTAAAGTGACACTTTGTGAAAATAAGAAATAAAGTGCAAGGAGGATTAGATAGATTAGATCCAAAGTTGTGGATAGAAGTAGATTTCCAAAGTTTTTAAAAGGTATGCAAAATTTATTTTATACCAGATTTCAGTTTAGTCGGTAGAATTTCTTAATTATTATTGATTAATTGCCGAACCTTTGATCCGATTTATTGGTATAACGACTCTGACTTCTTGGTCTCCCTTAATTGGGGGTTACTGAGAGGTGGGGTCATTACACTTCCTCAGTCCCCCAACGCTCTTCCTCTCGACTCAATTCGAGCTTGCATGCTCTCTAGCTCCCCGACCTACTCTCTTCTGTTCTCCAATGACCACAGCTTTGAACTTGCATCACTGACCTCCTTGCTTCAATCAACCGTGTGGTAAGCACGTTAGGAACTCCACCTTCCGTTTCCTTAGCTTGGTTTGCCTTGCGATGGCCCAGGTCGATGGGTCCTATAGACCTTGTTCCTGCCTCCACCGCCGCCGTACGGTTTCAGGTCATTGGTACACCTCCAATGACCGCGAATGGTTCTTTAACCCGACCCTTCACTTGTAAAGGTTTCCCCAGTCTTAGAAGATAGTTTCCTGACTGTCTTTGTTGGTTTTGATCACACGAGATGCTCCCCTATTCTCTGGCTTCTCCCTTGCTTCAGACATGTTTTTGTACCAAGCGTCACCTTGTGACGGCTCCTTCACCTTCTCCTGAGGTCAAAGAAGATGTTCAATTTGTTCCTCGACATTGATCACCCCCAGAGGTCGGGATCGCCTCACGTCTGTGCACCTGGAGAAGCTGCTCCTCACCATGGTCGGGGAGGAAGAAACCCGACCAGTAAAATCCAAGGGTGCCCATGCCACATAGATAGGTCGATTGATCGAGCATGGACATTATTGTCTTTTTGCCCATGTTCTGTCTCTCTTCCCCAAACAATCAGTATGTTCAAATGACCTAGCTACCCTCACAGCTTAATGAAATCGATTTACCGACCATGGACAGTTTGGTCATTTCACCTACTATTTACATCGATTTACATTTTCATTTAAATGACTGTCACACTATTGTTTTTTTGCATTCTGATTGGCCAATTTTACTTAATTCAAAGTAAATCGATCCATGGTCAGAAAAATACAAATAAATAGTTGTTGGAAAGATTTTTTCATGTAGAATCCAAATTTGTGGTTTTTGAGTCATGATTCTATTTCCTTTTTTGAAGTTTGCTTTGAATGCCATTTTGAGTATGTTAAATGTTCTAAAATTAATAATTAATGCATTTTAACTCCAAATTGTAAAATAAAATATGTTTTCCTAATTAGTGAAACCTAAGTGAGATTTTGGTCCTAGTTTTGAGTCCTAAATTGAAGGTTTCCATAGAAGGTCTAAAATGGTTATCTTTTATACACATTAAGCTTTAATGCATACTAATATATGGTGAAATGTTTGTAACTAGGGTTAATGGATGTTGATACAACCTAATTGGTGATAATGATGGTTATGTGAATCTTCAATAAGGTATGTGAGCCCTATTTAAGTATATGGATCCTATTTTTGTATGTGACCCCTATTTATGTATGTGAAACCTATTTTTGTATGTGAGTCCTATGTATGATGAATGTGATAATCTTTGTGCAAATAACAAATCCTTCAGTTGGGCTTTTACCCAAACCCTAATTTACTAATGAGGCAATTGATAGCCTTGGAATTCCCTCTAATGCCTTTATTTGGCTCTTTATTTTATTTGAATCTTCTATTGCATATGTTGGTTCATTTATTTGAAATACTTGAATATTGCTATTGCCAATGATGGCTCACTCTATTATGTGATTTATTTCATGGGTTTCATTCCCCAATGCTATGATGTAATGTTATCAATATTATCTTCACTACCAAGTGAACTATTTAGCATGATGTATTTTTGGCCAAATGACAATGTAGTGTACATGAGTACAAATCACCCATAGAGGGCATGAGCCCTAGAGGGATGTGGCCACTCTCCCGCAAAGGATGTGACCACTCCCTTCATATTATATATTTGTAGGTGTTTGGGAATGTGACCACTCTCCCTCACCTATTGGTGTAGGTCCGGTAGGTGCCTCACCTTGCATTGATATGATTTTGTGTCATAATATCATTCATGCTATGTGATTATTGGTGTTGATTAAACTATGGAAGTTCGCTATTACTTATTTGATTATTTGTCTCATGATCTTGAAACCCCTTAATATTGTGAATCATTTTATTATGCAATGTTGTATCTTTTTATGTGTCCTATTTCCTCTTAATTAAAACATACTTTTATCTCTCTCTTGCTGGACGATCCCAACCACCCAGATATAGGATCATAGTATGCAATGGAAGCTTGGTGAATCAGCCTAAGGCTAGGACTATGAGTTCAACCATCTAGCTTGGACATAGCTGCCCATATATATTAAGTTGTTTTTCTTTGGGGACAATATTGATTTAGTTTTAGTCTTCCTCTACCTAGATCCTATTGTTGTGTATAAAGTTGTACACTCTTTTGGGAAATTTGTAATGCACTCTTTATACATTTGAATATAGTCAAAGTTTTAACTTCCGCTGCTACACAATTGGTGTTTTTGTTTACCATAATTTTAGTAGAGAGTTGGGTTATCATCTCATCTCTTTACAACATGGTATCAGAGCATCAAGGTAGTCAGAGTCTTGACTAATTTAATTTGTCTCCTAGTTAGAAACCCATACCTTATATAGTTTCCCTTTAGTAAGCTTTTCACCTTAGAGTTGACCAATGATGAATGATTGATGTAGGATCATAATAAATTCATACTAGAATTATAATTTGATCAACGTTTTGGTGATTAGTCTATTAGGTTGCTACTAGGGCATAAGTTGAAAGTAAAGGTGTCTAGAAAGGGTCAGGGTCTGGGGGCTGGCAATATTTTCCTCCGCACCACTAGCTTGGCTTATGAGGACTCCTAGATCCATATGACATCAGCCTGACCTGAGCTGATACTGACTGTCCCAAAATAGCATACCATTGGAAAAATTATCTTATTGTTGAGTAACCTTTTAAACCTAGTATATGATTCTTTGGTTAGTCATATAGAATCCCCTTATGTGTCCATAAGTTCCTTATAGGAGCCTTAGAATTTCATGTTTGGGAGTGGTCTACCCTATGTTGGGCTTGAAGTTTATAATGGTGTTTAGTAAAACAACTTAGTGTTGGATCTCATACATAGTTTTCCCTCAACCCTTTTGAAAAGTAGACTTTAGTAGTAGTGATTTTTATACCTTTATAGATTTTGGAGTTTCTGATTTTGAGGAGGAAATCCTTCTTAAGGGGGTGGAGTCCCTCAATGCATTGAAATCTAGTTACTCTATTTTTGGAAACCCTAACTCCATAGACTTGGGATTAGTAAGTTCATATGGTTAGTGTTGAACAAATTATAATTATAATTCATCTTGTTTGTTTATATACAAATGAATATTTGTACAATAAGTCATCTAAGGGATAGTTCATATGCTTGAACCTTAACATATTCTTGATACACTTAATGTTGACCATGTCACCCTTATAGTATGGTTAGTAAGATTAAGGGACTAGTGCATGCTTGGAATGCCTAACATGTAATGGTCATG
Source organism: Alisma plantago-aquatica (assembly GCA_963693085.1). Taxonomy (NCBI): domain Eukaryota; kingdom Viridiplantae; phylum Streptophyta; class Magnoliopsida; order Alismatales; family Alismataceae; genus Alisma; species Alisma plantago-aquatica. Next base: position 1,862,512,415 of record OY856409.1, on the reverse strand, counting down.
ATGACCCAAACCTTAATGTGTAATCATCTAGCCCTAACAATATACATACATATCTATCCTTAATGCCTTCATGATACATTAGTGACATTAGGTGTCATCATCATATAACATCCCTTGATACATATACATGGATGATAATCACCTAGTCATGATCAAGTTATTGATATATGTAAGGCATATGACCTTGTTCCCTAATATACATCTCATTAATCACCTTATCATGATTTAGTATGAAAATCAATTCGTTAATGTTTAATGTGTTTCATAATGTTCACTAAAATGCATATAATGACTCGAATATGATAATGAGTATTTGGGTTCACATAAGCATGCTTAAGTACCTAATGTGATGTGAGAGGTATAATTTATAATATGAAATGTCATATGAGAAAATGATTAATGATCTCATTAACATGAGTATGATAGATAATGTGACAACGTGGGATATAGTGATAAATAATTTATATGACCTTATTTGGAATTATTATAGGCTTAATAGCTTGTTGAATATTATTATCCCTTTCTTACATGATAATCTATGATAATTCTACATGATGGCTTTATGATGATAATGGAGGATAGGATCAAGTTATTAAGGTTTGTGACCTAATACATTAATAAATGTTGAGATTACTTAGTAAACCCTAATTGTGCTTAAAACCCTTAATGTGATAAATAAGGGTAATACATATGTGCATATTGTGGAGATAAAATCCTTTTTAAAACAATGTGAGAATAATATGGCATAAGTAATGGAATAATAAAGATGATGCTTTTTCATGATGGAGATTATGCTTATAAGCCAAACTATCTTTCTTGTTATGTTTGATAAAAGGCTATGTGTATGGGGGAAACCATAGTGAGACTTGGCTTATGTGAAGAAATTATGAAGTACCCACCTAGTGACCTAATGTTGGGATGTTACACACTCACCCTCACCCTCACCCTTCCCTCTTGTTGTGATTTCAGGGATGAAATCCTCTTTAAGGAGTGGAGTGTTGTAATAGACTGAATCTCATGGTCCTTTCTACAATTTACCCACTTTTGAGCTTTTCTTTTCTTTCTAGTCCTTTTTGACCTTTTTCATAAATTTCCCATCCTTTTGAGTCTTCTTTGGCCTCAATATTGAAATTGAGCCTTTCTTGAGGATGCAATTCACAATCTACCCACATTTATGATTATGTAGGGGGTCTTGCACAAATAACCCACTTAATGTGATTAGTGAGGACTAATTATGCAATGTGACCATTAATGATAGATAATTAATGGATAATGCTAATTTGGAGCTTTTATATCTTTTTGGATAATGATACGAGTAATAATGTGTATTTGAATTAAGTTATGAGAATAATTAACCCCTTTACTTTCTCTCTCCTCCAAATGGACCATAATACATTAATGAGAGGATAATATGGTGGGATAGGACTCTTAATATTAATATGTGATGTTTGTGTCGAATTTCACTCACTTATGTCATTAAGAAACTTCTATACATTAATCATTCACTTTATACATTAAAATATGTATTAATAGTCAATATGGCACTTAAGGCCAAAATGTGTGTAAAATGAGAAAATAAAGGCATACCATTGTTCTAGGATTTGTAATTAACCTATCTTCCAAATTTGGTGGCTTTTGGACTTTATTTGACCCTTCAAATGGATTTTACAAGTTCCAATATAGTGTAACTATAGGATATCAATTGACTTGTATTTATTCCATTTATTTCTTGTGTCACACGTCGGCCCCACCGTCCGATCTCGATCTGACAACCTCAGAATCATCTTCCTTCTCCAGCCGCATGAGCCAATAGACCCCCTCGACTCCTCCACCTCGTTCTCCCTCTCCCTTGCACCATTTCACGAGAAATTTGTTCCATTGGCTTCATCTCCTCACGACGACTCTAACGAGCCTTGATTCACTCGCTCTCGCGCCCTTTGGAGGAAACTCCCCTTAGGGCTCCCCACTCCTTCTCCGTGGTGAGGTTGTAGAGGGGACTAGAGCCCTCATCTGACCTATATAAGGTCAGATCGAGCTTCCTCAACCCCCCAACGCTCTTCCTCTCCACTCAATTCGACCTCACATGCTCCCTAGCTCCCCGACCTACTTTCTTCTCTTCTCCGGTGACCACAGCCTTGAACTCACATCTCCGACCTCCTCGCTTCAATCAACTACACGATAAGCACCTCAAGAACTCCACCTTCTGTTTCCTTAGCTTGGTTTTCCTTGCGATGGCCAGGTCGATGGGTCCTATAGACCTTGTTCCTGCCTCCACCGACGCCGTACAGTTTTAGGTCTCTTGTGCACCTCTGATGGCCGCTAAGGGTTCTTTGACCCCACCCTTTGCTTGTGAATGTTTCCCCGGTCTTAGCAGATAGTTTCCTGCCTATCTTTGTTGGTTTTGATCACGCGAGTTGCTCCTCTGTTCTCCAGCTTCTCCCTTGCTTCGGGCATTTTTCTATACCAAGCATCGCCTCGTGATGGCTCCTTCACCTTCTCCTGAGGTCGACGAAGATGTTCGGTTTGTTCCTCGATGCTGATCGCCCCCAGAGGCCAGGATTGCCTCATATCTGTGCACCTAGAGGAGCTGCTCCTTTCCATGGTCGGGGAGGAAGAAACCTGACCAGGAAAAGCCCAGGGTGCCCTTGCCCCGTAGATAGGTCGATTGATCGAGCATGGACATTATTTTCTTTTTGCCCATGTTCTATCTCTCTGCCCCAAACAATCAGTATGTTCAAATGACCTAGCTAACCTCACAACTTAATGAAATCGATTTACCGACCATGGGAAGTTTGATCATTTCACCTACTATTTGCATCGATTTACATTTTCATTTAAATGACTGTCACACTATGGTTTTCTTGCATTCTGATTGGCCGATTTTACTTAATTCATAGTAAATCGTACCATGGTCAGAAAAATGCAAATAAATAGTTGTTGGAAAGGATTTTTCACATAGAATCCAAATTTTGGGTTTTGGATTCATAATTATATTACCTTTTTTGAGGTTTGCTTTGAATGCCATTTTGAGTATGTTAAATGTTCTAAAATTAATAATTAATGCAGTTTAACTCCAAATTGTAAAATAAAATATGTTTTCCTAATTAGTGAAACCTAAGTGAGATTTTGGTCCTAGTTTTGAGTCCTAAATCGAAGGTTTCCATAGAAGGTCTAAAATGGTTATCTTTTATACACCTTAAGCTTTAATGCATACTAATATATGGTGAAATGTTTGTAACTAGGGTTAATGGATGATGATACAACCTAATTGGTGATAATGATGGTTATGTGAATCTTCAATAAGGTATGTGAGCCCTATTTAAGTATGTGGATACTATTTTTGTATGTGACCCCTCATTATGTATGTGAAACCTATTTTTGTATGTGACTCCTATGTATGATGAATGTGATAATCTTTATGCAAATAACCTATCCTTCAATTGGGCTTTTACCCAAACCCTAATTTCCTAATGGGGCAATTGCTAGCCTTAGAATTCCCTCTAATGCCTTTATTTGGCTCTTTATTTTATTTAAATCTTCTATTGCCTATGTTGGCTCATTTATTTGAAATACTTGAATATTGCTATTGCCAATGATGGCTCACTCTTTTATGTGATTTATTTCATGGGTTTTATTCCCCAATGCTATGATGTAATGCTATCAATATTATCTTCACTGCCAAGTGAACTATTTAGCATGATGTATTTTTGGCCAAATTACAATGTAGTGTACATGAGTACAAACCACCCATAGAGGGCATGAGCCCTAGAGGGATGTGACCACTCCCCTCATATTATATTTTGGGGAATGTGACCACTCTCCCCTGAAGGATGTGACCACTCCCTTCGTATTATATATTTGTAGGTGTTTGGGAATGTGACCACACTCCCTCACCTATTAGTGTAGGTCCAGTAGGTGCCTCACCCTTCATTGATACAAATTTGTGTTATAATATCATTCATGCTATGTGATTATTGTTGTTGATTAAATTATGATAGTTCTCTATTACTTATTTGATTATTTGTCTCATGCTCTTGAAACCCCTTAATATTGTGAATCATTTTATTATGCAATGTTGTATATTTTTATGTGTCCGCATTCCTCTTGATTAACAGATACTTTTATCTCTCTCTTGCTGGGTGATCCCAACCACCAAGATATAGGATCAGAGTGCGCAATGGAAGCTTGGTGAACAAGCCTAAGGCTAGGACTATGAGTTCAACCATCTAGCTTGGACATATCTGCCCATATATATTAAGTTGTTTTTCTTTGGGGATAATATTGATTTGGTTTTAGTCTTCCTCTACCTAGATCCTATTGTTGTGTATAAAGTTGTACACCCTTTTGGGAAATTTAGTAATGTACTCTTTATACATTTGAATATAGTCAAAGTTTTAACTTCCGCTGCTACACAATTGGTGTTTTTGTTTACCATAATTTTAGTAGAGAGTTGGGCCATCATATCATCTCTTTACAGGCACACATGTGAAAGCTTGGAGAAGCACTTGAATAAGACGACACTAAGCTGTTGTAGAAAAAAGCAATGGATCAACTTGGTGGATGATTTGGATCTCTTGTTGGTCTATTCAGATTTCCTGGTGCTGATTCAAATCTAGATCTAGAAGATTTAGTTCTTCGCTAATAAGAACTCATTTTAAATGTTGGATAACTAGTGTTCACAAAGGAACAACCTTTATCCTGTCCATATCTATAATTCACTGACATGTTATAACTAGGACGAATATGAAGGCTAGGGTAAAAAGGGAAGAATTTTCTTTGACATTGGCTATAGAAAATTCTATATAGAGATCAAGTATTACTGATAACTCTCATCTCTTTCTCCTCCCATAAAAGCTCACAACATGATTTTTGGGACCTTTCATCATCAGTGACATTTTCCTACATGAAGTAATCAATATCTGGAATGACAAAATTAGAGAATTCAATGTCAATGGTCAATGCCTCAAATACTAAGTTATGATATATGACATGAAATATGACCGTCCACTCACTCTCTTCTCATCTTCTGCAATAAACTAATCTTTAGGCATCAAGTCTCTAACATAAAACAAAGACGCGTCTCGAGAAGAAACCCTAGCATTATATTGAGTAATTATCTTTAATTTTTAGATTAGTTGCTTTGTTATTATACATCATATTTGCATTAGTTATATAATGTATATCATGATAAGATTATAAGTCTATTTTATTTGTAGATGGATGATTTTTCATTGAATACATGACAACCATGAGTCGTTGACCTTGTGTTCCGTGTAATAGAAATTTTCTCTTCCATCTTGGGTTTTTATCAAAGATGAGGAAATATCTAAGTTTGGGGTGGAGGGTGGTTCATATGTGTTTTACTCTCTGTTCACACTCATCAATTTTTGAATTAAGATCTTGTCATTATATTTCTGATTGCATTGGGAAAATTCCCGCCAAAAAGAGATTTCTCTTCTAGGGTAAACATGGCATTATCTACTTGACTTAGATTCATTTTCTCTATCTACAAGATATGCATATTTTCCTCAGCCACACCCCTAATTTGAATCAAAACATCATTATGACCAATTTTCAAAACAAATCAATGGTTAGAAATCATGCTACATAGCCAAGGAACCCAATCATCATGATTCCTTGGAAAACATGGAAAGTATTTGAGGAATTTAGAGGGATCAAACATCAATGATAGGTCATGCTACATGAACCCAATTTCCTTCACTATTTTGGAAAACAATAACGATACAAGGTTTGTTATTTTTTAAGGTAGCATCAGTGTTGAATTTGAGATGACTTCCATGCAGTCTCCTCCATCTTTGTATATAGATCAAGCTAGATCTCTGATTATTCTTTGACCAAGCTTCTTCTGAAAGAGACACTTCATTATTGATGAGGTGTATTTGATGTATTTATGGCTTCTCGACATTTTCAAAAATATCCATGGCATGATGTTGATTTCATTAGATATGCGTACTTCTTCTAATACACCTCGTGACTGTAGAGAAAATGACCAATCATGAGTACTAGGTGAGGGGGTATCCTTAAGGCCTTTGGACATCCAACATTATGTTGTTCCACTACCTTTATGAACACCCCACACCTCATACAAGGATCCAACATGAAGGTTGGCACCTGTCCTATAGATGCATGGGTTTATATGTGTGAAAGGTGTAAGTGTATGGATTTTATTTTTTGTGAACCAAGCTCCTAACATACAAGAAAAGGAAACTTAAAGTAATCCCAAAACATGCATGGGGACAAGAAGTCCTTCTCCCTTTCTCCAAAACACACCGATAACATTAACAAGAATCCAATCAATAGAAAAGAATCTTTCTTAATATGGAAGAGCCTCTCATCCTCTTCTCTTTTTCCCTTTTTATTTTAAACTTTGTTAAACTTTTAAAAAGAAAATTGGAATATGGAAACAGAAAGAAGGGGAGCAAATGAGGAACACTAAAATTAGGTAGTGAACAAGAAACCCTAAAAAGAACAAAATATTTGGTAATTACCCATGATTCTAGGAGGAACCCTATGCTAGAGGATTGTATGAGGGATTCGGTTCTGGTAGAATATTGGGTTCTACAAACAACACAGGGCTCATAGAATACTAGGTTCCTATGCCTTGACTCAAATCTTCCTGGTAGAAAAAAATAAGATAAAAAACAAACCCAAATTAAATAAAAAGCATTCAGAAAGCAAAGAAAGGGGAAATCAACCCAAACTATTAAGTGTCCTCAAAAGAGTAGCCATACTATCTTTCCATCCTAAAAATATTCTTAGGAAGCTATTTTGATAGTCGCTCAAAATGTAATAAAACAATACAACTTGGAACCACCTAGCTTTACATGTAAAATAATGAGAAAAGGAGTAATGCACTTGAACCAGCAAGAAAACATAAGAAAGCCCAAATTTGACTCCACTTGAGGGAAAATAAGGAAAATGTTGGGAAGTGTGACCAAATATAGAATTCAAAGATATTGTTAAAAGTGGGGAATGTGTTAGCACCCCTACCTCACTTAGAACTTCTGATTGAAACCTTCTTTGGTGATATAAAGTTCATGTAGTTTTAGATTTAACAAAATGATAAAAAAGATAAATGGTGCGTTTTTTTAGTTTGTAGATCTATGGACGGATGTGGATTTCTCACCATTGTCCTAAATATCCTAATTTTTAGATGTGGATATTATAACCACCTCAGGATCTCCCATTCTAGAGTCAATCACTTGTGGTTAGTTCCGATGCATAGGAAAAGATGAGAAGATTGAGAAAATTGATTAGTTTAGGGACAAGATTCAATCCTATATGAAGCGATCAAATAAAATACAGTTTTTGAATCACATCAGAGAATATATGAGTCATAAGGGGTTTAAGTCGATAGTAATAAATAGTTAAGAACAATTTAGATTACATGGAAGATTAGTGAAGGAGTAGACAATAGAGAAAATTGATTACACTAGGAGCAATATTCAATCCTATATGGAGCAACAATAAAATATAGTATTTAAATCACATCAAAGTAGAACCGAGTTATAAGTAGTTCAAGTATTTGTATGCAAATAAGAGCAACTATAGTTAAACATCAAATCATTATAAGTAGTTGTAATAACTAGTTTACTACTATGTAGATTGATAGCAAGAATAAACAACCATGTATAGGACAAACCTCTAGTACATCGAATGATTACAAACAAAGGAGGGTGGTAGCTCTCTTTGGATTTAGGAGAGTCAAAAGGGCCCCGAGATATAGTGTCCATGGGGGGTATTTATATGATAGAGTTAGGGTTCAGGGGTTCCTGTTATTTAAGAGTCATAGTTTGTATCCTTGTTGTAGTCTAAAACATATTAAATTGTGAATTTCATTCTTACTCCTTACTAAGGGGCCGTTTGGGCACTGTGATTGAGAGCGGTATTGTATTTAGACCCTGTACTCTAACTGCTAAATTTGTCATGACCGTGTTTGGGATGCGGCGTAAATTTCACCATTGCCGCATTTAGAACACGGCAGTCCAGATCTTTTGTATTCTACGACCTTCTCAAAGTTCACCGATATCGGTGAGATTTGCAACTACAGCTGAACGGATCTTCTCCCTGAATCAACCCCAACACCTCCCTCTCTCCCGCGGCCACTCTTTTCCCCCGACCATCGTCTCCTCCAGTGTCTCCCTCCCTCTGCTGCCACTACTACTCCTCCCTGCCCATCTCCATCATCGCCGTGGTGGTTCTCTACTAGCGGCCCTGTGCTACCTCTCATGGACGGAGTAGCTCGCCGCTGTGTTTTGGCCACCAGACCATAGCTTGGCTCCTCCTACCATCCTCAGTCGCCGTTCTCGGCCAACTCGTCATCCCGCAACGGCAGGTCCGTGCTTTTCCCTGGTGTCCATATACTTATCCGTCGACCCCTCCACAAACGGGACCAAGCCCAAATGTATAACCCTTGGCCAAAGAAGGGACATGCAGTGGATGCCTAAGTACCTGTCACATTCAAGGTGGTCGAGGATCTGACGACAGATGAGATCTAGGGATAGCATCTCCTTTACATCAGATCCATGTCGCTCACGGAATGGAATCAGATGGCAAATGAGATGATACTTGTACATCGACTTTTATCCAAACATAGCAATTAAGAATTGCATGATTTATAAACCGGGTAATCAAAATCCCATTACTCATAACTACTGCAACAATGATGATGGCACCACCCAAACGGCCCCTAAAAGTATTAGCAATCACAGTATGGACACACAAGATTGAACATTTATCTTTTTACATCTTGAGTATTAGTTTTTACTGATATTAGGATAGTAGATTGATCTAATTGTTGTTGATGGATCTCTAATAAATTTAAAATGAGATACTTCTGAGTAGTGACAATTAAAAAAGGGCCAAAATACTTAATTTATTGTACAATTTGTTTTTGTAATTTAGATCATATTAAATACATTAACCACAAGCTATTCATAAAAAATATACATGAAACTCATGAATGATGCATATTTGTGTGGCTATATGAGTTGACTTAGATTTAATAGAGGGTAGAGGAGTTTTAAGGACCGAAAACTTATATCCTTAATGTTAAAATATTTTTTTGTCATTAATAAGTACATCAATAGCGACAAGTAAGAATTCTTACCACATTCAATGTAGTAATTACATCAAGATATTAAATTATTCATGAACTTTGACATTAATACTCCAAATTTCTATAGCGTCTATTAATAAGGACTTACATATTACTTGATGTTGGGTTGATCGAGCATGATGAAACTGGAGATCATGTGACATAAGGGTGATAATAGGATCAATTGGGTGTAAGAGTGAGGCTAGGAGAAACAAGTGAGAGGGTCGTTGACCAAGGGGCATGAATGGATGCAACGAATAGAACAAGGTGATGATGCAAGGGTGTTAGATCGTTCCCCATTGCACGAAGAAAACATACTCATCAATCCAATCAAAAATAAGGGGAGGAGAGGATGTACTTATCATGCTAATTGAAAAGTAGACAACGTCAGTGTTGGGGACTTTTGTATTTTTAAATTTCATCTACAAATAAATTTTAATTGTAACACTAGATAACTAAGGGAATTTCATAAGATCTAAAACCACATGTATTCTTATAGTTAAGTTGAAGTCTATTGTGTAACAACATATCAGAGTCTGTTGTATGATCTTGGCATATGACAATTAATGGGTAACAACATATTGTGTGATTCTGGTGTATTACAACATGTAACTATTCCAATAGGTGAACACTTGTTGTGTGATTATAGTATATTACAACGGGCTAGAGTATGTCATGTAATGATGGTCTATTACAACATATTATCATATGCGACTATAACAACGGGTTGCACATGTTGTGTAATTAAGATATTTTACAACGGTTTGAGTATGTTGTGATATTGCAGTCTATTCAATAGTTTAGTACATATTGTAGTATCACGTATACTATAAGGGTTTGGCTCGTTGTATATAACTTTCTAGTTACACATTTTGTAGACCTAATCCTGTATGAAATTCTAGTTACCAAAAATGATATAGGGGCATTTCTCGCCTAAATTTACATCATAAAATAGTAAGGGATTTGACAACCCCATGATGTGTTGGGTAGAACCATGCCTGGACAACAAAAGTGCTGACTAGTTTTTTCTATGAGTATGCAACACTTGAAAGCGTCTTTTGTGTAATTGTGTATTCGTTAGATTTGTATATGAGCTCCACAGTTATAGGCCTAGAGGGCAAATGAAACAAACCTTTTCTTTGTTTAGGAAGGGAAACAATCTACCAATTTCATGACCGGAAACCCTGCCTCACATTAACCAAATAGATTTCTTTGATGTGTGAGTCCAAGACTACCTTTTGTTTATCTCTTAATTTTCTTAAGGCCCATGTTTTATGATGATTTGTGCATAACGTATGATTATGTGATGCATGTTGTGTTAGTATTTTATCCCTAATGATTTAGATAGTCAGAAGATAGTCATATCATTGACATGTATCTCTGATTGTTATTTGGGTTGATGAACCCCAAGATAACAATAATGGCATTAAAGTTAGTGAATCCAAGGCCAGTAAGACATGGTTCATGTAATAAACACCAATATACCCACACTAAACGAGGCAAAGTGCAACATTTGGCTGGTCGTGGCCAATTTGTAAGCATTTGTGACCAACCACGACCGCATACATGCCTATCTGTGGCAAGTCTGCATTTGATATATCCCCCACTGACTCAATGCATGATCGAGTCTTCCTTTGTGTTCTTGTAAAAAGTTTTCTAGTTTTCCTATGAATCATGTGAACTGTGTTGGAATATGTACTCTTTCTTGCTTATGAAAAACATACTTTTTACATATGTTGTTTCCTCTTATTTGCACATTTCCTATTGAGGTCACGACACTAGCATTGTACTACTTCTTTACCATCCTTGGTCATGTGGGTGGTATCACTTCATGATGTAATTATTGATCACAATTATATGAAGAATTGCAAGCTGGATGAGGTTGCCATAACAAAGTTTCAAAGCTACATAGTTTCTTTTACCCTAACAATTTCATTCATAAATTATTCATTTTTAGAAAAATCTATAAGTACATTCGGGCATGAACATCCAGAAGTTTACAATGTAACAAGAATTTTTGAACAATGTTAAAAGCCAAAATAACCTCTTCATGCAAAATGATTCATCTATTGCTATCCTTATTGATTTAACCTATCAACTTCAACATGGTTGCGGGTGCTTGGTCCAAAAAACTATATGGGATCAAGATTTGGGGCGCCACATGAATTGAGTGAACTCCACGTCGGTGACAAGGTTCCATTTTAATCCAATCTCAACTAGAATATAACATGATACCTTCCGATTAGGAACATGGTCTGGTCATCATTCCATGCACTTCACAGATTCTGGCTCTTTTCTTGTGTTTTCAGTCAAATGGATGTGTGTCATTGTTATATCAATTTTACTTACATCACATTTCTTGATTCACTAACCTTGACAAACTCGACACATATACATTATATGTTCATATGTGTGGCATGTGCTTTTAGATGGTCAAAATCTTGTAATTCTTCTTTCTTCCTTCCTACACCATTGTCTACTAATCTGTTAAACATGATAGCCGTACTGCTCATCAAACTATGTGGTTGTACGTACACACCTATTCGAGGCGTCATCGTTGAATCAAATATAGTACACATTTCATAGACTTTTTTTTGAAAACACACATTTTGTAGACCTGATCCTGTATGACATTCTGGTCACCAAAAATGATATAAGGACATTTTTCGGCTAAATTTCGATCAAAAAATAGTAAGGGATCTCACAAACCCCACGGTGTATAGGGTAGCGCCATGTCCAGACAACAAAAGTGCTGACCGCATTTCGCTGTATGCAACACTTGAAAGTATGTTTTGTAAAATCATTTATTTACTAGAATTGTATGTAAGTTCCACAATTGTATCCTTGTAGGCCTAGAAGGCAACTGATGTAAATCCTTTTCTATCTAATATGGGAAACAATCTACCAGTACTATGGACGACGCCCTAATGCCCATAGTTTCCAAGCAAATAGGAACAAGTGAAACAATAAAAATGACATGGATGTTAAAAAAATGACATGGGAGATTTCATTATGAAGTACAAAGTTTGCTTGGGGCCTGTTTGGTAAAGATTTAATCGGATTACAAAGTACATATTTGATGTACATATTTACATTTCAAGCCCACACAAATACACCCGACTATACCCAACTAAACTAAGAGCCCGTTTGGTTGGGAAGAAATGAAACTCATGCAGCTTCAACCACACGTTTTTGCAAGTTTGTTTGGTAGGGTGTAGTCGGATGACAAAGTGTGTGTTTGATGTACATTTTTATATTGCCAACTCACACGAATGCTCCCTACTACATCCAACTAAACTAGCCCTAACAGCATCTGGTTACATGTAGTTGTAACCCACATCGTGAAAATGAACCCCTACCACCCCGTTGTTTCAGTAGAAATTTGAGAAAAATGGACCACGCTACTTGTCCTTTTGGAACAGTTCCGTTTCTTCAGGTCAGTAACCACCGGTAAATTAGTATTCTGCGAGAAAAGAACAGGAGTATTTGATGTCTCGAGGTATGTTGGCATGGTTCAAAACTAAGCATCACCAGAAAACTTTCAGCCCAGAACTGCATTGCACCGGACACATCCAAAGCAACTGGTTTGGTTTCATTTCGATCAAACCAAATACATGAATCGTATTTCCAACTATCAACCTTTGATTTCCTGTTTTTGAACTACTAATGCGGGCTGGTTTTACATCCAACCAAATTAGCCCTAACTTGGTAAAGCTTGCAACAGGACAATCAACAACGAGATTTACCCCGTATCCATCTCGCTCAGATCCATATTTGATCTTGTAGTAGTGAATAACGACTCACTTGTTTCGTTGAACTTTTAGAGGGGAAACGGGACGCCCGACTCAAAAAGAGTGAGATAGTGGTCATGGTGCACGCCACCATGGTGTACGTAGGGCCAGATGGAAGAATCCGGTAACCAACCACTAGAGTAGGCGATGATTGAGTGGAGGCGAGGAAACCATGCTGATGAAAACTAATTAAGCCATGCTCACTTTTTGATAAAGTGTATCTAACTCGGTCTTCTTACCAAGAATTGATAGTTGAATTGACCGCTTACGTCGCAGCTAAGGTACTATTGTCGTGAACTCGCCATAGCAGTAGTAGCAGTTAATGCTGTGGTCTATTTATACCGACAAGTTTGTGAGCGGATATCAGAAGGTTCTACTAATGAATTCAAGCAAAGAATGATTATAATACGCTAAAACTTCGATTAAGAGCACTAGCTAGCGCCATGGGTGGCTAGTAGCCGACTTTTTTGACTGTGCGAGATTCTCCATCCACACCCTTTTTCACCCGATACTGTCCAAACCCCGTGTGCATCATCGTAAACCTAAAAGACAAGGAAACAGTGGGAGCTGGAGTTGGTCTGTCGTTTTCCCTTACTTGGCCTTTAGCAACGACTGAAGCTAGCTGTCGGGGATCGCCGCCAAACTAAGGTCACCGTGTACTGTGTACGATAGAGGCCAACGACCCAGCTGATAGTTGGCTGTCGAATTATCAAACTACAATTAATAGTGCGATGCATAATAGACACTCCTTTGTTACTTAAGGTTTTGGGTTGGTGAGAGGCACCGAGAGCACAACCAAATTAGTTATATAGTCGAAAGGGGTGAGCCCACGCACGACAAACGTGGAAAAGGAGTTAGACGCATGATGCAATTGGTCTTCGGAGGTGGTGCTTTTTCTTAGGAAAAAAAACCCAAATAGCACACTTATGTAAAAAAAATTTACCGAAATAGCATCCTTTCCAACTTATTTCCCAAACTAGCACACTTTCAGACTAAAGCGCCACACTAGTTGGCGTTTTACTCTCTCGGGAACAAAAAGCGCCACATTATATGGCGTTTTCAGGCAAAAGCGCCACTTTATTTGGCGTTTTCCAACTAAGCGCCATATGACCTGGCGTTTTATCGATCCGGGAAGTGAAAGCGTCACTTAAATTGGCGTTTTATTTGAATGCGTCCCACCAACCGGGTTGCGTGGCGGAAAAACGCCACATTATCTGGCGCTTTCCATTTATTCGGTCAGCAGGCCGATGCGTCACGTCTGTCCTTGGAACAACTTTTACATAAATCGTCACTTTATGTGGCGTTTTACAGTAAAAGCCAGTGGCGGTGGCTTGTTTTGCTTGGTTACGAGGGATAAAGCGCCACTTTATGTGGTGTTTTCTGGTAAACGCCACTTAGGTTGGCGTTTTACGCTTGGTTACCTCCCCGAGCGAGCGCGGCTTTCCTTTCTCCCTCGCTCGCTCCTCACTTTCTTCTTTTCCTCCGCCGCTGCGCCGCTGCTCCTCCTCGCTTGGTTACGCCGCCGCCACCGCCGGTGGTTGCTCAGACAGGCGCCGCCACAGCAGACGCAGACGCAGACGCAGCCGCCTTCAGGTCCGCCTTCGCTGCTCTTCGTCGTCCTCGTCTGCTCAACAAGCACCTCGTCCGCCTTCTCTTCCTCCTCTTTCTTGCCTTCGCCTCCTCTCCTGCTCCACCTCCTCCTCTTTCCCGCCTCCTCCTCTTCTGCTGTCCCCGGCATGATGGCCAAGCACGATCACCGACCCAAACATACACGGTCAGGTCCTTCGTCAGGCTTTTCATGGTCACCGACGTCCTTCGTCAGGCTTGCAAGCACGGTCAACGCCCAATTCCCAGTTGCCCAATTTCAGCCGCATCGCACCTACTGCTCTGTTCCTTCTTCAGCCGTTCATCATTCATCCTTTTGTCATAGTGATGAGGCCATGAGTATTACAGGGAACCTAATGAATTTTATTTGTTTATATTTAGGCTCTATTGACAGCGAGATTAGGCTCTATTGACAATGAGATTAGGCTCTCTTCACAGCGAGATTAGGGAGAACTAAACCAAACGAGAGAACAACTTCACATCCAAAGGTGAGAGTTGTGTATGTGTTCTTACTAATGTTGTGAGTTTTAATGTATGCATTTGTAAAATGTAAGTTTAATGGACTGTAATTTATTGGACTGTATTTTAAAAGGACTTTATCCTACATGGACTGTTAATTATTTAGACATTATTTAAGTATGCCATGATATTTATTAGTATTTTTTATTTTGTACAAGTCTAGTCTATTTTTGTGTGTGAATGATGGTTTGATTGTGTATGTTTTTATAATTAAAACATGAGAAGTAGTTGATTGTGTATGTTTCTATAATTAAATCATGAGAAGTAGTTGAACAAAGGAAATGGTTTTTATAATTTTAGATCAAAATCATTTGAACTAATGCGGTAGCTATATGGTTAGTGATTTGAAATATACCAAATTCGCTCAACTTAGTCATTTTTATATGGTTAGTGATTTTATAAAGTCATTTGAATAAAAACAATTTTAGATCTAATCATTTGAACAAATGCGATAGCTATATGGTTAGTGATTTTAGATCTACAAAAATATACCAAATTCACTGAACAAAGTCATTTTTATATGGTTAGTGATTTATCAAAGTCATTTGAACAAAAACAATTTTAGATCAAAACCATTTGAACTAATGCGGTAGCTATATGGTTAGTGATTTGAACGCCACTGAAATATACCAAATTCGCTCAACTTAGTCATTTTTATATGGTTAGTGATTTTATAAAGTCATTTAAAAAAAACAATTTTAGATCTAATCATTTGAACAAATGCGGTAGCTATATGGTTAGTGATTTTAGATCTACAAAAATATGCCAAATTCACTGAACAAAGTCATTTTTATATGGTTAGTGATTTATCAAAGTCATTTGAACAAAAACAATTTTCGATCAAAACCATTTGAACTAATGCGGTAGCTATATGGTTAGTGATTTGAACGCCACTGAAATATACCAAATTCGCTCAACTTAGTCATTTTTATATGGTTAGTGATTTTATAAAGTCATTTGAACAAAAACAATTTTAGATCTAATCATTTGAACAAATGCGGTAGCTATATGGTTAGTGATTTTAGATCTACAAAAATATGCCAAATTCACTAAACAAAGTCATTTTTATATGGTTAGTGATTTATCAAAGTCATTTGAACAAAAACAATTTTAGATCAAAACCATTTGAGCTAATGTGGTAGCTATATGGTTATTGATTTGAACGCCACTGAAATATACCAAATTTTCTCAACTTAGTCATATTTATATGGTTAGTGATTTTATAAAGTCATTTGAACAAAAACAATTTTAGATCTAATCATTTGAACAAATGTGGTAGCTATATGGTTAGTGATTTTAGATCTACAAAAATATGCCAAATTCACTGAACAAAGTCATTTTTATATGGTTAGTGATTTATCAAAGTCATTTGAACAAAAACAATTTTAGATCAAAACCATTTGAACTAATGCGGTAGCTATATGGTTAGTGATTTGAATGCCACTGAAATATACCAAATTTGCTCAACTTAGTCATTTTTATATGGTTAGTGATTTTATAAAGTCATTTGAACAAAAACAATTTTAGATCTAATCATTTGAACAAATACGGTAGCTATATGGTTAGTGATTTTAGATCTACAAAAATATGCCAAATTCACTGAGCAAAGTCATTTTTATATGGTTAGTGATTTTAGATCAAAACTTTCATATTATATATCTAACAAAAATTACTTCCATACAATTCAGGATTATGGCCGATACCTCAAGACATTTTGTCATACTTTATGATGGATCACCCATGCCTATTGAAATATCTACGACATCTACTTATGCCAAGTTTATGTCATTCATACATAAAGTTCTTGCCATCAACTCATCAATGCACGACATACATTTAAGTTACACCCTTCCAAGTGATTTAGGTCTGACGTTTAACTTATTTCCTACTCAAGTTGTGGATGATGATAGTTGGAAAGACCTACTCACTATCGACTACAAGAGGCATATGAATCTTTATGTTGAGAAATCTGATATTTTGGGTGACGATGGAAAACACAATGTTTTTGAGGATGATAACAATGATGATGATCCAGATTATGATGATGATGATGATGATGATGATGATGATGATGATGAAGATGATGACCTTGATAATGACGTAGAATTGCAACGAGTTCGTATATATGATAGCAATCATGATGTTTATGTTGACCCAGAAACCTGGAAGGATGATTGGGTGGACCATAACAATATGGATAACTACGAAAGTTTTAAAGTGGATGATTGGATTTATGACTTTGCAAACCCTTTATACATGGGAGACGATGAAGTTGTTATAGGACAAGGTTTTAATAAAGGTGATATTTTTGAAACAAAGGCAGACCTCCTTGTAAAATTGTAGTCTTGGTCAATCAATAATAATGTCCAATTTTGGACAGATCGATCAAATAAGCGTTTCCTTACGCTTATATGTCTGCATAAGGATCAATGTTCATGGAGACTTCATCCATGTGCTTCTAAGAGGGTTGGTGGGTTATGTAAAATAATAAAATACAATGATAAACACTCATGCCACAGTGTAATTTTGTACAAGGATCATATGCAATGCAAGTCTTCATGTATTGTAAGGATGATAATGCCTATGTTGAGAGAAAAACTAGACATGAGCGCTCAAGAGATAGTTGAAAGAGTGAAAGTTGAGTTGTATCTTACCATATCCTACAAGAAGGCTTGGAATTCACGTAAGAAAGCCATTTCATCAATCTTTGGAGATTGGGAGACATCGTATGGGTCGTTACTTCTATTTCTTAGATCTGTTCAACAAGCTATTCCAGGAACTGTATATAATTTCAAAGCCAGTGAAACAACCCTTGGCCATCGATTTGAATGTGTATTTTGGAGTTTTGGTCCATCTATTGCAGGTTGGGCTCATTTTCGGCCAGTGATTAGTGTTGATGGCACATTTTTGTATGGTAAATATGGTGGGACGCTACTTATAGCTACTGGCATTGATGGAAACAATGGATTGTTTCCATTAGCTTTTGCAGTTGTTGAGAAAGAAAACCGTTCTTCTTGGGTGTGGTTCTTGAATTGCATGAAATATCAAATTCCAATTGTCCGACAAAGGAATGACTTTTGTGTTATATCTGATAGGATGTGCAACATTCATCAAGCTTTGGATGAGGTGTTCCCATATGCCACTCAACATAACTGTTTAAGACATTATAGAGACAACTTTCATAAGAAATTTAAGTCTACTAAATTATATAACTTGATGTGGAAAGAAGCTAAGGCGACTGAAGTGGTAGAGTTCCATAAACACATGAGTGCTATAAAAGCCATTGACCCATCTGCTTACAGTTGGCTAATGCTTTAAAACCCAAGATTGTGGACTATGTCTTGTGATGGTGGTTATCGATACGGTACAAAAACAAACAATTACTCTGAGACGATTAATGGAATTTTAAAGCATGCTCGTAATCTTCCCATACAAGCCCTCATATGTAGCACATATTATCGGTTGGTCGTGATGTTCTTTAAAAGGAGGAACTCCGCAACATCATTAACTGGCCCATTCACCGCGAGAATAGCTTATAAATTGGAGAAGTTGGAGCAGGAGGCAAGGAAACATCACATTAGTTACAGAGTAAATGAGTTAGAATTCACTGTCAATGATGTGTTAGGAAATAGTTATCAGGTGCATATTCTGCGAAATCCCTATCCTTCAAAGTGTACTTGTGGTAAACCACAAGTTTATCATATCCCATGCTCACATGTACTGGCCTTCACTAGTTTCATACACTATGAATATTTTCAGTTTGTCAGCAGTTGGTACAAGCTAGACAATTATAGGCTGACATATGCCCCTCAGTTTAGTGGAATCCCAGATAAAAGATACTGGCCAGGGTTTGATCCAACCATGGGTCTTGTATATCTTCTACCACCAGTTGTTACAAAATGTGCAGGAAGACCTAAGGTGAAGCGCAGAATGACAAATATGGATATTGATCCTAATCACACTTCTTACAAATGTGGAAAATGTGGTGGTTTAGGTCATAATGAGAGAACATGTAAGAAAAGCAATGGTTAGAAATCTCCAAATGTAATCTTAGTTTTGTACTTTGAAATCTCTATATGTAATCTTCATTTTCTAATTAGTAATCTCTATATGTAATCTTAGTTTTCTACTTAGTTTGCTAACTCACATGAGGAGGGCGGGATGAATAAAATTTCCTCCTAACTTCTGTAATAGTAATAGTACATGTAATAAACTGTTAGATTCTATTTGGTATACATGTCGTTAACAAATCTTTGTAATTTTATTGTATGAATTTAGTCATTTAACACCATATTGTGATATTTTTTCTTTCTTTGTATAGACATGGTGAAAGGAGATGATACATTGCGGATTACATGCCACTCCACTGAAATTTCTAGGTGGGAGTTAACAAATGTAGATGTGTTAGGGTATGTTCGTACAGCGGGGTTCGGATCAATCATTACCCTTTCTAGGGTTCACTTTGATGCATCATTGATAACAACACTTAGTAGAAGGTGGCACTCAAATACAAATTCCTTCCACTTCCCTTTAGGTGAGATGACGATCACACTTCAGGATGTTGAAGTCTTACTAGGTTTACGTGTTGATGGCGATGTCGTTGTAGCTCATCATCCTATAGGTCCCAATGAAGGTCAATTTAGTTCTTGGTCTTCCATGTGCGATCATATCTTAGGTTCACATCCAGAAGGGCTTGATCATGGGTCTGTCCAGTTGAGTTGGTTGCGTTCTACATTTACATGCATTGACTTGGAGAATGTCGACGATCAAGTCAAACGTCGATACACAAGTGCATACTTGTTACACCTTTTAGGTTGTTTTCTATTACCAGATGGTACTGGTAATGAGGTTCATCTTCGCTACTTGCCTCTTCTAGTGGATTTTGACTGTTGCGGTTTATACTCTTGAGGCAATGCAGTTTTAGCATACTTATATCGTCAGTTGTATAGGTGTCGTCCAAGTTCTAAACAAAAACGAATATCTGGGTGTGTGCATCTATTGCAACTGTGGTCTTGGGAAATATTGCATGTTGGTAGACCTGGAAAGTTGGGCATGCGAGATGATTTTCAGTGGCCTGAACATGCTCCACTAGGCTATAGGTAAGTCATAGGAAAATATAAATACTCTATTTTAGAAAGTATAATCTCATAATGTTCTTATCGTTGGTAAATTATGTGAAACAGATGGAACCATCAGATGGAGCATGTACGTGTACCACGAGGAACTGTGACGTTCTACCTTAATGAGATTGATACCCATCATCCACATCAGGTGAGAGTTTTAGTTCATTTTATTCTTAAATTTTACATAACTTTATTTGCAAAATATTTATTGTTGTATATATTTAAATTGTTATAAATATTTAAATTTGGAGTTAGTTTGGACACCTTACAGTGTTGAACTGTGGGCCAAGTTGTCGCCTATATGTCAACAAGGTAGAGATATTTGGATGGCACGTGTACCAATGATCTCTTCTACTGTAATGGAGTGGCATGCTCCTGATAGAGTCCTAAGACAATTTGGTGCTCACTATCAACCACAATCCCAAGACTGTGGGCTCTGATATCCAAACCACGATATAAACACAATTTAAACGTAGCAAAAATGGTTTGATTAACAGCGGAAGACAAAAATCACGGAAAATTAAAACTTTTCGAGATAAGAGCTTGAATCCATAAAAACTTCTTTCATAAAAGGAGATAAACTGTTTACATCTTTGATAATTACTTCTTGAGTAATTATATACAACATGATACAAAATCTCAAGAACTCAGAATCAAAATCTCAGACCAAAAGACTCCAAGGACCTGAGAGTACAGAGAACACATAGGACTGACTATCTAACTACACAACTCAGTAGTTTGAATCTCCACCTGAGATTTACTGCTGCTCCTGGTGCTGCTGCTGCTGATACTGTCCACCTGCAGACTGATTCCTTCGTCCTCGACGACCACCTAAAAAGGTTGAAATCTACAGGGTGAGACAATTTTAAATAATTGTCCCAGCGAGAGTTATAACTCTTCGCCAGAAGCTTTATTATAACAATTCAAGAACAACATAGGCAATAAAAGCTTTAAGGTAATCAACAACAGATTGTTATCAATTAGAACAACAACATTTAAGGAATATGAAGAACATGTATACTAAGTAATGTATCTTCAATCAATGTATCTCGTGGATCAACCTAAGAAGATATGATATGCGGTTGATTATGTTTTACAAAAATCATTATGCCCTGTGGAGATGAGGTATACCGCTCATACTCCAACCGATCACTATTAAGTCGCATCGGTATCATACATATGTCATCAAAAGAGCCGGATTCTTATGACCTCATCTTCCTCAGTCAGTGTGAGGATCAACATGCAGGACATCTAATGTCTCTGCTACTATAGCTTACCAGGGTATTCTGGTACTTCGTTATTAGAGTCACAGTGGCATTCTGTACTCTCTTCGCCATCGAAAGATTTCTTGTTTATCTCTCATCGATTGTGGTATAAAAGACTTCCTCGGGAGATTAGTGTTACATCACCCCGGCATAACCCATAGTGAAGGATTGATAGATTAAGATACATCTACATCAATTCCTACACTAGGATGTAAGGACATTCACATCCATTTTCCCCACATACTCAAAAGTATGTGATCCAGGAGTTCCCTTAGGAAAACCTGTTTCACCATCATTTAACTCCTGACAATGATGGATCTATGATCAGGGCTCTACATGGTATGATTATACTTGATTAGTTAGGTACATTTTAGTATTCTTTTAACATCATACATGTTTTCAAACATTAATCATTAGAACAACAGTTATGAAAGTAGAATACTAAATGTATCAAGTCTAACTCACATAATCATCATTTCTTAGTACTCTCATCACAAGTCATATCTTAAAGCATGACCTTGATGGTATTCATGGCTCTCACAGCCTATCAATCTCATAAGATGCTATTAACAAGGCATCAGGATAAATCACTTATTCATAAAGCTAACAAAATGCTTTCAATGAATATAGTATCATCATCCATACCTGGATATGATCATCCTCATATAGGAACCTGCATGGTTAAATCAACTGATAACAATAAATAACTCATTCAAAGAAGTTGTATCTCCCTACTCATACAAGAGCTAGGTTTCCCTAATTTTCATCAATTAGGGTTTACTATTCACAATACATGTCATCATCCTAGAATTAGGGTTTACTATTCACCTATTGGTGAATTGATCTCATAACATCACCATGTATGAGAAACATCATCATTTATAGTCCTCAGATAAGATTAAGATTCATCAATTATCATAAATAGGGTTTTCATGATCTCACATAGGTGGATCATACCCTAATCATGTACATTCATATATATATTGAAGGTATTTTACTTGGAATTCAACCATAATTGGGATTTTCTCTCTCCTCTTGCTCATAGGTGATGATTACATCCCTCTAGATTGGGTTAGGTCTAATCAACATTGATAAGCCTATCCAAGTCATCACCATTGTAACCATTGGGGTTTGCATGATAAAAAGGGGTTACCTACTTGAATCCATAAAGGGTATTTTGGTAAAGTTCACCATTGATCATAACATGGGTTAATATACTAACCACTTGACCCTTAATGTCCCTAGGTATCATTAGGGTTTAGGTTGAACAACCATCAAACCATCTAAGCCTTCAAGGCATTAGGCAGACTTATCCTTAAAAAATCCCCAATAGGTTTCACACCTTCAACCTTCAAACGATCCTGAGATCGTTTAACATTGTAGACCGTTTAGCTTTGGTTGACTTCAAGACCGCATGGCACTCAAGACCGTTTACCCTTAAACGATGTTGAGGTCGTTTGCCCAAGATGGGGTGAAGACCGTTTAGTCATAGATTGACTTCTGAAGTCGTTTGAGCTCATTCGGACCTGAAGTCGTTTGAACTCATTCGGTCCCGAAGTCGTATGAACTCATTCGGTCCTGAAGTCATATGAACTCATTCGGTCCTGAAGTCGTATGAACTCATTCGGTCCTGAAGTCGTATGGTCCTAAAAGCTCAAGATCGCATGGACCTCCAAGGTGATTCAAAGGGTAAACTCGATTAGGGTTTCCTATGTTGAAGCCTTCAATTGGTCTCAAGCTTGCTAACCACTTATCAATTGAGACAACTAGGGTTAGCCTTAACCAATTGGTCACTCAATTGATCCTCAATTGATATCCAATTAGGGTTGGAGTTGGTTCAATTAAGGTCTATAAACATTCAACCATCAACACTCAACAATGTGAATCAAATCGAAGTTGATCCCATCAATTGACCTCCAATCGGGCTAAAACTTGGCCCAAACGGTCTTGGGATCGTTTGGATAACCTCCAAACGGTCTTGAGACCGTTTTCCCAAGAGTTCATCAAAATCTAAGTTGATTTGATAGGGGTTGAACCTTAATTAAGTCACAAATCAGCAATTTGATTATTTCAATAACCCACTGTAATTGGGCCCTCAATTGATCAAATTACCTTAACCCTAGACCTCCAAACGGTCTTGGGTTGACACCAAACGGTCTTGAGACTGTTTGGATGAGTTCCAAACGGTCTTGAGACCGTTTGCCCATCCATCCTTTGGACTCTAGTGAAAATTCATCAAGGTTTGATCTATTGAGTTGATCATCACATCAATACTTAATTGCAATATGATTTGGTACCTTTGGACCTTCAATTGGTCAACTATACTTGACCCCAGACCTCTAAACGGTCTTGGGTGATCCCCAAACGGTCTTGAGACCGTTTGGATGATTCCCCAAACGGTCTTGAGACCGTTTGGGCTAATCAACCCAAAATCACTAATTAACTCATTGGAATTTCAGCACTGATTTCAATTAGGATTTGCCCTATTAATCAACCTTCAACTCATAACTCGTTTGGAATTAATCTATAAAATTTGGTGAGTCATTAATCAACATCATTATGAACAGTATTCCCAAACGGTCAACGCTTGGTCAACCATCTTAAATGGTCTTGAGACCGTTTGCCCAAAAAGGGCAAATTAAACAGATTAAAAATCAGAACTTAATTCAATTGGATTTGCTAATTGATTTGCTTATATCTCACGATTCCTTTGGAGTTAACCCATCAAATTTTGTGGGTGATTAACCTACATAATTATAAACAAGATTTCCATACGGTCGTTTCTTGGTCAACACGACCAAATGGTCTTGAAGGCCGTTTTCCTTCATACGACCCTGAAACCGTTTGCCCACCAAACGGTTGTGTAAACCGTATGGGAAATTGGTGGAGGTCATTTGGTAAAGTGGAAATCCGTGGATAAGCATAGGAATTAACGCCCTTATCTTCTACCTCAAGAACGTAGCAGTTCTTCACGATTTTTCTTGCAAGGATGCAAGGGAAGATAGGGAAGAAGAAGAACTAGCAACTATATGCATAGAAAAAGATGTATAATCAAAGCATAAGGTTTAGAGTTATAAAACCCGCCTAAAGGTTGTTCCTTGAGCTCCAAGCTTCCAAGATTAAGGTCTTTAATGGCATCTTTGAGCTCCACAGGTCGGCCAAGGTGAATTCTCCAAGGAAAAGTTGGAAAGGAATGGCTAGAAAGATAAAGCTAGGTGAGCTAGCCATGAATTCAACCTTGAAATCGAGTTTCCTCCATGAATTCAAGAAAAAGGGATGATCCAAACTTACCTTGAACTCCCTGGTCATTCTCCTATGCTCCATAGCTCTGCCTTAGTCGGTTTGGGCAAGGGGGATAAGTGAGGGAATGAAAGAAACGTTCCTTTGCTTGCAAAGGAAGTGGTATATATATTTTGGGTGAAATTTCTTCATAAAGCTTCTACTTTATCCCATTTCTCATCTAAGTCCTTCCTTTCTTCTTTGCTCGTCCCTACCCCTTATTTCTAAGGACAATCTCCTTCTAAGGTCAAGAATTGAAGGCAAAGAAGATCAACCCATTACTAAAGTATACATATAAAAGAGCTATTATACTTATTCCTTGATTATTTAATCACAAAGGTGTTCTTTATTATATGATTATTCAAATGGAGTGCCCTCTTCATAATTTCTACTCTAAATGATGACAAAAGTTATAAAAGATATTTTAGAAGATGAAATTTACAAGTTGCACTCCAAATTTTGGGTAAATTACATTTTACCCCAAAACCAGGGTTTCAAGCACATGGATTGCTTCCACAGCTGCACCTTGGTGCTCAAGCTTGGGAAATCCTTCAAAATTTACCATAATCATTCTTATGATGCCTCAAAATCAGAGGAACATATCAACATGTGCAAATTGCAAGTTAACCCTTCTAACTGGGTAAATTGCACATAGGTCCCTGTATTACAAAACAATACTAAAACATTGTTCAATTAGGGCAGAAATGGAAATATGTGTTCCTCAAGAGTTTAATTACATGCCAAAAGATAATCACCAGTATCTTAATTACATAATTAGGCAAAACACCTAGGGTTAACTCATAACCCAGGTCAGGGATGTTACAAATTATCCACCCCTTACAAGGATTTCGTCCCCGAAATTGATAAAACGTATTAAGAGAAAAGAGCAGGGTATTTCCTTCTCATCTCCTCCTCTAGTTCCCAAGTGGTTTCTTCAACACCACGGTGGTTCCAGAGGACTTTCACAAGGCTTATATCTTTCTTCTTTAACTTTTTAGTTCTACTATCAAGGATTGACACTGGTCCTTCCTCATAAGTTATATCTTCATTCAATTCTACTTCCATAGGTTGTAGAACTGACTCGGTATCTGGGTGACATTTCCTCAGCATAGAAATGTGAAACACAGGGTGTAACCTCTGTAACTCTGGTGGCAGCTCTAGTTTATATGCTACCTTTCCAATCCGTTCAATGATTGGATAAGGCCCCATAAATCTAGGAGCTAACTTCCCTTTTCTTCCAAAACGAAGAACTCCTTTCCAAGGCGAGACTTTGAGATACACTCTGTCTCCGACCTGAAACTCTAAGGGTCTACGACGCTTGTCAGCATAAGATTTCTGCCTATCCTGTGCAGTCTTAATCTGTTGTTGTATTACCTTAATCTTTTCTGTAGTTTGCTGCACAAGATCAGGTCCTAACAACTGATGCTCACTAGTCTCATACCAACACAAGGGTGATCTACAACGTCTACCATACAAGGCTTCATAAGGTGCCATATCAATACTATGCTGATAGCTATTGTTATAGGCAAACTCTATCAAGCTTAGGTGTAGATCCCAACTTCCGGTAAACTGGAGAACACATGTTCTCAACAGGTCTTCCAAGGTCTGTATGGTCCTTTCCGACTGTCCATCAGTATGTGGATGAAAGGCCGTACTAAACCTTAACTGGGTGCCTAAAGCATTATGAAGTCATTCCCAAAAATGACTAGTGAACTGGGGACCTCTATCAGAGACGATAGTAGCTGGAACCCCGTGCAAACACACTATCTCATTTATGTAAATCTGTGCGAGCCTCTCAGCAGTGTAGGTTGTCTTGACAGGTAAGAAATGCGCTGTCTTAGTCAACCTATCAACAACTACCCAAATGGAATCATGTCCTTTGCTTGTCCTGGGTAGGCCAACAACAAAGTCCATGGTAACATGGTCCCACTTCCACTGTGGTATGGGTAAAGGTTGCATTGTTCCTGCAGGCTTCTGGTGTTCAGCTTTAACTTGCTGACACACAGGACACCTCAGAACAAACTCTGCAACATCCTTCTTCATTCCAGGCCACCAATACATATCTTTCAAGTTTCGATACATCTTGGTGCTCCCTGGATGCATGGCATACATCGAAGAATGAGCTTCTTCCAGGACTAACTTCCTCAAGTTTTCCACATCCGGCACTATCATCTTCCCATGATAACAGGCTATTTGATCATCTGAGTCATGGAAACCATCTCGTTTCTCACTACCATACACCGATCTAATCTGCTGAACTACAGTATCACCTTGCTGTGCTTCCTTAATCTGCTCTCTAAGGGTAGGTTTAATATGCATCTCAGCTAACAACCCGGCTAACAATGACACCTTCAACTGCACATTGTCTTGTCTCAAAGAGATAAGCATATCCCTTCTAGAGCATACTAAAGAGTTTAGTTGTGCCCTTTCCATGGTTGATGTTGCTGATTTCCTACTCAAGGCATCAACAACCACATTAGCCTTCCCCAGATGGTAATCAATCGTAAAATTGTAGTCCTTGATTAATTCCATCCAGCGGGGTTGTCTCATATTAAGCTCATGTTGAGAGACGATGTACTTAAGGTTCTTATGGTCAGTGAAAATCTGAAACGTCTCTCCATAAAGATAATGTCTCTAGATCTTCAGGGCATGAACTACAGTAGCTAACTCCAGATTGTGTGTCGGATAATTCTCTTCGTGTTTCTTAAGCTGTCGAGAAGCAAAAGAAATTACTTGTTTATCCTGCATCAACACACACCCTAGTCCATTCTTAGAAGCATCACAGAAAACTATATATCCTTTGCCTTGCTCAGGTAGCACAAGTATGGGTGCACTTGTCAACTTCTCCTTCAACAGCTGGAAAGATTGCTGACACTTATCACTCCAAACAAAAGGAACATCTTTCCGGGTCAACTTAGTCAAGGGTAAGGCTATGGAACTGAAATTCTTAATGAACCTTCGATAATAGCCTGCTAACCCTAGGAAACTTCGAATCTCCGTCAGTGTCTTCAGTTGTTCCCACTGTAGAACATATTCTACCTTTGTAGGGTCAACACGAATTCCCGATGCAGATATCACATGTCCAAGAAAAGATACCTCCAGCAACCAGAACTCACACTTGCTAAACTTAGCATACAACTTGTGTTCTCTTAGCAAGGTCAAAGCTTGGCGAAGATGCTGCTCATGCTGCTGAGCATCCTTGCTAAAAATCAGAATGTCATCTATGAAGAAGACAACACACTGATCGAGGAAAGGTCGAAAAACTCTATTCATGAGTTCCATGAATGCAGCTGGTGCATTGGTTAGTCCAAATGACATAACCGTGAACTCATAGTGACCATATCTTGTCCTAAAGGCAGACTTGGATATGTCACTATCCTTAATACGGAGTTGATGATATCTAGACCTCAGGTCTATCTTTGAGAAGATGGTTGCACCACGCAACTGGTCAAGGAGATCATCAATCCTCGACAGAGGGTACTTATTCTTTATCGTTACTTTATTGAGTTGTCTATAATCAATGCACAACCGCATTGACCCATCTTTATTTGTAACAAACAAAACCGGAGCACCCCAAGGTGAAGTGCTCGGTCGGATAAAACCTTTCTCAAGTAACTCTTGAAGCTGTTTCTTGAGTTCTGCCATCTCAGCAAGCGCCATCCTATACGGTGTCTGGGCTATAGGTTTCGTGTCTGGGATCAAATTGATTTCAAAATCAATTTCCCGAGGCGGTGGTATACCTGGAAGTTCTTCAGGAAACACATCCTTGAATTCCCTTACTATAGGAACTTCAGCAGGGTTGAGACCTTCTTTGGTAACATCTACCACATGGGACAAGAATGCATAACATCTTTGCCTCATCAACTTATCAACAACCATAACTGACACAAGACAGGTGGGCAGAATCTTCCTTTCTCCTTGAAAGATCCATGTGTTGTTTTTATCAGCAAACACAGCAAGCTTGGATTCACAATCCAAGACAACTCGATACTTTTCCAAGGTATCCATCCCGAGGATTATATCAAATCCTTGCATATCAAGTGGTATAAGGTCCACTTGAATGCGATGATCAGAAAAGAAGAGAATGCAGGGAGAGCATACCTCTTGCAACACAGCAGACCCACTCAACGGAGTCTCCAAAAATAAGCTATCTGCACTATGACTGACTGTCATATTGCAGTTACGAATCACTCTCCGAGTGACAAAGGAGTGCGTAGCACCCGGGTCAATCAGAACAGATACCACACAGGATTTAGACATATAAGAATATAAAAGTTCCATCTGACCTGCCACTACCCGTGGATTGACCACTGCATCAGGTGGGTTCATAGCATAGAACCTTGCTGTCGCCTGGTGTTGAGGTGGTTCTGATGATCCAGCTTGAGATGCTTGTCCACATCCTCGAGATGCTCCTTGAGATTGCCTTCTCTGAGATCCCTGTTGACTCTGCCTCTGAGGTTGTGTCACACTGACAGGCCTAGATCGGAAGTCCTTCATTAAATGCCCCACCTTCCCACAGTTGTAACAGCTCCTCTCCAGTTGTTGTGGTCTGGGTGGTCCTGTAACTGACATCGATGTTGAACTATGAGTCTCTTGTTGAGGTAGGCTTCATCCCCTACCTCTACTTGGTGACCACTGTGTCATGGCAGTCATAAACTGCCCGAACATAGTTTGAACAACTGGGTTTTCCATGTCAGCTGGGTCAAACTGAGGTGGCTCTCTGGGTGGCTCAGGTACAGGTTGTTCTATCTCCAGGTTCCTTGCACCTCCTTGGGGTGCAGCAACACTACTTTCTGCCACGAACTCCTCGTGTGGTTCATACATTCTTAATTATCTTCTTCTCCTGAGGAGCAGAAGACTCTATTAGATAAGAAAGAAATACTAAGGATAGACTCGACATCCTAATTCCTATGTCTCTGTAGACTCAGCGAACCTAGAGCTCTGATACCACTAATTGTGGGCTCTGATCTCCAAACCACGATATAAACACGATTTAAATGTAGCGGAAACAGTTTGATTAACAGCGGAAGACAAAAATCATGGAAAATTAAAACTTTTTGAGATAAGAGCTTGAATCCATAAAAACTTCTTTCATAAAAGGAGATAAACTATTTACATCTTTGATAATTACTTCTTGAGTAATTATATACAACATGATACAAAATCTCAAGAACTCAGAATCAAAATCTCAGACCAAAAGACTCCAAGGACCTAAGAGTATAGAGAACACATAGGACTGACTATCTAACTACACAACTCAGCAGTTTGAATCTCCACCTGAGATTTACTGCTGCTCCTGGTGCTGCTGCTGCTGATACTGTCCACCTGCAGACTGATTCCTTCGTCCTCGATGACCACCTAAAAAGGTTGAAATCTACGGGGTGAGACAATTTTAAATAATTGTCCCAGCGAGAGTTATAACTCTTCGCCAGAAGCTTTATTATAACAATTCAAGAACAACATAGGCAATAAAAGCTTTAAGGTAATCAACAACAGATTGTTATCAATTAGAACAACAACATTTAAGGAATATGAAGAACATGTATACTAAGTAATGTATCTTCAATCAATGTATCTCGTGGATCAACCTAAGCAGATATGCTACGCGGTTGATTATGTTTTACAAACATCATTATGCCCTGCGGAGATGAGGTATACCGCTCATACTCCAACCGATCACTATTAAGTCGCATCAGTATCATACATAGGTCATCAAAAGATCCGTATTCTTATGACCTCATCTTCCTCAGTCAGTGTGAGGATCAACATGCAGGACATCTAATGTCTCTGCTACTATAGCTTACCAGGGTATTCTGGTACTTCGCTATTAGAGTCACAGTGGCATTCTGTACTCTCTTCGCCATCGAAAGATTTCTTGTTTATCTCTCATCGATTGCGGTATAAAAGACTTCCTCGGGAGATTAGTGTTACATCACCCCGACATAACCCATAGTGAAGGATTGATAGATTAAGATACATCTACATCAATTCCTACACTAGGATGTAAGGACATTCACATCCATTTTCCCCACATACTCAAAAGTATGTGATCCAGGAGTTCCCTTAGGAAAACCTATTTCACCATCATTTAACTCCTGACAATGATGGATCTATGATCAGGGCTCTACATGGTATGATTATACTTGATTAGTTAGGTACATTTTAGTATTCTTTTAACATCATACATGTTTTCAAACATTAATCATTAGAACAGCAGTTATGAAAGTAGAATACTAAATGTATCAAGTCTAACTCACATAATCATCATTTCTCAGTACTCTCATCACAAGTCATCTCTTAAAGCATGACCTTGATGGTATTCATGGCTCTCACAGCCTATCAATCTCATAAGATGCTATTAACAAGGCATCAGGATAAATCACTTATTCATAAAGCTAACAACATGCTTTCAATGAATATAGTATCATCATCCATACCTGGATATGATCATCCTCATATAGGAACCTGCATGGTTAAATCAACTGATAACAATAAATAACTCATTTAAAGAAGTTGTATCTCCCTACTCATACAAGAGCTAGGTTTCCCTGATTTTCATCAATTAGGGTTTACTATTCACAATACATGTCATCATCCTAGAATTAGGGTTTACTATTCACCTATTGGTGAATTGATCTCATAACATCACCATGTATGAGAAACATCATCATTAAAGTCCTCAGATAAGATTAAGATTCATCAATTATCATAAATAGGGTTTTCATGATCTCACATAGGTGGATCATACCCTAATCATGTACATTCATATATATTGAAGGTATTTTACTTGGATTTCAACCATAATTGGGATTTTCTCTCTCCTCTTGCTCATAGGTGATGATTACATCCCTCTAGATTGGGTTAGGTCTAATCAACATTGATAAGCCTAGCCAAGTCATCACCATTGTAACCATTGGGGTTTGCATGATAAAAAGGGGTTACCTACTTGAATCCATAAAGGGTATTTGGGTAAAGTTCACCATTGATCATAACATGGGTTAATATACTAACCACTTGACCCTTAATGTCCCTAGGTATCATTAGGGTTTAGGTTGAACAACCATCAAACCATCTAAGCCTTCAAGGCATTAGGCAGACTTATCCTTAAAAAATCCCCAATAGGTTTCACACCTTCAACCTTCAAACGATCCTGAGATCGTTTAAGGTTGTAGACCATTTAGCTTTGGTTGACTTCAAGACCGCATGACACTCAAGACCATTTACCCTTAAACGATCTTGAGGTCATTTGCCCAAGATGGGGTGAAGACCGTTTAGTCATAGATTGACTTCTGAAGTCGTTTGAGCTCATTCGGACCTGAAGTCGTTTGAACTCATTCGGTCCCGAAGTCGTATGAACTCATTCGGTCCTGAAGTCATATGAACTCATTCGGTCCTGAAGTCGTATGAACTCATTCGGTCCTGAAGTCGTATGGTCCTAAAATCTCAAGATCGCATGGACCTCCAAGGTGATTCAAAGGGTAAACTCGATTAGGGTTTCCTATGTTGAAGCCTTCAATTGGTCTCAAGCTTGCTAACCACTTATCAATTGAGACAATTAGGGTTAGCCTTAACCAATTGTTCACTCAATTGATCCTCAATTGAAATCCAATTAGGGTTGGAGTTGGTTCAATTAAGGTCTATAAACATTCAACCATCAACACTCAACAATGTGAATCAAATCGAAGTTGATCCCATCAATTGACCTCCAATCGGGCTCAAACTTGGCCCAACGGTCTTGGGATCATTTGGATAACCTCCAAATGGTCTTGAGACCGTTTTCCCAAGAATTCATCAAAATCTAAGTTTATTTGATAGGGGTTGAACCTTAATTAAGTCACAAATCAGCAATTTGATTATTTCAATAACCCACTGTAATTGGGCCCTCAATTGATCAAATTACCTTAACCCTAGACCTCCAAACGGTCTTGGGTTGACACCAAACGGTCTTGAGACCGTTTGTATGATTTTTAATCGGTCTTGAGACCGTTTGCCCATCCATCCTTTGGACTCTAGCGAAAATTCATCAAGGTTTGATCTATTGAGTTGATCATCACATTAATACTTAATTGCAATATGATTTGGTACCTTTGGACCTTCAATTGGTCAACTATACTTGACCCCAGACCTCTAAACGGTCTTGGGTGATCCCCAAACGGTCTTGAGACCGTTTGGATGATTCCCCAAACGGTCTTGAGACCGTTTGGGCTAATCAACCCAAAATCACTAATTAACTCATTGGAATTTCAGCACTGATTTCAATTAGGATTTGCCCTATTAATCAACCTTCAACTCATAACTCGTTTGGAATTAATCCATAAAATTTGGTGAGTCATTAATTGACATCATTATTAACAGTAATCCCAAACAGTCAATGCTTGGTCAACCATCTTAAACGGTCTTGAGACCGTTTGCCCAAAAAGGGCAAATTAAACAGATTGAAAATCAGAACTTAATTCAATTGGATTTGCTAATTGATTTGCTTATATATCACGATTCCTTTGGAGTTAACCCCTCAAATTTTGTGGGTGATTAACCTACATAATTATAAACAATATTCCCATACGGTCGTTGCTTGGTCAACGCGACCAAACGGTCTTGAAGGCCGTTTGCCTTCATACGACCCTGAAACCGTTTGCCCACCAAATGGTTGTGTAAACCGTATGGGAAATTGGTGGAGGTCGTTTGGTAAAGTGGAAATCCATGGATAAGCATAGGAATTAACTCCCTTATCTTCTACCTCAAGAACAGTAGTAGTTCTTCACGATTTTTCTTGCAAGGATGCAAGGGAAGATAGGGAAGAAGAAGAACTAGCAACTATATGCATAGAAAAAGATGTATAATCAAAGCATAAGGTTTAGAGTTATAAAACCCGCCTAAAGGTTGTTCCTTGAGCTCCAAGCTTCCAAGATTCAGGTCTTTAATGGCGTCTTTGAGATCCACAGGTCGGCCAAGGTGAATTCTCCAAGGAAAAGTTGGAAAGGAATGGCTAGAAAGATAAAGGTAGGTGAGCTAGCCATGAATTCAACCTTGAAATCGAGTTTCCTCCATGAATTCAAGCAAAAGGGATGATCCAAACTTACCTTGAACTCCCTGGTCATTATACTATGCTCCAGAGCTCTGCCTTAGTTGGTTTGAGCAAGGGGGATAAGTGAGGGAATGAAAGAAACGTTCCTTTGCTTGCAAAGGAAGTGGTATACATATTTTGGGTGAAATTTCTTCATAAAGCTTCTACTTTATCCCATTTCTCATCTAAGTCCTTCCTTTCTTCTTTGCTCATCCCTACCCCTTATTTATAAGGACAATCTCCTTCTAATGTCAAGAATTGAAGGCAAAGAAGATCAACCCATTACTAAAGTATACATATAAAAGAGCTATTATACTTATTCCTTGATTATTTAATCACAAAGGTGTTCTTTATTATATGATTATTCAAATGAAGTGCCCTCTTCATCATTTCTACTCTAAATGATGAAAAAAGTTATAAAAGATATTTTAGAAGATGAAATTTACAAGTTGCACTCCAAATTTTGGGTAAATTGCATTTTACCCCAAAACCAGGGTTTCAAGCACAGGGATTGCTTCCACAGCTGCACCTTGGTGCTCAAGCTTGGGAAATCCTTCAAACTTTACCATAATCATTCTTATGATGCCTCAAAATCAGAGGAACATATCAACATGTGCAAATTGCAAGTTAACCCTTCTAACTGGGTAAATTGCACATAGGTCCCTGTATTACAAAACAATACTAAAACATTGTTCAATTAGGGCAGAAATGGAAATATGTGTTCCTCAAGAGTTTAATTACATGCCAAAAGATAATCACAAGTATCTTAATTACATAATTAGGCAAAACACCTAGGGTTAACTCATAACCCAGGTCAGGGATGTTACAAAGACCTTCCTATATATCATAGGATTGATGGTAGAGGGCGTAGCAGCAATGACTGGTTGGTCCAATATAGCACAGAGCTAAATGCATGGAATGACAGACGTAATAGTATAGTTCAACTTCCTGATCCTTTGACTGTCGAGCTGCCCCCTACATGGTACAAACCTGAGTATCATGTTCAACGGACAGTTGATCCACCTACTTTGTACTATCCCCGTGGATACATAGAGCGAGATTGTGTAAGTATACATATATATTTATATATCTATATATATATTTATATAGATCTTAATGTTGAAATGAAATCAATTTTAATTAGCATTCATTCTGATAGGTCCAAACTCATGTGCAAATCCAAGAGACACTACAAGCATTCACACAAGAGACACCTGTTGATGATTGGTTGACAACACGGGATAACATATATAAAGTACAAAATGCATGGTTTCAGCAAATGCCTAGCCACATGCATCCAAATCAGAGTATAGCTCCTCCTATGACAACATCAGTCGATGCCACTCCTTTTACAACTTCTACAACAACTGGACACTTTACACCACAAGGGCATTCTACTACACCAGGTTGTTCTACAACAACTAGACACTTTACACCACAAGGGCATTCTACTGCACCAGGTTGTTCTACAACAACAAGCGACTCCTTGCCTGTAGGTGATTCTACATCTGCAAGACAATTTCCTGTTGGTACTCCTTGTTCGTTTCCAGGAATGTTCTACTCTTATTCGTCACCACCATCTGATCACTTTGGGGTTCCTTTTACTTTATCATGGTCTCAACCAAGTTTTAGTCCGTCCCGAGGCTTTGACCAACACAGACCTTTTTATCCATTTTCACCACATGGACCACCACCTAGCTGGTCACAAGGCCTCCACATAACCATGTTTGGATCACCTCCACCATCTTGGAATATGCCCTTCACTCGACCTCTCACACCACCACTTCCTATGAGTAGGCCTACATGTGGAGCTTAAACTAGACAGTTGAGCCCAATCCAAGATTCTCCAAACATAGAGCAACAATCTGGTGACCAAACCTAAGGTTTAAAGAGTCAAAAGTGACAAGTATTAATTCTTTCAAATATTTTTATATTCTAAATAATATATTGTATTGGTGACTATAGTTTTAATAATTTGGTCAAATATTTCTTTTATTTTGATTGCATGATTGAACGTCTTTGTTGCAGCATCTGAAGATTACTTGTCATTTCCAAATATTGTAGATTTCCTAGTTGAATCATGTATCTTTCTTAAATGTATTTAGACTGATGTTTGTTTTTGTTGTTGTTTTATGTTGGATCATTTTGTATTCACCATTTACGTTATTCCCTTTTGGACATGTTTCTATGATATTGTAATCATAGTCTAGCTTAATGTGTTGGATATTTAAAAATTTAGAACATGCAACAAATACCATATGAATGTGTTGGATATTTAGAATTTTAGAACATGCAACAAACACTATATGAATACATGTTTGATATTAAGATAATGCAGTAAATACCATATAAATATGTGTAGAATTTTTACAAAATTAGAACATGCTTGAACGTATAATGCAGCAAATACATACATTAAACGCTAGCAGCAAATGTTCTTTGGTTGTGGTATTGCTTGAGAACTCAACGAAGCAACCATGAAAATGCCAGTATGTTTGGGGAAAAATAAAACGCCAACTTATCTGACACTTTACAATAAAACGCCAACTTATCTGGCGCTTTACAGTAAAACGCCAACCTTTTTGGCGCTTTCCCTTGAAAACGCCAGACTATGTGGCGCTTTTCCTGAAAACACCACTTATTGTGGCGCTTTTTATCCCCCGTAATTTTAAAACGCCAGGTTATATGGCGCTTCGTAAGAAAACGTCAAATAAAGTGGCGGCTTTTGTGTCCGCAAGCCTGAAAACGCCACATAATGTGGCACTTTTTGTTCCCGAGACAGTAAAACGCCAACTAATGTGGCGCTTTAGTCTGAAAGTGTGCTAGTTTGGGAAATAAGTTGGGAAGGGTGCTATTTCGGTAATTTTTTTTACAGAAATGTGCTATTTGAGTTTTTTTGTTTCCTTTTTCTTATTTGACATACTCCTGTTAAAATAATTCTGACCATAACCCTCCAAAGGGGGTATTTCTCACAATAGCACACTTTTAATTGAACGTTCCATACTATGTGACTTTTTACCTATGCGAGGTCAAAATAAAGCAAACAAAGAAACTGAAAATGCTATATCAATTTTTTTGTTCTTCATTTGTTTTTATTTTATGAAAATCGTCAAACACCGATTCAAATAGCGGCTTACACTAAATTATAATATTTTGATAAATATATGTCCGGTGGTTGATATAGAAGGAATTGCTTTGATAGATTTTTTTATTGAACACTTTCATAAAAAAAAGATCATCAATATAGCACCCTTTGAAAGATATACCTCAGAGTAGCACACCTTGGTTGAAAAACATCACTTGTTTGACATTTTATATATCTAGATAGCAAAATGCTACCCACAATGATATTTTTTAAATAAAAAAAAGAAAAATCCAAAACCGCCACATTGAGTGGAGCTGACAATTTGATTTTTTTTTTTTTTTTTTTTTTACTTTAGTAATAAAAAACGTCAATGTTTGTGGAGCTTTGTTATCCTGAATCCATAAAATTTCACTTTGAGTGGCTGCTTTCACACAAAATGTACCGTTTGAAAAATCTTTCCAAGAGATGAATTAGTCAAGGTAGTCGGAGTCTTGACTAATTCAATTTGTCTCCTAGTTAGAAACCCATACCTTACCATCATACAATGGCTTCTCATTGTCCTAGCTCACCAGCCTTGGTCATCGCTGTCGTGCTCTTCCTCTTAGGCGCCGCCTCGGCTCAGCTCTCGCCCACGTTCTAATCCTCCACCTGCCCCGCCGCATTATCCATCATCCGCTCCGGCGTCTCCGACGCAGTTTCCAGTGACTACCGCATGGGAGCGTCGCTACTACGGATGCATTTCCACGACTGCTTCTTCAATTCAAGTTTCCTATGTGCAGACATAAGTTGCTAGATTTTCTGTACTTCATTTACAAGCGGGCATGAGATGTACCTTCCTTCATTAATGACGTTACGAAAACAAAACGAATTACAGGGATGCGAGGTGTCCGTTCTGCTGGATGACACACCGACGCTCAAGGGAGAGAAGACGGCGGTACCCAACAAGGATTCGCTTAGGGGCTTCGACGTCGTTGACTCCATCAAGTCAGAGCTGGAGACGGCGTGCCCTATGACCATATCGTGTCAGCAAGGGACTCCGTCGTCGCAGTAAGTTGTCAGCAAACATGTTTAATCATGTTGTCTACATGCATTTCTATCTAAACTTAATTAACTGTACGACAATTATACACTATTAGTTTCTATCTTGCTGATGATAGATACATGCATTTCTATACGCAGTTGGGCGGACCTTCATGGAGCGTGGGGCTCGGCAGGAGGGACTCCACGACGGCCAGCCTCGACACCGTCAACGACGACCTCCCTCCGCCCGTCTTCGACCTAAGCGACCTCATCTCCGCCTTCGCCAAGAAAGGCCTGTCCACTACCGACATGGTCGCTCTCTCAGGTGCCCACACCATCGGGCAGGCACGGTGCACCACCTTCCGCGACCGCGTGTACAACGAGACCAACATAGACGCGTCACTCACGGCGTCGAGGAGGTCCGGATGCCCGAGCTCCGGCGGGGACAACTCCCTGGCGCCTCTGGATGCTGCCACCAACACCGTGTTCGACAACTACTACTACCAGAACCTCGTGAACAGGAAGGGGCTGCTTCACTCCGACCAGGCGCTTTTCAAGAACGGATCCACGGACGACCTTGTAAGGACGTACAGTGCAGATGCCGCGAGGTTCTTCTCCGACTTCGGAGCGGCGATGGTCAAGATGGGCAACATTGGACTGCTGACAGGGACCAGTGGACAGATCAGGGTTGACTTTAAGAAAGTCAACTAGTTATCGGTGACCACTGGACACAATGTATCCCGGCTATCCAAGTTGCTAGCCAGCGTGGCTCACTTCAACTTACGTAATAGTCGTGGCTCAGTCTCACTCTCCCCGCAATTTTCAAATATCCGCTGAGGCAGTAGTACGTCACTAATCCAGATTTAGTTGCATAAAGCTGCGCTGGTTTGATAATGTTTATGAATCTATCTGAAGCTAGCGGGCCAAATAGCCCAGTCGTGTAATAATCTCCTGTATCTATCATAAAGTTAATTGGGTGAAGTGGCCCAATCGTGTAATCTTACTCTGTCCCCCTCCATCTCAAGAAAACACCTGAATATTACATGTTTTCCTAACTTTATAACTGAAATAAAAAATTATTTGAAATTCAGACATATACAACAACATCCCAAGATTTGAAGTCTCCAGTAATATGATCTTAAAAGAAACAATTAGATTACCAATATCACCGAAATGCATATCCCTTTTAGGTTGCATGTCATAGACCCGTTTCATACCACATTTATGTTGTTCAGGGGACCACGGATGTAGTTTGGTGTATTGACAATGATTACGAGCGGGTTCCCTTGTCTAACTCCATCGATACACACCGACTTGTGTGAGATTTCTTGTGCCGTCTTTTCTTCAACGTTGCCTCACTTCCCAAGTGTTCCTCTATTTCAGAAATGGATGACAAACTCCTTGGAGGTTCAATTCTATTTCACAACCTTTATTTTGGATCATTGAGCTCGACGTGATCAAAATTTTCAACAAACAACATCTATCGATGCTGGTTGTCATCTCTCCTTTGGTTTTAATCATAGGGATCCAATTCCTTAAATTTCAATTCTTCTACTTGATAAAAAAAGATGACAGGGTGTCATTTTCTAGTTTTATCGATGTTCAACATTATTTATGTTACAATTCAGAGGGTTAGGTCAGTGTTTTTGTACTTTGTTCAGTTGCATGAGATTTGACCATGCTTGGTTACTCTTTTGCGCTGTCATGTGGCCGATGTTCGATGCGTGATGCAAGCCTGAATATGTTGGACATGATTTTGAAATGATTTACAGAACGATTTTTTCTTCATATTTGTGATTGGTCAAAATTTTCAAAACTCAACAAAATTCATATTATATGAGAAAAATAGGATTGCATTATCGTAGGAAAGACAAAATATAAAGAATAAAAATATTATGGTTTTACAGTATGTTTCTATCCCCTATTATGCTGATTCGTTTAGAAACCCTAATCCTAGGATTTTGGTTGTATATTAACTATTCATGCATATAATTTAATGAAATAACATTAGGGTATCTATCGACCTCATGAGAATGAATAAGACTCTGTCACATCCAGTTAGTGGTCATGCACTATAGGTTATCATATTTAATTATCTGGTTATGTATATGAATTATGATCTATTATCACAAATTATCTAGTATCAATGTGATTTGATGCAAAATTTGTATTGAATTTGAGAACAGTTTTATTATGTTCTACATATAGATATAAGTATCACACATGTTGCATTCTTCAAGGATTTAAAGAAAGATCTATTAACTTTGAGAATGTAAGCAATAATATAAAATTTATCGATGCTTACTTTCAAGATCAATTTTTGATAGACTTGTGTTGATATGTTGTTACTCAGAAGTTTTATTTCCCTTTTTTGGCATATGAGATCTTGAGAGAATATGAGAACTTGGGTGCATATGGACTATTGGGAGCAACATTGTGAGAAATTTGGGGGCATATGAGCTCTTGGAGAATTCATGGATGAAGGAAATTATGATTAACATCAAAGGTTAAGTAAAGATTAAGTTAAATCTAATGACTACGAATAAGATAAGTCTTGTTATTTTTTTACTTTGTAATTTATTTTTCAAGTGAGTAATTCATTTTTCAATTTATTAATACACTCAATGCCAACTTACCAATGGGTTTTTCCATTTTCTTTGCATGGCTGGGGATGTGTTTTATGCATGAGAGAAGAATCAAAGAGCCTAGATGATGAGCTTATATCTCAAGAGAAATCTTGGTATTTTTCCTTGGTGGGAATGCCAACTATCTTTTGTGGCAATCACTTATATTGATTTTAAGCTTTCTGAATCATATATTGCTTAGTTTAAAGTTTAAGTTTTATGTTATGAAACATGAGACATGAAAAAAATATCCTCTTAACTTTTTTCTGGTAGAATGAATGAAACTTACTTTTGTTTCTCATATGTGAGACACTCCCCTTGAGAATGGATTCAAGTTATGGTTCCACTTAATATTATTCGTTCTTGAAAAGTTGGATGTTATAGATGGTGTTAGAGCTAGTTCCCTTTAGTAAGTGTAACCCCACATGAACATGTGTCATTCTGGTCTGAGCCATGCAGTCTATGCATGTTGGAAATAAAAAAAAATGTTGATAGAGACACCCTTGTACTTGTAGTTTTGAATGGGAGCAAGGTGTACATGGGCCATTTGGAGTCTGCACTAAAATGAAGATATTATGAGGCCATATCTTGAGCTTTGATGAGGACACCAAGTATAAATGTAGATGTATGTAATTGAGTACATTATTGCTAGGCCTGGCAATGAGACATGTTTCTTATACCTGGCCCAAGACCCAACCCGATTGTCACGGGTTCTAGACCCGACCCGTAATTTTTTGGGTATCAGGACCTAAAATTTACCCGACCCATTTTTGCTCAACCTTAAAAATTAGACCCGACCCGAATTGCAATACCCAAATATCATTTTAACCTATATATGCCTGACTCATTTTTGGCCCAACCCAAAAGATTAGGCCCAACCCATAATACCTATTTTTGTTGGATCTAGGATGGGATCTAGAGGGCGGGGGTTAATAGATCTTAACAAAATTAAACAAAATTCATTAGACCTTCAAGATATTTCTACGATAATATGACTAGTATGAACTTTGAGTGCGACTAAAACATACATAGAAAGGGAGAGAGATATTGAGCAAGCACCAAATAGTACAAGTATGTATAGTGGTTCTAACCTCCAAACTAGAAAATGTACATCCACTCCCTAGAGAGGTTAACATCTAGGATTTTTCAACCATTGTATAATTATATTCCGTTATAAGGCATACAATAAGACCTTCCTTTTCCATGCCTAGGATACCTAACATTCCCTTTGAGGACAAGGGAGCCAATAACCTACCAGAGGACTTACCTATGCAAAAACCAAGAGTCTTAAACCTCACCACAGACTAACCCACTTTTGCAATCAATCTTCCTCCTTCACCAAGGACTTACCCACTCTTTCTACAAGTCTTCCTCCTTGAAGGAATTAGCCACTCTTCTTGAATCTTTCACCTTTTACTTCACCTTTTCCAAGGAGAACCTTTCACCAAGGGACTCCTTCCATTCTTCTTCTTCACCCCTCTTAGACAAGAGAGAACCTTCATCTTCATGGTAGAAAGAGAGATTGAGAGGTGGAGGAAGTGAGAGCCTCATAAGATGTACATGTAGGATTGGCTCTTTTACAAATCTCCTACTCACTCTAATGGGTGTAGCAAGTCATTGAACTTGAGAGTGGAAGAAGGCATCAACTATAATATAGGGACCTTCATAGTGCTTGGATAACCACAAGATGAAGCCCAAGGGTCCTATTTATAGTTGAGGATGCCTACTAGCCAGTGGAAACACTTAAGGATAAATTATAGTCATTTAGGTGTTGCAACAAATTTATTTAAAATGTTTGCAACACTCCAAAAAATAGAAATACTTTTCCCACACACTCCGTATAGTGCGTCGGTCGAGTTTACTTTTGGGAAACTCAACTGATAGCATTATTCGACAAAGAAAATATGAAGTGTTGGTCGAGTTTATCCTGGATGAAACTCGACCGATGGCTTAAATTTAGTTTGCCTATGCAGGGCATCAGTCAAGTTTGTCCTGGGGAAAACTCGGTCAGACATGGAAGTTCCCAAAATTCATCAAGGATGTCAGTCGAGTTTATCAGAGATGAAACTCATCCGAAAACACTCCCTGTAATGAATTTTAGAAATTCCCATTTGAGTGCTTAAATATTTATTTTAACTTCTCTTAATTTTTTATAAGCTTGATTACAAGTCATACAATTGTTACAACTAATTTACAACATGATTCTAATAGAGATACATCATATTCCACTTTAAAGTGCAGTTGTGTTAATTTTGACTTATCTTTTCTCCAAGTTAGGATGCTCAAGTAGGGCATTTGGAGTGTGACTATACCTAATATGAAATCACTCAGTAGAAGCATTAGACAAAAATAAGTGGAATGGTTAGTCACCATCAACATAAGGGTTTAGTCAATTTAGACCTTGAGTCAACATTGAACTTGAGTCAACATTCTCCCCCTTTTGAAGTTACAAAACATTCCACAAATGTATGGAAAACCCTTTTGAAGGTGCCCACACCATTGGGCAGCCGCACTGCCACATTCCACAACTGCATGTACAACGAGACCAGCATCGATGCATCCTTCACGACGTCGAAAAGGTCTAGATCCTGAGTTTTGGCGGGGACAAACTCCATGGTGCCTCTCTATGCTGCTACCAACACTATGCTCGTGAACAGGAAGGGGCCGCTTCACTCTGACCAGGCGCTCTTTAAGAACGGATTCACAGACGACCTTCTAAGGACATACAACATTTATTCTGCAAGGTTCTTCTCCGACTTAGGAGTGGTGATGGTCAAGATGGGCGACATTGGATTACTAGTAGGGACCAGTGGATAGATCGGGGTGGACTGTAAGAAAGTCAACTAGTTATCTGTCACTACTAGACACAATGTATCCCAACTATCCACGTTTCTAGCTAGTGTGGCTCACTTCCATGTACGCAATAGTTGTAGCTCACTCTCCCCATAGTTTTCAAACATCTACTGAGGCAGTAGTACATCACTGATCCACTAAGCTAGGTACTCTAGATTTAGTTGCATAAAGTTGCACTGGTTTGATAATGTTTATGAATCTATCTAAAGTTACCGGGACAAATGGCCCAATCGTGTAATAATCTCCTATATCTATCATAAAGTTAATTAGGTGAAGTGGCCCAATCATGTAATCTTAATCCATCCCCCTCCATCTTAAGAAAATACCTAAATACATCTTTTAACATGTTATCATTCAGGAAGACAAGCTTTATAATTAAAATGGAAAATTACTTAAAATTCAGACATATACAACAACATCCCAGGATTTGAAGTCTCTAATAATATGATATTCAAAGAAACAATTAGATTACCAATATCATCGAGATGCATCTCCCTTTTAGGTATCATGTCATAGACCGTTTACATACCACATTTATGTCAGTCATGGGACCACGGTGTACTTTGGTGTATTGAGGATGATTACAAGGGGTTTCCCTTATCTAACTCCGTTGAGACACACCGACTTGTGTGGGATTTCTTGTGTCGACTTTGCTTCAATGTTGCCTCACTTATTAAGTGCTCTTCTATACTAGGAATGGATGATAAACACCTTGGAGGTTCTCTTTTGTTTCACAACCTTTATTTTGGATCATTGAGCCTAGCGTGATCAAAGCTTCCCACCAACAACATCTGTCGATGTTGGTTGTCATCCCTCCTTTGGTTTTAATCATAGGGATTCAATTCCTTGAATTTCAATTCTTTTGCTTGATCGAAAAACATGACAAGGTGTAATTTTCTAGTTTTATCGTTGTTCAACATTATTTATGTTACAATTTGAATGATTAGGTCAGTTCTCTTGTTCTTTATTTATTCGCTTGAGATTTGATCATGCTTGGTTACTATTTTGCACAATCATGTGGCCAATGTTCAATGTTTGAAGCAAGGCTGAATATGTCTTTTGGACATGATTTCGAAAATATTTGTAGAACAATTTTCTTTTCATATTTTATGATTGGTTAATATTTTCAAAATCAACAAAACTCATATGATGTATCAAAAAATAGGATTACATTGTAGTAGGAAAGATAGAATATAATGAATAAAAATATGATGGTTTTACAATATGTTTCTATCCCTTATTCCGCTGATTCATTTAGAAACCCTAATCCTAGGATTTTGGTTGAATATTAACAATTCATGCATATAATTTAATGAAATAACATTAGGGTTTCTATCAGCCTCATGAGAATGGATAGGACCCCGTATCACATCTAGTAAGTAGTCATGCACCTATAGGTTATCAGATTTAATTATCTGGTTATGTATATGAATCATGATAAATTGTCACAAATTAATTATCTAGTATCAATGTGATTAGATGCAAGATTTGTATTAAAATTGAGTATGTTTTTAT
The DNA here is from genome assembly GCA_963693085.1 of Alisma plantago-aquatica. Taxonomy (NCBI): domain Eukaryota; kingdom Viridiplantae; phylum Streptophyta; class Magnoliopsida; order Alismatales; family Alismataceae; genus Alisma; species Alisma plantago-aquatica. The sequence goes on along the minus strand of OY856409.1, from coordinate 1,862,467,554 downwards.
TATGTTCTCTATATAGATATAAGATTCACACATGTTGCATTCTTCAAGGATTTGAAGAAAGATTTATTAACTTTGAGAATGTAAGTTATAATACAAAAGTTATCGGTGCTTACTTTTGAGATTAGTGTTTCATAAACTTATGCTGATATGTTGTTCCTCCAAAGTTTTATTTCCAATTTTTGCATATGAGATCTTGGGAGAATATGAGAACTTAGGTGCATATGAGCTATTGGGGGAAACATTGTGAGAACTTTGGGGAATATGAGCTCGTGGAAAATTTATGGATGAAGGAAATTATGATTAACATCAAAGGTTAAGTTAAGATTAAGTTAAAATTAACGACTAATAATAGGATAAGTCTGATAGATACACCCTTGTACCAATATCTTTGAATGGAAGCAAGGTGTACATGGGCCATTTGGAGTTTGTAGTCAAATGAAGATATTATAAGTCCATATATTAAGCTTTGATGAGGACTCCAAGAACTATAATATATAGTATATTGTATCACTTTCATATAAATGTAGATGTATGTAATCGAGTACATTAATGCTAGGGCTGGCATTGGGACATGTTTCTCAGACCTGGCTCGAGACATGAGACCTAACCCGACCCGATGGTCATGGGGTCTAGACCTGACCAGACTCGTATTTTTTTGGGTATCAGGACCCGAAATTTACCTGAACCATTTTTGCCCCACCTCAGAAATTAGACCCAACCCAAATCGCAATACTCGAATATCATTTTAACCTATATATGTTGGACCCATTTTTGGCCCAACCCAAAAGATTAGACCTGACCCATAATACCTATTTTTGGCTTGACTAAAAAAAGTAGACATTTAACAACTATGATTCTAATGCAACAACTATAATTTTATTGCAAACAGACATCTGCTTCACATATGATAATAAGCAGCAAGCATCGATTTCAGATCTATTTTCAGATTCTCCATCAACATGAGATATTGGGCTTCATGGAGCTACTATATGATGCACGATGAGTACCTTAGATTCATATCCTTCTGCAAAAGCAAGAAAGGGGAAAGCAACAATTTTTTAAGATTTATATATAAGTTTTCCATTATATAACTAAATTTATTGAGTAAAAAACTGAACCACCAGTAAACTTTAAATTAATTATGAATCAATGAAACTTTAAAAGATGTAAAATTCAAATAGAAGCTAATGTTCGTAGTGCCAACTCTATTAATGGATTTTTAAGTATGTCGGTTAATGTTAAAATTGTCAATCAAAAGAGAACTGATAAACAATAATACAACACCAAAATTTATTTTCATTAGCACATTTCACAAAGCTACAATATATGGTTTGCCCATATAGTTTTCCTTTATGATTTAATAAAAAAGGCAAGTAAAAGTAAAAAAGGAAATAGGGCACGCAGAAAACTATTTTAATTAATTCATATAGTGGACTAATGGCGAATGATTATAAACGGCCAAGCCCTTCCCAAAATGCAATTCAAATCTAAACAATCACCCAATCACAATGCATACACAAATTGATCCAACAAAAAAGAAAGAGAATAAAGGAATTTCTAATATTACCCGAACGTAACAATTTTACCTATGCCAAGTCCTGAGCGACAAGTCTTAATTCCAGATCTACATACACAAAAGAAAAACCACGAATGATCAAGGTGAGGATCGTGGATTTGACTAATATAGTAAATAACAGAGTGCCCCAATCCTTCACCAAAAGAAAGAATAGAGACTCAAATCTGATGAGTAGTACACATTCTTTATAAAAAACTGATTGAGAATAGTTAAAATATAATATGAATAATCCAACCATGAGCCACCTAACTTTAGACAAATCAACACAATAGAAAAAATGACATGGATTTGGCCTCTTTCTCTCTCTTTCTTAGAATCCAAGAGAAGTGTCACGATATGAGTTACAAGTGATCTGTCTATACTTTGGTTCCTTTATATTTTTGTATAAAACTTTTAAATCTTATTTGCAATTCAGAAGTCAAGAAAAAAGAGAGTTGAGACCTGGATTGACAAAGAATTTCTTGCCAACAAGATGCATTTATGAACATACTATAACCCAAATAACTTACTGCGACAAAGTACGTGAATAAAACCCTAATGCGACATCATATCTAAACTCAAGTTTAACTGAAGACCAATTGAAGGATGGGATGTCGAGAGAGTTGTCAAGACCAAGATGAGTTTGAAGTTGAGAGATTTCATGAATTTGAGTAATAGGGTAACTTCCCTAACCTATAGAATGAGATGTTCCACAATCTAGCAGCTCTACTATGAGTGGAGCTGATAGTAGAACACGGAAGAGAGAAGAGACATATAACGACCTACCAACCAAGAAACTAGAGAGGCGAAGACCGAGCACATGATATCGATCTTGATCTCAAACAGTCAAAGATGCACACTAACGAGGAGGCAACGATCAAGTACCAAAATAATGATATGATGATATCCTTCTTTGTCTTGATCTCATGATCTCCTTCTTCGTCTAGATCTCATCTTCATCTCCTTGTAGAGTCACAATCTCATGATCTCCAACTCCTTCTCAGATTGTGGTGCCTAAGTTTTGGTTGAGCGAGAGTGAGTGAGATATTGGGAACCTAGGGTTTGGGTGAGGACTGTGCTTGAGCTGAGTGAGTCTTTTGGGTAAGTGGGCATTTAGTCTTTCGAGACTTAGGTGATACATGGGTCTTCTCTCACTTGCGACTCACATCACTCCAACAAATCTCAGGTCTTCTCGGGTCCTTTGATTTTGTTGGGAAAAACTGTATCCGACCTAGACCTTAAAAGACATAATTCAGGTCTACCCATTTTATACCCAAACCCTTTCAAATAAAAAAAAACCCTATTTTAGAGTCGGGCCGGGTCAGGTTGGATCGGGAAGCAATATTTTTGCCATGCCTAATTATTGCGCCACTAAAATACTTTAATTGGATAAAAATTCTAAATATGTCTAAAAAGAGATAGCTCATATTGAAATCGGTAGGAGTGAGGAGGAATACCTCAATGGGCATAACAGATAAAATGTGTACAGTGGATGATTATATTATGCTTAGTTTGATTATAATGCCAATAAATAACATAAAAAGGAATTACAAACAACATAATAGAAACAATTAGAAATAAGTTATGTGGAACTTGTGCATTTATATAATCCTAATAAAAGCTAATATAAATATATTAGTAGTAGATATTAATTGAGTTAATAGTTATGATATTAATGTATTTTAGGTCATATAGATGAGATGTCTGAACCTATGAAACCAAAAATGATATTAATATGATATACTAAATCGAAATTTCCTAATTAATATACTTGTCAAGTTTTAACTAAATTGGACCTTATTTGATCCTCCAAATAAAATAATAAAGTAAATATATTTTATCTAATTGTTCTAATTATTTAATTTAGACAACCTTCTTTCCTAAGGTTTCACGACTTATTAACATCAATTGGGATTTATTTTTCTGCTTGTGCTTGATACACCAATCTATTAGTTGTGTTGGTTTCCTTATTTTCTCATTAGTCTGAGTGCATCCTATGACTCCATGTTTTATATTACTCTAGATACTCTATCCTCTTCCTCACCAAAGTAGATACCTTTCATTGCTTTCTATATATCACTCCTGAATGTTCCAAGTCTAAAATTTCCTTTACGACTTACATCATCTTGTTTGGGTGGTGATTCCTTTTTTATTTCATGTCAGGTTGTAATGTCCATTGTTTGAGGTGGTGATGCCTCATTTCTTTTATCTTTGGTAATGATGCTCCTTGTTTGAGGTAGTGATGAATCTAGTATTTTTTATCGGGTGATGATACCCATTAGTTTGTCTACTGATTTAATTAACTTGTTGTATATAGTGTTACAATATTTTCATAAAAAATGCATGATTTTTCATAATGGTTAACTGTAATGGGATTGGAGGTAGGATATGAATTGTTTTGGGAACTATTGTTTAATAAGGCTATCCTCAAATCTATTTAAATTTCCCTTTATTTCACTTTATTGGGAGCTGTAATATTTTGAATATTATTCCTTGTTGCTTTTATATTTTCTAGCTCCCCATTGTATGCGCATAACAAACTTTAGCTGATATTTCTACTTGTTCTTCCATTTTAGGCCTACTCCCATCCTTTAAGTGAAGGACACAAAGAGTTGACCATGTTGAATAGGACCTACAAAATGCAGATGATTCTTACGAGATAAAAAGTTGAAGTAGTCAATAGTATTTTCTTTGGCTACAAAACTTTTGGTGATTTTAAGCATACTCGTTAAACAATTGGTTGTATCCCTTAAGAAATTTATGGTGCTGATTGAACTAGGATATTTCCATTAATTTAGTTTTGTTACTAGTGGTTCCTATCTCAGACTGCACTCATTATGAAAGGAGAATGGGAACCGAACCCTAAATAAAGAATATCAACATAACCTACATGTATAAAAATGACCAGTTATTTGGTCAATACTTGAAAATAGGAAAACAAGACCGAGGCAAGATAACAAGTTTCTTAACATTGGGATAAAGACATATGATGACCACATAAATGAATAGAAACAAACATGATATCAAGGTGTAAATAAGCACTTGTGATAAATAAGAGTAAAGAGCATAAAAATCTAACCAAAGATTATAATGGTAAAGAATATATTCCAAGGGGCTTTCTATATCTAAAGTTATAATATATATCACAAAAGGATAATCAAATTTGAGTAGAGAACATGACCCAATAAATTTATTACGTGCATGATATATTATGTATAGTTGTTTGAGATATAGTTAATTTGATATGAATTTTGAAGCTAAATGTTTGTTGATTTTTAAATTGAAAACCTGGGGTAAAAGACTACAATGCCCATACATCTTGCATCACTATCTTGATGCTTACTGGGAAAACATATTAAAGCTCTAGAGTAAACTTGAATAATTTGAATGACATTATTTCATAAAAATATGAAACTTCGCATGGTAGACACAAAAAATTAAAAGCCAAATTAAGGAAAGATGGGGATATCAATTTCTTAAATCTCCCCATGACTCTTCCTCACTATCTAGATAAATGTACCTTGTTGACCCTACTCCCATGAGATTGGAAGTTGCAAACATAGAAAAATCACACAGGCACTAATTTGAACATGTTTGGAATGGTTTCACCAATACATGGACCAAAAATGAAGATGAACAAAGGAAAATTTGATCAAAAGGTATGCAGGATCGAGGTAAAAAAGAAAGTTGGGTATCAATGAATTACTGTAAGATTGATGACTCTGAAGGATGAAGAAAATTCTCATCCTTTTTCTTGGCTCTAAAGAATTCCCACCACACTAGTTATACCTTGTTTTGTAAAATTACTCCATACCAGGGAGGATAAAACATAAAAAATTACGAGATATTTAAGAAGTGGTAAGAGGTTTAGAAGGGTGGCTCAAAGATTCTAGTACAAGGAATTGAGACAAAAGTGCCCAATTGCTCCAATAAAATCCCTATAATTGTGAATCAAGAATAGGTTAATTGAGGAGAAAGGGAGAGATGTAGGTAAAATGCCCACTTATCAAGTTGCTGAAGGATAATAGTTGGCAAAAAATCACTTATCCTTTATACAATATTTGATTCAAAGTGGTCATGTAATCAACACAAAGGACAAATGTGAGAAGGAAATCATGTGTTTCTTGATTATAAAGATTTACTTAGAATTTAGTGGGTTCTTGGGTTTGGGGAAAAGAAAAGGAAACTAATGAAGATCAAATCATGGAACAAAGTTAATGGGAGAAAGATATATTTGTGTGAGAAGAAGTTTTACTATATTTCATCTGTAAGGACTTCTGTTTGGGTAGTTGTGTTGAATTCATTGTCTAATCAAAAGCAAACAAGTCAGAAAGAATCTAAAACAACAACAAACCCATAAAAATCTTAAAATGGAGCCTAAAATGTGATATAATATGGACAATGTAATAAAAATATATAAATATTAGTATGATTGATATTTGATCTTGTAAATACATGTTATATTCCCTTATATACTTGTGTTGGTTGCCATTATCCAAAAAGGTGAAAATTGGTTTATGGCTTAATTCACATTGCAAATTGGTGTTAGATTTCTTTTTAAAATCATCTAGTAAGTACATACATACATGTTTATGATATTATCCTTTTATATATCATCATAATTAATATCCGTCACTGATAGTGGATTCAAACTTTGTTTCCATTAACCTTATCATGGAATAAATTAGTACATATATTTTAATCATTTATAAATTATATTAAAGCTTTCATTTCATTAAATATAATATACTACCTAAATGAAATTTAGTATTACATTAGCACTTTTACCAAAATTCCCCTAGTTAATCATTTGGATATTTTTGATACTCATTAGATATTAACAAAGCTGTTAAGTGGCTAATGTATATCAATGAAGGTTGTGACAACATGACACATTAACGTGTATGCATAAACACATTACCCATTGTATTAAACTATTAGTTACATAACACATTCTATATTAATATTTATCATAAATTATATGTTACACTTTTTTAGCTTAGTAGCCAACCTATCTATATTCCATATGTTACATTATGTGAGTTGGGATCACCCAACAAAAAATATCTATGTATTGATTATTTGACTATGTTATACCTAGTCTAAAAATATTAACTTTCAAGGCACATCATTACCCTATGAAAGGAAAATGTGTATGTCAATGAAGCACAAAACTTATGCTATGAAATTTTTGACTCCTAACTAATTTATTATATCAATTAGATTACTACATTCATATAGGCATGTACTTATCCAAGTCAAGGCATCTCATAACATAAGTTAATCACTGTTCTATATGTTGTATTATATATGTGCATGTTAGGGATAGTCATCTAGGAAAAGGGTTTAAGTCTAAAAAATAATTAATCATCATACATACTTGACAATCCATGAGTTTAGTATTAGTTTTTTGGGGTCTAAAGTCATCAAAATTTCATGGTCTATGAATTCAAGTCATAGCTAGGACCGTAAACAATCGTTGTTAGGGTTAGCATCTAAATACTCATTATATGCTTGAATAACATTTGTTGGGGGACAAATGGTGAGTGAACCTTCCCAAAAATGAGCATTGATGCTATGTTGGGGAAGGAATGCCTCTAAGATTTTGTCAGAAATTTTCTTTTGCTAATGAAATCAATGATATATAAAATTCCCCAAATCTCATGGCAACTTATTTATCAAATTCCAAACCAGGTACCCCAATATGACTAAAGAGAAAACCTAATAGGTGCTCATTGTCAAATCTAGGTTTATATGGAGGCGAGCCTCAGAGAAAGACATGAATGGGACAAGAAAAATGGAATGAAAGTGAAGAAGAAAGGACTCCTATTGGATGAAGGTTCACTCTTCATTGCTATTCTTAATTCTATATAAAGATCCTTTGACCACTAAATATTGGTCATGATGTTTTTTCCTTTGTAGATAAATGTAAAAATGAGTTGTTAATACAATGTTTTCTAAGCTGACTTAATTACCAACAATTCATATGCTAGTCTTATCTACATCAAAATGAAACCTCTCCTTCTCCTTGTATGTATTTTGGTCACAAAATTTGCCTTTAACCATTGAAGGTTGATGAATCTCATGTGAGGATTTGTATATCTTCATTATGACTTTCAAGTTACTGAAGGATGCACGTTCCCTAGTCTTTTCTGTAGCAAATATGTTAGTATAACATATCATTTGATGTACATGGCGTCCAATGGCAAGTGTGATTGGTTTATTAAGGTCTTGGTGGGGTTTGAGGGGAAATTCTAATGAGAAGGGCTAATATGTGAAGAGGTATTGTAAACTATGAAATGATGGTTATTTTTGTTAAAATATCTTTGAGGTTTCCTTTAAGATTTTGATGCAGCATTTTAGTTCCAGAGATGCTAAATAATTCACTACAGATAAGAAACCCATCATACGATAAACTACCTCCATCAATACAAAATGTGGGATGCTAATACATAGAATAAACTCATGATAATGGCTACACATTCACATATGATTTGAATTGAAATTAAGTAAGATTGTAAATTCAACAATCTATTTAGAAATTAAGAAATTGCTCAAAATGACCAACACATGATGGAACCCACAAACAAGTCAATTCATTTTCCTGTAGTTCCTCCTGATCACCCCTTGATTGCTAGTAAGTGGGATGATGCTGCCCATCTTGATCATAGAAGAACTGAAGTCCTGCCAAAAAGCTTCCATGCTCTCACTATAGAACTGTACCAATCGATCACTCTCACTGTCATCTCCCCTAAACAGTTGTTGGTCGGAGTTGAGTAATCCCTTCCTCTTCACCAACCTCTTAAGTAGGAGTTAGCAAACCTGGCAGGAGAGGGATCTAGAGTTATCAAAATGTCATTTTACTTGTTGTTACTGCATTAAAATGTGTAATGTGGTGCATTTTTCCTTTAATTTCTTTTTCTTGAGTAAAAATGAGGTAGTAGCTTATTTCTCATTAGTTATATCATTTTTGAACTTCAAAATATCTTGTCTTGCTCTTCTATTCCCCTTAATCATCATAAATGATAAGAAATAGAGAAAATAAAAAAGGGGAAACTAATGGTGTATCATCTTTGAATTAATTAAAATTCATAATGCACACATGAAAGGGGAAAGTATTCTGAGTCACATTTTGTTCTTCTCACTCCATTACTCTCCATGAAATTTCATTTCATACACTTTTTGAATTAAGACCCTAGACTAATTTTATTTAATAAAAACCACATTATATGGCTTAGATTATTCTTGAAAATTTGGGATGTTATAATTTTACCCATCTTGTAATAAATTTTGTCCTCAAAATATTCTAGGGTACTACCCACCTTAGAGTTTCTCTAACCTTTTAACTTATTGACTAATTACTTTTCAAGGTTCAATTATGTTCAACATTTTGCATTGAAAGATGCATACATGACATCTAAATTTCAAAAAACATTCATGTAAACATGGATCGTTGGTCTTCTGATCAACCTACACTTTAGGGTTTGTCGAACCAACTCATAACCATATTTGGGGAATCAAACTCAACCTTGTCATGACTACGTATCACTAGGTGTAGATGACTATCTATCCTTAGGTCCTTTAGGTAACTCCTACATTCCTAGATATGTGGGGATCAAGCACATACCCAGAGATGTGGGGTCTTGTCATGCTACTCCTCACGAACCTACTAATGCACATGTTCCATACCACATGTACTAGTAAGAAAGGAGAACTGCAAAAAAAAGGTCTCATGCTTATGACATTCTTCTTGAATTCCCAATTGTCTGGCCATAAACATTGAGAGAAATGCATAAAAAGGTCTCATGCTTATGAATTATCCTTAACATGGAATAAATTAGTAACATATTTTTATTTAGTAATTATTTTAAGTTTTCATTTAATTAAAAATAGTATAGCCCCTAACAAAAATGTAGTGTTGAATTAGTGTCTTTGCTGATATTCACATGATTAATTATTTAAATATATATGATATTTCATGGTTGTAAAGTGGGTGACATATATCAATAAAGGTAGTGACATTGCTACACATTAATGTGTATGCATACATGAATTAGACATTATATTGAACTATTTGGTACATAATATGTTATATAATTATATAAGTATCACACATTTACATTCTACACTTTTATGTGCTTCAAATATGTTACATTATGTGAGCTAGGATCAATCAGGAAAAATATCCTTATATTCATTATGAGACTATTTTTTTGCTTGAGTTCACTAATATAAAACATCTTGGAACATCTTCACTCTATGAAAGTCAAAGGTGTATGTCAATAAAACATATAACTCATACCACTAATTGTGTGGATACTAAGTAACATACTATGCCAAATAAGGGTACTATGTTTATATAGACATATATTTATCCATGTTCATCCATCTCATAACATAGGTTCATCAATATACTACATGTTGTATTATATATGTGCATGTCAGGGTTTGTCATCTATGGTCTAGGGTTTAAGTCTAAACTATCTAATCATTATATATAATTAAGAAGCATATATGAGTCTAGTCTTAGGTTTTTTCATCCAAAGCCATCAACATGTCATGGTCTATTGATTGGAGACTTGGTTAGGGTCGTAGGTAAACATGATCATGGTTTGCGTGTTAATACTCATTATATGATTATTATACTATTGATTCAAGTATAAATAATGAATAAACCCTAGAAATCATCAACATTAATGCCATGTTTCTTGAAGGAAATGCCTCTACCACATCCTCATAAGTTTTCATTGGCAAATAAAAGCAACCAAGAATAAAACACCATCAATCTAGTTTTCTTCTACTCATGCCACCTTATTTATCAAATTCCAAATTAGATGACCCAAGATGAGTTAAGATGAAATCTAATAGGTGGTCATCGTCAAATTAAAGTTTATATGGAGGTGGTCCAAAGAGAAAGACATGGACGTATAAGAGTGGTCCAAAAATATAGAATGAAATTAAAGAAGAAAGGACTCCTAGATGGATCATGGATCAATATTTATGACTAATCATAAATTCTATTTAAACTTGCTTCGCCAAAGTGATGATGCTTTTTTCATTTGTAGATAAATGTAAAAGTGAATAATTTATTACCACATTTTCTAATCTGAATTAATTACCAATATGTTAGATCTTAGTCTTATCTACTTCGAAATGAAAACTTTCCTTCTCCGTGCATATAAATTTTGGCCACAAATATTTCCTTAAAGGCTAAATAATCACATGTGAGGACTTGTATAACTTCATTCCAAGTTTTTTTGGTAATTAAAGGATGCATGCTCCCTGGTCTTTCCATAGCTAATATGTTAGTACAACATATCAAATTGATGTATATGACGTCCTATGACTAGTGCGATTGGTTTGTATAGTTTTTAGTGGGTTTTGGGGAGAAATTAAAATGAGAAGGGGCAATACGTATAGAGGTACTATAAACTATGAAATGAAGGATGTTTTGTTAAAATATCTTTGAGATTTTCTTTAATATGTTGATGGAGCATTTTGGTGCCAAACATGCTAAATAGTTCAGTATAGATAAGAAAGCCCTCACTTGATAGACTACTTTGATTGATACAAAATGTGGAATACTAGTATGTAGCATGAATTCATGAGAATGGTTATATGGACACAAAATTTGAATTGAATTTAAGTAATACTGAAAATTCAACAATCTATTCAAAGATATGAAATTGCTCAAGATGATCAAACACAAGCTAAAAACCACACACACATCAATTCATTTTCCTCCAGTTCCTCCAGACCTCACCTTGATCGCCAGTAAGTGGGATGATGCCACCCATCTTAATCATAGAATGTTTTATTAGTGATGATGTTTCTTCCTTTGTAGATAAATGCAAAAATGAATTATTATTTACAACGTTTATTACCAAAAAGGCAGAATTTAGGCTTATCCACTTCAATATGAAAACTCCCCTTCTTACTAAATATAAAATTTGGTCACAATTGTTTCCTTGAGGGCTAATGAATCTCATGCAAGTACTTGCATATCTTCATTCTAGGGTTTTAGGTTTTTAATGGATGCATGTTCCTTGGTCATTTTTTGTAGCAAATGTGTAAGTAAAACATATCCATTGATGTATAAGGCATCCTATGGCAACTGTGATTGGTTTATAAAAGTTTTAATGGCTTTTGATGGGAAATTCGAATGAGAAGGGGTAATATGTGAAGAGGTATTGTATACTATGAAATGAAGGTTATTTTTGTTAAATACCTTTGAGGTTTCCTTTAAAATGTTAATGAAGAATTTAAGTTCCCGATATGCCAAATAATTCACTACACATAGAAATCCATCATATGATAAACTACTACGATCGACAATGAATGTGGAACACTAATACATAGCATAAACATATAAGTTTGGCTACATGGACACATAAAATTTGAATTGAAATTAAGTACAAGAATGCAAATTCCACAATCTAATCGAAGATAAGATATTTCTCAAGATGGCTAACTAAGCGCAAGTTGGAAACCTCAAACGAGTCAATTCATTTCCTACAACTCCTTCTGATCTCCAGTAAGTGAGATGATGTCTCCCATCTTGGTCATATAAGAACTGAAGTCCTACCAAATAGATTCTATGTTCTTACTATAGTAAGTACCAACCAAACTCTCTCACCACCTTCTCCCCTAAATAGTTGTTGGTCAGAGTTGAGTAACCCTTTCCTCTCTAGTAATACTCAGAAGTAGGTTATCAAACCTGGATGGACAAGGACCACATCAACCCAAGACGGTTCCTCTTTAACTTGGTCCAAACACACATCTAACACATGCAATGGTTGAACAACTTTCACCCAAAATGTTTCACCCCACCCTCTATAGTTGAAGCAGTCTCACCTAGGCCTTCTATGTGCTCATCAATTAGATCCCATTGTAACATTGGATCCCATCTATAGATAGAACCCATTAGCTACTTTTTTAAGTGCAAAACTTCAAAATATCATTAAATCAAATTTCACTGCAATTTCTTCACATCATATAAGCCAACATCTTTATACTTTATTTTTGTTCTACAAATAATTTATATTATTGCACAAATTCAGATAAACTAAAATGATTAAAACAAAGCATAGAACATGATATCACCACTTTTTTGTTAGACTTAGTCATTTGTGATATAGAATATAGGTCTAAACTGACACTAATAATCTAAAATTATTTACAAGCATCAATGAGTCTAGGGCTATGACTTTATGGTTTGAACTCATAATTGCCTCCTAATCTAATCTTGCAAGTCATGGTATAGTTCACAAACAATCAGGGTTAGGTTTGCATCTAATTACTCATTATAATGTAATGGTAGGTTCATCAAGGTATAATGTACACCTTTTTCAATTTTTCATGATAACTAATCATGTTTCTTTATCCATGTAACTAGGGTTTCTAGTATTAGGATAGAGATCAGTATATATTATCTCTTAGGGTGATAGGTACTAAAGGATAGTCTCAAGGGTTTGCACCTTACTCCTCTTATTCTACGTAAAAGAAGTAACATACTCTATAATGAGCTAGTCTCTTACCATCGTATAGACTCATGATGATGTTGAAAGGTTGTGCAAGAAGTAGGTTGATGATGAAGATTGTTTAATCCTAGGAGTACTTACGATACATGTCTCCCCGTCCCCTAATTGCATTATAGTGAGTGGATACTTAGATGGATAGATCCATTGGTGATTTATAGCTCATGGGTGACATCTACCTAATCTAAAGGAAAGACATTTTACCCTCCTCATGAAGGCATAACTAAAAAAAGATTTACATCTACCTCTTATAAAATGCGTTTTATGTACCCCCCCCCCAAAAAAAAAATGTATAAGTGTCTCACACAAAAAAGAATCATTATGTATTTGTCCCTTCAGTAACTATATAAGGTGTATCTTTTCTTTTCAGAATAGCAAAACCTCTATCTCTCATTGAAATCATAGTAGGTTCACTAATCATGAAATCATATCTCTTATCTCCCCCCTATAAAGAAAAGAAGGTGGGACAAGTAAATGCCACCAAAAAATCACCATAATGTTTCTTTAGCTAATGTTTTCCCCAATTTAGTTTCTTGTTTCTCGTGCCAACTTTTGTATCAGCTTCTAAAATATGTGTCCCAATGTGCTTAAGATGAAAACCCACACGTTGAAAACGTTTTATTATAGGTTGTACATAGTTGGGCCTTAGATAAAGACATGGAGGCACACGAGTCGTCAAACCTAAAAGAAAAGAAAGTGAACAAGAAAGGAATCTTATATGGATCAAGGTGCATTCTTTATGACTAGTAAATGCCATCTAAAGATGTGTTGGCAAGCAATTTATTAGTGATGCTATTTTTTCCTTTACCAAAGACCACATTAATTATTTCTCCACTTAAAGTTTTGTAATGTGAGCTAATTACCAACAAGGTAGATATTGGACTCCTCTTTGATGAAAGGAAGACTTGCCTCCGCCTTGCATATCAATATGATCCCATCTTTTAGCTTATATACCAGTGAATCTAAAATGAGGACTTGTATAACTTCATTCCAAGGTTTTAGTCTATCAAAGGATGCACATTCCCTCCCATTTTCTAGATGAAATATACCGATAGAATGTATCTGCTTGTATTTATGATGTGATATGGCAACTTTGACCAATTTCTAGAGGATTTGAAGAGTTTTGGAGATATTACTGTGAGAAACACCAAATATCAATTTTTTATTCATTTTGATTTATTTCTCTTTTTATTTTTTGATTCTAAGAAAAAGACATTATTGTGGCGATATGGAAAATTAATTGATAGTTGTTTTTGATGAAATGTTTTTAAGGTTTTATTTAAGATGTTGATGGCGATAATGAAGTGAACTTCCTAATTATAGAGTAAAAAATTCAGCATAACACAAGGGAAGTGACCCATCTTGATTAATTCAAAACTCATGATACTATAAACCTAGGGTTAACATTAATAACTAGAATAATTTCAGTACGTAATATAAAATCCTAAAACTAAATATTTATAATATTTAATTATCTTGCAAAAGCTAAAATGTTATGTAGAGAATTGTTTTTGGATTAAAGAATATATTATGTATAGTTGTTTGAGCTACCGTTAATTTGATATGACTTTTGAAGCTAAATGTTTGTTGATTTTTAAATTGAAAACCTGGTACGCGGGGCAGTTGCATGGAAATATAGTGCTCCCTTCATTAGTACGTCTGGTTGTTGATGACTCAATCTCTGGGTTCCAACACGCTCTTGACTCGTCTACGATTTCAATTACTTCCATAACAAGCAGGATGATTAGTTAAATCTCTTTCAGATAATTGGTAATAATCAATATGGTCAACTTCTCTCGTCGGCTTCCATATATAGACCCCTTCAAAACTGAAAATTAATTTTACAACCAGCCATCATTAACAGCTGACTACGTACATGCTGAAAATTTAAGAGTAGCCCCGCAACCAGTCACTTTAAGTTTATTAGTCTCGTTGAAGAATGTTGGAAAAGTTCTCTCTCGATCGGCTAATGTCTGCGCACCTCAAAATCTAGGATTTTGCGTAGTCTGCATGATATGCAAATACCCAGCAGTTCAGTATCAGTAAAAGCAGAAAATGCACATGAGCAGCAGACATTATTAAAGGACTTTTGTAAAGGAGAATCATGTTTTCATCGTTTTTTTGGTATATTGTTTTGTCAAACATATCATTTCTTTCCATCAAGGCGTGACGTTGGTTGTGATTGGAGATCTTGTCCAAATATCATAAGGTATATTCTCGGTCCTAGTTGTTATCTACTAGGACGAAAATCAGTTTTTCATTAGCAACATACATTTTTTTTATAGCAAATGTTAATTATATAAACGGCAGCTTAGTCGTAGAAAACGTGAAGAGCCAAAGGGACATAAGGTTTAAGGATTTGAATAGCAAAACGACAGTGGTAAGGTGTTAAATCACCCAAAATATGCAAAAGTAGAAAGGTCTTGGAGCACTCTGAGATAAGTCCTATATAATAATGAATGGGATTTTCACAAGTAACCCTGATTTAGCTATAAGGAAATTGTCATTTTCAAGGAGCATGAATCCTCTTTGCAATAGACGATGAAGTATCCTTTGGCATATCCTTTGTCAAGGAAGAGAATGGACCTAGGGCTAGTGCAACATGATCAAGGTCATGGCCAGGAGTCTAGCATCTTTTTTTAGGAATAAACTTACCAACCAGACATGTAATAATCAAACAATTATAGACAGAAGGTTTTAGCAAAATCAGATTCAAGGATAGTATTTGTAATCTATGGAGTAATATAACTATATCAAAATGTCTTTGATTTGTTTCTGGCCACATACACCATAAAAATATATAGATATTTTATTTATGTCTACTAAGAGAGAACAAAGTGAGCTAAGTAAGTATTGTTGATGTGGGTATCATCTACACAAATATACTTACGGGAAACTTGATGTTGAAAAATGGTGCCAAAAGGATGTGGCAAAAGGACAATTTATGAAAGAGTGTGATGGGTTTCTATGTTGTCCTAGCATGTCATGCAAGGAAAGGGACCGTGAATGAATCTCTTGTAATATTTGATTAAGAAAAGTTTATTTCGGCAATAGAGTTATATAAATAGGAGGATAATTTGTCTAACATTAAAATGCTAGAAGGTTTCTGAAAATGGAGACATAGATTGTAAGGACCCTGACCTCCGTTTTGGGCTTATCCTGTTTGCTTTGCCTAACCCTGGTGTTTAGTTGCTTGCTAATCACCTTTAGTGGTGATTAGCGTTTGTTTGTGCTTGTTGAGTGTTGGAGGTGCTACTTACAATTTACCCAAGTCTAGGGTTTATGGGCAAGTTGTCACCTTGAGAAGTGTTCTTCTCTCTCCTTGCTTCCTCTAGTGTTGAGAGGAAGGGTTGGGCTCGTTGCTTTGGGCTTTGATGAGCCTTGTTATGCCTTGTTCGAGCCTTGCTTAACCTTGTTGGACCTTGTGTCGACCATGGTTGTGTCGGCCATAGGTGTGTCGCCCAGGAAGGTGTGTCGGGCATGGCGATGAGGTGTATCGGCCATGGACCCCTTTGACCCTTTGACCTCGTTTGTGTCACCACTAGTGGACACTTGGCGCATGATGCTTGCATGTGGCAATGGCCTTGGACATGTGTTTAAGGAGAGATAAGGAGGTGGCATTGCCCATGGACAAGTGTCCCTAGGTGGGCGACACCTTGCTTTGTCTTACCTTGGTTTCTCCTCCACCCTCTCCTATATATGTACATTCTTTCTCTTACTAAGGATCTCTTTAGTTCCTTGGTTTCTCTCTTCCTTGGTGGACGACACTCTTCCTTTGCAAGGCTTGGTGGTCGATCCTTCTCTTTGGAGTTTTCTTCTTCTTCTTCTTCTTCTTCTTCTTCTAGTGGTGGCCGAACCCTAGAGTGCCTTGCTCTTCTTCGTGTGGCGGTGCTTGAGCTTGGAAGCTTGGTGCTAGGAGCTTGGAGCTTGCTTAAGGCGGGTTACATAACTCCTAACCCTAACCATAATACTTTCCTCTATATTCTTGTATGTTTTCATATGATCATATCGGCCATGTATGTTCTAAGATAAGCTTCTTGCTTAGTTGCACCTAGTTGGCCGAGCCATGGTTTAGAGTTTCCTTGTTGAGCAACACTCCTTTCCCTCCTTGGTCTAGAGAAGTGAGCTTGAGCTCTAGTAATGTGAGCAATACCCCTCTCTCGTTTAAGTTGAGAGGTGAGCTTGTGTTCTAGTTGCTTGAGCAACACCCTCCTCTCACCATGGATTCGAGAGGTGAGCTTTTTGGTAGATGTAGACCTATGCCAAGGTTGATCCTTGTGGTTGCCCGATTTGTGATAGAGATTGTGCAAGACCCATCTCTCTTGGTTGTTGAGAGGTGAGCTGATCTTCTTGATCAATTAGGGTGTGGTGCCCTTGTGCTTGAGTTTGATGACAATCTTGTTGGGTTGTATCTTGCACGATATGGCTTGGGGATGGTGCTGCCCGATACCTCTCTTGGACTAGAGTTCTGGGTTGATATGATGATATTGGGTTTGGACGATACACCTTTGTTATGACCCCACCTCCCGATAACCCCCAATTAAGGGAGACCGAGAGGTCGAAGCCGCACCCATAACTTCCAGATCAAAGGTTTGACAATTAACCAAGAATAATTATCAAATTTAAACAGACTATACTGAAAAGCTATAAGGAAATAAATTTTTTCATACCTTTTTGAAAACTTGGATCTCTAAACTTCTATCCACTGAAGGATTCTACTCTAACTAATCCTCCTTGTATTTTACTTTATGTATTTCACAATATGACGATTTACTATTTGTCCTTTTGGCTTGTACCTAAAACGCCGACAAACAAAATGTCGGTCAACCGAAGCTGGTATGTGGGGGAAACAATAATCATGTAAATATGTTAACAATGTAATCATTCAATTAATCATTTAACAACCAAGATTACATTTTAGATATAACTCCGCGATCCAAGAGTACCCCATCCTCTGTGTTGTCCCCATTAAACCCCTCATGATCCACCTATCAAGTGAACTAGTTTCTAGGGTTGAGTCACATGGAACTACTCATAGGTAGACCACTCCTTAACTCAGGGTATGCTAAAGAGTCTCATGGCACTACACATAGGTAGCCCAGTTTCTAACTCACAGTAACCTAGACCTTGCGCTAGGATTACCTTTTTTTTATCCTTTTCAAAGCAACAGAGGTGGACCCGGATCTAACCAGTTATATATGCACATTTATAGTGATAATCATAGTCACTTCATAGTTGCATGAAATAAATAGACATCCAACAGTTATTTTCAAGCAACCAATAAAACTTCGGGAATCGTCGTGAAACTAAAGCGATTATTCATAAGCATAACCACATACCTGATTTGACGAGTCATGCAGATTATTCAACATATACTTCATGTATATACAATCAAGCCAATCAACAGATCCAAGCAAGTAATTTAATCATCACATAATTCCTGAAAAGAATATGTACTCTATTTATTACACACTTTATCAAGAATCTACTTTATTGACTTGGATTCTCTTTCTAGGGTTTCTAATCCGCATTAAGGTTTCATTAATATTCATTAGGGTTTCTTAGATCAATTTCTCAAACTTTATCCCTTTTAGGTTAACAAACCCTAAAATACTCTTTTCCATTTATATGAACCTTAATTGCTCAACTATCCATTTTAATAGTCTTTTATACCCATATTGACTTAGGATCATCATATCCCTATTTATTTATGGATTTGAACAATTAAAACAATTAAAATACATATTCACTTAAATTAGGGTTTTCAAGATCATTAATGCATAACCATACACGAAACCCTAAATTAAGCCAATTATATAAAAAGATCATCTTTTTAGATCCTATTTTCACTTTTATTAACAACAGGTTAATGTCAGCTTGAATTATCCAAATAACGTAATTAAGTCCATCTATCATCAAATCTAAGGGTTTTTCCTTAATTAAAACATTAAAGATGATAAGTTTATGTCCTTTTCAAATTCCAACCATATTTATGCACATAAACTCTAAATTAGACTAATCACATGCAAAGTTCTTCCTTTTTGAACATAATGTACCTTTTTTTACATTTAACATGTTAACATCAACTCTAATGATCCATTAAACCCTATTAAACACTTTATTCATTTCAAAATAGGGTTTCTTAAACTTTAATTCATTAAAGATGATAATGTACACTACTTTTCGAATAGAAAGAGGAATTAGCTTCTAACTATATTTTTATTGGATTCTACGTGTTCTCCTGATCAATTTTCATGTTTTGCATATTTCCATCGGAGCTACCAATCTTTAGTTATAAATTATGCAAGAAAATATACCTTTCGGCCAATTACAGAGCGCCACGCCGTCAGTCTCATGCAACGTTGCTAGGCTTTGGAAACATAATGCATTTACGTCTTTACCCTTGCATAAGTTGCCCGCCCTTTGTTCCCCGGAGGGGTACTTTCGTCCATCGTTCGATAGGTTGTCTTCAACCTCGGATCAGCAGCAGCGGCTGCCGTGGGCGGCCCTTGGCGTGGCTATCCCTCCCGAGTCTGGACTCGAAACCCACCGGAAGTTGACGCCCTACCTCCGCCATGCTCTGGCGCACCCGTAGCATCCCTAGTTCTTGGCCAAGGTGGCCTGTTCCCCACTCTTCGGCCACACATTTGCAGCCGTCACTGCAGCCTGGCAGCTACCGTTGTGTGCACTCCAGGGCACGACCTCGATAGCTAGGATGATCCTTGACACCGTGGTTCTGTCAGCTATCATTAAAACATGTCGTTGGCTTCTCGTTGCTTCCTGGTCGTACCACACTTCTCAGTTAGGGTTTATGGTCAAACGAGGAAGAAGAAGAAAGGAAGAAACGTGGGATTCTCTGGACTCGAGGCTAAGGGGTCTACCCCTTTTTATGGGGGAGGATATCCTCGCCCTAAGGTGCCCCTCTAAGAGGAAACAAGTCCGCTCCCATTGGGAATCCTATTCCTTTGATGAGAAGCAAAACTCTTTCTCTCTCTTTCTTTTGTTCTTTGGATATTATCTATTATTTGGATATTCAAAATTCCTCTTTTATTTTCTTTGTGCTTGCCCTTTTTATTCATTGGCCACGAATTTCTATTCTCTTTTAATAGCAATTACTTCCTTGTTATCAATATCTCAACATTCATTAATAATGTATCACATTATCCTTTTTATTTTGCAATTTTGGTATTATCTCTATCTTTCTTCTTTATTGGGACTCCTTGGATCCCAAGACACTCTATTATTTCGAAATCCTTTTTATTGGATACTCATTATCCTTCTACATGCATTTATTCCTTATTATTCCTCATTATCTTGTTTATTTCTTATTAAAATAGTTCCTTTTAAGGATTTCTCTTTATTTCTCTTTTATTTTCCTCATTGGTATTCCTTTTATTATTAGGAATCCTTGGGATACGAAATTCCACCAAGAATAACTCAATTATTCCTCTTTCCACTTGTTTTCCACATTTTACCATTATTTTCAATTTCTTTCTTAATAAAGAAATACTTAATTGATCTTTTCTTTTCTTATTGCATTCTCTATGCAACTTTTGACTCCTTGGAGCCCAAGGAACACAAGAGGCACAAAATCCCTCTTTGGATTTGCTTTCTAGAGGTTTCCATCTCATTCTTTTCTCAAAAACTCAATTATCCATTTACTATTTTAATAATTGAATTTCCTTGTTATTGGGCCCAATAGCCAATAAAACCCACAACACAATCATCAAGGCTATTGTAAACAAAATCCATTTATTCAAAACAAATCATATCTTTATTTGTTCAATTATCTTTAATACGAGAAATTACATTTCTCACCAATTGAACCCAAAAATTGGGGTTGTAACAACCTTGGTCTTTGCCTTGTGTGTTGGCCGATAGGATGAGGCTAGCTTGGTTGGATGTTAGGCTTTCCCTTGGTGCCCTTGTTTCGAAGAAAGATGTGTTCTCTAGTGGGCGTTATAGGGTTGGCCTGGGCGCCATGGCTCTAGCCGATATGGTAGCTGTTGCCCGATATGGCCCTAACCATATAGGTGGTAGGCCGATAAGGCTTTGTCCAGTTCAGTAGAATGATATCACCTTGGATGCGCGACATGCCTCATAGACCTAGCTGCACGTTATGCCTTGTGCATGATATGTCTTGGTCTCTAGCTGCACGATACCCTTGGGTGATGGTCGTTACTTGCTGTGGTTGGCCGATATGAGTGTAGGCCGGTATGCTTTTGGTAAGGGATTCTACCCTACCCGTCACAAGTTGTGGTGTGGGACACGCTAACCGCCCCCTCTTTTTGTGAGGGTTGTGAGAGTTTGAGTAAGGGTTCTGATAACCCATGTTGCATATATATGATGGTTCCATGTTATTAATGATATTACATGTGTTTATGGCCATCTTGAATCATGTATATATAATGATGAGTAAGTTATAAGCTTGGAAGTGTATGAGTTGCTTTACATGATGATGTGACCCATGTCTATGGTCATAGGTTTGAGACATGAATGATAAATCGTATAATCATCAATGTTGCCCTATATTTGATAGCATGATCCTTCTGTTAATCCATGATGGCTTCAGTTATCTCTATGAATGTGTATACTAACCATGCAAGTATTTCATGCGGATTCATAGCCAGGAAAAGGGCTATGAGGTATATATATGTTTGAATAACACTGCATTGATGGTCACTCTTGTTGATGAGATAACCTACATCACTAGTCTGATGTGTTTAGGTCTGAGGACCTGAGTTGGCTAAAGTGCCTAGTTGAGGTATTATCCTCTGATGATGAAATATGGGATTGTTATCCCAAATGATGAAAATGCATTATGAGGTAGTGGTTTCTTATGATGAGGGATTGAGATCCCAGGATAATGTGATGGTGGTATTAATAATGTAACTTTATGTTATGTATGTGTTACAACATGGTTGCATCAACAATCCACTTAAAATATACTAACTAATCACAGTGGAACATATTATGTAGTTTGCCCCGGCCATAGAACCATCATCATCAGCAGCTGGTGATGGTGAAACGGGTTCTGCTGTGGGTTAACCCAAAGTGCATATTGTTGAATATGCGAGGTTTCTCCTAGCCTAAAATAGAGAGGATTCGAGTGCAGCTGTAGTTGCAGACTCGGGATATATGGAGCATGGTGAATAGACCCATGGCTCAGGAGATGTGGTAGAGCATGAATGCGTTTATGGCTCAGAGCACAGTGATTTGGCCTGTGGCTCAGATATACTAGCGCCGAGACCTGTACCAAGGTAGGCTAGAGTTGTGGGTAGCTTGCGGAGCTGAGCCTATGGCTGAAGCCACTTAAGCATGAGACTGCGGTCTTGCTTTGGTTCTCGTGCACTGACCATGAGGTGATGAGGTCGTGGAGTCCGGCTCTTCCATTGACCTTGTATGGAACCGGCTCCGGGTTTCACAGCTGTCGGTTGGATCTGAGTGGTGCGGCTCACTTCCTCATGTTCCATAAAGGTATACTTAGTTATATGCCTTCCGTACACCTTGATCAATATGCTACTCTCAGTTACCTGCTGTTATTGCTTTAGCTTTTTGAGGTTTTATGGTTTTGGCAGGGAATTATGTTTCTTGCTGGGACTGTGTGTCTCACCTCGTTGGTTTACACCCTTTTTAGGTGTTCGCTCTAGACATGGTGGTGGTCATGGGGTTGCGGCCGAGCAGCAAGAAGAGTAGTAGAAGGAAAGAGATGGATGCGCTGCTATTTTGGTTGTTTTATAGTAGAGTCCTAGAGTCATCCCTGTACTCTCAGGTCCTCAGAGGTGTTTTGACGATGTTTTACGATGTATAGCTGTTGAAGCCTTGTATATCCTGCTGCCAGCCGGATATGGCCCGTTGTGTATAAACAAGTGATGAACTTATGTGTGGACAGGACAACTGACCTTCTAAGATGTGGACACGTATCAAGGCTTGTAAATATTTTTATAACCTATGTTCTTGCAGGATGAGGATCTGGATGTAATAGTTTCTTGATATATCTGCTTTCTGAAATCAGTTTTAATTACCCCGTGTTTTTGGTAATAAGTGGTTTATGGTGTTTCCACACGTTTTCACATGGCACCTCGTTGTCTGTTTGATAGCGAGATGTCCCCCTACAAACTTGGTATCAGAGCTCTAGGTTCACTAAGTCTACAGGGATTTAGGACTAGGTTGTGTCTGTTTTCGTGAGTTTTCCAGATTTTCTTACAATTATCTTCTGCCCTCAACGGAAGGAAAATCAAAGATGTCTGGAAATCATGAAGAACATGCTTCCAAGAGTAGCGATGCTGCATCAGTTGATGGAGTAGGAGGGCAAGCACATGGAGATCGGGTGCCTGAGGTCCCCCAACTTGACCCAACCATTGACAAAAATCCTGCCTACCAACAACTTATGGGGCAGATGATGGCTACGATGAATCTCATGGTAGAAAGATTGCCAGTGCCTCCACCGAGAGCACAGGCTCCCCATGGTGAAACATTGGGTATTGGGAAGACCTTTGAGCGGCTTCGCCGAGTCGGAGCTTCAGACTATGATGGGATGGCTGATCCAGCGGATGCAGATCTATGGCTGATAGGTCTTTAGAAGGCCTTCCAGATCCTCGACATCCCCAAAGCAGACAAAGTCAAGCATGCTGTCTACCTTATGAAGGGTAGTGCTGGCCACTGGTGGGCCATCGAGGAGGAAAAGCGACCCGGTGAGGTGATCGGTTGAGAGGTTTTCTGGCAAGAGTTCATCAACAGATACTTTCCGAAAACATATCTGGACGAGAAGATCAGCCAGTTTGAGCGCCCGCACCAAGGAATGATGAACATCACCGAGTATGAAGCCAAGTTCATGGACCTGTTAAGGTTTTACCCTCACATGGCAACAACGGATGATGAACAGATCAGACGGTTTGAGAAAGGCTTGAGTGCTGCGCTGACAATACCTTCTTCTGCGTTGGAGAACAGAGAACGGTTTGCTATGTTTGTGGAATCTGTCCGAAGGATCGAACGGTCACTTAGGGAAAAGAGAGAGGCCATGACCTATAAGAGGCCTGCTCAGTTTTAGGGACAGAGGTCTGGTGGCTTCAACAAGCCAAGGTTTTCAGCACCTTCCATGATGAGAGGTTCCAGTGTACCATCGCAGTGGTCTCCGAGTAAGGGAAGAGGATATGGTTCTTCACCATCAAAGGCACATAGCAAAACTTCTGTAGCAGTGACAGGGCCGTCTAGGCCACAGTTTGAGGATAGGGCATGCTATATCTATGGACAGACAGGGCATTTTAAGTCAAACTGCCCAAGGAAAGATGTTGAAGTGACACAACAGCCAAGGCAGAATCAACAAGGGGCAGATAAACAACAACCTAGTAGTAGCAGAGGGTGGGGACGCGACCAAGCATCACAAGCAAGATCGACTGCTCAAGGAAGCAGAGGACGTGGACAGCAAGAAACGACTCGATTCTACGCTATGCGTCATCCAAAGGAAATAGTCAACCCGTGAGTGGTGGTAGGTCAGATGGAGTTATTTCATTATGATTTGTCTTCTTCTTGCTTTATATCTGTTCTGGTTGACCCGGGTGCTATGCACTCTTTTATCGCCCATAGTATGCTTGAAAACTGTCTTTTACCTGTTAGCTGTAAGAAAGATAGCTTGTTGTTAGAAACCCCTCTTGACGGTTCATCGATGCTTTGAGAAGTGTGTCCATCCTGTATTCTATCTTTTTCGGGGAACATGATACAAGTGGATCTTATACCACTTGATATACATGGATTCGATGTGATCCTTGGGATGGATACCTTAGAGAAGTATAAGGTTGTGTTGGACTGTGGTTCCAAGAGGGCAATGTTTGTTGATGGTGGAGAGAAGTGGATCTTCTAGGGAGATAGGAAGATTCTTCCGACATGTCTAGTATCAGCTATGGTGGCAGAAAAGTTGTTATGACAAGGATGTAAGGCGTTCTTAGCTCACGTTATGGATACCAAGGCAAAGGGTCCTAGCCTTGAGGAGGTGACAGTTGTCCGAGAGTTTGCAGATGTGTTTCCTGATGAGTTCCCCGATGTTCCTCCACCTCGAGAGATTGATTTTGAGATCAATCTGGTTCTAGGAACACAACCAGTTGCACAAACACCGTATAGGATGGCTCCAGCAGAGATGGCAGAGTTGAAGAAACAATTACAAGAGTTGTTGGAGAAAGGTTTCATCTGACCAAGTATGTCGCCTTGGGGTGCTCCAGTGTTGTTTGTTAAGAAAAAGGATAGATCAATGCGGCTATGCATAGACTACCGACAGTTGAACAAGGTCATGGTCAAGAACAAGTACCCGTTGCCAAGGATAGATGATCTGTTCGATCAGTTGCATGGTGCTACAGTGTTTTCAAAGATCAATCTACGGTCTGGATATCATCAGTTGAGGATTAAGGCAGATGACATACCAAAGTCAGCTTTTAGGACGAGGTATGGTCACTTCAAGTTTGTGGTTATGCCGTTTGGGCTAACCAATGCGCCTGCTGCTTTCATGGATTTGATGAACAGGGTGTTCCGTTCGTTTCTAGATCAGTTTGTTGTAGTCTTCATAGATGACATCTTGATCTACAGTCAGGACAGTTAAAAGCATGAACAACATCTTCGACAAGCGTTGACTCTTCTTCGCCAACATCGGTTGTATGCCAAGTTTAGTAAGTGTGAGTTTTGGTTAAAAGAAGTAACTTTCTTGGGTCATGTGATATATGTAGAAGGAGTCAAAGTGGACCCTATGAAGGTGGAGTCAGTTGTAGAATGGGAGCGGCCGAAGATGCCGACTGAAGTTCGCAGTTTCCTAGGATTAGCAGGATACTACCGGAGGTTTATCAAGGACTTTAGTGTGATCGCGTTGCCGATGACAAAGTTGACTAGAAAGGATGTACCTTTGTCTGGGATGATCGTTGCCAGCAAGCTTTCCAATGTCTGAAGGAGAAGCTAACTAGTGCTCCAGTGTTAGTACTACCTGAACCTAGGAAGGGCTATGTTGTTTTCTGCGATTCTTCCAAGAAGGACTTAGGATGCGTGCTAATGCAGGAAGACCATGTAGTTTCTTTTTCTTCATGACAACTTAAGAAACATGAGGAGAACTATCCGACTCATGATTTAGAGTTGGAAGTAGTGGTTCATGCGTTAAATATTTGGAGACATTATATTTATGGGGAAGTGTGTCAAATCTTGATAGAACATAAGAATCTAAAGTACATCTTCTCGCAGAATGAGCTAAACATGCGACAACATCGCTGGATGGAGCTAATCAATGATTATGACTGCACCATTGAGTATCACCTTGGTAAGGCAAACGTGGTAGCTGACGTGCTTAGCCGAAAGTCTTCTTCTCTCTCCACAAAGGAGGCACAATTGAGTTCCTTGGTATGCCATAGACGAGATATGTTTGTCTCCTTGCGGCAGATGAATGTGTAGATGGAAGTTTCCTTATTAGCAGGACTTTTGGCACAGATGCAAGTCAAGCCTACACTGAGACAGCAAATCAAAGACGCACAACAAACAGATGATACAGTGCAGTCGACCAGGTCAGAGCTCGGCAATGAAAGGCATGATGGGTTCCATGAGTCCGAGGATGGATTAGTCTGCTATCATGATAGGATGGTGGTCCCCGATGTTGATAATCTAAGGAAGCTAGTGCTCGAGGAAGCACACATCGATGTATGCTATGCATCCAGGAGTCACCAAGATGTATCACAATCTAAAGGACCTGTATTGGTGGCCTGGCTTGAAGAAGGATGTATCCGAGTTTGTGGCTAGGTGTGCAGTATGCCAGCAAGTCAAGGTTGAGCATCCAAAGCCGGCAGGTACGTTGCAACCCCTACCAATACCGTAGTGGAAATGGGATCATATAACCATGGATTTTGTGGTTGGTCTGCCAAGGACAGTGAGGAATCATGATTCCATTTGGGTGATAGTAGACAATCGCCAACGACCTTTAGAGTTCCAGGTGGGAGATAAAGTTTATATTAAAGTCTCACCATGGAAAGGTGTGCTAATGTTAGGTCATAAGGGTGAGCTAGCACCCAGATATATGGGGCCATACCCGGTCATAGCATGTATGGGCAAGGTAGCTTATGAGTTGGAGCTGTCGCCAGAGTTGCACAGGTTGCATCCAGTGTTCCATGTCAGTATGCTAAAGAAAAGTCATGCAGATATAGGAACAGTGATACAGCCATTTGAGGTCGAGCTTGATGAAGACGTGACTTACGAGGAAGGTCCCGTGACAATCCTTGATAGAAGAGTTAAGAAGCTGAAAAGGAAGGACCTAGTTCTGGTAAAAGTTCTTTGGCATCATTGTGGCATTGAGGAAGACACATGGGAGCTTGAGGAAGAGATGAGAATGAAGTATCCTTCGCTTTTCTCTTCAGATTTCGGGGACGAAATCCCTTTGTAGAGGGTTATAACTGTAAGGACCCTGACCTCCATTTTGGGCTTATCCTGTTTGCTTTTCCTAACCCTGGTGTTTAGTTGCTTACTAATCACCTTTAGTGGTGATTAGGGTTTGTTTGTTCTTGTTGAGTGTTGGAGGTGCTACTTGTAATTTACCCAAGTCTAGGGTTTATGGACAAGTTGTCACCTTGATAAGTGTTCTTCTCTCTCCTTGCTTCCTCTAGTGTTGAGAGGAAGGGTTGGGATCATTTCTTTGGGCTTTGATGAGTCTTGTTATGCCTTGTTCGAGCCTTGCTCAACCTTGTTGGACCTTGTGCCGGCCATAGGTGTGCCGACTATGGTTGTGTCGGCCATGGTTGTGTCACCCAGGAAGGTGTGTCGGGCATGGTGATGTGGTGTATCGGCCATGGACCCCTTTGACCCTTTGACCTCATTTGTGTCACCACTAGTGGACACTTGGCACATGATGCTTGCATGTGGCAATGGCCTTAGACATGTGTTTAAGGTGAGATAAGGAGGTGGCATTCCCCTGGACAAGTGTCCCTAGGTGGGCGACACCTTTCTTTGTCTTACCTTGGTTTCTCCTCCATCCTCTCCTATATATGTACCTTGTTTCTCTTGCTAAGGATATCTTTAGTTCCTTGGTTTCTCTCTTCCTTGGTGGACGACACTCTTCCTTTGCAAGGCTTGGTGGTCGATCCTTCTCTTTGGAGTTTTCTTCTTCTTCTTCTAGTGGTGGCCGAACCCTAGAGTGCCTTGCTCTTCTTCGTGTGGCGGTGCTTGAGCTTGGAAGCTTGGTGCTAGGAGCTTGGAGCTTGCTTAAGGCGGGTTACATAACTCCTAACCCTAACCATAATACTTTCCTCTATATTCTTGTATGTTTTCATATGATCATATCGGCCATGTATGTTCTAAGATAAGCTTCTTGCTTAGTTGTACCTAGTTGGCCGAGCCATGGTTTAGAGTTTCCTTGTTGAGCAACACTCCTTTCCCTCCTTGGTCTAGAGAAGTGAGCTTGAGCTCTAGTAATGTGAGCAATACCCCTCTCTCATTTAAGTTGAGAGGTGAGCTTGTGTTCTAGTTGCTTGAGCAATACCCTCCTCTCACCATGGATTCGAGAGGTGAGCTTTTTGGTAGATGTAGACCTATGCCAAGGTTGATCCTTGTGGTTGCCCGATTTGTGATAGAGATTGTGCAAGACCCCTATCTCTTGGTTGTTGAGAGGTGATCCGATCTTCTTGATCAATTAGGTTTTGGTGCCCTTGTGCTTGAGGTTGATGACGATCTTGTTGGGTTGTATCTTGCATGATATGGCTTGGGGATGGTGCTGCCCGATACCTCTCTTGGACTAGAGTTCTGGGTTGATATGATGATGTTGGGTTTGGACGATACACCTTGATCTTTTCCTTGTGTGTTGGCCGATAGGATGAGGCTATCTTGGTTGGACCTTAGGCTTTCCCTTGGTGCCCTTTCATCGAAGAAAGATGTGTGCTCTAGTGGGCATTATAGGGTTGGCCTGGGCACCTTGGCTCTAGCCAATATGGTAGTTGTTGCCAGAGATGGACCTAACCATATAGGGGGTAGGCCGATAAGGCTTTGTCCAGTTCAGTAAAATGTTGTCACTTTGGATGCACGACATGCCTCATAGACCTAGCTACACGTTATGCCTTGTGCATGATATGTCTTGGTCTCTAGCTGCACGACACCCTTGGGTGATGGTCGTTACCTGCTGTGGTTGGCCGATATGAGTGTATGTCGGTATGCTTTTGGTAAGGGATGCTACCCTACCCGTCACAAGTTGTGGTGAGGGACACGCTAACCACCCCCTATTTTTGTGAGGGTTGTGAGAGTTTTAGTAAGGGTTCTGATAACCTAGGTTGCATATATATGATGGTTCCATGTTATTAATGATATTACATGTGTTTATTACCATCTTGAATCATGTATATATAATGATGAGTAAGTGATAAGCTTGGAAGTATATGAGTTGCTTCACATGATGATGTGACCCATGTCTATGGTCACAGGTTTGAGACATGAATGATAAAGTGTATAATCATCAATGTTGCCCTATATTTGATAGCATGATCCTTCTGTTAATCCATGATGGCTTCAGTTATCTCTATGAATGTGTATACTAACCATGAAGGTATTTCATACGTATTCATAGCCAGAAAAAAGGGCTATGAGGTATATATATGTTTGAATAACACTGCATTGATGGTCACTCTTGTTGATGAGATAACCTGCATCATTAGTCTGATGTGTTTAGGTCTGAGGACCTGAGTTGGCTAAAGTGCCTAGTTGAGGTATTATCCTCTGATGATGAAATATGGGATTGTTATCCCAAATGATGAAAATGCCTTATGAGGCAGTGGTTTATTGTGATGAGGGATTGAGATCCTGGGATAATGTGATGGTGGTATTAATAATGTAACTTTATGTTATGTATGTGTTACAACCTGGTTGCCTCAACAATCCACTTAAAATATACTAACCAATCACAGTGGAACATATTATGTAGTTTTCCCTGGCCATAGACCCATCATCGTCAGCAGCTGGTGATGGTGAAACGGGTTCTCTTGCGGGTTAACCTAGAGTGCATATTGTTGAATATGCGAGGTTTCTCCTAGCTTAAAATAGAAAGGATTCGAGTGCAGATGCGGTTGTAGACTCGAGATATATGGAGCATGGTGAATAGGGCCATGGCTCAGGAGATGTGATAGAGCATGAATGCGTTCATGGCTCAGAGCACGGTGATTTGGCCCGTGGCTCAGATATACTAGCGCCGAGACCTGTACCAAGGAAGGCTAGAGTTGTGGGTAGCTTGCGGAGATGACCCTGTGGCTGAAGCCACTTAAGCATGAGACTACAGTCCTGCTTTGGTTCTCGTGCACTGACCATGAGGTGGTGATGTCATGGAGTCCGACTCTTCCATTGACCTTATATGGCACCGACACTGGGTTTCGCAGCCGTCAGTTGGATCTGAGTGGTGCGGCTCACTTCTTCAGGGCATAACAATACATAATCCAGCCGAATAGTATTTATTGCTTAAGGCAAAACACAAAACATTGGTTGAGACCCTACTTGTGTAGTTTATTTTGTTATACATTGCAGTTACTTATACGTTCCTTATGTTATGTGGTAAGATCTTATAAATCTTATCTTGACAATCATGTCCCATAAAGATATACTTGGTTATATGCCTTCCGTACACCTTGCTCAATATGCTGCTCTTATTCTATGCTTTATCAGTTACCTGCTATTATTGCTTTATCTTTATGAGGTTTTATGGTTTCGACGGTGAATTATGTTTCTCGCTGGGATTGTGTGTCTCACCCCATTGGTTTACACCCTTTTTAGGTGTTCATGCTAGACATGGTGGTGGTCATGGGGTTGCGGTCGAGCAGCAAGAAGAGCAGTAGAAGGCAAGAGATGGATGGGCTACTGTTTTGGTTGTTTTGTAGTAGAGTCCTAGAGTCATCCCTGTACTCTCAGGTCCTCAGAGGTGTTTTGACAATGTTTTACGATGTATAGCTGTTGAAGCCTTGTATATCCTGCTGCCAGCCGGATATGGCCCGTTGTGTATAAATAGGTGATGAACTCATGTGTGGACAGGACATCTGACCTTCTAAGCTGTGGACACATATCAAGGCTTGTAAATATTTTTATAACCTATGTTCTTGCAGGATGAGGATCTGGATGTAATAGTTTCTTGGTTTATCTGCTTTCTAAAATCAGTTTTAATTACCCTGTGTTTTTGGTAATAAGTGGTTTATGGTGTTTTCCGCACGTTTTCGCATGGCACCTCGTTGTCTGTGTGATAGCCAGATGTCCCCCTACATAGATCCTTAGAAGTAGAAGACATTATATACATAATGTATAGAGAATAGATCACCTTAGATTCAGGTGATGTGTGGGTTCTCTTATAAAGCACTAGTGAAGTAAACCAGATTATTGAAGGTTCCAGTGAAAATATAAGAACAAAAAATTTATTGATGAGTTTTAACTTTGAATAAGGAAAAGACTTATGACAGACTTTAAGGTGATATTAGGTTTTGATATATGTCTATTATTGAGGATAGAAGCTAAGTATTTTTATTAAACCATAGATCAAAACATAAAGATGAAGGTTAGGAATCATATATTGGATAAAACATAAGTTGTTCATTCATACTTGCTTCATCACAACAAAGCGCCATATGGGGGAACATTTATGTTTATAGAAATATTTTCGTGGAGGATGGTTTTTGAAGTTTTTAGTGCATAATTTGACACAAAGGGACACCTAATTTATGAAGGAGAAGAAAAACATGCAGAGAAATAGGAATGCATGGTCTTTAGGTTAAGGATATCCCATCCTCCTTCCCATTTAGTGAAGAAAAAAATTGATCCACGAGATGTGATGCATTTTTTTGTAGTTTTGTAAAAATTCACGACATAATTTGTCAATGATGTTGATGGTTTTTTGTGTCAGGAGGAAACAACTAATGCAATAAGTAGGTATATATAATAAGTATAAAATTAACATAGTTAGAAGGCCAACACGGAATATGGATGATCTATACCAACTAGAGAGCTTTGATTTAACTTTAATGAATATAGGGTTCTAGGTATCTGATTTTATGAGTTGGTTACTTATAGGTAGGCCAATGTATTTCATTATAAAGGCCTCTAACTTACATTAATTAAGTATGTTTGCATATGATAGTAGGTCATGATGGGGTGTGTGGAAGATGTGGAGAGAAGATATACTACAATTGATCTTCACCTCGAGATGTGTTGGAAAATGCATAAAATCCTTTTTTATTTATAGCATTTTTTGGTTGTCTTGATGAAAAGAAGGGTGTCATGAACAATATTATAGTATAGAGTTGCCTATGGTTATAGAGTTGATGTATATCATATGAGAGACTAGGTGAGGTCATCAGGTGAATCATTTGACTAAGACATTGGGTGGTAATGATTAAGAGGAGAGATGATTGGGGATCACCTTGTCTTAATCCATTTATACTTTTGAAATATCCAAAAGGAAAACAACAAATAAGGTTTGAGAAGGAAGATGATGTGGCACATGCCTCAATTCCATTGATCCACATTGTTTAAAACCATGACTTTCCAAAATTTGCTAAGAGAAAGACCATTTATTGTTGTCAAAAGCTTTCTCAATGTCTATTCTAATTATGTATATATGGATTTTTTATTGGTGGTGGTTGCTAATTTCATTGTCTATGAGGTAAGCATCTTGTATATGTATTCACCTATAAATCAAAACCAATTTCCAAATACTATGTGATTTAGGTGTGGGGTTGGTCTTGAGCTATAGGAATTTTGATGTTATTTTATAGCTATATTTGAGGGGGCTAATGGAACTATATTTAGAGATTAAGTTTGCCTATTCTATTTTTGGTATAAGGGAAATGGGAGTAGCATGGATAATTTCATGGAGGGGTTTACAGTAATGGTTTGAGTGAAGGCGATAAGTTTGAATATGTCCCCGTTGGTGGTCATAAAAGGGTGTAGAAAAACATCAGGTCATTGAGATTTATCTAGGTTTTGTATTTTTGAGGGTGGTATGGATTTCCTTGGGTGTGAAAGGGATCATGATAGAGAAGGGATCCATATTAGTAAAGAGCCTGAATAATGATTGATATATATATTAAAGAAGGGTTATTGTGGTTAGGTCAGTATTATTTAAGGATGGTTTAAAGTGTGATATAATGTGGAGTATAATAGTAATTTTTTATCAGGCGTGCATTATTAATGAAGATATTATCAATGTGTTACATCTTTTGTGAGTAGAAAAGACTTGGTGGAAGAAGGTTATGATACAACCCTACTTGAGCCACTTAATTTTTGAATGATGCTTCTAGTATATTTGTTAATGTTCTAGGAGACACTCTATAGATTTGGTTGATTGGTTAAGGGATATAGGAGTGCGGGGGTTAGAATGAAGAGCATCAACTAAATCAGTATTGTTCATAGATTTTGATAGGCAGTGAATTTTATTATTTAAGGAACTGAAGGTGTTTGAGGATCTTAGCTTGAGAGTAGAGAGGCATGATTGAGATGAAGGATAAAGTTCCTAGTGAGATTTAGGGGATCAATAACTGAGTTAGACCAACATTGGTCAATGGTTGTATTGTATGTGGGATGCGCAAGGCAGAAGTATTCAAACCTAAAAGGTTCAAGACCTCCAAAAAATGTTTAGTATATAGGATGACCATATTGAGATCTAATGGTACTTTAGTCCAAGATAGGAAGTTGAGAGAGGGTAGAAGGTAAGCCAATCCAGACCTCCTTAGGGATCTATTAAATTTTGCAATGGGGGGTTAATTTTTATTGTCAAACCAAGTAAAATCATATTTAGAGGTGTTGAGGTCTGTGAGGTTATGGCCATTGATAAAGTCATTATTTATTAATGAAGGTCAATTTTTATGTATATTGGAGTTATCATGAGAGAAACACATGATATGAAATAACCACCTCAAAGCCAATGAAGAAGTAAAAAAATCCAGCTGCCGAGGTAAGTGAGCTTAGTTATGAAAGTCATTATATGTTAAAAAAGGTTCACTATAAAATCTGTTAAGGACCATATGTTGTTGATTGATATCTCTTTGGATGTGATGATGATTTGGTTTAAAAGTATGGTGTGATCTTATAGGGTGAGTAGGTGCCTATTTCAACCAAGGATTAACCACTACTAAGACCCTTGGATAAGAGTTGGAGCCATGTATTTAATCTTCGACCCCCTAAATCATAGGTGTGAGGAAGGTTTTTGTTTCATGGGATGAGATGTGCCAATTTTATTAAAGTTTATGTGATGCCTGAAAAGTCTTTTTTTTACCCAATTAACTAATAATATTTCACTAGCAAATAAACATAAGAAAAAAATATAAAAGGATAAGCACTAGAAACCACAACTAAATGTGAAGGAAACTAAAAACCAAGATTTAAAACCTCATTGGCTATATGATTATGATCAACAAGGTTCCAGTATGCAAGATCCATAAAATCCTTTTTGTGTCCTTATTAGAAAAAACCAGACCTACGTTATCCCAAAAAGTTTAGCACTCCTCCGACTAATGCAAGAGAAGTCAGTTGTTTATGGGAACAAGTTGTGTGGGCTTAAAAGAGAGTTGGCTATGTGTTGGAGAAGAACATGTTTGTGAACAACTAGATGAGGGTGGATCTGTTGGGTGGCATTAGTTAGGCCTAGTATTTCTAAACTAATTAAAATGTGTATGAGGGGATGGGATAGTCAAACTTGCCACCAAGGGGCATCGAGATTGTGAATGAATAGATGGAACAATTGGTGAGCTGGCTAGAGAGTCCAAATTCATGTCATTTAAGGTCATGAGTGATGAAGCAGTTGGGGGCTTTTCACCATTAATAGTTGTAGAAATAAACTTAAGAAAATTCCTAGTGCAAGAACCATGGTACTTTATCACTTGTTTTAGGCTAAGGGGAGGGTCATCTATTGTAAGTGGAGAAGTAAAGGTAGATTTGGAGTTGGAAGTATAATATGGTTTAGAAGCCTCTAATATGGTAAAGCTAGGTTTTTTTGGGGCTAAGGATAGGGGTCATCATTCTTATGGGTCCAAACATGCCGATGAGTGCATATTCATCTTAGTTAGTTGCAAATTTTAGTGAAGATCTCATGCATTTTGCGTTCTTTTGTTTTGTTCTCTTTTTAGATTTTTAATAATGAATCCTCACATTACTATAATTAGTTTCATTATGGATTTTAGTGTAGATTTTGATGCATTTTGTGTGCTTATTGCCTATTTCTACATACTAGGTTCTCCTTTTGAAGTTTTAAATAAGAAATCCTTGCTTTACTGTAGGAAATAGTGCAAGAGTCAATTCAAGAACCCTAATTTTTACAAATGGATCTATCTTATCCATCTTCAAGCTTGGGAAGTGATCTAGACAAATTATGATGACCAAGCAAACAAATTGGGTGATTGGACCAATCAACTGGTCAGTTGGTCTAAAGAAAAGAAAAAGGAATTCATGTCATGACAATCACCTGATTGGATCTTCTACTTAGTTAGTTTGCTAATGAGAAAATCCATCATTAACCTTGAGGCTTCTCCAATCGTCTGGTCGATCAATCATTCAGATGACTAGGAATGCTTCTTGGGCAATAGTAATTCTCAACCACAGTCGGTTGCCCGACTGAACTAGCTAGTTGATGTGTGTTGTTTACACAACAAATTCACCAGAGAAAATTATTCCCTAGAGTTTATCCTTTAAGGTTGCAATTAACTCACCCACAAGTGAACCAATTAGTTGTAGTATAGAAAATGATCAATTCCATGGAACAACATGATTAAGTGTTTTTATTCAAACCAATTGCCAAGAGTAATATTTATATATCTGATTTTGGAAAGATGTTACAATCAAAGCATGAAATATAAGTGTTGAAGTAAAACTAGTTTAATACAATTATTAATAGATAATGGGGATCTGAGGGTTTACCGCTATAGACAACATATTTACTTTAACTAATTAACTCCTTAATTTTTATTAATTAGATCATGACCATGCAGATTTGGGTCCTTGCAGAGCACAAATCTCACAAGGGTCATACTTCTCACAAAACTTGGGATGTTGACTATGGTTAGATTGAACTTTAGATTCTCTAAATACATATAAACATAAGTGACTTCATGTGTGTATGAGTTATATCGAGAGTTCCAAGTATTTTCATGAAGTTTGAGTGTTGATGATGTTGATTTCAACATTAAGATCCCAAAGTTAGTGCCTTCTATTTAGAATTTTAATTGACCGGTCATACAATTTATTAATACACCAAAGTTGGAATGGTTCTTTATTCGATGATGATAAACATATATATAATTTAATGACAATTGAGTACTTTTAGAAAAGGATATTTAGGTTTGAAAATGATGTTAGAATGTACATTATCATGTATTGATGGTCTAAGATTCAATTATATTAGCATAGGCTCTTATCAATATCCTTTTCATGCTATCTTGAGAGTAGCTAGATCCCTTACGCAAGAACAATACCATGGATCTTCTTAGGTTAAGAGGTTCCCAGACACTAGGATGGAAGATCAAACAATTTAGTGCTCTTCTCCTATCCCCACTCTTAATGTAGATCATGGGTGAAGAGGCTACACTATTCAACACCCCAACACAAAGCGGACCATGGGGCAAAGGTGGAAACTAAATGAAGATTTAGAATTGCCTTTAGCATATGGGTAGTTTCATCCCTCACACATAGAAAATAAATGAGGGGTAAGGGAGAACGTCCTCTGCCTCTATGTCTTATCCATTGCAAACTATAGAGCACGCATGACATGGAAATGAAAGTGTAGAGCTTTCCTAGTTCACTCCTTCATGAGAACAAGGAAAGATCTATACTTCTTTTTCCTCATCCTTGGTTGATTTTTTATATATATGATGTTGAAGACATGAAACATAAGCTACTCAGGGACATCCTATCAACGTCTATGGATAATTATTCATTGTCCATTAAGCTCTATCAGGGATCTCATGAAGAATTTACAATTTTTAACCAATGTCTGACTCATTGATCCAGGATCTCATCACCTAGAGTTATAACCGATAAGATAAAATGCATATATTGATTATAGAGATTCAACAATTGATGTTGTAGAAGTATATGGGTTCATATAATGTTGAGAATTGTGATCTCATCACCCAATAAATATATAATGAATTTAAACATAGAGAAGTACATAATAGGATTAAAAACATTTAATCAATAAAATCTTGAAGCCAATTATAATTAAGTTATGATATGGTCTATGAAAATACTCCCCATGTCCCTTTATGAGGTATCTACCTAGAAAAAATATGCACAAGCCAAGGGAACGTGTATGAATGGATAGTTTCATATTGTTGGATCTAGCAACACAGTGGAGGTTTTTCTAGGAAGGTAAGGAATCCATCCTTCCCTTCAGGCTTGTGTACCTAGAGGATTCTATAGGGTTATACAAAAGGAGATCCTTTTTGATAATGGATGTTGGTTTGTATTTATAGTAAAAGATGCCCAAAATTTTGGTTTCGTCACTGGAATATGAAGAGCCATGATAAATCAAGTCTTGAATTCTCAATTTTAAGCATAATTGGACGAGTCTCTTTGGCAGATTAAATGCCTTACATTGACAGATTTCTAATTGAGATCTTGATATCTATGTGCTAGGTCAAACAACTTTAGTTACATTCTTTCCTCCATATAAAGAACATTATCAAGGCTTGTTACATTTATTAGGCAACTTGTTTTTTAATTTCTTGGTTAACATTGTATACATAAGGAAACTCAATGGTTATTTGCCTTTTTCCTATCAAGGGAGTAATCTTGGACAATTTTAATTGCTCTCCCCAATAGCCAATGAAGAAAATTATTGCATTGCCTTCCTTTAATTATTTTGACCACTCATTAACTTATTTGACTCCCTTTGATGCAGATTTCCGTTACATGAATTTTGAGTGAATTTTGGGCCCGTCAAAAGTTTCAAAGAAGTATAAAATATATGTTTATGTGAATAATGAAATTCCCATTCTATTACATGTTTAAACATTAAATTCTGCATAAAAAGAAAAAAAATTAAATTCTGAGTTCATTTGTGAAGGATATGGCTATTTTGGTACGTGATATATATATATATATATATATATATATATATATATATATCAAACACTACAGGGATTTATGAAAATACCTTCCCAAAATATGTTTGGGAGTTTTTGATCTTTGGAGTGCATGGGTATGATAGAGCGTCTTCCCTACAGTAACCGAGAAAAAGTAATTTAAAACTCTAAATAAAGAGAGAAAATCTAAACTAAGAAAATTAATTCTAAAACTAGGGAATAATCAACAAAATTCTCCTAAGGAATGATCTATAAGGTGCAATAAAACTAGATGAATATGTGTTCATCAAATAACCAAAAACTTGAATATTACTTATCGTTGCGCAATATTGAATAACAACAATTAGCAAAGAATAATGTCATCCTACACTCCTCTAATTTCTAGCACTACTTTGTCCTTACCACCTTTTATCGTCAATCGACCTAAATTCCTAAAATCACAAAATACAATCGGCACACATTCTCCACTCGAAAGTATTTTACAACTTGTTTCAATTTCAAGACCTGTAAAGAAACAATGCCACATCACTTCAATTTTTGGTATTCCAACATATTCTTATGAGTTTTTTTACAAGAATAAAGTTATTAATTGAGTGAATTTGGTGTATGTCGATTCTCCAAAAATCAGAGTGAATGGAGATATGAAAGAAAGTGATCTCTCCTCTATTCAATATGAGATATTTTAATTTTATTGTTACAATTACATTGATTGTATTTTTTGTGTGTGCATTGGCATCTTTCCTTTATTGTTGGTATGCCCCAATTAAATATGAGAGGTGTGGAAGAAGTGGTAGAGGGGGAAGGTTGTGCCACACTATACTTGGAGTTTGGCACATTTTTGGGTTTGATTATTTTTGACGAATGGAGAGATAAGTTGAGTAGAAAAATGTAGAAGAGGCTGAACTTGTTCATCTCATATTTTTAAAATTTTGCACATTGTGAGAATCATAATATCTGTTTAAATCTTTCTTTAACAAGAAAATTTGAGAAATTTCACATGCTATTTAACAAATCATGTGAATAAACATTGTGTTTGATTCCCATCTATCAACTTTGGTTTGCCATTATTTCCATGGAGTAGTGCAACTCAAGGTCCTAGGTGAAAAATGATTTCCAACAATGAAAGGTTATGAAAATATAGGAAGAAAATTCTTTTCATTATGGAGGATTCATTCATTAACATGCATAACTAGCCGATTAGATAGAGGCTAACTTGTAAGTAAGGAAAGGAAAATGTAAACTACATAACATGGTAACAAATTCTAAAAGGGGAAGATAGAGTGGGTGGAATATGTATATACTACCCACCTCCACCCCGAACCTGAAATTTTGTTCATAAAAAAAAAACTTAAATCCTAGATGGAGAGTAGAGTTGCACTGAGATCACCAGGTAGTCTTGGTAAATGAAAAAAGATCCAGGTGAAGGGAATGTTGATGAGAGATAGATCCTTGAACATAGGAGCTTCATGGTGCGCCTAGTGACTGGGTGGTCGTGGAAGATCAAAGGGGGTTTCTGGTTCATTAAAATGATATTTCTTTCCATGTCACAACCCCTCTAGTAAGATACATAAATCTTCCTTCATTAGTAGAAGAAGTGTTGTAGATGTGTGTAGATTAAGGACAAAAGATACACGATCTGACTTGCAATTGTCAAGTGTCTTCTGGGTTAATTCTTCTATAAAGACTCGTAGTGGATCACCTTTTTCAAGGGAGATGGTGGTATAAGATGAATCCACCTTATAAAGTGCTAAATGTGGTAGATTAAGTGGATGATCCAACTCAGGTTTCTCCTTGTCACCTAGATCTACATGTAATAGGAGTGGTGCCAACATGAGAGAAATAATCTCAATTGAATCAGCGTGATAAACAATTTTGTATGACTTTATGTCCTCCTTAAACATCATGCAATCAACATTGTGATGAATGGGGGCAGTGAGATTCACTATTGAATCAACATGTTGTTTTAGTTCCTTCATGCAAGATGTACTGAAGTCGCATGTGGATTCAGGAGGATTGGAATAGGAGTATCATCATCATAGTAAAAAATTAGCAGCATGTAAAATATCTCTAGTGGTGGTAGATCCCCATCTAGATCAACCGTATATGGAATGAAAATTGGTTGTGGAAGAGTGTAAAGGTGTTGGTGAGGAAGCTTTTATCCATATGAATCTACTGATTCATTATTAGAGTGTGGTGGTTCATTATTCATAATAGGTGCAACCAAGTTTCGTTGGCCATTTATAAGACCTAGATCAATGTCCACAACATGGGTAAATTGTGGAGCTTTACATTCTACTGGATCCAACATAGAGGTCATGGGGATGGTATCATCTTCATCATTGTCAAGAATAGTCATTCTTGGCTATTCCAACTTCCTTGGGGAGATCTCTAATTACCCCTCATGGGACACAACTGGATGGGAGAGTTGTGCCTTCAACCCACCATCTCTATGACATCAAGTTGCTCCTCTACAAAGTCTTGGGACTCTTGTAGATGTGAAGATTGGTTTCCATGATAAGATTCTTAACCTTACCATTATAATATTGTTGGTCATAATTCCCTTTAGAATAGTCTTCCCCATAGCACAACTCCTCATAGAATCCCCCACAATATTGTTGGTTGCAGTTTGCTTCATATAAGATTTGAAGGATCCTGATATTATTCAAGAAGTGGATCTCCTACATGGCTCCTTTAACTTGTGGGGTCAAATTTGGGGTGACTCCGTATATCATGGTAGATGGAGCCACACCTATCATATTGTATGCTTTTTTGTGGTCACCACTCTTATGATTATGCATCTTAGTCCTCTTGTTCAGTGATCCTGGAAACTCTTGTCTCAAACCCATAGGGCCAATTCTATCTGGCATTGACTTATTACCTGTTCATTCTTTTAATATGATTGCTTAAAAAATAAAGAATCTCACTATCAAGGTCAATTCTTTCCCCATAGAATGGAAACAACAAATTACAGAAATCAAACATTGAGGACTGCTTGAGGGATGGCGGGAGGGGGAGGTTTGAATGGGGGAGTAGTGGCTGGGGAAGGGGTGACAAAGGGGGTGATTCATGGAGGAAGACAACAATTTTCTCCTAATTGGCCTTATAACCCCCACTGGACAAAACTTATGATCACAAATAAGCAAGCCATCAAAGTTTCTACCGCTCCTACAACCAGCCAATGATTGGATCTGTTAAGCAATCAAAGAAGGGAAGAGATCAAGAAGCTCAAATTCTCACCATCGGAGGCTGTGAACAATGAGTTCTTGTACAAGAGATCGAAAGAAGTGGAAGTTGCAAAGAAGTGGGAGAACACAACCTCAGATTACATTTTCGGCCTTAAAGCGCGACTAGACTATGCTCATCTGACACGTTGCAATCGTGTGGAAACCTAAGGCCAACTTTAAGGTCATCTCGACAAGTAAACATTTCTTCATAGTTAAATTCAAGAATGGTGATGATATGAAGAGAACAATTGACGACAAGACATGAATTGGGAGAGGTAAGCCTTTCATTCTCATTAAGTTGTAGATTGAGGAACCATTAGAGAAAGAAGGGCTTACATACATCCATATTTGGATCAAATTCCCTGATTTACCACTAGAATTTTGGGATGATGAAATTTTGGGAATGATAGAAAGTTATATTGGGAATCCTATATGCTCTGATTATGCTACAAAAAACCACATAGAGATTGGATTATGCACATATTCAGGTCTTATTTCTATAGATTCCACCCTACTGAAAGAAATCATGATGAGAAGAAATTGTGGTGATAAGGATATTATTCTAATCTAGTATGAATGTATAACCAAGATCTGCAAGAATTACATATTTTTTAGGCACAAATATGAAATTGTAGGATTTCTATGAAGGAGAATGAAGTCAAGAAAACTCAAGTTCCTCTGAAGAACGATAAGAGTTAGGAGTTATCAAATGAAGGTTAATGTACTAACTCTGGGAAAGAGATTTCCTGACACAGAACTGTTTGTTACCCTAACTCCACACTCATAATGGCTATACAACCAAAGGAGAGTGGACCAGGGTGTTCGTCCCTAGGAATTACAAAAATATTTCACAAATGCAATATATATGTAAAAGTAGTAACAACAAGATATAGAAAGAAACTAAAGGGGGATATATAAGCATGTACCCATTTCTACTTAAACATACCCCATTGGTTTTCATTAGAGCTTAGACTCTTGAGTATAGTGGATCTTCATTTGGCAATTAAAAGTTCAATAAACACAATATTAATGCTAAAGCATTAACTACACTATGAAAAGGCATGTAACCAGTTTAAGAGTATAATAAAAGTTTCTTGGCTAGAAACATCATATTAAGAAAGAAGTAGAAATAAGTCGAGAACACTTAACAATATTGTTTTATACAAAGTGTGTCTTAAGTGCATTTCCATTATACTTAACAAAATACTATGGACATTGACCAGCTTCCCAATGGAAGGGTCTGTAAGGGTGCTCAAGATTAGCCAACCCTTTTTTTATCAAGATGGTACTCCTTATCTTCACCTCTCA
This sequence comes from Alisma plantago-aquatica, assembly GCA_963693085.1. NCBI lineage: Eukaryota > Viridiplantae > Streptophyta > Magnoliopsida > Alismatales > Alismataceae > Alisma > Alisma plantago-aquatica. Next base: position 1,862,424,884 of record OY856409.1, on the reverse strand, counting down.
AGTAAGGCGTAGGTACACAAGGTCTGTATAATGGACAAGTTCAATTCTATTTAAGGTTTGTTCAACATATTTCAATGAAAACAATCATACTAATCATAGGGAACAAGTGTTGGTATGTATGCCCTGAGAGACAATCATATGATGATTGGATTGGCATACATCATGATTGATTTGATAAATATCAAAGGAAAGCTTCCAATTTATTCTAGCTCAATTGATTATGAGATAAATGATGGAGAAGATTGAATGCCTAAAATATGACAATACTCAATGACGTATGTCTTCAGGTTGAGGACCTGAACAATGAGATCATACAGATGCTAAGAGTATGTACATTCTTGTTATGTCCCTATTTGGATGTCATTTGGAAGGCTGATAGACAACAATGACACATCAAGACTAGAGTGTGTGTTGGTTGATGACAGCGACTCATAGTCATGATATATGATATCAAACCAAGCACACAGATACATGTTGGAGAATAGTGTATCAGACAGACCCACCATGAGAGTGACACATGGAACCATGACATGGTAGTCAGAATAATCTCTCATAGTGATGGTGGTGATTGTGATTCTTAGACATGAAATCACTATACTAGTCGAATGTGATTGTGTACACTTTGACATCATCAAATGCAATCTTGAAACATGGGTTGTTATAACAGTGATGATTGGGTGGCTTTGACGCATGAGATAGACTGTGAGTGATAGATATGGAAATTTTCCCTTATAAGGGAGTATGATGTCCAGACCACTTGATAAGCGAGACTGAGAAAGGCATGCACATGCACATGTGAATCAATATATGATATTGATGTCACACATATTTCAGTCAGTCTTCTCTCGTTCAAGAAACATGAATGAATATTGAAAGGATGACAAATCCATGACTTGAGTTCATTTAGGATATCAGAGACAAATGAATTATACATTCACTGAAACACCAATCACATACTGTAGGATTGAAAGTTGTCTACAACTTTCCTTTTCACTTGGGTAGTACTGATGTGTGATTAGGTACCGCTCTTTTCTTGTGATGTCATAAGCTAGTTATGGACATTCACTGCAACGTGAAATGGGACCTATAGGGTCACACACAAAGGATTAACTTGGAAGAGGAGTTTATCCATGAATGATATTTTGATTGATTACTAAAGTGTTTAGGTACTTGATCAAACATTCAATCAATAGATTTGACTCAAAATCATCAAGTTCAAGTGTTGAACCAAATGATTAGAGTGTCGGATGGATTGAGAACTAAATTGACCATGTTCTGCACAATCTGGACCACCAACCGACCGATTCACTAGGTGAACCGATTGACTCATGGTTAGTAACATGACTGGTTCACTCTGGTGAACTAATCAGTTCAACTAGACCAAACGAGTAGTGTTGAGTTGTCCAAATTTGTGAGAAAAGTTTTTCGTTTCACTTGTTCAATTCGATTGGGACAAGAATTAATCTTTGTGTTAATTAGAAACGAATAAGGAAAGTCAATTACTGGAAAGTCTGGGAAGTGAAATGAATGGTTCACTGGGTGAACCGATCATCTTACACTCCCAACCGACTGGTTCACTAGTGAACCAATTGACTCACCTTGTTAAATGACCACTTTAGTTATGAAACGACCAGTTCACCTGCTGCAGTGCAAATTGTTCATGGAAATTCTAGACCCTTCTACTCCCGCACAGACTGGGAACCTTGACCCTGCTCTCTACTATAAATAGAGGGGTACATGGGGCTTCTCCAGAGACACAACTCATAATATCAGTTGCTCTGCAAAGTTGTTGTCCTCTCTGGTTGTGGGAATCGAGAGAGCCCAAGCAAGTTCTACCCGTCCAGGGAGGAACAACGAGGGAAAGACAATTGTAGAAAAGCAACTGGTGGTGAGAGAGTGTGTCGGTGACTAGTACATCGAAAAAAGGGGAAAACTCCTTCTAGTCCATTCTTTAGGATGACTAGAGTTCCTGATAGAATGTGTGGACTATCTATAGAGGCAGGAGACTTCTCCCGCTCAGGAGGATGATAGTCAACCACAATCTGGGTCAAGACTAGGAGCTGCACCGACGCCGTCTAAGATAGGTGGTTGAAGACCACACTATTTGTAAGGTATAGTCACTGAGCAAGCCTCAGGACCAGGTATATCTTGCTAAAACCATCCTTCCCATTACATAGATGTTGATGCGATCTGCTGGTTATGGATTTATGGTAAAGTAAAATTTTTATTTCCACTGCCTACTCTGACCACCTAAAACCCAACAGTGGTATCAAAGCCACATCAATACTCTATGTTTTGGGATAATCAATATGATCAGATTTTGGTTTTATCGTCTTTTACTTATTGCATACATTGTGAATATTTAAATGACTAATGTGAATATCCGATTAATACCACATGATCCCAAACTAATATATACATATATGATATGATATATATGCAATCGATACATGTTGCCCTAAAACGGTTTTGATGATGGATGTGTAGCATAGTTATGGCCTATAAACCCTATGTGCATGTGTGTGATTGGTTATGGTTGTTTGCATCTCGGTCTGCACATTGAGCCCTCTTCTTCTATTCTAAATGTAACTTGAGATAACTCGAGATTCTTTTTTACCTTTTCTCCCCTCGAATGTAACTTGAGGTTTCATAAAGATTATGTAAAATAGGATTAGCTTTATTTCTTGTTATGATGAAGACTGAAGATGACCGCTTGATGGTCTGAGATGACTGAATAAGGAGCAATTGGTGGACCTAAGAGAAGCCCAGACAATCAGACAAGCTGACCATCTGGAGGAGCCAGACAACCGAATGGAGGAGACCAACTGACTGACTAAGAGGCGAGTCGACCGGTTTAAAGGTTGAACCAGTCAACCCGGATTGGGAAGCACAAATCTTCATCAATTATAGGTTGCATGTGATGTAGACCTTAGATTACCATATTTCCTTGTGGCTCCAAGGAACTTCAATAGGATGGCCATAATCATCGCTTTATCATTATTGCATGTTTTTGTTTGTGGGATATAGCATGTATATGATACATACTATATATGTGGTGATTGGATACATATAAGAATATATAAGCATATTAAAACTCCACAAAAAACATATTAAGTAGAAGATGCCTTCCAAAAGCAGCACACATGAAAAGCTTGATTGACTAAGTGTGGGCATGCCTTCGCGTGGTGCACCGTCTATCTCGTGGAAGTGTGATGGTGAATATGATGGTCTTCCTTCACAGGGTGCATATTCATTGTGTTGGATTCTGGGTTGGACTTAACAAGGTGAAATTAATAGGATTAAGCACCTTGAGGCATGCATATGTTCATGACAAAGAGTTGTGCATAACATCTACCAAGAGTTGCATATGATGCAATTGGAAAAAGTTGCCTACATGAATGAATCTAGTTGTGAGTGACAGCCCTCGCTGGTCCATAACTTAGAGGGATTTAGGATCTTTCTCACTAGAAGGTTATACACTACAATCTTCCGAATTGATACATGAGGGTTATCAATTTGATCAAAATAGTGGGGGCGATAGTTAATGAAAGACCTAATTAATATCATTAGTTTTCAAATCAAATCAAATCAAAAGAATTTTGGACTAAAATTGCAAATTTCCTTTTGTAGAATAGATGGCTACCAACAACAATCGCTTTTCATTGTGATCGGTCCTTGAGAAGGACAAGCTAAATGGGAACAAATTCCACGATTGGTTTAGGACGTTGAGAATTGTTCTCACTCAAGAGTGAAAGCTCTATGTGCTAGATATACTAGAGCCATATGAACCCGCTCCCACCACACCAAAGGCTGAAAGGGATGCTCACAAGAAGCATATTGATGATGCCATAATATGAAGTGCTTGATGTTGTGCTCAATGAACTATGAGTTGCAGAGACAATATGAGAACATGGACGTCATTGAGATGGTTCAACATCTCCAGAACATGTATCAAGACCAAGAATGACAAGAGAGATATGATAATCTCCAAGCCATTGTTCAAGTGCGTCATGATAGAAGGAGATCCAGTAGGCCCTTACACACTCAAGATGATTGGGTATGTGGAGAACCTAACTCGACTGGGATTCCCTATGGGCCAAGAGTTGGCTACTGATGTGATACTGCAATCGTTGCTAGAATCCTACAGTCAGTTTGTGATGAACTATGACATGAATAACTTCGATAGGTCACTGATAGAGTTATTGGGCATGTTTAGGATAGTTTAGGCACAAATTAAGAAAGGCAAACCAAAATCTATGATGATGATCAGTAGAAAGAAGGGAAAGTTTAAAGGCAAGGGTAAGGGTAAAGCAAAGAAAGGTTATGATGCCAGCCAACAGCCCAAGTCATCTTCAACTCTCAAAGATAAGGGAGGGGTGAACAAGGGAGGCAAATGTCACCATTGTCATGAGCCAGGACATTGGATGAGAAATTGCCCTCTCTACATAGATGAACTAAAGAAGAAGAAGGAGGGGATGGAATTCTCCACCTCAAGTATCATGAAATAAACTTAAAATGCTTCTTTATCTTAAGTATATGATACCAAGATATAGATCTGACATATATGATGTGTAGGATCTGAAAAGAAGTGATGGCCTTTATGAAAGGACCAACAAGGAACACTCATCAACATTGGAGTAAGTGTTGCTGCCATATATAGAAGTACCTTTTAGTTTATTTCAACCCAAAGGGCATGTAATAGAGTTATGAACTGCTATTTCATTTTTTCCAATAAATAGAAACACTTTAATTCTACATCTTGTAATGACAAGGATGTCTATCAATAAAGTTCATGTTTCAATTTCAAAGATATGATCTTTTATGGAAATTCCTTATTTATCTTTTGGTACTTGATATGCATGAGATAAAATAAATAATACCTAAAAGTTATTGATGGCTCAAAATATAAATTAGCATTATCATCTAAACAAATGAATGAGAAATTCATCTCTAGGTTCCATGTTGATGGATAAAGCTAGACTCTCTTGGTTAATGAACCATTAAGAGATATGATTGTCTTGTTTATTGGGCATGATGACAAGTCAATCTTCACTAGATGTAGTGGGAGAATGACTAAGTGTCTTGTTAATTGGGCATGATGACAAGTCAATATTCACTAGATGTAGTGGGAGAATGACTATTCTATTAGGTATAATACATATTGATGTATATACATACCTATTGGAATAAATGCTAATACTTAAAATATGGTATTCAATGAAATACCAATATGAATATCTTGAAATGTTCAAGAATATCATAAATGAAGAACAAACTTGGTAAAAGTATTAATTCTTTGATATGATCAATGAACGAGATACTTAAACCAAATGTTTGAGGACCTTGTGAGTAACTATGATAGTGTATCATAGAGAACTGATGATTAAGGCATAATGATGTCTAAATCAAAGAAGGAATCATACTCTAAATAGTAAGAGTATGATCATAAAAAAAATAACTAATCTTCTAGAATTCTTCTAAAGAACATGCTTTACACTAAATAAAGGTACAAAAGGAGATTAAGAATCACAAGTGTTGTGGATTCTCAAATTCCTTATGTAACAGATTTAGTAGAAAACACCTTGATCTTGATAGATAATGATATCCTATAAACTCAAAGGTGATGAATTAGTCATATGATGATGAGCCAATAATCAGACTAGATGATGTTGAGGAACCAGATTTTAAGTTATGGGTTGAAGCCATAAGATCCAAAATGACTTCCATGTGAACCAAATAAGGTGTGACCTTAATGGTATCACTTATAGGGATAAAACCCATAAGTGCAATTGGATCTTAAGAGTTAAACTGACATGGATGTCATTTGAAGAGTTGATTGGTTGAGATAAATTCAAGAGAGTTCAAGGTGTTGAACTTGATGATTTTATTTAACCAATTACAGTGTCTATAGGCCATAAAGGATCACACTTTCTATTAGAACTTGAAGACTATGAAATTTGACATAAGGATATTAAAACCACATTCCTAGTAGGAATAACATGAGGCTGTGTATGTGACACAACTTGAAGGGTTTTATAATTCTGATAATGCAAATGTAGTCTATAAGTTACAAGAGTTTAATCAATATGATTGATTAAAGACAAGCACCTCAGAACTGGAGTCTTTACTTTGATTATATAGTCAAAAGGTTTGACGAATATATCAAAATAAAGAAAAGATATATGATTACAAAGATTTAGTGGGAGTGTATACATATTCCACATGATGATGAGGAATAAAATGAAACTGGTGTGGAAATACCTTCTTTAAGGGGATAAAGAGAAATGTCCTATATGATATGAATAGATATCTATAGAGATAGTTCTTGAAAGTCTCTTGACCTGATAAAGAGAGAGCATACATTGGCAGTCTGTGCTGAAGAGTTCAATATGCAAAGATTTAGTGGGAGAAAACTTGTCCATGTTACATGGAGTTAGTCTCTCAGAAGCCTAGTGTCCCAAATTCTAATGAAGAATAGGAAACACATATATAGATGCCTTGTGCATTCACAATTGGATCTATCATGTATGTAATCATCCCATTAACTTGTTTGTATCATACATGACAAGAAAATATATATGCATTCATCATCATGTATGTATTGGACATGACAATATGATATACTCATCCAATTATCTCGTATGTATGGTGTCTGTCTACTTCCAGTGAGAGTCAATGGAATACCATAAAGAACTTATTTAAGTACTTATGAAGTATTAATAGATTAGTTTTATGGTAATAAAAGGAAGAGTTGAGTGTAAATGAGTTACACTGATGCAAGCTTCCAAATGATAGAAATTGATTGCAAAATACAAAATATAAAAGTGAATATGTGTTGTTAAGAGGAAATGTTCCTAGTAAAATTAAAAGGCCAATTATTCAAAAAGGAATGCCAAGTATCCTTATGTTATGAACACTAGTGGATACTATATGGATCTAGAAGTTCATACGGATGAACTTATAGATATTCCAACCATTGATGACAAAATAGAAATACTAAGTCAAACACGGGAGCTAATTGTTAGGCAAGGAATATCAGTTAGGATATAACGACAACTCCATCTCATATGAAATATCATACAGTGAGGAGACGTGAAACATGCAATATACCGACTAAAGAAAAATGTTGCTAACTCACTGGATTAGCACTAGCGCAACAGAATCATGTTGGACATGTTAAGAGATCACTAAGAATATGATTCGATGGTGATTGGCTCTATGTGCAAGTGGGAGTCTGTTGGTATATATCCCTGAGAGACAATCAAATGATGATTGGATTGACATACGTCATGATTGATTTGATAAATATAAAAGGTAAGATTCCAATTTATTCTAGCTCAATCGATTATGAGATAAATGATGGAGCAGAATGAATGTCTAAAGAATGACAATACTCAATGACGTATGTCTTCAGGTTGAGGACCTGAACAATGAGATCATATGGATGCTAAGAGTATGTACATTCTTGTTATGTCCCTAGTCAGATGTCATTGTGGAAGGTTGATAGACAACAATGACACATCAAGACTAGAGTGTGTGTTGGTTGATGACAATGTCTCATTAGTCATGAGATTTGATATCAAACCAAGCACATAGATACATGTTGGAGAACAGTGTATCAGACAGACCCACCATGAGAGTGACACATGGAACCATGACATGGTAGTCAGAATCATCTCTCATAGTGATGGTGGTAATTGTGATTCTTAGACGTGAAATCACTGCACTCGTCGAATGTGATTGGGTACACTTTAACATCATCAAACGCAGTCCTGAAACATGGGTTGTTATAATGGTGATGATTGGGTGGCGTTGACGCATGAGATAGACCGTGAGTGATAGATATGGTATTTGTCCCTCCTAAGGGAGTATGATGTCCAATCCACTTGATAGGCAAGATTGAGAAAGGCTTGCACATGCACATGTGAATCAATATATGATATTCATGTCACACATATCTCAGAAAGTATGCTCTAGTTCAAGAAACATGAATGAATGTTGAAAGGATGACAACTCCATGACTTGAGTTCATTCAGTATATTAGAGATAAAGGAATTATACATTCGTTGAAACACCAATCACAGACTATAGGATTGAAAGTTTTTCTCCAACTTTCCTTTTCACTTGGGTAGCACTGATGTGCGACTAGGTACCACTCTTTGCTTGTGATGTCATAAGCTAGTTATGAACATTCACTGCCAACGTGAAATGGGACCTATAGGGTCACACAAAAAGGATTAACCTGGAAGAGGAGTTGATCCATGAATGATGTTTGGATTGATTACTAAAGTGTTTAGGTACTCGATCAAACATTCAATCAAAAGACTTGAATCAGAATCATAAAGTTCAAGTGTTGAACCAAATGATTAGTGTCTGATTGATTGAGAACTGAATTGATTGTGTTCTACACAATCTGGACCACCAACCGACCAGTTCACTGGGTGAACCGATCGGCTCATGGTCAGTGAGATGACCGATTCAATCTTGTGAACCGATCGGTTGAACTGGACCAAATGAGCAGTGTTGATTTGTCTTGGTTTGTAAGAAACATTTTTCGTTTCACTTGTTCAATTCGATTGGGACAAGAATTAATTTTTGCATTAATAAGAAATGAATAAGGAAAGTCAGTTGTAGGCAAGTCTGGGAAGTGAAATGACCAATTCACTAGGTGAACTGATCAGCTCACACTCCCAACTGACCAGTTAACTAGTGTACCGATTGGCTCACCTTGCCAAATGACCGTTTCAGTTATGAAATGACCGGTTCACCTACCGTAGTGCAAATTGTTCATGGAAATTCCATACCCTTCTACTCCCGCACAAATTGGGAACCCTGACCCTTCCCTCTATTATAAATAGAGGGGTACAGGGGGCTTCTCTAGAGACACAAATCAGAACATTAGTTGCTCTGCAAAGTTGTTGTCCTTTTTGGTTGTGGTAACCAAGAGAGCCCAAGCAAGGTCTACCCATCTAATGAGGAACAATGAGGGAATTACAACTGTAGAAAAGCAACTGGTGGTGGGAGAGTGTATCAGTGACTAGTACGCTGACAGAAGGGGAAAAATCCTTCTAGTCCATTCTTTAGGATGACTAGAGTTCCTGGTAGTCTATGTGGATTATCTATAGAGGTGGGAGACTTCTGCCACTCAGGAGGATGATAGTCAACCATAGTCCATATCAAGACCAGGAGCTGCATAGATGCCATCGAAGATAGGTGTTGAAGACTGTAGTAGCTGTGAGGTATAGTCACTGAGCAAGCCTCATGACTAGGTATATATCCCATCCTTCCCATTACATAGACGTTTATGCGATCTACTGGTTATGGGTTTATGGTAAAGTAATTTTTTTTTGTTTCCACTGCCTACTACGACCACCTAAAACCCAACAACAAGTAGCTCAAACAAGTAATTATCTAGCCAATCTTTCATATGAGCTTTCATACAAACAAGCCAATAACATAGTATGATCCATAGGAAAGTGTACCTTGCGAGCTACGATTCTTGAGTAGGATTCCTAGGTATGATCCAAAAAAAGGGAACCTCACAAAGAAAAGATATAGCATGGTGACATAGATCAAAGGGGTTTAGTTAAGATTAACATGCATCATGTCATGTGGATGCTCCCCTAGTCCTAGGTTTTAATTAGATTCAAACATAGTTCCAAACTTCCAATCATGCATGTCATTAACCAACATAGTTCAAGGATCAACATTTAGCCCTAGGTCTAGGAGGACCATCCACATTATGAGAAATTCTATATAAAGATGTAGTTTGATTAGGATTAAGGGAAGCATGAGATTTAGATTATCATCATTATTTAAACATGCAAGATCATAACTAGTCATACTTGGTCAATTCATGCAATATTGTACATTTCCAAGCCATAGAAGCACTAAGTAGATCAAGTTAGGATGTAGATCTAAAACATGATGATTCCACTTATTTTATGTCATTAAGATAGCATGGATAACATTAGAGAATAATATGCGAGATTATAACACAACAATCAATTTATGCATCTAGGACATGTTAGGGGTCAAGGTAATACAAGAGGTCACCATTAGAGTATAGAATGGGGTCCATATGAGTTAGGTGTTATAAACATCATCAATCTACTAATTTGAGGTCATAATACAACATAGATCACCATTAGAGATAGATTTACATAACATTAAACATTAGTTATCAACATGCATGCTAGATTATATTTCAAGTCAATATTAGGACATTTGATCACATTAGGGCACAAAAATGATCCCCAAAGTATATGAGTGCACAAAGTATGATATGTTACAAATTTAAGCATAAGGATTAGGGCACATTCAAACAACGGTACACATAAAGGGGGTAGTCTTTAGCATTTAGAAGCCCATCTTAGGTTACATATGCAACATTAGACCATTTAAGGGTGAAAGCGTGGATAAACTTCTAATATTGATGCATTAGGTAAAATAACTCACTAATCTAAAGTTGACATCAAGCTTTAGGGCATAAAGGAAAGATATAAATTTTAGCAAGTCAGAAGAACTACAAGATGAATTAGGCCTTGCAACTAGTCCCATTAGATATATCTCATTCTCTAGATGTGAATTCATAAATTATATGATCAAAATGGCTCAAGGAATGAAGATATATGACACTTGCAAGAAATAACATGAAACTAGGAAAAGAGAGATAGAGAGAGAGAGAGTGATACCATCCAAAGCAATGACGTGGGACAATTCTGGCCCTTAATTCTCAATTCGACAGCTACAAAGTGCCCTCATTGTGCCGTAAGAGGGGAGTCTAGGGAAGGGGTCCTTCGGCCCACTTGTCGCCTCTCCAGTGGACCACACTAGGTCCAGTTGACCTCAGTCACAGAAGGCAATGAGCGGGAAGAGGGGCCATGATTCTAATGATATGAACCGTCACTCTTTGAACCACCATGGTCCCCAATGAGATCGAGGGACAATATGCGTTGTGCCCCCTCACTCCATCTTGATCCAACTCCCACTTGGCCGTGACGGTGCCGCACAACGCAGGTCCTCAAAGCTCTGAGCATGTAGGGAGATAGACCTCAGGAGGACAAGGGAGCACTGCGATTGGATTTGGCCAACCCATCCTAAGGAGATGGAGCAAAAAGGCATGGAAAAGGAAGAAAAGAAGGGAAAACACCCAAAAGACAAGGGGCGGTGGTGCCACTATTGTGGATGGGGAAGAAAAGAAGAGAGCAAGGGCTAGGGTTTGTGAAAGGCAAATAGAATAGGGGCAAACAAATCACAAGGGAGATATATAGGCAAGGAAAGCATCAATTTTCGATAAAGTGGCACGAAAAGGTGGCTCCAAGGTGTGGAGTAGGTAGAACTCCTACGACCTCTATGCTAGAAAAGGTGTGCATAGGAAGGGTAAAGTGTTCTAGCCATTAGACAGTGGCTTGGATCCGCGGGTGCAAGATTGAACGTTCCAAAATAGTTGAGGGTGATGTGGCAATTTGTTATCGGTCATGGAGGCATGAGCCGGATGGTTGGGTGAGGAGAGGATAGTGGGCCGCCATCCCAATTCGGCCCAACATGGGCTAAAGGAACGATTAAATCAAAAATAAAACAAAGACTAAAATCCAATATTCAACAAGCCATATCTTGATCTATGAGTGTCCGGTTGAGTTGATTTTTGAAGCATTGAATTCACAATTGAATCCTCTACAACATGAAATAAATTTAATAGAAATAGGAGTTAATTGAAGTGGTTCAACTTTTATTGCAAATGGGTGATAAATAAAAAGCATCACACTTAATTCATAACTCAAATTAGAGTCACATATAGGTATGATGTGATATTATATCAAAATCAATTTATCAGTTGAGCATAAAGTGACTTAAAGTCATCAAGTTGAGGGTGAGGGAGGTTATTTTGTACGTTAGAGAATATAATGAGTCAAGATGTCCATACATTGAATAAGGGGGAATCCAGGTTATCACATCCTCCCCACCTCAAAAGGAATTTTGTCCCCAAAATTTAAATCAAGTCATCCCTTGAGATGGAGTTTTCCAATACAACATCAAGATCGTAATAGTATTCCCATTAGGCATCCTAACCACTCACAATATACATCTTGTTCTAAAATTGAGAAATTGAGCATCATGGTCAACGCATCATCACATAGATTGTTAAAAGTTGGGAAATATCATCACGCGAGTCACATATCTTGAAAGAGGAGCTTCTTTTATTTTCTTTTTGCATTTTCTTTTTCTTTACCCTTGATGTGGACATGGCACATGATGATGAGAGTGAAGTTGGGGGGGCATGGATATGGCCACCCCAAACTTTTAGAGGTGTCCAAGGCTGAATGTGTGCACTTTGGTATCCTTTCATGAGGCAGAGAGGTAAGAAGATGGTAGAAGAAAAGTGAGTCAAAAAGGGGTTACTAATATGGAATTCAACATGAGATCTCATGCATGGAATTTACTCAAACAATTTCATCAAGAAGTGACATACCACATGGATGAGCAATATTAAAACCATATTTCTATCATGAGATTCTATAAAACTCTAAGTGTTTGTGACTTGCTTCAATCACAATTCAACCAAACAATTCACAAGCATGAGGGAGGTGGTTCACATGTAAAAAGTCAAGATTGAGGCCATTTAACAATAAATCATGATAATTCACTTGCATTTGTCAAAGGTCACAATCCAAAAAATAGAGATTGGGTCAAAACACACTTTTTTGGCAAGAAGTTCTAAACTTGGGAAAAATTGGCCAAAATGGTGCCAAATTTCCTTCAATCACATCTATACCTACATTATGGTACATAAAGTAGAAAACAAACAAATCCTAGATAAAATATGAAAACATTACAAAAATGTACATGATATGCAATGCATGACAAAAGGAGCAATTTTTTTGAAATTTACACAAAAAATGCATGAAATTGACCTATATTATATGCATGTATGTAAACCAAGAAAAAAAAGTATGGTTACACAAGTATGAGAGATGGTTATACTATTTGATCATCTTGAGAAAAAATTTAGAACAAGGAACATGGAGGAAGGTTAGGTAAAGTAAGGGCTTACCAGCCTACCATCCCAAACTCGTAAACCATGTTGTCCTCAACATGAAATAGAAGTTTAGGATGATAGGGTAGATGATATGGATTCGGGGTAGACAAACACCAAGTGGGGATAGAGATCTCAATGTTCCCATGCATGACCGAGCCACAATGGTCGTTCTTCACAAAGAGACCATTCTGGCTTGCCAGCAACACCACCGTGCTATGCAGAACAACCGTGCTAGTCTTCTTCCTGTAGCTTTTCTACTAATTTGCGATCTTCTCTTCAATTATGATCTTCTCCTTGGTTTTCTCTTACATGGATCATATTTCCTCCATTGTACCTATTCTAAAATGATGCACAAACAACAAAACCATCAAGTATAGTGTGTATGTGTTTTCTTGGAAACATATAAATGTAACCAAAAAGTATGAAAAATGGAAGGTTGGGTGAAAAATTCCCAAACCTATGTGGGTTACCTCCCACAAGCACTGAGTTTCATGACTTCAGCTGTGCTTCTTGGAGATTCTTGCATCATTCATCCATTTGGAGTCTCATGTGTCCATTATTGTAATAAATGCAACTTTCCTTTGCACTTAACCTATGCTCCTCATCCCTTTGATCACCAAAGCCGTCATCAAATATTTCATCTAGATCTCTTCCTCTCAAATGACCAATCGGGATTTTGAAGTGACCATGTCCAATATCCTCACCTAAAACTCAATGACTTGAGGACTTGTATATGTTGATATTTATCTTCATGTCCATGAAAGAGACTGTCATTATGCCACTGTGAACATGTATCTTGACATCAATTGTAGATAAGGATGGTCTTTCCAAGATGATGGGAATCTTCCTATCATCCAACTCCATGTCAAGAACAACAAAATAAACTGGGAACACTGCTCCTCTTTCCTTATGTATCATCACCAAAACATCATCCACCCTTGCTCTTGGAACTTTGATGGAACAATCTACTAATTGGAGAGTGCAATGTGCCAGTTTTAACTTGCCTAAGCCCAACTCAACATAGACACTATATGGCATCAAATTCACACTAGATCCCAAATCAAGTAGGGATTTGTCTATGCAATGTCCCCCAATGTAGATAGGTATGATTGTGGCTCGTGCATCTTTCCTCTTCATGGGAAGTGAGTGTTGGAGGATTGAGCTCACTTGTTCAATCAACTTTACTTTCTTTGGTATTCTCCCTGTTAACCTTCTCTTCATAATGCACAAGTTCTTAAGAAACTAGGCATATGATGGGATTTGCTTGATAGCATCCAATAATGGAATATTAACCTTCACTTGGAAAAACACCTGAAGAATGTCAACATTATGCGTTTGTCTTCTCCTTACTTCCAGTGGCTCATCTAATGCTTCAATGAATGGTGGCTCACTTTCTTTGTCCTTACTTGCATCAACATGATTTTGTTGTGGCATGATAGTAGATGGAACACTAGGGATGGTGGAACCTGGAAATGGAGTGTGAGGTGGGGCACATGGTATCCCAAACCCAACATATGGTGTCATAGAATCATCTTCGGAAATCTCAATCACAATATCACCACTTGGCTGCCTTTGCTTTGCTTTATCAACCTTTCTTTAACTCACAAGTTTCTCAATAGATTTCACACTCCTTAGAACTGTCACATCACTTTCTTGTTCATGGTGGAGAGGGGGAGATAGTTGTGGCTATAGATGAGGTGCATGTGGCACTTGGTATTGAAATTGAGGTAGAGGGGAGAATTGAGGTTGGAAGGTGAATTGTTGAGAAATTTGTGGTGATGGAAGGGGAGGCAGTGTATAGGGCTTGGGATCACCTTAGAAGTGGTATATGGGCTGCACTTGCATGGAGGTGGATTATAGAGAACTTGAGTGGAATGCACATGTCCATTTTCTTCATTAAAAATCATTATGGGCCTTGAAGACAATTTTTCTTCTTGGAGAGCAAGTATTGAAGAGCTACTCTACCCTCTCCTCAAGCCTTGTCACATTCATTTGTATGTCATCAAATCTCTTCAACCTAGAGAGAAACTCTTCCTTAAACCTTGGGATATATCTTGGACTTTGTGGTTCTTGGTATCTATACCAGTGAGATGTCTTCTTTTATTCACCATCAAACTCAATAGAATTGACCGAGTGGCAAGGAGCATTTGTTACTTGGTTCTTCATGAAACTCACCATATCACCATGAATCTTCATCACTTGCGAGATTGAGTCATTGTGAATGAGAGATGTCATACCAAAGGCGTGGCGACCGTCATTCATCATGCTAGAAGCTCAGATTCTTAAACCTTCTGCCAACTGCTCATACAATGGTCATATCTCCTCAGGTGGCCTAGCCATGAAAACTCCTCCACAAGAAGAATCTACTATAGCTTGATCCTTTAGAGATAAACCAGAGTATAATGATTGAAGTAGCTGTCAGAAAGGGATCTCATGGTGCGAGAACTCTCTCAACATCTTCTTAAATCTCTCCCAACCATTGTGAAGCTATTCATTTCCTGTTAGACTGAAACTCACAATAGTACACCACATTTGTTTCAACCTTGCAGTGGAGTAGAATTGCCTTAGGAAGACATTCTTCATATCTTCCCAACTCATGATGTCCCTTATCGAATCATACCAATATTTGGCTTTGTCTTTGAGGGAGAAGGAGAACAAGGTCAATCTGCTTGTGTCATCACTGGCCGTCGGCGTCCTGAAGGTGGAGCATACTTCAAGAAAGGAGTCCAAGTGCTTGTAGGGGTTCTCAGTCTGTGAGCCATAGAAGATGGACAAGAGCCCAAGAAAACCTGGAGGGATGGAGAATTGCTCCCCTGGCATTTGATCAACTCTGCTAGCAATTGGCGATTTGTAGTTTCTAGGCATGACATAATCTTGAAGTGGCTTGTGAGGTGTATTTTGGTCTTCCATCTTGTCTTCTATGAGTGGCTTGTCACATGCACAAGGCACAACTAAAAAAAAGAAATGAAGTTAGCAAACCAATATGCACAAAGAATACAAGAATAAAGAATAAACAATAGCAATGATCAGGGTCGTAGGAAAAGATCAAAGAAAAAGCAAATAGCTAGGCTGAGCACCTTTCTCCCTGACAATGATGTCAGAAAGCTTGGTGTGTATCTGCTAATGGTGTTACACACTACTCAATTGGAGTTTGAATAGATGCAACCCCGCGAAAAGACACACACGGTGGATAACTTTCAAAATTTAAAAGGACCTACACAAACGTACTCACATACACCAAAACACTGCACCTGCAAGTGCACAGGCTCGTGTCGTATTATAGGAGGGCGACAAGTATAGGGTCAATCCATAAGGAGAAAAGGGGGAAATAGATCTAGGTTAGTTTTTGGTCTAAGTTCCTACTGTGGAGTCTAGGGTTGAAGGGTTTAAAGGTTGATTTGTTGATTACATTAGAGATGAACAAGAAAGCAAACAAAGGAAAGAAAACAAGAAAAAACCTAAATGAACCCTAGACATTTAATTCTAATGAGAAAGAAAAGACAAGGCAAGCAAGGAAAGAGAACATGTTATGCTAAGGCATGCAATAGGATGTCTACACTACAGTAAGCTAGCAAATAGGGCAAAAGAGTAATTAAAGACCTAAACTAGCAAGAACAAATCAAGAACAAGGCAAGAAGCTAACTAAGCAAGTAAAGAACTAACTAAGGTAACACTAGCTAATCAATATGGCAATTACGGTTTTAAAGAAATAGAGGGATGTGTGGGCTATTTAGGGGATGCACTTATCAATTAGGTTGGGGGTGACATGCGAACATTATTCTTTCATTTATATTGTCAAACCAAACAACAAGATAGAATCTAATGAATTATCCTAAACTACTAGCTGGCCATGGATATGCTAGGTTGTATATAGGGGAACTAGTCCCTAACACCCCCCACTACCCTTGCAAGGCTCAATTGGGTTAGGGTTTAGGTGCAATTCAATTAGAGTCTAAACAAGCCTATATTTATAGGCTAGATGATCTTAGGATGATTAGGGTCTAAGGTTAATAATGGGAGTAGAAGTGAGGTTTTCGGCCTCCCATAACCCACATTATAGCCTTGAGAAAGCCCATGCTAATCATACTTAATTCATCTAAACTAGCTACTTAGATCTCTCAATTAGGGTTAGGAGAATTGAT
Source organism: Alisma plantago-aquatica (assembly GCA_963693085.1). Taxonomy (NCBI): domain Eukaryota; kingdom Viridiplantae; phylum Streptophyta; class Magnoliopsida; order Alismatales; family Alismataceae; genus Alisma; species Alisma plantago-aquatica. Next base: position 1,862,407,703 of record OY856409.1, on the reverse strand, counting down.
TAACATGTAGGAGGATGGGTAACTAGCTAGGGATCCATGAATGGAACTGTGATGAAACTAATTTTAGGATTCAAACCCAAATTATTTCTTGAAGAAATGCATGGACCAAAATGGTTTATTTACATATCATGATATGTATATGGTCAAATTAAGCAATTTGAGCTTGTGTCGATGAGGTTAGAGGTCAATTCATATATATTTAAGTTAAATATCCTTAGATACGTACCCTTTGGACTAACAAATTTGAAGGATCAACAATAGAGATTGGGTGCCTCATTTGTATAAAAGTTGAACTACACCACGTGGAATCATTGATTAAAATTATATGGTTAAAGCAATTTCCTATGAAACTCTATTGAGGTTTAAAATAAAAAAAACAAAATTAATCAAATGTTAGCATGAGGCAATGGCCCACTATTATTATAAGGAAGTTTTGTCCACGTGGTTTTTGAACGTGAAGTGGCTGGGAAGTGGTCAAAAACATAGACTTGTCTTCAAGCAATGAGACCTATGGAGCTGATGGAAACAAACCTATTTGATAGTGTCCACGAGCTTAAGTTTGTTTTACTAGATCCAGAGTGACCGATTTGATCTACCGTCTTTGGAGGAGTTTCCCGCTCATACCTCTCATCGTAAATAGTAGCTTGCAGAGGGAGATCGCAGAGGGTGAAAGGAAGAAGAAGTAGGTGGAGGAGAAGTTGAACGACCCCCATCCATCTTCTGAATGCATCCACCCAAACAACATGACGACGACTCCACCTTCTTCATTGCAGTGTGGGTCGCAGATGCTACTGCAGACCGAGCTCACTCCTCTGATGTCCGGCTGCAGCACCATGCCTCAACGACACCATGCTTTCAGAAAACGGAGTAGCAGAGGAGATGAGGATCGTGGTGCATAGAAAATCGTGATGAAGGTATCAAGGAACAAATGGGTTTGGAAGGGATACTGTAGGATCAAAGAGAACTACAAAATCCATGGGAACCTTTGGATTGCAAAGCCATCCATATGGCTTACTAACATTGCCATGTGGGTGAGGCAAGGTGGATCTAGATTAGGAGCATTGGACACCCCGACTACCTACAACCAACCCCACTATACTTTGTGGCTACCCCAAACCAACTATTGGTACTGAGTTTGAGCCCCCACCCAGTTGCTGAAAACGCTTGTCATTGAGGTTGAAGGCTTCCTCGATACGGTGGCTAGGAACTCAACAACCTAGCAAGATCGAGATCCAACCCTCTATGAGGAGACAAGCTGACGCTGACCTTTGTGGATCTATAGTGAGGTCAAGAAACCCATCTTTTGGTGATGTGGGTGCTTGCAGCTTGAGGTTTCCTCCATGTCAGCGACATTGACCATATAGGGTGTCTAGCCATGAGATTCTGAGGCGAGAGGATTTAGTGGAAGGGGAAGAGGTCGCTGCGGACCAAGCCCCAGTTCAGAGGCGCTAGAAGCGGCTCGCTAGAGGCAGACAAGAGAGAGCTAAGAGTCTCTAGGCATCTCGACCAGTGAGCAATGTAGACTTGAGATGGTTGATTCATCACTGGAATCCAAGCCTCAGCGGCGCCCTACCTTCTCGGGTTCAAGGCAGAGAATGGGCGAACCGTAAAGAAGAAGGCTCGCGTCGCACGCGATGTGCGAAGGAGAAAGGGCGAGTAGGGAGAGCTCTGAACCAGCCAAATCACACCGAACCAGATCCATGCTAGTGAACCAGACCGACCGAGATAAGGAAGGATTTGCACCACTTCAGGGACACGTGGTGAACCTTGATAGGCTGCCAAAAGTAAATATATCCAATTAATTTCCAAATATTCAATAATTCGTAGTAATTAGCCCGATGATCATAAAAATACAAATAAGATATCAAAATTCTCATAAAAATGAGTATAACAATACGAAATCCTAATATATGTCTTTTGATGAATAAAATATGCTGGTAATATGCAAGATGCTTTATACACTTTTGATATATGATAAATTTCAAATGATGGATTAAAATTATGGAAACATTCCGGTAACTCCTAGATATGATATATAATCCATATGTGGACTCTAATCTGAGTAATACACCTAGATAATAGATCTTTTTCTCATTAATTTGTTAGATGCTTTTAAACTCATTTTAATTTTAGAAAATAGATCAACCATCAAAAAATTATGAAACTTGAATCAGACCCTAATTATGACTTTAAGATCGGTATAAAAATCTTAGAGACAAGTTTTGGTCAGTTTAAATTTAGGTTTGGCCTAAACCATAATATGGACCTAAATACCCTTAATCATGGTGAACATTGTATTAATGAAGATTAATTGTTATTAATCAGGTCATGGACAAAGTTCTAGATGATCTAGGATGTTAGGAATCTATGAACTCAGGTATGTGGGCTTTATCTAAGTATATGACTAGTTTTCTTGTGTGAAATAGCTATGTTGTATTGCTTGTATTTATTTGAGAATATTGCTTGGATGTACTATGATTATAGTATCTTCACCATGTCAATAATAACATCAAAAATATAGATGGTTTGTAGCTACTAAGTGGATATACGCTCTCTCTCTGTTCATCCTCTCTCCCTCTCTCTTCCTCTAAATATAAGGTTGGCACTCACTCCCCATAGCCCAAGGGGTGGGGAAAAATGAAGTGTGACATCCCTCCCTCTTTCCTCTAAATATAAAGTCGGCACTCAGTCCTCATATCCCAAGGGGTGGGTAAAAATGAAGTGTGACACTACTTAGTAGTACAAACGCATCAAAAGACATCTAAAAATATGTGTTTACCTGATTATCACTTTAAACAATGTTTTCTTTTACTCTTTCTTTCTCAAGTTATTTCAATTATGCAAGCATATTAGTATGTATCTTTCTACCCATGTGCACAACACCTTGTGTGTTGATTCGTTGTTTCACGTATGTTTTAGGTTCAGAGCTAGCGTCGGACAACAGAAGGGAAGTGCGTAGTTGTCCAGGTTGTACCTATTGTGTAGATCCTGATTAACCTACATGTTCATAGACTTGTAAAACTTCTTTTGATATGTAAATGTAATTCATGTTGTAATGAGTAATCTTGTATTAATATACATGTTAATTTTTGAGAAATGTTATGGTGTATGTTATAGTTGTATGTTCATGTATGCGCATATTGCTTCCGCAACGCACTTTGATACAATTGCTTAACGTTTTCGGATTTTGTCTTCTCAACTCCATGGGGTTTTGAGAAGGTGAAAATCCAGGGATGTCACAGTTGGTATCAGAGCATGAACAATAGCTACACTTGACCATTGCTCACTATGAAACATAAAACTAAAATTTACCTTTCACTTTAAACCCCAAAAACTTAGTAAGTTGTTCTATAGGAATAAGGTTTGACTTATCCTATAGGTTAGAACCTAGATGTTCGAGAACTAGGTTTAGACAAGTGTGTGAAACCCTTTTCATATAGAGCTCATATGTATTGGGTAGCTACACTAGTCTACACTTTGTTCTAACCATTTCACTAGGTGACATGGCACTGGACTATGTACTGTGTGTGGGACACTCATTTTGCTGATTTGTTTTTGTTTTCCAATCGGATCAAGCCTCGACGGTTTCTATGACGTCTTATTTTTCAGAGAAAAACTATATAATATTTTATTATATATTTGTAAGTATGAAAATGTGTCCCTCACACTGGATAGTGTTCATGTAACCTAAGTGAAAGGGAGTGACATCAGTCTAGAAGAGAGAGTAGTATAGATTAGATGTCTGGAGCCTTATCAAGATATGTGATACATAGAGTAGATGATAGAATGATAGTTGAAACAAGCATGTGCAATCTTATCTAAATTTTATCTTAATTTTATAAGTTTCCGTATAAATAATTAAGTTGTATATGAGCTGATACAATTTCAGAGATTCTAGGATATGTCTAGATAATGGAAGTACATACTCTCTTTTTACTAACGTCGAGTTAGGTTAAGAAAAGGTTGAATATGCATGAGACTCAATCTCTTTTATAGAGGATGACCTCCAATGTTAGGATAAGATATGTGGTGAACTCTAAAGAGAGTGAGACCCACAGGGAGATGGTCATAGGACCTACCCCACAATATGTGAAAATTATATGATATATGTGAATGATGTGTCCTAAGTTGGGTTACTCCTGAGTAGATGAGTTGAGTCCTTATGTATGATTCATACATTTGATCTAAATTCTATATGTGAGAGTTACTTAAAAGAAATGATAGGTAGACGACTAATAATGAGAAAGTCAATCATTTTGATTGATTTAGGTCCTAGTTTGAGTGACATGTTTTGAATCTCATCATTAGTTGCAAGTGAAGTGATATACGAACTATAGTTTTGAGAGTAAAATGCCTTGTGCATAAGATACTCATAAATGTGGTTCCTTTCACTTCTCTTTCTTAATATATGATGCTAGAAACCTCACTTGATCTATAAAGATGAATTATGTATGAAGAGTCACTCATATAAGCTTGACCTATTCTATATTCCCTTCTTATATCATACATGTAATATGCAAGTTTGAAATCATGATAAAAATTGGCTTAGTATATTGTCTTTCCCTCTATACCATACATGAAATATATAAGTTTGAAAGAATGGAATGTTGACTGAATATATTCTCTTTCCCTACATATCATATATGGAAAATATAACTCTGAAATCATGAGCTTGAAATAAAGATATCCTTGGATCATAGATTATATGATCACAAAATATAGTGCTACCAAAATCCTTCTATATCTATTTTTATAAGTTAGAGGATTACTCTCACAAATAGAATGAAAACCCTAATATATATTAATGATGTTCAAACCCTGTAATGCTGAAATCCTAGCATGTTGTTGATCATAAACCACATTAAAGATGTTAAGTCTGATAATTTGAATATATGATGGAAGGGAATGTTGACATCACTGTATAATTAGTAGGGTGGAATATGAAACCTTGAGTAGTACCTTCTTAACTTCATATGTATGAATAAAACCCTTATCCTTAAGGGACTATGTGGATGCAAATTCTAAAATATAAGAATGTCATGTTATGACTAAGATATGAAATGACTCTTTAACCTACATAAGGTGGTGTGGGTGCCCCTAGAGAATATAAATCCTAAGATTGCAACTTAGGGTGCATTAAAAACTATGAAAGGATTGTCACCTAAACAAGTGGCCTAAAGATAGTAGAGACTCCTTAAGATCACCTTAAGTTTGAGAATGTTGAATTTTGAGGACGAAATTCTATATAAGGTGGGGTGAATGTGGTGACCCTAATTTTAGGATTTAAAACCAAATTATTTCTTGATGACGAGCATGAACCAAAATGGTTTATTTACGTATCATGATATGTATATGGTCAAATTAATCAATTTGAGCTTTTATCGATGATGTTAGAGGTCAATTCATGTATATTGAAGTTAAATATCTTTAGATATGTACCCTTTGGACTAATTAATTTGAAGGATCAACAATAGAATTTGGGTGCCTCATTTGTATAAAAGTTGAACTACACCATGTGGAATCACTCATTAAAATTATATGGTCAAAGCAATTTCCTATGAAACTCTATTGAGGTTTAAAATAAAAAAGAAAATTAATCAAATGTTAGCATGAGGCAATGGCCCACTATTATTATAAGGAAGTTTTGTTCACGTGGTGTTTGATCATGAAGTGGCTGGGAAGTGGTCAAAAGCGCAGACTTGTCTTCAAGCTCCGAGACCTACGAAGATGATGGAAAAAAACCTATTTGATAGTGTCCATGTGCTTGAGTTTGTTTTACTAGATCCATAGCGACCAGTTTGATCTACCGTCTTTGGAGGAGTTCCCCACTCATACTTCTCATCGTTAGTAGTAGCTTGCAGAGGGAGATCGCAAAGGGTGAAAGGAAGAAGAAGCAGGTGGAGGAGTAGTTGAATGACCCCCCATCCATCTTCTGATTGCATCCACCCAAATAGTAGGATGATGACTCCACCTTCTTCATTGCAATGTGGGTCATAGAGGCTACTGTAGATCGAGCTCACTCCTCTGATGTCTGGCTGCAGCACCATGCCTCAGTGGCACCATGCTTTCAGAAGACAGAGTAGAAGAGGAGACGAGGATCATGGTGCTGTGATGAAGGTTACAGGGAACAAATGGGTTTGGAAGGGATACTATAGGCTCAAAGAGAACTACAAAAGCTAGGAGAACATTTGGATTGTGAAGCCATCCATATGGCTTACGAACATTGCCATGTGGGCGAGGCAAGGTGGATATAGATTAGGAGCATTGGACACCCCGACTACCTACAACCATCCCCACTATACTTTGTGGCTACCCCAGACCAACCGTTGGTATTGAGTTCGAGCCCCTACCCAGTTGCTGAAAACACTTGTCATTGAGGTTGAAGGCTTCCTCCCTACGGTGGCTGGGAACTCAACAACCGAGCAAGATCGATATCCATCCCTGTATGAGGAGCTAAGATGACGCCAACCTTCGTGGATCTGTAGTGAGGTCAAGAAACCCGTCTTTTGGTGATGTGGGTGCTTGCAGCTTGAGGTTTCCTCCGAGTCTGCGACATCCACCATATAGGGTGTCCATCCATGAGAGCCAGAGGTGGGAGGATTCAGTGGAAGGGGAAGAGGCTGCTGTGGACCAAGCCTCTATTCGGTGGCGCTAGAAGTGACTCGCTAGAGGCAGATGAGAGAGAGCTAAGAGTGTCTAGGTGTCTCGACCAGTGAGCAATGTAGACTTGAGATGGTTGATTCATCGCCAAAATCCAAGCCTCAGTGGTGCCCTACCTTCTCGGGTTCAAGGCAGAGAACGGGGGAACTGTAAATAAGAAGTCTCACGTCACACGTGATGCGTGAGGGAGAAATTGTGAGTAGGGAGAGCCCTAAACCAGCCAAATCACACCGAACTGGATCCAGGCCAGTGAACCAGACCGACTGAGCCAAGGAAGGATTTGCACCCCTTCAGGGACACATGGCGAACCTTGATAGGATGCCAAAGGTAAATATATCCAATTAATTTCCAGATCTTCAATAATTCATAGTAATTAGCCCGATGATTAGAAAAATAAAAATAAGATATCAAACTTCTCATAAAAATGAGTAGAACAATATGAAATCAAAATATATGTATTTTGATGAATAAAATATGCTGGTAATATGCAAGATGCATTATACACTTTTGATATATGATAAATATCAAATGATGGAATAAAATTATGGAAACATTCTAGTAACTCCTAGATATGATATATAATAAATATGTGGACTCTAATATGAGTAATACACCTAGATGATAGATCTTTTTTCTCATTAATTTGATAGATGCTTTTAAACTGATTTTAATTTTAGAAAATAGATCAACCATCAGAAAATTATGAAGCTTGAATCATACCCTAATTATGACCTTTAGATTAGTATAAAAATATTCGAGACAAGTTTTGATCAGTTTATATTTAGGTTTGGCCTAAACCCTAATATGGACCTAAATACCCTTAATCATGGTGAACATTTTATTAATGAATATTAATTGTTATTAATCAGATCATGGACAAAGTTCTAGATGATCCAGGATGCTAGGAATCTATGAACTCAAGTACATGGGATTTATCTAAGTATATGACCAGTTTTCTTGTGTGAAATAACTATGCTGTATTGCTTGTCTTTATTTGAGAATATTGCTTGGATGTATAATGATTATAGCATCTTCACCATGTTAATAAGAACATCAAAGAATATAGATGGTTTGTAGCTACTAAGTGGATATTTGCTCTCTCTCTGTGTATCCTCTCTCTCTATCTCTCTCTTCCTCTAAATATATGGCCGGCACTCGGTCCCCATAGCCCAAGGGGTGGGAAAAAATGAAGTGCGACATCCCTCCCTCTTTCCTCTAAATATAAAGTTGACACTCGGTCCTCATAGCCCAAGGGGTGGGGAAAAATGAAGTGTGACACTGCTTAGTAGTACAAACGCATCATAAGACATCTAAAAATATGTGTTTACCAGATTATCACTTTAAACAATGTTTTCTTTTACTCTTTCTTTCTCAAGTTATTTCAATTATAAAAGCATATTAGTATGTATCTTTCTACTCCCATGTACAACACCTTGTGTGTTCATTCGTTGTTTCATGTATGTTTTAGGTTTAGAGCTAGCATGGGACAAAAGAAGGGAAGTGAGCAATTGTCTAGGTTGTACCTATTGTGTAGATCCTAATTAGCATACATGTTCATAGACTTACAAATATTCTTTTTGATATGTAAATGTAATTCATGTTGTAATGAGTAATCTTGTATTAATATACATGTTAATTGTTGAGAAATATTATGGTGTATGTTATAGTTGTATGTTCATGTATGCGCATATTGCTTCTGCAACACACTTTGATACAATTGCTTAACATTTTTGGATTTTGTCTTCTCATCTCCATGGGGTTTTGAGAAGGTGAAAATCCAGAGACGTTACAGTTGGTATCCGAGCATGAACAATAGCTACACCTGACCATTTCTCACCATGAAACATAAAACTAAATTTTACCTTTCACTTTAAACCCCAGAAACTTAGTAAGTTGTTCTATAGGAATAAGGTTTGACTTAGCCTATAGGTTAGAACCTAGATGTTCGAGAACTAGGTTTAGACAAGTGTGTGAAACCCTTTCCATATAGAGCTCATATGTATTGGGTAGCTACACTAGTATACACTTTGTTCTCACCATTTCAGTAGGTGACATGGCACTGGACTATCTACTGTGTGTGGGACACTCATTTTACTGATTTGTTTTTGTTTTCCAATCGGCTCGAGTCTCGACGATTTTCTCTGACGTCTTCTTTTTTGGAGAAAAACTATATAATAATTTATTATATATATGTAAGTATGAAAATGTGTCCCTCACACTGGAGAGTAGTTAGTGTTCATGTAACCTAAGTGAAAAGGAGTGACATCAATCTAGAAGAGAGAGTAGTCTAGATTAGATGTCTAGAGCGTTATCAAGATATGTGATACATAGAGTAGATGATAGAATGATAGTTGAAACAAGCATGTGCAATCTTATCTAAGTTTGATCTTAATGGTATAAGTTTCCTTATAAAGAATTAAGTTGTATATGAGATGATCCAATTTTAGAGATTCTAAGATAATTCTAGATAATGGAAGTACATACTCTCTTTTTACTTATGATGAGTTAGGTTAAGATAAGGTTGAATATGCATGATACTCAATCTCTTTTACAGAGGATGACCTCCAGTGTTAGGACAAGATATGTGGTGAACTCTACAGAGAGTAAGACCCATAGGGAGAGGGTCATAGGACGTACCTCGCAATATGTGAAAATTATAAGATATTTGTCAATGATGTGTCCTAAGCTGGGTTACTCCTGAGTAGATGAGTTGAGTCCTTATGTATGATTGATACATTTGATCTAAATTTTAGATGTGAGAGTTGGTTGAAATAAATGATGGGTAGATGACTAATAAGGAGAAAGTCAATCATTTTGATTGATTTAGGTCCTAGTTTGAGTGACATATGTTTTGAATCTCATCATTAGTTGCAAGTGAGGTGATATATGAACTCTAGTTTTGAGAGTAAAATGCCTTGTGCATAAGATACTCATAAATGTGGTTCCTTTCACTTCTCTTTCTTAATATATGATGATAGAAACCTCACTTGAGCTATAAAGATGAATTATGTATGAAGAGTCACTCATATAAGCTTGACCTATTCTATATTCCCTTCTTATATCATACATGTACTATCCAAGTTTGAAATCATGATAAAATTGGCTTAGTATATTATCTTTCCCTCTATACCATACATGAACTATATAAGTTTGAAAGAATGGAATGTTGGCTGAATATATTCTCTTTCCCTACATATCATATATGGAAAATATAACTCTGAAATCATGATCTTGAAATAAAGATATCCTTGGATCCTAGATTATATGATCACAAAATATAGTGCTACCTCAATCCTTCTATATCTATTCTTCTAAGTTAAAGGATAACTCTCACAAATAGAATGAAAACCCTAATATATATAAATTAATATCAAACCATGTAATGTTGAAATCCTAGCATGTTGTTGATCATAAACCACATTAAAGAGGTTAAGTCTGATAATTTGAATAAATGATGGAAGGAAATGTTGACATCACTGTATGATTAGTAGGGTGAAATATGAAACCTTGAGTGGTACCTTCTTAACTTCATATGTATGAATAAAACCCTTATCCTTAAGGGACTATGTGGATGCAAATTATAAAATATAAGTATGTCATGTTATGACTAAGATATGAAATGACTCTTCAATCTATATAAGGTGGTGTGGGTACCCCTAGAGGATATAAATCCTAAGATTACAACTTAGGGTGCATTAAAAACTTTGAAAGGATTGTCTCCTAAACTGGTGGCCTAAAGATAGTAGAGACTCCTTAAGATCACCTTAAGTTTGAGAATGTTGAATTTTGAGGACAAAATTATATATAAGGTGGCATGAATGTGATGACCCTAATTTTAGGATTTAAACCCAAATTATTTCTTTAAGATGAGCATGGACCAAAATGGTTTATTTACATATCATGATATGTGTATGGTCAAATTAAGTAATTTGAGCTTCTTTTGATGAGGTTAGAGGCCAATTCATGTATTTTAAGTTAAATATCTTTAGATATGTACCCTTTGGACTAATGAATTTGACAGATCAAGAATAGAGTTTGGGTGCCTCATTTGTATAAAAGTTGAACTACAACACATGGAATTACAGATTAAAATTATACGGTCAAAGCAATTTCCTATGAAACTTTATTGATGTTTAAAATAAAAAAGAAAATTAATCAAATGTTAGCATGAGGCAATGTCCCACTATTATTATAAGGAAGTTTTGTTCATGTGGTTTTTGAACGTGAAGTGGCTGGGAAGTGGTCAAAAGTGCAGACTTGTCTTCAAGCTCCAAGACCTACGGAGCTGATGGAAACAAACCTATTTGATAGTATCCACGTGCTTAAGTTTGTTTTACTAGATCTAGAGAGACCGGTTTGATCTACCATCTTTGGAGGAGTTCCCCGCTCATACCTCTCATCGTCAGTAGCAGCTTGTAGAGGGAGATCATAGAGGGTTAAAGGAAGAAGAAGAAGGTGGAGGAGCAGTTGAACAACCCCCCATCCATCTTCTAAATGCATCCACCCAAACAGCAGGATGACGGTTACACCTTCTTCATTGCAATGTGGGTTGCAGAGGCTACTACAAACTGAGCTCACTCCTTTGAAGTCCAGCTGCAACACCATGCCTCAGCGGCACCATGCTTTCAGAAGATGGAGTAGCAGAGGAGATGAGGATCGTGGTGCACAACTAATCGTGATGAAGGTAGTAGGCAACAAATGGGTTTGGAAGGGATACTGTAGGCTCGAAGAGAACTACAAAAGCCAAGGGAACCTTTGGATTGAAAATCCATCCATATGGCTTACGAACATTGCCATGCAGGAGAGGCAAGGTGGATCTAGATTAGGAGCATTGGACACCCAGAATACCTGCAACCATCCCCACTATACTTTATGGCTACCCCAGACCAACCGTTGGTACCGAGTTCAAGCCCCCACCCAGTTGCTAAAAATGCTTGTCGTTGAGGTTGAAGTCTTCCTCCCTACGGTGGGTCGGAACTCAATAACCTAGCAGGATCGAGATCCAGCCCTGTATGAGGAGCCAAGATGACGCCGACCTTCATGGATCTATAGTGAGGTCAAGAAACCCACCTTTTGGTGATGTGGGTGCTTGCAACTCAAGGTTTCCTCTGAGTCGGCGACATCCACCATATAGGGTGTCCAGCCATGAGAGCCAGAGGTGGGAGGATTCGGTGGAAGGGGAAGAGGCCGCTGCGGATCAAGCCCCTATTCGGCAGTGCTAGAAGCGGCTTGCTAGAGGCAGACGAGAGAGAGCTAAGAGTCTCTAGGCGTCTCGGCTAGTGAGCAATGTAGACTAGAGATGGTTGATTCATCGCCGGAATCCAAGCCTCAGTGGCACCCTACCTTCTTGGGTTCAAGGAAGAGAACGAGGGAACTAAGAAGAAGAAGGCTCTCATCGCACACGATGTGTGAGGGAGAAAGGGTGAGTAGGGAGAGCCCTAAACTAGCCAAATCACACCGAACTAGATCTAGGCCAGTGAACTAGACCGACCGAGCCAAGGAAGGATTTTCACAACTTGTGGGACACGTGGCGAACCTTGATAGGCTGCCAAAGGTAAATATATCCAATTAATTTCCAAGTCTTCAATAATGTGTAGTAATTAGTCCGATGATTAGAAAAATACGAATAAGATATCAAACTTCTCATAAAAATCAGTAGAACAATATGAAATCCTAATATATGTCTTTTGATGAATAAAATATGATGGTAATATGAAAGATGAATTATATGCTTTTGATATATGATAAATATCAAACGATTGAATAAAATTATGAAAATGTTCCAGTAACTCCTAGATATGATATATATATTCCATATGTGGACTCTAATCTGAGTAATACACCTAGATAATAGATCTTTTTCTCATTAATTTGTTAGATGCTTTTAAACTCATTTTAATTTTACAAACAGATCATCAATCAGAAAATTATGAAACTTGAATCAGACCCTAATTATGACCTTTAGATCAGTAAAACATATTAGAGATAAGTTTTGGTCAGTTTAAATCTAGGTTTGGCCTAAACTCGAATATGGACCTAAATACCCTTAATCATGGTGAACATTATATTAATGAAGATTAATTGTTATTAATCAGGTCATGGACAAAGTTCTAGAAGATCCATGATGCTAGGAATCTATGAACTTAGGTACGTGGGCTTTATCTAAGTATTTGACTAGTTTTGTTGTGTGAAATAGGTATGCTGTATTGCTTGTCTTTATTTGAGAATATTACTTGGATGTACTATGATTATAGTATCTTCACCATGTCAATAAGAACATCAAAGAATATAGATGGTTTTTAGCTAATAAGTGGATATACACACTCTCTCTATGCATCCTCTCTCTCTCTCTTCCTCTAAATATAAGGCTGACACTCGGTCCCCATAGCCCAAGGGGTGGGGAAAAATGAAGTGCGACATCCATCCCTCTTTCCTCTAAATATAAAGTCGGCACTCAGACCTCATAGCCCAAGGGGTGGGGAAAAATGAAGTGTGACACTGCTTAGTAGTACAAATGCATCAAAAGACATCTAAAAATATGTGTTACCTGATAATCACTTTAAATAATGTTTTCTTTTACTCTTTCTTTCTCATGTTATTTCAATTATGCAAGCATATTAGTATGTATCTTTCTACCCATATGCACAACACCTTGTGTGTTGCTTCGTTGTTTCACATATGTTTTAGGTTCAGAGCTAGTGTGGGACAAAAGAAGGGAAGTGAGCAGTTGTCTAGGTTGTATCTATTGTGTAGATCCTGATTAGCATACATATTCATAGACTTGTAAATCTTCTTTTAATATGTAAATGTAATTCATGTTGTAATAAGTAATCTTGTATTAATATACATGTTAATTGTTGAGAAATGTTATGGTGTATGTTACAGTTGTATGTTCATGTATGCGCATATTGCTTCCGCAACACACTTGATACAACTGCTTAACGTTTTCGGATTTTGTCTTCTCATCCCCATGGGGTTTTGAGAAGGTGAAAATCCGAGGACGTTACATGAACCTACGAACAAACCCCAAAATTCACACATATAAGCAATTTCCCCAATTCCTAGGTGATTTCAAGCTCAATCCAACAAACAATTCATGGATAATGCGATAGAAATAGAACATGATCATTAGGAAATGAAATTATAATGTTGACATATCATTTCCCCCAACACGGTACCAAAGTAAAATTTTTGACCCCAAACATCCTGCCCAAGGGGCGTATGTACTCATGCAAATGCAAAATACAAAAAAAATGGAGAAAGGGGAAGAAGTAGCCATGGATCTAGGTGTAGATGAGTGAATCCTCCTCTCCAGATGTTGCCAGGTATACCTCCTCTTTCTTCTTGGGTGTAATGATGTGGAAGATGGTGGGAAGTGGATGGAAGGCTTGGAAATGGGGGGTTTTGTGGCAAAAATGTAGAAATGGAGGTGGAAATTAGTGGAAATGGCTAAGGGGTGAAAGGAGTGATAGGAGGTAGCTAGGGGTGGCCAAACTCATGCTAGATCTACCACCCAAGTATATATAGGTCGTGGGGAAGCATTAGGTCAAGTGTGGATAAAATGGATTGAACAGTGTAGAAAATTAGGTAAAATCATGAGTAGCACGGCCGCATTGGGTAGCACAGCCATGATGGGAAGTAGGTAGCATAGCCATGGTGGATGGGAATTCCCATGGTAGAAAAATGGAAGAAAACATGGGAATTTTGGGTTTCTGGGATTGCTAGTACGACCCTTTTGGCTAGAATGTCCGTTCTGACCAACTGGTTGAATTTTTGAAGGTTCTGCTACTTGGGGAATTTCCCAGAACAACCATTCCATGGTAGCACAACTATTCTGGGGTCCTTCCCCTAAATTTGGGTCTTGAACTTGGCCATTAATGAAGGTTATTTCTTCAATAAATTCTTTGACCACTTGGGATAGGTTGGGAGTGGTTTTGGCTTCATTTTGGGCTCCTCAAAGCTTAGGGAAGACCTAGATTCAACCATCATCTTTTTCTTCCATCAATTAGTGTTCAAAGTGCCTAAAAACATGCAAAAAGCCTTCATTTGTGCATTTGATAGTAAAACACATATTGAGGGAAATAACATGTAATCTAACAACTGTAGATGTGATTGAAGTGCAATATGACACAGTATGGAGCCCTAAAATAGGGCTACATCACAGAATTAGTCAAAACAAACATATTTTTTATGGGAAAGAAAAGATAATTAGCCAGTAGATCAATTAGACTATGACCTTGGCAAGACACATGATGAAGGTATGGGCTATAAAATAATGCATGTATTAACATTAAAACACCATGATTGAGTTGGTATAGATAGAAACACCAATCGAATACTTGAAGTGTAATTCATATGATACCATGAGAAGAAGGCAAGCAACACAGTTAGCAATCTATAGAACCATGGAAGGTAGCTGGATAGCAGGTATATGACAAAAGGTGAAGACATGATCAAAATTTGTGATTGAGGCTGAGATAAGAATTATTATTTTAGCAGTTTAGGTAGCATGAGAGTCAAGATACGAAGAAAATTTATGATCAAATGATGAAGCATAAGGTTGGATTTTTAGTGATCATTTATATAGAACTAGAATGATTATAGAAGGTCATCACATAAGCCTATAAAAGAGTCAACATAGACATCAATTCTTACATTCCTCACCCCAATTTATCCAAGTTGCGATCTTTTAGATAATGCTATCTTTGATCATGTTTAATGAGTGCTTTTAAATGTGACAAACATAGTACAACTCAGATGGAACAAGCCAAAAACCTTTAATGATATTGTAATAAGCTGAAATGATTTTGTGTACATGGTGTCATTCAAATTTTATGATAGAAACATAAGCTGATGAAATAGATAATTAATTTGTTGATTTAACTAAACATCATGGAGATATCACAAGCATGTGTAGATCCTCCCCTATCCTAGTCAATATCACAAGCATGTGAAGCTCCAACCCTGTCCTAAGTGATAACACAAGCATGTTTAGCTACACCCCTAGCCTAGGTAATAACATAAGCATGTGTATCTCCATAGACAATGAATTTGCATAGAAGAAATATTATGGTGGATCCTATATAAAAACTTACACATAGGTTCTTATCTTGTTAAATGAAACTTATCCTATCGAGTGAAGCAACTTATCGAATACTATGTAGACATATGAGAAGAACATAGTACAAGAAAAAGTTTCTAGTCTATAGAAATAAACTAATATACCTATTCATGTAAGGAATGAGGGGAGACATCATTAATGATGGTGGCAACTGATTTCATAGGTTTCTCCATTCAGTAAGTATGGGAAGCCATCTTAATGTTCATGATCAATTTGATGTTGGCATGCTCTGTGGCTAATCAGGAGAGTTCATCTAATTGATGAAGCACCATGAATAAGTCTATGTGGGAATAGATTGATCTATCATTAATAGAATATGAATGAGAGAGTTGAATTACAATAGGAAGGAAGAAAAAGGAATGGAGCATGAGGAGGAGGAGAGAGATGGAAGAGGAACAATTAGTTTACTCTTTTGTAGCAAGTTCAGGGTGAAGATTTGGAAGATATGCCCCTATTTGAGTTCCACAGACAAACACAAGAACATTGACTAATTCTTGGTGGCAATGAACATATATGATTATTGGTGATCTATGATTTAGAGGTCAAGAGAAAGTGCTAACCTAACCGAATTGTGGAATTTAAGGGGTACACTGCAGAAGTAAGTGGAGGGATGTTCGAGGCTGAAATTGTTTAGCGCAAGCCCGCTAATTAATTTGGGCATCATATCCAAAGTATTAAAATATATGTTATATATATATATATATATATATATATATATTACTAAAACCCATTTTTTAATTATATAAATATCTGATCAATAAATGTAAAGGGAACTTACCTAACTTTACATATAGTGTAAATGTAGATATCCAAATGTAGTTATTATTTGATCTCATCATTAGGTACATTATTTTAAATACACATTTAAGGAGTGTAAGGGAAAATAAGTTTTAGCTACAATTACTAAGAATGTTGAATAACTAAATGTAGTTATTTCATATGTTTCTTGTAGTGGATGACAAAACATGCTTAAATATAGATGTAACTAAAGATAAATCACCAAGTGAATCAATTACATTTGCATCATAAAGATGGATTAATAATAACAATTTATTCATATAGGATGAAAATTGATAGAATATGAATGATATACCCCAAATAGGGTTCATTTTATAAATCCAAACAAATCAATAATCATATTAGATTAATGTAGAGCAATAAGGGTATGGTAGGTAAAATGCTCATTAAATAGAGAATTCAAGTAAATATGCTTCAATTAGGTGAAGAGAGATAATAAAGTGAGCTTCCTAATTATAGAGTAAGAAATGTAGCATAACATAAGGGAAGTGACCTATCTTGACTAATTCAAAACTCATGATAATATAAACCTACGATTAACATTAACATAATTGGAATAATTTGATTACATTATATAAAACCCTAAAGAAAAATATTTGTAATATTTAATTATCTTGTAAAAGATAAAATATTAATAGAGAATTGTTTTTGGATTAAAGAATATATTATGTATAGTTGTTTGAGATACCATTAATTTGATACGAACTTTGAAGTTAAATGTTATTGATTTTTAAATTGAAAACCTGGGGTAAAAAGACTACGAATCCCACACATCTTGTATCAGTGGATTGATGATTTTTGGGAAAACATATTGAATTGATAGAGTAAATCTTGAGTAATTTGAATGGCATTATTGCATAAAAAATATGAAACTTCCTATGGTAGGCACATAAATGGAAAGTCGTATCAAGGAAACATGGATATATCAATTTATTAAATCTCCCTATCATTATTCCTTACTATCTAGAGAAACATAACTTATTGAGAACACTCCCATGAGATTGGAAGTTGAAAACATAGAAAAATCACATGGACACTAATTTGAACGGGTTTGGAATGGTCTCACCAATCTATGGACCAAAAATGAAGGAAAACAAAGGAAAATTTGATCTAAAGGTATGCAGAATCAAGGAAAAAATGAAAGTTGGGCATCAAGAAATTACTAAAAGATTGATGACTCTGTAGGATGAAAAATATTCTCATGCTTTTTCTTGGCTCTAAAGAATTTCCACCATACTAGTTTTACCTTCTCTTATAAAATTCCTCCATGGTAGGGAGGATAAAACATAAAAAACTATGATATATTAAAGTAGTGGTAAGAGGTTAAGAAGGGTGGGTCAAAGATCTAGTGCAAGGAATTTAGATAAGAGTGCTCAATGGATCCAACAACATCCCTATACTTGTAAAGCTAGAAGTGGGTAATTGAGGGGAAAGGAAGATATGTAGGTAACATGAACACTTATTGAGTTGTTGAAGATTAATAGTTGGGGGAAAATCACTTATCTTTTATATAATATTTGATTCAAAGTGGTCATGTAATCAACACAAAGGACAAAGGTGAGAAGGAAATCATGGGTTTCTTCATTGTGAAGATTTAGTTAGCATTTAATGGGTTCTCAGGTTTGGAAAAAAATGAAACTAATGAAGATCAAATCATGAAACAAAGTTAAGGGGAGAAAGATATATTTGTGTGAGAATAAGTTCTACTATATTTCATCAATAAGGACTTCTATTTGGGTAGATATGGTGAATTTATCGTCTAATCAAAAGCAAACAGATCAGAAAGAATCTATAAAAAAAGAAAAGGTCATAAAAATATTAAAATAACACCAATAATGTGATCAAATAAATACATGCTACATTCCCTAATACACATGTGCGGTTTTCCATTATCCAAATAGGTTAAAATTGGTTTATCACCTAATTCAACATTGTAGATTCTGAATTGGTGTTAGTTTTCTTTTTAAAATTATATAGTAAGTAATTTAGCACATACGAGTTTCTGGTATTATCCTAAATAATATCCATCACTATAGTGGATTAAGACTTTGTTTCCATTAACCTTATCACGGAATAAATTGTATCATATATTTTAACCGCTTATTAATTATATTGAAGTTTTCATTTCATTAAATATAATCTACTACCTAAATGAAATGTAGTATTGCATTAGCACCTTTAACAAAATTCCCCTAGTTAATCATTTAGATATTTTTGTATCTTGTTAAATATTAACAAAGTTGTTAAGTGGGTAATGTATATCAACGAAGGTTGTGACACTATGACTCATTAACGTGTATGCATAAACGCATTACCCATTTTATTAAACTATTGGTTACATAACACATTATATATTGATATATTTATCACAAATTATATGTTACACTTTTTAGCTCAGTTTCCAACCTATCTGTATTCAATATGTTACATTATGTGAGTTGGGGTCACCCAGGAAAAAATATCTATGTATTGGTTATTTGACTATGTTATACCTAGTCCAACAATATTAACTATCAAGGCACATCATTACCCTATGAAAGGCAAATGTTCATGTGAATGAAGAATAAAACTTATGCTACTAAATTTATGATTCCTAACTAATTTATTATATCAAATAGGGTATGCCATTCATATAGGCATGTATTTATCCAAGTCAAGGAATCTCATAACATAAGTTCATCATTGTTCTATATGTTGTATTGTAGATGTGCATGTTAGGGATAGTCATCTAGGAACTAGGGTTTAACTCATAACAATCACTAACCATCATACGTACTCGACAATCCATGAGTCTAGTATTAAAGTTTTTGGGTCTGAAGTCATCAACACTTCATGATCTATGAGTTCAAGTCATACTTAGGGCCGTAGATAACCATTCTTAGGGTTTGCATCTAAATACTCATTATATGCTTGTTCTACATTTATTAGGGGATAAATGGTGAGTGAACGCTCTCAATCATGAGCATTGATGCTTAGTTTGGCAAGGAGTGCCTATATGACATCATTAAAAATTTTCTTTCGCTAATGAAATCAACGATGTATAATATACCCAAAATCTCATGACAACTTATTTATCAAAATTTAAATCAGGTACCCCAATATGACTAAAGAGAAAACCTAATAGGGGGTCATTGTCAAATCTAGGTTTATATGGAGGCAGGCCTCAGAGAAAGACATGGACACACAAGAAAGGTCTAAGTAAAATGGAATGAAAGTGAAGAAGAAAGGACTCCTATTGGATTAAGGTTCACTCTTACTTGCTATTCATAATGCTATCTAAAGATCCGTTGACTACTAATATATATTATTCATGATGATTTTTCCTTTGTAGATAAACACAAAAATTAATTGTTAATTACAACATTTGCTAAGCTGACTTAATTACCAAAAGGTTAGATGCTAGGTTTATCTACTTCAAAATGAAAAATCTCCTTCTCCTTGCATATATATTTTGGTCACAAAATTTTCCTTGAACCCTTGAAGGTTGTATATCTTCACTCCAGGCTTTCAATTTACTAAAGGATGCACGTTCCCTGGTCTTCTCTGTAGCAAATATGTCAATATAACATTTCATTTGATGTATATGGCGTCCAATGGCAAGTGTGAGTGGTTTATTAAGATTTTTATGGGGTTTGAGGGTAAATTCTAATGAGAATGAATAATATGCAAAGAGTGATTGTAAACTATGAAATGAAGGTTATTTTTGTTAAAAT
The DNA here is from genome assembly GCA_963693085.1 of Alisma plantago-aquatica. Lineage (NCBI taxonomy): Eukaryota > Viridiplantae > Streptophyta > Magnoliopsida > Alismatales > Alismataceae > Alisma > Alisma plantago-aquatica. The sequence continues at coordinate 1,862,387,411 of OY856409.1, read as the reverse complement.
CTCTTTGAGGTTTCTTTTAAGATGTTGATACTAGATATGCTAAATAATTCACTATAGATAAGAAACCCATCATATGATAAACTACCTCCATCAATACAGAATGTGGGATGCTAATACATAACATAAACTCATGATAGCATAAACTCATGATAATGGCTACACAGACGCATATGGTTTCAATTGAAATTAAGAAAGATTGGAAATTCAACAATCAATTTAGAAATTAAGAAATTTCTCAAAATGACCAACACATGATGGAACCCACAAACAAATCAATTCATTTTCCTACAGTTCCTCCTGATCTCCCCTTGATCGCTATTAAATGGGTTGATGCCACCCATCTTTATCATTGAAGAACTGAAGTCTTACCAAAAAGCTTCCATGTTCTCACTGTAGTATTGTACCAACTAATCGCTCTCACTACCGTCTCCCCTATACAGTTGTTGTTTAGAGTTGAGTAATCCCTTCCTCTCCACCAACCCCCTAAAGTAGGAGTTATCAAACCTAATAGGAGAGCGATCTAGAGTTATCAAAATGTCATTTTACTTGGTGTTAATGAATTAAAATGTGTAATGTAGTACATTTTTCATTTAATTTCTTTTTCTTAAGTAAAAATGATGTAGTAACTTATTTCTCATTAGTTATATCATTTTTGAACTTCAAATATCTTGTCTTGCTCTTTTGTTCCCCTTAAGCATCATAAATGATAAGAGAGAGAGAAAATGGAAAAAGGGAAACTAATGGAGTATCATCTTTGAATTAACTAAAATTCATAATGCCACATGAAAGGGGAAAGTATTCTGAGTCACATTTTGTTCTTCTCACTCCATTTTCCTCCATGAAATTTCATTTCATACACTTTTTGCATTAAGACCCTCAACCAATTTTATTTAATAAAAATCACATTATAAGGCTTAGAACATTCTTGAAAATTTGGGATGTTACAATTGCACCCACCTTGAAATAAATTTTGTCCTAAAATTTTTCTAGTGTACTATCCACCTTAGAGTTTCTCTAACCTTTTTACTTATTGACTAATTAATTTTCAAGGTTCAATTATGTTCAACATTTTGAATTGAAAGATACATACATGACATCTAAATTTCATAAAAAATTCATGTGAACATGGATTGTTGGTCTTCTTATCAACCTATACTTTAGGGTTTATTGAACCAATTCATAACCATATTTGGGGCATCTGACTCAATCTTGTCATGACTACTTATCACTAGGTGTAGATGACCATCTAATCTTAGGTCCTTTAGGTAACTCCTACATTCCTATATATGTGGTGATCAAGCACAAACCTATAGATGTGGGGTACTGTCGTGCTACTCCTCACTAACCTACTAATGCACATGTTCCATACCACATGCACTATTAAGAAAGGAAAAATGCATAAAAAGGTCTCATGCTTATGACATCCTACTTTAATTCCCAATTGGCTGGCCATAACCATTGAAAGAAATGCATAAAAAGGTCTCATGCTTATCAATTAACCTTATCATGGGATAAATTAGTAGAATATATTTTTATTTAGTAATTATATTCAATTTTTCACTTAAATAAACATAGTAAAGTCCCTAACAAAAATGCAGTACTGAATTAGTGTCTTTGCTGATATTGACATGGTTAATTATTTAAATATATATAATATTTCATAGTTGTAGAGTGGGTGACATATATCAATAAAGGTAGTGACATTGCTACAAATTAATGTGTATGCATACATGAATTAGACATTATATTAAACTATTTGTTACATAACATGTTACATATTTATATAAGTATCAAAAATTTACATTCTACACTTTTATGTGCTTCAAATATGTTACATTATGTGAGCTAGGATGAATCTGGGAAAACATCTGTATATTCATTATTAGACTATTTTATGTGTTCATGTCTTTCTCTGAGGACCACCTCCATATAAACTTTAATTTGACGATGACCACCTATTAGATTTCATCTTTACTCATCTTGGGTCATGAAATTTGAAATTTGATAAATAAGGTTGCATGAGTAGAAGAAAACTAGATTGATGGTTTTTTATTCTTGGTTGCTTTTTTTCACCAATGAAAACTTATGAGGATGTTGTAGAGGCATTTCCTTCAAGCAACTTGGCATCAATGTTGATGATTGGTAGGGTTTATTCACCATTTATACTTGAATCAATAGTATAATAAGCATATAATGCGTATTAAGATGCAAACAATGATCATGATTACCTACGATCCTAACCAAGTCTTCAATCAATAGACCATGACATGTTGATGACTTTGGATGAAAAAACCTAACACTAGACTCATATATGCTTCTTAATTATATATATGATTAGATGGTTTAGACTTAAACCCTAGACCCCAGATGGAAAACCCTAACATGCACATATATAATATAACATATAGTATATTGATGAACCTATGTTATGAGATGGTTGAACATGGATAAATACATGCCTATATAAACATAGTACCCTTATTTTACGTAGTATATTACTTAGTATCCACACAATTAGTAGTATGAGTTATATATTTTATTGACATGCACCTTTGACTATCATAGAGTGGAGATGTTCCTAGATGTTTTATATTAGTGAACTCAAGAATCCAAAAATATAGAATGAAACTAAAGAAGAAAGGATTCCTAGATGGAACAAGGTTCAATATTCTTGACTAGTCATAAATTCTATCTAAACTTCCTTTGCCAAGTGATGATGCTTTTTTCATTTGTAGATAAATGTAAAAGTGAATCATTGATTACCAAATTTTCTAAGTTGAGTTAATTACCAATATGTTAGATCTTCATCTTATCTACTTCAAAATGAAAACTCTCCTTCTCCGTGCATATAAATTTTGGCCAAATTGTTTTCCTTAAAGGCTAAATAATCACATGTAAGGACTTGTATAACTTCGTTGCAAGTTTTTAGGTAATTAAAGGATGCATGCTCCCTGGTCTTTTCTGTAGAGAATATGTCAGTAAAACTTATCAAATTGATGTATATGATGTCCTATGACAAGTGTGATTGGATTTCATATTTTTTATGGGTTTTGGGGAGAAATTCAAATGAGAAGGGGTAATATGTATAGAGGTAATATAAACTACCAAATGAAGGATGTTTTGTCAAAATATCTTTGAGATTTTCTTAAATACGTTGATGGAGTATTTAGGTGCCAAATATGCTTAACATTTCACTATAGATAAGAAAGCCCTCACTTGATAGACTACCTTGATTGATACAAAATGTGGAATTCTAGTACGTAGCATGAATTCATGCGAACGGTAATATGGACATGATATGCGTCATTTGCATAACAATTCACTAAAAAAATTATCCTTGAGTTTAATCCTTTTTTACTTTCTGATTAAGACTAGTATAGAAGGGTTGATCCCACATGACAATGTTTTTAAGATATGTTTATTATAAACCCGGTTTATTTTTGAACTTATTTCTTTTTGGTATATTTGTAAGAATTGCATAAAATAAAGTCCGATTTGAGGGGGGTTGATTTGTCTAATGTGAGAAAGGAAATTGCAAGTAGAACAAAAAGGTTACACTAATGTAAGGAAAATAAAAGATTATTCTAAACAAAAGAAAGTAAAAGAGGAAGTGGTTAGCATAAAAGAATATTTAAAAAAGTAAAATGCTAGAAATTAAAGGGTGAATCATAACCAACATTCAAAATTAGTTTAAAATAAAAAAGGATGACATCGAGGTTTAGGGGTTTTAACACCTTAGCTCTTGTAAAAATAAAAATGAGCGATACACGACAATAATAAGAAAGCAAGTATGTGTTGTATTCGTAAATAAAACACAAAAGAGGAACTCTACGTGAACCCATTGGTTCTAGTTCTCATGTATCCTTGTTCTTCATCCTAAAGGGGGTCTTTCACAGTCGCATCCAAATCCCCATGAGTTCAGTTTAGGAGTTTTAAATCCCAGTTTACACAGTCGCATCTGTCAGGATTAACAAGTAATAAAAATGATTAATTACATCATTTTAATATGTGATTTATAAATCGAAAACCATCCATCTAAATAGTCGTGTAAAAACTCGATCTGATTAATACATGGATAAGGGGTTATTCCCCTTACCTCGATAAGGAAACTACTCGCTACTCATGGCAAGGATGGGAGAAACAAGGAAAGAAAACAAAAGAGTCATGGACCACAATTCTGGATCTTCGTAGAGTCCAATGTAGTGATGATTAAATGACTCGTTTGCTTTTTCTCCTGGTCTAAGAAGAAATGCAAGAAGAAGAACTAGAGAAGAGAGATCCTGAGTTGAAATAAAAGAACTAACTTTATAAAAGAACTAAATTTAGTACTCTTGAAGGAAGATTACACTAAAATGAAATGACAAAATTTCTCTATTGATTTGGTACAAAAACTTGGGAGCCCTTTTCTTAGTGGAGCCCCCCTCCTTTTTCAGGGGAAGGAGGGGTGGAAAATCTACATAAAAGATTGTCTAGAAGACTCCTGGCCTGCGGTTGAAAACTTTATGGATCTGATCAATAGAGAAAATGATGATTGCTTCTATTTATGTTGACTGTTCACATTCTTTTTGCTGTAGATTCCTGCAATAGAGATTTCCAGTGTATTTTTGGGCCCATCATAAGTTTGGAAGAGATCTGAAAATATGTTTTTCCTGTAGATAATTCAACTCCCTTTCCAACACATACTTTCCCATTAAATTCTACCTTGGTATGTGAGAGTTATGACAATTTTGGTGTGAGGTATATATTTAAATCAGGCACTACGGGAATTTCTACAAAATATCTTCCAAGGGAAATTAGTCATTGAGTTATTTTCCTACAAAAATCTAACCAAATATAATTAAAAATCTAAATAAATAGAAAAATCTAAACTAATACAATTAATTACAAAACTAAGAAGATAAATAACAAAACAATCCTAAAAAGATATCTAAAAGATGTAAATAAAAATGATAAATACACAATTATTAAAATACCCCTGACTTGAATCAATGCTTGTCAAGCAAATAAAATCACAAATAAAGTCCAATTTATACTCCCAATATGTCATTCCTCACCCTTGTAACATGACTATAATCCTTACCTACAATTATTGGCCAAGTGACCCAATCTCCTAGAACCATGTAGCATAAAGTTCTATATTCCCTATCAAACAAATTATCACATCTTTCTTCAAAAATGATATTTTGTAGAAAAATAGGCTTCATCTTACTTTCACTTTGACACTCTCAATTTTTATTTTTTTGTAAGTTGTTGCACAAAAACAATATGAAGGGGGAGCATGAAAAAAAGGAGGATGTACAATTTTATTTTTGTCCCTCCTCTATTCGACTCCGGATTTGAATTTGTGGAGTTGTGGCTACATTGGTCACAATTTTTTCATGTGCACTTTTGGCATCTTTTGTTGGTACGCCCGTTTGTGGGGTATGGAATTTTTATTTTGAGAAGCATGCCACCCTAGACTTAATTTTTATCTTGTGGTGATTCTTTTCTTCTCTTTTCTAGAAGAAAAATAGAGGGAATGAAGAGATGTTCTTGTGCTATTAACTTTCAACATTTTTTTTGCTTTTTTTCTAGAGAGTGTCATTTCTCTTGTTAGAATATTCCTATAATTTACATTATACAAGTTTTATAATAAGATAATCCATTATTTGAGAATAGGGAAAAATTATGCTTGGTTCTGACTGATTCCATATGACTTGCCAACTATTCCAAGGAGTGATGTTATTTAGGGGTCCTAGGTGACATAGTGGTTTCAGACATGGCAATTTGTAATAGATTTTATAAAAAGTTTACTAAATTCAATTTGGGGTACACTGATATATGTCTACTTAACGAGTCAACTAGAAAATGGCCTTTTTACAACTAAGGAAAAAAAAAGAATGGTCTGTTAGATAAAGGTCATAAACTAAAGCAAATACATGCAAAATGATGAAAAGAGAAAATACAACAAATAAGGGAAAATATAGGGGGTGGAATAGAATCGTACCACCCACCTCCACCCCAGACTTAGACTTGTGCTCATCCTGAGCAAAGCCTAAACTGGAGATGGAGGGAAGAAAATCACTCTGGTGGAGGAAAATGTGAAGATGAAGGAGGATTGTTGTAGTAGTTCTCCCAATAAGGGGAGTTGGGGCTAGGGTAGGCCTGATGGGATAGTTGACTCTCGATTTTTCCCCTTTTTTTGAACAAAATATGAAATTGAAACACAAGTGTTAGCTTAAACAAATATAGAAGAAATTTACAAAAAAAAATGATTGGGTTGTCTCCCAATAAGTGCCAAGTTTTATGTCAAAGACCCAACATAGCTGGATCATGGAGCCATTTCAGGCCTGGGAGGGGGAGGTGGGGGTTCATGCAAGTCGAGGTCTTCGAGTAAGGTGGGTTGATGTGCCTTAGAAGAAAGGAAATCCTCAATAGTGATGTACCATTTAAGCCGATGTTCTTTGACCTTAATTTCCCCTAAAACCTTTCCCAAAGAAGAAAAGTGCCATGAGGGTAGGCACGCTTGACAAGGTAGGGCCCATACCATCTAGATTTAAGGTTTCCAGGAAAAGTCATAATCTATAGTTGTACATTAGAACTTGATCGCCCTCCCTAATGTCCTTTCATCACCTAATATAACCATCATGCCATAGTTTGGTTTTGTCTTTGTAAATCCTAACATTTTCATAGGCAATCATTCAGAGCTCATCTAACTCTTGCATTTGCAAAAAAATGATTTTCACCAGTAGTAGTTAAGTCAAAATTGAGATTTTGATGGCCCTATCGGCCTTATGCTCTAATTATATGGGTAGATGGCATGATTTATCAAAAATAAATTTGATGGGAGTGGTTCCTATGGGAATTTTGTAGGCGGTCCTATATGCCCACAAGGCATCATTGAGTTTTAAAGCCCAATCAGTCCTAGTATGATTTACTATTTTCTCTAAGATGGACTTGATTTGCCTATTTGACACCTCAACCTGACCACTAGTCTAGAGGGTGGTAAGGGGTGGAAACCTTATGATGAACTCCATACCATTTCAACAAAGACTCAAAGCTATTCTCTTAGAAATGGGAACCTCCATCAGAAACTATAGTGTGAGGTACCACAAATTGAGGAAAAATGATATCTTTGAAGAGCTTCTTCATAGGCTTGGAATCATAAGTTTTTGTGGGGATGGCTTCAATCCATTTGAAAACATAATCAACAACCACTAAGATATACTTATAACCACAAGAAGAAGGGAATAGGCCCATATAATCTCTCCCTCCACACGTCAAAAATTTCAATCTCCTACCAAGAATTCATGGGAATTTGGTCTCTCTTAGATATGTTGCCAGTCCTTTGACATTCATCACAAGCAAGGACAAAATGGTATGAATCTTCGAATAAAGTAGGCCAAAAAAACCCAGATTGTAAGGCCTTCCAAGAGGTTTTCTGAGAACTCATAGGCCCTCCAGTGGGGCCAGTGTGGCATTGCTCAAGTATGTCATGGGCCTCTTCCTCAGTAACACACCTGCGATAAAGTTCATATGAACATAATGTAAAAAGATATAGATCATCCCAATAATATTGTTTTACATCATGCAAATTGTTTCCCTTAGAATGTCCCTTATATTCTGGGTGCAATACACCTGCGGCTATAAAATTCACATAATCCGCAAACCAAGGATATTAGGATTCCATCTTTAACAATTTATCATCAGGAAGGGAGTCATTTATGGGGATGCCATCATAATTGAAAAAAGCAAGGCGAGTAAGATGGTCAGCAACAACTTTTTCACAACCGTTTTTGTCTAGGATTTATAGGTCAAATTCCTCAAGTAAAAGGACCCAACGAAGAAGGTGAGGTTTGGCATCCTTTTTGGTCATCATATATCTAATGGATGCATGGTCTGTGTAAACAAGGACTTTGGAACCTACCAAATATGAGCAAAATTTGTCAAAGGCATATACTATGGCTATCATTTCCTTTTCAATAGTAGTGTAATTTTGCTGGGCTTCATCAACAGTTTTAGATGCATAGTAAATCACATGGTGATTTTTATCAACACTTTGTCCAAGAATATCCCCAACAACGTAATGACTCACATCACACATTAGCTCGAAAGATAGGGACCAATCAGGGGCCCTAATGATGGGAGTAGAGATGAGGGCATCCTTCAAACAAAGAAAACTGGCCATACAAGTTTTATCAAACACAAAAAGAGTGTCTTTTTGAAGGAGATTAGTTAAGGGTTTGGTGATCTTAGAAAAATCACAGATGAATCGTCTATAAAAACCACATGCTCAAGGAAGGCACAAACATCCTTGATGGAAGAGGGTGATGGGATTTTTGAGATGACCTCTATCTTGGATCTATCTACCTCAATGCCACAGTTGCTCACCCTATGGCCTAAAACAATTCCTTCCATCACCATAAAGTGGCATAAGGCACGAACGTCCTTGATGGAAGAGGGTGATGGGATTTTTGAGATGACCTCTATCTTGGATCTATCTACTTCAATGCCATGGTTGCTCACCCTATGGCCTAAAACAATTCCTTCCATCACCATAAAGTGGCACTTCTCCCAATTGAGGATCAAGTGTGCTTCTTCACATTTTTCTGAAACTAGAGATAAATGATGGAGACAAGATTCAAAACTATCTCCATAGATGGAGAAATCATCCATAAAAACCTCCATGATAGTTTCGGTCAATCCATCAAAGATAGCGGACATGCACCGCTAAAAGGTGAATGGGGCATTGCACAACCCGAATGACATTCTCCTGAATGCATAAGTCCCAAAAGGGAAAATGAAAGTCAATTTCTCTTGGTCGTCCGGATGAATGGGAATTTGATAGAAACCTGAATAGCCATCAAGATAGAAAAAATATTGTTGATGGACAATGTGCTCTAGTACTTGATCCAAGAAAGGAAGGGGGAAATGATCTTTCGTAGTGGCCTTATTTAGTTTCCTATAGTCAATACACATCCTCCAACCTATAACAGTTCGAGTGGGAACAAGCTCATTATTGTCATTTTTCACGATTGTGGTACCCACTTTCTTGGGGACAACCTGAACTGGGCTAACCCAAGGGGACTCAGAGATGGGGTAGATGATCCTCGAAATCAAAAGCTTGATAACCTCTAAAGGCACCACCTGTTTCATGTTGGGGTTCAATTTCATTTGAGGGTCTCTAGAAGGTTTGTATTCTTCTACCATAAGAATTTTATGCATGCAAATGGATTGATCTATTCTTGTAAAATCAACCATCTTGTATCCTAAGGCATATTTCCTCTTCCTAAGTTCCATCATTAGCTTGGTTTCCCATTCATGGGTGAGATCAAAGTTAATGATAGCAGGATAAAACTTTTTCTCACCAAGGAAGGCATACTTATGACCTTTAGGGAGGGGTTTTCATGTCAGGTGCCTTGGAGGTTTCAAGTTTGACATCCACAATGGAGACCATTTTTAGGGCTTCAAACTCATCATCATGAATCTCCTGAAAGGTGTCGAGATGGTGTCTGAATTTCTCCAATTGAGCATCTTCAAATCCACAGTCAATTGGGGTCACAAGGGCATTTTGGAGGGGATCTTCAATTAGTTCCCATTCTTGTCTCAATTGTTGCATCTTCTCAATACAATCAATAAGATAGTCCTCTTCTTGGAGGCTTGGTCCATGCATGCTTTAAAATACCCTAAACTTTAGGGTTTGTTTGCCTAGGAGCAAGAAAATGGTTTCAGCCTCAACATCAATCAAGGCAGGAGCGGTGGCCAAAAAGGAACGACCAAAGATGATGGGGTACCTTAAGTCTTCCTTTATGTCCATGATGACAAACTCACATGGGACATAAGCATCCTTCCCAACTCTTACAGGTATGTCTTCAATGATACCCATGGGTTTTAACATGGATGAGTCATCTAATTGGATTGTCATGGCGGTGGGAATCATGTCAACAAAACCTAGCCTCCTGCAAAGACTATAGGGCATTATAGAAATACTCACGCCCATGTCTACAAGACCCTTCCTGCATGCATTATCACCTAGGTAGCACCCAATCCCAAAAGATCCATGATCTTTCTTCTTTTCAGGCATCTTGGTTTGGATAATATCAGAGGTAGTCCTAGCAAGCATGACCATCTCATGCTCATTACTATGGTACTTCGTATTCAAAAGAGATTTCATATATTTGGTCCAAGCTGGCATGTTGGCTAAGGCATCAAGAAACAGAATATCCACATACAACTTTTTCATGGCTTCCCTAAATTTCACAAAATGGGTGTCAAGCCTAGTTTGCTTTAGGCAAGCCTGGTAAGGTGGACGGGGTTTGTAAACTGGTATTTTCGGCTCGCAAATTTCCACAGGTGGGACCACATGAGAGGGAATGGAAGGAGTGGGAATGGTGGAGGTAGGTGAGGGTGGGGTTTCAATGATCACTATATCATCATCCTCAAAGTCTAAGGGAACAACCGTCGGTTTCTCTGGGGGAGGGGTATGAATCTTCCCCGAACAAGTGAAAACAACCTTTAGTTTTTTGGGGGGCTGACCAGTGAAGGTCCATACATGGGGTTTTTGTTGGACAAAAAGATGTGCGAACTAATATTCAGTCGAAATATGGTGTGCTATTATGATTTGCTCTAAGGCTGAAATCCTACCCTCTGCCACAGGGGTGGGGGTGTTCTGTTGAGGTGGTGATGGTTGATGAAGGTTTTGATATTGTTGACCTTGGTAAGATCCACAGTTTTGGAAAATTCCCCTAAAGCTCCCTTGGTTCCCAAAATTCCTTTGGTTGTTATTGTATGAAAAACCTGGTGGTGGATGGAAGTTGGCTTGGGGTTGTGGGGGTCTTTGTGGAGGGGGAAGTTGAGATGAGTTTTCAGCTCCATAGGGGTTTTTATATTGAAACTCGTGATGGTTTCTGGCTTGGTTTGGATTGTAGTAAGCCTGGACCGGGATACTATGGATAGAGTTGAGGTCATCCACTTATTGACCAACATTAGGATGCACAGTGATGTTGTAGAGATATTGACATTGGAGGGTAGCATGATCATACCCTTGGCATATCCCACATAAAGATTCTACATCCCTCACTTTTTGAGGTTGTCTTTCTTAGGCATTAAATGAGGATTTCAAGCGGTCCTATTTCAAAGAGATTAATTTAAGAGATTTGATAATGGTATGAATGTCTAGGTTTACCTCATCCTTAGCCACTTTTAAGACCCCACTGGTTCCTCATCTAGCCTGGGTTTTATAAGCTCTTTTAACTACCTCCCATGCACTGCTTTGGTTTTGGAATAGGAAATTTCCTCCAGATGAGGAATCTAGAAATTTCTTGGTGTCATCATCAACACCATAATTAAAATATCTCAATGAGTTGAGATTGTGATACGTCATGATGCGGGCAATGATTTAAGAGTTCCCAAAATCTTTCCTAAGATTCTCCTAATGTTTCTCCAGGGACCATTAAAAAGAATAGGATTTTTCCTCTGATCGCATAGGTGAGGGAAGGGGGGAAGTATTTATCCAAAAATTTTGTTTGAAGTGCTTCCTAATTGGTGACGGGGTTTTCACTCTCCATGACATTGTACCAACTACTGGCTGACCCTGAAAGAGAGTATTTAAAAAGTCTATGTCTAATGGCGTCTTCAGAAATGCCTGGGATTTTAGTTAAGGAGCTAAGGTCTGTGAAGCATTGGAGGTGATTTTAACAACTTTCACCCTTGGTCTCATAAAAAGGATTGGCATGAAGCATCATGATCCACTATGCAGATCTCGAATTGAGGGGTAGTGATCGCAGGTGGGCACAACTGGGTGTTGTGCATATCCGGTTTTTGGGGTGGAAAAATCTTTTAGTGGTTTTTATCTCTCATCTTCCCTCTGAGCGGATTCTATAGCCTCTTTCTTAATGATATAGGATGTGCGCAAGTTGGCTTCTTGAGCCGAACTTTTAGCCATCATCAACTCTCTTTGAGTGGCAAGTGCCTGCTTAATCCAACGGGCAACCTCCTCTTCGTCCATTCTAAGTCAATTTTGTCGATTTAAGCGATGGAATATTCTTTCTGGCTCGGGATAAAAAATTGACGGCGTAATATCGTTTGATGGGCGGCGCATGAACAGTTATACAAATATATATGTTTGTAGAAAAAATGTACTTTTGGAATGGAAACTTAGCAGAAGAGGAGATATCAATTCCTGAATGTTACACAGAAGGCATAAAAAATATAATTTTTTTTTCTTGAAAATTTTCAGGGTTTGAAAAAATGATCCATTATCCCCGACAACATTGCCAAAATTGATACGTGTCATTTTCACACTAATACACTAGAAAAATTATCCTAGATCTTAATCCTTTTTTACTTTTTGATTAAGGATAGTATAGAAGGGTCAATCCCACATGACCACATTTTAAAGAATTGTTTCTTTTAAACCTGCTTTATTTTTGAACTTATTTCTTTTTAGTATTTTTAAAAGAATTGCATAAAGTAAAGTCTGATTTGAGGGGGGTTGATTTATCTAATGAAAGAAAGGAAATTACAAGAAGAATAAAAAGTTTACAGTAATACAAGAAAAATAAAAGATTATTCTAAACAAGAGAAAGTAAAAGAAGAAGTGGTTAGCATAAAAGAATATCTAATCAAAAGTAAAATGCTAGAAATTAAAGGTGAATTGAAACCAATGTTCAAAAGCAATTTTAAATAAAAAAGGAAGGCATTGAGGCTTAGGGGTTTTACCATCTTATCCCATGTAAAAATAAACTTGAGCGATACATGACAATGAGAAGGAAGCATGTATGTGCTTTATTCATAAATAAAACACAAAAGAGGAACTCTACATGAACCCAATGGTCCTGGTATTCACGTATCCTTGTTCTTCATCCTAAATGAATTTTTTCTATAGTTGCATCCAAATCCTCATGAGTTCAGTTTAGACATTCTAAATCTTAGTTTCCATGGTCATATCCATCGGGATTAACAAGCGATAAAAATGATTAATTACATCGTTTAAATGTGTGATACCAAAAACCATCCGTCTAAATAGTCGTGTAAGATCTTGATCCGATTAATACATGAATAAGGAGCTATTCCCCTTGCCTCGATAAGGAAACTACTCACTACTCATGGAGAGGATGTGAGAAATAAGGAAAGAAAGCAAAAGAGTCATAGAACGTAATTCCAAATCTCTGTAGAGTCCAAGACGGTGATGATTAAATGACTCGTTTGATTTTTCTCCTGCTCTAAGAAAAAACACAAGAAGAAGAACCAGAGAAGAGAGATCCAGAATTGAAATAAAATAATTAACTTTATAAAAGAACTAACATTATTGCTCTTGAAGGAAGATTACACTAAAATGAAATGACATAAATCTGCTATTGATTTCGTACAAAAACTTGGGGGGCCTTTTCTTAGGGAGCCCACCTCCTTTTATAGGGGAAGGATGGGTGAAAACTCTACATAAAAGATTTTGTAGAAGACTCCTAGCTGGCGGCTGAAAACTTTCTGGATCTGATCAATAGAGGAAACAGTTGATTACTTTTAATTATGTTGACAGCTCACATTCTTTTTGCTATAGATTCCCACAATAATTATTTCGAGCATATTTTTGGGCCAATCATAAGTTCATGTAGATAATTCAATTCCCTTCCCAACGAATACTTTCCCATTAAATTCTGCCTTGGGATATGAGAGTTATGACAATTTTGGTGTGAGGTATATATTTAAATCAGGCATTGCTGGAATTTATGCAAAAATATCTTCCAAGGGAAATTTGTCATTGAGCTATTTTCCTACAAAACACCAACTAATTATAATTAAAATGCCTGATAAATAGAAAAAATCTAAACTAATACAATTAATTACAAAACTAAGAAGATAAATAACAAAACAATCCTAAAAATATATCTAAAATATGTAAATAAAAAGGATAACTACACATTTATTAGGACACAAAATTTGAATTGAATTTAAGTAAGAATGAAAATTCAACAATCTATTCAAAGATATGAAATTTCTCAAGATGGTCAAACACAAGCTAAAAATCATGCACACATCAATTCATTTTCCTGTAATTCCTCCAGACCTCCCCTTGATCGCCGGTAAGTGTGATGATGTCACCCATCTTGATCATAGCATGTTTTATTAGTAATGATGTTTCTTCCTTTGTAGATTATTGCAAAAATGAATTGTTAGTTACAACATTTATTATTTCATTACCAAAAAGTCAAATCTTAGGCTTATCTACTTCAAAATGAAAACTCCCCTTCTAACTATATATAAAATTTGGTCACAAATTTTTCCTTGAGGGTTAATGAATCTCATGTGAGGACTTGTATATATTCATTCCAGGTTTTTAGGTTTTTAAAGGATGCATGTTCCTTGGTGATTTTTTTGTTGAAAATGTGTCAGTACAACATATCAATTGATGTATATGACGTCCTATGGCAAGTGTGATTGGTTTATAAAGGTTTTAATGGATTTTGATGGGTAATTTGAATGAGAAGGGGTAATATGTGAAGAAGTATTGTATACTATGAAATGAATGTTATTTTTTTAAATATCTTTGAGGTTTTCTTGAAAATGTTAATGAAGCATTTAAGTTCCATATATGCTAAATAATTCACTACAGATAAGAAATCCATCATATGATAAACTACTATGATCAAAAAATAATTTGGAAAACTAATACATAGCATAAACCATGAATTTGGCTACATGGACACATAAAATTTGAATTGAAATTAAGTAGTAGAATGCAAATTCCACAATCTAATTGATGATAAGATATTTCTCAAGATGGCTAACTAAGCGCATGTTGGAAACCTCAAATGAGTCACTTCATTTTCCTATAATTCCTTTTGATCTCCCCTTGATCTCCAGTAAGTGAGATGATGTCACCCATCTTGGTCATATAAGCACTCAAGTCCTGCCAAAAAGATTCTATGTTCTTACTGTAGTAATGTACCAACCAAACACTCTTACCGCCTTCTGCCCTAAACTATTGTTGGTCAGAGTCGAGTAACCCTTTCCTCTCTACAAACCCTTAGAAGTAGGTTATCAAACCTAGCTAGAGAAGGACTGCATCAAGCCGAGATGGTTCCTCTTTAACTTGGTCCAAACATACATCTAACACATGCAGTGGTTGAACAACTTTCACCCAAATGTTTCTGCCCACCCTCTATAGATGAAGCAGTCCAACCTAGGCCTTCTACATGCTCAACAATTAGATCCCATTACATCAATGGATCCCATCTATAGATACAACCCATTATCTACTTTTTAAGTGCAAAACTATAAAATATCATTAAATCAAGTTTAACTGCAATTTCTTCACATCATATAAACCAACATCTTAATACTTTATTTTTGTTCTTCAAATAATTCATATTTTTTCCCAAACTCAGATAAACTAAAATGTTTAGAAGAAAGCATAGAACATGCTATCACCACTTTTTTGTTAGATTTAGTCATCTGGGATATAGAATATAGGTCTAAATCGACACTAATCATCTAAAATTATTTACAAGCATCAATGAGTCTAAGGTTATGACTTTATGGTATGAAATCATCATTGCCTCTTAATATAATGTTCCAAATCATGGTCTAGTTCGCAAACAATCGTGGTTAGGTTTGCATCTAATTACTCATTATATGCTAGTGGTAGCTTCATCAATGTATAATGTACACCTTTTTTAAATTTTCATGATAACTAATCATGTTTCTTGATCCATGTAACTAGGGATTCTAGTATTAGGATAGAGATCAGTATATCTTATCTCTTAGGGAGATATGCACTAAAGGATAGTCTCAAGTGTTTGCACCTTACTCCTCTTATTCTACATAAAAGAAGTAACATACTCTATAATGAACTTGTCTCTTACCATCGTACATACTCATGATGATGTTGAAAGGTTGTGTAAGAAGTAGGTTGATGATGAAGATTGTCTAATCCTAAGTGTACTTATGATACATGTCTCCCCGTCACCTAATTGCAATATAATGAGTGGATACTTAGATGGATAGATCCATTGGTTATTTATAGCTCATGGGTGACATCTACCTAATCTAAAGGAAAGACATTTTACCCTCCTCATGAAGGCATCACTAAAAAAAGATTACATCTACCTCTTATAAAATGTGGTTAATGTACCCCCCCCCCAAAAAAAAAAATTGTATAAGTGTCTCACACAAAAAAGAATCATTATGTATTTGTCCCTTCAATAACTATATAAGGTGTATCTTTTCTTTTTAGAATAGTGAAACCTCTATCTCTCATAGGAATCAAACTAGGTTCACTGGTCACAAAATCATATCTCTTATCTCCCCCATAAAGGAAAGAAGTCGGGGTAAGTAAACGCCACCACAAAATCACCATAATGTTTCTTTAGCTAATGTTTTCCCCAATTTAGTTTCTTGCTTCTCGTGCCAACTTCTGTATCAGCTTCCAAAATATGAGTCTAAACGTACTTAAGATGAAAACCCACACGTGGAAAATATTTTATTGTAGGTTGTACATAGTTGGACCTTAGAGAAAGACATGGAGGCACATTAGTCGTCAAACCTAAAAGAAAAGAAAGTGAACAAGAACAGAGTCTTATATGGATCAAGGTGCATTCTTTATGATTATAATAAATGATGTAAATGCCATCTAAAGATGTGTTGGAAAGCAACTTAATAGTGATGTGGTTTTTTTCTTTACCAAAGACCACATTAATTACTTCTCCACTTCAAGTTTTGGAATCTGAGCTAATTACCAACAAGGCAGATATTGGACTCCTCTTTGATGAAAAGAAGACTAGCCTCCACCTTGCATATCAATATGATCCCAACTTTTAGCTTATATACCAATGAATCTAAAATGAGGACTTGTATAACTTCATTCCAAGGTTTTAGTCTGTCAAAGGATGCACATTCCCTCCCATTTTCTAGGTGAAATATACCGATAGAATGTATCAGCTTGTGTTTATGATGTGATATGGAAACTTTGACCGAATTCTAGAGTATTTGAAGAGTTTTGGAGATATTACTATGAGAAACAAAAAATATCCATTTTTCATTCATTTTGATTTATTTCTCTTTTTATTTTTTGATGCTAAAAAAAGAAATTATTATGGCGATATGGAAAATTAATTAATAGTTGTTTTTGATGAAATATTTTTAAGGTTTTATTTAAGATGTTGATTGCGATAATGAAGTGAAATTCCTAATTATAAAGTAAAAAATGCAGCATAACTCTAGGGAAGTGACCCATCTTGACTAATTCAAAACTCATGATACAATAAACCTAAGGTTAACATTAACATAACTAGAATAATTTTAGTACATAATATAAAATCCTAAAACTAAATATTTATAATATTTAATTATCTTGCAAAATCTCAAAGGTTATGTAGAGAATTGTTTTTGGATTAAGGAATATATAATGTATAGTTGTTTGAGCTACCGTTAATTTGATATGAATTTTGTAGCTAAATGTTTGTTGATTTTTAAATTGAAAACCTGGGGTAAAAGACTACAATGGCCATACATCTTGCATCGCTGCCTTGATGCTTACAGGGAAAACATATTAAAGCTCTAGAGTAAATCTTGAGTAATTTGAATGACATTATTGCATAAAAATATGAAACTTCCCATGGTAGGCGCAAAAAATTATAAGCCAAATCCAAGAAAGATGGGGATATCAATTTCTTAAATCTCCCAATGATTCTTCCTCACTATCTAGAGAAATGTAGCTTGTTGACCCCACTCCCATGATATTGGAAGTTCCAAACATAGAAAAATGACATGGGCACTAATTTGAATAGGTTTGGAATGGTTTCACCAATCCATGGACAAAAAATGAAGACAAACAGAGGAAAATTTGATCAAAAGGTATGCCGGATTGAGGAAAAAAAAGAAAGCTATGTATCAATGAATTACTACAAGATTGATGACTCTGAAGGATTAAGAAGATTCTCATCCTTTTTCTTGGCTCTAAAGAATTTCCACCACACTAGTTATACCTTCTTTTGTAAAATTCCTCCATGATAGGGAGGATAAAACATAAAAGATAATGAGATATTTAAGAAGTGTTAAGAGGTTTAGAAGGGTGGATCAAAGATTTTAGTGCAAGGAATTGAGATAAAAGTGCCCAATTGCTCCAACAAAATCCCTATAATTGTGAATCAAGAAGAGGGTAATTGAGGAGAAAGGGAGAGATGTAGGTAAAATGCCCACTTATCGAGTTGCTGAAGGATAATAGTTGGCGGAAAATCACTTATCATTTATACAATATTTGATTCAAAGCGGTCATGTAATCAACACAAAAGGACAAAGGTGAGAAGGAAATCTGGGATTTCTTAATTGTAAAGATTTAGTTAGTATTTAGTGGGTTCTTGGGTTTGGGGAAAAGAAAAGGAAACTAATGAAGATCAAATCATGGAACAAAGTTAATGGGAGAAAGATATATTTGTGTGAGAAGAAATTTTACTATATTTCATCTGTAAGAATTCTATTTAGGTTGATGTGTTGAATTCATTGTCTAATCAAAAGCAAATAGGTAAGAAAGAATCTAAAACAACAAAAAACCCGTAAAAATCTTAAAATAGAGCCTAAAATGTGATCTATTATGGAAAATGTAATACAAATATATATAAGTATGATTATATTGATCTAGTAAATATGTGTTATATTCCCTTATATACTTGTGTTGATTTCCATTATCCAAATAGGTGAAAATTGGTTTATGGCCTAATTCACATTGCAAATTTTGAATTGGTGTAAGTTTTCTTTTTAAAATTATGTAGTAAGTAATTTAATACATGCATGTTTATGATATTATCCTTTTATATATTATCCTAATTAATATCTGCCACTGATAGTGGATACAAACTTTGTTTCCATTAACCTTATCATGGAATAAATTAGTACATATATTTTGACCAATTATTTATTATATTAAAGTTTTCATCTCATTAAATATAATCTACTACCTAAATGAAATGTAGTATTACATTAGTGTCTTTACCAAAATTCCCTTGGTTAATTATTTGGATTTTTTGATACTTGCTATATATTAACAAAGTTGTTAAGTGGCTAATGTATATCAATGAAGGTTGTGACGCTATGACACATTGACGTGTATGCATAAACACATTACCCATTGTATTAAACCATTGGTTACATAACACATTATATATTGATATATTTATCATAAATTATATGTTACACTTTTTAGCTCAGTTGCCAACCTATATGTATTCAATATGTTACATTATGTGAGTTGGGATCTCCTAGGAAAAAATATCAGTGTATTGAATATTTAACTATGTTATACCTAGTCTAAAAATATTAACTTTCAAGGCACATCATTACCCTGTGAAAGGAAAAGGTGTATGTCAATGAAGCACAAAACTTATGCTACTAAATTTATGACTCCTATCTAATTTATTATATCAAATCAGTTACTACATTCATATAGGCATGTATTTATCCAAGTCAAGGCATCTCATAGCATAAGTTCATCAATGTTCTATATGTTATATTATATATGTTCTTGTTAGGGATAATCATCTAGGAACTAGGGTTTAAGCCTAAACAATAATTAATCACCATACATACTTGACAATCCATGAGTCTAGTATTAGTTTTTTGGGTCTAAATTATCAACATTTCATGGTCTATGAATTCAAGCCATAGCTAGGGCTGTAATCAACCGTGGTTAGGGTTTGCATGTAAATCTCATTATATGCTTGTTCTACATTTATTGGGGGATAGGAAGTGAGTGAACCCTCCCAATAATGAGCATTAATGCTAAGTTGGGGAAAGAATGGTTCTAAGATATTTTCATAAATTTTCTTTTTCTAATGAAATCAACGATGTGTAAAATGCCCCAAATCTCATGCCAACTTATTTATCAAATTCCAAATCAGGTACCCCAATATGACTAAAGAGAAAACTTAATAGGTGGTCATTGTCAAATCTAGGTTTATATGGAGGCGGGCTAGTATAACATATAATTTGATTTACATGGCGTCTAATGGCAAGTGTGATTGGTTTATTAAGGTTTTGGTGGGGTTTGAGGAGAAGTTATAATGAGAAGGTGTAATATGTGAAGAGGCATTGTAATACACAATTTTCTCCCATCCTCTCTCTAGGATGGGTGCTCTGTTCCATCTCTAGAGTCGCCGCTTTGGGTGATGGCAGGTGTCTTGCCACCTGTCCCCGATGGGGCTGTTAGCCCGTCCGATCCCGTAGTGATTTCTCCGCCTTGCTCTTCTGAGGGTGGGGGACTTTCTAGTTCTGCGTCCACTTCTCTGGTGGCAGCAGTGGCGCCGGGTGCTCTGCCTTGGTCTGACCCTAGGGCGGACGTTATGGCTGGGCGTGCCTGGGCGGAGACCGTTTTGAGACCTTTGGGTGTGCAGAGGAACTGCCGTCCTGTGGTGGCGCCTGAAGACCCCAAAGCTCCCTTCTTCCGGAACAAGGATAGGAAGTCGTGGATGAAGATTTCTGAGCTGGTAGCAGGGGAACTTGACGAGTTTCATAGGTTCTATGTGATTGTTCAAGTCTTAGGGAGGAACCACCATCTTCAGCAGGTCTACGGGTGGATGTTGAGGATGTGGAATCCCAGAGGCGAGCTCCAGGTTTCACATTTGAAGGAAGGGTTGATTCTGGCGAGGTTTGCCTCTAAGGGAGATATGAAGGTTGCTCTGGAGAGAGGACCTTGGTTCTTCGACAAAAAATTAGTTCTGACCAGGAAATGGACTCCGGAAGCAGATGTAAGATGGGCGACGCTCACTACGGCTCTAGTCTAGATTACTCTCCCTGACCTGGGACGTCACTGGATGAGGCGTGCTCTAACCATTATCGATTATGGGTTAGGAATTCCACAGGTGGTGGATTTCTGGATGGACGTCAAATTTACTGGTGCTCCTCACTTATGCATTGAGATAGCGGCTGACAAGATTCCCTCCCCGGTGGTCATGCTTGAGATGCCGAACGGGGTGGAACTGGAGATTAGGGTTATTTATCATGCTCTTCTAGATCATTGTCTTGCCTGCAAGGTGTTTGGGCATTTTCCTCAGGGATGCCCGGGAGCCAGGCAGACGTTCAATGAACCACTTCTGATTAGAGGTCGATCCAAAAGTAGGCCTCCGCCTAGGAATAACAGGAAGAGGGCGAGTAGCAAAGCAGTGTCGCCGCCTGCCTGGAATGCGGCGGGAGCCTCTATTGCTGCGAAGCTTGGGGAAGCTGGGGACAAAGTTAGTACTAACATTGCGATCTCGGAGGCTAGTCAGGCTGTGTTCCCGGAGGTTGGTCAGGTTGTGATATCGGTGGTCCTTGACACCCTAGTCGGGGGTGGCTCCGAAGGGGTTTCAGAGGGGGTGGTTACTGAACCGGGTGGAGATGGAGTCATAACAGTTGATGAGGTGGAAGCAGTACCGGTACCAGATGAAGATCTTCAGGAGGAGGGGGAGGTGTTCGTGGACTCGGTGAATCCTTTCCTTTTACTGGCAGATCAGGACATGGATGAGGTCATGCCGCAGAACACTAAGCGGGTCAACACGAGGAGCAGCAGGGGCGGGGACAATGTCACTCATAGAAGAGGCAGAGGTAGGAATGGAGGTCGTGGAAATCCCCCTTTTACTGGGGGGTGGACATGGAATCCTGATGACCCTCATGGTGTGGAATGTGAGGGGTGATTCACGTATTAGGAAGCAAAGAACCCTCAAAAAAATTATCTAGGAGAGGGATGCATCAGTGGTGGTGTGCTTAGAAACAAGGATACATCGAGGAGTAGCTGATAGAGTGACGGGGCTGTTTCATGTGGGATGACAGCATTGCTCTAACTTAAATAGCATTAAGGGAGGAAAAATCATAGTGGGGTGGAATCCGGTGATCTGGGATGTGCAAATGATCCATGAGTGTGATCAACTGGTGACACTGAGTTGCATTAATTCCGGCGGCTTCCACTATGTGCTTTCTGCTGTCTATGGCTCCAATTCTGAAATGGATAGGAGAAGACTATGTAATAATTTGGTGGTTTTGACTCAACAGGAACTACGTCAGTTGGTGGTTTGGGATTTTAATCAAGTTAGGAAGGATAGGGAAAAAAGGGAGGTCTTCCTATACCGGAGTCTATTTTGAGACGTTTCAATGATGTTGTCGATGTAGCAGGCCTTTTCGAACTCAACGTGAGTGGTGGTCTTATCACCTGGCATAATAAGAGAATATCGATTAGAAGAATATATAGCAATCTGGATCGTGGCTTGGTGAATGAAGCATGGCTGGAAGTGTTTCCTGAAGCTGCTCTTAACTTGGGTGGTCACCCTAATAGTGACCATTCATGGATGGAGATTATTCTTATGAGACAAAAGCAACCCAATCGCCCTTTTATATTCCTTAACCACTGGATCTCTTGGCCCTCCTTTGAGGGAGTGGTCAAATCAGCTTGGGATGAAAGGGTTGTTGGTAACCCTCTTTTTGTTGTGGCGGACAAGCATAAGAAGGTCAAAGCTTCCCTAAAGGTTTGGTCCAGTTATCTGGTGGATTTACCTAATCTTATCAGGACAGCTAGAAAGGAGTTTGACTTGAAGGCGACTAATCTCAGATTGAATCCTGAGGATCATAGGTGCATGGAAGAAGAGACTTTAGCTAGCAAAAGAGTTACCCATCTTGAGAAGGCCTATGAGATATCAGGATGGAAAAGAAGCAGGCTCAAATGGCTGAGATATGGTGATTGTAATTCGAAAATTTACCATGCTGCTGTGAAGAGAAATAACATGAAGGATCACATACATAATCTTGTTAATGAGAAGGAGAAGCTAGTTGATGAAGTTACTAAAGTTGAGGAGATGGCAGTGAGTTTCTTTACAGAATTATATAATCCGGAGGATGTCAATCTTTTGAATAAGGTGTCGGCCCTGGACAGAAGGGTTAATGATGTTATGAATTCTGACCTTCTGAAGTTGGCGACAGATAAGGAAATCAAAGAAGCTACTTTCTCTATTGGTGCTTCTAAGAGCCCTGGACCGGATGGTGTTAATGCTAAATTCTTTCAAAGTTGATGGCATATAGTGGGGAGTGATATTTGTGATGTAGTTAGATGGTTTCTGGTGGGTGGGAGGATGGTTCGTCAAGTGAATCATGCTTTCATCAGATTGATTCCCAAGAAGACGGGGGCTGCTGCCATGAATGAGTTCCGTCCGATTGTGTGTTGCTCGGTGGTTTACAAAATCATTTCGAAGGTGCTATCTCATAGATTGAAGGTTATTCTGCCAGATATTATATCCCCTCATCAGGGTGCTTTTGTGAGCGGCCGCTCTATATCTGATAACGTCCTTCTTGCTACTGCATTTCTGAGGGTTTTCCAGGTTAAAGGCAGCTCCAAGCAGGCGTGTTTAAAACTTGATATTTCTAAAGCTTATGACCATGTGTCATGGGAGGGCTTGTGGAGCTCTATGAAAGCTTTAGGCTTCTCCAATCGGTTCATTAACATTCTACAACAATGTGTTCAGACTACTTCTTTTTCTGTTCTTGTTAATGGTATTCCTAAAGGCATGTTTAGAGCCTCCAATGGTCTTAGGCAGTGTGACCCGCTGTCCCCTCTGCTTTTCACGATTATCATGGAGAATCTTACCTTTCTGACTTGCAAGGCTGAATAGGAAGGGAGGATCAAACCCTTTAAGGTCTAGGGAACTAAAGTTATGAGCCATATGATTTTTTTCCGATGATCTTATGTTCTTTGTTGCAACTCATATCAAAGTCTTCAGAGGTATTAGATGCATTTTAGATACTTTTGCTGATCTGGTGTGTCTGCACATTAGTGATATTAAATCCAAGGTCTTCCTTTCCAAGTCTTGTGATACAAGAAGGGGGAGGTTGAAGGAAGTACTTCAGCTGGAGGTTGGTTGTTTTCCTACGAAATATCTGGGTGTTCCCATCTCGGGTGGTGTCAGTAAGGGTGCTGATTTCCAGAGCTGCTTGGACGTTTTACATCTGAAGGTTGATAACTAGAGTGGCTTGAAGGTGTCCATGGCAGGCAGAGCTGTTCTCATCAAATCTGTACTTAACAGTTTGATCAAGTACTGGTGTAGGCTTGCGGAAATGTCGGGTTTCATCCTTGAGAAATGCCGGTCGGTCTTAGTGGGGTTTCTGTGGAGTGGCGGACAACACTCATTCGCCTGGATGGAAGTCGCTCAACCTCGGCTTGGTGGTGGGCTGGGGTTGGTGGATCCCGGTGACATCCAGGACGAGGCTACGACCAGAAGAGTTTATGACTTCCTACTGAAGTCTGAGTCTCCTTGGAGCAGATGGATGAGAGGAAGATATGGCGCCAGCCTCGAAAATGGGAGTTTGCAGTTGAACTCATGCTCTAGAATTTGGAGGAGGATGTGTACTGCCTGGAACTACTGTAAACAAGATTATAGATGTACGGATGGTAACTGGACGGTGGCTGCGGGGGAGCATCCTTGGAGGATAAACTACAACCAACCTCAAGTTATCTGGGGTCAGCTGCTGTGGAGTAAAATACACTGCCCAGAGTTGAGTTTTTGCGCTTACAAAGCTATTCTTGGTAGGCTGACTACCTTGGACAGAGTTAGTAGATGGTATATTGTGCAGAGCTTGGTATGCCCGCTCTGTCAGTTGGAGGATGAAACACAACATCACTTGTTTTTTGACTGCGGTTATACAAGATACTTATGGACCAGGTGCTCCCTCAAACTTAATTGGGGTGGTAACCCACCTTCAAATATTTAGGATAGCATGGTGTGGATCTTGGACCAGACAAGAGGTGATAGCCATATGAGGCAATTTGCGGGGCTCATTTGGACATGTCTCATTTACCATATATGGTACGAGAGGAATAGCAGAACGCATGGGAAAAAAGAGAGAGACAAAGTCCAATGTTTTGAGGTTTTTGTATAAAATCTTGCTTGGTTGTGCAAAGCGAACCCGGGTACCCTTTCAAGGGTTAAACCTGTGGTCATGCTGATGTGGGGTCTTAAGTGACCGTGTATAGTATACGGGGTGGTTTATACTCCTATACTTATTTTTGATGATTAGTGATATTTTACCTTATCCAAAAAAAAAGAGGCATTGTAAACTATGAAATGAAGGTTATTTTTGTTAAAATATCTTTGAGGTTTCCTTTAAGATGTTGGTGCAGCATTTTAGTACCAGAGATGCTAAATAATTCACTACATAAGAAATCCATCATATGATAAACTACCTCCACTGGTTCAGAATATGAGATGCTTATATATAGCATAAACTCATGATAATGGCTACATGGATGCATATGATTTGAATTGAAATTAAGAAAGATAGGAAATTCAAAAATCTATTTAGAAATCAAGAAATTGCCGAAAACAACCAACACATGATGGAACCCACAAACAAGTCAATTCATTTTCCTGCAGTTCCTCCTGATCTCCCCTTGATCGCCAGTAAGTGGGCTGATGCCGCCCATCTTGATCATAGAAGAACTGAAGTCCTGCCAAAAGGCTTCCATGTTCTCACTGTAGTACTGTACCAACCGATCGCTCTCACTGCCGTCTCCCCTAAACAGTTGTTGGTCGGAGTTGAGTAATCCCTTCCTCTCCACCAACCCCCTGAAGTAGGAGTTATCAAACATGGCAGGGGAGGGATCTAGAGGCGCAAGTCGCTCGTCTGCTCCAGAAGCTGGGCAGATGTTCTTGATCTGGACTTGATAGTAAGGATCAATATCTGTGGTGGCATTGTGGGTGCGATTGCGGAAGAACTGGCATTGGGAGAACCCGACAGTGTGGGCACCAGAGAGAGCCACCAGGTCTCTGACGGTGAGGCCCTTGGCTGTAAATCCAGCGAGGAGGGTGGAGAAGTCGGCGGTTGGTGGTGTGACGTCGTTGTTAGCTCCATCTCTGTTTGCGACTCTTGCATCGCGGCGGCCAAGTTGCACGGGGTACGACGGACCTCCGAACTGGCATAAGCAAACAATTAATCAATAAATCAGTATTGGGTTATTCATTCCACAATATATTGAACTATTTACCCGCGTTCCACGGGTTACCTACCACGGCCACGGAGTCCTTGGCGGCGACGGCAAGGACATCAGCACATGACACTACGCTACCGTAGCATGCTTCATCGACGGCGGCCTTGATCTCATCAATGACCTCAAAACCCCTAGCGGACTTGTTGTTGGGCAGGGCAGTCTTCTCACCAACGAAGCCGGCGGTGTCATCTAGTAGAATCGACCCATCGCATCCCTGCATATATATCCACAGTCCAGAAGAGTCAAACTCCCGCTTATATTTGATCAGGTTTCACAAATCATATATATCCAGCTACATAAGAAACCATACATTGACGAAACAGTCGTGGAAATGGAGCCGGATGAGCGAAGCTCCGAGGCGGGGCAGTTGCAACAGGCATTACTAAATGGAGTGCACGGCGAGATCTCAAAAGTGTACGGCTTGTGAACACTTGCTCCTATGGAATCAGCTATCGAGGTCAGTGGAGCAAGGGAGGGATGAATATTATGCATGGGTGGCCATTGCTATTTATACTGGTTTTCGACGAGTGTTAATTAGATCTGGTACGCGGGGCAGTTGCATGGAAACATAGTGCTCCCTTCATTAGTACATCTGGTAGTTGATGACTCAATCTCTGCGCAACTCAAAATCTAGGATTTCGCGTAGTCTGCATGACATGCAAATTCCTAGCAGTTCAGTATCAATAAAAGCAGAAATTGGACGAGCAACAGGCATTACTAAAGGACTTTTTGTAAAGAAGTATCGTGTTTTCATCGTTTTTTTTTGTATATTGTTTTGTCAAACATATCATTTCTTCCCATCAAGGCGTGACGTTGGTTGTGATTGGAGATCTTGTCCAAATATCTTAAGGTATATTCTCGGTCCTAGTTGTTATCTACTAGGACGAAAATCACTTTTTTTTTTTTTAGGGTAAACCACATGCCATTATATTGATAAAAGTCATACCGCATCTACAGAGATAAGCAGATCAAACATATTTTGTAACCACACAAGACAGAGAGTGATGTCTAACAGATAGGATTGGATATAAGTAAGATACTTCAGCATGGATTCCTCCCTTTCACACTTACTTTTTCATTAGCAACATACATTTTCTTATAGCAAACGTTAATTATATGAATGGAAACTTAGTCGTAGAAAACGTGAAGAGCCAATGGGACATAAGGTTTAAGGGTTTGAATAGCAAAACTACATTGGTAAGGTGTTAAATCACCCCAAATATGTAAAAGTAGAAAGGTCTTGGAGCACTCTGGGATAAGTCCTATATAATAATGAATAAGATTTTCACAAGTAACCCTGATTTAGTTTTAAGGAAACTGTCATTTTCAAGGAGCATGAATCCTCTTTGCAATAGACGATGAAGCATCCTTTGGCATATCCTGTGTCAAGGAAGAGAATGGACCTAGGGCTAGTGCAGCACGATCATGGTCATGGCCATGAGTCTAGCATCTTTTGTTAGGGATAAACTTACCAACCAAACATGTAATAATAAAACCAATTATAGACAGAAATTTTTAGCAAAATCAGATTCAAGGTTAATAATTGTAATCTATGGAGTAATATAACTATATGAAAATGTCTTTGATTTGTTTCTAGCCACATACACCATAAAAATATATAGATATTTTGTTTATGTCTGCTAAGAGAGAACAAAGTGAGCTAAGTTAGTATTGTTGAGGTGGGTATCATCTACACAAATATTGTAACATACCGAAATCTGGGCATTTTGCCTTTTGGTCCTCTTTTTCCATCTTTTCCTTTCATTTCTATCCTCTTTGGCCTTTCTATTTAATTTTTGGACAATATGATGGTTTAATGAACATTTGTTCACCTTTTATTCCAATATTTGGGTTTATCCCACTCTTTACAACATGGTATCAGAGCCAATGGTAGTCGGATCTTTGACTATTTCAATTTGTCTCCCTAGTTAGAACCCTAGATTTGCATAGTTTCCCTTAAGATACATAGTTTGCCCTAGATTTGATCTATGTAGAAGATAGGTTGATTTAGGACCCTATAATTTCACATTAGAACCTTGATGAATAAAATCCTAAAATACTTATAATTAAAATATGAATAACTTAATGTTGTTTAGGTTTGCCTTTATGCAACTATTAGGGCATGCAGTTGAAGCAAGGGTGTCTAGAAAGGATCAGGGTTTCGGGGGCTGGAAAAATTTTCCTCCGCACCACTAGCTTGGTATACGAGGACTCCCGTGCCCATATGATACCGGCCTGGCCTGCGCTGATACGAATTGTCCGAAATAGTTTGCTTTTAGACAATAGTAACCTTAGACATATATGTTGTATATCTTTGAGAACCCTAAGTTTCATATGTATGATGATTTGTTTGAGGATGGATACCAAGATAGTTTTCTTATGTCCTTTGAACCTAGACCTTAGAGTTTGGGTGTTTGGAAGATATCAGAGTGCGCAGTGGAAGCATGATGGATCTTGATTATGGTTTAGTTAGACATATCCTTTAACCCTAGTTTAGTAGGTCGAACCCTTTAAGGGGTGGAGTATGGTTAGTTGATGATGTTTGAGTGGTTAGGTTTCGAGGACAAAATCCTCTTTAGGGGGATGGAACCCTATAACATCTTGAAGTATATCTAATCTATCTTTAGAAACCCTAACCTCATACTTAGGTGGTTAGTGTGCTTGAATCCTTAGTTTTGACCAAACAAGTTAATAGTTGTAACCCTAACGTGCTTATTTATATATTAATGAACATATAATTATCATCTAAGGAATAATGCATGTGCTTGAAACCTAATGTACATCTAATGCACATAATATGAATATCAATGCTAATTGTCAATAAGTAAGAGGTTAATAATGTCATGAACCAATAAACCCTAATGATATGATGAGTAAGGTTATAATTCGTAATTAATGCATGCTAAGGATGAATAAGTGAAATATAATGGTCATGTTGACCTAAATCCTAAAGCTGTTATCATCTAACCTTAACATATACACCCTTATGCCTTTCATGGTACATTAATGATGTTAAGTGTCATAATTAGTTAACATACCTTGGTACACATAAATGATATATATATAATCATCTAATCACATATTAATCAAGTCATCAATATAAAATGCAAGTTACCTTGTTATCTAATACACATGTGATTAGTCACTTGATGTGAATCAATTCATTGATAAGTAACATGTCTCACCTTGATCATTAAAATATATGTAATGGCTTCCACATGAATATGAAATGATTGAATCCACATATATGTGCAAAATCAATAATATAAATGAATAAATATATGGAAATGATTAATGGTGACATTAATGTGAGCAATAAAGATAATGTGGTAATAAGATAATGTTCCATGTAAATATATGTAATTGACGTGACATAATTTGGATTAAATATAGACATAAGGACAAACTGAATATTCCATGAGAAATAATTTATTATAACTTAATAAAGTGATAATATGAGGATAATGAAGTGTAAACCCAAGTTATTAATGATCAAATATAATAATGAATGTTGAGATAATTGAGTAACACCTAATTGTGATAAAATCCTTAATAAGATAAATGAGAAATATATATATATATATAAATAGTTTAATGGATAATAATGAAATATAACCCTTTTGACAATAAAGTGAATATGACATGACATAATTAAAAAAAAATGATGATAATGTGATATAATGTTAAAAAGCCAAAAATGTAAATAATGTTAACTCTCCTAAAAAGAATATGTTAATAGTGGAACCCTAGGTGATCCTTGAGAACCCAACCTATGTTGAGCTGTATGTGAAGTTTCAGAACCGTTAGGTGTAGTTGAAGTATAAGTTTTGGTGGAAGGGGTTTGGTTGGAGGAACAACCTGAAGTTTTGGTGATGTGGGGTTGCACACTCACCCATCCCTAATTGCTAGTGACTTCGGGGACAAAATCCTCTTTAAGGGGTGGAGTGCTGTAACATACTGAAATCTGGGCATTTTGCCTTTTTGATCTTCTTTTCCATCTTTTTCTTTCATTAATATCCTCTATGTACATCTTTGCACTCTTTTCTATAAGTTTTGACCTTCATTTTCGTTCCATATGTCTTTGGATTTGATTTAAAGGAATTATGATGGTTATTGGATAAATGTTTCCCATATATTCTTAATACAGGGTTGCATGCACAAATACCTAAGTTAGATTTAGATAATGGGTCTAAAATGCAAATTTCACATTAAGTAATAAAAAGAATAAAATGTTTTGTCTTGGAACTTTCTGGCACTTTCTAGGATAAGAGAAATAATAGAAAATCTGAATTTTATATAAAGGAGAAGATAAATGCAATAATAAAAGGTAATATGGAATTTAATGGATGGTAAAGGATAATGAGAAAGATATTGCACCAAAATACTTGGAAACCCATTAGGATAATCTGATACTTAAATTCGTTTTCTTGACCAAAAAGTAACTTAAGGGCCAAGTAACATTTAAAGTGGAACATAAATGTAAATAATAATATCATTATCAAAAGAAAATAGGAAATAGGCCAATAAAGTGAAATAAAATATTTAATGTTCTCAAATTAGTAAAATAACTCCAAATTCGTAATATAAACATAAAAATAAGCCTTTGGGTAAATTTGCATTTAATTTGGTCGATGTTTAATATTTTATTTTATTCAGGAGAGAGAAAATGACTTAAAGGCCAAAAATATTAAATATATGTTGATAAAAATTAATTAATCTCAAAAACGTGTTCCTAACGTTTATTATTGCTTGTAGACCAAGTTTTATATTTTTAGGAAGTTTCTAGATGCCTCTAATAAATTAAACGGTTAAATAAGTGATAAAAATTAAATGAATAAAATAAAATAATAAATGTCTTCAAAAAAATATATTAATTCCAAATTCGTGTTCTAAATGTTAAAATATACCTTTGGATGAATTTTGAATCAATTTGGAAAATATTTGTTGAGACGATAAATTAAGGAGAGAGAAAGAGTACAAAACTTTCAAATCATTATTTAAAATAACAAAAGATGTCAACAAATGAAAATAATACCGCATTCGTGACTAACATACTTAATATGAGTTATGGGTGAAGTTTTGTAATTTTTGGATAATCATAGAGTCATAAATAAATGAGGAAATAGAAAATATGTTTTGAATTATTTAATAAATTAAATTTTCTCAAAATATAAAACTAATTTCATATTTGGATTCTACACGTCAAAATAAGTCAGGATGTCAATTTTGGTTAATTTTTAAAATCGTTTGAGCCCTCAAAATAAGAGATAGAAATTCATTAAATAGTGCATATGTTACTATATTCAAAATCATAATTTGATAAGGCTGTTTTTGTGCGGATCGATGACCGTAGATCTTGGATCCGACGGTGGTCGGTCATCTCCTACCTTGGTTCAGATTAGGAAACAGGGGGAGATTTGCGGATTTTCGTTTGGTAATAACTCGATCTACACTCAACCAAATCGAACGATTTTTGGTGCTACAAATTCCTCGCGAGATTCTGCTTCTCATTATCCCATATTTTTCATATTTTGGTGAAGATTTAAGAAAACCGCAAGGTTGCCGCAACTCTTCTCTCATCTCGGGTTCTAAAAACCCTATCCCACTGCTCTTCACCTATATATAAACCTATTCTGAGAAACTCCCTCTCCTTTAAGACTCAATGCACCCTTCAATCACAAGCTTTGCAGCTGTTTTGGCCTCCGTCGAACCGCCAAAGCCGCTAGTGTTGCGGTGGATGCTGCTCCCTCCTCACTCCATCTCCAATCGAATTAAAGACACCAACAGGTGCGGTTTTGTCTAAGCTTTCTTTCGCATATGTTAACGTCGGATTTGGTCGAGTATTCTGTTTTTGCCCAAAATCGCAAGCCAACTGCAAGAAGCTGCTCGCCGGCCTTCACGTCGTGCACGTTGGGGAAGAAAGCCTATGTGTTTTACGATTTTACCCTCATCTCTACTTTTGTTTGTTTTTCTCGGCCGAGGATAATCCCGTCCTTTTGCTCTAGTTTTTCCTTGCTGGTGTGCGGGTGTGTTGGCAAGCACCGCTGACTTGGCACCCCGTGGTTGGGCCAAGTCACTGGTCCGCCTCCTCTCCCTCTTGCTTTGCCTACGTGGCAAGCTATGGTTGGCTGATCTTGGAAAAATCGTATCTTTTTACTCGATTGTCCGAATTTAAAAATGAAATATGTTTTGAAATCGGGAGAACGAGATCTATCTAATAAATATATTTTCGTGGTTTGATTATGAGTTTTTCGAATATGTATTTTTCGAGTTGATTTAATTAACTAATAAATATGGAAAATAGCCTAATAGTCAATATCCCGAAAATATATAATATTATATGTTATTTTGATCAGGAAAACCTAACTAAGATGGTTATGAGGTTTTTGGAGTCTAAATCGATGGTTTGCGCAAAAAGTTAGTGAATTAGGGTTTTCAACCTTTTAAATGAATGCATGTAATTCTAATTTATGAATATAATGATGTATTAGGGAAATTGGGTTTATAATTCATGTGAAGAGTTGAAAGGGAATTCTAGAACACCTGAGGCTAAGGTACGTGTTTAGTATGTGTTTTGATTGTGCAACTACCTTTTCAGTTGGGAAATCATTAATCCATTACCCATACTTCCTTATGAGGTTTAACTTGATCTAAACCCTTGAATCTTGAAACCTAAATTGCTTATTGACTCAAAAATAGATGTAGTATTCACTTGTTTGGGTATTCATACCCCACTGCCATGTTATATATTCTTTTGCTTATTCTTGCCATAAATCTTTTGTTAGCATGAAATTAAATGTTCTATTTAATCTTTAAGTAGTGGTACTTATGTACAACCACCCATAGAGGGCATGTATAAAATCGCCCTAGGGGAATGTTTATTATTCTCCCCATTAAAAATTGTAGGTGATTGGAAATGTTTATAATTCTTCCCTCACCTAAGGTTAGAGGTCCGGTAGGTGCCTCAACCCTACTTAGTTAGATAGACATATTAATTGACATGCTAAAACCTTTATTTATTTTGTTAATGGCAAGTTTCCTTATAAAAACCTCATACTCTTTGATATCTCTTTTTACACCAAATATCTAGCCTAATTTACTTGTTACAACTTTCTTTGACATTGTCAGAATGTTCTTGTAACACATACTTCCTTTGTTTTTCCCTCTTGTTGGGTGTCTTCCCAACCACCAAGGTGTGAAGCAAGGTGGTTGAATAGGACTTGAAGATCATAGCTTGGCTTGGACTTAGCTGATGGATATGTTGCTTGGAGACAAAAGTGGAGTAGTTAGATTTCCCTCTACTTAGATCCTCTTTTTGTATAAAGCATGTACACCCATATTGGGAGAATTTTTATGTACGCTTTATTTGAAATTGAATATAGTCAAAATTTTATATTCCGCTGCTATCCAAATTGGATTTTGTTTACCATTGTTATTAGTAGAGAGGTGGATTGATTTTGCCTCTTTACAAATATACTTACGGGAAACTTGATATTGAAAAATGGTGCCAAAAGGATGTGGAAAAAGGACAATTTATGAAAGAGTGTGATGGGTTTCTATGTTGTCCTAACATGTCATGCAATGAAAGGGACCATGAATGAATCTCTTTTGTAATTTATGATAAAGAAAATATTATTTCGGCAATAGTGTTATATAAATAGGATGATAATTTGTCTATCATTTAAATGTTAGAAGGCTTTTGTAAAAGGAGACATAGATTCTTAAAAGTATAAGACATTATAAATATTATGTATAGGCCTATAGGGAATAGATCACCTTAGAGTCAGGTGATGTGTTGGTTCTCTTATAAACCACTAGTGTAGTAAACCAGATCATTGAAGGTTCTAGTGAAAATATAAGAACAATTTTTTCATCATTAATGAGTTTTAACTTTGACTAAGGAAAAGACTTATGGAAAACTTTAAGGTGATATTAGGTTTTGATATAGGTCTAGTATTGAGGATAGAAGCTAAGAAATTATATTAAACCACTGATCAAAACATAAAAATGAAGGATAGGAATCATATATTGGATAAAACATAAGTATTTTATTCATACTTGCTTTTTCACAACGTAGCGCCATATGGGGGAACATTTATGTTTTCAGAGATATTTTCATGGAGGATGGCTTTTTAAGTTTTTTAGTGAATAATTTTACACCAAGGGACACATGATTTATGAAGGAGAAGAAAAAACATAGGGAAAGATAGGAAGACATGCTCTTTAGTGTAAGGACATCCCATCCTCCTTCCCATTTAGTGAAGGAAAAATGTGATCCATGAGATGTGATGCATTTTTTGTAGTTGTGTAAAAATTCACGACATAATTTGTCAATTGTTGATGATTTTTTGTGTTAGGAGGATACAACTAATGCAATAAGTAGGTATATATAAAAAGTATAGAATTAACATAATTAGAAGGCCAAAAGGAATATGGATTAGCTATACCGACCAGAGAACTTTGATTTAACTTTAATGAAAATAGGGTTCTAGGTATTTGATTTTATGAGTTGGTTACTTAAAGGTAGGCCAATGTATTTCATTATAAAGGCCTCTAACTTACATTAATTAAGTATGTTTGCATAGGATTGTAGGTCATGGTGGGGTGCGTGGAAGATGTGGAGAGAAGATATACTATAATTGATCTTCACCTCGAGATGTGTTGGAAAATGCATAAAATCCTTTTTTATTTATAGTAATTTTTGGTTGGTTTGATGAAAAGAAGGGTGCCATGAATAAAATTATAGGACAGAGTTGCTTATGGTTATAGAGTTTTTGTATAGCATCTCAGAGACTAGGTGAGGTCATCAAGTGGATCATTTGACTAAGACATTGTGTGGCAATGATTAAGAGGAGAGATGATAAGGGATCACCATGTCTTAAGCCATTTGTACTTTTGAAATTTCCAAAAGGAAAACAACAAATAAGGTTTGAGAAGGAAGATGATGTGGCAATGCCATTGGTCCATGTTGTTTAAAACCATGACTTTCCAAAATTTTCCAAGAGAAAGACCATTTAATGTGGTCAAAAGAATTCTTGAATTCTATTCTAATGATGTATATAGGGATTTTTTATTAGTGGTGGTGGATAATTTCATTTTCAATGAGGTAAGCATCTTGTATATGTATTCACTTATAAATTAAAATAAATTTCCAAATACTATGTGATTTAGGTATGGGGTTGGTCTAGAGATATAGGAATTTTGATGTTATTTTATATCTATAGTTGAGGAGGCTAATGGGTCTACATTTAGAGATTAAGTATGCCTTTTCTATTTTTGGTATAAGGGCAATGGGAGTAACATGGATCCTTTCATGGAGGGGTTTACAGTAATGGTTTGAGTGAAGGCGATGAGTTTGAAGATGTCCTTGTTGGTGAACATTAAGGGGTCTAGAGAAACAACATGTCATTGAGATTTATCTAGGTTTTGTATTTTTGAAGGCGGTATGGATTTCCTTCGGTGTGAAAGGGATCATGACGGAGAAGGGTCTCATAATAGTAAAGAGCCAAAATAATTATCGATATAGATTAAAGAGAGGGTTATTTTGGTTAGATCGGTATTCTTTAAGGATGGTTTAAAGTGTGACATAATGTGGAGTATAATAGCAAATTTTTATCGGGTGTGTGTTATTGATGAAGAGATTATCAATGTGTTACATCTTTTATGAGTGGAAAAGAATTGGTGGAAGAAGGTTATGATACAACCCTCCTTGAGCCACTTAATTTTTTGAATGTTGCTTCTAGTATATTTGTTGATGTTCTAGGAGACACTCTACACATTTGGTTGATTGGTTAAGGGATATAGCTGTGTGGGGGTTAGAATGAAGAGCATCAACT
This sequence comes from Alisma plantago-aquatica, assembly GCA_963693085.1. NCBI lineage: Eukaryota > Viridiplantae > Streptophyta > Magnoliopsida > Alismatales > Alismataceae > Alisma > Alisma plantago-aquatica. Next base: position 1,862,351,600 of record OY856409.1, on the reverse strand, counting down.
AAATCAATATTGTTCATAAATTTTGATAGGTGTGAATGTTTTTATTGAGGGAACTGAAGGTGTTTGAGGATCTTAGCTTGAGAGTAGAGAGGCATGATTGAGGTGAAGGATAAAGTTCATAGTGAGATTCAGGGAATCAATAACTGAGTTGGACAAATGTTGGACAATGGTTGTATTGCATGTGGGATGTGCAAGGCATAAGTATTCAAACCTAAAAGGTTCAAGATCTCCAAAAAATGTTTAGTATATAGGATGACCGTATTGTGATCTAATAGTACTTTAATCCAAATAGGAAGTTGAGAGAGGGTATAAGGTAAGCCAGTCTAGTCCTCCTTAGGAATCTATTAAATTTTGCAAAGGAGTGTTAATTTTTGTTGTCAAATCAAGTAAAATCATAGGTAGAGGTGTTGAGGTCTGTGAGGTTATGGTCATTGATAAAGTCACTATTTATTAAAGAAGGTCATTTTTTTGTATATTGGAGTTATCATGAGAGAAACATATGATATTGAAATAACCACCTGAAAGCCAATGAAGAAGTAAAAAAAACCCAGTTGCCAAGGTAAGTGAGTTTAGTTAGGAAAGCCATTTTATGTTAAAAATGGTTCACCATATAATTTGTTAAGGACCATATTTTTTTGATTGATATCTCATTGGTGTGATGGTGATTTGGTTTCAAAGTATGGTGTGATCATATAGGTTGAGTAGGTGACTATTTCAACCAAGGATTAAACCACTACTTAAACCCTTGGATAAGAGTTGGAGCCATGTATTTAATCTTTGGCCCCATTTAACACGAAGTTGTCTGGGTGTGAGAAAGGTTTTTGTTTCATGGGATGAGATGTGTCAATTTTATTGAAGTGTATGTGATGTCTGAAAAGTCTTTCTCTTTTTTACTCAATTAACTAATAATATTTCATGAGCAAATAAACATAAGAAAAAAATATAGAAGGATAAGAACTAGAAACAAAAACTAAATGTGAAGGAAATTGAAAACCAAGATTTAAAACCTCATTGGATACATGATTATGATCGATAAGGTTCCAGTATACAAGATCCATAAAATCCTTTTTGCATCCTTATTAGAGAAAAATAGACCTAGGCTATCCCAAAAAGTTTAGCACTCCTTCGGCTAATGCAAGAGAAGTCAATTATTTATGGGAGCTAGTTGTGTGGGGTTAAAAGACAGTTGGCTATGTTTTGGAGAAGAACATGTTTGTGAACAACTAGATGAGGGTGGATCTATTGGGTGGCATTAGTTAGGCCTAGTACCTATAAACTAATTAAATGCATATGAGGGGATGGTATAGTCAAAATTGCCACCAAGGGGTATCGAGATTGTGAATGAATAGATGGAACAATTGGTGAGATGGCTAGAGAGTCCAAATTCATGTCATTTAAGGTCATGAGTGATGAAGTAATTGGGGGATTTTCACCACTAATAGTTGTAGCAAGAAACTTAAGGAAATTGCTAGTATAAGAACCATGGTACTATATCACTTGTCTTAGGCTAAGGGGAGGGTCGTCTTCCATAAGTGGAGAAATAAAGGTTTGAAGTATGATATAGTTTAGAATCCTCTAATATGGTAGAGATGTGTTTTTATTGGGGCTAAGGATAGGGGTCATCATTTTTATGGGTCCAAACATGCTGATGAGTGCATATTAATCTTAGTTTAGGTGCACATTTTAGTGTAGAACTCATGCATTTTGTGTTCTTTTGTTTTTGTTCTCATTTTAGGTTTTTAATAATGAATCCTCACTGTACTATAATTAGTTTCATTGTGCATTTTAGTGTAGTTTTGATGCATTCTGTGTGCTTATTGCCCTATTTCTACATACTTGGTTCTCCTTTTGAGGTTTTAAATAAGAAAACCTTGCTTTACTGTAGGCAATAATGCAAGAGCCAATTCAAGACCCCTAATTTTTACATTTAGATCTGTCTTACCCATCTTCAATCTTAGGAAGTTATCTAGACAAATTATGATGACCAAGAAAATGAATTGGGTGACTGCACCAATCAACTGTCATGAGAATCGCCCAATTGGATTCTCTACTCAGATAGTTTGTATGCTAGTGGTAGGTTCATCAATGTATAATGTACACCTTTTTCAAATTTTCATGATAACTAATCATGTTTCTTGAACCATGTAACTAGGGATTCTAGTATTAGGATAGAGATCAATATATATCTTATCTCTTAGGGAGATATGCACTAAAGGATAGTCTCAAGTGTTTGCACCTTACTCCTCTTATTCTACATAAAAGAAGTAACATACTCAATAATGAACTTGTCTCTTACCATCGTACATACTCTATAATGAGTGGATACTTAGATGGATAGATCCATTGGTTATTTATAGCTCATGGGTGACATCTACCTAATCTAAAGGAAAGCCATTTTACCCTCCTCATGAAGGCATCACTAAAAAAAGATTACATCTACCTCTTATAAAATGTGGTTAATGTATCCCCCCAAAAAAAATTGTATAAGTGTCTCACACAAAAAAGAATCATTATGTATTTGTCCCTTCAATAACTATATAAGGTGTATCTTTTCTTTTTAGAATAGCGAAACCTCTATCTCTCATAGGAATCAAACTAGGTTCACTGGTCACAAAATCATATCTCTTATCCCCCCCATAAAGGAAAGAAGTCGGGGTAAGTAAACGCCACCACAAAATCACCATAATGTTTCTTTAGGTAATGTTTTCCCCAATTTAGTTTCTTGCTTCTCATGCCAACTTCTGTATCAGCTTCCAAAATATGAGTCTCAACGTACTTAAGATGAAAACCCACACGTGGAAAATATTTTATTGTAGGTTGTACATAGTTGGACCTTAGAGAAAGACATGGAGGCACATGAGTCGTCAAACCTAAAAGAAAAGAAAGTGAACAAGAACAGACTCTTATATGGATCAAGGTGCATTCTTTATGATTATAATAAATGATGTAAATGCCATCTAAAGATGTGTTGGCAAGCAACTTAATAGTGATGTGGTTTTTTTCTTTACCAAAGACCACATTAATTACTTCTCCACTTCAAGTTTTGGAATCTGAGCTAATTACCAACAAGGAAGATATTGGACTCCTCTTTGATGAAAAGAAGACTAGCCTCCACCTTGCATATCAATATGATCCCAACTTTTAGCTTATATACCAATGAATCTAAAATGAGGACTTGTATAACTTCATTCCAAGGTTTTAGTCTGTCAAAGGATGCACATTCCCTCCCATTTTCTAGGTGAAATATACCGATAGAATGTATCAGCTTGTGTTTATGATGTGATATGAAAACTTTGACCGAATTCTAGAGTATTTGAAGAGTTTTGGAGATATTACTATGAGAAACACAAAATATCCATTTTTCATTCATTTTGATTTATTTCTCTTTTTATTTTTTGATTCTAAAAAAAGAAATTATTATGGCGATATGGAAAATTAATTAATAGTTGTTTTTGATGAAATATTTTTAAGGTTTTATTTAAGATGTTGATGGCGATAATGAAGTGAACTTCCTAATTATAAAGTAAAAAATGCAGCATAACACTAGGGAAGTGACCCATCTTGACTAATTCAAAACTCATGATACAATAAACCTAGGGTTAACATTAACATAACTAGAATAATTTTAGTACATAATATAAAATCCTAAAACTAAATATTTATAATATTTAATTATCTTGCAAAATCTCAAAGGTTATGTAGAGAATTGTTTTTGGATTAAGGAATATATTATGTATAGTTGTTTGAGCTACCGTTAATTTGATATGAATTTTGTAGCTAAATGTTTGTTGATTTTTAAATTGAAAACCTGGGGTAAAAGACTACAATGGCCATACATCTTGCATCGCTGCCTTGATGCTTACTGGGAAAACATATTAAAGCTCTAGAGTAAATCTTGAGTAATTTGAATGACATTATTGCATAAAAATATGAAACTTCCCACGGTAGGCGCAAAAAATTATAAGCCAAATCCAAGAAAGATGGGGATATCAATTTCTTAAATCTCCCAATGATTCTTCCTCACTATCTAGAGAAATGTAGCTTGTTGACCCCACTCCCATGATATTGGAAGTTCCAAACATAGAAAAATGACATGGGCACTAATTTGAACAGGTTTGGAATGGTTTCACCAATCCATGGACAAAAAATGAAGACAAACAAAGGAAAATTTGATCAAAAGGTATGCGGGATTGAGGAAAAAAAGAAAGCTATGTATCAATGAATTACTACAAGATTGATGACTCTGAAGGATGAAGAAGATTCTCATCCTTTTTCTTGGCTCTAAAGAATTTCCACCACACTAGTTATACCTTCTTTCATAAAATTCCTCCATACTAGGGAGGATAAAACATAAAAGATAATGAGATATTTAAGAAGTGTTAAGAGGTTTAGAAGGGTGGCTCAAAGATTTTAGTGCAAGGAATTGAGATAAAAGTGCCCAATTGCTCCAACAAAATCCCTATAATTGTGAATCAAGAAGAGGGTAATTGAGGAGAAAGGGAGAGATGTAGGTAAAATGCCCACTTATCGAGTTGCTGAAGGATAATAGTTGGCGGAAAATCACTTATCATTTATACAATATTTGATTGAAAGTGGTCATGTAATCAACACAAAAGGACAAAGGTGAGAAGGAAATCTGGGGTTTCTTAATTGTAAAGATTTAGTTAGTATTTAGTGGGTTCTTGGGTTTGGGGAAAAGAAAACGAAACTAATGAAGATCAAATCATGGAACAAAGTTAATGGGAGAAAGATATATTTGTGTGAGAAGAAATTTTACTATATTTCATCTGTAAGAATTCTATTTGGGTTGATGTGTTGAATTCATTGTCTAATCAAAAGCAAATAGGTAAGAAAGAATCTAAAACAACAAAAAACCCGTAAAAATCTTAAAATAGAGCCTAAAATGTGATCTATTATGGAAAATGTAATACAAATATATATAAGTATGATTATAGTTGATCTAGTAAATATGTGTTATATTCCCTTATATACTTGTGTTGGTTTCCATTATCCAAATAGGTGAAAATTGGTTTATGGCCTAATTCACATTGCAAATTTTGAATTGGTGTAAGTTTTCTTTTTAAAATTATGTAGTAAGTAATTTAATACATGCATGTTTATGATATTATCCTTTTATATATTATCCTAATTAATATCTGCCACTGATAGTGGATACAAACTTTGTTTCCATTAAACTTATCATGGAATAAATTAGTACATATATTTTGACCAATTATTTATTATATTAAAGTTTTCATCTCATTAAATATAATCTACTACCTAAATGAAATGTAGTATTACATTAGTGTCTTTACCAAAATTCCCTTGGTTAATTATTTGGATTTTTTGATACTTGCTATATATTAACAAAGTTGTTAAGTGGCTAATGTATATCAATGAAGGTTGTGATGCTATGACACATTGACGTGTATGCATAAACACATTACCCATTGTATTAAACCATTGGTTACATAACACATTATATATTGATATATTTATCATAAATTATATGTTACACTTTTTAGCTCAGTTGCCAACCTATATGTATTCAATATGTTACATTATGTGAGTTGGGATCTCCTAGGAAAAAATATCAGTGTATTGAATATTTAACTATGTTATACCTAGTCTAAAAATATTAACTTTCAAGGCACATCATTACCCTGTGAAAGGCAAAGGTGTATGTCAATGAAGCACAAAACTTATGCTACTAAATTTATGACTCCAATCTAATTTATTATATCAAATCGGTTACTACATTCATATAGGCATGTATTTATCCAAGTCAAGGCATCTCATAGCATAAGTTCATCAATGTTCTATATGTTATATTATATATGTTCTTGTTAGGGATAATCATCTAGGAACTAGGGTTTAAGCCTAAACAATAATTAATCGTCATACATACTTGACAATCCATGAGTCTAGTATTAGTTTTTTGGGTCTAAATCATCAACATTTCATGGTCTATGAATTCAAGCCATAGCTAGGGCTGTAAACAACCGTGGTTAGGGTTTGCATGTAAATACTCATTATATGCTTGTTCTACATTTATTGGGGGATAGGCAGTGAGTGAACCCTCCCAATAATGAGCATTAATGCTAAGTTGGGGAAGGAATGGTTCTAAGATATTTTCATAAATTTTCTTTTGCTAATGAAATCAACGATGTGTAAAATGCCCCAAATCTCATGCCAACTTATTTATCAAATTCCAAATCAGGTACCCCAATATGACTAAAGAGAAAACTTAATAGGTGGTCATTGTCAAATCTAGGTTTATATGGAGGCGGGCCAGTATAACATATAATTTGATTTACATGGCGTCCAATGGCAAGTGTGATTGGTTTATTAAGGTTTTGGTGGGGTTTGAGGAGAAGTTCTAATGAGAAGGCGTAATATGTGAAGAGGCATTGTAATACACAATTTGCTCCCGTCCTCTCTCTAAGATGGGTGCTCTGTTCCATCTCTAGAGTCGCCGCTTTGGGTGATGGCGGGTGTCTTGCCGCCTGTCCCCGATGGGGCTATTAGCCCATCCAATCCCGTAGTGATTGCTCCGCCTTGCTCTTCTAAGGGTGGGGGACTTTCCAGTTCTGCATCCGCTTCTCTGGTGGCAGCAGTGGCGCCGGGTGCTCTGCCTTGGTCTGACCCTAGGGCAGACGTTACGGCTGGGCGTTCCTGGGCGGAGACCGTTTCGAGACCTTTGGGTGTGCAGAGGAACTACCGTCCTGTGGTGGCGCCTGAAGACCCCAAATCTCCCTTCTTCCGGAACAAGGATAGGAAGTCATGGATGAAGATTTATGAGCTGGTAGCAGGGGAACTTGATGAGTTTCATAGGTTCTCTGTGATTGTTCAAGTCTTAGGGAGGAACCACCATCTTCAGCGGGTATACGGGTGGATGTTGAGGATGTGGAATCCCAGAGGTGAGCTCCAGGTTTCACATTTAAAGAAAGGGTTGATTCTGGCGAGGTTTGCCTCTAAGGGAGATATGAAGGTTGCTCTGGAGAGAGGACCTTGGTTCTTTGACAACAAATTAGTTCTGACCAGGAAATGGACTCCGGAAGCAGATGTAAGATGGGCGACGCTCACTACGGCTCCAGTCTGGGTTACTCTCCCTGACCTGGGACGTCACTGGATGAGGCGTGCTCTAACCATTATCGATTATGGGTTAGGAATTTCACAGGTGGTGGATTTCTGGATGGACGTCAAGTTTACTGGTGCTCCTCACTTATGCATTGAGATAGCGGCTGACAAGGTTCCCTCCCCGGTGGTCATGCTTGAGATGCCAAACTGGGTGGAACTGGAGATTAGGGTTATTTATCATGCTCTTCTAGATCATTGTCTTGCCTGCAAGGTGTTTGGGCATTTTCCTCAGGGATGCCCGGGAGCCAGGCAGACGTTCAATGAACCCCTTCTGATTAGAGGTCGATCCAAAAGTAGGCCTCTACCTAGGAATAACAGGAAGAGGGCGAGTAGCAAAGCAGTGTCGCCGCCTGCCTGGAATGCGGCGGGAGCCTCTATTGCTGCGAAGCTTGGGGAAGCTGGGGACAAAGTTCGTACTAACACTGCGATCTCGGAGGCTAGTCAGGCTGTGTTCCCGGAGGTTGGTCAGGTCGCGATATCGGTGGTCCTTGACACCCTAGTCAGGGGTGGCTCCGAAGGGGTGACAGAGGGGGTGGTTACTGAACCGGGTGGAGATGGAGTCGTAACAGTTGATGAGGTGGAAGCAGTACCGGTACGGGATGAAGATCTTCAGGAGGAGGGGGAGGTGTTCGTGGACTCGGTGAATCCTTTCCTTTTGCTGGCAGATCAGGACATGGATGAGGTCATGCCGCAGAACACTAAGCGGGTCAACACGAGGAGCAGCAGGGGCGGGGACAGTGTCGCTCGTAGAAGAGGCAGAGGTAGGAATGGAGGCCGTGGAAATCCCCCTTTTACTGGGGGGGTGGACATGGAATCCTGATGACCCTCATGGTGTGGAATGTGAGGGGTGATTCACGTATTAGGAAGCAAAGAACCCTCAGAAAAATTATCTAGGAGAGGGATGCATCACTGGTGGTGTGCTTAGATACAAGGATACGTCGAGAAGTAGCTGATAGAGTGACGAGGTTGTTTCATGTGGGATGGCAGCATTGCTCTAACGTAAATAGCATTGAGGGAGGAAAAATCACATTGGGGTGGAATCCGGTGATCTGGGATGTGCAAATGATCCATGAGTGCGATCAACTGGTGACGCTGAGTTGCATGAATTCTGGCGGCTTCCACTGTATGCTTTCTTCTGTCTATGGCTCCAATTATGAAATGGATAGGAGAAGACTATGTAATAATTTGGTGGTTTCGACTCAACAGGAACTACGTCAGTTGGTGGTTGGGGATTTTAATCAAGTTAGGAAGGCTAGGGAAAAAAGGGAGGTCTTCCTATACCAGAGTCTATTTTGAGACATTTCAATGATGTTTTCGATGTAGCAGGCCTTTTCGAGCTCAACGTGAGTGGTGGTCTTATCACCTGGCATAATAAGAGAATATTGATTAGAAGAATATCTAGCAATCTGGATCGTGGCTTGGTGAATGAAGCATGGCTGGAAGTGTTTCCTGAAGCTTCTCTTAACTTGGGTGGTCACCCTAATAGTGACCATTCATGGATGGAGATTATTCTTATGAGACAAAAGCAACCCAATCGCCCTTTTATATTCCTTAACCACTGGATCTCTTGGCCCTCCTTTGAGGGAGTGGTCAAATAAGCTTGGGATGAAAGGGTTGTTGGTAACCCTCTTTTTGTTGTGGCAGACAAGCTTAAGAAGGTCAAAGCTTCCCTAAAGGTTTGGTCCAGTTATCTGGTGGATTTACCTAATCTTATCAGGACAACTAGAAAGGAGTTTGACTTGAAGGCGACTAATCTCAGATTGAATCCTGAGGATCATAGGTGCATGGAAGAAGATACTTTAGCTAGCAAAAGAGTTACCCATCTTGAGAAGGCCTATGAGATATCAGGATGGAAAAGAAGCAGGATCAAATGGCTGAGATATGGTGATTGTAATTCGAAAATTTACCATGCTGCTGTGAAGAGAAATAACATGAAGGATCACATACATAATCTTGTTAATGAGAAGGAGAAGCTAGTTGATGAAGTTACTAAAGTTGGGGAGATGGCGGTGAGTTTCTTTACAGAATTATATAATCAGGAGGATGTCAATCTTTTGAATAAGGTGTCGGCCCTGGACAGAAGGGTTAATGATGTTATGAATTCTGACCTTCTGAAGTTGGCGACAGATAAGGAAATTAAAGAAGCTACTTTCTCTATTGGTGCTTCTAAGAGCCCTGGACGGATGATTTTAATGCTAAATTCTTTCAAAGTTGCTGGCATACAGTGGGGAGTGATATTTGTAATGTAGTTAGATGGTTTCTGGTGGGTGGGAGGATGGTTCGTCAAGTGAATCATGCTTTCATCAGGTTGATTCCCAAGAAGACGGGGGCTGCTGCCATGAATGAGTTCCGTCCGATTGTGTGCTGCTCGGTGGTTTACAAAATCATTTCGAAGGTGCTATCTCATAGATTGAAGGTTATTCTGCCAGATATTATATCCCCTCATCAGGGTGCTTTTGTGAGAGGCCGCTCTATATCTGATAACGTCCTCCTTGCTACTGAATTTCTGAGGGTTTTCCAGGTTAAAGGCAGCTCCAAGCAGGCGTGTTTAAAACTTGATATTTCTAAAGCTTATGACCATGTGTCATGGGAGGGCTTGTGGAGCTCTATGAAAGCTTTAGGCTTCTCCAATCGGTTCATTAACATTCTACAACAATGTGTTCAGATTACTTCTTTTTCTGTTCTTGTTAATGGTATTCCTAAAGGCATGTTTAGAGCCTCCAATGGTCTTAGGCAGTGTGACCCTCTGTCCCCTCTGCTTTTCACGATTATCATGGAGAATCTTACCTTTCTGACTTGCAAGGCTGAATAGGAAGGGAGGATCAAACCCTTTAAGGTCTAGGGAACTAAAGTTATGAGCCATATGATTTTTTCCGATGATCTTATGTTCTTTGTTGCAACTCATATCAAAGTCTTCAGAGGTATTAGATGCATTTTAGATACTTTTGCTGATCTGGTGTGTCTGCACATTAGTGATATTAAATCCAAGGTCTTCCTTTCCAAGTCTTGTGATACAAGAAGGGGGAGGTTGAAGGAAGTACTTCAGCTGGAGGTTGGTTGTTTTCCTACGAAATATCTGGGTGTTCCCATCTCGGGTGGTGTCAGTAAGGGTGCTGATTTCCAGAGCTGCTTGGACGTTTTACATCTGAAGGTTGATAACTAGAGTGGCTTGAAGGTGTCCATGGCAGGTAGAGCTGTTCTCATCAAATCTGTACTTAACAGTGTGATCAAGTACTGGTGTAGGCTTGTGGAAATGTCGGGTTTCATCCTTGAGAAATGTCGGTCGGTCTTAGTGGGGTTTCTGTGGAGTGGCGGACAACACTCTATCGCTTGGATGGAAGTCGCTCAACCTCGGCTTGGTGGTGGGCTGGGGTTGGTGGATCCCGGTGACATCCAGGACGAGGCTACGACCAGAAGAGTTTATGACTTCCTACTGAAGTCTGAGTCTCCTTGGAGCAGATGGATGAGAGGAAGATATGGCGCCAGCCTCGAAAACGGGAGTTTGCAGTTGAACTCATGCTCTAGAATTTGGAGGAGGATGTGTACTGCCTGGAACTACTGTAAACAAGATTATAGATGTACGGATGGTAACTGGACGGTGGCTGCGGGGGAGCATCCTTGGAGGATAAACTACAACCAACCTCAAGTTATCTGGGGTCAGCTGCTGTGGAGTAAAATACACTGCCCAGAGTTGAGTTTTTGCGCTTACAAAGCTATTCTTGGTAGGCTGACTACCTTGGACAGAGTTAGTAGATGGTATATTGTGCAGAGCTTGGTATCCCCGCTCTGTCAGTTGGAGGATGAAACACAACATCACTTGTTTTTTGACTGCGGTTATACAAGATACTTATGGACCAGGTGCTCCCTCAAACTTAATTGGGGTGGTAACCCACCTTCAAATATTTAGGATAGCATGGTGTGGATCTTGGACCAGACAAGAGGTGATAGCCATATGAGGCAATTTGCGGGGCTCATTTGGACATGTCTCATTTACCATATATGGTACGAGAGGAATAGCAGAACGCATGGGAAAAAAGAGAGAGACAAAGTCCAATGTTTTGAGGTTTTTGTATAAAATCTTGCTTGGTTGTGCAAAGCGAACCCGGGTACCCTATGGTACGAGAGGAATAGCAGAACGCATGGGAAAAAAGAGAGAGACAAAGTCCAATGTTTTGAGGTTTTTGTATAAAATCTTGCTTGGTTGTGCAAAGCGAACCCGGGTACCCTTTCAAGGGTTAAACCTGTGGTCATGCTGATGTGGGGTCTTAAGTGACCGTGTATAGTATACGGGGTGGTTTATACTCCTATACTTATTTTTGATGATTAGTGATATTTTACCTTATCCAAAAAAAAAGAGGCATTGTAAACTATGAAATGAAGGTTATTTTTGTTAAAATATCTTTGAGGTTTCCTTTAAGATGTTGGTGCAGCATTTTAGTACCAGAGATGCTAAATAATTCACTACATAAGAAATCCATCATATGATAAACTACCTCCACTGGTTCAGAATATGAGATGCTTATATATAGCATAAACTCATGATAATGGCTACATGGATGCATATGATTTGAATTGAAATTAAGAAAGATAGGAAATTCAAAAATCTATTTAGAAATCAAGAAATTGCCGAAAACAACCAACACATGATGGAACCCACAAACAAGTCAATTCATTTTCCTGCAGTTCCTCCTGATCTCCCCTTGATCGCCAGTAAGTGGGCTGATGCCGCCCATCTTGATCATAGAAGAACTGAAGTCCTGCCAAAAGGCTTCCATGTTCTCACTGTAGTACTGTACCAACCGATCGCTCTCACTGCCGTCTCCCCTAAACAGTTGTTGGTCGGAGTTGAGTAATCCCTTCCTCTCCACCAACCCCCTGAAGTAGGAGTTATCAAACATGGCAGGGGAGGGATCTAGAGGCGCAAGTCGCTCGTCTGCTCCAGAAGCTGGGCAGATGTTCTTGATCTGGACTTGATAGTAAGGATCAATATCTGTGGTGGCATTGTGGGTGCGATTGCGGAAGAACTGGCATTGGGAGAACCCGACAGTGTGGGCACCAGAGAGAGCCACCAGGTCTCTGACGGTGAGGCCCTTGGCTGTAAATCCAGCGAGGAGGGTGGAGAAGTCGGCGGTTGGTGGTGTGACGTCGTTGTTAGCTCCATCTCTGTTTGCGACTCTTGCATCGCGGCGGCCAAGTTGCACGGGGTACGACGGACCTCCGAACTGGCATAAGCAAACAATTAATCAATAAATCAGTATTGGGTTATTCATTCCACAATATATTGAACTATTTACCCGCGTTCCACGGGTTACCTACCACGGCCACGGAGTCCTTGGCGGCGACGGCAAGGACATCAGCACATGACACTACGCTACCGTAGCATGCTTCATCGACGGCGGCCTTGATCTCATCAATGACCTCAAAACCCCTAGCGGACTTGTTGTTGGGCAGGGCAGTCTTCTCACCAACGAAGCCGGCGGTGTCATCTAGTAGAATCGACCCATCGCATCCCTGCATATATATCCACAGTCCAGAAGAGTCAAACTCCCGCTTATATTTGATCAGGTTTCACAAATCATATATATCCAGCTACATAAGAAACCATACATTGACGAAACAGTCGTGGAAATGGAGCCGGATGAGCGAAGCTCCGACACGGGGTTCCCGCCAGATAGCCCGCTCCACGGCCGCCCTGATCGCCGGTAATGCGTCGGGACACACGTTTTCGTAGTAGTCAGCTCGGAGGCGGTTGTTTCCCTGAGCTGCGGTGGTGGATATCATGGCTATCAGCAATGCAGCGCCGCAAGCTGCCAGGATTGTTTCGCGTAATCCAGCCATTCCGAGATAGTTGGAAGCTAATCTTTGTTTCTGGGGAGTAGGTATAGAAGTGTTGTGAATGGAGCACTATAATGGAGTGCACGGCGAGATCTCAAAAGTGTACGGCTTGTGAACACTTGCTCCTATGGAATCAGCTATCGAGGTCAGGGGAGCAAGGGAGGGATGAATATTATGCATGGGTGGCCATTGCTATTTATACTGGTTTTCGACGAGTGTTAATTAGATCTGGTACGCGGGGCAGTTGCATGGAAACATAGTGCTCCCTTCATTAGTACATCTGGTAGTTGATGACTCAATCTCTGGGCTCGAACGCGCTCTTGACTCGTCTACAATGTCAATTACTTCCATAACAACCAGGATCATTAGTTAAAGCTCTTTCAGATAATTGGTAATAATCATTATGGTCAACTTCTCGCGTCGGCTTCCATATATAGACCTCTTCTAAACTAGTATATCCCCATCAACGGAAAATTCAACTATCTGAATGAGTCCAGCTATTGACTTATGATACATAAATTCAATACATGTTGCAAACTGAAAAATAACCGTACAGCTGACTACGTACATGTTGAAAATTTAAGAGTAACCCCGCAACCAGTCACTTTCTACTTTATCAGTCTCGTTGAAAAATGTTGGAAAAGTTCTCTCTGGATCGGCTAATGTCTGCGCAACTCAAAATCTAGGATTTCGCGTAGTCTGCATGACATGCAAATTCCTAGCAGTTCAGTATCAATAAAAGCAGAAATTGCACGAGCAACAGGCATTACTAAAGGACTTTTTGTAAAGAAGTATCGTGTTTTCATCGTTTTTTTTTGTATATTGTTTTGTCAAACATATCATTTCTTCCCATCAAGGCGTGACGTTGGTTGTGATTGGAGATCTTGTCCAAATATCTTAAGGTATATTCTCGGTCCTAGTTGTTATCTACTAGGACGAAAATCACTTTTTTTTTTTTTAGGGTAAACCACATGCCATTATATTGATAAAAGTCATACGGCATCTACAGAGATAAGCAGATCAAACATATTTTGTAACCACACAAGACAGAGAGTGATGTCTAACAGATAGGATTGGATATAAGTAAGATACTTCAGCATGGATTCCTCCCTTTCACACTTACTTTTTCATTAGCAACATACATTTTCTTATAGCAAACGTTAATTATATGAATGGAAACTTAGTCGTAGAAAACGTGAAGAGCCAATGGGACATAAGGTTTAAGGGTTTGAATAGCAAAACTACATTGGTAAGGTGTTAAATCACCCCAAATATGTAAAAGTAGAAAGGTCTTGGAGCACTCTGGGATAAGTCCTATATAATAATGAATAAGATTTTCACAAGTAACCCTGATTTAGTTTTAAGGAAACTATCATTTTCAAGGAGCATGAATCCTCTTTGCAATAGACGATGAAGCATCATTTGGCATATCCTGTGTCAAGGAAGAGAATGGACCTAGGGCTAGTGCAGCACGATCATGGTCATGGCCATGAGTCTAGCATCTTTTGTTAGGGATAAACTTACCAACCAGACATGTAATAATAAAACCAATTATAGACAGAAATTTTTAGCAAAATCAGATTCAAGGTTAATAATTGTAATCTATGGAGTAATATAACTATATGAAAATGTCTTTGATTTGTTTCTAGCCACATACACCATAAACATATATAGATATTTTGTTTATGTCTGCTAAGAGAGAACAAAGTGAGCTAAGTTAGTATTGTTGAGGTGGGTATCATCTACACAAATATTATAACATACCGAAATCTGGGCATTTTGCCTTTTGGTCCTCTTTTTCCATCTTTTCCTTTCATTTCTATCCTCTTTGGCCTTTCTATTTAATTTTTGGACAATATGATGGTTTAATGAACATTTGTTCACCTTTTATTCCAATATTTGGGTTTATCCCACTCTTTACAACATGGTATCAGAGCCAATGGTAGTCGGATCTTTGACTATTTCAATTTGTCTCCCTAGTTAGAACCCTAGATTTGCATAGTTTCCCTTAAGATACATAGTTTGCCCTAGATTTGATCTATGTAGAAGATAGGTTGATTTAGGACCCTATAATTTCACATTAGAACCTTGATGAATAAAATCCTAAAATACTTATAATTAAAATATGAATAACTTAATGTTGTTTAGGTTTGCCTTTAGGCAACTATTAGGACATGCAGTTGAAGCAAGGGTGTCTAGAAAGGATCAGGGTTTCGGGGGCTGGAAAATTTTTCCTCCGCACCACTAGCTTGGTATACGAGGACTCCCGTGCCCATATGATACCGGCCTGGCCTGCGCTGATACGAATTGTCCGAAATAGTTTGCTTTTAGACAATAGTAACCTTAGACATATATGTTGTATATCTTTGAGAACCCTAAGTTTCATATGTATGATGATTTGTTTGAGGATGGATACCAAGATAGTTTTCTTATGTCCTTTGAACCTAGACCTTAGAGTTTGGGTGTTTGGAAGATATCAGAGTGCGCAGTGGAAGCATGATGGATTTTGATTATGGTTTAGTTAGACATATCCTTTAACCCTAGTTTAGTAGGTCGAACCCTTTAAGGGGTGGAGTATGGTTAGTTGATGATGTTTGAGTGGTTAGGTTTCGAGGACAAAATCCTCTTTAGGGGGATGGAACCCTATAACATCTTGAAGTATATCTAATCTATCTTTAGAAACCCTAACCTCATACTTAGGTGGTTAGTGTGCTTGAATCCTTAGTTTTGACCAAACAAGTTAATAGTTGTAACCCTAACGTGCTTATTTATATATTAATGAACATATAATTATCATCTAAGGAATAATGCATGTGCTTGAAACCTAATGTACATATAATGCACATAATATGAATATCAATGCTAATTGTCAATAAGTAAGAGGTTAATAATGTCATGAACTAATAAACCCTAATGATATGATGAGTAAGGTTATAATTCGTAATTAATGCATGCTAAGGATGAATAAGTGAAATATAATGGTCATGTTGACCTAAATCCTAAAGTTGTTATCATCTAACCTTAACATATACACCCTTATGCCTTTCATGGTACATTAATGATGTTAAGTGTCATAATTAGTTAACATACCTTGGTACACATAAATGATATATATATATAATCATCTAATCACATATTAATCAAGTCATCAATATAAAATGCAAGTTACCTTGTTATCTAATACACATGTGATTAGTCACTTAATGTGAATCAATTCATTGATAAGTAACATGTCTCACCTTGATCATTAAAATATATGTAATGGCTTCCACATGAATATGAAATGATTGAATCCACATATATGTGCAAAATCAATAATATAAATGAATAAATATAAGGAAATGATTAATGGTGACATTAATGTGAGCAATAAAGATAAGGTGGTAATAAGATAATGTTCCATGTAAATATATGTAATTGACGTGACATAATTTGGATTAAATATAGACATAAGGACAAACTGAATATTCCATGAGAAATAATTTATTATAACTTAATAAAGTGATAATATGAGGATAATGAAGTGTAAACCCAAGTTATTAATGATCAAATATAATAATGAATGTTGAGATAATTGAGTAACACCTAATTGTGATAAAATCCTTAATAAGATAAATGAGAAATATATATATATATATAAATAGTTTAATGGATAATAATGAAATATAACCCTTTTGACAATAAAGTGAATATGACATGACATAATTAAAAAAAAATGATGATAATGTGATATAATGTTAAAAAGCCAAAAATGTAAATAATGTTAACTCTCCTAAAAAGAATATGTTAATAGTGGAACCCTAGGTGATCCTTGAGAACCCAACCTATGTTGAGCTGTATGTGAAGTTTCAGAACCGTTAGGTGTAGTTGAAGTATAAGTTTTGGTGGAAGGGGTTTGGTTGGAGGAACAACCTGAAGTTTTGGTGATGTGGGGTTGCACACTCACCCATCCCTAATTGCTAGTGATTTCGGGGACGAAATCCTCTTTAAGGGGTGGAGTGCTGTAACATACTGAAATCTGGGCATTTTGCCTTTTTGGTCTTCTTTTCCATCTTTTTCTTTCATTAATATCCTCTATGTACATCTTTGTACTCTTTTCTATAAGTTTTGACCTTCATTTTCGTTCCATATGTCTTTGGATTTGATTTAAAGGAATTATTATGGTTATTGGATAAATGTTTCCCATATATTCTTAATACAGGGTTGCATGCACAAATACCTAAGTTAGATTTAGATAATGGGTCTAAAATGCAAATTTCACATTAAGTAATAAAAAGAATAAAATGTTTTGTCCTGGAAGTTTCTGGCACTTTCTAGGATAAGAGAAATAATAGAAAATCTGAATTTTATATAAAGGAGAAGATAAATGCAATAATAAAAGGTAATATGGAATTTAATGGATGGTAAAGGATAATGAGAAAGATATTGCACCAAAATACTTGGAAACCCATTAGGATAATCTGATACTTAAATTCGTTTTCTTGACCAAAAAGTAACTTAAGGGCCAAGTAACATTTAAAGTGGAACATAAATGTAAATAATAATATCATTATCAAAAGAAAATAGGAAATAGGCCAATAAAGTGAAATAAAATATTTAATGTTCTCAAATTAGTAAAATAACTCCAAATTCGTAATATAAACATAAAAATAAGCCTTTGGGTAAATTTGCATTTAATTTGGTCGATGTTTAATATTTTATTTTATTCAGGAGAGAGAAAATGACTTAAAGGCCAAAAATATTAAATATATGTTGATAAAAATTAATTAATCTCAAAAACGTGTTCCTAACGTTTATTATTGCTTGTAGACCAAGTTTTATATTTTTAGGAAGTTTCTAGATGCCTCTAATAAATTAAACGGTTAAATAAGTGATAAAAATTAAATGAATAAAATAAAATAATAAATGTCTTCAAAAAAATATATTAATTCCAAATTCGTGTTCTAAATGTTAAAATATACCTTTGGATGAATTTTGAATCAATTTGGAAAATATTTGTTGAGACGATAAATTAAGGAGAGAGAAAGAGTACAAAACTTTCAAATCATTATTTAAAATAACAAAAGATGTCAACAAATGAAAATAATACCGCATTCGTGACTAACATACTTAATATGAGTTATGGGTGAAGTTTTGTAATTTTTGGATAATCATAGAGTCATAAATAAATGAGGAAATAGAAAATATGTTTTGAATTATTTAATAAATTAAATTTTCTCAAAATATAAAACTAATTTCATATTTGGATTCTACACGTCAAAATCAGTCAGGATGTCAATTTTGGTTAATTTTTAAAATCGTTTGAGCCCTCAAAATAAGAGATAGAAATTCATTAAATAGTGCATATGTTACTATATTCAAAATCATAATTTGATAAGGCTGTTTTTGTGCGGATCGATGACCGTAGATCTTGGATCCGACGGTGGTCGGTCATCTCCTACCTTGGTTCAGATTAGGAAACAGGGGGAGATTTGCGGATTTTCGTTTGGTAATAACTCGATCTACACTCAACCAAATCGAACGATTTTTGGTGCTACAAATTCCTCGCGAGATTCTGCTTCTCATTATCCCATATTTTTCATATTTTGGTGAAGATTTAAGAAAACCGCAAGGTTGCCGCAACTCTTCTCTCATCTCGGGTTCTAAAAACCCTATCCCACTGCTCTTCACCTATATATAAACCTATTCTGAGAAACCCCCTCTCCTTTAAGACTCAATGCACCCTTCAATCACAAGCTTTGCAGCTGTTTTGGCCTCCGTCGAACCGCCAAAGCCGCTAGTGTTGCGGTGGATGCTGCTCCCTCCTCACTCCATCTCCAATCGAATTAAAGACACCAACAGGTGCGGTTTTGTCTAAGCTTTCTTTCGCATATGTTAACGTCGGATTTGGTCGAGTATTCTGTTTTTGCCCAAAATCGCAAGCCAACTGCAAGAAGCTGCTCGCCGGCCTTCACGTCGTGCACGTTGGGGAAGAAAGCCTATGTGTTTTACGATTTTACCCTCATCTCTACTTTTGTTTGTTTTTCTCGGCCGAGGATAATCCCGTCCTTTTGCTCTAGTTTTTCCTTGCTGGTGTGCGGGTGTGTTGGCAAGCACCGCTGACTTGGCACCCCGTGGTTGGGCCAAGTCACTGGTCCGCCTCCTCTCCCTCTTGCTTTGCCTACGTGGCAAGCTATGGTTGGCTGATCTTGGAAAAATCGTATCTTTTTACTCGATTGTCCAAATTTAAAAATGAAATATGTTTTAAAATCGGGAGAACGAGATCTATCTAATAAATATATTTTCGTGGTTTGATTATGAGTTTTTCGAATATGTATTTTTCGAGTTGATTTAATTAACTAATAAATATGGAAAATAGCCTAATAGTCAATATCCCGAAAATATATAATATTATATGTTATTTTGATCAGGAAAACCTAACTAAGATGGTTATGAGGTTTTTGGAGTCTAAATCGATGGTTTGCGCAAAAAGTTAGTGAATTAGGGTTTTCAACCTTTTAAATGAATGCATGTAATTCTAATTTATGAATATAATGATGTATTAGGGAAATTGGGTTTATAATTCGTGTGAAGAGTTGAAAGGGAATTCTAGAACACCTGAGGCTAAGGTACGTGTTTAGTATGTGTTTTGATTGTGCAACTACCTTTTCAGTTGGGAAATCATTAATCCATTACCCATACTTCCTTATGAGGTTTAACTTGATCTAAACCCTTGAATCTTGAAACCTAAATTGCTTATTGACTCAAAAATAGATGTAGTATTCACTTGTTTGGGT
Source organism: Alisma plantago-aquatica (assembly GCA_963693085.1). Classification (NCBI taxonomy): domain Eukaryota; kingdom Viridiplantae; phylum Streptophyta; class Magnoliopsida; order Alismatales; family Alismataceae; genus Alisma; species Alisma plantago-aquatica. Next base: position 1,862,331,849 of record OY856409.1, on the reverse strand, counting down.
ATTCATACCCCACTGCCATGTTATATATTCTTTTGCTTATTCTTGCCATAAATCTTTTGTTAGCATGAAATTAAATGTTCTATTTAATCTTTAAGTAGTGGTACTTATGTACAACCACCCATAGAGGGCATGTATAAAATCGCCCTAGGGGAATGTTTATTATTCTCCCCATTAAAAATTGTAGGTGATTGGAAATGTTTATAATTCTTCCCTCACCTAAGGTTAGAGGTCCGGTAGGTGCCTCAACCCTACTTAGTTAGATAGACATATTAATTGACATGCTAAAACCTTTATTTATTTTGTTAATGGCAAGTTTCCTTATAAAAACCTCATACTCTTTGATATCTCTTTTTACACCAAATATCTAGCCTAATTTACTTGTTACAACTTTCTTTGACATTGTCAGAATGTTCTTGTAACACATACTTCCTTTGTTTTTCCCTCTTGCTGGGTGTCTTCCCAACCACCCAGGTGTGAAGCAAGGTGGTTGAATAGGACTTGAAGATCATAGCTTGGCTTGGACTTAGCTGATGGATATGTTGCTTGGAGACAAAAGTGGAGTAGTTAGATTTCCCTCTACTTAGATCCTCTTTTTGTATAAAGCATGTACACCCATATTGGGAGAATTTTTATGTACACTTTATTTGAAATTGAATATAGTCAAAATTTTATCTTCCGCTGCTATCCAAATTGGATTTTGTTTACCATTGTTATTAGTAGAGAGGTGGATTGATTTTGCCTCTTTACAAATATACTTACGGGAAACTTGATATTGAAAAATGGTGCCAAAAGGATGTGGAAAAAGGACAATTTATGAAAGAGTGTGATGGGTTTCTATGTTGTCCTAACATGTCATGCAATGAAAGGGACCATGAATGAATCTCTTTTGTAATTTATGATAAAGAAAATATTATTTCGGCAATAGTGTTATATAAATAGGATGATAATTTGTCTATCATTTAAATGTTAGAAGGCTTTTGTAAAAGGAGACATAGATTCTTAAAAGTATAAGACATTATAAATATTATGTATAGGCCTATAGGGAATAGATCACCTTAGAGTCAGGTGATGTGTTGGTTCTCTTATAAACCACTAGTGTAGTAAACCAGATCATTGAAGGTTCTAGTGAAAATATAAGAACAATTTTTTCATCATTAATGAGTTTTAACTTTGACTAAGGAAAAGGCTTATGGCAAACTTTAAGGTGATATTAGGTTTTGATATAGGTCTAGTATTGAGGATAGAAGCTAAGAAATTATATTAAACCACTGATCAAAACATAAAAATGAAGGATAGGAATCATATATTGGATAAAACATAAGTATTTTATTCATACTTGCTTTTTCACAACGTAGCGCCATATGGGGGAACATTTATGTTTTCAGAGATATTTTCATGGAGGATGGTTTTTTAAGTTTTTTAGTGAATAATTTTACACCAAGGGACACATGATTTATGAAGGAGAAGAAAAAACATAGGGAAAGATAGGAAGACATGCTCTTTAGTGTAAGGACATCCCATCCTCCTTCCCATTTAGTGAAGGAAAAATGTGATCCATGAGATGTGATGCATTTTTTGTAGTTGTGTAAAAATTCACGACATAATTTGTCAATTGTTGATGATTTTTTGTGTTAGGAGGATACAACTAATGCAATAAGTAGGTATATATAAAAAGTATAGAACTAACATAATTAGAAGGCCAAAAGAAATATGGATTAGCTATACCGACCAGAGAACTTTGATTTAACTTTAATGAAAATAGGGTTCTAGGTATTTGATTTTATGAGTTGGTTACTTAAAGGTAGGCCAATGTATTTCATTATAAAGGCCTCTAACTTACATTAATTAAGTATGTTTGCATAGGATTGTAGGTCATGGTGGGGTGCATGGAAGATGTGGAGAGAAGATATACTATAATTGATCTTCACCTCGAGATGTGTTGGAAAATGCATAAAATCCTTTTTTATTTATAGTAATTTTTGGTTGGTTTGATGAAAAGAAGGGTGCCATGAATAAAATTATAGGACAGAGTTGCTTATGGTTATAGAGTTTTTGTATAGCATCTCAGAGACTAGGTGAGGTCATCAAGTGGATCATTTGACTAAGACATTGTGTGGCAATGATTAAGAGGAGAGATGATAAGGGATCACCATGTCTTAAGCCATTTGTACTTTTGAAATTTCCAAAAGGAAAACAACAAATAAGGTTTGAGAAGGAAGATGATGTGGCAATGCCATTGGTCCATGTTGTTTAAAACCATGACTTTCCAAAATTTTCCAAGAGAAAGACCATTTAATGTGGTCAAAAGAATTCTTGAATTCTATTCTAATGATGTATATAGGGATTTTTTATTAGTGGTGGTGGATAATTTCATTTTCAATGAGGTAAGCATCTTGTATATGTATTCACTTATAAATTAAAATCAATTTCCAAATACTATGTGATTTAGGTATGGGGTTGGTCTAGAGATATAGGAATTTTGATGTTATTTTATATCTATAGTTGAGGAGGCTAATGGGTCTACATTTAGAGATTAAGTATGCCTTTTCTATTTTTGGTATAAGGGCAATGGGAGTAACATGGATCCTTTCATGGAGGGGTTTACAGTAATGGTTTGAGTGAAGGCGATGAGTTTGAAGATGTCCTTGTTGGTGAACATTAAGGGGTCTAGAGAAACAACATGTCATTGAGATTTATCTAGGTTTTGTATTTTTTGAAGGCGGTATGGATTTCCTTCGGTGTGAAAGGGATCAAGACGGAGAAGGGTCTCATAATAGTAAAGAGCCAAAATAATTATCGATATAGATTAAAGAGAGGGTTATTTTGGTTAGATCGGTATTCTTTAAGGATGGTTTAAAGTGTGACATAATGTGGAGTATAATAGCAATTTTTTATCGGGTGTGTGTTATTGATGAAGAGATTATCAATGTGTTACATCTTTTATGAGTGGAAAAGAATTGGTGGAAGAAGGTTATGATACAACCCTCCTTGAGCCACTTAATTTTTTGAATGTTGCTTCTAGTATATTTGTTGATGTTCTAGGAGACACTCTACACATTTGGTTGATTGGTTAAGGGATATAGCTGTGTGGGGGTTAGAATGAAGAGCATCAACTAAATCAATATTGTTCATAAATTTTGATAGGTGTGAATGTTTTTATTGAGGGAACTGAAGGTGTTTGAGGATCTTAGCTTGAGAGTAGAGAGGCATGATTGAGGTGAAGGATAAAGTTCATAGTGAGATTCAGGGAATCAATAACTGAGTTGGACAAATGTTGGACAATGGTTGTATTGCATGTGGGATGTGCAAGGCATAAGTATTCAAACCTAAAAGGTTCAAGATCTCCAAAAAATGTTTAGTATATAGGATGACCGTATTGTGATCTAATAGTACTTTAATCCAAATAGGAAGTTGAGAGAGGGTATAAGGTAAGCCAGTCTAGTCCTCCTTAGGAATCTATTAAATTTTGCAAAGGAGTGTTAATTTTTGTTGTCAAATCAAGTAAAATCATAGGTAGAGGTGTTGAGGTCTGTGAGGTTATGGTCATTGATAAAGTCACTATTTATTAAAGAAGGTCATTTTTTTGTATATTGGAGTTATCATGAGAGAAACATATGATATTGAAATAACCACCTGAAAGCCAATGAAGAAGTAAAAAAAACCCAGTTGCCAAGGTAAGTGAGTTTAGTTAGGAAAGCCATTTTATGTTAAAAATGGTTCACCATATAATTTGTTAAGGACCATATTTTTTTGATTGATATCTCATTGGTGTGATGGTGATTTGGTTTCAAAGTATGGTGTGATCATATAGGTTGAGTAGGTGACTATTTCAACCAAGGATTAAACCACTACTTAAACCCTTGGATAAGAGTTGGAGCCATGTATTTAATCTTTGGCCCCATTTAACACGAAGTTGTCTGGGTGTGAGAAAGGTTTTTGTTTCATGGGATGAGATGTGTCAATTTTATTGAAGTGTATGTGATGTCTGAAAAGTCTTTCTCTTTTTTACTCAATTAACTAATAATATTTCATGAGCAAATAAACATAAGAAAAAAATATAGAAGGATAAGAACTAGAAACAAAAACTAAATGTGAAGGAAATTGAAAACCAAGATTTAAAACCTCATTGGATACATGATTATGATCGATAAGGTTCCAGTATACAAGATCCATAAAATCCTTTTTGCATCCTTATTAGAGAAAAATAGACCTAGGCTATCCCAAAAAGTTTAGCACTCCTTCGGCTAATGCAAGAGAAGTCAATTATTTATGGGAGCTAGTTGTGTGGGGTTAAAAGACAGTTGGCTATGTTTTGGAGAAGAACATGTTTGTGAACAACTAGATGAGGGTGGATCTATTGGGTGGCATTAGTTAGGCCTAGTACCTATAAACTAATTAAATGCATATGAGGGGATGGTATAGTCAAACTTGCCACCAAGGGGTATCGAGATTGTGAATGAATAGATGGAACAATTGGTGAGATGGCTAGAGAGTCCAAATTCATGTCATTTAAGGTCATGAGTGATGAAGTAATTGGGGGATTTTCACCACTAATAGTTGTAGCAAGAAACTTAAGGAAATTGCTAGTATAAGAACCATGGTACTATATCACTTGTCTTAGGCTAAGGGGAGGGTCGTCTTCCATAAGTGGAGAAATAAAGGTTTGAAGTATGATATAGTTTAGAATCCTCTAATATGGTAGAGATGTGTTTTTATTGGGGCTAAGGATAGGGGTCATCATTTTTATGGGTCCAAACATGCTGATGAGTGCATATTAATCTTAGTTTAGGTGCAAATTTTAGTGTAGAACTCATGCATTTTGTGTTCTTTTGTTTTTGTTCTCATTTTAGGTTTTTAATAATGAATCCTCACTGTACTATAATTAGTTTCATTGTGCATTTTAGTGTAGTTTTGATGCATTCTGTGTGCTTATTGCCCTATTTCTACATACTTGGTTCTCCTTTTGAGGTTTTAAATAAGAAAACCTTGCTTTACTGTAGGCAATAATGCAAGAGCCAATTCAAGACCCCTAATTTTTACATTTAGATCTGTCTTACCCATCTTCAATCTTAGGAAGTTATCTAGACAAATTATGATGACCAAGAAAATGAATTGGGTGACTGCACCAATCAACTGTCATGAGAATCGCCCAATTGGATTCTCTACTCAGATAGTTTGTATGCTAGTGGTAGGTTCATCAATGTATAATGTACACCTTTTTCAAATTTTCATGATAACTAATCATGTTTCTTGAACCATGTAACTAGGGATTCTAGTATTAGGATAGAGATCAATATATATCTTATCTCTTAGGGAGATATGCACTAAAGGATAGTCTCAAGTGTTTGCACCTTACTCCTCTTATTCTACATAAAAGAAGTAACATACTCAATAATGAACTTGTCTCTTACCATCGTACATACTCTATAATGAGTGGATACTTAGATGGATAGATCCATTGGTTATTTATAGCTCATGGGTGACATCTACCTAATCTAAAGGAAAGCCATTTTACCCTCCTCATGAAGGCATCACTAAAAAAAGATTACATCTACCTCTTATAAAATGTGGTTAATGTATCCCCCCAAAAAAAATTGTATAAGTGTCTCACACAAAAAAGAATCATTATGTATTTGTCCCTTCAATAACTATATAAGGTGTATCTTTTCTTTTTAGAATAGCGAAACCTCTATCTCTCATAGGAATCAAACTAGGTTCACTGGTCACAAAATCATATCTCTTATCCCCCCCATAAAGGAAAGAAGTCGGGGTAAGTAAACGCCACCACAAAATCACCATAATGTTTCTTTAGGTAATGTTTTCCCCAATTTAGTTTCTTGCTTCTCATGCCAACTTCTGTATCAGCTTCCAAAATATGAGTCTCAACGTACTTAAGATGAAAACCCACACGTGGAAAATATTTTATTGTAGGTTGTACATAGTTGGACCTTAGAGAAAGACATGGAGGCACATGAGTCGTCAAACCTAAAAGAAAAGAAAGTGAACAAGAACAGACTCTTATATGGATCAAGGTGCATTCTTTATGATTATAATAAATGATGTAAATGCCATCTAAAGATGTGTTGGCAAGCAACTTAATAGTGATGTGGTTTTTTTTCTTTACCAAAGACCACATTAATTACTTCTCCACTTCAAGTTTTGGAATCTGAGCTAATTACCAACAAGGAAGATATTGGACTCCTCTTTGATGAAAAGAAGACTAGCCTCCACCTTGCATATCAATATGATCCCAACTTTTAGCTTATATACCAATGAATCTAAAATGAGGACTTGTATAACTTCATTCCAAGGTTTTAGTCTGTCAAAGGATGCACATTCCCTCCCATTTTCTAGGTGAAATATACCGATAGAATGTATCAGCTTGTGTTTATGATGTGATATGGAAACTTTGACCGAATTCTAGAGTATTTGAAGAGTTTTGGAGATATTACTATGAGAAACACAAAATATCCATTTTTCATTCATTTTGATTTATTTCTCTTTTTATTTTTTGATTCTAAAAAAAGAAATTATTATGGCGATATGGAAAATTAATTAATAGTTGTTTTTGATGAAATATTTTTAAGGTTTTATTTAAGATGTTGATGGCGATAATGAAGTGAACTTCCTAATTATAAAGTAAAAAATGCAGCATAACACTAGGGAAGTGACCCATCTTGACTAATTCAAAACTCATGATACAATAAACCTAGGGTTAACATTAACATAACTAGAATAATTTTAGTACATAGTATAAAATCCTAAAACTAAATATTTATAATATTTAATTATCTTGCAAAATCTCAAAGGTTATGTAGAGAATTGTTTTTGGATTAAGGAATATATTATGTATAGTTGTTTGAGCTACCGTTAATTTGATATGAATTTTGTAGCTAAATGTTTGTTGATTTTTAAATTGAAAACCTGGGGTAAAAGACTACAATGGCCATACATCTTGCATCGCTGCCTTGATGCTTACTGGGAAAACATATTAAAGCTCTAGAGTAAATCTTGAGTAATTTGAATGACATTATTGCATAAAAATATGAAACTTCCCACGGTAGGCGCAAAAAATTATAAGCCAAATCCAAGAAAGATGGGGATATCAATTTCTTAAATCTCCCAATGATTCTTCCTCACTATCTAGAGAAATGTAGCTTGTTGACCCCACTCCCATGATATTGGAAGTTCCAAACATAGAAAAATGACATGGGCACTAATTTGAACAGGTTTGGAATGGTTTCACCAATCCATGGACAAAAAATGAAGACAAACAAAGGAAAATTTGATCAAAAGGTATGCGGGATTGAGGAAAAAAAGAAAGCTATGTATCAATGAATTACTACAAGATTGATGACTCTGAAGGATGAAGAAGATTCTCATCCTTTTTCTTGGCTCTAAAGAATTTCCACCACACTAGTTATACCTTCTTTCGTAAAATTCCTCCATACTAGGGAGGATAAAACATAAAAGATAATGAGATATTTAAGAAGTGTTAAGAGGTTTAGAAGGGTGGCTCAAAGATTTTAGTGCAAGGAATTGAGATAAAAGTGCCCAATTGCTCCAACAAAATCCCTATAATTGTGAATCAAGAAGAGGGTAATTGAGGAGAAAGGGAGAGATGTAGGTAAAATGCCCACTTATCGAGTTGCTGAAGGATAATAGTTGGCGGAAAATCACTTATCATTTATACAATATTTGATTGAAAGTGGTCATGTAATCAACACAAAAGGACAAAGGTGAGAAGGAAATCTGGGGTTTCTTAATTGTAAAGATTTAGTTAGTATTTAGTGGGTTCTTGGGTTTGGGGAAAAGAAAACGAAACTAATGAAGATCAAATCATGGAACAAAGTTAATGGGAGAAAGATATATTTGTGTGAGAAGAAATTTTACTATATTTCATCTGTAAGAATTCTATTTGGGTTGATGTGTTGAATTCATTGTCTAATCAAAAGCAAATAGGTAAGAAAGAATCTAAAACAACAAAAAACCCGTAAAAATCTTAAAATAGAGCCTAAAATGTGATCTATTATGGAAAATGTAATACAAATATATATAAGTATGATTATAGTTGATCTAGTAAATATGTGTTATATTCCCTTATATACTTGTGTTGGTTTCCATTATCCAAATAGGTGAAAATTGGTTTATGGCCTAATTCACATTGCAAATTTTGAATTGGTGTAAGTTTTCTTTTTAAAATTATGTAGTAAGTAATTTAATACATGCATGTTTATGATATTATCCTTTTATATATTATCCTAATTAATATCTGCCACTGATAGTGGATACAAACTTTGTTTCCATTAAACTTATCATGGAATAAATTAGTACATATATTTTGACCAATTATTTATTATATTAAAGTTTTCATCTCATTAAATATAATCTACTACCTAAATGAAATGTAGTATTACATTAGTGTCTTTACCAAAATTCCCTTGGTTAATTATTTGGATTTTTTGATACTTGCTATATATTAACAAAGTTGTTAAGTGGCTAATGTATATCAATGAAGGTTGTGATGCTATGACACATTGACGTGTATGCATAAACACATTACCCATTGTATTAAACCATTGGTTACATAACACATTATATATTGATATATTTATCATAAATTATATGTTACACTTTTTAGCTCAGTTGCCAACCTATATGTATTCAATATGTTACATTATGTGAGTTGGGATCTCCTAGGAAAAAATATCAGTGTATTGAATATTTAACTATGTTATACCTAGTCTAAAAATATTAACTTTAAAGGCACATCATTACCCTGTGAAAGGCAAAGGTGTATGTCAATGAAGCACAAAACTTATGCTACTAAATTTATGACTCCAATCTAATTTATTATATCAAATCGGTTACTACATTCATATAGGCATGTATTTATCCAAGTCAAGGCATCTCATAGCATAAGTTCATCAATGTTCTATATGTTATATTATATATGTTCTTGTTAGGGATAATCATCTAGGAACTAGGGTTTAAGCCTAAACAATAATTAATCGTCATACATACTTGACAATCCATGAGTCTAGTATTAGTTTTTTGGGTCTAAATCATCAACATTTCATGGTCTATGAATTCAAGCCATAGCTAGCGCTGTAAACAACCGTGGTTAGGGTTTGCATGTAAATACTCATTATATGCTTGTTCTACATTTATTGGGGGATAGGCAGTGAGTGAACCCTCCCAATAATGAGCATTAATGCTAAGTTGGGGAAGGAATGGTTCTAAGATATTTTCATAAATTTTCTTTTGCTAATGAAATCAACGATGTGTAAAATGCCCCAAATCTCATGCCAACTTATTTATCAAATTCCAAATCAGGTACCCCAATATGACTAAAGAGAAAACTTAATAGGTGGTCATTGTCAAATCTAGGTTTATATGGAGGCGGGCCAGTATAACATATAATTTGATTTACATGGCGTCCAATGGCAAGTGTGATTGGTTTATTAAGGTTTTGGTGGGGTTTGAGGAGAAGTTCTAATGAGAAGGCGTAATATGTGAAGAGGCATTGTAATACACAATTTGCTCCCGTCCTCTCTCTAAGATGGGTGCTCTGTTCCATCTCTAGAGTCGCCGCTTTGGGTGATGGCGGGTGTCTTGCCGCCTGTCCCCGATGGGGCTATTAGCCCATCCAATCCCGTAGTGATTGCTCCGCCTTGCTCTTCTAAGGGTGGGGGACTTTCCAGTTCTGCGTCCGCTTCTCTGGTGGCAGCAGTGGCGCCGGGTGCTCTGCCTTGGTCTGACCCTAGGGCAGACGTTATGGCTGGGCGTTCCTGGGCGGAGACCGTTTCGAGACCTTTGGGTGTGCAGAGGAACTACCGTCCTGTGGTGGCGCCTGAAGACCCCAAATCTCCCTTCTTCCGGAACAAGGATAGGAAGTCATGGATGAAGATTTATGAGCTGGTAGCAGGGGAACTTGATGAGTTTCATAGGTTCTCTGTGATTGTTCAAGTCTTAGGGAGGAACCACCATCTTCAGCGGGTATACGGGTGGATGTTGAGGATGTGGAATCCCAGAGGTGAGCTCCAGGTTTCACATTTAAAGAAAGGGTTGATTCTGGCGAGGTTTGCCTCTAAGGGAGATATGAAGGTTGCTCTGGAGAGAGGACCTTGGTTCTTTGACAACAAATTAGTTCTGACCAGGAAATGGACTCCGGAAGCAGATGTAAGATGGGCGACGCTCACTACGGCTCCAGTCTGGGTTACTCTCCCTGACCTGGGACGTCACTGGATGAGGCGTGCTCTAACCATTATCGATTATGGGTTAGGAATTTCACAGGTGGTGGATTTCTGGATGGACGTCAAGTTTACTGGTGCTCCTCACTTATGCATTGAGATAGCGGCTGACAAGGTTCCCTCCCCGGTGGTCATGCTTGAGATGCCAAACTGGGTGGAACTGGAGATTAGGGTTATTTATCATGCTCTTCTAGATCATTGTCTTGCCTGCAAGGTGTTTGGGCATTTTCCTCAGGGATGCCCGGGAGCCAGGCAGACGTTCAATGAACCCCTTCTGATTAGAGGTCGATCCAAAAGTAGGCCTCTACCTAGGAATAACAGGAAGAGGGCGAGTAGCAAAGCAGTGCCGCCGCCTGCCTGGAATGCGGCGGGAGCCTCTATTGCTGCGAAGCTTGGGGAAGCTGGGGACAAAGTTCGTACTAACACTGCGATCTCGGAGGCTAGTCAGGCTGTGTTCCCGGAGGTTGGTCAGGTCACGATATCGGTGGTCCTTGACACCCTAGTCAGGGGTGGCTCCGAAGGGGTGACAGAGGGGGTGGTTACTGAACCGGGTGGAGATGGAGTCGTAACAGTTGATGAGGTGGAAGCAGTACCGGTACCGGATGAAGATCTTCAGGAGGAGGGGGAGGTGTTCGTGGACTCGGTGAATCCTTTCCTTTTGCTGGCAGATCAGGACATGGATGAGGTCATGCCGCAGAACACTAAGCGGGTCAACACGAGGAGCAGCAGGGGCGGGGACAGTGTCGCTCGTAGAAGAGGCAGAGGTAGGAATGGAGGCCGTGGAAATCCCCCTTTTACTGGGGGGGGTGGACATGGAATCCTGATGACCCTCATGGTGTGGAATGTGAGGGGTGATTCACGTATTAGGAAGCAAAGAACCCTCAGAAAAATTATCTAGGAGAGGGATGCATCCCTGGTGGTGTGCTTAGATACAAGGATACGTCGAGAAGTAGCTGATAGAGTGACGAGGTTGTTTCATGTGGGATGGCAGCATTGCTCTAACGTAAATAGCATTGAGGGAGGAAAAATCACATTGGGGTGGAATCCGGTGATCTGGGATGAGCAAATGATCCATGAGTGCGATCAACTGGTGACGCTGAGTTGCATGAATTCTGGCGGCTTCCACTGTATGCTTTCTTCTGTCTATGGCTCCAATTATGAAATGGATAGGAGAAGACTATGTAATAATTTGGTGGTTTCGACTCAACAGGAACTACGTCAGTTGGTGGTTGGGGATTTTAATCAAGTTAGGAAGGCTAGGGAAAAAAGGGAGGTCTTCCTATACCAGAGTCTATTTTGAGACATTTCAATGATGTTTTCGATGTAGCAGGCCTTTTCGAGCTCAACGTGAGTGGTGGTCTTATCACCTGGCATAATAAGAGAATATTGATTAGAAGAATATCTAGCAATCTGGATCGTGGCTTGGTGAATGAAGCATGGCTGGAAGTGTTTCCTGAAGCTTCTCTTAACTTGGGTGGTCACCCTAATAGTGACCATTCATGGATGGAGATTATTCTTATGAGACAAAAGCAACCCAATCGCCCTTTTATATTCCTTAACCACTGGATCTCTTGGCCCTCCTTTGAGGGAGTGGTCAAATCAGCTTGGGATGAAAGGGTTGTTGGTAACCCTCTTTTTGTTGTGGCAGACAAGCTTAAGAAGGTCAAAGCTTCCCTAAAGGTTTGGTCCAGTTATTTGGTGGATTTACCTAATCTTATCAGGACAGCTAGAAAGGAGTTTGACTTGAAGGCGACTAATCTCAGATTGAATCCTGAGGATCATAGGTGCATGGAAGAAGATACTTTAGCTAGCAAAAGAGTTACCCATCTTGAGAAGGCCTATGAGATATCAGGATGGAAAAGAAGCAGGATCAAATGGCTGAGATATGGTGATTGTAATTCGAAAATTTACCATGCTGCTGTGAAGAGAAATAACATGAAGGATCACATACATAATCTTGTTAATGAGAAGGAGAAGCTAGTTGATGAAGTTACTAAAGTTGGGGAGATGGCGGTGAGTTTCTTTACAGAATTATATAATCAGGAGGATGTCAATCTTTTGAATAAGGTATCGGCCCTGGACAGAAGGGTTAATGATGTTATGAATTCTGACCTTCTGAAGTTGGCGACAGATAAGGAAATTAAAGAAGCTACTTTCTCTATTGGTGCTTCTAAGAGCCCTGGACGGATGGTTTTAATGCTAAATTCTTTCAAAGTTTCTGGCATATAGTGGGGAGTGATATTTGTAATGTAGTTAGATGGTTTCTGGTGGGTGGGAGGATGGTTCGTCAAGTGAATCATGCTTTCATCAGGTTGATTCCCAAGAAGACGGGGGCTGCTGCCATGAATGAGTTCCGTCCGATTGTGTGCTGCTCGGTGGTTTACAAAATCATTTCGAAGGTGCTATCTCATAGATTGAAGGTTATTCTGCCAGATATTATATCCCCTCATCAGGGTGCTTTTGTGAGAGGCCGCTCTATATCTGATAACGTCCTCCTTGCTACTGAATTTCTGAGGGTTTTCCAGGTTAAAGGCAACTCCAAGCAGGCGTGTTTAAAACTTGATATTTCTAAAGCTTATGACCATGTGTCATGGGAGGGCTTGTGGAGCTCTATGAAAGCTTTAGGCTTCTCCAATCGGTTCATTAACATTCTACAACAATGTGTTCAGACTACTTCTTTTTCTGTTCTTGTTAATGGTATTCCTAAAGGCATGTTTAGAGCCTCCAATGGTCTTAGGCAGTGTGACCCGCTGTCCCCTCTGCTTTTCACGATTATCATGGAGAATCTTACCTTTCTGACTTGCAAGGCTGAATAGGAAGGGAGGATCAAACCCTTTAAGGTCTAGGGAACTAAAGTTATGAGCCAAATGATTTTTTCCGATGATCTTATGTTCTTTGTTGCAACTCATATCAAAGTCTTCAGAGGTATTAGATGCATTTTAGATACTTTTGCTGATCTGGTGTGTCTGCACATTAGTGATATTAAATCCAAGGTCTTCCTTTCCAAGTCTTGTGATACAAGAAGGGGGAGGTTGAAGGAAGTACTTCAGCTGGAGGTTGGTTGTTTTCCTACGAAATATCTGGGTGTTCCCATCTCGGGTGGTGTCAGTAAGGGTGCTGATTTCCAGAGCTGCTTGGACGTTTTACATCTGAAGGTTGATAACTAGAGTGGCTTGAAGGTGTCCATGGCAGGTAGAGCTGTTCTCATCAAATCTGTACTTAACAGTGTGATCAAGTACTGGTGTAGGCTTGTGGAAATGTCGGGTTTCATCCTTGAGAAATGTCGGTCGGTCTTAGTGGGGTTTCTGTGGAGTGGCGGACAACACTCTATCGCTTGGATGGAAGTCACTCAACCTCGGCTTGGTGGTGGGCTGGGGTTGGTGGATCCCGGTGACATCCAGGACGAGGCTACGACCAGAAGAGTTTATGACTTCCTACTGAAGTCTGAGTCTCCTTGGAGCAGATGGATGAGAGGAAGATATGGCGCCAGCCTCGAAAACGGGAGTTTGCAGTTGAACTCATGCTCTAGAATTTGGAGGAGGATGTGTACTGCCTGGAACTACTGTAAACAAGATTATAGATGTACGGATGGTAACTGGACGGTGGCTGCGGGGGAGCATCCTTGGAGGATAAACTACAACCAACCTCAAGTTATCTGGGGTCAGCTGCTGTGGAGTAAAATACACTGCCCAGAGTTGAGTTTTTGCGCTTACAAAGCTATTCTTGGTAGGCTGACTACCTTGGACAGAGTTAGTAGATGGTATATTGTGCAGAGCTTGGTATCCCCGCTCTGTCAGTTGGAGGATGAAACACAACATCACTTGTTTTTTGACTGGGGTTATACAAGATACTTATGGACCAGGTGCTCCCTCAAACTTAATTGGGGTGGTAACCCACCTTCAAATATTTAGGATAGCATGGTGTGGATCTTGGACCAGACAAGAGGTGATAGCCATATGAGGCAATTTGCGGGGCTCATTTGGACATGTCTCATTTACCATATATGGTACGAGAGGAATAGCAGAACGCATGGGAAAAAAGAGAGAGACAAAGTCCAATGTTTTGAGGTTTTTGTATAAAATCTTGCTTGGTTGTGCAAAGCGAACCCGGGTACCCTTTCAAGGGTTAAACCTGTGGTCATGCTGATGTGGGGTCTTAAGTGACCGTGTATAGTATACGGGGTGGTTTATACTCCTATACTTATTTTTGATGATTAGTGATATTTTACCTTATCCAAAAAAAAAGAGGCATTGTAAACTATGAAATGAAGGTTATTTTTGTTAAAATATCTTTGAGGTTTCCTTTAAGATGTTGGTGCAGCATTTTAGTACCAGAGATGCTAAATAATTCACTACATAAGAAATCCATCATATGATAAACTACCTCCACTGGTTCAGAATATGAGATGCTTATATATAGCATAAACTCATGATAATGGCTACATGGATGCATATGATTTGAATTGAAATTAAGAAAGATAGGAAATTCAAAAATCTATTTAGAAATCAAGAAATTGCCGAAAACAACCAACACATGATGGAACCCACAAACAAGTCAATTCATTTTCCTGCAGTTCCTCCTGATCTCCCCTTGATCGCCAGTAAGTGGGCTGATGCCGCCCATCTTGATCATAGAAGAACTGAAGTCCTGCCAAAAGGCTTCCATGTTCTCACTGTAGTACTGTACCAACCGATCGCTCTCACTGCCGTCTCCCCTAAACAGTTGTTGGTCGGAGTTGAGTAATCCCTTCCTCTCCACCAACCCCCTGAAGTAGGAGTTATCAAACATGGCAGGGGAGGGATCTAGAGGCGCAAGTCGCTCGTCTGCTCCAGAAGCTGGGCAGATGTTCTTGATCTGGACTTGATAGTAAGGATCAATATCTGTGGTGGCATTGTGGGTGCGATTGCGGAAGAACTGGCATTGGGAGAACCCGACAGTGTGGGCACCAGAGAGAGCCACCAGGTCTCTGACGGTGAGGCCCTTGGCTGTAAATCCAGCGAGGAGGGTGGAGAAGTCGGCGGTTGGTGGTGTGACGTCGTTGTTAGCTCCATCTCTGTTTGCGACTCTTGCATCGCGGCGGCCAAGTTGCACGGGGTACGACGGACCTCCGAACTGGCATAAGCAAACAATT
Organism: Alisma plantago-aquatica; assembly: GCA_963693085.1. Taxonomy (NCBI): domain Eukaryota; kingdom Viridiplantae; phylum Streptophyta; class Magnoliopsida; order Alismatales; family Alismataceae; genus Alisma; species Alisma plantago-aquatica. The sequence goes on along the minus strand of OY856409.1, from coordinate 1,862,316,465 downwards.
AATCAATAAATCAGTATTGGGTTATTCATTCCACAATATATTGAACTATTTACCCGCGTTCCACGGGTTACCTACCACGGCCACGGAGTCCTTGGCGGCGACGGCAAGGACATCAGCACATGACACTACGCTACCGTAGCATGCTTCATCGACGGCGGCCTTGATCTCATCAATGACCTCAAAACCCCTAGCGGACTTGTTGTTGGGCAGGGCAGTCTTCTCACCAACGAAGCCGGCGGTGTCATCTAGTAGAATCGACCCATCGCATCCCTGCATATATATCCACAGTCCAGAAGAGTCAAACTCCCGCTTATATTTGATCAGGTTTCACAAATCATATATATCCAGCTACATAAGAAACCATACATTGACGAAACAGTCGTGGAAATGGAGCCGGATGAGCGAAGCTCCGACACGGGGTTCCCGCCAGATAGCCCGCTCCACGGCCGCCCTGATCGCCGGTAATGCGTCGGGACACACGTTTTCGTAGTAGTCAGCTCGGAGGCGGTTGTTTCCCTGAGCTGCGGTGGTGGATATCATGGCTATCAGCAATGCAGCGCCGCAAGCTGCCAGGATTGTTTCGCGTAATCCAGCCATTCCGAGATAGTTGGAAGCTAATCTTTGTTTCTGGGGAGTAGGTATAGAAGTGTTGTGAATGGAGCACTATAATGGAGTGCACGGCGAGATCTCAAAAGTGTACGGCTTGTGAACACTTGCTCCTATGGAATCAGCTATCGAGGTCAGTGGAGCAAGGGAGGGATGAATATTATGCATGGGTGGCCATTGCTATTTATACTGGTTTTCGACGAGTGTTAATTAGATCTGGTACGCGGGGCAGTTGCATGGAAACATAGTGCTCCCTTCATTAGTACATCTGGTAGTTGATGACTCAATCTCTGGGCTCGAACGCGCTCTTGACTCGTCTACAATGTCAATTACTTCCATAACAACCAGGATCATTAGTTAAAGCTCTTTCAGATAATTGGTAATAATCATTATGGTCAACTTCTCGCGTCGGCTTCCATATATAGACCTCTTCTAAACTAGTATATCCCCATCAACGGAAAATTCAACTATCTGAATGAGTCCAGCTATTGACTTATGATACATAAATTCAATACATGTTGCAAACTGAAAAATAACCGTACAGCTGACTACGTACATGTTGAAAATTTAAGAGTAACCCCGCAACCAGTCACTTTCTACTTTATCAGTCTCGTTGAAAAATGTTGGAAAAGTTCTCTCTGGATCGGCTAATGTCTGCGCAACTCAAAATCTAGGATTTCGCGTAGTCTGCATGACATGCAAATTCCTAGCAGTTCAGTATCAATAAAAGCAGAAATTGCACGAGCAACAGGCATTACTAAAGGACTTTTTGTAAAGAAGTATCGTGTTTTCATCGTTTTTTTTTGTATATTGTTTTGTCAAACATATCATTTCTTCCCATCAAGGCGTGACGTTGGTTGTGATTGGAGATCTTGTCCAAATATCTTAAGGTATATTCTCGGTCCTAGTTGTTATCTACTAGGACGAAAATCACTTTTTTTTTTTTTAGGGTAAACCACATGCCATTATATTGATAAAAGTCATACCGCATCTACAGAGATAAGCAGATCAAACATATTTTGTAACCACACAAGACAGAGAGTGATGTCTAACAGATAGGATTGGATATAAGTAAGATACTTCAGCATGGATTCCTCCCTTTCACACTTACTTTTTCATTAGCAACATACATTTTCTTATAGCAAACATTAATTATATGAATGGAAACTTAGTCGTAGAAAACGTGAAGAGCCAATGGGACATAAGGTTTAAGGGTTTGAATAGCAAAACTACATTGGTAAGGTGTTAAATCACCCCAAATATGTAAAAATAGAAAGGTCTTGGAGCACTCTGGGATAAGTCCTATATAATAATGAATAAGATTTTCACAAGTAACCCTGATTTAGTTTTAAGGAAACTGTCATTTTCAAGGAGCATGAATCCTCTTTGCAATAGACGATGAAGCATCCTTTGGCATATCCTGTGTCAAGGAAGAGAATGGACCTAGGGCTAGTGCAGCACGATCATGGTCATGGCCATGAGTCTAGCATCTTTTGTTAGGGATAAACTTACCAACCAGACATGTAATAATAAAACCAATTATAGACAGAAATTTTTAGCAAAATCAGATTCAAGGTTAATAATTGTAATCTATGGAGTAATATAACTATATGAAAATGTCTTTGATTTGTTTCTAGCCACATACACCATAAAAATATATAGATATTTTGTTTATGTCTGCTAAGAGAGAACAAAGTGAGCTAAGTTAGTATTGTTGAGGTGGGTATCATCTACACAAATATTGTAACATACCGAAATCTGGGCATTTTCCCTTTTGGTCCTCTTTTTCCATCTTTTCCTTTCATTTCTATCCTCTTTGGCCTTTCTATTTAATTTTTGGACAATATGATGGTTTAATGAACATTTGTTCACCTTTTATTCCAATATTTGGGTTTATCCCACTCTTTACAACATGGTATCAGAGCCAATGGTAGTCGGATCTTTGACTATTTCAATTTGTCTCCCTAGTTAGAACCCTAGATTTGCATAGTTTCCCTTAAGATACATAGTTTGCCCTAGATTTGATCTATGTAGAAGATAGGTTGATTTAGGACCCTATAATTTCACATTAGAACCTTGATGAATAAAATCCTAAAATACTTATAATTAAAATATGAATAACTTAATGTTGTTTAGGTTTGCCTTTAGGCAACTATTAGGGCATGCAGTTGAAGAAAGGGTGTCTAGAAAGGATCAGGGTTTCGGGGGCTGGAAAAATTTTCCTCCGCACCACTAGCTTGGTATACGAGGACTCCCGTGCCCATATGATACCGGCCTGGCCTGCGCTGATACGAATTGTCCGAAATAGTTTGCTTTTAGACAATAGTAACCTTAGACATATATGTTGTATATCTTTGAGAACCCTAAGTTTCATATGTATGATGATTTGTTTGAGGATGGATACCAAGATAGTTTTCTTATGTCCTTTCAACCTAGACCTTAGAGTTTGGGTGTTTGGAAGATATCAGAGTGCGCAGTGGAAGCATGATGGATTTTGATTATGGTTTAGTTAGACATATCCTTTAACCCTAGTTTAGTAGGTCGAACCCTTTAAGGGGTGGAGTATGGTTAGTTGATGATGTTTGAGTGGTTAGGTTTCGAGGACAAAATCCTCTTTAGGGGGATGGAACCCTATAACATCTTGAAGTATATCTAATCTATCTTTAGAAACCCTAACCTCATACTTAGGTGGTTAGTGTGCTTGAATCCTTAGTTTTGACCAAACAAGTTAATAGTTGTAACCCTAACGTGCTTATTTATATATTAATGAACATATAATTATCATCTAAGGAATAATGCATGTGCTTGAAACCTAATTTACATATAATGCACATAATATGAATATCAATGCTAATTGTCAATAAGTAAGAGGTTAATAATGTCATGAACTAATAAACCCTAATGATATGATGAGTAAGGTTATAATTCGTAATTAATGCATGCTAAGGATGAATAAGTGAAATATAATGGTCATGTTGACCTAAATCCTAAAGTTGTTATCATCTAACCTTAACATATACACCCTTATGCCTTTCATGGTACATTAATGATGTTAAGTGTCATAATTAGTTAACATACCTTGGTACACATAAATGATATATATATAATCATCTAATCACATATTAATCAAGTCATCAATATAAAATGCAAGTTACCTTGTTATCTAATACACATGTGATTAGTCACTTAATGTGAATCAATTCATTGATAAGTAACATGTCTCACCTTGATCATTAAAATATATGTAATGGCTTCCACATGAATATGAAATGATTGAATCCACATATATGTGCAAAATCAATAATATAAATGAATAAATATAAGGAAATGATTAATGGTGACATTAATGTGAGCAATAAAGATAAGGTGGTAATAAGATAATGTTCCATGTAAATATATGTAATTGACGTGACATAATTTGGATTAAATATAGACATAAGGACAAACTGAATATTCCATGAGAAATAATTTATTATAACTTAATAAAGTGATAATATGAGGATAATGAAGTGTAAACCCAAGTTATTAATGATCAAATATAATAATGAATGTTGAGATAATTGAGTAACACCTAATTGTGATAAAATCCTTAATAAGATAAATGAGAAATATATATATATATATAAATAGTTTAATGGATAATAATGAAATATAACCCTTTTGACAATAAAGTGAATATGACATGACATAATTAAAAAAAAATGATGATAATGTGATATAATGTTAAAAAGCCAAAAATGTAAATAATGTTAACTCTCCTAAAAAGAATATGTTAATAGTGGAACCCTAGGTGATCCTTGAGAACCCAACCTATGTTGAGCTGTATGTGAAGTTTCAGAACCGTTAGGTGTAGTTGAAGTATAAGTTTTGGTGGAAGGGGTTTGGTTGGAGGAACAACCTGAAGTTTTGGTGATGTGATGTTGCACACTCACCCATCCCTAATTGCTAGTGATTTCGGGGACGAAATCCTCTTTAAGGGGTGGAGTGCTGTAACATACTGAAATCTGGGCATTTTGCCTTTTTGGTCTTCTTTTCCATCTTTTTCTTTCATTAATATCCTCTATGTACATCTTTGTACTCTTTTCTATAAGTTTTGACCTTCATTTTCGTTCCATATGTCTTTGGATTTGATTTAAAGGAATTATGATGGTTATTGGATAAATGTTTCCCATATATTCTTAATACAGGGTTGCATGCACAAATACCTAAGTTAGATTTAGATAATGGGTCTAAAATGCAAATTTCACATTAAGTAATAAAAAGAATAAAATGTTTTGTCCTGGAACTTTCTGGCACTTTCTAGGATAAGAGAAATAATAGAAAATCTGAATTTTATATAAAGGAGAAGATAAATGCAATAATAAAAGGTAATATGGAATTTAATGGATGGTAAAGGATAATGAGAAAGATATTGCACCAAAATACTTGGAAACCCATTAGGATAATCTGATACTTAAATTCGTTTTCTTGACCAAAAAGTAACTTAAGGGCCAAGTAACATTTAAAGTGGAACATAAATGTAAATAATAATATCATTATCAAAAGAAAATAGGAAATAGGCTAATAAAGTGAAATAAAATATTTAATGTTCTCAAATTAGTAAAATAACTCCAAATTCGTAATATAAACATAAAAATAAGCCTTTGGGTAAATTTGCATTTAATTTGGTCGATGTTTAATATTTTATTTTATTCAGGAGAGAGAAAATGACTTAAAGGCCAAAAATATTAAATATATGTTGATAAAAATTAATTAATCTCAAAAACGTGTTCCTAACGTTATTTTATTGCTTGTAGACCAAGTTTTATATTTTTAGGAAGTTTCTAGATGCCTCTAATAAATTAAACGGTTAAATAAGTGATAAAAATTAAATGAATAAAATAAAATAATAAATGTCTTCAAAAAAATATATTAATTCCAAATTCGTGTTCTAAATGTTAAAATATACCTTTGGATGAATTTTGAATCAATTTGGAAAATATTTGTTGAGACGATAAATTAAGGAGAGAGAAAGAGTACAAAACTTTCAAATCATTATTTAAAATAACAAAAGATGTCAACAAATGAAAATAATACCGCATTCGTGACTAACATACTTAATATGAGTTATGGGTGAAGTTTTGTAATTTTTGGATAATCATAGAGTCATAAATAAATGAGGAAATAGAAAATATGTTTTGAATTATTTAATAAATTAAATTTTCTCAAAATATAAAACTAATTTCATATTTGGATTCTACACGTCAAAATCAGTCAGGATGTCAATTTTGGTTAATTTTTAAAATCGTTTGAGCCCTCAAAATAAGAGATAGAAATTCATTAAATAGTGCATATGTTACTATATTCAAAATCATAATTTGATAAGGCTGTTTTTGTGCGGATCGATGACCGTAGATCTTGGATCCGACGGTGGTCGGTCATCTCCTACCTTGGTTCAGATTAGGAAACAGGGGGAGATTTGCGGATTTTCGTTTGGTAATAACTCGATCTACACTCAACCAAATCGAACGATTTTTGGTGCTACAAATTCCTCGCGAGATTCTGCTTCTCATTATCCCATATTTTTCATATTTTGGTGAAGATTTAAGAAAACCGCAAGGTTGCCGCAACTCTTCTCTCATCTCGGGTTCTAAAAACCCTATCCCACTGCTCTTCACCTATATATAAACCTATTCTGAGAAACCCCCTCTCCTTTAAGACTCAATGCACCCTTCAATCACAAGCTTTGCAGCTGTTTTGGCCTCCGTCGAACCGCCAAAGCCGCTAGTGTTGCGGTGGATGCTGCTCCCTCCTCACTCCATCTCCAATCGAATTAAAGACACCAACAGGTGCGGTTTTGTCTAAGCTTTCTTTCGCATATGTTAACGTCGGATTTGGTCGAGTATTCTGTTTTTGCCCAAAATCGCAAGCCAACTGCAAGAAGCTGCTCGCCGGCCTTCACGTCGTGCACGTTGGGGAAGAAAGCCTATGTGTTTTACGATTTTACCCTCATCTCTACTTTTGTTTGTTTTTCTCGGCCGAGGATAATCCCGTCCTTTTGCTCTAGTTTTTCCTTGCTGGTGTGCGGGTGTGTTGGCAAGCACCGCTGACTTGGCACCCCGTGGTTGGGCCAAGTCACTGGTCCGCCTCCTCTCCCTCTTGCTTTGCCTACGTGGCAAGCTATGGTTGGCTGATCTTGGAAAAATCGTATCTTTTTACTCGATTGTCCGAATTTAAAAATGAAATATGTTTTGAAATCGGGAGAACGAGATCTATCTAATAAATATATTTTCGTGGTTTGATTATGAGTTTTCGAATATGTATTTTTCGAGTTGATTTAATTAACTAATAAATATGGAAAATAGCCTAATAGTCAATATCCCGAAAATATATAATATTATATGTTATTTTGATCAGGAAAACCTAACTAAGATGGTTATGAGGTTTTTGGAGTCTAAATCGATGGTTTGCGCAAAAAGTTAGTGAATTAGGGTTTTCAACCTTTTAAATGAATGCATGTAATTCTAATTTATGAATATAATGATGTATTAGGGAAATTGGGTTTATAATTCGTGTGAAGAGTTGAAAGGGAATTCTAGAACACCTGAGGCTAAGGTACGTGTTTAGTATGTGTTTTGATTGTGCAACTACCTTTTCAGTTGGGAAATCATTAATCCATTACCCATACTTCCTTATGAGGTTTAACTTGATCTAAACCCTTGAATCTTGAAACCTAAATTGCTTATTGACTCAAAAATAGATGTAGTATTCACTTGTTTGGGTATTCATACCCCACTGCCATATTAATTGACATGCTAAAACCTTTATTTATTTTGTTAATGGCAAGTTTCCTTATAAAAACCTCATACTCTTTGATATCTCTTTTTACACCAAATATCTAGCCTAATTTACTTGTTACAACTTTCTTTGACATTGTCAGAATGTTCTTGTAACACATACTTCCTTTGTTTTTCCCTCTTGCTGGGTGTCTTCCCAACCACCCAGGTGTGAAGCAAGGTGGTTGAATAGGACTTGAAGATCATAGCTTGGCTTGGACTTAGCTGATGGATATGTTGCTTGGAGACAAAAGTGGAGTAGTTAGATTTCCCTCTACTTAGATCCTCTTTTTGTATAAAGCATGTACACCCATATTGGGAGAATTTTTATGTACACTTTATTTGAAATTGAATATAGTCAAAATTTTATCTTCCGCTGCTATCCAAATTGGATTTTGTTTACCATTGTTATTAGTAGAGAGGTGGATTGATTTTGCCTCTTTACAAATATACTTACGGGAAACTTGATATTGAAAAATGGTGCCAAAAGGATGTGGAAAAAGGACAATTTATGAAAGAGTGTGATGGGTTTCTATGTTGTCCTAACATGTCATGCAATGAAAGGGACCATGAATGAATCTCTTTTGTAATTTATGATAAAGAAAATATTATTTCGGCAATAGTGTTATATAAATAGGATGATAATTTGTCTATCATTTAAATGTTAGAAGGCTTTTGTAAAAGGAGACATAGATTCTTAAAAGTATAAGACATTATAAATATTATGTATAGGCCTATAGGGAATAGATCACCTTAGAGTCAGGTGATGTGTTGGTTCTCTTATAAACCACTAGTGTAGTAAACCAGATCATTGAAGGTTCTAGTGAAAATATAAGAACAATTTTTTCATCATTAATGAGTTTTAACTTTGACTAAGGAAAAGGCTTATGGCAAACTTTAAGGTGATATTAGGTTTTGATATAGGTCTAGTATTGAGGATAGAAGCTAAGAAATTATATTAAACCACTGATCAAAACATAAAAATGAAGGATAGGAATCATATATTGGATAAAACATAAGTATTTTATTCATACTTGCTTTTTCACAACGTAGCGCCATATGGGGGAACATTTATGTTTTCAGAGATATTTTCATGGAGGATGGTTTTTTAAGTTTTTTAGTGAATAATTTTACACAAAGGGACACATGATTTATGAAGGAGAAGAAAAAACATAGGGAAAGATAGGAAGACATGCTCTTTAGTGTAAGGACATCCCATCCTCCTTCCCATTTAGTGAAGGAAAAATGTGATCCATGAGATGTGATGCATTTTTTGTAGTTGTGTAAAAATTCACGACATAATTTGTCAATTGTTGATGATTTTTTGTGTTAGGAGGATACAACTAATGCAATAAGTAGGTATATATAAAAAGTATAGAATTAACATAATTAGAAGGCCAAAAGGAATATGGATTAGCTATACCGACCAGAGAACTTTGATTTAACTTTAATGAAAATAGGGTTCTAGGTATTTGATTTTATGAGTTGGTTACTTAAAGGTAGGCCAATGTATTTCATTATAAAGGCCTCTAACTTACATTAATTAAGTATGTTTGCATAGGATTGTAGGTCATGGTGGGGTGCGTGGAAGATGTGGAGAGAAGATATACTATAATTGATCTTCACCTCGAGATGTGTTGGAAAATGCATAAAATCCTTTTTTATTTATAGTAATTTTTGGTTGGTTTGATGAAAAGAAGGGTGCCATGAATAAAATTATAGGACAGAGTTGCTTATGGTTATAGAGTTTTTGTATAGCATCTCAGAGACTAGGTGAGGTCATCAAGTGGATCATTTGACTAAGACATTGTGTGGCAATGATTAAGAGGAGAGATGATAAGGGATCACCATGTCTTAAGCCATTTGTACTTTTGAAATTTCCAAAAGGAAAACAACAAATAAGGTTTGAGAAGGAAGATGATGTGGCAATGCCATTGGTCCATGTTGTTTAAAACCATGACTTTCCAAAATTTTCCAAGAGAAAGACCATTTAATGTGGTCAAAAGAATTCTTGAATTCTATTCTAATGATGTATATAGGGATTTTTTATTAGTGGTGGTGGATAATTTCATTTTCAATGAGGTAAGCATCTTGTATATGTATTCACTTATAAATTAAAATAAATTTCCAAATACTATGTGATTTAGGTATGGGGTTGGTCTAGAGATATAGGAATTTTGATGTTATTTTATATCTATAGTTGAGGAGGCTAATGGGTCTACATTTAGAGATTAAGTATGCCTTTTCTATTTTTGGTATAAGGGCAATGGGAGTAACATGGATCCTTTCATGGAGGGGTTTACAGTAATGGTTTGAGTGAAGGCGATGAGTTTGAAGATGTCCTTGTTGGTGAACATTAAGGGGTCTAGAGAAACAACATGTCATTGAGATTTATCTAGGTTTTGTATTTTTGAAGGCGGTATGGATTTCCTTCGGTGTGAAAGGGATCATGACGGAGAAGGGTCTCATAATAGTAAAGAGCCAAAATAATTATCGATATAGATTAAAGAGAGGGTTATTTTGGTTAGATCGATATTCTTTAAGGATGGTTTAAAGTGTGACATAATGTGGAGTATAATAGCAAATTTTTATCGGGTGTGTGTTATTGATGAAGAGATTATCAATGTGTTACATCTTTTATGAGTGGAAAAGAATTGGTGGAAGAAGGTTATGATACAACCCTCCTTGAGCCACTTAATTTTTTGAATGTTGCTTCTAGTATATTTGTTGATGTTCTAGGAGACACTCTACACATTTGGTTGATTGGTTAAGGGATATAGCTGTGTGGGGGTTAGAATGAAGAGCATCAACTAAATCAATATTGTTCATAAATTTTGATAGGTGTGAATGTTTTTATTGAGGGAACTGAAGGTGTTTGAGGATCTTAGCTTGAGAGTAGAGAGGCATGATTGAGGTGAAGGATAAAGTTCATAGTGAGATTCAGGGAATCAATAACTGAGTTGGACAAATGTTGGACAATGGTTGTATTGCATGTGGGATGTGCAAGGCATAAGTATTCAAACCTAAAAGGTTCAAGATCTCCAAAAAATGTTTAGTATATAGGATGACCGTATTGTGATCTAATAGTACTTTAATCCAAATAGGAAGTTGAGAGAGGGTATAAGGTAAGCCAGTCTAGTCCTCCTTAGGAATCTATTAAATTTTGCAAAGGAGTGTTAATTTTTGTTGTCAAATCAAGTAAAATCATAGGTAGAGGTGTTGAGGTCTGTGAGGTTATGGTCATTGATAAAGTCACTATTTATTAAAGAAGGTCATTTTTTTGTATATTGGAGTTATCATGAGAGAAACATATGATATTGAAATAACCACCTGAAAGCCAATGAAGAAGTAAAAAAAACCCAGTTGCCAAGGTAAGTGAGTTTAGTTAGGAAAGCCATTTTATGTTAAAAATGGTTCACCATATAATTTGTTAAGGACCATATTTTTTTGATTGATATCTCATTGGTGTGATGGTGATTTGGTTTCAAAGTATGGTGTGATCATATAGGTTGAGTAGGTGACTATTTCAACCAAGGATTAAACCACTACTTAAACCCTTGGATAAGAGTTGGAGCCATGTATTTAATCTTTGACCCCCTTTAACACGAAGTTGTCTGGGTGTGAGAAAGGTTTTTGTTTCATGGGATGAGATGTGTCAATTTTATTGAAGTGTATGTGATGTCTGAAAAGTCTTTCTCTTTTTTACTCAATTAACTAATAATATTTCATGAGAAAATAAACATAAGAAAAAAATATAGAAGGATAAGAACTAGAAACAAAAACTAAATGTGAAGGAAATTGAAAACCAAGATTTAAAACCTCATTGGATACATGATTATGATCGATAAGGTTCCAGTATACAAGATCCATAAAATCCTTTTTGCATCCTTATTAGAGAAAAATAGACCTAGGCTATCCCAAAAAGTTTAGCACTCCTTCGGCTAATGCAAGAGAAGTCAATTATTTATGGGAGCTAGTTGTGTGGGGTTAAAAGACAGTCGGCTATGTTTTGGAGAAGAACATGTTTGTGAACAACTAGATGAGGGTGGATCTATTGGGTGGCATTAGTTAGGCCTAGTACCTATAAACTAATTAAATGCATATGAGGGGATGGTATAGTCAAACTTGCCACCAAGGGGTATCGAGATTGTGAATGAATAGATGGAACAATTGGTGAGATGGCTAGAGAGTCCAAATTCATGTCATTTAAGGTCATGAGTGATGAAGTAATTGGGGGATTTTCACCACTAATAGTTGTAGCAAGAAACTTAAGGAAATTGCTAGTATAAGAACCATGGTACTATATCACTTGTCTTAGGCTAAGGGGAGGGTCGTCTTCCATAAGTGGAGAAATAAAGGTTTGAAGTATGATATAGTTTAGAATCCTCTAATATGGTAGAGATGTGTTTTTATTGGGGCTAAGGATAGGGGTCATCATTTTTATGGGTCCAAACATGCTGATGAGTGCATATTAATCTTAGTTTAGGTGCAAATTTTAGTGTAGAACTCATGCATTTGTGTTCTTTTGTTTTTGTTCTCATTTTAGGTTTTTAATAATGAATCCTCACTGTACTATAATTAGTTTCATTGTGCATTTTAGTGTAGTTTTGATGCATTCTGTGTGCTTATTGCCCTATTTCTACATACTTGGTTCTCCTTTTGAGGTTTTAAATAAGAAAACCTTGCTTTACTGTAGGCAATAATGCAAGAGCCAATTCAAGACCCCTAATTTTTACATTTAGATCTGTCTTACCTATCTTCAATCTTAGGAAGTTATCTAGACAAATTATGATGACCAAGAAAATGAATTGGGTGACTGCACCAATCAACTGTCATGAGAATCGCCCAATTGGATTCTCTACTCAGATAGTTTGTATGCTAGTGGTAGGTTCATCAATGTATAATGTACACCTTTTTCAAATTTTCATGATAACTAATCATGTTTCTTGAACCATGTAACTAGGGATTCTAGTATTAGGATAGAGATCAATATATATCTTATCTCTTAGGGAGATATGCACTAAAGGATAGTCTTCAGTGTTTGCACCTTACTCCTATTATTCTACATAAAAGAAGTAACATACTCAATAATGAACTTGTCTCTTACCATCGTACATACTCTATAATGAGTGGATACTTAGATGGATAGATCCATTGGTTATTTATAGCTCATGGGTGACATCTACCTAATCTAAAGGAAAGCCATTTTACCCTCCTCATGAAGGCATCACTAAAAAAAGATTACATCTACCTCTTATAAAATGTGGTTAATGTATCCCCCCAAAAAAAATTGTATAAGTGTCTCACACAAAAAAGAATCATTATGTATTTGTCCCTTCAATAACTATATAAGGTGTATCTTTTCTTTTTAGAATAGCGAAACCTCTATCTCTCATAGGAATCAAACTAGGTTCACTGGTCACAAAATCATATCTCTTATCCCCCCCATAAAGGAAAGAAGTCGGGGTAAGTAAACGCCACCACAAAATCACCATAATGTTTCTTTAGGTAATGTTTTCCCCAATTTAGTTTCTTGCTTCTCATGCCAACTTCTGTATCAGCTTCCAAAATATGAGTCTCAACGTACTTAAGATGAAAACCCACACGTGGAAAATATTTTATTGTAGGTTGTACATAGTTGGACCTTAGAGAAAGACATGGAGGCACATGAGTCGTCAAACCTAAAAGAAAAGAAAGTGAACAAGAACAGACTCTTATATGGATCAAGGTGCATTCTTTATGATTATAATAAATGATGTAAATGCCATCTAAAGATGTGTTGGCAAGCAACTTAATAGTGATGTGGTTTTTTTCTTTACCAAATACCACATTAATTACTTCTCCACTTCAAGTTTTGGAATCTGAGCTAATTACCAACAAGGAAGATATTGGACTCCTCTTTGATGAAAAGAAGACTAGCCTCCACCTTGCATATCAATATGATCCCAACTTTTAGCTTATATACCAATGAATCTAAAATGAGGACTTGTATAACTTCATTCCAAGGTTTTAGTCTGTCAAAGGATGCACATTCCCTCCCATTTTCTAGGTGAAATATACCGATAGAATGTATCAGCTTGTGTTTATGATGTGATATGGAAACTTTGATCGAATTCTAGAGTATTTGAAGAGTTTTGGAGATATTACTATGAGAAACACAAAATATCCATTTTTCATTCATTTTGATTTATTTCTCTTTTTATTTTTTGATTCTAAAAAAAGAAATTATTATGGCGATATGGAAAATTAATTAATAGTTGTTTTTGATGAAATATTTTTAAGGTTTTATTTAAGATGTTGATGGCGATAATGAAGTGAACTTCCTAATTATAAAGTAAAAAATACAGCATAACACTAGGGAAGTGACCCATCTTGACTAATTCAAAACTCATGATACAATAAACCTAGGGTTAACATTAACATAACTAGAATAATTTTAGTACATAATATAAAATCCTAAAACTAAATATTTATAATATTTAATTATCTTGCAAAATCTCAAAGGTTATGTAGAGAATTGTTTTTGGATTAAGGAATATATTATGTATAGTTGTTTGAGCTACCGTTAATTTGATATAAATTTTGTAGCTAAATGTTTGTTGATTTTTAAATTGAAAACCTGGGGTAAAAGACTACAATGGCCATACATCTTGCATCGCTGCCTTGATGCTTACTGGGAAAACATATTAAAGCTCTAGAGTAAATCTTGAGTAATTTGAATGACATTATTGCATAAAAATATGAAACTTCCCACGGTAGGCGCAAAAAATTATAAGCCAAATCCAAGAAAGATGGGGATATCAATTTCTTAAATCTCCCAATGATTCTTCCTCACTATCTAGAGAAATGTAGCTTGTTGACCCCACTCCCATGATATTGGAAGTTCCAAACATAGAAAAATGACATGGGCACTAATTTGAACAGGTTTGGAATGGTTTCACCAATCCATGGACAAAAAATGAAGACAAACAAAGGAAAATTTGATCAAAAGGTATGCGGGATTGAGGAAAAAAAGAAAGCTATGTATCAATGAATTACTACAAGATTGATGACTCTGAAGGATGAAGAAGATTCTCATCCTTTTTCTTGGCTCTAAAGAATTTCCACCACACTAGTTATACCTTCTTTCGTAAAATTCCTCCATACTAGGGAGGATAAAACATAAAAGATAATGAGATATTTAAGAAGTGTTAAGAGGTTTAGAAGGGTGGCTCAAAGATTTTAGTGCAAGGAATTGAGATAAAAGTGCCCAATTGCTCCAACAAAATCCCTATAATTGTGAATCAAGAAGAGGGTAATTGAGGAGAAAGGGAGAGATGTAGGTAAAATGCCCACTTATCGAGTTGCTGAAGGATAATAGTTGGCGGAAAATCACTTATCATTTATACAATATTTGATTGAAAGTGGTCATGTAATCAACACAAAAGGACAAAGGTGAGAAGGAAATCTGGGGTTTCTTAATTGTAAAGATTTAGTTAGTATTTAGTGGGTTCTTGGGTTTGGGGAAAAGAAAACGAAACTAATGAAGATCAAATCATGGAACAAAGTTAATGGGAGAAAGATATATTTGTGTGAGAAGAAATTTTACTATATTTCATCTGTAAGAATTCTATTTGGGTTGATGTGTTGAATTCATTGTCTAATCAAAAGCAAATAGGTAAGAAAGAATCTAAAACAACAAAAAACCCGTAAAAATCTTAAAATAGAGCCTAAAATGTGATCTATTATGGAAAATGTAATACAAATATATATAAGTATGATTATAGTTGATCTAGTAAATATGTGTTATATTCCCTTATATACTTGTGTTGGTTTCCATTATCCAAATAGGTGAAAATTGGTTTATGGCCTAATTCACATTGCAAATTTTGAATTGGTGTAAGTTTTCTTTTTAAAATTATGTAGTAAGTAATTTAATACATGCATGTTTATGATATTATCCTTTTATATATTATCCTAATTAATATCTGCCACTGATAGTGGATACAAACTTTGTTTCCATTAAACTTATCATGGAATAAATTAGTACATATATTTTGACCAATTATTTATTATATTAAAGTTTTCATCTCATTAAATATAATCTACTACCTAAATGAAATGTAGTATTACATTAGTGTCTTTACCAAAATTCCCTTGGTTAATTATTTGGATTTTTTGATACTTGCTATATATTAACAAAGTTGTTAAGTGGCTAATGTATATCAATGAAGGTTGTGATGCTATGACACATTGACGTGTATGCATAAACACATTACCCATTGTATTAAACCATTGGTTACATAACACATTATATATTGATATATTTATCATAAATTATATGTTACACTTTTTAGCTCAGTTGCCAACCTATATGTATTCAATATGTTACATTATGTGAGTTGGGATCTCCTAGGAAAAAATATCAGTGTATTGAATATTTAACTATGTTATACCTAGTCTAAAAATATTAACTTTAAAGGCACATCATTACCCTGTGAAAGGCAAAGGTGTATGTCAATGAAGCACAAAACTTATGCTACTAAATTTATGACTCCAATCTAATTTATTATATCAAATCGGTTACTACATTCATATAAGCATGTATTTATCCAAGTCAAGGCATCTCATAGCATAAGTTCATCAATGTTCTATATGTTATATTATATATGTTCTTGTTAGGGATAATCATCTAGGAACTAGGGTTTAAGCCTAAACAATAATTAATCGTCATACATACTTGACAATCCATGAGTCTAGTATTAGTTTTTTGGGTCTAAATCATCAACATTTCATGGTCTATGAATTCAAGCCATAGCTAGCGCTGTAAACAACCGTGGTTAGGGTTTGCATGTAAATACTCATTATATGCTTGTTCTACATTTATTGGGGGATAGGCAGTGAGTGAACCCTCCCAATAATGAGCATTAATGCTAAGTTGGGGAAGGAATGGTTCTAAGATATTTTCATAAATTTTCTTTTGCTAATGAAATCAACGATGTGTAAAATGCCCCAAATCTCATGCCAACTTATTTATCAAATTCCAAATCAGGTACCCCAATATGACTAAAGAGAAAACTTAATAGGTGGTCATTGTCAAATCTAGGTTTATATGGAGGCGGGCCAGTATAACATATAATTTGATTTACATGGCGTCCAATGGCAAGTGTGATTGGTTTATTAAGGTTTTGGTGGGGTTTGAGGAGAAGTTCTAATGAGAAGGCGTAATATGTGAAGAGGCATTGTAATACACAATTTTCTCCCGTCCTCTCTCTAAGATGGGTGCTCTGTTCCATCTCTAGAGTCGCCGCTTTGGGTGATGGCGGGTGTCTTGCCGCCTGTCCCCGATGGGGCTATTAGCCCATCCAATCCCGTAGTGATTGCTCCGCCTTGCTCTTCTAAGGGTGGGGGACTTTCCAGTTCTGCGTCCGCTTCTCTGGTGGCAGCAGTGGCGCCGGGTGCTCTGCCTTGGTCTGACCCTAGGGCAGACGTTATGGCTGGGCGTTCCTGGGCGGAGACCGTTTTGAGACCTTTGGGTGTGCAGAGGAACTACCGTCCTGTGGTGGCGCCTGAAGACCCCAAATCTCCCTTCTTCCGGAACAAGGATAGGAAGTCATGGATGAAGATTTATGAGCTGGTAGCAGGGGAACTTGATGAGTTTCATAGGTTCTCTGTGATTGTTCAAGTCTTAGGGAGGAACCACCATCTTCAGCAGGTATACGGGTGGATGTTGAGGATGTGGAATCCCAGAGGTGAGCTCCAGGTTTCACATTTAAAGAAAGGGTTGATTCTGGCGAGGTTTGCCTCTAAGGGAGATATGAAGGTTGCTCTGGAGAGAGGACCTTGGTTCTTTGACAACAAATTAGTTCTGACCAGGAAATGGACTCCGGAAGCAGATGTAAGATGGGCGACGCTCACTACGGCTCCAGTCTGGGTTACTCTCCCTGACCTGGGACGTCACTGGATGAGGCGTGCTCTAACCATTATCGATTATGGGTTAGGAATTTCACAGGTGGTGGATTTCTGGATGGACGTCAAGTTTACTGGTGCTCCTCACTTATGCATTGAGATAGCGGCTGACAAGGTTCCCTCCCCGGTGGTCATGCTTGAGATGCCAAACTGGGTGGAACTGGAGATTAGGGTTATTTATCATGCTCTTCTAGATCATTGTCTTGCCTGCAAGGTGTTTGGGCATTTTCCTCAGGGATGCCCGGGAGCCAGGCAGACGTTCAATGAACCCCTTCTGATTAGAGGTCGATCCAAAAGTAGGCCTCTACCTAGGAATAACAGGAAGAGGGCGAGTAGCAAAGCAGTGCCACCGCCTGCCTGGAATGCGGCGGGAGCCTCTATTGCTGCGAAGCTTGGGGAAGCTGGGGACAAAGTTCGTACTAACACTGCGATCTCGGAGGCTAGTCAGGCTGTGTTCCCGGAGGTTGGTCAGGTCGCGATATCGGTGGTCCTTGACACCCTAGTCAGGGGTGGCTCCGAAGGGGTGACAGAGGGGGTGGTTACTGAACCGGGTGGAGATGGAGTCGTAACAGTTGATGAGGTGGAAGCAGTACCGGTACCGGATGAAGATCTTCAGGAGGAGGGGGAGGTGTTCGTGGACTCGGTGAATCCTTTCCTTTTGCTGGCAGATCAGGACATGGATGAGGTCATGCCGCAGAACACTAAGCGGGTCAACACGAGGAGCAGCAGGGGCGGGGACAGTGTCGCTCGTAGAAGAGGCAGAGGTAGGAATGGAGGCCGTGGAAATCCCCCTTTTACTGGGGGGGGGGTGGACATGGAATCCTGATGACCCTCATGGTGTGGAATGTGAGGGGTGATTCACGTATTAGGAAGCAAAGAACCCTCAGAAAAATTATTTGGGAGAGGGATGCATCACTGGTGGTGTGCTTAGATACAAGGATACGTCGAGAAGTAGCTGATAGAGTGACGAGGTTGTTTCATGTGGGATGGCAGCATTGCTCTAACGTAAATAGCATTGAGGGAGGAAAAATCACATTGGGGTGGAATCCGGTGATCTGGGATGTGCAAATGATCCATGAGTGCGATCAACTGGTGACGCTGAGTTGCATGAATTCTGGCGGCTTCCACTGTATGCTTTCTTCTGTCTATGGCTCCAATTATGAAATGGATAGGAGAAGACTATGTAATAATTTGGTGGTTTCGACTCAACAGGAACTACGTCAGTTGGTGGTTGGGGATTTTAATCAAGTTAGGAAGGCTAGGGAAAAAAGGGAGGTCTTCCTATACCAGAGTCTATTTTGAGACATTTCAATGATGTTTTCGATGTAGCAGGCCTTTTCGAGCTCAACGTGAGTGGTGGTCTTATCACCTGGCATAATAAGAGAATATTGATTAGAAGAATATCTAGCAATCTGGATCGTGGCTTGGTGAATGAAGCATGGCTGGAAGTGTTTCCTGAAGCTTCTCTTAACTTGGGTGGTCACCCTAATAGTGACCATTCATGGATGGAGATTATTCTTATGAGACAAAAGCAACCCAATCGCCCTTTTATATTCCTTAACCACTGGATCTCTTGGCCCTCCTTTGAGGGAGTGGTCAAATCAGCTTGGGATGAAAGGGTTGTTGGTAACCCTCTTTTTGTTGTGGCAGACAAGCTTAAGAAGGTCAAAGCTTCCCTAAAGGTTTGGTCCAGTTATCTGGTGGATTTACCTAATCTTATCAGGACAGCTAGAAAGGAGTTTGACTTGAAGGCGACTAATCTCAGATTGAATCCTGAGGATCATAGGTGCATGGAAGAAGATACTTTAGCTAGCAAAAGAGTTACCCATCTTGAGAAGGCCTATGAGATATCAGGATGGAAAAGAAGCAGGATCAAATGGCTGAGATATGGTGATTGTAATTCGAAAATTTACCATGCTGCTGTGAAGAGAAATAACATGAAGGATCACATACATAATCTTGTTAATGAGAAGGAGAAGCTAGTTGATGAAGTTACTAAAGTTGGGGAGATGGCGGTGAGTTTCTTTACAGAATTATATAATCAGGAGGATGTCAATCTTTTGAATAAGGTGTCGGCCCTGGACAGAAGGGTTAATGATGTTATGAATTCTGACCTTCTGAAGTTGGCGACAGATAAGGAAATTAAAGAAGCTACTTTCTCTATTGGTGCTTCTAAGAGCCCTGGACGGATGGTTTTAATGCTAAATTCTTTCAAAGTTGCTGGCATATAGTGGGGAGTGATATTTGTAATGTAGTTAGATGGTTTCTGGTGGGTGGGAGGATGGTTCGTCAAGTGAATCATGCTTTCATCAGGTTGATTCCCAAGAAGACGGGGGCTGCTGCCATGAATGAGTTCCGTCCGATTGTGTGCTGCTCGGTGGTTTACAAAATCATTTCGAAGGTGCTATCTCATAGATTGAAGGTTATTCTGCCAGATATTATATCCCCTCATCAGGGTGCTTTTGTGAGAGGCCGCTCTATATCTGATAACGTCCTCCTTGCTACTGAATTTCTGAGGGTTTTCCAGGTTAAAGGCAGCTCCAAGCAGGCGTGTTTAAAACTTGATATTTCTAAAGCTTATGACCATGTGTCATGGGAGGGCTTGTGGAGCTCTATGAAAGCTTTAGGCTTCTCCAATCGGTTCATTAACATTCTACAACAATGTGTTCAGACTACTTCTTTTTCTGTTCTTGTTAATGGTATTCCTAAAGGCATGTTTAGAGCCTCCAATGGTCTTAGGCAGTGTGACCCGCTGTCCCCTCTGCTTTTCACGATTATCATGGAGAATCTTACCTTTCTGACTTGCAAGGCTGAATAGGAAGGGAGGATCAAACCCTTTAAGGTCTAGGGAACTAAAGTTATGAGCCAAATGATTTTTTCCGATGATCTTATGTTCTTTGTTGCAACTCATATCAAAGTCTTCAGAGGTATTAGATGCATTTTAGATACTTTTGCTGATCTGGTGTGTCTGCACATTAGTGATATTAAATCCAAGGTCTTCCTTTCCAAGTCTTGTGATACAAGAAGGGGGAGGTTGAAGGAAGTACTTCAGCTGGAGGTTGGTTGTTTTCCTACGAAATATCTGGGTGTTCCCATCTCGGGTGGTGTCAGTAAGGGTGCTGATTTCCAGAGCTGCTTGGACGTTTTACATCTGAAGGTTGATAACTAGAGTGGCTTGAAGGTGTCCATGGCAGGTAGAGCTGTTCTCATCAAATCTGTACTTAACAGTGTGATCAAGTACTGGTGTAGGCTTGTGGAAATGTCGGGTTTCATCCTTGAGAAATGTCGGTCGGTCTTAGTGGGGTTTCTGTGGAGTGGCGGACAACACTCTATCGCTTGGATGGAAGTCGCTCAACCTCGGCTTGGTGGTGGGCTGGGGTTGGTGGATCCCGGTGACATCCAGGACGAGGCTACGACCAGAAGAGTTTATGACTTCCTACTGAAGTCTGAGTCTCCTTGGAGCAGATGGATGAGAGGAAGATATGGCGCCAGCCTCGAAAACGGGAGTTTGCAGTTGAACTCATGCTCTAGAATTTGGAGGAGGATGTGTACTGCCTGGAACTACTGTAAACAAGATTATAGATGTACGGATGGTAACTGGACGGTGGCTGCGGGGGAGCATCCTTGGAGGATAAACTACAACCAACCTCAAGTTATCTGGGGTCAGCTGCTGTGGAGTAAAATACACTGCCCAGAGTTGAGTTTTTGCGCTTACAAAGCTATTCTTGGTAGGCTGACTACCTTGGACAGAGTTAGTAGATGGTATATTGTGCAGAGCTTGGTATCCCCGCTCTGTCAGTTGGAGGATGAAACACAACATCACTTGTTTTTTGACTGCGGTTATACAAGATACTTATGGACCAGGTGCTCCCTCAAACTTAATTGGGGTGGTAACCCACCTTCAAATATTTAGGATAGCATGGTGTGGATCTTGGACCAGACAAGAGGTGATAGCCATATGAGGCAATTTGCGGGGCTCATTTGGACATGTCTCATTTACCATATATGGTACGAGAGGAATAGCAGAACGCATGGGAAAAAAGAGAGAGACAAAGTCCAATGTTTTGAGGTTTTTGTATAAAATCTTGCTTGGTTGTGCAAAGCGAACCCGGGTACCCTTTCAAGGGTTAAACCTGTGGTCATGCTGATGTGGGGTCTTAAGTGACCGTGTATAGTATACGGGGTGGTTTATACTCCTATACTTATTTTTGATGATTAGTGATATTTTACCTTATCCAAAAAAAAAGAGGCATTGTAAACTATGAAATGAAGGTTATTTTTGTTAAAATATCTTTGAGGTTTCCTTTAAGATGTTGGTGCAGCATTTTAGTACCAGAGATGCTAAATAATTCACTACATAAGAAATCCATCATATGATAAACTACCTCCACTGGTTCAGAATATGAGATGCTTATATATAGCATAAACTCATGATAATGGCTACATGGATGCATATGATTTGAATTGAAATTAAGAAAGATAGGAAATTCAAAAATCTATTTAGAAATCAAGAAATTGCCGAAAACAACCAACACATGATGGAACCCACAAACAAGTCAATTCATTTTCCTGCAGTTCCTCCTGATCTCCCCTTGATCGCCAGTAAGTGGGCTGATGCCGCCCATCTTGATCATAGAAGAACTGAAGTCCTGCCAAAAGGCTTCCATGTTCTCACTGTAGTACTGTACCAACCGATCGCTCTCACTGCCGTCTCCCCTAAACAGTTGTTGGTCGGAGTTGAGTAATCCCTTCCTCTCCACCAACCCCCTGAAGTAGGAGTTATCAAACATGGCAGGGGAGGGATCTAGAGGCGCAAGTCGCTCGTCTGCTCCAGAAGCTGGGCAGATGTTCTTGATCTGGACTTGATAGTAAGGATCAATATCTGTGGTGGCATTGTGGGTGCGATTGCGGAAGAACTGGCATTGGGAGAACCCGACAGTGTGGGCACCAGAGAGAGCCACCAGGTCTCTGACGGTGAGGCCCTTGGCTGTAAATCCAGCGAGGAGGGTGGAGAAGTCGGCGGTTGGTGGTGTGACGTCGTTGTTAGCTCCATCTCTGTTTGCGACTCTTGCATCGCGGCGGCCAAGTTGCACGGGGTACGACGGACCTCCGAACTGGCATAAGCAAACAATTAATCAATAAATCAGTATTGGGTTATTCATTCCACAATATATTGAACTATTTACCCGCGTTCCACGGGTTACCTACCACGGCCACGGAGTCCTTGGCGGCGACGGCAAGGACATCAGCACATGACACTACGCTACCGTAGCATGCTTCATCGACGGCGGCCTTGATCTCATCAATGACCTCAAAACCCCTAGCGGACTTGTTGTTGGGCAGGGCAGTCTTCTCACCAACGAAGCCGGCGGTGTCATCTAGTAGAATCGACCCATCGCATCCCTGCATATATATCCACAGTCCAGAAGAGTCAAACTCCCGCTTATATTTGATCAGGTTTCACAAATCATATATATCCAGCTACATAAGAAACCATACATTGACGAAACAGTCGTGGAAATGGAGCCGGATGAGCGAAGCTCCGACACGGGGTTCCCGCCAGATAGCCCGCTCCACGGCCGCCCTGATCGCCGGTAATGCGTCGGGACACACGTTTTCGTAGTAGTCAGCTCGGAGGCGGTTGTTTCCCTGAGCTGCGGTGGTGGATATCATGGCTATCAGCAATGCAGCGCCGCAAGCTGCCAGGATTGTTTCGCGTAATCCAGCCATTCCGAGATAGTTGGAAGCTAATCTTTGTTTCTGGGGAGTAGGTATAGAAGTGTTGTGAATGGAGCACTATAATGGAGTGCACGGCGAGATCTCAAAAGTGTACGGCTTGTGAACACTTGCTCCTATGGAATCAGCTATCGAGGTCAGTGGAGCAAGGGAGGGATGAATATTATGCATGGGTGGCCATTGCTATTTATACTGGTTTTCGACGAGTGTTAATTAGATCTGGTACGCGGGGCAGTTGCATGGAAACATAGTGCTCCCTTCATTAGTACATCTGGTAGTTGATGACTCAATCTCTGGGCTCGAACGCGCTCTTGACTCGTCTACAATGTCAATTACTTCCATAACAACCAGGATCATTAGTTAAAGCTCTTTCAGATAATTGGTAATAATCATTATGGTCAACTTCTCGCGTCGGCTTCCATATATAGACCTCTTCTAAACTAGTATATCCCCATCAACGGAAAATTCAACTATCTGAATGAGTCCAGCTATTGACTTATGATACATAAATTCAATACATGTTGCAAACTGAAAAATAACCGTACAGCTGACTACGTACATGTTGAAAATTTAAGAGTAACCCCGCAACCAGTCACTTTCTACTTTATCAGTCTCGTTGAAAAATGTTGGAAAAGTTCTCTCTGGATCGGCTAATGTCTGCGCAACTCAAAATCTAGGATTTCGCGTAGTCTGCATGACATGCAAATTCCTAGCAGTTCAGTATCAATAAAAGCAGAAATTGCACGAGCAACAGGCATTACTAAAGGACTTTTTGTAAAGAAGTATCGTGTTTTCATCGTTTTTTTTTGTATATTGTTTTGTCAAACATATCATTTCTTCCCATCAAGGCGTGACGTTGGTTGTGATTGGAGATCTTGTCCAAATATCTTAAGGTATATTCTCGGTCCTAGTTGTTATCTACTAGGACGAAAATCACTTTTTTTTTTTTAGGGTAAACCACATGCCATTATATTGATAAAAGTCATACGGCATCTACAGAGATAAGCAGATCAAACATATTTTGTAACCACACAAGACAGAGAGTGATGTCTAACAGATAGGATTGGATATAAGTAAGATACTTCAGCATGGATTCCTCCCTTTCACACTTACTTTTTCATTAGCAACATACATTTTCTTATAGCAAACGTTAATTATATGAATGGAAACTTAGTCGTAGAAAACGTGAAGAGCCAATGGGACATAAGGTTTAAGGGTTTGAATAGCAAAACTACATTGGTAAGGTGTTAAATCACCCCAAATATGTAAAAGTAGAAAGGTCTTGGAGCACTCTGGGATAAGTCCTATATAATAATGAATAAGATTTTCACAAGTAACCCTGATTTAGTTTTAAGGAAACTGTCATTTTCAAGGAGCATGAATCCTCTTTGCAATAGACGATGAAGCATCCTTTGGCATATCCTGTGTCAAGGAAGAGAATGGACCTAGGGCTAGTGCAGCACGATCATGGTCATGGCCATGAGTCTAGCATCTTTTGTTAGGGATAAACTTACCAACCAGACATGTAATAATAAAACCAATTATAGACAGAAATTTTTAGCAAAATCAGATTCAAGGTTAATAATTGTAATCTATGGAGTAATATAACTATATGAAAATGTCTTTGATTTGTTTCTAGCCACATACACCATAAAAATATATAGATATTTTGTTTATGTCTGCTAAGAGAGAACAAAGTGAGCTAAGTTAGTATTGTTGAGGTGGGTATCATCTACACAAATATTGTAACATACCGAAATCTGGGCATTTTGCCTTTTGGTCCTCTTTTTCCATCTTTTCCTTTCATTTCTATCCTCTTTGGCCTTTCTATTTAATTTTTGGACAATATGATGGTTTAATGAATATTTGTTCACCTTTTATTCCAATATTTGGGTTTATCCCACTCTTTACAACATGGTATCAGAGCCAATGGTAGTTGGATCTTTGACTATTTCAATTTGTCTCCCTAGTTAGAACCCTAGATTTGCATAGTTTCCCTTAAGATACATAGTTTGCCCTAGATTTGATCTATGTAGAAGATAGGTTGATTTAGGACCCTATAATTTCACATTAGAACCTTGATGAATAAAATCCTAAAATACTTATAATTAAAATATGCATAACTTAATGTTGTTTAGGTTTGCCTTTAGGCAACTATTAGGGCATGCAGTTGAAGCAAGGGTGTCTAGAAAGGATCAGGGTTTCGAGGGCTGGAAAAATTTTCCTCCGCACCACTAGCTTGGTATACGAGAACTCCCGTGCCCATATGATACCGGCCTGGCCTGCGCTGATACGAATTGTCCAAAATAGTTTGCTTTTAGACAATAGTAACCTTAGACATATATGTTGTATATCTTTGAGAACCCTAACTTTCATATGTATGATGATTTGTTTGAGGATGGATACCAAGATAGTTTTCTTATGTCCTTTGAACCTAGACCTTAGAGTTTGGGTGTTTGGAAGATATCAGAGTGCGCAGTGGAAGCATGATGGATCTTGATTATGGTTTAGTTAGACATATCCTTTAACCCTAGTTTAGTAGGTCGAACCCTTTAAGGGGTGGAGTATGGTTAGTTGATGATGTTTGAGTGGTTAGGTTTCGAGGACAAAATCCTCTTTAGGGGGATGGAACCCTATAACATCTTGAAGTATATCTAATCTATCTTTAGAAACCCTAACCTCATACTTAGGTGGTTAGTGTGCTTGAATCCTTAGTTTTGACCAAACAAGTTAATAGTTGTAACCCTAACATGCTTATTTATATATTAATGAACATATAATTATCATCTAAGGAATAATGCATGTGCTTGAAACCTAATGTACATCTAATGCACATAATATGAATATCAATGCTAATTGTCAATAAGTAAGAGGTTAATAATGTCATGAACCAATAAACCCTAATGATATGATGAGTAAGGTTATAATTCGTAATTAATGCATGCTAAGGATGAATAAGTGAAATATAATGGTCATGTTGACCTAAATCCTAAAGTTGTTATCATCTAACCTTAACATATACACCCTTATGCCTTTCATGGTACATTAATGATGTTAAGTGTCATAATTAGTTAACATACCTTGGTACACATAAATGATATATATATAATCATCTAATCACATATTAATCAAGTCATCAATATAAAATGCAAGTTACCTTGTTATTTAATACACATGTGATTAGTCACTTAATGTGAATCAATTCATTGATAAGTAACATGTCTCACCTTGATCATTAAAATATATGTAATGGCTTCCACATGAATATGAAATGATTGAATCCACATATATGTGCAAAATCAATAATATAAATGAATAAATATAAGGAAATGATTAATGGTGACATTAATGTGAGCAATAAAGATAATGTGGTAATAAGATAATGTTCCATGTCAATATATGTAATTGACGTGACATAATTTGGATTAAATATAGACATAATGACAAACTGAATATTCCATGAGAAATAATTTATTATAACTTAATAAAGTGATAATATGAGGATAATGAAGTGTAAACCCAAGTTATTAATGATCAAATATAATAATGAATGTTGAGATAATTGAGTAACACCTAATTGTGATAAAATCCTTAATAAGATAAATGAGAAATATATATATATAAATAGTTTAATGGATAATAATGAAATATAACCCTTTTGACAATAAAGTGAATATGACATGACATAATTAAAAAACAATGATGATAATGTGATATAATGTTAAAAAGCCAAAAATGTAAATAATGTTAACTCTCCTAAAAAGAATATGTTAATAGTGGAACCCTAGGTGATCCTTGAGAACCCAACCTATGTTGAGCTGTATGTGAAGTTTCAGAACCGTTAGGTGTAGTTGAAGTATAAGTTTTGGTGGAAGGGGTTTGGTTGGAGGAACAACCTAAAGTTTTGGTGATGTGGGGTTGCACACTCACCCTTCCCTAATTGCTAGTGATTTCGGGGACGAAATCCTCTTTAAGGGGTGGAGTGCTGTAACATACTGAAATCTGGGCATTTTGCCTTTTTGGTCTTCTTTTCCATCTTTTTCTTTCATTAATATCCTCTATGTACATCTTTGTACTCTTTTCTATAAGTTTTGACCTTCATTTTCGTTCCATATGTCTTTGGATTTGATTTAAAGGAATTATGATGGTTATTGGATAAATGTTTCCCATATATTCTTAATACAGGGTTGCATGCACAAATACCTAAGTTAGATTTAGATAATGGGTCTAAAATGCAAATTTCACATTAAGTAATAAAAAGAATAAAATGTTTTGTCCTGGAACTTTCTAGCACTTTCTAGGATAAGAGAAATAAGAGAAAATCTGAATTTTATATAAAGGAGAAGATAAATGCAATAATAAAAGGTAATATGGAATTTAATGGATGGTAAAGGATAATGAGAAAGATATTGCACCAAAATACTTGGAAACCCATTAGGATAATCTGATACTTAAATTCGTTTTCTTGACCAAAAAGTAACTTAAGGGCCAAGTAACATTTAAAGTGGAACATAAATGTAAATAATAGTATCATTATCAAAAGAAAATAGGAAATAGGCCAATAAAGTGAAATAAAATACTTCATGTTCTCAAATCAGTAAAATAACACCAAATTCGTAATATAAACATAAAAATAAGCCTTTGGGTAAATTTTCATTTAATTTGGTCGATGTTTAATATTTTATTTTATTCAGGAGAGAGAAAATGACTTAAAGGACAAAAATATTAAATATATGTTGATAAAAATTAATTAATCTTAAAAACGTGTTCCTAACGTTTATTATTGCTTGTAGACCAAGTTTTATATTTTTAGGAAGTTTCTAGATGCCTCTAATAAATTAAAAGGTTAAATAAGTGATAAAAATTAAATGAATAAAATAAAATAATAAATGTCTTCAAAAAAATATATTAATTCCGAATTCGTGTTCTAAATGTTAAAATATACCTTTGGATGAATTTTGAATCAATTTGGAAAATATTTGTTGAGACGATAAATTAAGGAGAGAGAAAGAGTACAAAACTTTCAAATCATTATTTAAAATAACAAAAGACGTCAACAAATGAAAATAATACCGAATTCATGACTAACATACTTAATATGAGTTATGGGTGAAGTTTTGTAATTTTTGGATAATCATAGAGTCATAAATAAATGAGGAAAGAGAAAATATATTTTGAATTATTTAATAAATTAAATTTTCTCAAAATATAAAATTACTTTCATATTTGGATTCTACACGTCAAAATCAGTCAGGATGTCAATTTTGGTTAATTTTTAAAATCGTTTGAGCCCTCAAAATAAGAGATAGAAATTCATTAAATAGTGCATATGTTACTATATTCAAAATCATAATTTGATAAGGCTGTTTTTGTGCGGATCGATGACCGTAGATCTTGGATCCGACGGTGGTCGGTCATCTCCTACCTTGGTTCAGATTAGGAAACAGGGGGATATTTGCGGATTTTCGTTTGGTAATAACTCGATCTACACTCAACCAAATCGAACGATTTTTGGTGCTACAAATTCCTCGTGAGATTCCGCTTCTCATTATCCCATATTTTTCATATTTTGGTGAAGATTTAAGAAAACCGCAAGGTTGCCGCAACTCTTCTCTCATCTCGGGTTCTAAAAACCCTATCCCACTGCTCTTCACCTATATATAAACCTATTCTGAGAAACCCCCTCTCCTTTAAGACTCAATGCACCCTTCAATCACAAGCTTTGCAGTTGTTTGGGCCTTCGTCGAACCGCCGAAGCCGCTGGTGTTGCGGTGTATGCTGCTCCCTCCTCACTCCATCTCCAATCGAATTAAAGACACCAACAGGTGCGGTTTTGTCTAAGCTTTCTTTCGCATATCTTAACGTCGGATTTGGTCGAGTATTCTATTTTTGCCCAAAATCGCAAGCCAACAGCAAGAAGCTGCTCGCCGGCCTTCACGTCGTGCACGTTGGGGAAGAAAGCCTATGTGTTTTACGATTTTACCCTCATCTCTGCTTTTGTTTGTTTTTCTCGGCCGAGGATAATCCCGTCCTTTTGCTCTGGTTTTTCCTTGCTGGTGTGCGGGTGTGTTGGCAAGCACCGCTGACTTGGCACCCCGTGGTTGGGCCAAGTCACTGGTCCGCCTCCTCTCCCTCTTGCTTTGCCTACGTGGCAAGCTATGGTTGGCTGATCTTGGAAAAATCGTATCTTTTTACTCGATTGTCCGAATTTAAAAATGAAATATGTTTTGAAATCGGGAGAACGAGATCTATCTAATAAAAATATTTTCGTGGTTTGATTCTGAGTTTTTCGAATATGTATTTTTTGAGTTGATTTAATTAACTGATAAATATGGAAAATAGCCTAAAAGTCAATATCCCGAAAATATATAATATTATATGTTATTTTGATCAGGTAAACCTAACTAAGATGGTTATGAGGTTTTTGGAGTCTAAATCGATGGTTTGCGTAAAAAGTTAGTGAATTAGGGTTTTCAACCTTTTAAATGAATGCATGTAATTCTAATTTATGAATATAATGATGTATTAGGGAAATTGGGTTTATAATTCGTGTGAAGAGTTGAAAGGGAATTCTAGAACACTTGAGGCTAAGGTATGTGTTTAGTATGTGTTTTGATTGTGCAACTACCTTTTCAGTTGGGAAATCTTTAATCCATTACCCATACTTCCTTATGAGGTTTTACTTGATCTAAACCCTTGAATCTTGAAACGTAAATTTCTTATTGACTCAAAAATAGATGTAGTATTCACTTGTTTGGGTATTCATACCCAACTTCCATGTTATACATTCTTTTGCTTATTCTTGCCATAAATCTTTTGTTAGCATGAAATTAAATGTTCTATTTAATCTTTAAGTAGTGGTACTTATGTACAACCACCCATAGAGGACATGAATAAAATCGCCCTAGGGGAATGTTTATTATTCTCCCCATTAAAAATTGTAGGTGATTGGAAATGTTTATAATTCTTCCCTCACCTAAGGTTAGAGGTCCGGTAGGTGCCTCAACCCTACTTAGTTAGGTAGACATATTAATTGACATGCTAAAACATTATTTATTTTGTTAATGACAAGTTTCCTTATAAAAACCTCATACTCTTTGATATCTCTTTTTACACCAAATATCTAGCCTAATTTACTTGTTACAACTTTCTTTGACATTGTTAGAATGTTCTTGTAACACATACTTCCTTTGTTTTTCCCTCTTGCTGGGTGTCTTCCCAACCACCCAGGTGTGAAGCAAGGTGGTTGAATAGGACTTGAAGATCATAGCTTAGCTTGGACTTAGCTGATGGATATGTTGCTTGGAGACAAA
Source organism: Alisma plantago-aquatica (assembly GCA_963693085.1). NCBI lineage: Eukaryota > Viridiplantae > Streptophyta > Magnoliopsida > Alismatales > Alismataceae > Alisma > Alisma plantago-aquatica. The sequence goes on along the minus strand of OY856409.1, from coordinate 1,862,286,047 downwards.
AGTGGAGTAGTTAGATTTCCCTCTACTTAGATCCTCTTTTTGTATAAAGCATGTACACCCATATTGGGAGAATTTTTATGTACACTTTATTTGAAATTGAATATAGTCAAAATTTTATCTTCCGCTGCTATCCAAATTGGATTTTGTTTACCATTGTTATTAGTAGAGAGGTGGATTGATTTCGCCTCTTTACAAATATACTTACAGGAAACTTGATATTGAAAAATGGTGCCAAAAGGATGTGGAAAAAGGACAATTTATGAAAGAGTGTGATGGGTTTCTATGTTGTCCTAGCATGTCATGCAATGAAAGGGACCATGAATGAATCTCTTTTATAATTTATGATAAAGAAAATATTATTTCGGCAATAGTGTTTTATAAATAGGATGATAATTTGTCTATCATTTAAATGTTAGAAGGCTTTTGTAAAAGGAGACATAGATTCTTAAAAGTATAAGACATTATATACATTATGTATAGGCCTATAGGGAATAGATCACCTTAGAGTCAGGTGATGTGTTGGTTCTCTTATAAACCACTAGTTTAGTAAACCAGATCATTGAAGGTTCTAGTGAAAATATAAGAACAATTTTTTCATCATTAATGAGATTTAACTTTGACTAAGGAAAAGAATTATGGCAAACTTTAAGGTGATATTAGGTTTTGATATAGGTCTAGTATTGAGGATAGAAGCTAAGAAATTATATTAAACCACTGATCAAAACATAAAAATGAAGGATAGGAATCATATATTGGATAAAACATAAGTTGTTTATTCATACTTGCTTTTTCACAACGTAGCGCCATATGGGGGAACATTTATGTTTTTAGAGATATTTTCATGAAGGATGGTTTTTGAAGTTTTTTAGTGAATAATTTTACACCAAGGGACACCTGATTTATGAAGGAGAAGAAAAAACATAGGGAAAGATAGGAAGACATGCTCTTTAGTGTAAGGACATCCCATCCTCCTTCCCATTTAGTGAAGGGAAAATGTGATCCATGAGATGTGATGCATTTTTTGTAGTTGTGTAAAAATTCACGACATAATTTGTCAATTGTTGATGATTTTTTGTGTTAGGAGGATACAACTAATGCAATAAGTAGGTATATATAAAAGTATAGAATTAACATAATTAGAAGGCCAAAAGGAATATGGATAAGCTATACTGACCAGAGAACTTTGATTTAACTTTAATGAAAATAGGGTTCTAGGTATTTGATTTTATGAGTTGGTTACTTAAAGGTAGGCCAATGTATTTCATTATAAAGGCCTCTAACTTACATTAATTAAGTATGTTTGCATAGGATTGTAGGTCATGGTGGGGTGCGTGGAAGATGTGGAGAGAAGATATACTATAATTGATCTTCACTTCGAGATGTGTTGGAAAATGCATAAAATCCTTTTTTATTTAAAGTAATTTTTGGTTGGTTTGATGAAAAGAAGGGTGCCATGAATAAAATTATAGGATAGAGTTGCTTATGGTTATAGAGTTTTTGTATAGCATCTCAGAGACTAGGTGAGGTCATCAAGTGGATCATTTGACTAAGACATTGTGTGGCAATGATTAAGAGGAGAGATGATAAGGGATCACCATGTCTTAAGACATTTGTACTTTTGAAATTTCCAAAAGGAAAACAACAAATAAGGTTTGAGAAGGAAGATGATGTGGCAATGCCATTGGTCCATGTTGTTTAAAACCATGACTTTCCAAAATTTTCCAAGAGAAAGACCATTTAATGTGGTCAAAAGAATTCTTGAATTCTATTCTAATGATGTATATAGGGATTTTTTATTAGTGGTGGTGGATAATTTCATTTTCAATGAGGTAAGCATCTTGTATATGTATTCACTTATAAATTAAAATCAATTTCCAAATACTATGTGATTTAGGTATGGGGTTGGTCTAGAGATATAGGAATTTTGATGTTATTTTATATCTATAGTTGAGGAGGCTAATGGGTCTACATTTAGAGATTAAGTATGCCTTTTCTATTTTTGGTATAAGGGCAATGGGAGTAACATGGATCCTTTCGTGGAGGGGTTTACAGTAATGGTTTGAGTGAAGGCGATGAGTTTGAAGATGTCCTTGTTAGTGAACATTAAGGGGTCTAGAGAAACAACATGTCATTGAGATTTATCTAGGTTTTGTATTTTTGAAGGCGGTATGGATTTCCTTCGGTGTGAAAGGGATCATGACGGAGAAGGGTCTCATAATAGTAAAGAGCCAAAATAATTATCGATATAGATTAAAGAGAGGGTTATTGTGGTTAGATCGGTATTCTTTAAGGATGGTTTAAAGTGTGACATAATGTGGAGTATAATAGCAAATTTTTATCGGGTGTGTGTTATTGATGAAGAGATTATCAATGTGTTACATCTTTTGTGAGTGGAAAAGAATTGGTGGAAGAAGGTTATGATACAACCCTCCTTGAGCCACTTAATTTTTTGAATGTTGCTTCTAGTATATTTGTTGATGTTCTAGGACACACTCTACACATTTGGTTGATTGGTTAAGGGATATAGCTGTGTGGGGGTTAGAATGAAGAGCATCAACTAAATCAATATTGTTCATAAATTTTGATAGGTGTGAATGTTTTTATTGAGGGAACTGAAGGTGTTTGAGGATCTTAGCTTGAGAGTAGAGAGGCATGATTGAGGTGAAGGATAAAGTTCATTGTGAGATTCAGGGAATCAATAACTGAGTTGGACAAATGTTGGACAATGGTTGTATTGCATGTGGGATGTGCAAGGCATAAGTATTCAAACCTAAAAGGTTCAAGATCTCCAAAAAATATTTAGTATATAGGATGACCGTATTGTGATCTAATAGTACTTTAATCCAAATAGGAAGTTGAGAGAGGGTATAAGGTAAGCCAGTCTAGTCCTCCTTAGGAATCTATTAAATTTTGCAAAGGAGTGTTAATTTTTGTTGTCAAATCAAGTAAAATCATAGCTAGAGGTGTTGAGGTCTGTGAGGTTATGGTCATTGATAAAGTCACTATTTATTAAAGAAGGTCATTTTTTTTGTATATTGGAGTTATCATGAGAGAAACATATGATATTGAAATAACCACCTGAAAGCCAATGAAGAAGTAAAAAAAACCCAGTTGCCAAGGTAAGTGAGTTTAGTTAGGAAAGCCATTTTATGTTAAAAATGGTTCACCATATAATCTGTTAAGGACCATATTTTTTTGATTGATATCTCATTGGTGTGATGGTGATTTAGTTTCAAAGTATGGTGTGATCATATAGGTTGAGTAGGTGACTATTTCAACCAAGGATTAAACCACTACTTAAACCCTTGGATAAGAGTTGGAGCCATGTATTTAATCTTTGACCCCCTTTAACACGAAGTTGTCTGGGTGTGAGAAAGGTTTTTGTTTCATGGGATGAGATGTGTCAATTTTATTGAAGTGTATGTGATGTCTGAAAAGTCTTTCTCTTTTTTACTCAATTAACTAATAATATTTCATGAGCAAATAAACATAAGAAAAAAATATAGAAGGATAAGAACTAGAAACAAAAACTAAATGTGAAGGAAATTGAAAACCAAGATTTAAAACCTCATTGGATACATGATTATGATCAATAAGGTTCCAGTATACAAGATCCATAAAATCCTTTTTGCATCCTTATTAGAGAAAAATAGACCTAGGCTATCCCAAAAAGTTTAGCACTCCTTCGGCTAATGCAAGAGAAGTCAATTATTTATGGGAGCAAGTTGTGTGGGGTTAAAAGACAGTTGGCTATGTTTTGGAGAAGAACATGTTTGTGAACAACTAGATGAGGGTGGATCTATTGGGTGGCATTAGTTAGGCCTAGTACCTATAAACTAATTAAATGCATATGAGGGGATGGTATAGTCAAACTTGCCACCAAGGGGTATCGAGATTGTGAATGAATAGATGGAACAATTGGTGAGATGGCTAGAGAGTCCAAATCCATGTCATTTAAGGTCATGAGTGATGAAGTAATTGGGGGATTTTCACCACTAATAGTTGTAGCAAGAAACTTAAGGAAATTTCTAGTATAAGAACCATGTTACTATATCACTTGTCTTAGGCTAAGGGGAGGGTCGTCTTCCATAAGTGGAGAAATAAAGGTTTGAAGTATGATATAGTTTAGAATCCTCTAATATGGTAGAGATGGGTTTTTATTGGGGCTAAGGATAGGGGTCATCATTTTTATGGGTCCAAACATGCTGATGAGTGCATATTAATCTTAGTTTAGGTGCAAATTTTAGTGTAGAACTCATGCATTTTGTGTTCTTTTGTTTTTGTTCTCATTTTAGGTTTTTAATAATGAATCCTCACTTTACTATAATTAGTTTCATTGTGCATTTTAGTGTAGTTTTGATGCATTCTGTGTGCTTATTGCCCTATTTCTACATACTTGGTTCTCCTTTTGAGGTTTTAAATAAGAAAACCTTGCTTTACTGTAGGCAATAATGCAAGAGCCAATTCAAGACCCCTAATTTTTACATTTAGATCTGTCTTACCCATCTTCAATCTTGGGAAGTTATCTAGACAAATTATGATTACCAAGCAAATGAATTGGGTGACTGCACCAATCCACTGTCATGAGAATCGCCCAATTGGATTCTCTACTCAGATAGTTTGTTGATGAGAAAATCCATCAATAACTTGAGGCTTTTCCAATCATCTGGTCCATCGATCATTTTGCTGACTAGGAATGCTTCTTGGGCAATAGTAACTCTCAACCACAGTTGGTTGCGCGAATGAATTAGCTAGTTGATGTGTGTTGTTTACACAACAAATTCACCAGAGAAAATTATTCCCTAGAGTTTAGCCTTTAAGGTGGCAATTAACTCGCCCACAAGTGAACCATTTAATTGTAGTATTGAAAATGATCAATTCCTTGGAACAACATTATTAAGAGTTTTATTCAAACCAATTTCCAAGCGTAATATTTATATACCTGATTTTGGAAAGATGTTATAATCAAAGCATGATTAAGTGTTGAAGTAAAACTAGTTTAATACAATTATTAATAGATAATGGGGATCCAAGGGTTTACCACTATAAACAACATATTTACTTTAACTGATTGAATCCAAAAATTTTATTATTTATATCAGGACCATGTAGATTTGTTTCCTTGCAGAGCACAAATCTCACAAGGGTCGAACTTCTCACAAAATTTGGGATCTCGATTATGATTAGATTGAACTTTTGGATTATCTAAATACTTATTGACATAATTGACTTCATGTGTGTATGTGTTATATTGAGAGTTCTGAGTATTTTCATGAAGATTGAGTGTTGATGATGTTGATTTCAACATTAAGATCCCAAAGTTTATGCCTTCTATTTAGAAATTTAATAGAATGGTTGTGACACCCTGCCATCACACAAACAATGAGATGACATGTGAAAACGTACAGAACCACATATTACTTAAAGCACGGGTTAATTAAAACTGATTTCAGAAGGCATACATAAGAAAACTTTTGCATCCAGATCCTACAGAGAAACTTGTTATAAAAATATTACAAGCTTTGATCTATGTCCACAGCTTATCAGAACCAGATGTACTGCCAGCACCAGAGTTCATCACCTATTTATACATACATAACGGCCAAGTACGACCAGTAATAGGATATACAAAATTACAATAGCTAGTCATCATGAAACGACGTCAAACACCTCCGAGGACTTGAGAGTACAAGAATGACTCTATGAATCTACTACAAAACCACAAAAACAACAACATGTCCATCTCTTGCCTTCTACTGCTCTTCTTGTTGCTCGGATGTAACCTCACGACCACCACCACGTCTAGAGCGATCACCTAAAAAGGTTGTAAACCAGAGGGGTGAGACACATAGTCCCGGTGACAAACATAACTCCCCGCTGAAACTATAAAACCTCAGAAGATTAAAGTAATAAAAGTAGATAACTAATAAAGCATATAACAAGAGCAATATACTGAGCAAGACTATTATTACCATCAATCTTACCAAGTTATGTAGGGGGCATATAACCAAGTATTTCTTTATGGAACATGATTGACAAGATAAGCTTTATAAGAACTTATCACAAAATATAAGGATTATACACATAACTACAAGGTATAACTAGATCAACTATATAAGCAAGGCGTCAATCAATGTTCTATGTTTTGCTCTAAGCAAGATATATTTTTCAGCTGGATTACATTGTATTATGCCCTGAGGAAGTGATTTGTCCCTGCTCAAATCCAACCTTTGGCTGCGAAGCCCAAAAACTGGTGCCATACAAGGTCAATGGGAGAGTTGGACTCCATGACCGCACCTCCTCATGGTCAGTGCACAAAAACCAATGTAGGACTGCAGTCTCATGCTTATATGGGCTCAGCCTCAGGGTCAGCTCCGCAAGCTACCCATATCTCTAGCTCACCTTGACACAGGTTCTAGTACGTACATCCGAGCCATGAACGCATCATGCTCATCATCACATATCCTGAGCCATGGGTCTATTCACCATGCTCCATATATTCACAATGGTACTCAGATTCCTACTATTTTAGGCTAGGGGAAAACCTCACATATTCAACAATATGCGCTCCAGGAAAATCCTACAGGATAAACCTGTTTCACCATCACCATGATACTGACAATGATGGATCTATGGCCAGGGAAAACTACATGATATGTTCATCTATAATTAATTAGTATATTTGAAGCCAATTGTTGAGGCAACCAAAGTATAAACATAGCCTTATAGAATTACATCATTATTTCCATCATCATACTTTTCTGGGACCTCAATCCCTCATTATATCAACCACTGGCTCTCAAGGCATCATAATCACGCATCAACATTCTGGGAACACATCCCTTATCTCATCATCAGAGGATAACACCTCAACTAGGCACTCAGCCTTATATCTGGTCCTCAGACCTATCAACTTGTTATCTCATTACCACATGGTGCTACTCAAGCACATACATCTCATAGCTCTTACCAGTCTATGAATCCACATAAAAATACCTGCATGGTTAGTATTCACATCCATAGAGATAACTGAAGCCATCATGGATTAACAAGATTATAATGCTATCAAGTATAAAGCAACATCCATGAGTATATTACACATAAGCTGTAGAAATCATAGTTTTATTATCAATCATAAGAATATATCATGCCCCATACTTGTGATCATATACATGTGTCACATTATCATGTGTAGCAACATCATATCCTTCCAAACTTCCTGGTTCACAACCTATCATAATATCTCATTATCATAGTTGCAGGATTCAAGGTGATTACACCATATCACTTGTATTATCATTATTAATAGAGAACTATCGACTATATACATTTCGGGTTATCAAAACCCTCACCAAAGCTCCTGCAACCCTCACGATAGGTAAGGCGGGCAGCACCAACCCTCCCTAAAAGATGTATCAGGTATGGTCATACCCTCACCAAAGGATGTATCGGCTAGGGTTTCCCAACCCTAAGCAAGCTAACCACCATATCAGTCAACCCCATCACTTCACCTATCATGCAACAAGAACACACCAGCTTACATGGTGGTGGGCAAGGTGTATCGTGCATCATCACAGGGATGTTGGCCAAAGGCCTATTGTGCACACAAGCTAGGGTTAGGGTTGTATCAGGCAACCATTCACACCACTGTATCGGCCGAGATCATGGCACCCCAAGCCAGCACTATATCGCCCATCATGCTCATGACACAGGCGACACAAAAGCACCTTAAGGAAGCCTATCGGTCAATAAGGGAAGCACTCCATATCGGCCTTTATCAAAGCAACAACTAGGGTTTCCACTCAACCCATATCGGGCAGCTCAAACTCACCCAACATGTGTCGCCCAAGGAACCAAACAGAGATCATATCAGACAAGGGGATGACACCACTTAGGTCAAGAAGGCCATAGCATCTATCTAAGTCAAGCTTCTAATATCGACCACCACTTAAGGCACCACCATATCAGGCATCACCAAAACCAAACCATGACGCCCAACACAAGAATAGCTTACTAGGCTCCATATCGGCCAAAGCATGATGGGCACCAAGACATCCATCTCAACTAAATATCATATCGGCCAAATATCAATACAAGGCTGGGGTATCGGGCAACCTTACTTCAGGATGTATCGTTCAGAGCACAAGATATAAGTTGTGTCGACCAAGCTCTTACTCAAGCCAAGAGAACCATATTGGGCACCAAACCAACCATCTCAACTAGGTGTATCGGCCAAGGGTAAAACCCTAGACAAGAGGCTATCGGGCAACACTTACAAAAAAGACATATCATGTAAGGCATAAGGCTCAACCCGACAAGGTCATCTTCAACCTCAAGCACATGAGAAACAAACCGTAAATGATCAAGAAGATCGGCTCACCTCTCAACACCCAAGAGAGAGGGGTTTTACACAACCTCTATCACAAATCGGGCAACCACAAGGATCAACCTCAACTTAGGTCATCATCTGTCCAAGAGCTCACCTCTCAAGTCCATGGTGAGAGGAGGGTGTTGCCCAAGCAACTACAATGTAGACTCACCTCTCAATTTAAACAAGATAGGGGTATTGTCCACATCACTAGAGCTCAAACTAACTTGTCAAAAACCAAGGAGAGAAAGGAGTATTGCTCAACAAGAAAACCCCAACTATGGTTCGGCCAACTAGATCCAAAGGCATATAAACCATCAACAATATGTACTAGAGCAAGAAACATAACATGCAATGGCCGATCATCAACATATATGAATCATGCAACATAAAGAAGGTAGTATAGCTAGGGTTAGAAGTTATGTAACCCTCCTTAAGCAAACTCCTCAAGATCCAAAGCTCCAAGCTTCAAGCTCCTAGCTCCAAGCACCCCACTTTCGACCACCTTAAGAAAAGGAACAATAATCATAACCACCGTGGTCTAAGAGTAGGCAAGATGGAGAAGAAGATGCTAAGGAGAGAGGGAAGATGCTTACCAAGGAAGCAAGGCTCACCTATAGATCGGCCACCAAGCTAGAGGAAGAAGAAGAGAACTCCTTCAAAGGGATCAACCACCAAGCACCAAGGGAGGTGTGTCATGCACACAAGGGGAGAAGAGCAACAAAGAGCCCAAGGTTTCCTAAGGAAGAGAAAGGCAAGGCATATATAAATGAGGATCAAAGGGGAACCATGGCAAGGTGTCACCTTAGCCAGGGACACATGTCCACACATTTGCCACCTTGTAAAACATATGCACAAACCATGCCACCACACAACCAAGGTTCGGTTACATGTCCAAACTAGGGTGACATAACCAAAGAAAGAGGGTCAACAAAGTTAAAGGCCGACACACTTCATGGCCGCCACACCTCATGGCTGACACAAGCCTCCTTGCCCGATATAGGGCTCCTCAAAGCAAGGCAAGGTCCAAAGATGGGAAAACAAGGCCCAACAGAGCTCAACCAAGCCAAAGACAACTCAAGGCACGAGCCCAAACCTTCCTCTCAACTTAAAGGAAGCAAAGAGAGAGAAGAATCATCTCTCAAGGTGGCAAACTTTCCTATCAACCCTAGCTTAGGTTATTTTCAAGTAGCACCTCCAACCCTCAATGAAGCATAAATGAACCCTAATCACCATTAAAGGTGATTAGTAAGAAACTAAACACAAGGGTTAGGCAAAGCAAACAGGATAAGCCCAAAATAGAGGTCAGGATCCTTACACTGGTCATACAGGTGATTAATACACCTAAGTTGGAAAGGTTGTTTATTCGATGATGATAAACATATATATAAAATTTGATGAATGTAAATGCTTTCTATAGTAGTAATGACACAAGAGGATGGAAGCAGACAGGGGGAGCATGGTGATGGTGGTCGATCAGGTGGAGACAGACGAGAGAGGCTACGATGGGGCGTGAGGTGATCATGGGGATAGATAAGGAGAGACACGGGGCCTTCATTGGGAGGAGGAGCATAGGAGGAGGTCCAGGAGCCCAGGTTTCAAGAAGCGGATTTCTCCAGGAAGAGACAGAGTCAACGACCAGATAGGATTGAAAAAGATGTGCATCCCGCAGGTAGGGATTGAGTTCCAGTACTCTGGGATGAGAGGCTCATATGAGGATGTTAATAGGGCCTCGGGGCTGCAAGACAAGAATTTAACCTATCACCATGAGAGCTCCCCTAACGGCGGCAGCAATAGTATCAATCAAGAGGAGTTCCTGCCTGTACAAGGCCATAAACAGAACATCTGAGAGATAGAAGAACATACAACTCAGAATGTCTGGGATACTACGGATAGAAGACAGCAAAGTCAAACCTCTGACAATACTTCTATAGGCTTATTCCTCCATAAATGTTTTGAGGATAAATTGAATCCAGAGACTATAAGCCTGAGTACAGATGGAGAGATACCTGAGATTTATGTAGATCCCATGGAGGAAGCATTCCTCATAGAACCTTGGAAATACGTTGTCATAGTTAAAGCCATGGGCACACAACTCAGCTATATGACTCTGAAGGATAGGCTGAGAGCTATGTAGAGCCTATACGTACTGGATCTGAACCATTTCGTTATACAACTCTCTTGTAGGAGGGATTATGAAATGGCTATGACTGGGGGCCTTGGAAAATTTTTGGATGCAATCTCGTTGCATGGGATTGGAACCCTTCCTTCGTCCCCTCGCTTGAACTCCAAAATAATATTGTGTGTTGGGTATGAGTCCTCAATCTCCCTCTTCATATATATGAAAACACCATGTTCGAATGCATTGGGCAGGCACTGGGAAGACTTATTAAAGTGGATGAGCATATAGTGCAACGTACGAGAAGCAAGTTTGCGAGACTTGCAATAGAGGTTGACACAACTAAAGACTTAGTACCCTTGATCATGACCAATGACATTGACTATGAGGTCGAATATGAAGGCTTCCCCTATTCATGCGCTAAGTGTGGAGAAGAAGGACATACATCGAAATAATGCCACCCTAATATTGTCAACCCGGGGAAGGAAAAGGATAATGTGGAGCAGGATATACCTCAGGACATACACCATGTCACGGACAATGAGACACTGTGGCAAACACAGAAGAGCAGGCACATTAGGCAAGGCAAAAATCAAAGAAATGACAAACCACCAGATCAGCCCGACAACAATAGGAACCGATTTGAGCAACTACTAGATGAGTTGAACAATGAAGACAATGTTGAAGCTGTGGAAAAAAAACCAACAGACAGTTAGCCACTCTGACACACAAAAGTAGATGAAGGTTTGGAAGAAAAAGAAGGCAGTGAGCACAGTAGAAACGGCCGATCAAAAGAAGGAAGTCCTCAGAGACATTTCTAACACAGCCAACGCTCTCAAGAATGCTACAGGGGAAATTAATCACAATACAAACAAGGAAGATCATACCATGGTAAATCCAGCTACTGATGAAGTTGTAGAGATAATTGTTGATTTAGAGAAGCCACTTAATTCCATTCCTAGTACCACTGGCGGAATTGACGAAGACGGGCATGACAAAAGCAACACCAACTTCCTCACCCCCAGAAACTCAACCAGCAGCAGAGTGTTCAAAGGGAGTGGAACACGAATGAAGCACACAGGAAAGGCCAAACAAATAGCAGAAGGGAAAAGGAGGAACCCTTGTTTGAGAGGGACCCATACTACAAAAGCCATCTTCGAAGCGTTGAATGTGGTTGCCAATAAAGAGAACTCCACTACCCCCCAATCCTAATATCCACAACCCATTTTCCTACTTCCTAGCACCTATGTCAAGGATTCTTTGTTGGAACGTATGTGGTATAGGTAATGTAGTCACTTGCTGAGTCCTTAAAGAATTTATCACTATTCATAAACCAGCCATCACTGCCATTTATGAGCTGAGAATAAGCGTTGACAGAGCTACTAAAACCATCAAGCGGTTGGGCTTTTCCAGCCCCCACATATAAATCTGCAACTTTATCTGGAATCACATTCGTGTGTTGGGAAAAAAGTTCAATACTCCATGGATGTTAGCTGGAGATTTTAACACAACCACATCATCGGCAAGAAAGATAGGATATAGCACTTATAATCACCGGGAAGCCTAACTTTTCACCGATACTATGCTCGAGGCGGGCCTGTCCGACCTTGGCTTTTCCAGCCAAAGATTTACCTTCCGCCATGGATTAAAGCAAGGCCGACTTGATAGAGGTCTGGCCAACACTGAATTCTTGATTCAGATTTCCTGACGTATCTGTAACACATTTAACCAATCTCGAATCGGACCACTGCCCCATTCTTATCACGTTGGAAAAATGAACTAACCCAATAAGAAGATTTGTCACGAAAGCCTCATGGAACATGGAAACTTCTTTCTCTCCTTGCCTGGAGTAGTAGTGGTGCAGAAAAATCAATTTCCAACATACACTCGACCAAGCTAAACCTCACCTCATTACTTGGGATGATGAGAGACACAAACAAAGCAAATACCACAAGGTTCGCCTGCTCCGTAATATTGAAACTCTACAACGTAATGTGGCGATAAGATATGATGTTATCTCAGACCGGATGTGTATCGATATGCAAGATGAACTCACTACTCTTTTAAGAAAGGAAGAAGAAGATTGGAAACAAAAAATCCACATCAGTTGGTTAAAGGAGGGGGATACTAACACCCGTTTCTACCATGCTTATGTCAACCAAAGAAGGCAAGTTAATAATGTCCTAACTATCAAGCGCCCAAGTGGGGAATGGGAGACTGACGCTACCAAAGTGTTTGATTTGGTTATAGGATACTTCATCGAATTTCTCACTACACCTAGTAACACCAATAAGGAGGCCATCAATTCCATCCCAGCGAGGTTCTCTCCCATCCCGGAAGAACACAGGTAGTAGCTTCAATGACCCATCCACCAACAGGAAGTTGATAATATTCTCAAGACAATGGACCCCTATAAAGTAGCTAGTCCAGATGGGACCACTACCCACTTCATTCGCTCCAACTGGTTGATAATGAAGGATTCAGTCACAAGAACAGTCCAAGAATTGTTATCCTCACCCAAGCTTGACGAACGACTATGTGATGCCACAATCATACTCATACCCAAGGGGTCGAAGCCGCAACAAAGAAGTCATTTACGCCCCATTTCTCTTAACAACATAGTACTAAAACTATGTTCAAAGATTGTAGTTGAATGACTGAAACAATGTCTACCACACTGGATAAGCACTGCTCAGAGTGCCTTCGTGCCTGGTTGGAAAATCACGGACAACATCTCTGTCGTTCAGGAAATCATCCACAAAATGTCCAGGAGAACATAGGATAGGATGATGGATATAAAAGTGGACCTCGCAAAAGCTTATGATAAAATGGCATGGAATTTCATTGATGACACTTTGAAGAAGACTGGCACACCCAACAACCTACAGGCCTACATCATGAATTCTATTTCAACAGGGAACTCATCTATTGTGTGGAATGGAACAACTTCTACTAAGTTCACACCAGTGCAAGGGTTATGACAAGGGGACCCTTTGAGTCCATACATATTTGTTATATACATTGAGCGGTTGACCCAAATGATCGAGGACCTGGTGCAAGCGAAGAAGTGGAATCCAATACAATTGAATAGAAATAGACCAAGGATAGCTCATGTTTGCTTCACAGACAACATTATCCTTTTTGCTAAAGAAAACGTTTCAAACATCCGCACTATCATGACCTGCTTTAAGGAATTTGAAGAGTCTTCGGGCCAAGCGATCTCTATAGAGAAGACAAAGGTCTTCTTCTCCAAAAGTGTGTCCAACAGGGACAAAGAATCGATATGCAAAATCAGTGGCCTCCAGAAGACTAACGACCTCAGCAAATATTTGGGGTCCCCATCATTCACTCGAGAGTTTCTAAGAAAACATACAACGAAGTGTTGGATAAGGTCACGAGCAGAATAAATTCTTGGGCAGCTAGAAGCCTTTCAATGGAGGGAAGAGTTTGCCTAGCTAAAAGCACTCTGCATGCCATACCCACCTACATTATGCAGACTACGAAACTCCTCCTTCAACTCTACGACAGGATTGAAAACATGATTAGGAAGTTTATATGGAATGGTGGAAGAAGCAAAAGAGGTGTCCACTTGTTGGCATGGTATAGAATCACCAGTAGGAAGATTCACGTAAGCCTCAGTCTTAGGTCTATGAGGGAATAGAACATGTCGTTACTAATGAAACTCAGTTGGGACATTTACAGTAGACGACAACTAACTTGGAGCGCAACTATGGCTAGCAAAATGTTGAACAACACACCAGTATCCCACTCCAATATGTCTCGACTGGCTAGGGCAGTCCTACAAACTAAACAATTCATGGAGGATAACACTTACATCAGCCCCGTAAGTGGAGACCAAACTTATGTCTGGTACGATAAGTGGCTTCCAAGCGGGGCTATTCTAAAGGATCATACTCAAAACCTGATTCCTGAAAGCTTGTACGATCTGAAAGTGAGCAGTGTAGTGAATTTCGATGGTAATTGGGACCGCGAGTTCCTTGAACATTGGCTCCCGGTCAATATAGCTCAGGTTATATACAAATTAACACCGCCCACGGACATGGAAGTAGAAGATGTTTTGAGTTTGGAGGCTCAACTTGGGTGGCAGCTATACAACGAAAATAGCCTACAATGCCTTGAGGGCAAACAATGAACTCAGAATACCAGGGCAGTGGAGACTGATCTGGAAAGCCAAGGTAGCAGCGAGAGTCAAAATGTTCATGTGATTAATGGAGAACGGGGCTCTCCTTACTAACTAGAACAAAACTCGCCGAAATATGGCAGTGGACTCGACCTGCAATAGGTGCAATGAATGTGAGGAAACCATTATGCATGCAATCCAAGACTACAGGTTGGTGAAAGGGGTGTGGGAAAACCTCCAGCTGAACAACAAACTCATTAATTTCTGGACTACGAATAACCTAGATCAGTGGATCAGCAGTAATATGAAAGGATCAGATGAGTATAGATCCGTTTTCCTTATAGCTTGTTGGAGTCATTGGAAGCAAAGGAACCTCTGGACATTTGAAGGCAAGGATACCAACACTCAACATCAAGCCCAGTACATCAGAAAGGAAGCAACCATGTCGAATACTACGTGGGCACACCACACAGGTTCATCCGACCAGGACAATGCAAGGCAGTGGAACCCCCCCGCCCTTGGACTCACTAAAACCAACACGGATGCATCTTGGAAGAGAGGGAAGGGAGCTATTGCAGTTGTCATCAGAAACCATAATGGTGAGTGGTTGGGTGGTATGGGACAATCTGTTACACCAGCAAGACCACTGTAAGCTAAAATTAGGGCAACCGAGCTAGCAACTAAGATCGCTAAAGTGTGCTCCATACATGAATCTATTATCGAATCAGATAGCCTTCTTGCTGTTAAGATAATTAAGGAGAACTATAAGAAACATCCCCACTTTTCCAATCTGGTAAGGGAAATACAGAGAATAAGAAATAACCTTGACTCGGTCGTCTACTGCAAAAGAGAATGCAACGTTTTGGCGGATGCCCTTACTGAACACCATTTTAATAGCAAATCTGGAAGCACCCTATACAGCCGCCCTCCAACTAATCTACTCGAAGTAAACCAAACACTCTCCTATAATGGTAGTACTACCATCTTTAATAATTCACATTTTCTTGATATTTGTAACCCCGTCTTAAATGTGCTAGCACGAGGTGGGAAAAATAAATAAGAGAGCCACCTGACTTCGCAAATTTTTTTTTTTGATGACAATTGGGTACTTGTAGGATATTTATGTTTGAAAATGATGTTAGAATGTATGTAATCATGTATTGATGGGAAAAGATTCAATTATATTAGCTTAGGCTCTAATCAATATCTTAGTCATGTTGTCTTGAGAGTAGCTAGATCCCTTGAACACACACCATACCATGGATCTTCTTAGGTTAATAGGTTCGCACACACTCGAATGGAAAATCAGACAGTTTATAGATCTTTTCCTACCCCCACTCTTAATGTAGATCATGGGTGAAGAGGCCACACTATTCAACGCCCCAACACAAACCAGATAGTGGGGAAAGGTGGAAACTAAATGAAGATTTAGTAGTGCCTTTAGGATACAACTTGTTTGATACCCCACACATAGAAAATAAATGAGGGGCAAGGGAGAACGTCCTCTACCTCATTGTCTTCTCTGTTGCAACCTAAAGAGCACGTAGGAAATGGAAAAAAAAATATAGATCTTTCCTGGTTCACTCCTTGATGATGAATAAGGAAAAGTCTAGACTTCTGTTTCCTCATCCTAGGTTGATCTTTTGTATATATAGTCCTGAAGACATGAAACATAAGCTACTTAGGGATGTCATATCGATGTCTATGGATAATTATTCATTTTACATTAAGTTGTATCAGGGATCTCATGAAGAATTTACAATTTTCAACCAATGTCTAACTCATTAATCCAAGATCTCACCACCTAGAGTTATAACTGATAAGATAAAATGCATATATTAATGATATAGATTCAACAATTGATCTTGTAGAAGTCTATGGGTTCATACAATGTTGGGAACTGTGACCTCATCACCTTATAAATATATAATGAATATAAACATAGAGAAGTACATAATAGGAATAAAATATCGAATCAATAGACTCTTGAAGTCAAATAGAATTACATGAAGATACGGTCTATGAAAATACTCCCCATGCCCCATTATGAAGGGTCTACCCAGACATAATATGCACAAGAACTAGGGAACATGTATGAATGGATAGTTTCATATTACTGTATCTAGTAACACGATGGAGGTTTTTGCAAGGAAGGTAAGGAATCCTTCCTTCCCTTTGGGCTTGTGTACCTAGAGGAGGCTCTTGGGTTATAGAAAATGAGATCCTTTTTGATAAAAGATGTTGGTTTTTATTTAAAGTAAAAGATGCCCAAAATTTGGTTTGGTCACTAGAATATGACGAGCCATGAGAAGTCAAGTCTTGAATTCTCAACACTAAGCATAATTTTCCAGGTCTCTTTTGTAGATTAAATGCCTTACATTGATAGATTTCTAATTGATATTTTGATAGCAATATGCTAGGTCAAATGACTTTAGTTACATTCTTTCCTCCATATAAAAATATTGTCATGGCTTGTAGCTTTTATTATCCAAATTGCTTTTAAATTTCTTAGTTAACACTGTAGACATAAGGAAACTCAACGATTATTTTCCTTTTTCCTATCAAGGGAGTAATGTTGGACAATTTTAATTGCTTGCCCCAATAGCCAATGGAGATTTTTTTGCATTGCCTTCCATTAAGTATTTTGACCACTCATTAACTTATTTGACACCCTTTGATGCAGATTTTTGTTACAAGAATTTTGAGTGAATTTCGGGCATGTCACAAGTTTCAAAGAAGTATAAAATATATGTTTATGTGAATAATGAAATTCCCTTTCTATCAATTGTTTAAACATGAAATTCTGCATAAAAAAGGAAAAATAAATAAATTTTGAGTTCATTTGTGAAGTATATGGTTGTTTTGGTACGTGACATTATATATATATATATATATATATATATATATATATATATATGTCAGGCACTCCAAGGAGTTATGAAAACATCTTCCCAAAATATTTTTGGGAGTTGTTGATCTTTGGAGTGCATGGCT
Source organism: Alisma plantago-aquatica (assembly GCA_963693085.1). NCBI lineage: Eukaryota > Viridiplantae > Streptophyta > Magnoliopsida > Alismatales > Alismataceae > Alisma > Alisma plantago-aquatica. The sequence continues at coordinate 1,862,268,425 of OY856409.1, read as the reverse complement.
ATGATAGAGCGGCTTCCCTACAGTAACCGAGCAAAAGTAATTTAAAACTCAAAATAAAGTGAGAAAATATAAACTAAGAAAATAAAATCTAAAATTAGGGAATAATCAACAAAATGCTCCTTAGGAATGATCTATAATGTGAAATAAAACTAGATGAATTTGTGCTCATCAAATACCCCAAAACTTGAACATTACTCGTTCTTGAGCAATATTGAATAACAACAATTAGCAAAGAATAATGTCATCCTACACTCCTCTGATTTCTAGCAATACTTTGTCCTTAGCACCTTCTATCATCATGTGACCCTAAATTCTTGAAATCACAAAATACGATTTGCACACATTCTCCACTCCAAAGTATTTCACAACTTGTTTCAATTTAAGGACCTGTAAAGAAACATATGTCAGATTGCTTTAGTTTTTGGTATTCCAACATATTCTGACGAGTTCTTCACAAGAATAGAGTTATTAATTGAGTGAATTGGGTGTTTGTCAGTTCTCCTAAAATTAGATTAAATGGAGATATGAAAGAAAGTGATCTCTCCTCTATTCAACATGAGATATTCTTATTTTATTGTTACAATTACATCGATTGCATTTTTTGTGTGTGCATTGGCATCTTTCCTTTATTGTTGATATGCCCCTATTAATATGAGGGGTGTGAAAGAAGTGGTAGAGGGGGAAGGTTGTGCCATGATGAACTTGGAGTTTGGCACATTTTTGGCTTTGATTATTTTTGACAAATGGAGCGATAAGGTGAGTAGAAAAATGTGGAAGGGGCTGAACTTGTTCATCTTGTATTTTTTAATTTAGCGCATTGTGAGAATCATAATATCAGTTCAAATCATTCTTTAACAAGAAAAAATTGAGAAATTTCACATGCTATTTAACAAATCATTAGAAGACACATTGTGTTTGATTACAATATGTCCACTTTGGTTTGCCATTTTTACCATGGAGTAGTGAAACTCAAGGTCCTAGGTGACAAAATGATTTCTAGCAATGAAAGGTTATGAAAATATAGTAAGAAAGTTCTTTTCATTCTGGAGGATTCATTCATTAACATGCATAACTGGATGACTTGATAAAGGCTAATTCGTAAGTAAGAAAAGGAAAATGTGAACTACATATCATGATAACAAATGCTAAAAATGGAAGATAGAGTGGGTGGAATATGTATATTCAACCCATCTCCACCCTGAACATAAAATTTTGTTCATCCCAAAAAGATCTTAAATCCAAGATAGATAGTATAGTTGCACTGAGATCACCAGATAGTCTTGGTAAATGGAAAAAGATCCAAGTGAAGGGAATGTTGATGGGAGTTGGATCCTTGCACATAGGAGCTTCACAGTGCGCCTAGTGATTGGGTGGTCATGGAAGCTCAAAGGGGGTTTCTGGTTCATTAAAATGATATTTCTTTACATGTCACAATCCCTCTAGTAAGATCCATGAATCTTCCTTCATTAGTAGAGGAAGTGTTGTTGATGTGTGTAGATTAAGGACAAAAGATACATGATCGGATTTGCAATCGTCGAGAGTCTTCTGGGTTAACTATTCTACAAAGACTCGTAGTGGATCACCTTTTTCAAGGAAGATGGTGGTATAAGATGAATCCACTTTTTATTGTGCCGAATGTGATAGATTAGGTGGATGATCCAGCTCAAGTTCTCCTTGTCACATAGATCTGCATGTAATAGGAGTGGTGTCAATATGAGAGAAATAATCTCAATTGAATCAGAATTATAAACAATTTTGAATGACTTTATTTCCTCCTTAAACATCGTGCAATCAAAATTGTGATGAACGGGGGTAGTGAGTTTCACTATTGAATCAACATGTTGTTCTAGTTCCTCTATGCAAGATGTACCCAATTCGCATGCGGGTTCAGGAGGATTGGAATAGGAGTATCATCATCGTAGTAAAAAATTGGGGGCATGTGGAATTTCTCTAGTGGTGGTAGCTCCCCATCTAGACCAACCATATATGGAATGAAAACTAGTTGTGAATGTGTGTAAAAGTCTTGATGATGAAGCCTTTATCCATATGAATTTACTAATTCATTATTAGGGTGTGGTGGTTCATTATTAAGAATAGGTGCAACCAAGTTTCGTTGGCCATTTATAATGCCTAGATCAATGTTCCAAACATCAGTAATTGGTTCTGCTTTAGATTCTACTAGATCAAACATAGAGGACATGAGAATGGTATCATCTTCATCATTGTCAAGAATAGTCATTCTTGGCTATTCCAACTTCCTTGGAGAGATCTCTAATTATTCCTCAAGGGACACAACTAGCTAGGAGAGTTGTGTATTCTACCAAACTACCATCATCTCTATGACATCAAGTTGCTCCTCTATGACGTCTTGTGCCTCTTGTAGATGTGAAGATTGGTTTCCATGATAAAGTTCTTAAACCCTTATAATATTTTTGGTCATTATTCCCTTTAGAATAGTCTTCCCCATAGAACAACACCTCATAGAATCCTTGGAAATATTATTGGTAGTAGTTTGCTTCATATATGATATGAAGGATCCTGATATTATTCAAGAATTGGAGCTCCTACATGTCTCCTTTAACTTTTGGGGGTCAAATTTGGGGTGACTCCATATATCATGGTAAATGGAGCCATGCCTATCATATTGTATGCTTTGTTACGGTCACCACTCTTGTGATTATGCATCTCGGTCCTCCTATTCAGCGATCCTTGCAGCTCTTGTCTCGAACCCATAGAGCCAATTCTATCTAACATTGAATTCTTCCCCGTTCATTCTTTTAATATGATTGCTTGAAAAATAAAGAATATCACTATCAAGCTCGATTCTTTCCCCATAGAATGGAAACCACAAATTCCAAAAATCAAACATTGAGGATTGCTTGAGGGATGGTGGGAAGGGGAGGTTTGAATGGGGTAGTAGCAATAGGGGGGGGGGTGATACAGGGGATGATTCATGGAGGAAGACAACAACTTTATCCTAATCAACCTTCTAACCCCCACTGACCAAAACTTTTGATCAAAAATAAACAAGCCATCGAAGTTGCTACCATTCTTCCAACCTGCCAATGGTTGGATCTATTGAGTGATCAAAGAAAGGTAGAGATCTGGAAGCTCAAATTGTCACCATCGAAGGCTGTAAACAATGAGTTGTTTTACAAGAGATTGAAAGAAGTGGAAGTTGCAAAGAAGTGGGAGAACACAACCTCGGGTTACTTTTTTGGCTTAAAGCTCGATTAGCTTATGCTCGTCTGACACATTGTGATCATGTGGAAACCTAAGGCCAACTTCAAGGTCATCCTGACAAGTAATAGATTCTTCATAGTTAAATTCAAGAATGATGATATGAAGAGAACAGTTGATGATAAGCCCTGAATTGTGGGAGGTAAGCCTTTCATTCTCATTAAGTTGTAGATCGAGGAACCATTAGAGAAAAGAAGGGCTCACATACATTCCTATCTGGATCAAATTCCCTGGTTTACCGCTAGAATTTTGGGATGATGAAATTGAAGGAATGATAGGAAGTTATATTGGGAGGCCTATATGCTTGGATTATGCTACAAAAAACCACATAGAAATTGGATTATGCTCGGATTCATGTCTTACTTCTATAGATTCCACCCTACTAAAAGAAATCGTGATGAGAAGAAATTGTGGTGATAAGGATATTATTCTAGTCCATTAATAGATAACTGAGATATGAAAGACACGAATATGAAATTTAGGCTTTCTAGAAAGGAGAATGAAGTCAAGAAAACTCAAGCTCCTCTAGAGAATTAATAAGAGATAGAAGTGATCAAATGAAAGTTAATGTACTAACTCTGAGAAAGAGATTTCCTTTCACAGAACCGTTTGTTACCCTAACTCCACACTCCTAATGGCTACACAACCAAAGGCAAGTGGACCAGGGTGTTTGTCCCTAGAATTGCACAAATATTTCAAACATGCAATATATATGTAAAAGAAATAATAACAAGATATAAAAAGAAACTAAAAGGGGATAGATAAGCATGTACCCATTTCTATTTCAACATACCCCATTGGTATTTCATTAGAGCTTAGAGTCTTGAGTGTAGTGGATCTTCATTTGGAAACTAAAAGTTCGATAAACACAATATATTAATGCTAAAGCATTAACTACTCTTGAAAAGACATGTAACCTATTTAAGAATATAATAAAAGTTTCTTGGCTAGAAACATCATATTAAGAAAGAAGTAGAAACAAGGCTAAAACACTTAACGACATTGTTTTATACAAAGTGTGTTTTAAGTACATTTCCATGTTACTTAACAACATACTATGACCATTGAACAACTTCCCATTGGAAGGGTCCATAAGGGTGCTCAAGATTAGCCAATCCTTTTTATCGACATGGTCCTCCTTATCTTCACCTCTCAAGTAAAGCGACCAACCTTGTGCCCTTACCCTAAGAATACAGGTAGGTACACAAGGTCTATATAATAGACAAGTTCAATTATGTTCAAGGTATGTTCAACATATTTCAATAAAAACAAGCATACTAATAATAGGGAACAAATAGCTAAAACAAGTAATTATCTAACCAAGCTTTCATATGAGCATACATACAAACAATCCAATAACATAGTATGGTCAAGAGGAAAGTGTACCTTGTGAGTTATGATTCTTGAGTAGGATTCCTAGGGATGATCCAAAAAAAGGGAACCTCACAAAGAAAAGATATAGCATGACGTCTTAGTTCAAATGGCTTATTTGATATTAACATGCATCATTTCATGTGGATGCTCCCCTAGTCCTAGGTTTCAATTAGATTCAAACATAGTTCCGAACTTCCGATCATGCATGTCATTAACAAACATAGTTCAAGGATCAACATTTAGCCCTAGGTCTAGGTGGACCATCCACATTATGAGTACTGCTAGATAAAGATAAAGTTTGATTAGGAGTGAGGAAAGCATGAGATTTATATTATCATAATTATTTAAACATGCAAGATCATAACTAGTCATACTTGGTCATTTCATGCAATATTGTACATTTCCAAGCCATAAAAGCACTAAGTAGATCATGTTAGGATGTTGATCTATAACATGATGATTCTACTGATTTGAAGTCATTAAGATAACATGGATAACATTAGAGCATCATGTGCGAGATTATATCACAACATCCAACTTATGCATTTAGGACATGTTAGGGGTCAAGATCATACAAGAGGTCACAATTAGAGTATAAAATGGGGTCCATATGAGTTAGGTTTTATAAACGTCATCAAGCTTGAGGTCATAATATAGCATAGATCACCATTAGAGTAAGATTTTCATAACATTACAGACTCGTTATCAACATGCATGCTAGATTTTATTTCAAGTCAAGATTATGTCATTTAATCACATTAGGGCACAAAAATGATGCAAAATGTATATGATTGCACAAAGTATAATATCTTATTGATTTAAGCATACGGATTAGGGCACATTCAAACAAGAGTAAGCATAAAGGGATTATTCTTTAGCATTTAGAAGCCCATCTTAGGTCACATATGCAAAATTAGATCATTTAAGGGTCAAAGCATGGATAAACTTCATATATTGATGCATCAGGTAAAATAACTCACTAATATAAAGCTGACATCAAAGTTTGGGGCATGAAGGAAAGATAGAAATTTTAACAAGTCAAAAGAACTACACAACAAATTGGGCCTTGCAACCAGTTCAATTAGATATATCTCATTCTCTAGATGTGAATTCATAAATTATATGGCTAAAATGGCCCAAGGAATGAAGAAATATGACACTTGCAAGAATTAACATGAAACTCGAAAAAGAGAGAGAGAGGGAGCGATACCAATAGGATGATCCTGGCCCTTGATTCTTGATCGGGTAGCTACAAAGTGCCCTCACTGTACCATGAGAGGGGATTCCAAGGAAGGGGTCCTCCTACCCACTTGTTAGCTCGCCAGTGGCTCACACTGGGTCCAGTTGACCTTAGTCAAGGAAGACAACGGGGGGAAACGGGGACACGATTCTATTGATCTGAACCATCACTCAACGAACCACCATGGTCCCAAACGAGATCGAGGCCCAAGATGCATTGCACCCCCTCACTCTAGCCTCAACTGACTCCTGCTTGGCCATGGTGGTGTGACACAACACAGGTCGTCAGAGCTCTGAGCATGTAGGGAGACAGACCTGGGGAGGACAATGGAGTGCATTGGTTGGCTTCAGCCAGCTCATCCTAAGGCGATAGAGCAAAAAGGTGTGGTCAAGGAAGAAAAAAAGGGCAAACGCCAGAAAGACAAGGGGATGTAGCACCACCACTGTGGATGGGGAAGAAAAGAAGAGAGAAAGGGCTAGGGTTCATGAAAGGTGAAGAAAAGAAGAGAAAACAAACCTGAAGGGAGATATATAGGTAAGGGAATCATTAGTTTTTGGAAAATGGAACAAAATGGTGGCACCAAGGTGTGGAGTAGGTAGAACTCTGATGACCTTTGTGTGGGAAAAGGTGTACAGAGGAAGGGTAAAGTGTTCTAGCCATTGGATTGGGGCTTGGATCCGTGGGTGTGAGATAGAATGGTCCAAAATAGTCGAGGGGTGATGTGGCAATTCATTATTTGTCAAGGAGAGATGAGCATAATGGATGGGTGAGGAGAGGATAGTGGGTTGTGACCCCCAATTTGGCCTAACAAGGGCTAAAAGAACTATTAAATCAAGAATAAAACAAAGACTAAAAGCCAATATTCAACTAGCCATATCTTGAGCTATGAGTGACCGATTGAGTTGATTTTTGAACCACTGAATTAACAATTGAATCCTATACAATATGAAAAAATTTCATAGAAATAGGAGTTATTTGATGTGTTTCAACATTTATTGCAAGTGGATGATATAAAACATCACACTTAATTGAAAACACAAATTAGAGTCACATATAGGTATGAAGTGATATTATATCAAAATAAATTAGTCGATTGAGAACAAAGTGACTTAAAATCATCAAGTTGAGGGTGAGGGAGGTTATTGAGTACATTATAGCACATAATGAGTCAAGATGTCAATAAATTGAATAAGGGTGAATCCAGGTTATCACATCGTCCCCACCTTAAAAGGAATTTTGTCCCCAAAATTTAAACCAAGTCATTCCTCGAGATTGAGTTTTCCTATACAAATTCAGATCATCATAGTATTCCCATAAGGTATCCTCACCACTCAAAATATCCATCTTGTTCCAAAATCGAGCAATCGAGCATCATGGTCAACATATCATCACATAGATTGTTAAAAATTAGGAAAGATCATCACACGAGTCACATATCTTGAAAGATTGTCATATTGAACACCAATTTGGAGAGATCACATTTTAGATCAATGGAATATATTTCTTCCAATTGATAGTAAATCATGACTTTCATTTCCAACATTAATGATTCTAGATTCTACATTGGCCTAGGTGGGGTTATACTTCCATGATCAAAGTTCATATTCTGACAATTCGAGACAAACATCATAATTTCAACATCACTATTTTGTGCTCTAAATCAACGAAAGGCCCCACCCTAGTCCACATGAACCTTAATCCAAAGTCATAAATCAAGTGAATCATCATAATCATAATTTCAAAATTTTGAGGTTTTGGGAACACAAAAGTCATTAGTCATATATCGAGGGTGATTTCAAGGTCCAAACAGGGTGATCTTAGGAGTCAAGTCAAACCAACATCAATAATCAAGAGTCAACATTTTCAATATTCAATATTGAGAGTCGAGTTTGGACGTAAAAGTCATAGGTCAAACATTTTAAATCTAGGGTTTAGATTCCTATTTAGACCTTAGGGGCGATGATTCAACAATATACAACAATCAAGCAATAGTTGAGCAACATTTTGAGCATCATTCAACATTTCATGATATCAACATCAAGTTCATTTACATGGTATTCATGGTTGACGAATGATCTAGGCCTAGGAATTTCTAGGAGCCTAACCACTAACTATAGTCACCAACGTCATATTTCAATATCATCATTAAATCAAGATTCAAGATCAAGTATCAATATCATCATGGATTGGACCTATTAGAGACTTAGATCAAGAAATCAAAATTTGGTGGAAGGGGTTGCCTTCCTGAACTCTATATAATAAAAAAGATGAAAATTTAGAGGCCATCATAACATGGATCTGACCTAGATTATTGGATTCATAAGTCAACTACTACCCTAATCTAGTACATTAGTCTATATTAATCATGAGTCATCATACATGTCCAAATAGGGTAAGTATCAAATATCAAATCATATTTCACAAGGTCATGAGTCAAACATCAAGATCATTAATAGGGAAACCATATTTCAAGGTTTTGTAAAGCCAATGTCGTAATCGTGTTCCTTTCCTTTCATGATCAACGTAAGGGTATATTATGAAAATCGAGAAGTCAAATTGATAACTCAAGAGTTTGATCATAATAGTGCACAATTCAAATTTAAATCCATAATTTCACTCAACTTGAGCCTATAAAGAGGAGTAACAACCAATAGGGGTTTTCCTCGTGTCATTTCATGATCTAGGGTTCCAAATACGTGGTAATATCATGGCATGATCATGATACATATCAATTAGGGGGAAAAGTTTGCTTAACAATGTTTGAGGATTAATCAACAATAGAGCAACATAGATTTAATCAATAGGGACCTCATCAAGCATGAGGTGTAAAACATGAGTTCCATCTTATTATTAAGAATTTACCTCAAACATAGAAAGAACTTATATTTAGTTTTGTATCGTTGAATTTTCCTGAACTTTACACATGGGTACATCACCTTCTAGAGAACGTTTACACAAAATAGGGTTTTCAAGTTAATGTCAGATCATGGAATTATCATCTTGATCAACTTTCATAATTTCAAGTGAATTTTAGACTTTCCCATGTAAAAGCTACCTAAACTGAGAATTCATGTGATTAACAGTCATGAGTGAAGAATCACATGAGGAGACAAGAAGACTACCTAATCATCATCTAGTTGGGTGGATTAGGTGGTCCTTAAAGAAGAGATGAGATGCTAGAAGACTCTATAAACTTTGAGGAAAGGATTTTAGTCCTTCTTGGATTCTTTAGAGGTGTTATGCCTTAAAAATATTTAGATGCCTATGTGTATATCTCTGATACCATTTTCCATGGAGCCATTTGTTACCATAAGTCCATGCTCCTAATGGCTACATAGACAAAGCTGAGCAGACCAGGGCGTTCATCCCTAGAATGGCACAAATATTTCACACATACAATATATATGTAAAAGAAGTAGCAATAAGATATAGCAAGAAAGTAAATGGGGATAGAGAAGCATTTACCCATTTCTATTCCAAAATACCCCATTGGTATCTCAATAGATCTTAGAGTTTTGAGTGCAGTGGATCTTCGTTTGGAAACTAAAATTCGAAAAACACAATATATTAATGCTAAAGCATTAACTACACCATGAAAAGGCATGTAACTAGTTTAAGAGTATAATAAAAGTTTCTTGGTTAGAAACATCATATTTGAGCAAGAATTAGAAACAAAGTGGGAACACTTAACTTAAAAACACTATTGGGGGGGGGGCGAATAGGGTTTTATGATAATTTTAAAAATTATTTAAGCAAACAACCACAAAAAGATTGAGAAGGAGGCAAGGTGTTTAGATTGGTTCCACCCTTAGCAAATACTAAGGGAGTCAGTCCACTACCCAATTATTCCCAATCGAGATTTCGAAAGCAATTGTATTTTATTACCTTGCAAGGATGTTACATAAGATACAACTACCTTCACAACCCATAGGATAGCCTTCACCTAGAAGTAGTCCCACCAACCTTGAAGCAACCTTCCTCAAAGTAACTCCAAGCTCCCCCTTGAAGTAGCCTGCCTCTTCAAGTAGATTCCCATTGAGATAGCCTTATTAAAGTAATCCTAAGTCTACCGAGATACCTTCACCACCTGAAGAAGCTCCAACAACGTCCTTTCTGCAACCTCCAACCTAGGAGTAGCAAAGGAGAACAAAATACAATAGAAGGAACAAGATTAGAAGAAAGAAACAATGTTACCAGTTGAGTACAACGCTTTGATCCTATATCAAGCGTATTGATCTCCTATCCACTATAGATGAATGTCGTAGTGTGATGGCTAGAAGCTACTAGGCTATAGTACACTAATGTAGAGTTCCAAAAAACAGATTGCAAGTGTAGCTCAGCTTGTTGCTCACGAGGAATGATTCTCAAGTGTAATTATATGCACAAGTGATACCTTGGGTGTCCTATAGCTTGTCCTATTTATAGGAGTAGTTTGCTAATGCTTGGGGACATTCTAGACACCTTCTAGGCTGTTCTTAGTGATCAACTAGTCATTATGTGTCCACTAATTATATTGCAATGACTATTTGTTTAATGCTGAAAAAGTGCAGTCCAGAATGTAGCTCGGTCGAGCTCTTTATCGACCGAGTTGATCTCGGTCGAACTATTCTTCGACCGAGTGGGATCCTGAGGTTAGTGAATTTTCAATGTTTAACTCAACTCCCAACCACTTTTTCCCACCAAGTCTAACGACTATAGAACCTGCCAGACACTCAATCTCGGTCGAAGTAAAGTTCGACCGAAAACCTTCTTAGTGATAGCATTGAACAGGTTATGCAAAGGTGTTTGTGAATTAGATTGAGGACATATTTGGTTGAGAAATTGTTTCATTGATTTTCTCTTGGTCGAGAAATAGTTTGAACAAGATAGTCCCTATTTTGGTGGTTCTAGATATGTACTAAGTGTGTGAATCAAAGTGCAATTGTGATACTATCTTCGGGGATGACCTATTTAAGTGTTGTGAATGGATAGGAAGATCTAAATGCTTGATTTACATGTTATCTAAGTACTTGTACATGATAAAATTGTACAAGTTTTTACATTGATTACAATCATGAAAATAAAGTATATTTGAGCATAAGGATCTTCCAAATCTTTGCTATCCACCACCTTTTATGCTTATTCCTGAAACACTCAAATAGCACGTTAAAACCAAAAGAATGAGATGTTTGTCATAATCAAAACAAAGGGATTATAATAATGTCCAATTTAGCCAACAATCTCCCCCTTTTGAAGATGACAAACATTTCCAATATAAATCAAGGAAATATAAATCATATGAGTTTCATACCTAAAGTTTACCTTTTGTATCCATTCTCTTGTTTGTAAAGTGTGTTCTAGCTAAGAGATGATGAAACTAATTTTACTTTACTTTATGTTAATGATTTATATTGTTTCTCCCCCTTTGTCATTTCAAAAAAATAACCAAGCTAAACACTAAGTATGACTTTTATTTCTCCCCCTTAATTTGATAGTTTGATACTCAATTTTTTTAAAGCAAGGGTAATCAACACAATTTAATGCAAACCACTTATTTTTATGTCAAATTTAGCCACAATTTATTTCTCAGTCATTTGCAAAGGATGTTAAGCCTTGAAATGATATGGGATCCTTTTAGGTTCATGGCATATGTGTTTTTATTTCTCAATCATTTACAAGGGATGTTAAGCCCTGAAACTGATATGAGATTTTCTTTACGACATAGTAGGATCAAGAAATATATCTCTAATCAATAATGAGGGATGTTAAGCCCATATTGATATAGAGATTCCATTTTAGATCAGGATTTTGAAGTTTTGATTTGATCAAGAAATGTTTACAAATTTTTTGAGCTCCCCCTTAATGTTATAATCAAGATAGTTTAGGGATAACAAGAATTAAAGTTTGATTACAATAAGTGAAACCTTTTATGAGAGATTTTCCCTAAAATCTTATTTTCAACATGATGAACAAGTATACTAAGGTTAAGTGCAGGTGAATGTTTTATAAATAAGCATTTTGTTAGGCTTATTTTAGGTCGACCATGACTTTGATCATGGCACCCCTCGGTCGAACTCTTTCTCGATCGAGAGGCATTTCTATAGATTTCCAGTTTAAGCATTCACAAAAATCCATTTGATTGAATATAAAGCCTTTATGTAGCAAGTTGATATCAGTTTGAAATATTATAGCTTAGGATCAAGTTTGTATTGAACTTAATTCATTTGATTTTGAAATGGTGTCTTGCTTTTGATTTGCTTAGAATAGGATTTAGATAGAATATTGAAATTTTATTCTAAGCAAGGCTTCTTATTCCACAAATTTTCCCATTTAAACTTTTCTCAATTATGATCTTAAAGTATGTCTTTTCTTTATATAAAGAAAAATTCTTTTTAAAAGAGTCTTATTTGCAAGAAATATAGATTTGAAATTCCTATAAAATTTAAATACTTAGAACAATTTATCATGGAAAGTTTTATTTCACAAAATTGCAAGTAGAATATTTGATTTAAAATCATAGAGCAAAATAACATAATCTCTATTTGCAAAATTGTGAGCCATTGACAAGTCCATAAGTTCCATTTATGAAGTTTTTTCAAGGCAACATGGTTCATAATTTTCAGATTGGCCAAGAAATACTTTTCGGAAAACCATGTATAAGATCATAGCAATTGAAAATGAACTTGAAATCTATGATATATTTGTATTGAAGCATGTCCAATTGCAGTAAGAGTATGAATTTCTAATGAACATCATTAATCTTTGTAAGCAACATTATTTGCATCAATTTGGGTAAGTACATCATTTACATTTTCTCACAATTTTATTGAGTTGTGATACAAGACTTATCAATATGTTTTGATTTTACAAATTTGTATCAACGTTCTTTTCTTCAAAAGGTTTCCTAATAATTTTAGTTAGGTATATTGATAGCAAACTGAATCAATTAAGTAGGTTCAGCAGGACTTATTCGGTCAAACTTTTCTTCGATCGAATACATCTCAGTCGACGATTTCTTCGACCGAGCTATTTTTATCAGGTTTTATCAGGTTGAATCAGTTACAGATTCCGTCCACTATTTCTCGATTGGGTATTTGCTCGGTCGAACTCTACTTTGACCGAATAAGTTACTATTTTGCCAGTAATTTTAGGTTCAATATAGAGCCTTTGTCGGTCGACCGACTTACTATCAGTCGAATTGTTTGTCGATCGAGTGTATCTCTGTAAGTTCATTCAGAAATATGCTTATTCAAGTTATGGATTAAATTGCTTTGGTAAATTTGTTGTTCTATTATGTTAAGTTGAGATAAGACATAAAGATAGTCAAATTCGAGTCTTTGGTCATATCTCAACTTAATTTTATTCATTTAGTTTGGGGGTTTCGGAATCCATACCAACTCAAAATCCTTTTTCTTGTAAGGACATGAGAAGGAATAATGTCCAAGCCTTAAGCAATAGTTACAAAACATTGAATCAATCTCATTTCTCATCTTGGCTAGATTGTCTTTAGGCACATACATAACTTTGTTCTTGAGCACTTGTGTCCTTCTCTCTCTGGGTTTTTTTATAGGATTTTCCTTTGGGCTTATAAGCTAGTCCTCTTGTTCCAATCTGACCAGAAGAATCTTTTAGGATCTTATCAAGAATACCATTATTTCTCAAGCTATTAACTTCTTTTTGTAACTAAGCAACCTCATATATTTTCTTTTTGATATCTAACTTTGCTTGATCTAGATGAGATGTTAAAGCATCTTTTTCTTTAACAATAGCATCATAATCTAGATGAGTACATAGGATAGGTTGAGTCTGAAAATTATTTAGTTTTGCAAGCAATTCAACCTTTTCTTGAGAAATAAGACCATAGTTTGTTTCTAAAGTAAGCAACTTCATATTGCAATCATTTAAAGATGATTTCAAGGTAAAGTTTTTAGAAATAATACTGTCCTTTTCAAAAGAAAGATTATTCAATTTAGCATACAAGTCCTCATTAGTTTTAGTAAATCTTTTTAGTTTCTTTTTACAATCAATATATTTATCATGGAATTCCTCAATGCAAGCAATTAACTCTTCTTTAGATAGATCAAAAAGACTTACCTCATATTCTTGTTCATTTTTTGTAGCAATAAGGCACTCCACTTCTTCTTCTCCATCTTCACTATCATCACTTGAATCATCCCATGAAGCTTTGTAGGCTTTTTCTTATTTATTGTGAGATGATTTCTTTCCATTCTTAAGTTTAGGAAAATCACCTTTTAAGTGTCCCTTTTTGCCACATTCAAAGCACCTGGAGGAATAAACACTAGGAGTTTTGTTATTTTTGATCTTCTATACTGCTTACCGTTTACAATGAGAGTTTCTTCTTCACTATCTCCTTCACTTGTGTCATGACTAATCTTGGTTGATGCTTTGAATGCAATGTCCTTTCTTTTCTCCTTTTTGTGTTCAACCTCCAATCTTTCTTTTTCTTCAAGGGTGGCTTAATGAGCCTCCAAGTTGCCAATGAGTTGTTCCATCCTCAATTTTGTGAGATCATTGGCTTCTTTAATGGCCATCGCCTTTAGTTTGTACTTTGAAGGCAAACACCTAAGAATTTTGGACACTTGATCCTATACACTAATGGCTTTACCTAATGCATTCAAACCATTAACAATAGAGGAAAACTTTGCATACATTTCACTAATAGACTCATCAGGTCCCATACAAAATTGTACAAACTTTTGTTTAAGCATACCAATTTCGGAGTTCTTTACTTGAACAGTTCCTTCATAAGTAATAGAGAGTCTATGCCATATTTCAAATGTAGTTTCACAATTTGATATTCTATTGAACTCACCTACAGAAATTGAACAATAAAGGATACTTAAAGCTTTTGCTTTCAATTGGAATAATTTTACCGTATTTGCATCGCATGTAGCATACTCCATTTGAGGAAGAGTGTAGGTATTTGAAACCATTCTCCAAAGATCCTAGTTGATCCCTTGAAAGTAGAATTGCATCCTCCTCTTCATATAGTTGTAGTTGGTGCCATCAAATGATGGAGGCCTAGCTACAAGTGTTCCTTCCAAGTTGAGGTTGTTTAGTACTCCATCATCCATTTTCTTCAAGACTTGTTGAAGTTCCTTGAAGCCTGCTCTGAGAACAATTGAAAAAAACTAGAGGGGGGGTGAATAGGGTTTTATGATAATTTTAAAAATTATTTAAGAAAACAACCACAAAAAGATTGGAGAAGGAGGAAAGGTGTTTAGAGTGTTTCCACCCTTAGCAAATACTAAGGGAGTCAGTCCACTACCCAGTTGTTCCCAACTGGGATTTGGAAAGAAATTGTATTTTATTACCTCGCAAGGATGTTACATAAGATACAACTACCTTCACAACCCTTAGTATAGCCTTCACCTAGAAGTAGTCCCACCAACCTTGAAACAACCTTCCTCGAAGTAACTCCAAACTCCCCCTTGAAGTAGCCTTCTTATTGAAGTAGCTTCCCATTGAGACAACCTTCTTAAATTAATACTAAGTCCACTGAGCTACCTTCACCACTTGAAGAAGCTCCAACAACCTCCTTTCCGCAGCCTCCAACCTAGGAGTAGCAAAGGAGAACAAAATATAGTAGAAAGAACACGATTGGAGGAAAGAAACAATGTTACCAGTTGAGTGCAGTGCTTTGATCCTATATCAAGCGTATTGATCTCCTATCCACTATAGATGAATGTGGTAGTGTGGTGTCTAGGAGATCCTAGGCTATAGGACACTAATGTAGATCTCAAAGAAACAGATTGCAAGTGTAGCTCAGCTTGTTGCTCACAAGGAATGATTCTCAAGTGTAATTATATGCACAATTGATACCTTGGGTGTCCTGTAGCTTGTCCTATTTATAGGAGTAGTTTGATAATGCTTGGGGACGTTCTAGACACCTTCTAGGACGTTCTTAGTGCTCAACTAGTAGTTATGTGTCCACTAATTATATTGCAATGGCTATTTGTTTAATGCTGAAAAAGTGCAGTCCAGAATGTAGCTTGGCTAAACTCTTTGTCGACCGAGTTGATATCGGTCAAACTTTTCTTCAACCAAGTGGGAGACTGAGGTTAGTGGATTTGTAATGTTCAACTCAACTCCCAACCACTTCTTCCCACCAAGTCTAATGGCTATAGAACCTGCCAGACACTCAATCTCAGTCGAAGTAAAGTTCGCCCGAAAACCTTCTCAGTGATAGCATTGAATAGGTTTTGCAAAGGTGTTTGTGTAGTAGACTGAGGACATATTCGATCGAGAAAATGTTCAACCAATTTTCTCTTGGTTGAGAAATAGTTTGATCGAGATAGTCCCTATTTTGGTGGTTCTAGATATGTACTAAGTGTGTGTATCAAAGTGCAATTGTGATACTATCTTTGGGGATGACCTATTTAAGTATTATGAATGGATAGGAAGATCGAAATGATTGATTTACATGATATATAAGCACTTGTACATTATAAACTTGTACAAGTTTTTACATTTATTACAATCATGAAAATAAAACAAATTACAGCATAAGGATCTTCCAAATCTTTGCTATCCATTACCTTTTATGCTTATTCCTAAAACACTCAAATAGCACGTTAAAACAACAAGAATGAGATGTTTGTCATCATCAAAACAAAGGGATTATAATAATGTCTAATTTAGCCAACATGAACAACATTGTTAAATGCAAAGTGCATTTTAAGTGCATTTCCATTATACTTAACAACATATTATGTCCATTGACCAACTTCCCATTAGAAGGGTCAGTAAGGGTGCTCAAGATTAGCCAACCATTTTTATCGACATGGGCTACCTTATCTTGACATCGCAAGTAAGGTGCCCAACCTTGTTCGCTTACCCTGATAATACAAGCAAGTACACAACGTCTGTATAATGGACGTGTTCCATTTTGTTCACAGTTTGTTCAACATATTTTGAGCCAAATGAAGATAGTGATCATAGGGAACAAGTATCTCAAAGAAGTAATTATCGAGCCAAGCTTTCATATGAGCATACATACAAACAAGCCAATAACATAGTAGGGTCCATAAGAAAGTGTAGCTTCTGAGTTATGATTCTTGAGTAGGATTCCTAGGGATGATCCAAACCAAGGGAACCTTTCAAAGAATACATATATAGCATAGTTTCTAAGTTCAAAGGGGTTTAGTTAAAAGAAACATGCAACATGTCATGTGGATGCTCCCCTAGTACTAGGTTTCAATTAGATTCAAACATAGTTCCATACTTCCAATCATGCATGCCATTAACCAACATAGTTCATGGATCAACATTTAGCCCTAGGTCGAGGTGGGCCATCCACATTATAAGTCATGCTAGATAAAGTTAAAGTTTGATTAGGAGTAATGGAAGCATGCGATTTATATTATAATCATTGTTTAAACATGCAAGATCATAAATAGTCATACTAGGTTAGTTTATACAATATTGTACATTTCCAAGTCATAGAAGCACTAAGTAGATCAAGTTAGGATGCATATCTAAAACATGAAGATTCTAATAATTTGAAGTCATTAAGATAACATGGATAACATTAGAGCATCATATGCAAGATTATAGCACAACAATCAACTTATGCATCTAGGACATGTTAGGGGTCAAGGTCATACAAGATGTCACCATCAAAGTACATAATGGGGTCCATATGATTTAGGTGTTATAAAAGTCATCAAGCTACTTATTGGAGGTCATAATATAGCATAGATCACCATCAGAGCTAGATTTGCATAACATCAGAGACTAGTTATCAAAACTTATTCTAGATTATGTTTCAAATCAAGATTATGGCATGATTACATTAGGACACCAAAATGATCAACAAAGTATATGAGTGCACAAAGTATGATATGCTACTGATTTAGGTTAAGCACAAAGATTAGGGCACATTCAAACAAGGGTAAGCATAAAGGAAGTAGTCCTTAGCATTTAGAAGCCAATCTTAGGTCACATATGCAACATCAAATTATTTAAGGGTGAAAAAATGGATAAAATTTGAATATTGATGTATAAGGTAAAATAACTCACTAATCCAAAGCTGACATCAAAGTTTGCAGCATAAAGGACCAAGATTGAGCATTAGATGGCATAGAACATGAACAAAGAGATAAAATTATATCAATTTTATCAGGTCAGAATAACTACAAGATGAATTGGGCCTTGTAACTAGTACAATTAGATAGATCTCATTATCTAGATGCGAATTCATATATTATATGGTCAAGATTGCCCACAGAATAAAGAGATATGACACTTGCAAGAATTAACATGAAACTAGGAAAAGAGAGAGGAAGTGTGATACCATCTAGTGATGATGAGGGCCGATCTTGGACCATGATTCTTGATCAGGCAGCTACAAAGTTCCCTTATTGGCTTGTGAGATGGGGGTACAGGGAAAGGGTCCTCCTGCCCACTTGTCACCTCGCCAGTGGCCCGCGCTGGGTCCAGTTGACCTCGGTCAAGGAAGGCAACAAGGGGGAAGCGGGGTCGGGATTCTAGTAATTGGGATCATCACTCAACGAACCACCATGGTCCCCAACAAGAACGAGGGCTGAGATGTGTTGCACACCCTTCAATCCTGCCTAAGACAACTCTTGCTTGGCTACGGCGACGCCGCAAAATGTAGGTCATCGGAGATCTGAGAATGTAGAGAGACATACCTATGGAGGATAAGGGAGTGCATCGGTTGGCTTCGGCCAGCCCATCTGAAGGCGACAGAGAAACAAGGTGTGGACAAGGAAGGAAAAAAAAGGCAAATGCCCAAAAGACAAGGGGAATCATTTCTACCATGGTAGCTGGGAAGAAAAGAAGAGAGAAAGGGCTAGGGTTTGTGAAAGGTGAAGAAAAGAGGGGAAAACAACTTGGAAGGGAGAGATATATAGGCAAGGAAAGCATCAATTTTGTGAAAAATGGTGTGAAAAGGTGGCTCCAAGGTGTGCTGTAGGTAGAACTCCTGTGACCTTTAAGCTAGAAAATGTGTGCGGAGGAAGGGGAAAGCATGCTAGCCATCAGATGGGGGCTTGGATACATAGGTATGAGATGAAACAGACCAAAATGGTCGAGGGGTGATGTGGCAATTCATGATTGGTCAAGGTGGCATGAGCTGAATGGCTGGGTGAGGAGCGGATAATGGACCGCGACCTCAAATTCAGTCCAACATGGGCTAAAGGAAATATTAAATCAAGATTAAAACAAAGACTAAAAGCCATTATTCAACTAGCCATATCTTGAGCTATGAGTGTCTGATTGAGTTTAGTTTTGAACTGTTTGATTACAATTGAATCCTTTACAACATGAAATAGATTTCATAGAAATAGGAGTTCATTACAGTGACTCAAATTTTATTGGAAGTGGATGATAAATAAAATGCATGACACTTAATTCAAAACTCAAATGATAGTCATATATAGGTATGAAATGATATTCTATCAAAATCAATTCATCAATTGAGAATAAAGTGATGTAAAGTCATCAAGTTGAGGGTGAGGGAGGTTATTGAGTACATTAGAGAATATAATAAGTCAAGATTTCCATAAATTGAATAAGGAGGAATCTAGATTATCACATTTCCTGTGATGTTTCTATTTCAAATATTGAAGGCACTTTTTAAATGATGACTCTCTAAAAGCCCTGACAATGAACTTTTAATCTAGTAGTATTAGAAACAAGAGTTATGCTCATTCTATTCTTGTGGTTTCAATGCCCCATGTTGATAATTATGCTACATAAATCATGGGAGGAAGACAGAGTATTCCTTCAAGTATGCAACTAATTCGAGAAGAGAAAATCAAAATGCATATCCCCTGTGATAAGGATGGATTTCATACAATGAGGTATAAGAAAAGATCTTACCCTCCTTGAATCACTTCAAAGTCTAATCAGTTTGTAAAGAGAAGTTATTTTGAGATTGTTAGAGTTTCTAATAATGTGTTTAATAATCTGAATGATATTGGAGACTCTGAAGTTTCTATTACTGAGGCTGGCAAGTTACTAGGTATGAAAATATCCAATGGCTGAAAATTTGGGGATAGTCTCTTAGAATTTCTGAGGTCATAATAGTCTTGGATGCCAGGAGAAGGTCAAGAAAAATCTAGTTGAGGCTATTTGTCCTATGAATATCATCATTGAATCTAAGATTAGGTACAAGAAATGTACAAATATATGAACAATATGTGGTTGGATAAATCCCTAGATTTCTAATCTCACTTCTCATCCACTTGGAAGGATCATCATTCTATGGAAGCAACAAGTGGTAATGTAGTCTATAGAGGAAAGTGAATAACTTATTCATTGTGCTATTATATACAGAGATACTAGGATTTTCAAAACTTCCATTTATGGCCAAAATGAGGAAAAGAGGGAAAATCATATGGACTGATCTGAGAAGAATTGCTCCTAGAACGGAAAGCTGAGTTCAGATGGGTGATTTTATGCCATTTGGTTTTCTGAGGCGAGAAAAGGTAAATGGTTTTATCCACTCTCATCGATGAGGGGATTTAACAATACTATTTTGGATTTACCTCTTATTGAGATGGATTTGAAGGGTAGTTTATTCACGTGGGATAATAGACAAAAAGGTAGAGATATTATCTTGTCAAAATTGATAGGTTCTTCTATAACACTAAATTATATTATGATTATAATGAAGTCAGTGGGATATTATTAATACCATTTTTAGTGATCATTGACAACTTCTTATTTAGTTCAGTAACAAATTTAAAAAGAAGAAAAGCTACTTCAAGTTTATTAATTCATGGACTAAACGTGATGATTTCCTAGGTATTATTGACGAAGCCTGGAAGAAAGAGTTGAAAGGTAACATGATGTATTACAGTTATGATGAAGCTCAAGAATGTCATAGCTAATTTATTAATTGGAACAAGAATAATATTGGAACTTCTGAGTTTAAGTCTATTGAAGTTCTGAAGGAAGCAAACCTTTTTCCTAATAATGAAACTCTGACGGACATTTCCAATGCTAAAAGAAAGATTGCTATTGTTGATCTAGATGTTGATGAATCTTATGCCAAATAGTTATCTAGAGTCAATTGGTTAAAATTGGGAGGCAAGAACAATAGTTTCTTCGACAACTTTATTAAGGTCAAGGAAAATAATAAAGCATAAGAGGTCATATGATCGATGGAAATATGACATATGAGGATGAAGCTATCAAACATCATGTTTCTTCCAACTACAATTGTCTTTTTAGCCAATATAAAGATGCTAATGACAAGGATAATTTCTGAGATGATAAGTGGTTGCTTCCCAAGCTTTCTGATATTCAAGTAAAAGTCTTAGATCTTTGGTAGCTAAGGAAGAAATTGAAAGAATTGTTAATGAGATTGATGGGGATAAAGTCCCGACACGAGTTGGTTTCAATGGGCATTCCTATAAAACGACTTAGAGTATTATGGGTCCTGATGTTATTGTTAAACAAATCCTTCATCACCCTCATTCGTAAAGTCAAAAGTTCTACCAACATCAAAGATTCAAGGCCAAAATCTTTGTGTAATTTTCTTCTCAAAATCATCATTAAGTTTTGGCTAATAGGCTTCACCCTATTCTAGATAGTTTTCTCATCAAGAACCAAGTGTGTTTTATTAAAGGTTGAAGTATATCCAGTGCCTTATCATTTGCAAATGAGCTGATTAGTGATTTCAAGAAGAGTTGTTCCAAGCCTTGAATGTGTATAAATATGGATTTAGTTAAAGCTTATGGAACTATTAAGTAGGACTTCATTCTGAATATTCTTATCAAGATGAACTTTCCTCATTTCTCAATTAACTGGCTACATACTAGTATGTCGACAAGCACTTATCATATTCTCATAAATGGGCAGCCTTCTGAAGCTATTTTCCCTATTAATGGGATTCACCAATGCAATCCCATTGTTCTATACATCTTTATGTTGGATATGGAGGGGCTCACTGCTATCTTGAATCGTGCTATCAGTGAAAAAATAGTAAGACTATTTGAAGAACTACTATGAATGTATCCCATTTATTGTTTGTTGATGATGTAATGTTCTTTTTTAAAATCTTATAAAGATAAAATTGTGGCTATCAATTGTATCATTAATAATTTTGGAACATTATTGGTTCTCTCTACAAATCCAAGCAAACACCATGTTTTCTTTTATAAAGGGGTTAATAGAGATGGGATATTAGATGTTCTTAATATATATGTTGGAAACTATCATGTGAGATATCTTGGGGTTCCTTTGTTCTATTGTACTTTCAACAAATTTCACTAAGTCAAAAGTAAATTGGAAGGTTGGAAGCAGAAAACCCTTTCCTTTGGAGGAAGAGTGGGGCTGATTACTTCGACACTCATGTCTTTGCATTTATTCAAGTCATCAACCTTCCCTTTACCAATTTCTGTTGTGGAGGAGATCAAAAGAATTTAGAGGAACTTTACCTAGGGGGATGTTGAGATGGAAAACAAGATACATTACATTGATTGGGCAAAGACTTGCATGCCAAAGTCTGAAGGTAGTCTGGGTATAAGGAATATCTAAGATATGAATCAGGATGGAATCATCAAGATGCTTTGGAATCAACAAAGTCAAAAGTAAACTTTAAAGTTGGAAGAACAAAACCCTTTCCTTTGGAGGCATAGTGGAGTTGACTATTTCGACCTTCATGTCTTTGCATTTATTCTAGTCCTCAACCTTCCCTTTACCGGTCTCTGTTATGGAAGAGATTGACAAAAATTTTAGGAACTATCTCTGGGAGTGTTGATATGGTAAACAAAATACATTATATTGATTGGGAAAAGACTTGCAAGACAAAGTCTGAAGGTGGTTTGGATATAAGGAGTATTAGAGATATGAATCTGGTTGCCATCATTAGGATGATATGGAATATTGCTTGTATGAAGGACTCCTTGGGATTCAGATGGATTAATGGCAAGTACATAAAGAATGATTCCTCATGGTATGTCAAATATGCATGTTGATAGGAGATGTTGCATACATTAAAAGTTGTTGCTAACTAGCCTCAACATCACTTTTAAAAATAATGATGTGGTCCTTTTCAAAGGGAAGGGGGAGGCTAAGATGAAATTGTTCTGGGATTCCGTCAGAATTGCTGAAGATGAAGTTTCTTAGGGTGAGCTTATCTAGAAGTAGGAGGTTCCCAGGAATTTGAGTATCTTAGATGAGAAGTTCTTTAGAATAGAGATGCTTCTCAAGACATGCTAAGAAGATTTACACTTCAAATTGTGTCCAGATGCTCTCTCTATGAAGAATATTGTGAAAATGATTTGCATGTTTTCCTACAATGTCATTTTTCTCAGGCCGTTTGGGATGAAGTTGTGCATATGAACTAGATTATAAAAATCCTTAGTTAATGGAGTGATTGTCATACTTTGATGAGTATGAACATGACTCGACTGATTGCCTCACTATTTTTTATCATGGGTGGAAGGAAAAGAATAAGTGCTTCTTGAAGAACATGAGGGATGTCAAGACCTACCAGTCTCCTATCCATAGAGATCCAATTTGTTTGTGTAGAGAGTAATATATGTATACTTCCTAGTTGTGTGTTGATGTCTCCATTCTTTGAGACTTGTACATAATACATGATATCTGAACTTTATGCATAATAATAATATATGATCCCCGAGTGTTTACTAGCAAAAAATTAACATAGAAAGAATTGTCTAAAGTAAAACAAAATAGTGGATCAAATCTAAAAATTACAAAACAACTAAGAAATTCAAAATTAAAATGAAAACTTACAAAATCAACTAAGTTACAAAAATAAACTAGAAATAAAACCTCCCAATTATTCAATGTAGTGGGTTGGAAATCAACTTTTTTGTCTCTGACAATGATGTCAAAATTTGATGCTTGTCCTTTACACAAAAAATTCACCAGAGAAAATGACTCCCTATAATTTAGCCATTAAAGTGGAAATTATCTCTCACACAAGAGAAACAATTAATTATAGTATAGAAAAGGATTGATCCCACAGAATAACATGATTAATACTTTTATTAGAACCAATTGCTAAGAGTAATAAATTAAGATCTGATTTTTGGGAGATGTTATGATTTAAGTAGGTACTAAAAGTGCTTAAGTAAAACTAGTTTAATTAAATTATTTAGAGACACTGGGGGTCTGGGGGTTTACCACCATAAATCACATATTTAGTTTAATTGTGTGACTCCTTATTTTTGGCTAAGTAGATTAGGACCATGAAGATTAGTGTCCTCATGCAACACAAATCTAACCAGGGTGTGACTTCTCACAAACCTAGGATCTATGTGTTTGTGGATCATTTTTCAATTGTCTTATAAAATCTATCAGGGATCCTGTCAATAGTTAATTAGTTTCAACCAATATTCCAACGCATAGATCCAAGATCTCATCATGAAGAGTTATAACTGACACAGTAAAATGGATAGATTAATCATTGAGTTTCAACAGTTGATCTTATCTGGACTCTACGGGTTCATACAATGTTAGGATATGTGATCTCATTATTTGGAATCTTAGAGGTGACAAACATATCAGAAACAATGAGCCAAACTCAATTGCCCCATTTGTAGCTCTGCAAACACATTATATGACATTAGGTTAACGCTAGAACCCAAGTCTAGAAGGGCTTGGTCAATGCGATGTGCCCCAATGTAGAAGTAAATGATGGGAGCACTAAGATCTTTCATCTTCATTGGCATGGTGTGTTGAAAAATTGAGCTCACTTTCTTGGTGAGCTTGACTTTCTTTGGGGTTATCCCCATTGTCCTTCTCTTGAAGGTGAACAAATCTTTCAGGAACTTATCATAAGAAGGAATTTTCTTGACCGCATCAAGAAAAGGAATGTTGATTTTCACTTGTTTGAAAGTCTCTAGGATGTCTTTAGTATGTCTCTTTCTTCTCTTCTCAACAGAAGGCTCCTTAAGAGTATCAGGAAATAAGGGGAGTTGGGTTCCCAAATGGCTTAGATTAATAGTATCATCAACGGGAATCATAAGAATCATGGTATCACTGCTCTGTATCACAATATCACTACTTGGTGTCACAATATCAACTCTGGCTCTCATCAAAATATCATCAAACTGTATCTCAGTATCAACCTGTCCAGTCATAGTATCATCACTATCAACAACAATAGTATCACGGGGTGCTACAAAGTCTGACCACTCCTCAAAATAGTCATTTCCTTCACATGCTCATGGGTAGTAGAAGAAGAGGCCTATGGATGTGGTTATAGCTGTTGGGGTGGTGGTGGCCTTTGGTGAGGTGAATTTGGGTTTTCGAGGAGAATTGTGGTTGTGGTTGTTGTGGTGGTTGTTATTGTGGATGGGGTGGTATTGCAGAGGTGGTTGTTGGTATGAATGAGGTGAAGGTGAAGCATATTGATAGTTGAGAGATGCTTGAGGAGGTGGTGGAGCATAGGGATTTGGAAGTGCTTAATATGAAGGTGGAGCATATGAACTTTGAGTGTTTCCTAGGAAAGTACCATCATTGTTTGGATTCGGCATTGGTTGAGATAGAAGTATTCCTTCTTCCCTCCTAGAAAGTGAGAGAGAAATTTGATCCAATCTTTGCTCAAGATGAGTGATGGACTTTCCATGTGATGATACATCCTTCTTCACCTCATCTAAGCTTGTTAATCTTCCAAGAACTTCATCTTCAAACTTGGAGCTATAGCGTGGACTTGGTTGCCCTTGTCCTTGTCCATCTTCTTTTTATTGCTTCCATGAGAAATTGGGATGGTTCCTCTACTCGGGAGTGTAAGTGTTGGATGTTGGGCCTTGATTGTTTTAGTTGGCAAAAGAGTGTAAAGCATGAACTTCCTTTGGCTCAGCTTCAACCGCCATGGTGGATTGAGTAGAAGAACCACCAGCTTGGTTCTTCATCATATTCATCATGTCCTCCATAATCTTCATCATGTTGCAGTTGGCAACATTGCAGGCTGGAGCTACGGAAGAAGGTGGAGGGACATAGTTCCGGCTGCAATGTTCCCCTTTTATAGAAACTCGATGGTGGGAATTTTCAGCAAAGTGCTCAAACAATGGCCACGACTCCTCGGGTGGATTCATCATGAATGTGCCTCCACATTATGAGTCAATGTTGTTCTAGCTCAACTCTTCAAGACCGGTGTAGAAGGCTTGGACTAGCTACCACAATGACACTTCATGGTGGGGGCTATCATGAAGGAGCTTTTGGAACCTTTCCCACACCTCGTGGAAGGGTTCATTTTCTTTTTGGGCAAAGGTGGTGATACATCTTCTCATGTGAGTCATCTTGGCAATTGGGAAGAACTTTTTGAAAAACTGATTCTTGACCTCATTCCAAGTCACCAACTCTGGCTTCAAAATGTACCACTCTTTAGCTTTTTTCTTTTGAGAGAATGGGAAGAGGGTCCTCAAGATGGAGTCATTAGTAGAGGAGGGGGTACAGAGGGTGAAGCATGTCTCAAGGAATGCGTTGATGTGATGGTAAGGATTCTCATTCTACATCCCATAGTAGGTAGGGAGGAGTCCAAGGAGTGCAGGTGGAATGGATAACTGTTGACCGGACATTTCGTCAACTAGGATGGTAATTGGAGAATTGTAGTTCCCCGAGTTGAAATACCCATGGAGTGGGTGGTTGGGATACAGTAGAGGTTGTTGAGCATTCCCATGAGGGTTTTCTTCCATGTGGTCACCGATCTCGGCTTCTCGGTGTTGGGTGCGGCAGCTTTGGTGTCTCCTCCTACCTATCTCTGGGTCGTACAACACTAAGTCGGTACAAGTAGAATGTGTATTGCGCATGCACAACTATCACCTGCACAATACACAAATAAGAAACAAGAAACCAAGTTAGAATGACAATATGAAAAAGTGAATAAAGAATAAAGAATAGCAATGATGAGGGTAAAAGGAAAGGCTAAGCTACACTAACTAGCTAGGTCGAGCGCCTCTATCCCCAGAAACGATGCCAGAAAGCTTGGTGCGGTTCTTATCAAGGCTACACACTAGCCAACTAAAGATGTCTAGATACAAACCTAAGGGAAAAAACACATTTGGATCTTTCAAAATTTATAACAACCCTAACGAGAGTCGATCACAATACCAAATAGGTCACCCACAAGCGCACGAGGTACTATTTTAGAATAGGTGAAAGGCAAGAGTAGGGGTCGATCATCAGGGATAGAGGGAGCACTAGAGCTAGGTTAGCATTGGATATGTTCGTAATGCGGAGACTAGGGTTTAAGGGTTTAAAATGGGTTGTTTGATTGTTAAACTAGATGAACAAGAAAGTAAATGCAATTATGAAATCTAAGTTATCATAAACTGTAAATTATCCTAAGCAAGCAAGTTTAAGGAACTAGAACAAGCAACTAGCCAAATAAGAGCAAAGGTTAACTACACTACACTAGTAGAGCAATTATCAACTAAAAGATAAGTTAACCACTAGAGAGAGAAAAACCCAACTTAACTCTAAAGAGAAAGACTAAGAAATTGACTAGATTGAACAAAAGTAACTAAACTAGATTAGAATGAACAAGCTAAGAAGGCAAGATAGGTTTCAAACAATGAGATTAGGTAGGTGGGCCATTTGGGGATGTGATCTTATATTAGTTAGGGGTGTCAAATAGCAAGCAATTATCACAACTCTATCTAGATTACCAAACCAAACAACAAGACAAGTTCTATTAGAATGTACCCTATACTACTAGTTGGAGAACTAGGGTTACGTGTAATTCTAGTAGGACTTGTCAACTCTAGGTCTCTAGGGTAAGTCGTATTTGGGAAATTGAGAGCCAAGGGTAGAAATGTGAGTAGAAATGAGGGTTTTTCACCTCATCCCACTAGCCATGTAGCCTTTAGGAAGCTCTAGTCAATTGCACTAATCACACTTCTACTAGCCACTTAGATCTCACACTCACTTGTAGGAGGAGGGATATGTATGTAGGAACAAAAGGGGGCTATCTAGGGATCCACTAATTGGACCTAGGATCCATTCCTAAGATTTCCACATACACTCCAATTCCTCCTAGAAGCTAATTTTCATCAAACATCTCAAAGCAAACAATCCATGTTAAAAGCACAAACCACACGCAATAAAATAGGAAATGAAATAGAAGGAATAGGAAATCATCATAGATAGAAATCATGTTCATTATAAGTTATTTTCCCCCAACTTGGTATCAAAGTCACATTTTAACCCCAAATAGCCCACCACTAGGGGCTTAGCTAGACATGATCAAAGAAATATCAAAAGAAAGGAGAAGAAGGGGGTAGAACTCCATGGAACTTGAAATGGAAGCCTCCTTATTCACCTCCTAGTAGGTTCCGGACATCCTCTCTCCTCTAATGGTGCAGATGGGCATGAGAATATGGGGGATTATGGAAGAAAACCTAGAAATCTAGGTTTTCAAGGTCGAAATGGAGGGTGGAGAGCATAAATGTAAGTAGAATGCAATGAATGCTCAAGGAGTGTGTGGAGAGGAGTAATGGAAGCTAGGGGGTCCAACCTTGGTGCCCCATCTGCCACCTATGTATATATAGGTGGTGGTGGAAGCACTAGGGTAAGTAGGGGCATTGTTGGAAAAATAGTGCAAAAAATGGTAGGGTTTAGGTGGTAGAACGGCCGTGCTAGGCAACATGGCCATGGTGGGTAGTAGGGGGAACGACCGTTGTGGTGGAGAATGGTCATTCTAAGAAAGTAGAAAAATTATAGGTTGAAGTGGTGGAATGGAGGCCGGTAGCACAATCGTGCTGGGCAACATGATCGTTGTGAGGATTAGGTAGAACGGCCATGCTGGGTTGCACAACTGTGGTGGTGGAGTTTGAGAGGATGTCGTTCCCACAAGCACACCCATTCTATCTTCATCTAGCACGACCGTGCTGGGTAGCATGGCTATTTTGGGAGCTTCATGGCATGGCCGTGCTACCCACAGGTGTGGTGGTAGAGTTTGAGAGGATGTCGTTCTCACAAGAACGCCCGTTCTACCTTCATCTAGCATGACCATTTTGGAAGCTTTATGGAATGGCCGTGTTGGGTAGCACGGCCTTGGTCGCTAAGTTGTTGTAGCTTGTACATTTTGAGAATTTCCCTGTAACGTATGCATTAGCTATCACAGTCGTTCCTTGGTACCACGGCCGTGCTGGGGTCTTCAATGGAAAAATGAGCTTCAATTTTCATCATCAAAGGACTTCTTTGATTGATGTCGAATATTGGCCATTAGGGGTTGTTGGTTGAGGGAGCTTTGGGGCCTTCTTTGGACCCTTCCATGAGTGGATGAACCCTAGAACTCCTTCCTTCTCTCTCATCCATCCAAAGCATGGTCTGAGTACCTAAAAATAATGCAAAGAACGTCCATAAGTGAATTTGATAGTAATACTCATATTGGGGAATTTAACTTGCATTCTACTATGTTTAGATGTGAATAAAGTACAAAATGGCACAATATGGAGCCCTAAAAAAGGGCTACATCAATTACATAAATGTTTTAGTAGTCAATTTGACTCAGAACATCTCAAATCATGTCCACAATTATAATCCTATTCCAGTGCATCCTATGTGTGCGACCCTATAGGATCCAAACTACATTTGCAATGATGTTCATAATCAAATTATCACATAATAAGCAATGATTTGTATCTAACAAGACACCCAAGTAATTAGAGAAGTTGGATAACAAATTTAACCTAGTATTCTGACTAGTTTATTGCGATTGTATAATCCCTCTGTCTCTAATATCCATATTAAATCTAGGGCATGGAAACATCATGCTCTTAATTTGCAATCCTTGTTCATAGATCTAGAGTAGAATATTGAGATACACATGAGCTCAATATCATATATTGACTCACATGAGCATGGCCATGCATTCCTTAGTCTCACTCATCAAGTGGCCAAGACATCAATCCAGTGGGAGGGACAAATTCCATCTACATCACTCACATTAATCCACATGTGTCAAAATGCACCTAAGAACTACTTGTATAGAAACCCTTTTCAAAGTCACATTGAGTAGTGTTAAAGCACATTGAACAACATGCAATCCTTGTATAGACTTCATGTATAAGGACCACAATGACCACTGCAACATTGAGATGTGACTCTAACCACCATTACTGGTTCACACACATTAAAATGGGGTTGTCCAATACACTATTTTTGAACTAGTACCTATGTTCTTAATTTTATATCCAACATCATGACTAATGAGATGTAGTCACCAATCAACACATACTAGTCTTGATGTATTATTGAAGCCCTAAAATTGATAATAACATCAGACTAGGGACTATGATAGGAATGAATACTCTTAGCATACACATGTCTCATGTTCACGTCCTCAACCTAAAATCACATCATTGAGTCATACATTCTTAGGACAATATTATATTTATTCATCATTCCATATTGAAAAAACATAATAATCAGAATTCCCTTTATTAATAATCAAATCAATACAAGATGTGCCATTACAATCATTTTATGATTGTCTCTTAGGTCATATCACCAACTTTCATCACCCAACAAAGATAAAATTAATATAAATATAGAACCGGTACATAACCAAAAGAAACATGTACAATAAATACATTTTTTGAGTCTAATACAATCAGAGTAAGACAAGATCTATGGGCTAGTCATGATACAATGGGATGAGGGGTCTACTTAGACATGATATGCATAAGCATAAGGGAACATGTAAGAATGGAAAAATCATGTTGTCAAATTTGTCAAAAAGGTGGAGGCTTCAATGAGGAAGATGACATTTTCTTCCTTTCCTTCTAACTTTTCACCCAGAAGAGGCATTGGAGTGATACAATATGATATTGTTTTTTAGAATGGAAGATGTCATGTATTTATAGAAAAATATGCCCATCATTCTTTTTGGATTCCTAGAAGTAAGGAGCCATGATAAGTCATGTCTTGAATATGAAATACCATGTTTAATTGGTTGGGTCCCTTTTGATGATTATATTCCTTGCTTTAATATATTTATAATTGATTCCTTGATAGCTTTGTGCTTGGTCAAAGGGCTTTAAATAGATTATTTTCTCCATACAAAAGAGCATGGACATGACTTGTTACTTTTATTGGATAACTTCCCTTTTAATTGCTTTGTCAACTTTGTAAACATACAGAAATTCAATGATTATTTGCCTTTATTGCTGGTTAAGGGATTAATATTTGAAAACTTAAATTGCTTATCCCAATATGCAATGGAGACAATTATTACATTGCCTTCCTTTAATTATTTTGACCACTCATTAACTTATTTAACTCTCTTTGCTATTTAATTCCACAACAATAATTTTGAGAAAATATCAAGCTAGTCAAAAGCTTCAATGTTGTCCAAAAATATTTTTTAGTAATGAAATTCCCTTTCTAATGCATGTCTAAACATTAATTTCTGAGTTTGTATGCAAAAGATATGGCCGTTCTGGGTGTGGGATATATATACCATACATTGGGGCGAGTTTTGCAAACATTTTCCCAGAGTATTTTTGTGAGTTCTTGAGTTGTGGAGTGCATGGGTTTATTTGAGACATTTCCCTACAATAACTGAGCAAAATTAATTTGAAACTCTAATTAAAGAGAGAAAAACTAAAATAAAACAATAAAATCTAAAAATAGAGAATAATCAACAAAATGCTACTAAGAAATGATCTAAAAGGTAAAACAAAACTGGACGAATATGAGTTCATCTCTAGTTGGACAGTTGGGGATTTGAGCAAAGAAATCCCTAAGTCCCAAGTTGCTTGACCGGCTTACCAATTTCCCAACTGGTAGAATTTCAGTGGATAGATAGAAAATGCAATTGGGCCAATTTATGACCTATTTTGTAATCCTAATAGCATCATATAAAAAATTTTCATCCTAAGAAGAAAGGGTTTATATCCCCATAACTCCCATCATTAGCTTGAAGGCTTGGATGAGGAGAATAAAGAAGTATGATGCCTTTCCCTGAATTCCACTGGCTTGCTATTCTCATCCTAGTGTTGACCATTCTCCAAAGACCACTTTTGCAAACCCATCACTTCTATGAGATGGGTTCTTCTTATTCTTATTATTTATAACCTTTGTTATAAGTTTCTATGATGAGCGAGTAGACCTCTTTTCTAGGGTGCATGGAATAAACACTTTGAAAATATCTTGCATCTCACTTTGTGAATCTCTATATTAATGGTTATGCTGATTGATTATCATTTTGTTTGAATGTGTGTTTGCTAATTTGATCACTTAACCTACATGAAGTGATAATAATAGATGTAGAGACATTGAAACCTAAAATTAGAATATCACACATTGTTGTTAGACATTAAATGAGACCACAATTAGGCTATCTATGGGGAAAATGGATCAATGATCCATAGGTAATGAGACCTCAAGCCTACAAGAAGATCTATCCCTTTGGAATTCATACTCTATGAGGATATGAATTTTCTAGACCCATTCTAAATATACAAAGAAACTAGAGATGTAAAATGACAGAAGGAATATGTAGGAGGTGGTGGTGTAAGACAACTCAGTACAATTCTATTCCCATTGATTAATTAATCTAGTTCTTATTCTTATTCCTTTCTCTATAGTTAGTTTAATCAAATCAACTACCAATTTTTAATATTGATTTAAATATGAATTGGACCAGTCAAGATTCTAAAAATCTTGTCCCGAGGGTTTGATCCAAAGAAATATTAAAATAAATATGTCCTCTTGTGGGTTGTGATTATTTTATAAAAATAGGTAGAAACTTAGGAAAAAAATCTTAGGTGAGTTTACTGCGTGTAATAATACCCACATCAAAATTTGGCATCTTTTTTGGGACAAAAACCTTGATAATCCAATTTTTTGATTAAATTAAATTTAGGATTTTTTGTTTTTGATAATATTGCATATCTACATGAACCTTTAATTCTTTGCATCCATCTTATCTTATTTTGTTTATCTATTTTAGACACCATATTTATGCATGTGACATTGAATTAGTGTTGACTTCACATCGTCAAGCTTTATCCTAAGATTGAAAAAACTTTTCATAGACTGAGAAGGCAAATAGAGATGAAATGGATGCGTAGAAGTCACACACCGTGCCTTGCTTCCTAAAGAGAAAGACATGGTAAGAGATCATGCCTGGATTGAACAAAAAGATAGGTTTGCCAAAGCTGCAGCCCTGAGGATGAATGTCAAAAGAAGCTTAGGGACTTTTCCATCCCTAAGGCCACATTTGTCCATCACCTTGTGATTCTGCTAGCCATTACTGCTCCATAGTTTGAGATCTGATCATAGTGGGTCAACATGATGTAGAGAAACACATTTGCTGGTAACAAAGGAGAAGGCTTTCAAGACCATCTATAGATATTTTTTGATCTTTGTTCCTTGAAAAAGAAACTAGGGTTTTTAAAACTGCCATTAAACTTTGTCTATACAAGTAGTCTTTAAGCACAAGGCTAGGAGCTAGTACAATGCCATGGGAGTGACAACATTATAACTTGGGAAGAAATACAAATCAAATTTATGGAGAAGTTCTACCCACCCTCCCTTATGTACTCAATAAATGGACGTATCACTAAATCTTTCATGGTCCTGGGAAAATCTCTTTCTAAAGCATGGGAACATTTTAAGGAGATTTTTTGTGTTTCCCACTTCATGACATTTCATAGGTCCAGCTGACTAAAACATTTTAGTGAGGTGTTGATGAAGACACCAAAAAGTGTCATATCTATGACATCACATGGAATGTTGTTACACTGGGAGATGAAAATAAATTTCATTTTAGTAGAGTACATAGTGGCATTCTCAAAGTTTTCAAGGAAAAGAATAGTTCTAGCCTTAATCTAGTTGTCTATTCCTTGACAAAACTGACCTTGAAGCAAGTCAACCTAGAGAACTCCTTTAATGCTTATGATAGGATGGTGAAGCCACATAAGTAGCAAGCGTAAGTACAAAGCCTTTTATGTGAAGCATGCAAGGACCATGACCACTCTACTATTGGGTGTTATTTTATTTATGACATTATGGTGAATAATTCACAATCCCAAGGAGATGACAATCAAATGGTGTACTTAAACTTCATCCATTGAATTCCTAGGTAGGGTTATTACAATTCCAGTCAAAGCATAAATGATCCAGGATTCCAAAATTGGATTACCTCTAGGTGTAGAGAATTCTTCACAAGTGAAGATCGAACATGTGAAAAATCAAGTTTGGGGCCCTTTGGGTTTCTAGAACAACCAATAGAATGGCTATAAAAACCAATGAATTTAAAAGCAAGGCAATTATAGGAACAATAATATCAATAGGGGTTGCATCCAAGAACACTGGTTTTAGAACCCCCACCAAAGGCTACAAAAACAATAGGGAGACCAAAAATGAAACCCACATCCTATAGATCAAGATAAAGTTTTAGCAATTGATGATCACATAGTCCCAAAAAACATGCGAAACAATAATCAATCTCACAATAAATCCATGGAATCTCAAATGAATCAACTAGATTCCACCCTTTGCTAGCCACTGATTGATTTACATGACATCTTGAGAACTACCTCTGGCATCTAGAGGAGTTAAAAACCATTGCCACACATCCATGAAAGGTTTTCTTAGCATCCATATCACTACTCACAGTTTCTATGATGGTTGTTGAACATGGTGATGATTTTGTGCATGTTACTGAGATGATGAAACAAAATGTAGAAGACCAAGATGCAACTGATGTAGAGTTGATGGGAGAGAGAAGAAGGATAATATAGTCACTCCAACACCTTATATGGTTGGCCCTCTTATTTTGGTGTACATGCCTCACCATCCTTATCAACATTATGTGAAAAAACTAATCTAGATGCTTGATTCCTGAAATTTAAGGAAGTCATGAAGAAGTTGTACATGTCATATCTTTTCTAGATGCTTTAGCTGACATACTGACTTGCTCAATTATCTGAAGATGCTTCTCACAAGGATATACATGATGGATGAATATGAAATAGTGAAGCTATATCAAACTGCATATGACATTGCTTTAAATAAAATGACAAAAAATAAGAGAGATATGGGTTCCTTTGGGACAGATTATTCCATTGGGGATAAAACATGTAAAAAGGGAATAGATGTTCTGGGGATAGAATCTCTATCATGACTTTTAGTTTGAGTCAAAGTTTGGAATTCCTATACTTTCTACCATCAACCATGATTATTTAGCTTACATATTTGTCCATGATGTAGCCCATGGGGGTCAATCAAAGACGTCCATGTCAGAGTTTGTAAAGATTCCTATGTGTAGTGTGATTTTATTTTCATGAACATAACAGATGATCTTGGGTACCCCCACTATTTTATCAATCCTTCCTATCTACAACATGTACTTTGATAGATGTCAATGATGGGAACTTTGCTTTTAATATTGGGCAAGGAGATGTTAGAATTCAGAGGTTTTGACCATTTGAATGGAACCAACATGCATGAAGAGGTTTTCTTGCATGGTTGCATTGAGATAATGTCTCAATTTAGGCAAGATAACTCTCATTGGTCCCAAAGAAATTGAGCCCACCAATGCACAAGTTAAATAGTACCTCCTACATCTAAACACTTTAGAAGAGTACCCATTTGATGAATTTGAAGAACTCAAAGCCATATCTATTGTTGAAAAACATAAAATGACCTATAAAGATCTTGACATAAAGCCCTTCCCTAAAGGGATGAAGTATCTACTCCTTGGTGACCTACAATTTGTCTACTAATAATAAATTTTGATCTCACTAAGTAGTAGGATGAAAAGCTCTTTATTGAGTTGATAAAAATAGAGGGCCTAAGGTTACAATATAACTCACTTCACTGGGATTAGTCAAGTTATTTCCAAGCATAAGATTCTTATGGTAGAAGACTACAAGCTTACTCAAGACCCATAAAGAAGGGTTAATACTAACATGAAAGAGGTAGTTTGCCTTGAGGTAATCAAATTTCTTTATGCTAGAATCATCTCTTCCATTTCTGACTCTCCTTGGACGAGTCCCATACATGTGGTTCCAAAGAAGGGAGGCACTGACATGATCCCTATTCAATTCAGTAGAGGTTGGGGAATGTGAATTGACAATAGGAAGCTGAATAAAGGAACCTGTAGGGACCATTTTCCTCTTCCCTTACTAGATCAAGTTCTAGAGAAGTTGGCTCATCAAGAATTCTTCTACTATATCAGTGGTTACTTTGGATTCTATGAGATTTCCATTCATCCTAACAACCAAGACAAAATTATGTTCATATTTCTATTTGTCACCTAATTTTTTTGGAAGATTCTTCTTGAGTTGTGCAATGCTCCTTCCACTTCCTGTTAGTACATGGTAATCATCTTCTCAGATAATAGAGATAGTCTTGGAGGTTGTAATGGATGACTTCTCCATCTATTGAGATCATTTTTACTCATACCTTAACAATCTTTTTCTAGTGCTAGCTAGATATTATGAAATACTTATAGTTCTCAATTGGGAAAAATGTCTCTATATGATGAGTGAGATGTAGAACTTGTCCATTGAGGAGTAACATGGGTATGGATGTGGATAAGGAGATGACTAAAGTCATTGCCAAACTAGCACCATCCATTATCACAAAAGCTTGTTCCTTCTTGGGCCACACATGATTCTATCGATGTTTTCTCAAGAACTTCTCACACATTGCAAAACCCCTCACTAATCAACTTCTTAAAGATTCATATTGTCATTTGGATTCAACATGCATGGAGAGTTTTAAGAGTAAAAAATATTGCCTCATTTCCACTCCTATCCAGATTGGTCTCAACCATTTGAGATCATGTGCAATGCTAGTGATTATGCAGTGGTAGATGTGTTCGGTAAACACATAGACAAGAAACCTCATGTGACAAATGTTCCCCCAAGACATTAGATGAATCTCAGAGGAACTATGCCATGACCAAGAAGGATATCCTTGTGATCATTATGGTTTCATTAAATTGTGGTCCTATTTTGTGGGATCTCAAGTCATCATGTACACATACCACTCTGACATCCAAGAGATGAGATGCCATCAACTTCTTGGAAAGAAGTCAAGGTATATGATATTTGGGGGTAGACTACAAGGGCCATCTTCCCCTTTTCTCTTGGATTCTCTCATACCCTTGTATTAGTTGACTATGTTTTAAAGTGGGATGAGGTAATCCTCAAAACCTTTAGTGATTCCATGCTAGTTTTCAAGATGTTCAAAAAACAATTTTTTCAAGGTTTTGAATTCCACTCACAATAATATCAAATGTTGGTTCTCATTTTCTAGAGAGAATTTTGACTCCTTAATAAAGAATTATCACATATCATTCAAAGATGAGTTTGCAAGGGTAGTTATCTAACAACAAAATTGAATCTATCTTAGAAAAGACAGGCTACTGCAAATAGATAGATTGGGAAGTGGAACTCATGATTCATTGTAGGCCTACAAAATTTCATTCAAGACCCCCCTATTCATGACTCAATTATGATTAATTTGTAAGAAATCCTTCCAACCCATTGTACAAACGGAGCACAAGGCTTTTGGTTGACCAAGTTGCTCTACTTTGGCATTAAGTTACTGGGAAAGAAGTGTCTCCTCCAACTCCAAGAATTAGAAGAGCTCAGACAGATTGTCTATGAAAATGTTCACATCTAAAATAAGAGAAAAAAGTTGTGGCACGATTTCCACTTGAGAAGATAAGACATTCAAGTTGGAAACTACATCCTTCTATATAACTCACAACACTGACTTTGTCTAGGAAAATTGTGATATGTTTGGAACATACCTTATCTACTGAAGCATGACTACCCTTACACATCCTACATCTTGTGGGATCAGATGAAGGGGGACTTTGTAGCAAATGGGCAACAACTTAATTGTCCTTACACTATGGGAGATCTAAAGGCAAAGGAAGTCGACACTTTCATGTGATCAATATAAAATTAATTTGATTTGTAGACGTTGAGCCAATGATGTAAAATAAGGCACTTGTCATAAGGCTACACACCAGCTATCATTTTTGTACAAAATCATTTTTTAGAAATTTCTAGTCCCTTTTACAATTACCCAGTTGCACTTTTTTTATCCTTACACACAATTCATAGATTGTTTCATGATTTAATCCAACTAATTTTACTAGATATACTATGAGAAGAGATGAGGGAATACAAGTCTCTCCCCACAGTCAAATGACTAGATAACCAAATCGACCAGTTAGAGGGACCATCCAAGATCAACAAAATCACACCAGGTGAATCTGGCGACTAGTCAATCCAATCAACTGATCCAAGGCCAATCTACTCACCCAGTTGGCAAGTCATTCGATGGAAAAATAAGAAATTTTGGTAGACATCACAAAGTTACCCCATTCTCATGGGTTGGGATACTAGGAATCCAGTCAATCAAATTACTTGGAGGTAGGAAATCTACCGCACACCAACTGTGTGAGAAGACATTACACTAAACAAGATTACTCAAAACATAAAACACAATCAATCACCAACTAACCACATACACAAAAATATGGATAAATTAAAACCACTTTCAATGTCAGAACCCTCTCAGAAACATTTTCATTAGAGCCCAACATCTTTCTTATATCCATACTATGCCAAGAATTTGATACAAATTGTTCTATCACCTTTGCCGCAACATATATACATATGAGAACAATATTCATATATGTCATACAAACAAGCATTAACATGCTAACAAAAGTCCAATTTGTTTGAAACACCATATACAAACTTTTTCTGCCCAGACCTGAGAGTACAGGGATGACTCGAGGACACACTAGACATCTAATCAACTTTCTGAAAGATTCATTACTATAGCTCCTTTTTTCTACCACACGTTTGTTTTCGTCACTTCCGATTACCTAAAAAAATGTGGCGAACCACAAGGGTGAGACCCATATCCCAGCAAGAGATATAACCTCCAAGAACATTTATTGATTACAACATTTTAAGTAATTAAGTAGTTAAGTAATTTAATCAGATATAACAAATAAGATCAACAGTACTGATGATTAAAAAATACATAAAGAAGCAGATAATAACTATCATCATTAGCCAGACTATCATCCTTTAGCTTGTTGACAATATACGCAATTCAGTACCATATGCATATCTAGCATCATGAGCAAGTCTAGTAACATAACATAGCTAACAACATGAGCATGTCTAATTGGTTGAACATATCAACATCATAAGAAGAGATAACACCATAAGAACAACTATCTAGATAAGCATGATTAGCAGTATATGCATCTCTAGTTACAAAGGCATGGCTAGCATGCTAAACATAACTAACAACATGAGATAGCTAACATCATGATTATAATCAGCAGTAGTATAGTTATCAACATAATCATGGCTGTTGTATATACAAATCTACAATCTTAAGCATATCCACAATATAAGTATATCTGCTATCTCTTAATTGCACTAAGAATCATCTTTATGTAAAGATAACAAACAAGGGTTATCATCCAATGTGAAACGTTTTGTATAACCCTAAACAAATATGCTACACCACTATATTACATATTTTATTACCCCTGGGGAATTGGAATCGTACCATTCAAAGTCCAACCGACCCATGTGAAGGGCTATTCAGTTCCGTACAAGATCTAGGAGTGTCGATATCCTAACATCTCTTCCCCTCGGTCAGTACGAGTAAAAAGGCAATGACATATTAGTCAAAGTTGCCACCACAGTGACATATAGTCAAGATGATAACGACTAGTCCACCCTTGGTACAGGTCACGACACTAGAAACCAGGGTATACAAAACCCTCTAATCTGAGGTACAACCACAGTTGTCCTCAATCACGTCATGTTATAATCACTGAGACACGACCACAGTCATTCTCAATCACATTAGATGTATGAGGCATTACCATAGCCAACCTCCACAATCTGTATTGTGGATGAAAAGGATATATCCTCAACCTTCCACCCCCACATACTCAATAGTATGCACTTCAAGTTTCCCTTAGGAATACTCATTTCACCATCCAGCAAGTTCTAACACTGAAGATGGCTCTATGGTACAGGGGACTACATGATTAGAGTTGCACTTGATTAGTTATGCCAATTGGGCGGCTTAAGGCTTCATCAAACAAGTGGACATATAAACCCTAATTCACTTATAGCAAGCATATATATATCACAACTTTGAAATGATATAAAACGTGTGAAACATAATTTCTCATCTCATCATCACATGGTACTATTCACTTGCTATTCCTGAGACCACACTAGTCATTATACTATCACAAGATAGAAATCCTTTTCACAATATCATAGGGTATCAACCCTTATCAACATAAGAGGATTACACCTCATTCAGGGCTCAACCATGTCCAAAGGTCATTAATACCATCATACTATCACATGATTTAAAATCCTTTTCACAATATCACAGTGTATCAACCCTTATCAACACAATAGGATTACACCTCATTTTGGGCTCAACCATGCCCAAAGGTCATTAACACCATCACACGATTCCCTACAAGATCATCATTATCTTTGTGTGCCTTATAAC
This sequence comes from Alisma plantago-aquatica, assembly GCA_963693085.1. Lineage (NCBI taxonomy): Eukaryota > Viridiplantae > Streptophyta > Magnoliopsida > Alismatales > Alismataceae > Alisma > Alisma plantago-aquatica. The sequence goes on along the minus strand of OY856409.1, from coordinate 1,862,228,083 downwards.
AAGGCTCAACAACATCACTCACATATAATACACCAGATCAATACAATATTGCATTAATGAGCTAGGAGATATTCATAAACAATCACAGTAGGGTTATATTAACATTAAGAACATTCCTTTATTACATCAACATGCAAGGAATCTAGATATGATTAACTCTCATCATATTCATAATGCACATGTTTAGCATAAGAAAGTATCAACCATGTGGCTATGATAACCACCAATTAACATATCAAGGTTATGGTCATATTAAGGAGGTTATTCCACCATCATTCCATCATATAAGAATGTTAAACATGAATACTCATCTTTATATATTTGCATTAGAGTTAGATTCACAAGATAAATTATATTAATGTTTCTAATCAACACTCATACCCAAACCCTAACTCACGGTATCCCCATTGGATCATGAATGCATAAGGTGAAGCATCACCATCACATTCCATACCATTCTCAAGTATAATCCCACACATAAATCAAGGTATAACCATCAAGTTATAGCATACTAGGGTTTCAACAATAGTAATAGAGTACTCCATGATTGCATTAGTCATTCAAGGATTATTCATATCCAATTACCATCATTTAGTTATATTAAAGCTAGGTATAACAAGCTATACCTCTTTAGGGTTACATATTAACACAATATGATTATCATACCTTCTATTACTATTAGTGAATAGGTAAGAATACCTTATTAAGGGTAACCCTCCATTTGATCCATCATCATTCAACCCATATCACCATATCACAATATCACCCAGAACCATTGGATGTTTAAAAGGTAAGACCATTGGTTGTTTACATAAGTAAACACCTTGGATAAACCACCTATGAAGTCCTTGATTTGTTCTCTAGAAAGAGCCACCATTTAACCCTAGACATCCCTTGATTAACAACAAAAATAATTCCATCGAGAGTAGGGTAAAACCAACAATCGACTGTTAAGTTAAAACAAGCCATCCATTGTCAACAAGTAAGCTGCTTAAGTTGATCATATAAAGGAAACCATATAAATCACATTATTAGGACCAACATATTACATTACCCATCATTCCACTTTATTGGAGGAATAAACATTAGATCTTGACCATTGGGTCAAGTTCATATGTTGAAACCATCAATTACAGTATAGGTCCGACCATGCATCAAGTGACCCAAGAAACCATTTGTCTAAGGCTTAATTGATGCTACAACTAAAATGATTAACTCACCATAGGTTGTAGAGACCTGATCCACCATCATTATTGATCATTAAATCACCATAATTTGTTAGATCAACACTATATTCATTAATCAGCATCAAATATTAAGCTAATGTCATCATTGATTGATAACATCAGTAGGGTACTTAATGGTTGATCATTAAACTTCTAATTGATCCAAAACCTGATCTAAGGGGGTGACCATAGGTTATCACCATAATATGACACCTTTGATCACGACCATTAGTTGTCATGAAGGAAACACCATAGGGTTGTTGCAATGGTACCATCATCGGGTCATGGGTTTATAGAAGAAATCAGCTTAAAACCCTAAAATTGACCATTGGTTGATGGTGCTTAGCACCATAGGCTGTCAAACCAACCTGATCCAAGCCATATTATACCTTAGGAATAAATTAAACATTATCATAGGTTCATATATAACTGAAATCAGAACAGGGAACATTATAAAAATCATAATTTCAAGTCAAGCATAGATTTTTAGTTCATGGATCATCATATTCAAGCAAGAACATGATATAGAAAGCTTATGGTAAGCAATAAATGTAGATCAAGTAATAAAAATTTCCTATAATGAGAAGATGAAACTCCACATAGAAGAAAACTCGAGTAGGTAGGGTAGAAAATCCAAGAATAAGCTATGGATTCGTGTATCTGGCACCTTTCTTCATCAAATGAGCAAACCCTAAGCATAAGGAGCAAGAAAGGTAGGATTTAGAGCTTTAGAGCAATTTCTACCATGGAATAGAAAGGTTCAGACATGGAGAAATCTAGGAGGAAGGATAACAAAGAAATAGATGGAGGAAAGAAGGGAATTATTACTCTTTTAGGTCAAGATCACTAATTGGAAGCTTTTTCAACACTAAAATGAAGTCAATTGCAACCCTAGATCCTTTTTCCAAGAAGATCCCCGTTGTATTCTTCTTTGGATAGAAAAATTCATAGAAGCATAGTGGGAGAACGAGTCTGGGAGAAGGAGGGAAGTGGTGGAGAGAAAATGGCTCATTTTGGTGCTTGGGGATAAGTATATGAAACTTTAAGATAAAGAAAAAGAAAAAGTTGAAGTTCTAGTATCTATCCAAGTATCCATGGCCTTAATTTATTAAGAATACACAAGAACACACAAAAGAAGATCCCCCACCATGTGTATCGACCTTCTTAGTTTTCCTTTGTCAAATTTCCCAGCCAATCAAATAATTCATTAGTTGATAGCTACTAAAGGTAGCTCATCTGTGAAGGGGTGAACCCTAAAATACCCTTGGAGAAAACACCATCAAAACATGGTTTAAATAGGTGCCCCATGTATCAAAAAGCTCAAGAATGATGAGAGAATATCCGCAAAACATAATGAAAGTGATAAATGGCAAAGAAAACCTCTCAATTGGGTAAATTGCAGAAATGTCCAAAATATGCATAAAATTGCACAACTTGCTCAAGCAGTGTCCAAATTGGACCAAATTTGTAAACTTAAGCTTGAATTATGATTTCAAAACATATCAAAAGGTTATATTAGGGTTATAATATATCAATTGTTACAATTAAGCTTGTTCAGCTCATTAAGCAAGTTTAGGGGCTTGGCAAACTGGGAGACTGGCTCATCCATTTGGCCAGTCGAGAAATGATGCTAGAATATTAGGGAATCAAAAAATCAATAGATTACCTAATGACTTGCTAGTTGCTTAGCTGGACTATAGCAGAAGTACCATTAAAATATGTGAGTCTTCTAGTTGACACCCTGCAAGTCGGGTGATCATACTCAAAAATGTGATTTTTTTTCTCTTTAAAAGTGAAGGATTGGCTAACATCAAAGAGAAAAAATCACATTTAGTCTACCCCCACTTTAAAACATAGTCATAAACACCCTTCCCGCCCTAAGATTTGCCACCAATCCTCGATTTTCCCATCAATAGGACACCACAATATAAACCCCCAATTGTTCTAGTTTCTATTAAAATTATGAATCAAACTTCAAAAATAAATGATTATGTTTAATCCCTATATCTATGCTCACACTCTACCAATATTGGATTTTTTAGATTTGTATATAATCTAATTTCAAGGTATTTATTTCATGACACAAATACCCCATCTATTACAAATTGATTTTCAATTCTATCCCTAACAACCACTCAAGGCACTGGACTTGTTCATGAAGTGTTTGTGGTGTAAAAGATACATGGAACGCTAATGAGGAAAAAATTGGTAATGAGATATTATACACAAATTATTACATATATTTGTTATTTCTTTATTCTTTATCTGTGTTGACACCTTATTATCCTTCTTATCTTTCATTCCTTAATCACTCTTGCCTAGGGATTAGCCTATATTCATGCTATAGAAGGTTATCATGTTCCTCCTTTTTTCTTGTCTAGTTTCACTATTGTTGTTAGTGGTAGGAACTTTATAGTGGGGGATGCAATAAATTTGTATATTGTATGCAAATTGAAGTTGATCAATTGTATATAGGAAAGTAAAATCTCTTGTACTACTTGAATAAAGTTGTAGTTCTATTTGCAAAACAAGATATTTAATGAGTAAATAAAGTATTCATTATGTTTCCCATGAATCTATATGAATAGGAAAACTAGAGTTTGTATATTATAGCATGCTCACTACTTTTAACATATACATAATAGGTACTAGAAATATCAAAGATTCTAGTTCTCTTAAAATATGGAAATAAGTTGTTATTTAAACTTGCATTGATATATTTATTGGTATACATCAGATTATTTGTGTTTGTATGTGTTTCTTATACAAATGCATGATAATAAAATGTTTCTTTTTCTAAATAATAAAAGTTGATAGTATAGATTTGTCTGCATTAACATATTAGAGGACTAAAATATGTGATATACTCATGTATCAAAAATGTAGATGACATTGTAGGGAAATACCATAAAACTACTAAATTTCTCTTCAATATAGGGTTTGTTAAATCTTTTATCCCAGTCATAAAAAAAACTTTCCATACGTGAAGCTCATCCAAGCCAAGAAGGAAACTCTATTTTTTGGTCTCTCTCTTCTATACATGGCACAAAAATACACTTGCATATTGCACTATATTACTCCTTATGATAGAAGTAAGGAATGAGTGTCATGTAAAGAATAGTATAGGCCAAATGCATATATTCTTAGACTATATAAGAACACTATAAATACCACCCCTTTATATTTTGAAAGGGGAAGTGTAACGTCTGGGCCCACTGCCCTAGGCTCTAGTAGAGTTTCAGGAATGATGACTGGCCCCACAAACCACCACTAGCCTTAACTGCGCACTTTGTCCACACTGACGCGCAAGCCAGGATCAACTTCCCGACTGGTCACTCACCCTAGTACTACTCCAAGTTGAGCACGCTTAACTATGGAGTTCTTTAGAGACGGGCTCCTGGAAAAGGAGGTGCACCTTGGTGATATGGGTAGTCCAATCATTCCTTATAAGATCTTTTTATCCGAGGCCTCAAATCCTGGGATGTTACAATCTCCCCCACTTAGACTCTTGACGTCCTCGTCAAGGCTCAACTATAAGGCCTCATAATCTCTTCCCCATTTCAGTGTAGACCCACAATGACCCATGGACACCCAACTCCCGATCACGGAACACCAGTGCAAGGGTGGCTACGTCAACCATGGACAACCCTTTCCTACATGCCTAGACCGCACGGCTCAACACTGGCATGCCATGCCCATGTGGGCCCCACCTACTAGAGGGGAATTGGCTCTGATACCATTTGTACAGCCTGAGCCCACTACCCAAGGCTCTAGCAGGGTTTCAGGAATGACGACTGGCCCCACAAACCACCACTAGCCATAACTGCACACTTTGTCCACACCGACGCGCAAGCCAGGATCAACTTCCCAACTGGTCACCCATCCCAGTACTACTCCAAGCTGAGCACGCTTAACTATGGAGTTCTTAGTGATGGGCTCTCGGAAAAGGAGATACACCTTGGTGATATGGGTAGTCCAATCATTCCTTATAAGATCTTTTTATCCGAGGCCTCAAATCCTGGGATGTTACAAGAGGTAACCTATTATTTTTTTAGAATGCTACTGTAAAAGGGAATTCAATAATCAGAAGTTAATGTTTCTTTTATCCATGTATAGGTAGATAAGATAGTGGAAAGGAGAGTCAATAAAGTAGTTGATAAGAGAGTCAAGGAAGCAGTTGATAAGACACTCCATGAAGCAATGAGAAAGTGGAAAGCATCTCTGACTGACACTCAGATAGTACCTATGGCGTCCTCCTCTACTCCTACTACAGAGGTTGTGAAAAATCATGTAGACCCACCACCTAGCACATCCGTTGTAAGTATTTTTATGACATAGTAGCTAGTCTTTTCAAGATGATATGTTTTCCAGTTGATATGTATATATGTATATAACATTCTTTACTTAAATCTATAGGGGTTGAAACCATGACATCTAAAAAGTAATGAATACATCGTTGTAGAGGCGTCGTCTTACCCATCCCTTCCAGGGGAAATGTTTCATGGGTCTCCATTACCAAATGGTTGGGTTCGTGTGAGCCCGCTATGTATATTCCCCAATTGGATAGATCTTCTATTGCCATATGCCCACCCAGATTGTGAAACACTTGGTGAGGCAGAAGGCGGAGTGATATTGTTGCCCAAAGAGGATGTCGTCTATACTAAAATTATATGGTAAATTTACATTACGTTAAATTGTTAGTGTATATATGAGGTCAATTGATCTGAAATTATATATACAGGTTAAAACAAAAACACTCAGAGCATCTAGACCTCCACCTCCACCTCCTACATTACCAAGTTGGGTTCCACATGACCTACCTATCCCGTTAGGTCCTAATTGTAGCGGTATGGAAGTATGGTTAGGCGAACAAGATATAAATTTCCATATAAATGTTTCAATAGATGCAGATGTTTCAAGTCAATCATACGGAAACAAAATATTTATACAAGATATTTTGGAGTTGTTTTGCTATGATTGGATGAATACATCTGTGATAGAGCTATGGATAAGGTGAGATATTATTTATACATCCATATACCTTGTGTAGGATCTAGTGATCTGGTTTCTTATATATTAATGCTTACGTAATACATGTTTTGCAGCTACTTAGACAAGATATGTGCAGATTTTTCATTTGAACATGCATGATTTTTTATTCTATCTTTGATTAGTCTAGTAGCTAAAGACCCTTCGTCAGTTCAATAATACTGTTGTGATGTTTTTATAAATTTTGGTCAAAATAAGAAGACGGTGATAATAGCTCCATTCAATGTGGAGTAAGTTTACTTTGCTTATAATTTGGACTTAAGAAAATTATATTTTTATTGTGGATTTCGAGTTATTAATTTTTAACTTTTTTACCTCTATGGGTACGCATTGGGAGTTACTAGTTAGTGTCCCCAGGACGTTCACTGTCTATTATCTAGATCATAAGGGGACTAAATTGAATCCAAAATATGGACATGCAATGAAAATAGTATTATTCCGGTGAGAAATATTTCATTTTTATATCCGGTAACATCTATTATTACATTACTATTTAATTATACAATTTACCGTGTTACATTAACATGTAGGAGTTTACATGAGTTTAAAAAGGCTGGAGGAAAGGTCCCCAGGAAAAAGAACCAGCCAATAGTTTGGGAGAATGTGGAAGTAAGTTCTCGATTCCAATGTAAATATTATTTATGTGAACTGTACTTAGTTGTATTTTTTAATATTTTGTATGTTTCAATTTATAGTGTGCTACACAAGACAACGGTTGGGCATATACAAACTATGTGATGCGATTTATGCACATGATTATCAAATATACCATAGTGGACATCGATACCATACATGAGGTATTATATATAGTCTCATTAGATAATATGAAATATATCAATCTTATTTATATATTATTAATTATATATATACATCATTCTCTTTGCAGGTATTTAAAACTGACCCTACTATAGGTAAGGCCTTATCAGATGTACATGCTTCCTATACAATGGAAGAATTAAATGATGTAAGAGAAGACTTGGCAAAAGCCATACAAGTAGTGGGGGTTTTAAAATATAATTGGGATGTTGATAGCAATAATGACTAAAGAATGATATTTTGTAAATGAATTTTTTTGAATTGTCATATGTGTGAATGTTTCTACATGTATGAATGTTTCTATATGTGTCTGAATATTTATACATGTGTGAATGTGAAAATGAATGGAACTGCAGGTTGCTACATGAATGTTTCGACATGTGTCTAAATGTTTCTACATGTGTGAATGTAAAAATGAAAGGAACTACTGGTTGCTACATGAATTTTCTATAGCTGTCTGAATGTTTCTACATGTGTGAATGTGAAAGTGAAAAGAACTACAAGTTGTTACATGAATGTTTCTACATGTGTCTGAATGTTTCTACATGTGTGAAAATTGAATGGAACTGTAGGTTGCTAAATGTGTAAAAATGAATCTGATTAATTTTTAGGTTTGTGGCCTGTTGTTGGCTGATATCAATGGATGTCGTAAACCTATAGTTTAGTTCCACTGAACTACATGTTTCTACATCCTACGACCAACCACAACAGGCCTGCAAATTGATAAGAAAAAAAATCAAAACATAGGCGTCCGTTATGAGTCAAAAACCGACAACAAAGGCTTACAACGTCGGTTAATAGAAAAAAACCGTTGTCTAATGTGGCCAGACAACACATTTGTATTGGCCAGTACGACCATGGCAGCAGGTGATATGGCGTCGGTTATTACGAAGAAACCGATGCTCATGGTGTCCTAGATGGCGCCCTTTTGTGGCGTGAAGGGTTTGAGCGTCGGTTTCCCTACTAATAACCGACGCCTATAGTGCCCCTGTTGGCGCCCTTTTTGTGGTGCAAAGGGTTTGGGCGTCGGTTTACCTACTAATAACCGACGTCTATAGTGCCCCTGTTGGCGCCGTTTTTGTGGCGTGAAGGGTTTGGGTATCAGTTTCCCTACTAATAACTGACGCCTATAGTGCCCCTGCTAGCGCGCTTTGGGTGTCGTGGAGGGTTTCGGCGTCGGTTTTCAAACTGAAACCTAAGGGTTCACCTTTTAGTGTCGCCCACATATGTGTCTCTTTTTAACCGTCGCCAAAGGCCTTAAATAACCGACACCAAAGGTCGGTTCTGTAGTAGTGTATATATATAATCTAGCAAATAGATACACACACAAATGTGCATACGACTTCACATATTAGAGATGAGGTATACAACATCCATGGGTCTACTTTGACGTTCTACTTGGGTATGTTTTTCTATTTCATGTGTAGTCATCCACGCATGCAATTCCTACTCCTACTCTATCTACTCATCCAGCTCCATACTCAATTTCCCCTTTCTTTCCTTAGTTAGAAGGTCGGGGACACTAATGACAGTACATTGGAGCAAGCTCTTCTTCTACTCAATATGCCACTCCACCTTCACCTCCACAAACACAATACTATGAACTGTGATCTTCTTCTTTTATTCCATACACTCCACCTCCACAATACTTTGGTTGTGTAACACATGTACCATCACTGATACTACTTTGTTCCACTTATGGACTCCCCTTGAGTTACACAACACCCATCTGAGTTTAAACATAGTCAACATAGGCCACTCACCGCTCCACCTTTCCATCATAGGTATGGCATTCATCAACCTCCTACTACACAATTGAAACTCATTGAGGATTTCCCAGATGAGATCCCTACACTGTCTCATGTATAGGGTCGTGGGTAAGGACTTGCTTCATTTATTTTTTGTTTTTGTTGTATGATTATGTAGATCAACCTCTGTGTATGAATTCACATGTATGTACTTTGTACTTGGATTATGTCCATGTATTCATATATATATATATATATATATATATATATATATATATATATATATATATATACATCATTTATTCTTTGTGTACTTGGAACATGATTGAGTAATGTATGTCTTTATGATGTCTAGTTTGCAAATTTAATTAATTGTTATAATTATAAATAAATTCAAATATCATGTGCAATGAACAACACCAAATACGTAAATTATAATACATATATAAATTTAAACATTTTATATTTACATTCAAAAACATCAAATTTACATTAAAAAGTAGCAATGCATCCTGAAATATGAAATATTGGCTCAGGTGGGACCAAATGTGTCTAACCAAACTTGTGACAACTTGATGACACAAAATCGAGATAACTCAAAATCAAATCGCAATTAAAAGATAAAAAGTTCATTACCACAAAACATGATAAATTAAAACTGACCGCATATAACAATTGAAATCGGAAATATATTACATCGCAGTCCTCGAACTGTATCATATCTCATATCAGGATAGGTATGTACATTGGTATAGTGGCTAACTGCCACACACCTAATACAAAAGATAACTAGTTCACATGTGCAAGCCTTATATACAACAAAGTCTACTTCCAGTATAAGTATCGTTTATAGCATCTACAAAATAACAATTCCAGGACCTGAGAGTACATGAACCACACATCAGATAACAACATTTCCATCCTTCAGATCACTGATCTACTTGATGCTCCTCCTCAATTGTACAATCTCTACCACGTCGTGAACGATCACTTAAAAATATGTGAAGAACCATAGGGGTGAGACCCATGACATAGAGAGATATAACTTTCCACCAAAAACTATTGAAAACATAAATTATACTTAAGCAGGAAGATACCATTATTAACAGAATGAGCAGATGTAACTAAATGAATAATTAAAACTGATTTCACACATTGTCCTCTTTGGGTGTAATGTTTCCTCACCTAGGACACATTGGTGTCACAGGAGTCACTACATCCCAATCATACACACAGTGTTCCTTAATTTCTTAGAGCAGTGTCCAATATAGACACATTGTCTTCTGTGGAGCCAATGTGTCTCATTATGAATCATTTTACTTTTGAAGAGGGTAACACATCTCTAGCCAGAATGTGTTGCCTCACCGGCATCAATGCTTCCCAGATGGGGATGCATGATGCATTCCCTCTAAAATATGACATTCTGATAATTAAAACATAAATTGTGACAAATTGATAATAAAATAGCAGTTTTTTTTTCTTTAGCTGTTTTGGTGTTATTTAAATCTCCGATTTATGAATCCAATTATGACCGGAGGAAGTGGTCTCAGATGCCGACTAGATGTTCTAGATGTGGACTTGGTAGTAACTAGTAACGGTCTGTTAGATAACTGATTATCATTAGCTGTTAGTTACGTAACTGCTGTAGCTATTAGCTAGTTACTGTAGCAACTCACTTATGTAGCTAGGCTATTGTGGTAATCACTTATTTAGCATGGGTTAAGCCCAATGTAGTGCAGCAAGTACATGTGAGAATGTAGTGTTGTTTCTAGTGCAAATGGCAAAGAAGTTTTATCCCATATTGCTCACACCTAGAACTTTTATGGTCCTCATATGTAGGATCACATGGGGCACTAGTGTCCAAAGGAGTCCTAGTAAGGAGGTATGCTCACCTCCTTGGTGGGTGGGGTTACCACATCACAACGCACGCACGCACGCGCGCGCGCGCCACGCCACGCCTCGCCTGGCCTTGCCGGGCCGGGCTCGGGCTTGGGCTTGTGGATTGTGGAGAATGTCTTCCGTCTTCCGTCTTCTTTTTGCACTAGGATACAACTACTTAATTAATTACTCGTGTAATTAATTGTTGCTTTCTTATTCAGATTTCTTAAATCCTAATTAGAAAGTGTTTCTCTTTTACGGATTATTCCCGTATTGTGTACAAGAGCAATCGAGTGTTGCGTCTAACTGGGAATAGGATTAGGGACGTACGTGACTATTTATATGACTCCGGTCATTAGGGTTAAATACACCAAAAACAGTTTTTCTGCCGCCGTGTGTTTTGTGAACCCTAATCCCGAGTGTGAGAGTCTTCGTCCCCGGAGTTGCTTTGCGGAGTTGTCCTCCTGTGCAAAGTGAGACTCGTCGTCCTTCCCTCAAACGCAGCTGTCAGGCGGTGGTACCTGCGGTGGCTGTGCTGCACTGGTAGCAGTGCGACGTGCGCGAGCAAGATGTGCAACTTCCAGGTTCGTGCCGGATCGAGATTGGGAGAACGGTGCCTATCTGAGAGGATTTCCGGGCACTGGTTTCTTTAAGACTGTTGTTAATATTGGTTATCGTCGTTCCTGCAACAACGATAGGTGCAATACAATTAATAGTGCAGGCAGATCCAAGATAAGATTCGAAGAACAAGCAATGCAGGAGAACAAAATTAAGGGTTAGATTCGAAAACTAACACGTTCGTTTCTCAACGAACGATCTGGTTTACAAATCTAACCCTTAATTTCTAGTTCGAAAATTAAGTGTTGAAAAATAGTGTGTGTCTAAATTTCTTAAGTTTCAGATGGTTGAGGGTAAGTCAATTTCTGATCAAACACACGATCTACAACTCCTAGTTCATGAACTCTCAGATGCCAAGATGGTGTTGCCTGCGAAATTTGTTGTTATGTCTATCATAGAAAAATTCCCTAAGTCATGGGAGTCGTTTGGTATGTCTCTGAAGCATCGCAAAGGGACACACACCATGGATGAATTAATGATGGATATTAATATACAAGAAGAACACTTAAAGGAGAAAGGGGTCAAGGTGCCTACTGATGCTAATCCAACTATTAATCTTACTTCTACGAAAAACACCAAAGATAAGAAATCTAAGAATGCACATAAACCCAAGGCAAAGATCCAAAAGAAATTGAAGAACAAACCTTTTTGGACTTGTGGACAGGTTGGCCACTGGAACAAGGATTGTCCTACTAAGAAGGCAAATAAAGCTACCACATCTGCAACTGAGGAGGCTGTGGTCAACATGATGACTGCATCCTTGAACCTCAATGATGGGTACGTGTCTATTAAACCTGAAATTCTTTCTATATTTGAACCACTTTATTGGATAATTGACACTGGGGCTAATGTACATGTGTGTGCTGATAAATCCATGTTTGTGTCTTATCAGGCCTCTCGAGGTCGGTCCGTGACTTTGGGCGATTCCAACTCTGCAGAAGTCAAAGGCGAAGGACGGGTGGATTTGAAGTTCCCTTCGGGGAAGGTTTTGACTCTTAACAGGGTCAGACATGTTCCAACCATTCGACGCAATATCCTTAGTGGCGTCATATTAGTTAGAGAAGGTTATAGAGTAGACTGTAAATGTAATAAGGCTATTATTACACGCCTTCGTGATTCTTTGTTTTTTTGCCAAGGGGTACTTATGTGATGTGGAGAACTTGTTTAAGATTCATGTTGAACCTGTTTCAAATTCCATTTTAAATTTGAATGATTATAGTTCTATTTGCATGAATCTTGTTTCATTCGATGTATGGCATTCACGTTTGGGACATGTTAATGTTGCCTCAATGAAGCGTATGATGAATCTAGATTTGATCCCTAAATCTGAAATTAGCAACAATAAATGTGAAATCTGTGTACAAGCTAAATTGCCTAGGAAGCCTTTTCATTCTGTGAATAGGAATTCGGAAATTTTGGATTTAGTTCATACAGATATCTATGAATTTAATGGTGTTGCTACGAGAGATCAAAAATGTTATTGTATAACTTTTATTGACGATGCGAGTAGATACTGTTATGTCTATTTACTTAGAAGTAAAGATGAGGCATTGGATAAATTTCAAATTTATAAGAAAGAAGCTGAAACTCAAACTGGTAAAGTACTTAAGCGATTAAGGTCTGATAGGGGAGGAGAGTATACCTCGAATTTGTTTTTAGAATTTTGCCAATTACATGGTATAGTTCATGAGGTCACTGCTCCTTATTCACCACAATCAAATGGGATAGCTGAACGTAAAAACCGAACCTTCATAGATATGGTAAGTACCTTATTCCAAACGTCTGGATTACCCAACTTTATGTGGGGGGAAGCTTTGAATACGGCTTGCCATATTCTGAATAGAGTTCCCCATAAACATTCAGAAAGTAGTCCATTTGAGTTGTGGAGAGGAAGGAAACCGAGTCTTAAATATCTTTGAGTGTGGGGGTGCCTTGCTAAGGTACTTGTCCCTGAACACAAAAGGAAGAAATTAGGACCGAAAACGGTTGATGCCATATTCTTAGGTTATGTAGAGACAAGTTATGCTTATAGATTCCTGATTGTAAAATCAGATATCTCTGGCATTGAGGTCAATACAATTGTGGAATTACGTGATGCTACATTCTTTGAGGATGTGTTTCCTATGAAAACTGGTGTGCCCAATGAAGTTTCTCAAGAAGATTCATTTACCACAAGTTCCATTCCCGAGCACGTGGAAAGGATGACAAATGTGGGGGGCGACTCAGAACAAGCTATTTCTGAATCTGATGATTCTGAAGAAATAGTTGAACCAAGGAGAAGTAAACGGCCTAGGACATCAAAGGACTTTGGAAGTGAGTTTCTCACTTACAATGTTGAGGATGATCCTGTTACTTTCAAACAAGCTATGGAATCTCCAGAAGCTAAGTTTTGGAAAGAAGCCGTTAATGATGAAATCCAATCAATTCTCTCGAATGGAACTTGGGAATTGGTGGATTTGCCTCCTGGTTGTTCTGCAGTTGGTTGCAAATGGATTTTTAAGAAGAAACTTAATGCAGACAGGACAATCAATAAGTATAAGGCTAGGTTAGTTGCTAAGGGTTACACACAAAGGGAAGGAATAGATTATTTTGATACCTATTCACCTGTTTCCCGTATGACCACAATCCGAGTGCTTATAGCATTGGCTTCCATTTATAATCTCTATATCCATCAGATGGATGTGAAGACCACGTTCTTACACGGCGATCTTCAAGAAGAGATATATATGGAACAACCTGAGGGATTTGTGGGTCGTGGGAATGAGTCCAAAGTGTGTAAACGTGTTAAGTCATTATATGGCTTGAAACAAGCCCCTAAGCAATGGCATGAGAAGTTTGATTCTGTGATATCATCGTTTGGCTTTATTTCTAATGAATTTAATAAGTGTCTCTACTGCAAGGTTGTCGATAATGGATTCATTTTGTTATGCTTATACGTCGATGATATCCTTATTTTTGGTTCCGATATGAAAGTAGTAAAAAAGACAAAGTCATTCTTGTGTAGCAAGTTTGAGATGAAGGATATGGGTGTCGGTGATGTGATTTTAGGGCTTAAAATCATAAGGTCTACTGATGGTATAACTCTCTCTCAGTCTCACTATGTTGAGAAGATACTGGAGAGGTTTGAGTACACATCACATAAACCTGTTAAGACTCCATATGATTCATCCAAACCCTTGTTCACGAATGAGACTGGGGTTCCAGTGTCTCAATTACGATACTTCCAGATTATCGGAAGTTTGATGTATCTTATGAACTGTACATGTCCAGACATTGCGTTTGCCGTGAACAAGTTAAGTAGATACACCAGTTGTCCCGACAAGACCCATTGGGAAGCTCTTGACAGAGTTCTGAGGTATATCAAGGGAACACGTTCCCTTGGGCTGCATTATGGTAAACATCCTTCCGTAGTCGAAGGATATAGTGATGCAAGCTGGATTGCCGTGAATTCTGGGAGTAATGGTGTCTCAGGATATGTATTCCTGTTGGGAGGAGGAGCTGTTTCCTGGAGGTCTAAGAAACAGACCATATTGTCTCGGTCCACTTTTGAGGCAGAGTTGTGTGCTTTAGATGAAACTGGATTGGAAGCTGAATGGCTACATGGACTTATGTCTAGTTTACCTATGGTAATGAAGCCACTTCCTGCAATTTCAGTTCACTGTGACAGCACTACAACTATTGCTAAGATAAAGAGTTCCAAGTACAATCAAAAACAGCGTAGACACATCCAAGTCAGATTGAAATCTGTAAGGGAGTTAGTGTCTAATGGGGTCGTGGCTGTAGACTACGTCGGTACCAAAGATAATACAGCTGATCCTTTCACTAAAGGTCTTACCTTGGCTTTAGTGGAAAAATCCAGGTTGGGAATGGGACTGAAACCCCTATAGATTTGCAGGCAGTAGCAACCCAACCCAAAAGAGTGGAGATCCCACAAATTGGGTTCAATGTGGTAATAACAAGCTGTCGGGTAAATCAGATGACACTATGTAATCTTATTTGATGCTTCTCGCATCTGTGTGTCTATTCCCTGGAAAACCTGTTAGTGTCATGACTGCAAGTTAGTAAGAGAGTAGTCTCTTAATGGTGTCAAGTCTTAGGACAGGATGTTAGTAGTACATCCTTGGAGACTCCAGCTAAGTGATTGATGTTGTGTAGGCCGCAACAGGAGAATTGGGTTGTTCTCTGTTATCAATCATGATTTAGTTTTTGTATGCATGGCCTTAATGCATTGTTTTTCTTTACTACCATGTCTTTATTGTGTTGTTACCAACCTATACTCATGTACCCAAGGTTCAGTTTCAAGACTTTTGTTCACCTAGTTCCTACAGGGGTCACAGTTGGATAACTCAGGTAGATTCAAACCGAAAGGTATCTGCTGAAAGCACAGTATGAAGGACTGAATGGTAGAGCACACTACACATTGGACTTTGTGGGGGATTGTTAGATAACTGATTATCGTTAGCTGTTAGTTACGTAACTGCTGTAGCTATTAGCTAGTTACTGTAGCAGCTCACTTATGTAGCTAGGCTATTGTGGTAATCACTTATTTAGCATGGGTTAAACCCAATGTAGTGCAGCAAGTACATGTGAGAATGTAGTGTTGTTTCTAGTGCAAATGGCAAAGAAGTTTTATCCCATATTGCTCACACCTAGAACTTTTGTGGTCCTCATATGTAGGATCACATGGGGCACTAGTGTCCAAAGGAGTCGTAGGAAGGAGGTATGCTCACCTCCTTGGTGGGTGGGGTTACCACATCACAACGCACGCACGCGCGCGCGCGCCACGCCACGCCTGGCCTGGCCGGGCCGGGCTCGGGCTTGTGGATTGTGGAGAATGTCTTCCGTCTTCCGTCTTCTTTTTGTACTAGGATACAACTACGTAATTAATTACTCCCGTATTGTGTACACGAGCAACCGAGTGTTGCGTCTAACTGGGAATAGGATTAGGGACGTACATGACTATTTATATGACTCCGGTCATTAGGGTTAAACACACCAAAAACAGTTTTTCTACCGCCGTGTGTTTTGTGAACCCTAATCCCGAGTGTGAGAGTCGTCGTCCCCGGAGTTGCTTTGCGGAGTTGTCCTCCTGTGCAAAGTGAGACTCGTCGTCCTTCCCTCAGACGCAGCTGTCAGGCGGTGGTACCTGCGGTGGCTGTGCTGCACTGGTAGCAGTGCGACGTGCGCGAGCAAGACGTGCAACTTCCAGGTTCGTGCCGGATCGAGACTGCGAGAACGGTGCCTATCCGAGAGGATTGCCGGGCACTGGTTTCTTTAAGACTGTTGTTAATATTGGTTATCGTCGTTCATGCAACAACGACAGGTGCAATACAATTAATAGTGCAGGCAGATCCAAGATAAGATTCGAAGAACAAGCAATGCAGGAGAACAAAATTAAGGGTTAGATTCGAAAACTAACACGTTCGTTTCTCAACGAACGATCTGGTTTGCGAATCTAACCCTTAATTTTGTTCTCATGCATTACTTGTTCTTCGAATCTTATCTTGGATCTGCCTGCACTATTAATTGTATTGCACCTGTCGTTGTTGCATGAACGACGATAACCAATATTAACAACACGGTCGAGAGTAGTACTAGGATGGGTGACCTCCTGATAAGTTCTCGTGTTGCACCCCTTTAAAATAGCTTCAAAAAAAAAACTAGTAACGGTCGATATCTCGGCAACGGCATTGTGGGGTATGGTTCCCGAAGAACTACCCATCTGGGTTGGCAAACCAAAATTTTGTCGGCGACAACAGAGGGACAATGTCAAAGTCGGTCGAGAGGCAATTGGAATGAGCTGGACAGAACCGTGTTTCGGGTTTGTTCAGTTGGTAACGAACTACCTTGACAACAATGGCTAGAGGAAGAGGTCCTGCATGGTAAAGAGCACAAAGTGGAATGCAAAGGATACAACTTTCGTCCAGTTTGAGAGCTTGAGCAGTTCTTGATGATCTCTTCGAACTTGTATACGTTTCTGCACTCAGTCATCTATGAACTCATTCAATAGCCATCATATTATCATTTGAAGTCATCTAATATAATAAAGGGTACGTTGAAAAAGATTGTGAGAAGTTTGACAACGGTACTCTCGGACGCGCCGTAGACTTGAGATAGCTGTGTCCTTATTTTGTCTCATAAAAGAATAACACCAAGTACAGAACCGAGGATAAAAGGTCAACGATTTGACACGAACCTTTTTTGGGCAGAAAATGAGCCTAGGAAGCTCCTGGGGTGTGACGCGCGTGAAAACGCGCTCCTGTGGCTGGTTTTGAATGGGGGTGGGTAGTTTTGGGGTTGATATGGCATGGAGTAGGTAAGAGTGACAAGTGAGCTGATTTGATAAATCTGTGGAGAGAAATGTCAAGGAAAATTTATTTTGTATATAACTTTTGATCTATAATGAATTTTTTGATGAAATAAAAATCATTGAATTTGTTATAAAAAATACATTCCAATAAAATAATATTAACATATTTTTGAGAAAATAATACACATGTATATTAAGAGAAAATATTTAAAAAAATTTATTTTGTGTATAACTTTTGATCCGTAATGAATTTTTTGACGAAATAAAAACTATTGGATTTGTCATAAATATTGCATTTCAACAAAACCAATATTATCATATTTTTGAGAAAATAATACACATTGGTATGAGAAGAGAAGTAAGAGAAGTGAGAAAATAAATGGAAAAAAAACACGTGAAAAGTAAAAAGAGGAAGAAAGTGAAGAGAGGAAAGGAAACAATTGAGGAGGGAAGTAATGGGCGCATTAAAGCAATGGTAGACACATTCAATCAAAACTAGACGCATTGAAGGCTGTAGTAGGTGCATTCAAGCAAACATGGTTGCATTGAGGACACCAATGTGCACATGATGGATGTAGTGGGTGCATTAAAGTAAAAGTGAGTCCATTCAAGTAAAAGTGAACACATTCAAGATAATATTGGAAGCATTCAAGCAAAAGTGGGCACATTTAAAAAGTATCGAGCGCATATTGATAATAGTGGCACATTAAAAAAAAATAGGCACATTTAAGCAATATTGGGCGCATTCAAGTAAAAGTGGGTGCATTCAAGTAAAAGTTGGAGCATTCAAGAAATAGTAGACGCATTCTGGATAATAGTTGGTGCATTCAAGTAAAAGTGGGCACATTCAAGTTATAGTGGGCGCATTCTAGACACTTGCGGGCGAGTTCAAGCAAAAGTTGGCGTGTTCAAACAATAATGGGCACATTCTGGACAATAGTGTGTGCATTCAAATAAAAGTGAGTGCATTCAAACAATAGTGGGGTATTGAAGCAGTACGCGCATTCAAACAATAATGAGCGCATTGAGAGCTGTAATGGGCGCATTCAAACAAAAATAGGTTTTTTCAGCACAATAAGGTCACCACATTTAGCTACATTATCCCAATAGACAATTGTTTGGATGTACTGTACCCTAGGTGTATTGGGAGACAACATGATCAAAACAACTAAACAAAATATGATAGATAAGAAAATAAAGACAAAATTCTTGTATAACTCAAATATAGAGGGACACTTATAGTTAATTATCCATTGAAAAAATAAACTAAAATGATTTCTTAGTTACAAGAATAGTAATAGGGTCAATGCCTTTTGGATCTTGTAGGAAAACTATGAGGAAAGCCAGTAAACCTTGATCCGCTAACTAAGTTACCTCAATCCAGGATGGATCTAGTTGGTAACTCTCTTCCTCGACTGAAAACAATAGGGGAGGTGTCTACAATGTCATTGTGTAGACTATAAATATAGAAGTTTTGTATATAATATACCTTATGTGACAGTCATTCCTTACTATTTGGGTAAGCAATAGTAGAGTGGAATATGCAAGTGTATTTTAATGCCGCATTGTTTTTGTACCTTACCTTGTACGAAGGATTTCAAAACCCTTGAATGAAGAAAAAATTAATATAGAATTGTTGTAATTCAATACGATTTACTTCAAGTTTTTAGTCTATGAATTTATTAAATAGTTGGATCCTCTGATACGTGAATGCTACAAATCCATATATTCAAATTTTATTATTGAAACACTAGAAAACACATTTGATCATGCCATTTTCTATGCAACAGAAACAAACATTTATAGTTCCTAGTGAGATATTAAGAATATCAATAAATTTCTAACATGCAAGTTCTGTCATAATTAAATTTAAATAAGAAACATTAATGTTCCTGACACCTATTATTCATATCACAACTATTGAACATGTTATTGCATGACACTCTATTTTGACTATTTATAGACATGCATAAGAAATATGATGAATTTTTTGTTTATATCTAAAAAATCTTTGTTTACATTTATCGTCGAGAGAATCAAGCCTTTCATGAGTTATTGGATGTCTTTTCTACAATTGAGATTCATACATAGAAGTTGGATAAGAGATAAAGTAATCATGATGATTGAAATAATTGATTCCATGAAGAAGAGTAGAGGAAAGAAGCACTCCATGACTATAAGGATTGACTGTAGGAAGGAAAATGATCAAATGTGTAGTGATATAAATACCTTATTAAAAATTGAGAAATTTTCAAGTAAACAACTTTCTAAATACAAATGCTTAATGTTTTTTTAATCAAAAGCCACCCAATTTACCACAAAAAATCCATCTATAGGAGAATAGGAATTCCTCAAACTCTTGACTTGGGATAGCACCTTGGCATACTTATGATTTAAAGGAGGAACTAGAAAGAGCTATACTTGAATTGATGAGTAATATGCAAAGAAGAATAGGGAGATGGATCAATCAATTATTCTCTTTTGAAGTTGGGTTGTTCTGTCGAAGTCTGTCCGCAATGACACTCCATCCTACATATTGCATAAAGTTGTCCTTCTTGTGTCAATCACTAAAATAATTCATTAACTGGATAGAGATTGCATATGGAGTGGTTGCAATAATAAAAAGTAACCAATTTTATTGATCATAAGAAAGTAGTGACTCCATTGGACATGGATGGATTGGGTATTAGATGAGCAATAGCTTATAATGATTCCTTGGTGATAAAGTCAAGCTTGGAATGTAGAAACAGAAGGAACCTCCACTAGAGAGAGTTTATGGAAGTCAAATATAATGGTAGTAAGGGCTATAAGAAGAAGGTTTCTTCTCCCTATTGGTGCATCCTAAATAAAATGCAACTCATAATGGAAAATTTGTTTAAAGGGGTGATAAATGGAGAATATATCAACATGTGGAACAAGGATTGAGTCTATGTAGAAACTATCATCTTGACTCCCAATATAATTATTCTATTGGACCTTTCTAACTAACATGTAGCGAAAATAGAGAGGGGAAAGGAAAATGGGATCTGGACTTCTTGAAGTTCTTCTTCAATAATGAGACTATTCATGACAGATTGATTATGCTTCCATTCAAGAACGATTATGGGGATGATTTCTTAATTTGGATGGGAATTAGGAACAAAGTCTTCCTTCTCAATTCAGCATGGCACATTCTTATGACTAGGAAAATCCTTTAGTTGTTAGATGGAATTCTACCTAGAGGTTTCTTCTCTGTAAAAGGATGAATACATTCTTTTGGTTTCTTCAGCATGAGTGGCTCATGGAAAACCCACTCTACCATCTAAGAGCTATGGTAGTGGATGTTATTTGTCTAATATGTAGGAACTAGGAAGAATATTCTTTACATGCTAACTGTGACTATCCCACAACAAGATGTTCTAGACTGATATGAACCCACCGCATGCAATTTCTTTTTTCTCTAAGAACTGCACGACAATGTGCATCATGAAAACTGTGAAGACTATCAAGGAGGTGAATCATTGGAGAGATGACTTTGTAGCTTCTGCTTGGATGGCTTTCCAGTAAAGAAAAGAGGATATTTTCAAAGAAAGAGGGTCACTCTTAAGGATATTGTATCAAAAACTTGAGATTAAATCAAGGATTATAAGTAGACTAGTTACAAAAAAAACTAGTGTTAAAGGCTTCATGGTCCTGTTCCCCGTCTAGCTAGATTTCTACAAGTGTTGATTTTTTTTTAAGTATACAATAAGGCATGTAGAGTTTGAGTGATATTGCAAGCTATAATGTTGATAGGAAGATTAAGAACATATCATAAAAACATAAAGGTATTGTAACATCCAAAATTCAGGTTACCCCAAAATTGTAGATTAGTCACCGTGATTAGTCTAAATGTTGTCTCATTTTATTAATTGAAAAAATTATATTTTTTTTGATGTGAGAGAGTGAACACTATACATTTACTAGGAGATGTGTCTTACATATGATTTGGAACCTTAATGGAGGCAAAAGCAAAACAACACATAATGATCAAGCTTTCCATACTCAAAGACTTGTTAGTTAAATTATACTAAGCCACTATCTGATATTTTGTTAAACTTGTAATACATCTTATAGAGAATATAATTATGAATCCAACACAAAAAATACTTGATATTATTAGAGATAAAATGTGGAAGTTACTGCATTTGTAGTACGTACGTATAATACAACCAACAAATGAAACACAAATAGCAGGTGGTGAGAGGTGTTTTTGTTCATGACCAATCATGAAAAGTGGCATAAATGGTGATATACTCAATGGATTTTGATAAAGTTTAGTAATGTGGATTATATTTCAAAAAAAAATTGAACCATACCATAAGCAAAAGGTTTGGAGTTTCATTATGTGACTTTTGTGATGACCAAAGGAGAAACTTGGTAAAGAGGAATGACAAAACAAAATTCTTGCACATTTATAGATAAAGATGTAGAGTCTTATTCCCGTTTGTCATATGTGAGAAAAAAACTTTCCAAAAGAAGTTTAATCATGCTTTTCATTTTAGATTTCAAATTTATCTTTCCTAAACATAGTTGAGTAGGTATTGTATTTGTATTACTTATGCTACTCCCTTTCTTATGCTTCCTATTTTTCTTAAAACAAATTTTTATTCAAACATATATTTAAAAGATCATGCGTTCAATATGAAATCATACCTTCCATGGTCTGAATCTCTTTGTCTCTGCTCAATTTAAATGTTGAAATTATGAAAGATGAAACAAATTTGGGAACTTTATCGATGCTTACTTTTTTCTACTAATTTAACTTAAAGTGATCATAGAATGAATTTATCTTCCATCTACCTTATAAATTAGACTTTAAAAGAAAATACAAGCCATAAATTGCATAAGAACATGATAAATATTATTATATTATTTCATGTCATAAGAAAATCATTGATATTCATGACAGTTGTCTCTTGCTTTTGAGATGTTGTGTCTTGAGAAAGCATAGATAGGCATGAAATGAATTTTATAGTTCAATGAATTTAATCTTATACTTAAATAGCATTGTGGAAGTATCTGTTTGTGTAATCCTTGAGAAATAAGGATACATTTGTACTAATGCCTTGGAATAAGGTTGAATATTTATGTGATAATATTTTGGCATGTTAATGCTTAAAGATAGATTAATTCTACTAAAATAATTCGTCTTGAATTGTTATTTATTTATTATGATTATATGATTTACACAAAATTTCTGAGCTTCTACTAATAGAGGTGTTTGATGATTTGGTAGAGGATCGTGGGCTTGAGATAAAGAAGTATGAAGGGTGTGTTGTTGAAGGGTTGAAGCAAGGTGGAGAGGTACATGTCCTACCTGTATAGGGGGGATCCTAGAACTATTTTTGAATGTCCAGAGCGAGGAGGATCCTGAGCTTATTTTTATTTTTCTAGAGGTGGGGAGGATCCTAGACTTTGTTTTATTTTTTTGGGGATAGGGGAGGATCCTAAACCTATTTTTGTTTGTCAAGAGAAAAGGTGGATCATGAACCTTTTTTTTGTTTAGGGGTGGGGGTATTGGATTGTTTTTGTTTTTCTAGAGCAGGATCTTGGACTTGTTTTTGTTTATTTTCCATAGGATGGGAGAACTTGTACCTATTTGTGAAACATAGTGTTTTTTATGTCTAACATGTGTGTTGGTCAATATTGGTTAGCTATTAATAGTTAAACTATTGTTAAAAATAAGAAATTTGCAACAAGGTATAACATTTGTATAATGTCTAACTTAGACAATAGCTAATCAATCAATCCACAACTTTTAGGTCTTGAAGTCATTGTAATAACTAGCCAATTATATCCTCCTATTAAATAGACTACTCAGTTAGGTGAAATCATTACCTAATGTGTATTGTATAGATTGTTCCTATGTTTGGGTCATGGGATGAACCTATGGTTATTTGTTCTCTTATTTTTTATAGCTTAGAATGACTCTTTGAATTCATAACCTTGTAATGAATGTGAATATTTAATTTTTCTCTAAACATTGTAAAATATAGTTTGACAAAGATAAATGAAGTTGTGCTAGTTTTACTATGTTGTTCGATGAGTAATAGTATATCCTGAGCTATTGTTAGTATATTGTATCTCTGAAAGAAATATTACCTTATCTATTATCATTTTGTTTTCCTATTTTGGTTTAGTATGTCATAAACCTCAACGTACGGTTTCGATAATCATGTTTTTGTTGGCTATTAGGATCTAGTCCTGACAATCTTCGTATTAAAGCCTAAGTTTGTAATTTAGTACATGAACATAAAAGGTGTTGAACTTTTTCATTTGTCATTAGTTGTAGTATGTGTGTTTTTTACAACTATGAATGTAAGAAGAGGATGTTGTACGTTAGACTTAACGCTTGGTATGAGTGGGCCTTGCAAGTTGTAGAAGGACATGCAAAAATTGAACTTCATCCATCACTTCTTCCATATTTTAGATAGGATTATGTACTTGATGTGGGCGAAGTAGTGAGTCATCAACAAAATGCCCATGCTACTAGTCCATAGTTTTTATCTAGAAATTCCAGCAATGGCTTAATGTTTCATGGTTTCTATTACTGAGATATCAGGAGGTTCTAGGGCACTTGTACTGCAACCAAACCCTGTAGAGAATTAAGTTGATCAAATGAAAAGCTAAAAGATATTGGGAATTACGAATTCACAGGTACTTGGGGAACCAGATGAAGTTGACACTTGGATATTTGATATAAAATTGGTCTTTTAGTTAGCACATGTACCGGAGAAGGAGAAGGTGGGACCTGATTTGTACCTATTAAAAGGTAGTGCTAGTCACTAATAGGGGCTAGAAAAGATGCAAGGAGCTGTAAAAAATGTCATGGACTAAAATTTAGGTGACTTTTTAAGATAATATATGATCTTGAAACATATGTGTGTGACAAGACTAGGCAATTTGCAATGCTGAAGCAAGGAAACATATCCAACGACTGAATATGAGTTCTTGTTCATATATACACTACATTTCTATCCTCATCTCTGTGTGAGCAAGGAGGACAACATTACAAGGTTTGAATGTGGATTGAGTCCACGGATGCAACAAAATAGGGCTATCAAGGAAAGTCGCTCATAATTTCATGCTTTTGTAGATGCCTCCATAAGGGTGGAAAGAGCCAGACAAGTTAGAAGGGAAGTCGAGGAGTGAAAGAGAGTGGGCATTGAAATGCTTAAACCAAGTTCAAGTAGTCATCCAAGGACTACTAAACCCTAACCAAACAAAAGAGCACCATCCTTTTGGTGAACCGCCAAGACCACAACAAGATAGACGCATAGATCGAGGTAGTAGAGGTCATTGTAAGAGATAGCTACCTTAGACATTCAATAATGTAGAATCTTTTCTGGCCATGAGTCCTTAAGAGGTAGGTTCACCTACTTATGTTTCAACATCATAACAAAGTACAACTAGTGAAGGTGTTCATATGGATCAGTGTTCGAGTTCCAACCCATGTACATGTTGCACATGTGTGCAGCCTGGACATATTACTAGAAATTTCCCACCAGGAGGACAACACCAACAAGTCAATATCAATAAACCTAACAAATGCAATAGAGTGCTATTAGAGGTATTGTTTCTCTGACAAATACATGGGGAACTCCATCGTAAAGTGGACTGATAGAGTAAAAGGAAAAGAGTCTGTGAATGGTCAGTCTTAATCTATGAATCAACAAGGAGTGGTGTCTCTAGGATCAGTAACATGTCATATGATTTTATTTACTAATGTCATTACTCATGCATATTTTCTAATTGAACCTGATGCCACATATTCCTTTGTGACTAGATATTTGATTTCCAAATGTAATCTATTGGCCAACCCTTTTCCTTATACTTTTTCTCTGGCAATCCCTACAGTTGAGCCTATGTATATTATTGTTATATGCCCAAAGTATGTTTTGTCTTATTGGACTCTTACCATTCAAGTGTATTTATTGCTAATTGGAATGCATGCATTTGATATACTCATGGGCATGAACTGTTTGGAATAGTTAAAACCATGATTTGATTGTTTTATAAAAGATGTGGAATTTCATTATGAAGATAGAATAGAGACTTCTATTGGGGATAGAAGAGTCCCACCAACAAGTAGGATTTTGTCTATGGTTGCTGAGAAGATGTTGAGAAAGGGATGTCAGGGATATTTAGCAAATATAATAGATACTCGTGTTGTGAATCCTAGATTGTCAGATGTACCTGTTGTTTGGGAGTTTACTGACATTTTTCCTAAAGAATGGTTCAAGATTATCACCATTAGATAGGTTGATTTTTATATCAACCTAGACCATGACACGTTACAAATATTTGTACCACCTTACCATATAGCAATGTATGGAATAGGGAGCTCAAGAAACAACTACAGTAGTTTCTAGTTATAGGTTTTATACAGCCAAATACTTCACAATGTGGAGTACATATTCCATTTTTGAAAAAGAAAGATGGAACAGTGAGATTATCCATTGACTAAAGATAGTTAAACAACGTCACAATCAAGAATAGGTACCCCTTACCAAGGATTTATGACCTATTTGATCATCTAAGAGGAGATAATGTCTTTTCTAAGTTATACTTGATATCGGGCTATCACAAATTTAGAATTAAGATGGAGGATGTGCCAAAAGAGAACCTTTTGCATGAGATATGGACACTATGAGTTTTGGGTTATGTAATTTGAACTAACCAATAATCTAGAAGTGTTCATAAATTTAATGAACGAAGTATTTAGACAGTTCATGGACCAATTTATTATTGTACTCATAGATTATATCTTGATATATTCTAAACATGCTGAGCATCATGAACATCACATAGAAACTTTCCCAGCTACTATGATATGAGAATACTAAATGTGCTTTTTGTCTTTCAAAAGTTTTTTTTAGGCCATATTATTTCTAGACAAGGGATTGTGTAGATCCCAAGAAGGTTGAGTCAGTGTTATATTGGAAATAGCCTAAGAGTCCAATTGATATAATTAGTTTTCTTGGAATAACATGATATTATAGACACTTCATACAAGATTAAAGTGTTACATCCATGCCATTAACAAGGATAATGAAAAAAGACACACATTTTGTATAAATGGAGAATGTAAGAATTGTTTTTAGGTTTTGAAGGAAAGGTTGACTACATCACCAATTTTTGAGAATGATAAAAGCTTCATAGTGTTTTGTGATGCTTCAAGGAAGGGTTTAGGAGGGGCGCTTATGTAGTATGGCAAGGTAATTGCCTATTCTTATAGATAGTTTAAGAAGCAGGAGGAGAATTACCCAACTCATGACATAGAGTTAGCTACAGTCATGTTAGCCTAAAAGGCTTGGTGACATTGTCTATACAGAGAACCATGCCAAGTATTTACAAATCATAAGAGTCTTAAGTATATTACTACGCAAATAGATTTGAATTTGAGACAACATAGGTACCTTGAGTTGATCCTAGATTATGAGTGCACAATTCATTATCACCCTGGTAAGGACAATGTGGTTGCAGACACATTGAATCATAAGTCAACTTCTTTGTTTACACTTGGGGTATATCATCTAGCTTGCAAAAAGAGAGTTATGTTGTTAGATCTAGGAGGGATGAATATTGTGATGTTATAGAACATTAGGGAGCACTTTTAGCACAGTTACAAATTAAGAAAACTTTAGAACATTACAAAATACAATAGTACGATATAGATTTTGAGATTGAAAGGATCAAGCATGAGATACATGAAGGAAAGGGTCAACAATTTCACTTCTTAGATAACAACATTCTATTTTTTAGAGAAAGGTTCTATGTATCAAATAGAATTAAGGAAGATAGTTGTAGAGGAGGAACATAATTCTATGTATGTTATGCATCCAGGAAGTACTAAGATGTACCAAAATTTAAAAGTATTGTATTGGTGACCAGGAATTAAAATAGATGTGGCTAAATTTTTGGCACATTGTGGGTTGTGTCAACAAGTCATGGAAGAACATCAGATACTAGTAGGGATGTTGCAACCTTTACCTATTTCAAAATGGAAATGTTACCATAACATAATGGACTCCGTGGTAGGAATACCACATACACTAAGCGGTTTTGACTCTTTGTGGATCATCGTTAACAATTTCAACAAGTCATCTCAACTTCTACTAGTGAAAATTTCCTATGTTGTGGATCAACTAGTAACAATTGAAAAGATGAAATAGTTAGACTACATGGAGTTCCTTTGATAGTTAGTGTCAGATCAAGGACTACACTTTACATCTAGATTTTAGGATAAGTTACATGCTACTATGGGGACAAAGCCTAATATAGTATGCATTTTCACCCACAAAATGATGGATAGTAAGAAAGAATAATTCAAACATTAGATTCGTTTTGAGATCATGTATTATTTACTATTTCCTATCAGTTGGTATGTATGTATAATCTTGATAGAGATTTTCTAAAACATTAGTGGCCAATCCAATATAGGATGGCACCTTATGAAGTCTTATATGGTAGGAAGTGTCAATCACCATATGTTGGTAGGAAGTAGGTGAGAAACAACTAATTGTTCCTCAATTAGTTCAACAAACTACATAACAGATTGAGTTGATCAAGCTACAGTTAAAGGATACACAAGATAGACAAAAGTGTTATGTAGAGAAACAACATAGACCCTTGGAATTGAAACTTTGTGATAAAGTTTTCTTTAGAGTTTGTCCATGGAAGGGTGATCATAGACATGAAATCAAGAGTAAGTTAACATGTGGCCTATAGATTATAATTTCTGCTAGAGCTAGTATAGTTTAATGATGTTTTTTCTATTTGGATGCTAAGGAAATGTCACCCATAAAAAAATTGAGTTCTACAAGCTTCAGATCCCATAAAAAATTTGAGTTCTACAAGCTTCTGATGTACACTTAGCATATGATGTCACCTGTGAAGAAGGATGAATATAGATTATGCATAGAAAGGTTCAAAAACTTTGGAATCATGAGATACCATGATTAAGGTGTCGTTGAAACATCATAATGTCGAAGAGGCTACATGGGATATTGAGAGTGAGATGAGGAGAACTCATCTTGAGTAGTTGTAAGCTTCTAGGAATAATTTTATAAGGGGGGAATGATTTGTATCAATCCAAATACAAGTTACACCTACATATAAAATTAGTCACCACGATTAGTCTAAACCTCATCTCATTTTGTTAATATGAAAATTTTATTCTAATGACATGAATGAGTAAACACTAGACATTTAGTAGAATGGATGTGTCTTACTTTTGAATTTAAATGTTGGAGCTTAATAGAGGCAAAAGAAGAACAACACATAATGAAGAAGCTTTCAAACTCAAAGACTTTCGTAAGTAATTATAGAAAAATTAGTATTTGATATTTCATTTAACTTGTAATGTGTTCTTGTAGAGAATTGAAATACACATTCAATGAAGAAAAAATGGATGGAATCAATGATAAAATGAGGTAGTTATTGTACTTTTAGTTTGAATGTATATAATAGAAAACAATTGACACACAAACCCTAGTTGGTGAGCGGCGCTACCACTCGTGAACAATCATGAAACATGTCATAATTCTTAGTATACTCAATGGATTTTAATAAAATTTGGTTTTGTTGATTAATATTTTGATCATCTTTCCAAGTAGACTGAATAGAAAAAATTCATAGATTCTTAGGGAGACTTCCATGCTGAGAAAGTGAGAACCTTGGAAAAGAGGGATAAATAGAACTATTTTCTTATAGGTTTCTAGTTGAGACTTTGGATCTTCTTTTCTTTTCTCAACTTTAAAAGGGCTGATTTGATAATAACGTTGGGAAATGTGGTATCAAATATGGTAGCAAAAAAGTTTACTACCATATTCCCCTTAAAGAGCAGATCATGTCAACAACTATGAACTTCAAATTAGGGTTTTAAGACATTTACCTACTTCTGAAGCAAGTCCAATGACAATCCCTTGCTATAGAATGCTTCTTTATTCATGTTGCACCTTGGCAGATGTCAACGACCACCTCCTGGTTGATCACCACAGATGGCGGTTCGACGTGTCCTCCTAGAGGGTGACTAAGGCCTCCTCTTTGATGTAGTAGTCTACACAGACCACCAAGTACTCCTATAGTTCTAGATGAATGGACAAGAAGGAGTTGTCCCTTCTAGTCAACGTACTAGCATCGACTTGAACTCCCAATTGTCTCTTCCTTGTTGTTCCTTCCTTTTACAGTAGAACTTTCTTGTGTTCTCATGTTACCGTAGTTGTGAGAAGACAACAATTGTCAGATCATATTGTTGTGTCTTTAGAAAACCTCGACTACCCCTCTATTTATAGGAGGGCTAGGGTCAAGAATTCTAGTTTGAGTAGGAGTCAAAAAGGTGCAATATCATGAATTTTCTAGAACATGCAAACATTGAACCCGTCAGTTCACTACTGAACTTTTTGGTTCACATGTGAGCCAATCAGTTCAAAACTTGAACTGGTCATTTCACAATGTTTCATAATTGCAATTGTATTGGTAGTTCATATTCGATTAATGTACAACATGGTGTCAACATCAATCCTTGATCCATTTGCATTGATCAACAAAATAGTCAGTTCACAACCTGAATTGGTGGATTCCAAAATCTGAGCTGATCTTTAGATTTACAGAACTAGTTTTTTTAGAGTGTTAATTTCCAATCTAGTTTAAATTGAATAACTAACACTTTAGTAATCAAGTTTAAATGATATTCATGAGTAAACTCCTATTCAAGGTGTATCATATGTGTGTGACCCTATACGTCCCAAGTTGCATCGACAGTGAATGTACATAACAAATTTATGACATCATAAGCAATGAGTGGTATCTAGGAAGACATCACTACCGTCCAATTAATTTAAAAGTTGGAGCAGAACTTCAACCTACAATCTTTCATTAGTGTTGTAGTGATTGTATAGTTCTTTTGTCATTGATATACAGATGAAACACAAGGCATGGTATCGTGATCCTCTTCAACATTCAATCCATGTTCCTTTAACTTGAGCTGACTATTTGAGATATATGTGAACTCAATATCTCATATTGACTCACATGAAAATGGCCATGAATTTCTTGGTCTCGCTTATCAAGTGGAGAGGATATCAATTTCCTAAAGGAGGGAAAAATTTCATCTACAACACTCATAGTCATACCCCTTGTATTACAATGTATATGAGTAGTACCTATATTGTAACCCTTATTCAAGGTCATGTTAGACGATGTCAAATTACATCAAACAACATGTGATGAGTGTATTTATTTCAGATCTAAAAACCACAATCACCACCATCATTATGAGAGATGATTCTGACTATAAATCTTGGTTTCCATTCATCACTCTCAAGGTGGGTTACTCTAATACATTGTTCTCTAACAAGTACCTATGTGTTTGGTTTGATATCACATATCATGACTAATGTGATTTTGTCATCAACCAACACACACTCTAGTCTTATGTGTTACTGATGTCTATCAGCTTTCACAATAACATCTGATTAAGGATATAATAAGAATGTATATATTCTTAACATCCATATGACCTCGTTGTTTAGGTCCTCAACCTGAAGACATACATCATTGAGTAACATCATTCTTTAGACATCTATTATGTTGTACCATTATCTCATAACTGAATAAAACATAATAAATGGAAGATTTCCTTTATTTTCAATCAAATCATTTATAAGATATGACATTACAATCATTTTATGATTTTCTCTCTAGGCACACATACCAACACACTCCCACTTACAATTAGAGCCAATCACCCATGAACATAATCCTAAGTGATCTAACATGACCTTCATGCTTTTGATGTGCAAGTGGTTTTGTTAAGGGGTCAGCCAGATCACTTTCAGTTGGTATTCTGCAAATCATCACATCTCCTCAATGTATGATCTCTCATATTAGATAAAACCTCCTTTTCATGTGCTTGGAACACTGATGTGCTCTTAGTTCCTTCACTTGTGAATTGGATCCATTGTTTTCATAATACAACTCAATTGTATCATAGATTCTTGGAACCACCCCAAGTTTAGTGATGAACTTCTTGATCAAAACAACCTCCTTTGATAAATTTGATGCATCATATACTCATCCTATATTGTAGAATCAACAACTCTCTCTTGCTTGAAACTCTTCCAGCTTACCAATCTATTGTTTAGTAAAAAAAAAATCCAGACTTTGATCTAAAGTCATCTTTGTTAGTTTGGAAGCTTGCATCGGTGTAACCCTTTAGCGTCAACTATTCCTAACCATCATAGAAAAAGAACTGATTCTTAGTTCTTCTCAAGTAGTTAAGGATATTCTTAACAATAGTCAGGTGAGCTTCACTGGGATTTGGCTGATATCCTCTTATCATACTCAAGGCATAGGAGACATCTGGAGGAGTACATAACATTGCGTATGTGATAGATCCAATCATTGATGTATATTGAGTCTTACTCATTCACTCCCATTCTTCACAAGAATTGGATTATTGATCTCTAGAAATAGTAACACTATGAGACATGGGCTCTGACTTAGCCCAAGAGGCTTTCTAGATCTATCTCTATAGATGTTGATTCCTAACATGTAGTATGCTTCACCTATGCCCTTCATAGAGAATGTATTTCCTAACCAGGTCTTTACCATCAATAAAGGACATATGTCATTGTTGGTCAATAGTATCTCATCCACCTAAAATATGAGGAATACAATCATGATTCCATTAACCTTCTTGTAAACACATGGTTTATCATCATACTGACTAAAGTTAAACTCTTTGACTATTTCGTCAAATCAAAGATTCTAGCTACGAGATGCTTTCTTCAATCCATAAATACATCTTTGTATCTTACATACTTTATTTATAAAGCCCTCGAGTTGTGTCATGTAGACATCCTCAAGAAGATTCTCATTAAGGAATGTAGTTTTCACAACCATCTTCTAAATTTCATAGGCATGATAAGCTACAATGTAAACCATGATCCTGATGGGCTTAACCATGGAAAATGGAGAAAAGGCTTCATCATAGTCATCTCCTTGATGTTTTATGAAAACCTTTGCAACCAATCAACATTTTTATGTTTAAACATTACCCTCTATGCTAGTCTTCTTGTTGAAGACCCACTTGCACCCTATGGGTTCTACCCCTTTAGGTGGATCCACCAAAATACATACTGTGTTGGTGTACATGGACTCCATCTCAGATCTCATGGACTCAAGCACTTCTCAAATTCATGATCTTTCATAGCCTCTACGTAGGTAGTTGGCTCATCATCAATGACCAACTCATTGCCTTCTTGAGTCACAAGATAACCAAATCTATCTTTCTCAAGGCATATCCTACTAGATCTATGAGGTTCCTATACTACATGAGCAATTTGAGATTCCATAATGGTTTTTGACTCTCTATGTTTGTCGTGTTCCTCTATAGGTTCAATGTTCTCTTGTTGGTATCTAACCTCTTCGAGTTCCAATTTCCCACCACGAATTCCTTTGGAAATAATTCCTTTCTAGGAATACAACATCCTTGCAAACAAACACTTTGTTTTCATATGGAGTATAAAAGTAGTATTCTTTGGTTTCCCTAGGATATCAAATAAAATAACATTAATCCAATTTGGGTCCAGGCATTTCAGGAAACTACATTCTTACATAAGCTTCACAACTACAAATCTTCATAAAAGACACATTGGGACGCTTCCCATACCATATCTCATATGGTGTCTTTTGAACCAATTTATATGGTACACGATTTAATGTAAATGTGATGGTTTCAAGAGAAGAACACCAGAAGGACTTTGGAAGATCTTCAAAACTCAACATTGATCGTACTATATATAGCAATGTGCAATTCCTTCTTTCTGATACACCATTATGTTGTATTGTTCCAAGTGGCATTCATTGTTATACGATACTGAGGTCTCATAGTTTGTCCTTAAACTCTTAGCTTAAGTATTCTCCATCCCGATCACAATAAAGTGCCTTAATACTTTTACCAAGTTGGTTCGATACTTCATTCATGAAATCCTTGAATTTTTTAAGAGATTCTGACTTATGTTTCATCAAGTAAACATAACCATACCTAATGAAATCATCACTAATGGTAATGAAGTATTGATAACCACCGATAGCATTTGTTCTAAAAGGGTCATTGATGAGTTTATTAAACCCATCTTTGCATATAGTTTTATCTACTTTTTAGGGTCTATTGTGTTTTTATTCCCTACCTTTAGCCTTAGATATACTTAAATGCAATTATATTCCTTTTTATGGACTTTAACACATTATATATACTTTTCATGCAGAAACAACCAAATATAGACTCCATTGCTTAGAAGAAAGATCAAGACCTGAAGATGTCATTCCTCTAGGGAAGGAAGGCCCTACAAGTTTTCAGTGTCCACCTTCCAATCACCCAATCAAGGGATCCACTTCTCCAATTCCTAAAATTGAACCTCTCTCTAACAGGAGTCTTCCAGATTCTGCAATTCTGACCAATGCTCTCTTCATCCAACCTACCTGGTTCAACAAATGCTGGTTCTCAAAAGAGCCGAATATGAGGTACATATTGAGTAACCCACACGATTCGTCCGGTGGACCTAGTAAGGGCCATGCAATTAGCTACCTTCAAATACAATTTTTCAACATTAGGGTTTCAGCGGTGAGGAATGCATCTATGATAGGGAACCCTTATATTCCATTCTAAGGGACTTTTAACGATGTTTAGAAGGCACATTTTACACATCCCAAACCCTGACAAGGAGCAAGTAGGCGGTGACTGTAGTGGAGAGACTGGTCTTCTTACACTACGCATCATGGCCCCTTCCATTCTTCTACCTATTTTTTCATTGTTGTCCCTCTCCACAAGCAAGTAGACATGTGTGATGGGGCATGAGGACTAGACCCAACAACCCAGATTTTATTCTATCTTGTATCTAAACTGAATAATACTATTATTAAATAAAGTATCATTCTGCTTATTTCCTTGCTTTGCAAATTGACATCTTGCTTCACATATTTGTTACAATCATTGATGTGTAGGATGTTGTAATCATAACTAGAACATGTAACAATCATATTATCCCCTTAAAGTGTCAACAAGAGATAGTGAGGTGATTGGGTAGAGATTTGCTAATGTGCCCAGACTGGTTGTCATTAGTTAGGAAGTCCAATAGGATGAACTAGGAATTTGGGTACCGAGATTGATTGGCTAGAAGGGAGCTTAATCCATGCAATGATCTATACTCCATGACTGTGAAATAGCTAAGCCTCTATTTTGTAAACTGTTGTTTAGGAGTTAAAATCTTTCTAGAATAACTATGTAGACTTTGGTGAGTGAAACCTCATACCCAGGTCCTTTTTATTATCTTATATTTATTTCTTTAATTAGTGTTGCTACTAAAAGAAATTTAGTTTAATCTATGAATGAAATTTCTTGGTAATAAATACTACTCTTACTAATTCTAAATATATATAACTGCATAAAAAGGTTGTCCTTTGGGTTCGATCCTTAAGAATACTACAATAAGACTTCCCTTAGTGTGGAGTGGGAAATTAGTCTAAAACTTTCAGTTAAACCTAAGGGTTACCCCTTTAGTGTTCTTATTGGCATGTCATTCAGATCCCCATAAAAAATTGACATCATTTCTAGAAACAATGGTAGTTATATATTTTTAGAAGTTTAATTGCAATTAAGGTTTTTTCTTTTTATGGTTGATATTATTGAAAATTCTCTAAGTACTCTACTCATCATCTTATAGTTTTGTTCATTTTTAGGTACTCCTAGCCCATGTGAAGATTCGAAGTCTTGACTCCAAATTGTTGTTTGATCCTGAAATCAAGAAAACTCTCAAATTACTTTGCAAGGAGAAAACCATGGCAAACACATCAGCTACAGAAGTAGTTATTCAACTGCAAATTGAAGCGTCTATCATGGCCCAATTAGAATTTCTCATTGTAGAAGCTAGGACACAGGTTGAAGTTGAAATAAAGACAAGCCAAGAAGCCACCGAAGCTGCAGAATGCGCCAAGGAATTAAGATATTTTTCTTACCACAAAGGCATTGACTTGACTCTTCTAGTCCAACCTCCAAGAGATCCTATCAAGATAAGGGCCCAATGGGTCAGTATTTTGAAAAATCCCACCTTCATAGGAAGGATCAAAGATGATTTCTAAGAACACCTCCTTAAATTCATCAACCTTTGCTTGATGATGAAACCATAAAGTACCACTAATGACACCATGCTACTATAGGTCTTCCAATACTCTTTAACTATTAAACACAGAGCATGGCACAACTCCCTTCGAGGAGATCCAATCACAACATGGGAAGCATTGGAGAATCATGTCTAGGGAAAGTATACCCACCCTTAATGACATACTCGATCATAGGACAAATCACAAGATTCAGCTGAGTTCCTTAAGGATATATGTATGAAGCATGGTAATGATTCGACAATCATCTACGCAAGTTATCACATCATGACATTCCCAATAATAAAATCATTGATTTTTTTCTTATTTAGGTGTTGACTATGAGACTAAGAAGTTCCTTGACTCCTCCCCTAATGTGAAAGTCATGTAGAAAAGTTTTGACAATGCATTGAGGATCGTCAACCTTGTTGTAGAAAATTAGACTTATTGGGGAACACCTTCGAGTAAAGGCATTCTCAAAGTATCTAGGTGGAAGACCGTTCATAACTCAATTCAATATCCAAATAAATAAAATATCTCTCTCTCTTAAGCATGATAATCTTGAAAAATCTTTTAGTGCATATGAGAGGAAGACCACATGCCTCAGGTGCAAATCATTGCACCTTCCTGTGAGTTCTTCCATGTAGTAGATAAATTAAGATTTATTATCTACAATTGTACATTGCATTACACGAACATGAAGCTAGGAAATGATATATAGTCACTCAAGCCTAAGAGATGAATTCAATTCATACTATCACTGGATAGGAGTCATATAATCTGAATCAAGCTCATAACCACCCAAGTTTCTAGTATGGGAATCCTAATGAAGCTGAGAGTCCTACTCAGCAGACCCCACCTCAAGCTAGGGCACCAGCAAAGTACAATGGCCCATGCAATCAGGGAAATTATGAATTTAACTTCCAAGCAGGAACTACTAGCAGTTGCAACAATATCAAAATCCTAATCAAGCCCAACCACTGTAGATAGACCCAACGCAGACACAAGATCCAGTAAAGACACTTCAGTAGATAATGGAGACATACCAAACCCAATTAGTCAATGCCACGACCAATCAAAAGGTGATGAATTCATAGATCACTCACATATCCACTAGTCAACAACCCCCAATATAATGATCCCAGGTCAAACATAGAATAACCTCAAACATCTAGAGTAGTTAAAGACTATAATGACAAGGTCAGTGAACGTATACTACACACTCCCAACCTATACTCCTGCATCAAATCCTCCAAGTGGAAATGAAGGCACCCCATTCAGGACCCCAAGTTGTTTGAATTATAGGATGATGGTCAGTCCAGTAGAAGCCTAGAAACCAAACCCCAGTGTATTGTCAGTTCAACCAGGTGCCAACGAGAACTCATTTGTTGTAGCACCAACAATCAACTATGGCTCATCAACAACTCCTAATGCACCTGTGTATAAACCTCATGTACCATATCCGAAGCACCTCAAGTAGACTAAGATGGATGATAGATTCATGAAGTTCAAAGATACCATGAAGAAACTCCATGTTGGCATCCCATTCCTCGATGAACTAGCTAAAATGCCAACCTAGTGCAAATATCTCAAGAACCTTCTATCTAGAAATTATGTGGTCAAGGAATGTGAAACTCTAAATCTAGCACAAACGTCCTTCAATATTATTCAGAAACAGATGCCTCAAAAGCAAAAATATCTCAACTCATTTTGAATAGATTGTTTCTTATGAGATGGCGCATGTTGCAAGGGACTTTCCGACCTAGGCGCAAGCATATCTATTATGACATATACCTTGTGCCAACATCTTTGCTTCGCCGACCTCTTCCCCAAAACTATAACCATTCATTTCTCCAATGCATCTACAAAGAAACCTCCAGGGATAATAGAAGACATTCCTGTGAAGCTAAAAAATATGTACATTCCCTACGATTTTGTGGTCATGAACATTAAAGAAGACGATCTGTATTTGTTGATTTTTAGAAGACCCCTTTTAGACAAGACACAAGCATTAGTTGATATTGAGTCCTGAACCCTACTCCTATGTTCAAGAAAGGAGACTCTCAAATATTGGGTTTCTGATAGATTCAAGTCTCCCAACTTCTTTGAAGAAGTCTTCTTGCTAGACTGTGTTGATGAGATAAATCAACACCGAACCGTGCCCAATGAAGATCCCCTACAAACAACAATAAATGGTGAGGGAACTGATGAAGGAAACTCTCAAGTAGCCATGTACGTCGAGCACCTAGACGTCATAGAAACTGAAGATGTAGACACCAAAGTATTTGAATATCTAAAGATGGTGGAAGAAATCCCCAATGAGGTAGCAGAATAGATGTATTCAGAATTGAAGACACAAACTGAAGGACTCAAGTATAAATTTCTTGATGAGGGAAACATGTGCCCAGTAATAATTAACTCCAAGATCAAACCGAAAGAACAAGACAAGTTGATGAACAATCTATGAAAGGAGAAGAAAGCCTTATGATAGAGCATGAATGATCTCACAGGAGTCAGCGTAGCTCTTTGCATGCGCAAGATACCCGTGATAGAAGACAACAAACCCTCATGAGACCCACAACATGAACTCAACCCAAGTATGAAAGATTTTGTGTGTAAAGAAGTGGTCGAACTTTTACATGTTGATACTATATACCAGATCTCTGATTCTCAGTCTACCCTTCTCAGGTGGGGCCAAAGAAAGGTGGAACTACTATCACAAGAAATGATCAGGGAGAACTCATCCCCACACTAACTTTTACGGGGTGGATATGTGTATTGATTATCGTAAGATAAATAAGGCAACCAGGAAAGAGCACGACTCACTTTCATTTCTGGATCAGGTCTTGATGGGATTTGATCATCAAAAATACTTATGTTATTTATATGGCTACTCTAGATTTTACCAAATTCCTATTCATCCTTACAATCAAGAAAAAAAACTTTCACCTGCCCATTTGGGAGATATGCTTTTCGACGAATGTTGTTTGGTGTTTGCAATGCCCCAACGACTTTCCAACAATGTATGGCTGCCATCTTTTTTGGGCTTATGGAACCCATCATCGAAGTTTTTATGGATGACTTCTCTATTTAGGGGAATTTCAATAAATATTTTCATAACCTTGCCATGGTTCTAACCATATGTGAGGAAGAACAACTACTACTAAATTGGGAAAAGTGCCACTTCATTGTGCGCAAAGGTATTATCATGGGTCATAAAATATCAAGCAAAGGAATTCATATTTATTAACCAAAGTGGAAGTTATTGAGAATATGCCACAACCTAAAACCATGAAGGAGACCCGCAATTTAATCGGCCATGCTGGTTTCATACGTGATTTTGCAAAGATTGCAAAACTTCTAACTAATGTCCTAATAAAAGATGTCGATTTTCATTTCAACGAAGACTACATGAAGAGCTTCTCCATGACAATGGAGGACCTAACTACTACCCCTATAATCTGCTTGCCTTATTGGTGACAACCTTGTAAAATTATTTGTGACACAAGTGATTATGCGGTAGGAGCCTTCTTAGAGTAACACATCGACAATAAATATCAAGTTATGCATTATGCCTCAAAGACTCTCTCTACATGAAGCTCAATGAAACTATACCATTATAGAGAAAGAAATATTGCCCATTGTGTATGCTTTGGATAAGTTCTGGTTCTATTTAGTGGGTTCCAAAGTCACACTCCACACCGATCATGCAGTTAACAGATATCTAATGACAAAGAAAGATGTGAATCAAGTCTTATTCAATTGCTCCTTCTTCTATGTGAATTTGCTCTGGAAATCAAAGATAAGAAAGGAAGTGAAAAATTTATTTTTGATCACCTCAGTCAGATTAACAACAAAGAACATAGATAAGCAACCATCAATGAATCACTCCCAAATAATAACCTCTTCCAACTCAAGGTAAATTGGCCCTAGTATGTTGGCTATCTCTATTATTTGTCTACATGGGTAATTCACCTGGAACTCACATGACAAAGTTGAAAGGATTTCTTGCATGACATCCAAAAATTCTTTATGGATGAATCATATCTCTTTAGGCTTTTTGCAAATGGGCTCTACCCACAGTGTGTCATAAATGTAGATTCACAAAATATCCTACATCATTTCCATTCTGGCCTATAGGAGGGCACATGTTGAGGTGGAATATTATCACACTAAAAATTCATTAGAAATATAATTCCTAGAGTTTACCAAAACCAAAGTGCAATAATTCCACCTCCAAGCTGGACGATCTTATCGTAGTATAGTTTAGGATTGAATACCATTGGACAACTTTTTTAAGAACTATCTTATCTAAGTAACTTATCAAGAAATAGTATTTATCACAAAAGTTTAGACTAATTTCATTAATCTAAGTTGCAAGAATAAAAAAAGCTAAATTAAAGTTCTAGTTATCAATGGATGAAAACACTAGGGTGGAGTTGGGTTTCACCGCCACTACTTGAATCTACGCAATCATTCAAATCCAAACCTACATGAATGCAAGTTTTCCCTTTCGACATCAGAAACTTGCATGAGTGGACATCCATGTAAGCTCGATGTCTCGTTACTTATGGATCCTCTATCAACCACTCTGGAAACTTTCTGTCAAAAGTTCTCATCAGGATGCCAACTAAAGAAAATCAATATTCAAATCTTAAACATTGAAGTTCTCACAGTAAAAGATTATAATAAATCAAGAAAACTTGGTGATGAATCCACAAAACATGCAATAACCAATTGGCTATGAATTACATGAATTCATACAAGAATTGGAATGTGAAAGAAATTGCAAGAAATGGGTAGTGGGGATAGTCCCCACATCCCATTGAAAAGACTACTCCCTTGACCTGGCAAGATCAATATCACTTAAATAGGAGGAGGAAACCATCGTGGTCATGATGGCAACAAAGTGTCTCAGTGTTGTATGCGACGACATACTTCCTTCCTTCTTTCTCCTTCAACTATTAACCTTGAGTTGCAGTGGAAGAAGGTGGATGACCAGTAGCTCGGTGAAGAGATCGATTACCTTAGAGAAGGGATATCAATGGCCTAGAGTTGTGGATGAAGGAGATCTATCGTTCTATGCTTGAGGTTGATAGGCGTAGCCAAGCTAGGTTGATAGAACAAGCTTGTTCCAGAGGCGTCGACCTTGCTCTAATATCAGTGATGACGTTTTGGCGTTTCTATCTCTAGAAAATCTGAGATGAGTTGTACGAATATGTTGGGGGCCTATTTATAGGCTTGAGGTTGTTGACCACTTGCATTCCCTATCAGTGTCAACCATTTTCTATCAATATCGATCGATGGGTCCATCAGTCGATGAGTCTGTCAATAGATGGCTTTTGAACTTCCTAGCGTTAGTCTATCGGTCGATGGGATTGTCGACCTTGAGGGCTAATGGGGCTATCAAGTAGTTGTGTACATTAATAATTGTGTCGATAGGATTGTCGACTGATAGCTAATTTGCTTGTCAAGTGTTGTTTCATGACATTGTCGAGGAGAGGGGTCGATGGGGTTGTCGACCATGATTATCGTTGGAGATGAGTTTTGTTCCTCTTGTATGTTGACCGAGGAGGTTGATATTATTGTCAAGTAAGAAGGTCAACAAGGATGTCAAACTCTTAATCTCTCATCTATTATAATCTCGGTTGGCATGTCGATTGACAGGTTGATTTTGGTCTGGGACACAATTTTTGTGTATCGATTTGCCTTCTAAAAGTGCTTAAAATCCAATTTTTTTTGGGTTGTTGCCCCTCACCTTCAGCGGGATCCCATACACAAACTTTTTGCAGAGTGATAGAACCCAAAACCTACAAAAGGGGTCGAGAAAAGTATCAAATTATGACAAATTAACAATAAAACCTAATTATACCAAAACAAAGCTATTCTAATGAAAACTAATCTGTATTAATGCTAAACTACACTAAAAATGCAACTAAAAAATGGGATGAATATGCATTCATCACATATCCAACTAAAAAACTGTAGCCAAAATACTACAATGTAGGTTTTATTGGCCAACCATTTTCAAAGATGCTTATAGCCATAGTCAACTATGTGATCAATGTCAATGGTCAGGTAACATCTCTAAGAGACAACAAATTCCTCTAATGCAATGGAAAGACTAAGAAATTTTTTATGTATGGGAAATGGACTGCAAGGGGAAATTTCCACCCTCATGTGGATTTTCATACTTCTTGGCAGTAGTGGATTATGTTTAAAATGGGTGGAAATCATCCTCACAATCTCATGTGATTCAAAACTTTCACTAAAAATTTCAAGGACATTATATTTCCCAGATTTAGAGTGCCAGAGCCATAATTTCTGATGGGGGATCGCATTCCACCAAAAGAAAGTTCAAATCACTATTGAAAGTACAAAGTAAATCACAAGACCGCGTCTCCCTACCACCCTTAGACAAGTAGCCAGGTTGAAGTCTCCATCCATCAGATTAAAGCCATATTGGAAGAAACTGTGAGTAGAACATCGATAGAGTAGGATTTGCAACTTAGTGATGATCTATGGGCCTATCGAACTACTTTTTAAATACCTCTGGGTACAACCCTGTTCCATCTAGTTTATGGGAAATTTGGTCACCTCCTAGTGGGGAAGGAGCATAAGGCTAGCTAGGCCATAAAAGCCCTCAATTTTGATTATCCACTGCCAGGGAACACCAATTTCTACAAATCTATGAGCTAGAAGAACTCAAGATGACCGCATACGAAAGGACAAGCATGTACAAAGAACAAACTAAAATTTGCATGCCAATAAAAAAAGAAGGAGGGATATTCGAGTAGGAAACTTTGTTTTGATCTACAATTCAAGACTACGATTGTTCCCAGGAAAGTTGTAAACTTGATGGTACAAACCATATATGGTAAACCATATCTACCCTCATGACACATATATTTTTTGCGACAAGCTCAAGGAAAATTTTGTAGTGAATGTCCAAAGGATTAAGAGATACCTTACCATTGATGATTTTAGTCTTTGAGAAGGTAAATAGACCCTTGGTTAAAGATACCCAGCTAGAATACAGAATTACAAATTCTTCTCCCACTACCAAATCCTTGATGATCTCATTTGTCTGGTATATGACGTCAAGCCTAGACTTTTACTAGGAGGGAATATCTAGAGGATTAAGAGATACCTTACCACTGATGATTTTAGTCACTTCTTTACTTTTTTTTCTTTTCTTTCTCTTTCTTTTTCCTTCTTACTTTTACTAATTCTTCCACCCCAATTCTCTTTTATGTGGAATTTAATCATCATTACATTAAGCCAAATGATGCTAAAAATGAGGCACTTCTAGGTGGAAACCTGAGTTTTAAAAACATAGTTTCTTTCCTTTTATAGTCATTTTGTTTAAAAGAGAGAGATGGGGGATTTCTCAAACCTATCATGAAATAGTCACTTTTCTTGACGATTCAACCAAATCGTAGAAATATGTCTAGCTCAACAAAGACTCTCTCTTTTCGCTTGGCTGTTAACCCCCCCCCCCCCAATCACCCAGAAGATCTCAAACCTGTGAATCCTTTGACAAGGTGAGTGAAAGGATCAAGAACATCAAGATGGAAGAAACTTATGAATTAGGTCCGAGGAGTAAAGAGGGCACCCTTCAACTCACTTGCTTCCGCAATGTCTCTATCTACAAACTACAACCCGACAACCATCTCTACTAGCCCCACATCATCTCCACTTTGAGGTCTCAGGTGATGAAGTCAAAATACTCAACTAGGTGCCGCAAGAAGCCTAAACAAGTCCCTTCATATCTAGAGAATCACCGTGTTCCACTATAGGATCCAAACTACCAATTGAAGACAGTACCACTCCACTCCATGGTACATATTACACGTTCCTGATTGAAGAATCTCGTCGATGCCACAACATCATACAGAAGGTTGGGGTAACCCTTCCCAATGCTCTTGTAGTGACACCTTATTGAAGTTGGGTATTCAAGGTCCTCTGGATGACATACTTCACCAAAAAAAGATTCACTCTTTTCTTTATCACACCCGTCCAGTCTTCCCTACATTAACAATGGAATTCTTAGCCTCCTTTAAGAGAAAAGTACTTTCGACGGAAAACTTAGTTGTATATTTCAACTCTTCAATGAAAATTACAATCTCAGTTCCCATTAGCTTCTAGCTATCTTCTGTTAGGAAGCTGGCGATGAATGGTTGCCACATTGTGATGCCTCGTGTCATCTTCACCTTGACTACAAAGTAGACGAATTCTAGGACGAAATCACTGGTAAATCCTATTTTAAGTTTGAAAACATGAAAGAATACATGATACATAGTCTTGTGATCTGATACCTCCATCATATACTCTTTCATGAACAATCTTCTTTAGAGATTTCAGTCAGGGTGTTGTCACTACCAATGGCCTTTATGCTATTTGGTGTGTTCTTCATCAACACCTCTTTGATTGGGGGAGTGCGTTCATCGAGTTTCTTGGGGTAAAGATATCTCACCACATCATTGGGAAATTCAATCAAGGCGGTTGGGTTTCTACGATTTCTAATACTTTGGGATTCCTAGACATCTGACACAAGGTCCTTCAAGCAACATGAAATTAACACCTAATGGATATTCCTATCTAAGATC
This sequence comes from Alisma plantago-aquatica, assembly GCA_963693085.1. Taxonomy (NCBI): domain Eukaryota; kingdom Viridiplantae; phylum Streptophyta; class Magnoliopsida; order Alismatales; family Alismataceae; genus Alisma; species Alisma plantago-aquatica. The sequence goes on along the minus strand of OY856409.1, from coordinate 1,862,183,646 downwards.
AGCGAAAGTTCTTCGACCATGACCCACATCATACACCTATATAGTCACCTTCCTCATTTATTCCGATCAAATAGCTCCACCTATTCACAAAACTTATAAACTCGATGATCTCTCAAAAAACATTAAGTATTTATATCATGTAAATCCAATATTTCCTTCTTTGTCCAACATTAACATAGAAAAACTAGCTGCATGCTCTGATGAAAAGGATCGAGAATCCGACCATCAAGGCACCAAGCGCAAGCATGAGGACTCTGATGGGGACTGTAACCCCATACACAATAACTCTTTCTCAAGAATGTGGAAACATCAGTGTCACATTGAGAGTGAACTAGAATGACAAGATCATCAACTACAACATATCTATCATATGCAGCACGCTCTTGAGAAAATGGCATGTCTTCAACGACAAATACATGACAACCATTTTAGTCCCTACTAGTTCTTCCCCTCCATCCTGACTTAGCCTTACTCGGGATGAGCAAGGATTAAGTTTGAGTGGGGTGGGTGGTAAGTTTCAAATCCACTATTTATCTTCCTTTAAAAGCAGTATTCTCTGCTTATTCTGTTCGTTTTCCATTTTAGAATTATTTTGTGTTGTGTGATTTCTGACTTTTATCTAGTAAAACACATAGATATATGAAAATTGGAAATGTATAAGTGAAAATACTCCCTTTTTCTTGATCTAACCTATGCAAAAAAGAAAAATTTAAAGGGACAAACATGTCTTGAACGGATCTAAGCCCATATGACAACAATTGAGCATCTTTTCCCATTGGAAATGATGATAAGAAGGAAGAGTTGGAAAGGTCAATACGCACATGACCCTGATATGACTTGAACACAATTCGTAAACAATTCTCTACCTTACATTAACTGAATTAATTGATAAAATATGATGATTTTATTCCAGTGCACCAATAAAATGAAGTAGCACAAGTCAATTTTTTGTTTCCACCATTCATACATCATTTCAAATCTTTTTGCAATCTAAAAAATATATGTACATTGTATTCCAAACCCTAAGTTTGGCATGGCATCCCCTCCAAAAAAAAATATTTCCTCTTCATTTTCTTTGTATAGTAATGGCATAAATAAAACAAGGATAAGATCCAAAAAAACACGTGGTCAATGTAACTAAAACTTATAAAAATATCAAGTTGAATAGAGGAGAGATAAATAAAATATCTAAATCCCAAATAAGGTGTCAAGTCAAATACAGGAGAGACTAGGGAAATGGGTTTGTGCCATGCCTTCTTCTCCCCCTTTTGTCCAAATTTCATACCCAGGGGACCAATCCAAACTCTCACTAAATTAGCCAACAAACCCTGACTTGTACTCCCTCCCATCTTGTGCAGATAGATCAAGTGTATTATTGAGATCAAATCAGTTCTTTGCAGGTCTTGGAGTCTAGTAAATGGAGGAACAAGCCACAATGGGGGGTATCCAACTATGGCTACGTGACCCCAAGGACTAGGGTCACTTTATCATGTTTGGTGGAAGGGGACCACAAAGTATGCTCAATTTGGAGAGGAAGACTAGATCCTATTATCAATTGTTGCCTCTCCTTTGTATTTTGCTTTACTAGAGATGAGCACAGGTTTAAGTATAGGGTAGTTTGATGAGTATATTGATACCCATCTTTGCATACATGTTTATCCTCTTTTAGGGGATGTTGTGTTTCTATTTGCCAATTTTAGCCTTAGATTTACTTAAATGCAATTATCTTCCCTTTCTTAGACTTTAAATCATTTTATATACTTTTCATACTGAAATAGCCAAATATATGCTCCATTGCCAAGAAGGAAGATCAAGACCTCAAGATGTCATTCCTCTAGGGATGGAAGGTGCCAAAAGCTTTCTAGTACCCACCTTCCAATCACCTAGTTAAGTGGTCATCTATTTCGCCGCCCGACTCAAGTCACTCTCTACCCATAGTCTTCTAGATTCTACAGTTCGGACGTGCACTCTCCTTATGCAACCTACACTAGTTCAACCAATGCTAGCTCTCCATACAACTAGATATGAGGTCTATATTGGAAAACCCACACGAGTCTCCTGGTGGACCAAGTATGCGCCATATAATTAGCTTCCTTCAACGACATGTATTCAACATTAGGGTTTTGGAAGCAAGTAATGCATCTTTTGAAGGGAACCCTTATAGTCCATTATAAGGGTCTTTGATCAGCGATTAGAAGCCACATGTTTCACTGTGCAAATCCTAGTAAAGAGGAAGGCGGTGGCGACTGTAGTGGAGATACTAGTCTTCCTACATCAGGAGTCTTGACTCCTATTATTCAACCTTTCTTTCTATCATTTTCCCTCTCCATGAGTGAGTAGATGTTTTTAATATGGCATGGGGACTAGCCCCAATAACTCGTATTTTTTTGTAGCTTGTATTTTAACTCAATGATACTATTGCTAAATAAAATATAATTCTTCTTTGTTCCTTTCTTTGCTAATTGATACCTTAAATCGCATATTTGTTACAATTGTGGATGTGTAGGTCTATGTAATCATGATTAGAACATGGAATGATCTTGTTATCCCCCCTGAAGTGTCAATAAGGGATAGTAAGGGGATTGGGTTATTATTTTCTAATGTGCTGAGACTGGTCGGCCATAGTTAGGGAATCCAATCGGATGTACTAGGAACTTGGGTAATGAGATGAGTCGGTACCAAGGGAATTTGATTCATGCAATGATTTATATTTCATGATGGTGCAGTAGCTAAGCCTCTATTTGGTAAACTATTATTGAGGAGTTAAAATCTTGCTAGAATAAGTGTGTAGGCTTTAGCGAGTGAAACACTATGACCTAGTCCTTTTTATTATCTTCTATTTACCTCTTTAGTTATTATTTCTAGTGGCATCAATTTAGTTTAATAAATCAATCAACTTTTTTGTTGATAAATATTGCTCTTAATACTTATGAGAATATATATCAACACTTAATAAACATTGTACTTTAGGTTCGATCCATAAGTATACTACAATAAGACTTCAATTTATGTGGAATGGGGAATTAGTGCACAACTTTTGGTTAAACCTAAGGGTTATTGCCTTAGGGATTTTATTGGTGTGACATTCAGAGCGCTATCAACCACATACATCAGTATGCCTTAGTCCTAGTAGATCATTAGCCATATCATTATTACTAGTGAATGGAGTCTTTTCCATCTTTCCCAACAAACAAGACTCACATGTCTCTATTGATTCAAAATCAAAAGAGTCTAGATCATCATCTTTGTAGAATCTAGATATGTGATTCTTATTGATGTGCTCCAAATGACAATGCCAAAGATATGTTTTTTTATTTTATCAAGTTTTGATCTTTTGGTATTAACGTTATTAAAATTTGTCTTTAGATCTTGCAAATAAAGACCATAATATATTGGGGCACTGTCATAAAAGATTTCATCTTTTGAAACAGAACATTGACCATTCTTTGTATAAAATTCATATCCATCCTTATCCATACAAGATTCAAAAATAATATTTGTATTTATAGAAGGTACAAAATAGTAGTTCTTTAACTCGATCACAAGCCCCATGATCAGAGATAAATTAAAGGTTCCACTTGGAGTGGAAGCAACTCTTTCTTCATTCACAATGCATAGTTTGACATTTCCCTTTCATAAAGGCTTACTTCTTCTCAAATCTTGCATATTCAGACATGTATGAGATCCATATTTAGTATCTAGTATCCAATATGAAGAAGTAGACAAATTTGTCTCAATAATGTATATACCTGAAGTGGCAATCTCTATTGCATCATTTTTCTTCTTGAGTTTCTCCAGGTAGAGAGGGAAATTCCTCTCCGGTGTCCAGGCTGGTGACAATGGTGACAATTGTCTCCCTTGGTCACCCCTCCCATTGCTTTGAGTGTAGAAGACTACGCTTTCTTGCCAACTTTAGAACTCTTCTTATATTTGCATGTTCCCTTGGACTTCCCCTTTCCTTTGTTGATCATCATCATGGATTTGGGTTTTTCCTTCTTTGTTTGTTCTTCAGTAGTTCTCAACATGCCAAGTAATTATAAAAACAATTTGTCAAAATTGTTCATGTTGTAGTTCATGAAAAACTGGCTATTTGACTCTGGAAATGACTATAGCATCACATATGTGGCCAACTCTTGACCCAAGAGAAATCCCAATCTAGCAAGGTTCTACACATACCCAATCATCTTGAGCACATGGGAATATACTAGATTTCCTTCTCCCATGTTGCACTTGAACATTGCCTTGGAGACATCATATCTCTTTTTTGTCTTTCCTGATCTTGATACATGTTCTTAAGATGTGTTACCATCTTCATAACATGCATGTTCTCATGATGTCTCTACAACTCATAGTTCATTGAGCATAGATCAGGCACTTGACATCGACGACATCTTCAAATGGCTTCTTATAAGCATCTCTGTCGGCCTTAGGCGCAGTGGGAGCAAGTTCAACTGGCTCTAGTGTCTCTAAGACATAGAGCTTGGGCTATTGTGTGAGAATGATTCCCAACAAACTGAACCAATCATAGAAATCATTCATTCAACTTGTCCTTCTCAAGGACTAATCATAAGAAAAACAATTATTGGTTTCCATTTGTTTTTACAAGAAACATTTGCAATTTGTCAAAACATCATTGATTTTATCTGATCAAAATAAAATTTGATGATGTTGAATTAGGCCTTTAATTAATTTTTTCTCCCATTATTTTGTTTAAATTAATAGTCCTCACTTAACAATTCAGAAGATTGTAGCGTACAACTTTCTAGTGATTCTAAACCCAAAACAATTGAATTATTACCTGACCATCTCCAACATCCATAATCAATCATTAAGGTAGAGAACATTTGCCAATTGCATCGTATGATTCTTGGATAGATGGTATGTGCAATTCTTTGCCATAGACTGCATGCTTCTAGGCACTTAATCTCATCAAGGTCACCTAATTAAGTCTGACCCAAAAGCTAACATCAAAGTAATGCACCCTGCTTGGCAGGCTCACATAACTACCATCACACTTTCACAAGATGGACAACACACCATGCTTGGCATTCATATGCTTAGTCAATTACACTTTTCATGTGTGTTTCTTATGGAAATAATCTAATACTTAGTATGATTTATTTAGGGATTTTATATTAATATAAATACATATACATATCCAATCACCACATACTTATAGTACATATCATATACATGCTAGAACCAAAAATGAAAAACATGCGACTATAAAAAATGAGTGATCGTTATGACCATACTAATGTAATTACTTGGAGACACAAGGATTTACTACCGCCTAAGGTCCACATCATATGTAGCAACTGTTGGATCTAGGTCTCTAGGGGGGTGAATAGTACTTCAAGATTCTCACAAGATAAGTTAAACCTTCAAATTATATCAATCAAAACCAATATCTTAATAGCAATTTGAAGTCCTAACTAAACAAGTATAGAAAGGATGAGAGAAATTGAAACATGCATTTATACAAGGTGGTTTAGAGTGGTTCCACTATTCAAACCAGGAGAGAGTCAACCCACTACCTAGAGAGGTCAAACTCTAGGACTTTGCAATCTGTGTATACTTATATTAATGCATAAGAGATACAAAGAGACCACCATACATACAACGACTTATCTATTCAAGATAAGAGTCTTCCACCTATAGAAGTACTTACCCACTTGATCAAGATGTCTTCTGCCTTTAACAAGGACTTACCCACACTTGCAGCAAGTCTTTGGCCTTGAAGGAATTTTCCCACTCTTCTTGAATCTTAGCCTTTCCCTTCTCCTTCATCTGGAGAAGATATTCACCACTTCTATACCAAAGACTTAGAATGGCATGAATGAGCTAACTTGGAATGAACTCCAAGGGGTCCTATTTATAGATGGGGGTGTTCCCTAGAGTGTGGTATCACTTATGGCCGAGATATATCAATCTTCCAACTTACAATAGATCTATTCTCACTCAAAACAACTATCCAATGGTTATAATCACTTTTTTTGCATTTTCTGTATAGTACATTTGGTCGAGTTTTAAGAAAGGTAACTCGACCGATCCACTAAGTGACAAAGACAATTTTCAAACTATCATTCAAGTTTGTTTTGGGAAACTCGACCAATGATTCAAAATCAATTTTGCTTAGTTGATCGATCGGTCGAGTTCTGTGAGTGTGCAACTCGACCGATTGGTCTTCCCAGAAACTCCATCACTGGATCAGTTAAGCTTTCTACTTGATCGATAAACAAATTGTCACAAATTTTCTAAATTGACATTTGAATGATCAAATGTTGTAATTAAGTGTCCTTGATTTTTTCTCATCTTAGTTACAAGTCATATCATCAATACAAGTGATTACAAAAAATATCTAAGGTCATTTGGAGTGATTTCCCAAAATACGCACTTGCATTGCTTTTGACTTGAACTTGAACAAGATAGGTCTTGTGTAAATTGATCCTTTTCATGTACCTAAACACTAAAAAAATCTTAAAAAAACATATTCGATACATAGGAATGGAATGGATAAATCATAATTAAAACATGGGAAATGTATAACTCTCAAGTCAACATTCTCCCCCTTTTAGACAATGATAAACCATTCGTCAATCATATTGAAAAGAATATGTAAAGTTAAACCTGTGCCTTGTGAATTGTTGGGGGATTCATGATTTGAAAAATGTGGATTGATCCCCCTCAATCTATGCTTACTTTTACCTGCACAGTTAGTCTAACTACACAAAACAATATAACATGTAGACTATATGGCCCTTTAGCAAGTTACATGATAAAGCATAAAATGAACAAGAAAAGGATCACATCGAAAAAAAAAAGAAATATGGTTGAGATTCAAAACATTCAATTTCTCTCCCCCTTTTGACATTATCAAAAAGTAAGAGGGGTTAGTAGAGCACAAAAATAGGTCTTATCCAAGAACAACTAAACATACATCCACAACATGCAATCTCAAAATCATACATCAAACAAAGACAAGAGAAACAAACAATCCAAGTCATAATCAAAATACAGTAAACATGGAACCAACTCATGAGATATAGAGAATCAAAGAGTAAGTGTTCATAGGATTAAGTTTACAACTTAGAGAGCATGTCCTCATAAATAACTAAAAGCCTAAACAATGAAAACATGATGATAAAATAGTACAACTCAGAAAATGTGCCAAGATGTTTTTAGTACAAAATAGCCTAGAAAGATATATATGATCTGCATATAGACTAAAAACTAAAAAATCTAAACATTTAGGTCATTTATGTCCACATCATCAACATCGTCATCAACATCAGAAATTTCTAGCTCATAGTCATCATCTCAGTCTGAAGGTGCAGCAGAGGCAACAACATCACCTTCTTCACCAAAGGCACTAGAAAAGCCATCAGAACCAACATCACCATCCTCATCCTTAGAAGCCTCCTCATCAGTAGAAATAGATTCCTCATCAGTCTGGTATGACATCTCCTCATCAACAAGGGAACCAAAACCATGGCCAGTCCAACGGGCATTCTTCTCATCCCAAGACATGCCAAGAAAATGAAGTTCATTGTCCTATGGGAAAGAGGGAACATAAGTACCAAGACCAGCAAGCAGGGTTGCCAAAGTGTCAGTAGGAAGCAACAATACTCCAAGGGTAGATCTACCAATAGAAGAGGGTGTAGCAATGGAAACAGTAGGTGGAGGGGTTGGGTAAAAGTGATTATATGCATAGGATGCATAGTCACCTCCTGGGTAGGGCTAGTAAGCAGGATAAGGGCATGAATAGGATAGGTTCATGTTGGACATGATGGCTCAAAGATCCTGATGCATGTTCTCCTGAACCTAATGGTTGTACGCCACATGTAGGTCAGGAAGGATGAGGTGGTGGACGTGCATGGGTGGAGGTAGAGGTTGAGGCATCAAGTGTGGTAGAGGTAGGGGTAGGCACAAACTTCTGAAGAGTGGTCTCACTAATGCCAACTCCTTTCTGGGATGGTTTGTAGTGAAGGTCATGGAAAAGAGATTTGCCAATGGTAAGTTGAAAACGACCACAGATCAAGGATGGGTTGGGTAGATGGGTGCCACGGGTGTTCTTACCAGAGTCAAAGTAAGTGATGTGATGGAGAATATACCAAAACCACTTGACTATGATGTTCTTTAAGAGACAGTACATAATTACCACAATGTTTTCTGCAATTTCAGTCTGATTATTGTTAGGATTAATATTGATGTTAATGACTAGGGCAAGTATGCAGTTCTTGAGGTCTAAGGTGGAGGAGGGAAGGGTGCAATTCATCCTATAGGGGAACTGAGTTGCTTCAAGTATTTATGAATATCTGGGAGAGTAAGATCATATTTCTTGTATAAGACCTAAGGTCCAACTAGGTCAAAATACTCAGGGTAGTCCTTCCTCGAAGTGTCAGTCACCTCAGTATCTGAGAAGAAGATGTTTAGGGTATCCTTAAAGACTTGAAATTTCTTCCATGCGATCATGGAAGTGAAGACTACTTGACCATTGGATGGTGGTATGAGTGTGTCATAATTCCATTGCATGTTAGCATTGGGTACCCATTGTTGCCAAAAAAATTTCTATCAGAGAGCCAATACTTCAAGATCCCACACTAATTCCTTTTTATTGAACATGCTTCTTTACTTGCCTCTATGTAAAATGTTTCCCTTGCACATCTTTTGCTACCTCCAAGCAACGATGTAGTAGGACTAGATTCTTTATCCACACCCTTAGAATGTGTTGAAATCATATCTTATCCTTCAAAATAATTGGATTATGGTGTGTCAGAAAAATATACATATTTTAGAATCTAGTAAGTTTTATTCCGAAATATTCTACAATTAGGGTCAAAATACATAGTAGTCCTACAAAATTTGAGTATCATATCTCTCGTCTTCACTAGCTTGATCCTTTTGAGTTTGACCCCTTCGATCACTTTCTCCCAGACTTCATTAGGATACTTACACTTTCTAGAAAAGGAGTGTGTGAGACTCTTCTTGCTATTCACACAGGTAGCATGTGGTGTTTACCTATGTGCTCAGGTACCATCACTTCACCCTTTCTTGATTTGGGAAAATATGTACATATATGTATGTATGTATGTGTGTGTGTGTATATATATATATATATATATATATATATATATATATATATATATAAAATAAAGAAAATCAAAGGAGGCAGTAGCACTTAAGCTTATAGTTATAATGGAATGAAATTATTACACTTAGGACAAGGATGTGAGTGCTTGTATCGAGGGGTGGCAATGGTGTTGTGAAATAACCATATCCGCGGATAAAAGCAAAACATTTTACACTGCATACCCGCACCAGATGACTATCAAACAAATATGGTTTTAAGTTTTTAAAAACATTGTGTACCGTGTGGTTATGATTATAAAGATAAAATCACAGTTAAAAACCACACCATAGATAATTTATGTTAATTTTTTACTAATATATATAGAATACCATCCTAAACACATTATTTTATGTCATTATTACATATATTCCTAGATCTTTATTTGCAAAGAAAGAAAGGTACAATGTCTCAAAGGTGTTCTTTGAGTGCAAGATTAGAAAAGGAGATTCAATAGAGAACCATGTGTTCAATATGATTGGACATGTAGAACATATAGAGAGAATGTGATTCCCTTTGAGCCAAGAGTTGGATATGGATATGATTCTACAATCATTTCCTAAATCAAATAGCTAGTTTATTGAGTGTTACTACTTGAGTAACTTCCCCAAATTGTTGTCAGAATTACTTGGAATGTTGATAAATGTTGAATCAAGAATGAAGAAGGAAAAATATGTGATGACAACCAGAAGAATGAGGTCCAATGACAAAGGCAAAGTCAAGAAGTGTTCTGAGGTTAAGTTGAATTCCAAGTCTTCTGCACTCAAAGTGAGGAGAAAAGTAAGTGCAAAATGACTATGTCCTTTGCACTTAAAGAAACTAAGGAAGAAGAAGAAAAAGATTGAGATATCCACTTTAGGATCCAAGAAAAAGTAAGCTACAAATATGCAAAGAAAGGGTTGTTGCAAGTCATTCATCTAAGCCTAGAGTGCATGTAATAGAATTCATGAATTGCTATTATGTACCTATTGTTAATGGAAACATCATGTATCTTGTATGGATAAGAATATTATATACAAATTGATGTTCCATTTTAAAATATAAGAATTTATATGGATGTGTGTTATGTCTCATAATCTATACTTGGTAGTTGTAGAGACAAGTGTCTATGACACATTTACTGAATGACTTGATGACTCAAACAATGAATTCCAATAGCATTGTAATCTAGAACACGTCAATGAGAAATGCATTTCTAAAATACATCATGGTGGTTATCTACACTCTTTTGATTATTGAACCAATAGACACATACATGTCTTATTTATTAGGCAGTTTGACAAAAGCATCTTTGTTAGATGTAGTGAGAGAGCGACTATTGTATAAGGGCTCATACATACGGATGTATATACACCTTTTAAAATAAATGAGAGAGGTGGTTAATAGTACCTTATCATATTTACTGATGATTTTAGTAGATATGGTAGTCTTTATTTAATGAAATACAATTCTAATCTCTTGAAGTGTTCAAGGAGATCATGTTTTAAGTACATAACCATCTTAGTATAAGTTTTAAAACATTTCAATATAATCGATGTGGAAAATATTTTGAACCAAGAGTTTGAGGACCTTATGGAGGGACCATGATAGTGTATCACAATGAACTCCACCTGAAATAAAATTATGTATTAGAAAGAGGGAATCACCACCATGTTAATCCATGATGAGAATGTCACTTAATGTAGCTAATTTTAAAAGTTCCTTTTTCGGCACATGCTTTATACTAAAACAATGTACCGTCTAAATTGGTTCAAAAGACACCACATGAGATATGGTTATGGGAGGTGTCCTGATAAGTCTTTGTAAACATTAGGATTGAAAGCTTGTATAAGAAAATAGTTTCTTGAAAAGCTTTGTCCATAAATCACTTAAATGTTGTTTTCTTGAATACTACTTGTATACTTTAATACGAAAACAAAAGTGTTTGTTGTCTGGATGGCTGCATTTCTACAGGGAATTTAATTGCAAAGGAAGTAGTGGGAAAAAAGTATAAATCCAAAAGTTTGAGACCAACAAGAAAACATTGAACCTAAAGAGGTAAAATAGGAACAATGAGAATCAAAAGTTGTTTTGGAATCCCAAGTTCCTTATGTAACATACAACCTCACAGTTCTATTAGAACATGACTTGAGCTTGAAAGATTATGATATCTTATAACTTAGAAAGGTGGTGACTTGGACATAAGATGATGAGCCAAAAACCTATCTAAAATCTATTGAGGCACTAAAATATAGTAATGTCTTGAGGCCATTGGATCAAAGATGGATTCCATGTAAACCAACGAGGTATGGCATTGGTGGATCCTACCTCAAGGGGTAAGATCCATACGGTGCATTTGGGTCTTAGAGAAAAGACTGACATGGATGGTAGTCTACAAACATATAAAAACACATTGTTTGCAAAGATTTCAAACAAGTTCAAAATGTTGAACATGATGAAATCATCACCAATTGCCATGGTTAGTCCATCAGGATCATGCTTGCAATTGCAGCTTATTATGACTATAAGATTTGGTGTATGGATGTTAAAACCACAATCATTAATGGGAATATTGATGAGGATGTGTACAAGACATAGTCTAAAGGTTTTATAAATCCATTTAATGCAAATAAAGCCTATAAGCAACAAAGGTCAATCTATGGATTGAAGCAAGCATCTCAGAGTTGGAATCTTCTAATTGACAATATAGTCAAAGAGTTTGACTTAGTCAAAATGAAGATGAAATTTGTGATTAGAAAAGTTGAGTGGAAGTATATATATATTCCACATAATGATTGGGAATAACATCCTTATACTGCAAATATTAGAACCTGGATGAAAGCACCTTCTCTATGAAGGATTTAGGTGAAGCATCCTATATGATAGGAATCAAGATCTATAGAGATAGATCTGGAGAGATTCTTGACCTAAAAAGAAAATATACAGTGGCAATATGATGAAAGGGTTCAACATGTAGGACTCAATAAGAGAAAATACTTGTCCATGTCCCATGGAGTTAGTCTCTTAGGAGTCCAGTGTCCCAATTCTTGTGAAGAATGGAAAGAACATGAGCAAGATGCTATATGCATTCACAATTGGATCTGTCATGTATGTAATGTTATGAACTCAACTATTATCATGTATGTATTGGACATGATGAGAGGATATGTACTCATCCAATTATCTCATATGTATTTAACATGACGAGCAGATATTAGTCAGATCTCAGTGGGAGTCACTAGACTACCATAAATAACATCCTTATGTACTTGAGAAGAACTATAAGGATTGATTCTTTGATTATGGTAACAAGGAAGAGTTGGGTGTAAAGGTTTACACCAATAAATGCTTCCAGTATGACAAAGATCACAACCTAAATTTGTGTTTGACCTTAAAATAGAACTATAAGCTAGAAGAGTTATGTGGTAATACATGTTAGAGAACAGTGTATCCGATAGACCCACCATGAGCGTGATACATGGAAATCTTTGAATGCTAGTCAAAATCAACTCTCATAGTGATAGTGGTTCTTAGACCTAAAGTCACTACACTCATCACATGTCATTTGATGTATTTTGACATCATCCAAGGTGACTAGAATAAGTGCTAACATAAAGGTGATGCTCGAATGAGTTGTGACACATGGGGATTGAGTGCGAGTGATGTAGATGGGATTTGTCCCTCCTAGAGGAGATTGATATGTAGGCCACTTGATTAGTGAGATTGAGAAATGTATGGACATACTCATGTGACTCAATATATGATGACTCAATATATGATATCTGAAATCACATGCATCTTAGACAGTCTTCTCGAGTTCAAGGAACATGGATTTAGAATTGAGAAGATGACACTCTGCTTATTAGTTGTGATGTCATATATTGGTTATAGACATTCAATGCCAAGGTATATTGGGACCTATAGTGTCACACACATAGGATGCACCTGGAATGGGAGTTTATTCATGAGTAAGTGTTTAACATGATTACTAAAGTGTATATGTATTCAATTTAATCAAAAATGGGTTCAAATTGGTTGGATGGACTGTGAACTGACTGGTTCAAGTTTTGAACCAATCAATTCAAGTGTCAGCTAAATTAGAAACAAAATTGGTTAAACAATACCTAAACCAAGGCATGAACCAACTGGTTCACTAAATTAACTGATTGGTACAAGGTGTGAGACAATGGGTTCAAGTGTAGAACTGCCCAGTTTAATGATCAATTTGATTGGATCAAGGATTGATGTTGACACCATGTTTCACATTAATCGAATATTGAGTGTCAATGCGATTCAAAAAAAGAAAGCATATAAATTAACCGGTTTGAGGCTTGATACAACCGGTTCGCCTGTGAACCGACCGGTTCGCCTGTGAACCGACCAGTTCACTATTCATTGATTCTAGAAAATTCATAAAATTCCCTCTTTTTGACTCCCAGATTGACTGGAAATCTTGACTCTGACCATCCTATAAATAGAGGGGTACCCCAGACACAACAATAAGCTCTGAAAATTATTTTCAACTCTTGATGTGGTAACCAAGAGAGACCAAGAAAGTCCTACCCATAAAAGGGATGAATAATAAGGGAGAGACAATTGGGAGAGCCAGTCGGCATTAGCACACTGATGTTCAAAGGGACAACTCCTTCATGTTGGATCTGATAGTGCAATGTGAAGTTCTTGGTAATCCACATGGACTACTCTAGAGGAAAAGAGGCCTTTGCCACCCGCTAGGAGGATGTCATCAACTTCCATGGCCACCGCTGACAACCGTCTATGTGCAACTTGAAGGAAGAAGAACTCTACAACAAGAGTTGTCATTAGACTTGCTCAAGGACTAGGTATATCTTACGCTACCCTATTTCCTAGATACATTTTTGTTGACGTAATCTTCTAGTTAGGGAATTGGGCATTAAATTTTTGTTTTTATTTCCTTATATGTTACCCCGATATCCCAACAATACACTCAAGCATATTCTGACCAAAGTAAAACAAAATTCGCCACCATCTGATTAAAGATTTAATCAAAAGGAACCACAACCATTTAACGCATGCTGATCCCAATTGTTTATAACCACATATAAAACTATACCCCTCTCCTCTCCATCATCTCTATTCTCTATTCCTCTCTCACTTCATGGGAAATCACCCTTCCACCTCCTTCTTATGTCCGTCTTTCCATCAGTGGTCAACCTTTACCAACAACTAGCCACCCGGGACAACCTAAGGGTGTCTTGCTAGCAAAGATCATGTTGCACCGTGGTTCAACTAGACTTTTCCAACAACACTCTAAAGTTAGCCACTTCCAGCAACACTAGAAACAAGGTGGCATGATGATTTATATATAAAAATAGATTTGAGATTCACTACCACCCACAAACTTTACGTACAACCTCCCAATTTCCTCAATTCACATATAGAGCCCACTTCTTCCATCATGGCTTTTATTAATATCACATAGACAATTTTATTGGTTGTGATATCTCCAAGCCATTATTGGTCAATGCAACTTGCCACTTATATTTGGATTTTTGCTTTGGACCAATTCCATTGTCAAATTTTTTGTCATCAATGACACCTCTCAATACACCACCATCCCCGTCTTAACTGTAGGAAAAAATAGCTATAGAGCAGGCAGCGGAAACAAAGAAATCTATGTACCATATTTCCCATAACCAGTGGATCACGTCAAAAACTATAACATAGAAAGGATGGTTTTTAGGATACGCCTGGTCCTAGAGTAAGTCCATCAACAATCCTCATCATTGTAGTTGCACAAATATGACTCCTAGTTGCATTGGGACTCATCTGACTTCTCCTCCACAAACAACAGACTCGAACATCATCTTCTACAACAACTCCCCTTATCTTGGATTGTTGGTTGACGATGCCCTCCTAGAGGCAGACAATAGCCTCCTACCTCTAGATAAGTCCACACAAATTGCTTAGAACTCCTCTCATCCTACTATAATATATAGTAAGGAGTCATCTCAATTGTTCTATCCCTTTCTATGTGTCCCTACTCGAGCAAGACTTGCTCGGGCTCTCATGGTTACGACAACCATAGAGGACAACAATTGTTAGAGAAACTGATTCTCAATTGTCTGATTTGTACACTGAGACACCCCCAATACCACTCTATTTATAGGTAGAGATTGGGCTAGGGTTCCTAGTTTTTGCGGGAGTGGAAGGGACCAGATGATCTCAATTTTTTGCAACAATTCTGGAACTTTCTCAACCTACGGCAGCCAAACTGATCATTTTGCATGCCAGACAGCCGTCTAGTGCTTTCTCAGTCGCACACAAAATTGGCAATTTGTTTCCAATTAATATGATATATTAATTCCTTACACAATAGGTAATGTGCAAACCAAACAAACTTGGAAATATCTAGAACTTTTCCTCCACCAAACTTGGCCATCTCGCCCATGCAAGACGGTCGTCTCACTCACTCATAAGGTCATCTAGTGAGTCGAGTCGAGTCGAGTCGGTTAGTTCAATCCATAGACAATTTCAACTCAAATCAGACTAAAACTCCAAACGCCCATCTGAACTCTTGAGACGACTATTTGACACTCTTGATGGTTGTCTCATACCATGAGATGAGCGTTTGGCTGGACATTCATAGTGCTTGTTGTGTAAATCAATTACCTAAATGTTTTAATAATTAATTCAATTATCATTCAAGATCAAACACGTCTTCTAGTTCAAACACTACGTGTGTGACCCTATAGGTCCCATATTACATTGGCAATGAATGTCCATAACAACTTATGACATCACAAGCAATGAATGGTGCCTAGTCGTACAACACTAGTACATATATCACCTTTAGCGTCTATTAAATATGACCTTATAAGTTGGTTCCCAAGCAACACCCAAGTGGGTGACACTAAATGTAGGCACCTTAAGCGTTGGTTTCACAACTGACTCCACAAAGCCGTCCCCCGATTGCAAACCCAAAAACCGCACCAGCAGGGGGACAATATGCGTCAGTTAAAATCAATAACAGACACCAAGTTAGACCATAGGTGTCTTTTAGCAACAAAAAACCGATGCCAGTAAAGGATAAAGATGTCGGTTAATTATTTTTCACCAACGAGTTAAGTTTTTGTTATTGGTTTCTATTGTTAACTGACTTCTATGTTTTGATTTTTTTTTCTTATCAGCTTACAAACCTATTGTTCGGCTAGTCAGCAGGATGCAGGACCTACAGTTCAGTTCTGAACTATAGGTTTACAACATCCATTTATTTTATCCAACAACTGGCCACAAACCTACAAAATTAACAAGGATGGACATCATTTTTAATATATGGAATGATTCACACACATGTATAAGCACATTTCATTATTATGATTTCATTACACATATGTAGAAACCTGTAGTTTTCATTCCTACATTTCATATTCACACACATGTAGCAACCTGTAGTTCCATTCATTTCATCTCTTTTCACATTCAGACACGTACATGTAGAATTAAACATTCATGTATTCTTTTGAGAAAAGACAATTCAGAAAAATTCATTTAGACATGTATATATAAGTGTGTCTTTTAAAGTTTAACATGTCATCACATACAAAAATAATTATGACAACAAAGTTTAGAAATATCATTCTTTATAATTATCATTGTCATCATCGCCATCAGTATTCCATTCATAATAAAAATTCCCACTACTTGTAAGGCTTTTTCCCATTGTTCTCTTCCATCATTTAATTCTTCCATCGTATAGGGAGTATGTACATCTGATAACTTTTCTCGACGAGCCCCCCTGGATGATGGATGGTTCCTTAGTCATTGCTAATCCATGAGAGCTGGGTGAACCACTTCCCCCCATCCTTTTAGAAAATCCATGTGTGGATGTGAGTGGAGAACCCAGGTGTCCCATGGACCTTGGCCCGACTTGGAGGCATTGTGAGTTTACTTGGGCAACCAGTCGACTTCGATGAAGCTTCCCAGTCTACCAATTGCCTCAAGGGAGCCGTGATGTGTGTGGAAATCATGTCGACTATAGGTTTGCCTAAAGAAGTCACGATTGAGATGGATGACATCCCAAAGAAGCTATGTATCGAATACATAACTAGGCCGCTCCTTTGCTCAAAGTGCCAGCATTTTGGGTACAAGTTTGCATCATGTCCCCAAGAGGCTAAACACAGAAAAAACAGATGCAAACTTCAAATCAGAACTGGTAAAACCAGTTGTGCTCAACCCAATTGATGAAATGATTCAACAGCAGGCAAGAGCCACAGAGGGAAGGTCAGTTCTGATGCTAGCCTCCACCAAAGAATGCCAACAATGGATTCAGAGATGCATTGTGAACCTTACTGTGTTCTGGGGGATGCTTTAGACCTGGAGTGGGAATTGTCCCTCTCCAATCTGAAGATTACTCTACTCAATAATAGAATCCTCCATTATGCATGTTTCTCCCTGGAATACCACAAAGCAGGTGGGCCCACATCTAAAGATGAATCCACAAGCTCCTTCAAGCCAGATAATGATCATTCGATTGATTTCCAACTCAGAGCTAGCCCCAGGCTAAGGAAGAAGAAGAAGAAGGCTAGAAGAGTTAGAACGGATGAAATCCCCTGGATTGATGATTCTGCCTAATTCCTTGCTGGATTCAGCTTCTATCCCTAGCATATGTTGGTCTCCATAAGGTTGTCTTGTTGTAGACATGGACATGTATATCCACGAGGACATAACTCCTTTCATCGAGACGTACTTGATTGCCATTACTTCTATTCTACCACACCTTCAGATGCGGTTTTATTGCTAGTTGCTCAGATTAGGAGTGGATGGCTTTTGATTGTTGAAAGATGAAGGTAGCTTTCTGCTCTCCTGGAACTTTTACAAGGTCGTGCAATAAAGACAAGATGATCCAACCCTACTGCATTCCCCTTACATCGTATCTGGGGATTTCAGGTTTATGTTTTACCTCCTGTGTTGAACTTTGGGTAATGAGAAAGCAGGTACTCCTCTCTAGTCACATGTCACATGCATGATGATCAGATAGGCTTTAATGCCTCAGCTAAGAAGACACACTTTCAATACTTGGTTTTTTATTGTCACTATTTTCTTTGTTGTCGGGTGTAGAGTCTTGATGATGATTGTACATCATCTGTGGTTGTTAGGATGTCCTGCTTCCTCCTTACTCTTGTTCCTGGTTTTTTGGGTGATTCGCCCATTTAGAAACATGGAGTTGGATAGCTTAGAAGGTCAGAAACTTCATGACTAGCTACAGGTAGGATTGCTAGTGTTTGTACTATGTCAAGTTGCTATAACTATTTGTGGGTACGATGAATGCATGTAATAGTGCCTTGTAGTAGTCTTCTTATGGTAGGACCGCCTGGACCTAGCTTGTTTAGTTAGATTGGTTTTCTTAGTTTTGTTTTTTGCCTAGAAATCTTATGTGTCCCCCTGTGTGGGGATTTTGACCGTTGAATGAGCTTTTTTAGCTCTTGTTGATGTAATGCGGTACTTAGTGCCCAAAGTTTTGGTATTAATAGTAACACGCTTTTTGACCGACCAAAAAAAGATATCTTTTCACCTGTAGTGAAGTCACTCATTTTAAAAACCTACAAAGAGAATGATGTATATATAAAATTAATAATATATAATAAGATTGATATATTTCATATTATCTAGTGAGACTATATATAATACATGTTGTATGGTATCGATTTCCATTACAACATGTTTGATAATTAGGTCCATATATCGCATCACGTAGTATGCACATGCCCAACTATTGTCTTGTGTAGCATCCTATAAATTGAAACATACAAAATGCTAACAAATACAAACAAGCATAGTTCACATAAATAATATATATTAGAGTCAAGAAATTACTTTCACATTCTCCCAAAGTAACAGTTTCTTTGTCTTGGCCATGTTTCCTCCAGCATTTTTGAATGCTTTTAAATCCTTACATGTTAACGTAACACATTAAATTTCATTATTAAATAATAATGAAAAAATAGATGTTAACGGATATAAAAAATATGAAAGATTTCTCATGTGAATAATGGTCTTTTCATTATGTGTCCATATAATGAGTCTAATTCCTTCCCCGAAGGATCTAGATATTAAATAGTCCACGTCTTGGGGACAATTACCAACAACTCCCAATGCCTACCACTAGAGGTAAGAAATTTAAAAATTAATAACTCAAAATCCACAATAAAAATGTAATTTTCTTAAGTCCAAATTATAAGAAGAGTAAACTTACTCAACATTGAATGGAGCTATTATCACTGTCTTCTTTTTTTTAGCAAACATTTAAAAGTAGCAGAGCAGTATGAGGTAACTGATCAAGGGTCTTTATCTACAAGACTAATCAAAGATGGAACCAGAAATCCCACATGGGAAAATGAAAAATCTTTACAGACTGTGTGTAAGTGGATGCAAAACATGTATTACATATGCACTAATATATATGAAACCAGATCACCATATATAAAACAAGGTATATGGACTTATAAACAAGATCTCACCATATCCATAACTCTATCATAGATGTATTCAGCCAATCATAACAAAACAACTCCAAAATATCTTGTATAAATATTTGGTTATCATATGATTCTCCTGCAGGATCCATTGGAATAGAAACATTATAGGAGAATTAGGGTCATGTTCGTCTATCCATACTACCATACCCTTACAATTAGGACCTAACGAGTCATATAGGTCCCTTGGAAGCCAACTCGGTACATCAGGAAGAGGTGGAGGTGGAGGCGGAGCTATAGCGGTTTTCTTCCTTTTGACCTGTATATATAATTTCATATCAATTGACTAGCTCGTATATACACGCTAACAAATTAACATAATGAAAATTTACCATACAATATCAATATAGACAAAATCTACTTTGGGCCACAATATCACTTTGCCTTCTACTTCACCAAGCATTTTAGAATCTGGGTGGGCATATGGCAATGCATGATGCCTCCAGGGGTGGAGTACAAATCTCGGGTTCACACGAACTGCACCAACTAGAACTGGAGTACCATGAAACATGCCACCTAGAAGGGGTGGTTAAGCCTCAGCCTCTGCAATGATAAATTCTTTACTTTTTAGACGGCATGGCTTCAACCCCTACAAATTTACATAAAGTATGTTATATACATATATACATAAACATATCATCTTGAAAAGACTAGCTACTATTTCATAAAAATACTTATAGTGGACGTGCTAGGTGGTGGGTCTAAAGTATTACCCCCAACCACCTCTACAGTAGGAGAAGAGCGACATGCCATAGGTACTTTCTGAGTGATAGTCTAAGACGCTTCCCACTTGCTCATTGCTTCATGGACTCTCTTATTAAGTGCTTCCTCGACTCTCCTATCAATTAACTCATCTACCTATACATGGATAAAAGAAACGTTGGATTTTGATTATTGAATTCCCTTTTGCAATAACATTCTAAAAAAAGAATATGTTACCTCAGCTCTTGAAAATCAAACTTTTGGGACATGTTTGCGCTGTGATGGACCAAAGAACACTTTTATGCCCACACCAGCGCCTGCACCCCTAACATGTCCGGGATGCTCTGGGTTACCAAGAGAAACTATCAATTCATCCCTTGTGCCCTTAGGGATGAACTTGCCTTGCTTCTTCTTCTCATGAAGCTCCCGCTAAGTGCCAATAGAAATTGGTAAGTAAACATAATAATCAATATCGATTGCTCTGAGAGTTGAATTTTACCATTTTTGCAGCCACCTCAGTAGTTGTGGGTTTGGTTATATCTCCTTTCTTGTTTTGCCTCCCAGCTATTAACATAGCATGGCGAGGAAGAGGTGCATGAGTAGCAGTAGAGGACTCTACAGTCTCTTGAGTAGCAGCAGCAACATCCTGTAGTCTTTAGCGAATGCCTGCATAGCCTTTTGGACCCATCGTGTGGTCATGCACATTTAGTGCACGCCTTGCCCTTTGAGCAGCACCGATAGCCTTATAGTAAGCACATTGATTTGGTTAGTAACACTAAAGGTCAATCTTGACTAGGTGAATACATAAGAATGTATATTAATTAAATTAGGAGTGGCGCTTAATACCTTGAATATATCTATTTTTCTTTTGGCAACAAACTCCTCCCAGTCATTGGGGTCCATGTAGTTCCATTACTCAGTGGCTGACTTCTTTCTCTTCTCAGCATCTCGTATGCAATCTTGGGTGAGATTTGTCCTATAGTTCCTTAGGACCCTCTCACAGTGATGCATCATGCATTTACGATGCAAGATTTCATCCAGTTCAAATATACTCTGCAAAATAGAATTGCTTTTAACTAGTATTCTAAAAATTAGTGGTCTACAAAATAGAAATGCAAATAATAATAACTCACACATCATTCCATCCATACTAAGTCTTTCTTACCCTTAGGCACTTTACGCCAAGATTTTACATTAGGACTACAATGGCTATGAGTAAGAACCCCAAGATATGAAATAAATTCATTGTGGTTCACTCCAACTTGATTTCCTACATGATCAAAATACACAGCCAATTTGGGTCTATTGCCCCTTTGTTGTAGTAACTTGTTCATCATAGTGATGCCCCTCACTTTTTCAATTTTTTTTGCTGCTCATCAAGTACCCCAAGTTCTTCAGGTGGTACATCATCAACCTAAAATTTGACAAAAAAAACACTTACAGGATATAACTATAAATTGACATATAGATAGAAATATATGATATATTTTAAAAACTTACATTGGTAGGAACCGCATTCATATCCTCACCCACACGGTAATCATCATCACAATGATCATACTCATGCTCAGCCATCTGAAAGTGTCATTAAAAAATCAATCATTTCACATTTAACATAACTAGAAGATAATAAAACATTGTAAAGTTCACAATCAGGAAAATAAAACATATAAAAAATAAAAACATGCCTCTAGTATTGTGATCTTTTATCAATTAGCATTCCTTCAGTGTGATCTTTGCACACATACAAGTCATTGTTAGATTCAATATTTGGTGTTGGCAACCCAACTGAGAATAGACTGGAGTCATCATACTTATCATAGTACTCTTCTTCATCTATAGAATCTTCAATGAACTATCTTTTACCATGAAGAACAACCAACCATTTATCATTTGTAGGATCATCGATATAAAATAATTGTTTCGCTTGTGATGCCAATATGAATGGTTCACCGTTCTCGCCAATCTTTTCAAAGTTCACTAATGTGAAACCCAATTCATCCACTATAACTCCTTTGGTGTTATCAACCCAATTACATTTAAAGAGTAGAATTCTAAAATCTACGTAGTCAAACTCCCATATGTCTTCAATGACACCATAATATGACATTTTAGCTTCACGTGGACTCTTATCCTTTGCACTTGCAAAAAACAATGAAGGCGCTTGAAGGGTGACACCACTATTTTGGACGATGCTCTTATCATCTTGACACTATGTGTAATATGAGAACCCATTTATGTCAAACCCTTCATAAGACATAATATTCAATTTTGGTTTAAAGGGGAGGCATTCGATAGTTTCAGCAAGATTATTTGGTGTTTGAGATAGTTGATGTAAGACTTTATCTTCAAACCACTTAATAAATGTCTTGTTATGAACTCTAGCAAGCCACATTGAATTGGCTTGAGGATATTGTTTCTTGATGAAATTGGTATGTTCCCCGATATAAGCACTCACTTCATGGATGTTGTGTAAAATATATAAGTGACCTTGTTCCAACTACTCATGGCTGATTACTTTCATCTGTGATTCCAAAATTCCTTTTCCAGAATACTCCGCAATATTCTTATCATTAACAAGAGCGTCATTACCACTCAGAAAGTCATTGCAAAAATCCATAGACTCTCTCACCACATAACCCTCAATAATCATCACTTTAGGTCGATAACAGTTTCGAACATCACCTTTAAAAACGCTCATGTATCGTTTAAAGGGATACATCCAATGTGAGAAAATTGGTCCCAATATTTTCACTTCCCTAGTCAAGTGGACAACAAGATGTACCATGATATCAAAGAACGAAGGAGGAAAATACATCTCAAGCTGACATAGGGTAACAATCACTTCTCTTTGCAATTTATCGAGAGTATCAGGGTCAATAACTTTATTGCACATACTGTGGAAAAAGAAACAAAGTCTGGTGATTGCAAACCTTACATGCTTCAGCAATATATATTGAATTGCAATGGGAAATATTTGTTGCATTAGAGTGTGACAATCATGAGATTTAAGACCTATCAACTTTAGATCATTCATTGATACCAATCTACATATGTTGGACGAGTAACCCTGTGGCACCTTAATATTTACCAAGCAATCGCAAAAACATTCTTCTCCTTTCTAGACAATGTGTAACAAGCAGGAGGTAAGTATTTTCTCTGATCGCTACTAACTACTTCTATTAATTTTGTCCTTATTCCCATTTAATGTAGGTTCATTCTGAATTTTATCCCATCTTTAGTCTTACCTGGTATATTCAACAGAGTACCAATGACGCTATCACATACATTTTTCTCAACGTGCATGACATCGATACAATACCTGACTGCCAAAGAAATCCAATAAGGAAGACCCCAAAATATTGACTTCTTCTTGAATAAAGATTTGTCACTCTGTGTGGCCATGGTACATTGTGATCTTGTGATGGAGTGGACTTTTGGAATCATAAATTGTACAATGTCTTAAGTGAAAGCATAAGCATGAGTTAGATTGAGGGATCTGAGCCCTTGACAAAATAGGTTTGTTGATTGATGTTAATATCATCCTTAACTTTATGCCTTTTGAGGAATTTAATAGAATGGTCAAATAGATGAGTTTGTTCACCAAATTTGAGTAGAAGGTAGCTCGAGAGGTAAAGAAACTATGGTTAAAATTTGGTGGTATTTGGATGCTCCTAGAAGACGTTATGATGGTTTGTAATTTGTGAATTAATGCACATTATCGATGATTGATGGACTAAGTTGGGCTTAATATCAGTGTCACGCTCCCCTCAGTTGAGTTGGGTCTGCGTGGCCAGTTTTTGGCCCTAGATCTCCGATCTAGTGGTGGCTGCCTCTAAATAGGAAGAGCCACGGATTCAACATGGACCGAAGAGTCTCTGGCCCTTGGATGGCGATCAGACCACCAGGAGATCTCCTCCTACCTCCCGTTGCAGTGGCGATCGTGGGAGAGCTGACGCAAAGCCTCCCAGCCACCACTCGCCCAAATCGTGGGCGAGAGGGGAAGTGAAGCGGACATATTTCCTCGGCTCGTCTAGAGGAGTGAGGAGACCCCTTAAGTTAGAGGTGAAACCACTGCAGTGTAGAGAGCAAGCTCCCACTCCTCGCTGCTTCTCCACTACGGCGAGTATGAGGAATGGGGAATTAGAGATCGAAGCTAGAAGGAAGTAACGAGAACCCAGAGAGAGGGAGAATGAAGCTGAAGGTCAGGGGAGAAGGATGCAGGTGTTTACAGTAGATGTCAAGCTCTCCTTCATGGTAGATAGAGTGGAGGTTGTCCGGAGATGAGAGCCAACCTCAGGGGTGGTCAGCGAGACATGGCTGACATGGTTGGAGAGTATAGGCGAGTTCCTATGGACATGACGATGCTAGGGGAGTCGAACTCTAGTGTTTCAATCCCAGATCCCATAGTTAACATGACAGACAAAGTCAAGTTGTCCGGAGCTTGAAGATGAAGCTCGGAGGCTTGTGCGGATTTCTTCTACCTGACAATGAGTGTTGTGTTTGAGCTCGTGGAGACCTTGCAAAGCTTCTGAAGCTGCAGGTCAGTGCGTGACTGATCAGAGGCAAGACGCCTCTTTTGCCCCTCCGCAGCAGGGCCGACGTCGGAGATCCCGCCGATCTAGAACGGAAGAGGCATAGCTCCTGAGTCGAGTGGTCGTGGAGATGCGGAGGCCTACATCGAAGGTGAGGGTGGCTTTTAGAGACGACGAGGACCACTCCAACTCTGTTGTTTTCTCACCGGAGGAGGGCTCATGCGGCGGAGCTCTGTTTCACAGAGGAAACAGAGTCCTCGCGTGCGAGATCGCGAGAAAGGGGGGAAGCCCTCCCCGGGTTATCGGGTCCAGGGGTTTTGCGGATCCTGCCCCAGATCCGGCCAACTCAAAGCTAGCTGAGGAGCCAAGAGCAATGCCTCAAATGCCACGTGGCGACGGCCGATTGGCCAGGACAAGGTAATAAACTCGGAAATCCTAAAAATGCTTAGTTTTTGTATAAATCACAGAAATTAGCTCGAACATCAGAAAAATACAAACAAGGTACCGTTTTTCTCATAAAAATGAGTAGAACACAATTAAAGCAAAATATCAGGCTCTTGATGCATGAATATCAGTGATATCTTGTTAGTTTTGAAATGCTTATTTGATGGATAATAAATATCAAACATCGACCAAAAATTATGAGAAAATACCAGTAAGTGAAAAATCATATCTGTAATCCATCTGATGTCAGAAATTATGTTGTCTATGCATGGAATTATGTAATTTGCTCCATATGGCTAATTAGGGCTAATAACCCTAAACAAAATGCAATAAATGCACACATGCTCAATAAATGATGAAATTTACAGAGTAAGCTCATATCCATATTTGGAACCTCATATTTAATGATGAGATTATGATGACGCATATAATTCATGTTATATGAGATTGACTCTTAATACATGGTATGAAACCCTGATGTAGGTTAATGCATGTAACACAAGGCTAATAGGTTCACATAATGATGGAAAATATGAGTATTAGTTAATGAGATGTAATCTGGAAAATGACATCAGTAAGATAATCATAAGATAATACAAGTAATTATGAGAATACCATAATGAGATAAGAGAAACCCTAATGGACATAATTAGGGTTAAGATGAGATATAATAAGATGAGAACCTGATGATAGTATATGGTCTTGTCTTGATCAGGTTTGACCAAGTTATAGTTGACATCAGGAGTATATGTGATGATTAGGATATCTCTTTGGAAGGTATGCCATTACCTCTTGCTTGGCTTATTATACAATATGCTTGTGTTATATAGTAGTAAAGACTTGGCATATGGTATTGATTGAAATGATTGTTCTTATATACTATGTTTTTTGAGCTTTTCATACTTATTGTTATGAACACATCAAACATAATATATCTGTTCCATTATATGAAAGCACTAACTCTTTGGTAGTGTGCTTGGAAGTGACCTAACTCTTTGGTAGTGGTCACATTGTACATATGACCTAACTCTTTGGTAGTGGTCTGACCTAACTCTTTTGTAGTGGTCACCTTGTACAAATGATCTAACTCTTTGGCAGTGATCATAAAGGCCTTGAGATATAATGGAAAATAAGATTAAAATATGTGTTCTCTTTTGTTAATGAATACCCTTGTACAAGTATATGCTTTTCTTATATTCTTCTGTTACTGCCAAGTATTAGTTTTATCTTATTGCCAAGATATAAAGAGAGGTATATAAAAGACACGTAGGCTTACTCAGTACAATATTCATGAAATATTGTGCTGACGTGTACCGCATGTAATCTTTTGTTTAGGTTGTGGTTATGCTCTTGAAGATCCAGGATAGCTGAGAGTTGTGTAGCGAGCTGATGTACAGGTGGACCTGTTGTCTTAAGATCCTGTAGTTTAGATGTAGTACATGTATATGTAGAAGTTTGCTATTCAGTATGTAATATCAAATGTTGTAACAATTCATGTTGTAAATATATGTTGAATGGTGAACATGTGTTGTGGTTTGTTTATTGTTCATGTGCATGTGCTACTGATTGTTTCCTTCTGACTCCCTTGATTTTCTTCTTCTTAGCCTTGTGTGGGGTGTTTAAATTGGAATTCTCACTGAGGTGAGGGTTTAAATTTGGACGTCACACATCAGATAAAGTTTTAGAAAATCTGGGGATGTCACAGGTGGTATCAGAGCATGAACAATAGTAAAGCCTGACATTTGCTCATTATACAACTCAAAACCAAAGAACCTTGAACTTAATAATCTTTTAGGGTTAGATTAGTTGTCTTTTAGAGACTAGATCTGACCTAGCCTCTAGGTTAGCACCTAGATGTCCGAGAACTAGGTCTAGACTGGTGCTTGTTGAGTAGCAAGTCCTTAGATGTCGTTCCTTCCTTGTGGTGCAGCGGTATGGGACGTTGCACTATTTGGAAATGATGTGCATCAAGGGAAGAGAAACCCTAGACATATTGCGCACGTTGTCTAGAGTAGCTACACTAGTCTACCCCATGTTCGCACCCATTTCACTAGTTTTCATGACACTGGACTCTCTACTATGTGTGGGACACTCGTTTCCAGGATTTGGTTTTTGATTCCAATCAGATCGAGCCTCGATAGTTTTCTCTGACGTTTGTTTTATCGGAGAAAAACTATATATAATATTTTATTATGTATATGTATTAAAAAAATGTGTCCCCACACATGTACGAGTAGGAGGTGGTCATGCAACCTAAGTGAAAGTGAATGACATCAGTCTAGATGAGAGTGTAGTTCTAGATTAGATGTCTAGAGCCTTGTTTGGTATATGTGATAGATGGAATAGATAGAATAAGTTTGATGATACGATCTAAGTCTTATATAGATGATATAAGACAGTTTATGATGATATATGTTGTCTTTGAGGACTTAAGTTCAGTTTTGAGGATTTGAGATAAGTTTTGATGATGAAAGTATGAGTTCTTTTGTGAGATGAGATAAGTTAAGTTAAGACAAGGTTGTGAGTTAGCATGGGCCTCAATCTCTTTTACGAAGGAGGACCTCTAGTGTTAGGACCAGTTTTGGGGTTAGCTCAAGAGAGAGCAAGACCCACAGGGAGAAGGTCAGAGAACCTACACTCCACGATATGAGAATTCTGAGATATGTGATATGATACGTCCTAAACTAGACTACTCCTGAGTGAATGAGTTGAGTTGCTTTATGCATGATTCTTATAGTCATCTCGAACCCTAGATGTCCTTGGGAGAACCAAACCCTAGAGACAGAGAGAGGCTGGATATATGTGCATGTGAGTATGAACATGAGAACCTGCCATCTGGGTGAGGGAGAGAGCCCAAGACCCTGGAGGAGGTAGCTTTGTTAGCTTTTGAGAAGCCTCATGCTCGGGTTGGTGGTTTCCCACATAGGAATCTAGTGGTGTGTATATAAGAGCAAGAGAGTTGAGAAATAGTTTTCATGGGTATAGAGATGAGAAGAGAATGTCAGAGCATGTTTAGGTTTGTGCTTTGTGGCTAGATCTTGTGAAGCTATCTGCCAGTTCCAATGAGATAGACCCAGAAATCCTAAACCAAGGAGGGAGGATAAAGTATATGCATATGAGATACTCATTGAGTTGAGTTAGCTCAGAGAGACTGAGCATGGCATTACCTTCATGGTATGGGTCAGGGGAACCTCAGTTGGACAAAATGAAGTTTTGATATATGTTTCATAAGCCACTCACATAAGTTTGTTTAGAACAACCATGATATAATAATTGTAAGGATGCAATCTAATCTTGAGATATGATACATGGATATGATATGATGAAAACATAGAGATGGCTTGATAGATATCAATGCATAAATGGTTAACCATGTACATGATAATGATGATAATTTGATAGTGTTGGTCAATCTTGTGAGAATTCATTAATAAATGTTGCAATTTATTATGAGAAATGAAATAAGATCATATGAATGAAACATGTTACATGAGGTGTTAATCTCAGTGCTTAATAAAGATGAAAAATATAGTTTGACAATTAGCACAACATAACGTTTATGACACCTTGATATGATCTAGATGGATAAAGCGGGTTAACTATAGTTAATACCCTCCTAAAAGGCATATGTTGATGTTGAACATGTTCTAACAATGAGCTAAATAAAATGTTGAAGATACCTTGATGCATGAGTTAATCTTAGTTAACTCATTTAGAACATGGTAATATAATGTGAGAAACCCTAACGTATGGGTAAAGATAAAGTTGCAACCTTAATATATGAGATATGTAATGACATAGCCAGAGTTTATAACCCTTGTTTGAACCTTCTATGGAGTGAGGTTTCACCCTTGATGCTTTTGAAACCCCCCTAATAGTGCTTTGGAAATATGGTTCTAGGTAACCTTGCAGATAAGTTACACATAGAATAGTGCCCTACATGTGGATGAGAGCAAGATAAGGTTTTTCCTGGAAGTATGAGTCTGGTTGACTTTTGAGGATGAAAGTTCTTTTAAGATGTATATGATGTGACAAAGTGGTTTTCTGGCTTAATTTCGAGGACAAAATACCTTTTAAGGTATGTAGGATGTGATGGAGTGGACTTTTGGAATCATAAATTGTACAATGTCTTAAGTGAAAGCATAAGCATGAGTTAGATTGAGGGATCTGAGCCCTTGACAAAATAGGTTTGTTGATTGATGTTAATATCATCCTTAACTTTATGCCTTTTGAGGAATTTAATAGAATGGTCAAATAGATGAGTTTGTTCACCAAATTTGAGTAGAAGGTAGCTCGAGAGGTAAAGAAACTATGGTTAAAATTTGGTGGTATTTGGATGCTCCTAGAAGACGTTATGATGGTTTGTAATTTGTGAATTAATGCACATTATCGATGATTGATGGACTAAGTTGGGCTTAATATCAGTGTCACGCTCCCCTCAGTTGAGTTGGGTCTGCGTGGCCAGTTTTTGGCCCTAGATCTCCGATCTAGTGGTGGCTGCCTCTAAATAGGAAGAGCCACGGATTCAACATGGACCGAAGAGTCTCTGGCCCTTGGATGGCGATCAGACCACCAGGAGATCTCCTCCTACCTCCCGTTGCAGTGGCGATCGTGGGAGAGCTGACGCAAAGCCTCCCAGCCACCACTCGCCCAAATCGTGGGCGAGAGGGGAAGTGAAGCGGACATATGTCCTCGGCTCGTCTAGAGGAGTGAGGAGACCCCTTAAGTTAGAGGTGAAACCACTGCAGTGTAGAGAGCAAGCTCCCACTCCTCGCTGCTTCTCCACTACGACGAGTATGAGGAATGGGGAATTAGAGATCGAAGCTAGAAGGAAGTAACAAGAACCCAGAGAGAGGGAGAATGAAGCTGAAGGTCAGGGGAGAAGGATGCAGGTGTTTACAGTAGATGTCAAGCTCTCCTTCATGGTAGATAGAGTGGAGGTTGTCCGGAGATGAGAGCCAACCTCAGGGGTGGTCAGCGAGACATGGCTGACATGGTTGGAGAGTATAGGCGAGTTCCTATGGACATGACGATGCTAGGGGAGTCGAACTCTAGTGTTTCAATCCCAGATCCCATAGTTAACATGACAGACAAAGTCAAGCTGTCCGGAGCTTGAAGATGAAGCTCGGAGGCTTGTGCGGATTTCTTCTACCTGACAATGAGTGTTGTGTTTGAGCTCGTGGAGACCTTGCAAAGCTTCTGAAGCTGCAGGTCGGTGCGTGACTGATCAGAGGCAAGACGCCTCTTTTGCCCCTCCGCAGCAGGGCCGACGTCGGAGATCCCGCCGATCTAGAACGGAAGAGGCATAGCTCCTGAGTCGAGTGGTCGTGGAGATGCGGAGGCCTACGTCGAAGGTGAGGGTGGCTTTTAGAGACGACGAGGACCACTCCAACTCTGTTGTTTTCTCACCGGAGGAGGGCTCATGCGGCGGAGCTCTGTTTCACAGAGGAAACAGAGTCCTCGCGTGCGAGATCGCGAGAAAGGGGGGAAGCCCTCCCCGGGTTATCGGGTCCAGGGGTTTTGCGGATCCTGCCCCAGATCCGGCCAACTCAAAGCTAGCTGAGGAGCCAAGAGCAATGCCTCAAATGCCACGTGGCGACGGCCGATTGGCCAGGACAAGGTAATAAACTCGGAAATCCTAAAAATGCTTAGTTTTTGTATAAATCACAGAAATTAGCTCGAACATCAGAAAAATACAAACAAGGTACCGTTTTTCTCATAAAAATGAGTAGAACACAATTAAAGCAAAATATCAGGCTCTTGATGCATGAATATCAGTGATATCTTGTTAGTTTTGAAATGCTTATTTGATGGATAATAAATATCAAACATCGACCAAAAATTATGAGAAAATACCAGTAAGTGAAAAATCATATCTGTAATCCATCTGATGTCAGAAATTATGTTGTCTATGCATGGAATTATGTAATTTGCTCCATATGGCTAATTAGGGCTAATAACCCTAAACAAAATGCAATAAATGCACACATGCTCAATAAATGATGAAATTTACAGAGTAAGCTCATATCCATATTTGGAACCTCATATTTAATGATGAGATTATGATGACGCATATAATTCATGTTATATGAGATTGACTCTTAATACATGGTATGAAACCCTGATGTAGGTTAATGCATGTAACACAAGGCTAATAGGTTCACATAATGATGGAAAATATGAGTATCAGTTAATGAGATGTAATCTGGAAAATGACATCAGTAAGATAATCATAAGATAATACAAGTAATCATGAGAATACCATAATGAGATAAGAGAAACCCTAATGGACATAATTAGGGTTAAGATGATATATAATAAGATGAGAACCTGATGATAGTATATGGTCTTGTCTTGATCAGGTTTGACCAAGTTATAGTTGACATCAGGAGTATATGTGATGATTAGGATATCTCTTTGGAAGGTATGCCATTACCTCTTGCTTGGCTTATTATACAATATGCTTGTGTTATATAGTAGTAAAGACTTGGCATATGGTATTGATTGAAATGATTGTTCTTATATACTATGTTTTTTGAGCTTTTCATACTTATTGTTATGAACACATCAAACATAATATATCTGTTCCATTATATGAAAGCACTAACTCTTTGGTAGTGTGCTTGGAAGTGACCTAACTCTTTGGTAGTGGTCACATTGTACATATGACCTAACTCTTTGGTAGTGGTCTGACCTAACTCTTTTGTAGTGGTCACCTTGTACAAATGATCTAACTCTTTGGCAGTGATCATAAAGGCCTTGAGATATAATGGAAAATAAGATTAAAATATGTGTTCTCTTTTGTTAATGAATACCCTTGTACAAGTATATGCTTTTCTTATATTCTTCTGTTACTGCCAAGTATTAGTTTTATCTTATTGCCAAGATATAAAGAGAGGTATATAAAAGACATGTAGGCTTACTCAGTACAATATTCATGAAATATTGTGCTGGCGTGTACCGCATGTAATCTTTTGTTTAGGTTGTGGTTATGCTCTTGAAGATCCAGGATAGCTGAGAGTTGTGTAGCGAGCTGATGTACAGGTGGACCTGTTGTCTTAAGATCCTGTAGTTTAGATGTAGTACATGTATATGTAGAAGTTTGCTATTCAGTATGTAATATCAAATGTTGTAACAATTCATGTTGTAAATATATGTTGAATGGTGAACATGTGTTGTGGTTTGTTTATTGTTCATGTGCATGTGCTACTGATTGTTTCCTTCTGACTCCCTTGATTTTCTTCTTCTTAGCCTTGTGTGGGGTGTTTAAATTGGAATTCTCACTGAGGTGAGGGTTTAAATTTGGACGTCACACATCAGATTAAGTTTTAGAAAATCTGGGGATGTCACAGATCTCTTACCAAATTCATTGACAAAGTCTTTTACTCTTTCATAAACAACCTCCCCTGGTATAGGTTTACGTGCACTCTATTCCTCATTCCATCCATTGAATGCTTTGTGCAACCTACGGTACATATGGTATTTTGGAAGAAACCTTTGATGATCAAGATATAAAGTATTGCCACCATGTTTTAGTAGTATTGAATCAGTGTTATCTTCACATATATGATACATTTTATATCCTTGGTACTATATCCAGACAAATTCTCATATGCTGGAAAGTCATTAACAGTGCAAAACAACATAGTGTGCAAACAAAATGTCTCTCTTCGTGAATCATCATAGGTCATCACACCTTCACCCCAGAGTTTTTTTAATTCATCAATCAGAGGTTTAAGATAAACATCGATATCCTTTCTAGGTTGTTTAGGGCCCGATATCAACAACGACATCATAACGTACTTATTTTTCATACATAACCAGGGAGGAAGATTGTATATAACAAGCATAACTGGCCAAGTGATATGTTGGTTTCTCAATGTCCTGTACAGATTCATCCCATATGTACAAATCCCAAGTCTTAGATTCCTGACTTCTTCACCAAATTTAGGGTACAATAAATCAATCTTCTTCCACTGCGGGGAATCAGACGCATGTCATAGGATCCCATCATTATTTTTCTTAACATCTACATGCCACCTCAAATTCTTCGCATATAGAGGATTGGAAAACAAGCGTTGAAACCGTGATATTATAGGTAGATACCACATCACCTTGGTAGGAAAACCAATTTTGGACAATCTTTTTAATTTTCATAGTTCTTTTGAAATAATACAAAATCATTCGGGCATGCGTGTATCTTCTTAGCCTCCATTCCCATTGGGCACAAAAATTTCTTTAACTGGTATGTTGAGATTGGCAGCTCATTTCTTTCAGGAAGAATTTCTTTCAACAAAGACAACAATGACGTGAAATTTTTGTTGCTCCATCTATTATTAGCTTTCAGATTATACCATCTCAAGACAACATTAAGCTTCATAAACGTAGTACAACCTGTGTATAATGGTATCTCATCATCATGCACAATGTTTCTAAACATGGGAGGTGGATCGGTGTGCTCTACCCCATAAATATCCAACATCGCATCAACAATGTCTACTGGAACTAGTTCGTTCACATCTACGTCATCGGAGGCAATTTCTTCTTCCAGACAAGCACTGCTATCGAAATCCACTGATTTCAGGTTAAAAATCTCTCCATGCCAGTGCCATTCTGTATAGCCTTGTACAATCCCGTTGCACATGACATGACTTTTGATTTCATCACCAGTGGTGACTTTCAAGTTGTTACCGCAATGCCTACATCGACAGTAGAACCTATCTCCAGGTTGTTTCCTATGTTCCTCAGCAAATCTAATAAATTGATCAAGACCAGAAATAAACTATGGGGTACAACGATTTGGAATGGACATCCATGGTCTATCCATTCTATGATCAAAGAGAAAACAAGTATATATTAGGGTTGATGATGTTATATATGATAAATGTGTACCACTTGTCCCATTCTTGATCACCTAATCTCACTAGTAAGTGTATAATGTGTATTCGATTTTCAAGAAATTTTGGCAGCATTTTCCCACAGTTCTCCAAGTACACTAATGTACATGGGCAAATGCCCACCGACATATGTACTTAGAGAACAAATAGGGAAGTGCTAACGAAACATCATGAAAACCGAATACACATTATACACTCACATCCTAAGTGATATTAAGTGTTCAAGAATAGTCACAAATCGGGGACTATCCAAGATTTACTCCTAATGAGTAAATCTCAGACAGGTTTCTAGGCCAACAAAATGCATGTATATATGTTGTCATTCATATACCTACAATCATAGTATCATCGTTCATATCCTAGGTTTTGTGTAACATCATTTAATTCAATTCATTATTCCATTTGGATAAGTTTATTCATTCATCATTAACCCAAATCAATAATAATCAACTACACAATTTTGAGGAACAATTATATATTGAAATAAATTAAATCAATCACTAACAAGAGTGAAAGAAAGCAATAATAATTTGTTAAATTCATTCATTCATCATTAACCGTAGTTATATAATCGTTATTAATCAACTACACAGTTTTGGAGAACAAATTATATATTGAACTAAGTTCATTCATTCCTCATTTAACCCTTATTAATCAATATTAATCAACCCTAATTAATCAATAATAATCTTACAGAAAACTCATCGCATTGGTGGAGCAGGTTGTGGTGGCGGCGGCCGGAGGTGGAGGTGGTCGCAGTTGTGGCTGTGGAGGTGGTCCAGTTGCGGCCGAAGGTGGAGGCGGAGATGATTGAAGATACGGTGAAGCATGTGGCGAGTGGTGGCAGGACGGCAGACTGTGGCTGTGGTCGTTGGCAGAGATGACTGAGCAAATGAGTGGTGGCAGTGGCGACTGAACTGGAGCCGCAGCGGCGGTGACTGAACTGGAGCGGCGGCGGTGACTGAACTGGAGCGGCGGCGGCGAGCTCCTCAGCGATGGCTCCTCTCCATAATGGTGGCGGCAAGCAACTCTCTACAGTGGTGGCGACGAGCTCCTCTCCGCAACAGCAACAGCGGTAGTGAGAATATCGTGCGACCTAGCTTATGCGACATATGAGAGAATCGAGAATGAAATGGAGAGAAGGCGAAGAGTCTGGCTCGTGACAATGCTATTCAGCAAATTATCGACGTCACTTGTTTCTTAAAACTGACGCTTAATACCATCTACAAACACTAGGATGGGGGAAATTTTTTTGCGGGGACAATGCGTGAACAAACATCCTCATCGATTCCCATTCAACACCTAACGCAAAATACGACATGAAATTTGGCCTCGTGAGGGGTATTTAGGCATCTGTTATGTTCTAAATAACTAATGCTATATGGGGGGAACAAAATTTTGTGGGGCTTGGCGTGGAACATGAGTCATCGGTGTTTACACAACTGATGTCGAATTGAATATTTTGGAGGTAATTTTTTTCCCTGGAAAATTGTATTTCGTGGGTGATTTTGGATGTTGATTCTTATTTCTATCAGCCGACGTTAAACAAAAAGCAATACCTGTGTCTTTTATTAAGTGGTTGGCCTCCAAACATAGGTTTCGATTTGTAGTTTTAACCGACATCATAGTTTACTAGCGTCAGTGTTCGATTTATAACTAACGCCAACAAATGTGACATTATACGTCATTTCTGTATTAGTGCATCAATGCTACCTAAGTAAATGGACAGTTGGAGTACAACTTCAACCTACAATTTGCGTATGGTGTTGTAGTATTTGTATAGTTCATTTGTCACTGATGTTCAAATTGAACTTGAGGCAAGGAGAAGTCATCCTATTCATCATTCAATCTTATTTCTTGAACTAAGAGTAGAATGTCTAAGATATATGTAAGATCAATATCACATATTGACTCACATGTGCATAGTCATGCATTTCTCAGTCTCCCTAATCAAGAGGCCAAGAACATCAAACACATGTAGGAGAAACATGTCCCACTTCTATCATTCATAATCTATTCCCACGTGTCAAAGTCACTCAATAATCACCTTTATAACAACCCATGTTTTAGGAATGCATTCGATGATGTCAAAGTGTACCCAATGACATGTGATGAGTGTAATGATTTTAGGTCTAAGAAGAACAATCACCACC
This sequence comes from Alisma plantago-aquatica, assembly GCA_963693085.1. NCBI lineage: Eukaryota > Viridiplantae > Streptophyta > Magnoliopsida > Alismatales > Alismataceae > Alisma > Alisma plantago-aquatica. The sequence goes on along the minus strand of OY856409.1, from coordinate 1,862,147,292 downwards.
ATCACTGTGAGAGATGACTATGACTTCCATGGTGATGGCTCCCATGTGTCAGTCTCACGGTGGGTTTGTCTGATACACTGTTCTCTAGCATGTATATGTGTACTTGGTTTGATATATCAATATCATGACTAATGAGATTATGTCATCAACCAACTCACACTCTGATCTTATGTGTTATTTTTTCCTATCAAACTTCCACAATAACAACTGATTAGGGAGATAATCATAATTTGTATATGTACTCTTAACATCTATATGATCTCATTTCCCCAAAGCTAATACTTGAAGACATACTTTATTGAGTAATATTATTCTCTAAACATTTTTAATGTTACATCAATATCTCATAGCTAAATTAAAGAGAATAACATGAAAGCTTGACTTTATCAATAATAAAAAAATTACAAATTATGTCATTACAATAATCACATGATTGTCTCTCTGAGCATACATACCAACACTAACCTTGTCTGCATGGTGGCAGAGATCTACGTCGAAGTCCCCTAGAACTCATTAATGGTGTGAAAGTCGTTGAGGGATGAACAGATCTCAACTTCTGGGGTTCCTACTAGCTATTACAAGAGCATGCGCCTAGTTTAGAGGAAGTGAGGTCACAAGTAGTACCGTACTTCTTCTACTCGAGGTGTTGGCCCATGCCTTTGATGCATATTGGACAATGTCCCACTACCACTATGGGGCCTCTTGCTTGGCATGTGATCTCCATGAGGGCGTTCATCTTGTTGATGGTGCTCACATGGATACTCAGCCATCTAAAATTTCATGAACAAAATGCATAAAAGACTCTATTAACTTTGACATGAATAAATTGGGATTCACGTACTTTTTGTTTGAGTGGAGTAACACTTGTAGAGATATTGTTTGTAAGTATTAAAGGAAGAAATGATAAAGATTAGTGTGGGAGTAGTGTTGAGTTATAGTTGACACAGAAATACATTAGTAGAAAATTAGTCAGAAGAGCATGAAAGTATAAATTATTTGTGTGAAAATGAGAATACTACGATAGAAAGTGGTGCAAGAGTTCCATGGAATTTATGTGATGGGGAAGTCATTTCCACGGTCCATAGGTACGACGACCATGCACCTACAACTAGCTACTAATGAAGGTTTTCTATCGACAGAGAGTAGTACAAAAGAGGGAGAGGGGAGGTAGGTGATGTCCAATGAAATGAGGGAGGAGAGGATGCAGATGATACAAAGGAGACAGGTAGGAGTTATGGGAAAATAAGTTGGATCAACTAGTGTTAAGTGGTCGAAGCTGCTCTAATCAGATTTTTTATCTGACCATGGAAAACTTGGTTGTATATGGTGCAAAATACACTTAAATGTATTATAGCCTCTCTCTCTCTCTCTCTCTCTATATATATATATATATATATATATTTATATTTATATGTATACATATGTATTTGTATATATATATATATATATTATATATATATATGTATGTATGTATGTATATATTGATATATTTATGTATGTATATATATGTATGTATATATATATGTATGTATATATATATGTATGTATATATATGTATATATATATAAATATATATATGTATATATATATATGTATATATATAGGGCCCATATTTATTGCTCGCACGGGTAGCTACCCGCCCACCCTTCCGACCACTTTTTTTCAAAAAAAAAAAATTTCAATTGTAGAGGACTATTTTGTCTAGATCTCCAAAAAATTTTAGCCAAAAATAATATCATTTGCCCCTCCAAAATCAAAAACCCGTCCTTATATATATCTGTTGTATATTTTGTACAGAGTTACTCTTTTATTCGTGTAGTTACTTTCTGATCACCATAGTTACTTTTTTGACAACAAAGTTACCTTTTTGGCCAGGAGATTTACGTTTTTTGCTGTCGGGTAGCAAAAATCCAAGCTACCCATGCGGGCAACGAATGAACGCCCATATATATATATATATATATATATATATATATATATATATATATATATATATATATATATATATATATATATATATATATATATATATATATATATGTATGAGGGCATTCATCTTGCTGATGGTGCTCGCATGGATACTCAGCCATCTAAAATTTCATGAACGGAATGCATAAAAGACCCTATTAACTTTGACATGAATAAATTGGAATTCATGTACTTCTTGTTTGAGTGGAGTAACACTTGTAGAGATATTGGTTGTAAGTATTAAAGGAAGAAATGATAAAGATCAGTGTGGGAGCAGCGTTCAGTTATAGTGGACACAAAAATACATTAGTAGAAAATTAGTCAGAAGAGCATGAAAGAATATACGATTTGTGTGAAAATGAGAATACTACGATAGAAAGTGGTGCAAGAGTTCCATGGAATTTATGTGATGGGGAAGTCATTTCCACGGTCCATAGGAACGACGACCTTGCACCTACAACTAGCTACTAATGAAGGTTTTCTATTGACAGAGAGTAGTACAAAAGAGCGAGAGGGGAGGTACGTGATGTCCATTGAAATTAGGGAGGAGAGGATGGAGATGATAGAGAGGAGATAGGTATGAGTTATGGGAAAATAAGTTGGATCAACTAGTGTTAAATGGTCGAAGATGCTCTAATCAGATTTTTTATCTGACCATGGAAAACTTGGTTGTTCATGGTGCAAAATACACTTAAGTGTATTATAGCATCTCTCTCTCTCACTGTATATATATAAATATATATATATATATATGTATTTATGAATATATATATATATATATATATATGTATGTATATATAGATATATTTATGTATGTATATATATGTATGTTTATATATATATATGTATATATATATATATGTATGTATATATATATGTATATATATATGTATATATATATATATATATGTGTGTGTGTGTGTGTGTGTATC